>OX387228.1:10037500-12437500 GCA_947561695.1 Tyria jacobaeae | reverse complement strand
GCAAACTTTTCAGTCTTAGCTTTTACAATTGGCCCTGAGATGGGTACATTATTCTGGCGCTGATTGTTAAACCACGACAACATTGCCTGATCTAAGTTTTCGAATTATGGCTTTCTTAATTTTGTAAAAGAGTTTCCTTCCAGCGCCGCCTGTAGAATTGTTTTTTGGTTTTTCCAAATGGTAACAACAGTGGATTGACTTAGTTCAAAACGCTTTCCAACGTCACTTTTCTTTTCTCCCTTTTCAATCGCACGTATCACACAAACTTTTTCGTCAACACTAATCGCTTTCCGTTTACTGGCCATGTTAACAGAGTCAAAGTAGGTTTACGACTGATAATACGATAGGTATCCAGTATGCTTGGTCGAAGACCATCACTTCCGAGAAAACAATGCGTCATACTGCACGTGTTCAAGGCAATTAAGGATAACAAAAGCTAGACCGACCTCGGATGTTTCGGAGCTTCAAAGTTTTTTGTTACCTGATAACATAACATAAACAATAATACCGATAAGAAATATTTACTGTGTACAAATATGAACACATTTCTTCGTAATAGAGAATGGCGTATCGCTATAAAGAGTTTTTCAATATGTTGGTTTTAACGCAAAACAACCAAGTTGGGCTCACTTCAACGTTACAGGGAGTTTATTGTTATATAATATATATAAGTATAACGTTATAAAGAGTTTACACTGTATATTGAAAAGACTTTCAGTACTTTGAAACTTACACTAGAGAATCAGTAAAAATAATAAGTTATTTCTAAAATATAGCAGAAAGTCTTATTTTTTTCTCGAAAACATCTACAGGTGAACCGAACTTGTAAAACAATCTATTGTCTTTTAATCTATATTTGTATTTGACAGCTTCTGTACCACTAGATCCATTGTAACGTCTGCCACATCCTTTGCCTGCCTGCCACGGCCTTTATTATTACAGAGCTTTAATAATGTAATCCAGATTTCGCCATCTTCTTCATCAATCTTATCAATTACGCTCATACATCTATATTCCATATTCCCTGCTGGAAAAATCTCATACAATTTCATAAAAAAAAAAAATACGAAAATATTAATAAAAACTCATAACGGTCATAATTCATTAGAATCTAAGAGATCTTATGAGCAGCTTCAGTATATCATAGAATCACACCATATTTTAAGTACAAATCTAAAATCTTGGGAGTAATAATGGATGTAATGCAGAAGTTATAAGAATCAATGAGCTCATGTTTCGATTATAAATATTCATGAGATTTAATGAGTGGAATAAAGAATCGTAAAGATAGTAAAGAAGCAATCAGAGAAAAAAATGATATTGAGCTCTGTGAACTTGGAACCCGACTTTAAAAAAAAATAAAAATAAAAACAGCCTCGTATTCTACAAAACAACGTAGATGATTGTAATAACCTTTATTCGTTTGTAGTCCTAAAACAACTTCTGAAAATCGCTTAACGTTGTAATTTTTAATGAAATATGATAATTTCCAAATAATCATGAACACCAATGCATTCAGCATCGTTTGTAGATGATTGTAACACTGAAAAAATGTCATTGTAGGTGGTTTTTCATTTTAAAAAGAGTTATAATTTAAAAAACATTTTGATGATAACGAAAATTGATACATATTCTACAAACAACGCAGGTGATTGTAATAACCTTTATTCGTTTGTAGTCCTGAAAATCATGTAAAAGTGACTGAAAGAAACGGTTTTTCAATGAAATATGATAATTTTCGGAAAATCTTGATTACCAATGCGTTAAGAATCGTTTGTAGTTTATTGTTTTTACGAAAAGTTTTTCTCTTAATTCTAAATTCAAGTAAGCACAATCTAAAAAAAAAATAACAAATCTAAAAGATCTCTCCGATTAATAGTTAATGGGACGAGCGTAAATTCCGTTACCACAGTCATGGACTAATGAAAATTAGTAACACATGTGCTGTAGATAGTGTTCTTCGTGCTATCCGTGTTGGATACATAGATCGGTACGATTATAATACGCACGTGAATAAAAGTAATTCCAAAGTATTTGAAATTGTAAAACTACTTTCAAGTCACACAAAAATCAGTGAAATTTATAAAAAACGGGCAGAACTCGTTCTATCTTATAAAAAACCAGAAGGAGCAATTGTCAATGCAGTAATGAATGTAGGTACAGTTATCGACTCTATATTGGAAGATGAACCATCATTAATAACGGATAACAGTTGCAGCCGATGCAAAATTGAAAAGGTAAAGAGTTATCCATCATTGGGAATAGATTTTACACCAATATACCGAGTTGGAATTAATGGTTTACAACAAGGTAGCGATTCATATTTTAGTTCACATTTGAGTACCTGCAAAAAATGTAAAAGATGTAAAAAAAATATTTTTTCGACTGTTCAATGTGGAAGCCATTTATTCATCGACATCGAAGGTCTTTATTGGCGGGGGTGTGTACCGAATACAATTAAAGATTTTAACGAAAATTATGATAAAATTTCACTTCACTATATACCGCTCAGACTAACAATTTTTGAAATGACTTTCGTCTTAGTAGCAGTAATTGAACATATAAAATTACTTGATATGGACCATTACCGAACTATTGGAAGAAGACTAATTTTCATTAGTCCATGACTGGATCGGAGAGATCTTTTAGATTTGTTATTTTTTTTTAGATTATGCTTACTTGAATTAAGAATTAAGAGAAAAACTTTTCGTAAAAACAATAAACTACAAACGATTCTTAACGCATTGGTAATCAAGATTTTCCGAAAATTATCATATTTCATTGAAAAACCGTTTCTTTCAGTCACTTTTACATGATTTTCAGGACTACAAACGAATGAAGGTTATTACAATCACCTGCGTCGTTTGAACTTCATTCGGGTAATAGTTTTTTTTTTTAATAATAATATCTTTGACGATTTAGGGCCGGTAATAAAATTTTTCAGTATTACAATCATCTACAAACGATGCTGAATGTATTAGTAATCAAGATTAGCAGGACTACAAAAGAATGAAGGTTATTACAATCACCTGCGTTGTTTGTAGTTCATTCGGGTAATAGTTTTTTTTTTTAATAATAATATCTTTGAAGATTGAGGTCCGGTAATAGTTTTTTTTTTATAATAATATCTTTGAAGATTGAGGCCCGGTAATAGAAATTTTTCAGTATTACAATCAACTACAAACGATTCTTAACGCTTTGGTAATCAAGATTTTCCAAAAATTATTAGATTTCATTGAAAAACCATTTCTTTCAGCCACTTTTACATGATTTTCAGGACTACAAACGAATGAAGGTTATTACAATCACCTGCGTCGTTTGAACTTCATTCGGGTGATAGATTTTTTTTAATAATAATATCTTGGAAGATTCAGGGCCGGTAATAAAATTTTTTTAACATTACAATCATCTACAAACGATGCTGAATGCATAAGTCATCATGATTATTCGGAAGTTATCATATTTTATGAAAAATTACAACGTTTAGCGATTTTCAGAAGTTGTTTTAGTACTACAAACGAATAAAGGTTATTACAATCACCTGCGTTGTTTGTAGTATACGAGGCTGTTTTTTTTTTTTTTTTTTTAAAGTTGGGTTTCAAGTTCACAGAGCTATGATGTTGTATTGATTGTTGCATTGATGAGCTATTAATTTTTAATCCAGGTGAACTATGTTCAAAAAAAGGTATTGATTAAAAAATACCTGTAATCTTTATATATATAATTCTTCTGTGAGTGTGTATGTCACTGAACTACTCTCAAACGACTGGACGGATTTTGATGAAATTTTTTGTGTGTGTTCAAGGGGATCTGGGAATGGTTTAGATTCACAAATCAGCCCGGCAGATGGCGCTGCAGTCGGTATCTAGGTTATTTATCTATATTGATCCTAATCGCTTGAAATATCATGCAGGACAACGTCTGTCGGGTCCGCTAGTAAAATATAAAAAAACTTTAATAACTGGTTCTGAAGATTGATGAAACTTGAACAAATATATATACTCAACACATATTATTTATTATTTATTAATTTAAATAAGTTACAACAATGTATAAAAAGTAATTTTAAACGGTACGGTAAAATGTTAATGCCAAAGATTTTTTTTTTGTGTATATAAATAAATAATTTCAATCAAAATGTATTTAAACGGTATGGAAAAATGGTAAGACAACCGCAAAACTTTTCAATTTTTAATTTTAACTGAGCCTATATCAAAGTATTTATTATTTATTTATATAAATGAGTAATTTGGTATAATAAATAAAAACTTAACGATTGAAATGTCCTTAAACAGTATGTTAAAGTGTTAATGCAACACAATTTTTTTTTATTCTGACGGAACTAATTGCAATATTAGTAAATGAAGAAAAATATATAAAGAATATTAGGGAAACATAGAACATTATTAAGAACGATATTATAAAAAAGAAATCATAAATCAAAGGTATCATTCATCTCCCAAAGTGCTCATCTTCTTTGGAATTGACTTTATCACTTAATTTTGAGTTAGTTTTACGTGAATTATCAGAAGAGTTATCTGAGTCATCTGAACTAGACGATGCGTTACTTTTACAAGATTTTTTATTTGGTTCCCTCTTATCTGAATCATCTGAACTAGACGAAACGTTACTGTTACCCGATTTTTTCTTTGTACGGGTACTTAAATAATATCGGAAAATCCCTAAAATCAAATATATAAATTTGTAATGAAGTTCAATAATACAATATAAAAAATATGAATTCCATCAATAATTTCATACCTTTCATGGCTAGTCTGATCGTTGGATCAAGTCCAGGTTTGCGGGACGTCATTTTAATTTTATTAGATTTTCCACCACGATGCAGTAGACGGCATACTTTTAAATTCATTCCAATTATCTATCAAAATTTGAACTAAGCCTCTTAATTCCTTAAGTTCAGAAATGTTTTTAGGGGAGAAGTGGTATGAAAGAGCCAGTTTACTAAACGGAGCAAAGAAATATACTTTAAATTAAAGAAATGATGATTTTTTTTGTCATACTATTATTTATTTATTAAAGTAGGTAATTTCATACGAAAAAACCTTAAATACATTACAAAAATCACTGAAATATTAATTTCTAAAAAATGTGTCTTTTGGCTGTTTCATAACTTTTCGGTACTGAAAGAGCCACCAAAAATTATGAATGAGCCAGTCTGTGAAAATTATGCAAAATAATAATTATTGCCCTATAAAAAAAAGACAATTCTAACAAATCATTTTTATAAACTAATGACTTTTTTAACAAATTTTTAATTCTATCAGTCATTTTAAGTCATTTTAACAAGCGCTTTAATCTAAACTTATTATTCAGTCATACCTATTATAATATATGTATATAATCTTAATATATTAGAGAAGGATTATTGTTTATCAATAACAATCTCAAAAATTTAACAAGTTAAATAAATACTATCTTCTATCAAAAAGAACATTGTTAAATCTTTAAGAAATTCAAAAAAAATATTGCTCTCTTTAAGTTTTAAAATCTTAACTATCAATTTGCTTAAGTTTAAGATTCAGACTTTTTAGGGACTTTAGAATATAAGGTCATTTTCTTGAAATTAGAAGCATGTCTTGCAAAAGAAATGAAATTTCTCCTTAATGCCACAGGATTCATGAGACCACCCAGAACAAATTTTACACTTAAACCAATCTTGATCACTATTTTCATATGTTTTGTTGCACGCACTACACTACGCGATCATCACTATTTTTCTTTGTTTTGGAGTTTGTTTTTCTTCGAACGACCTTTTTTCTTATTTCAGCCAATACGATAGAGTCAGACGAATCAGATTTACCTTGCAGTACGGAATTTTCTTGATTTATTGTTGATTTTCTATTAAGGGTTTTTATGGACTGTTTTATAGTCAGTTTCTTAATAATATTTTTGGTTTCTTTGCATTACCCTCTTTCTCTTCTATTTTTTTCTTTTTGGGAGTGTCAGTTACGATGGCAGAGGACATTTTTCTCTTATTGCGTGTCGTGTTTTGTCTTGGCCCCGCTTTAGAAAATGGTCTGATCGTTTCCGGTGGTATAATTTGTTGCCTTGAAGTACTCGGCATCGCAACCGTAGCAGTAGAGGTTAAATGGTGAGATGGTCTGATATTCTGATCTGTTACAACCTCATTTTCTTCGTGAGCTTCAGGTGGTTTTGTAGAAGGCAGAGGTTTTGATCTTAAGTTGGTTTTAATATGTTCTTTGTCCAAGTTCAACTTAGTACCATCGTTTGACTGTGATGAATCAGGTCTATCAGTCACATATGAAGATAAAAATTATTCCTCATCAAATATATTAGAATTTAAGGGGTCAATTCCTGTTTTCAAAAATCCTTGTGTTATATTCTGAGGGCTAAAAGCTGAGAGATATGCTTCTTTTACAAATTGTCCAACTTGATAAATAGTCACCGTTTTACCAGGGTTTGACAACAGCCATTCATTCATGGCAATGCGGTTTCTAGTTTTGAAAGGCCCATATACTGTGACTTCTAGTGGTTGTAGTTTATGACTGCAGTGCGGCGGGAATGTGACTATAATGATTGAGTTTTGTCTGGCAAATTTAACCACTTTAAGATTTACATGAGAGCTGTGATTATCCAGCAATATCAATGCTGGATTCTCCTTTGATGGCCTAATATGCATCACAAAGTGTTCAAGCGCTTTAACAAAACAGTCCTCAATCATCCATCCAGAAGCTTGAGCCAACCCTAGAGCTCCAGGCTAGGGTGTATAGAAAAAAAAATTTTTTTTTTCTTAGCATGGGGGTAGAATTTGTAGCTTATAAAGAAAAAAAAATTTTCAAAAAAAAAAATTTTTTTCGCAACATTTGGAGATAGCCCACTCGTTTTTTTAATAAAATAATGGATCAAATGGACTTATTCTAGCGAAAAAAATTTTTTCTGTCAAAAATCGTGGAAAACATGGAAAAATAATTGAATATGATTTTTTTTCACTTACCTTTTATTTCAATACAGAAAAAAGGGCTACTTAATTGTTTATTTTTCGCTAAAGTTACAAAAATAATAGGAAAAAAATTTTTTTGACTTCTGATTTCCATTTGGCTTTCAAAAAGACAGGCTTTCAGAAAGATTCCACAGATTCTAGAACATCGTTTAAATATTTTTTATCACCATTAGTCTTCGAGTTATTGAAAAGAAAAAAGTGTTTAATAATTAAGCAAATGTTTAATCGAATATTTTATGAAATTTTAAGAAAAAATTGTAGAGTTTTCAACATTTTTTTATTTATAACAAATCTACACTAATAAAATTAATTTTTAAGTAATATTATCACAATAATGAAAATTCAACAATATTAAATTGTAAGTACAAATAACAAAAAAAAAAACAACTTTGTTAGTAAATTGAAACACACATAGACATAGTTCAAAATAGCAAAATAGTGTTCTCAATCCATGTTACCCACTAGTTGATGTTATTGTTATTGTCCGCACTAATCTTTAATTTTACTTCATAATCTTTTTTTGTCTCAAATTTTGGTAATTCTTTGCGTGATTGTAATGTTGCCCTGATGAAGCCATCCCGTGAAGTTGAACTGCAAACTTTCGAAGAAGCTTCAGTAACTAACTTAATCGACCTCTCTACAGATTAATTATGACAAGGATATGCCAAAATATCAGATTCCAAACCATTTTCAATAATCTTTCTCAAGTCATCTTCATTTAAATCTTTTATGAGAGGTGGTTCAGTAACTTCAATCTTTTTCCAGTCAATCATTTCTGTATAATCTTTTGCATTCATGTTCAAAGGAGGAACATTAAACGAACGCACTTCTACAACTTCTGCTGAAGAAACATTTTGTTGTCTCGTTTGTAGAATCAAATTTACTGCTTTTTCTCGAATCGTTTGTCTCTCATCTCCCAACATAGCTAACAAAATATTTTCAGGATGTGCGAAGTAAGCATTTCGTTGAATCACAATATCAATTATTTTTTTTAATCGTTGCTCCAAGTACCTTGATCGAAAAATTACTTTGAATTGATGTTTTGAGCCATAACTACAGGAAGAATGTAATTTTATTGAAAACCAAATAGGAACATATACTCTAATGATAAATGTAGCCAAAGATTTTAGATTTTTAGTTGGTTTTTCTTTTGAAACATATAGACGTAATATTCGATTAGCTGTAGTCAACCATCTGGAGTGACACATATTCCCAGGATAACGAAGAGATAAATCAGAAGATATTGTCCCGTTTGAAATTCCAATAGACATTTCATATCCGCTCAAGTGGCACGGCCATCTTGCGTGAAATGTCACCACTGGCAGCGGCATGGCGGCGGGTGTGAGCGATATTGACTAATTGCGATTAAAATGCTTTTATCTCAAAAACTTGCCATCGGAACTAATTTTAACACACATATTTTTAATTTTAAACGTCTGTAGATTAATCTAGCATGATTATTTAAGGAAATTAAATAATTTTAAGTACTATAAATCTGGTTCAAAGTTACAGTAAATTACTTCTTACCGAAATTTTTGATAAATATCATGTAAAAAAAAAATTAGACCAATATTTGAATGCGTTAAAATTTATTTACATTAAATAATAGTATAAAAATATAAAAACAATACAAAAATGAATATCACCAATACATTTTTTTCATACCCAAGCCCTCAAAAGATCTTATCGATTCTTGGGACTGACTGTGTTGGACAAAAGAAGGGTGATTTATATTCTCGATTTCTGAGAACATGTGGTGTCAAAACACTTAAAACTAATAGCTATTATTAAAGTTTAGTTCTTGAACATACCACAGTAAAATATAAAGAGCTCGGTGAAATGTCTTTCTTAATATTTGTAGACAATAAACAAACCACGCAACAATAACAGAAAAAAGAAGTCCTCTCGAAAATAGCAATTTTGAGTGACTTTTGTTGTTTTTTTTTCTTTGTGTAATTTAAATTACACAACACGAAAGACATAAGAGTAAAATCGTAAACGAAAAAGGGCACAGTATTATACAAAAACTTAAAAATAAATTAATAACAAAATTAACAACAACTAAAAAAATTTAAAAAAGTGAGGCGAAATGAAAATATTCTATCTGTGAAAGCGCGCTTCTTCAGGTTGGCACCGCGAGTGTGTCGCCCCTGGTGTTGCACACGTCCATAGGCCTTGGTAACCACTTCCCATCAGGTGGGCCGTGTGCTTGTCACCACCTAAGTGGTATGAAAAAAAGAAAGGCCATATCAATTATTACTTGATAGTGGCGACTTATGTATATTCACAAAGCAAGGCATCATACAAACAGCCTTTTTGCAACCTACGCAAAATGTTTGCACAAAGCACAATGGCGTCGTAGCCGGCCGCTTTTTCCTGGCAGAAACGGGTATTCGTCTAGATGGTGTTTGTGAACTACATAAATTCTATCCTCAATAACTGCAGGCGCGACTACAGAAGGAGAGTGTTTTTCTAAAATGGATTTAATAAGGGCTGTACGAAAACTACGATGAGTAAAAGATGAAGTGGAATGTTTTACAAGAATAAAAGAATTTAAAACAGAGACATTTAAAAGCCTACGGAAAAACTTCTTGTACCAAATCCTGGTTCTCTTTCATTCTATAGGGTACATAGACAACATTTGATCTTTTTTTATCTACACCACCCATCATAATATTATAGTCTAATATTAAGATGCGTTTTGTAGATCCATGGACACTATTAACTGCATTCGTGCACGTCGAGATCATTGCAATGCGATTAGAATCTCGCCATACCATGAGATCGATGTCTCCCGATGTAAAACCAGTAATCTGGCCAGGACGCATATTTGCCTTCGTTAGATTACTTAGAGCGTCGGGCACAAACTGACGGTTGGTTCTGAGTGTGCCAACACAGTCAAACCCTATAGATTTTAATTTACGCGCAAGCGCTGGTGAATTATAAAAGTTGTCCATCCATAGGGTACGCCCCCTATTTTCTAGACCGTTAGTAAGTTTGAGTACTATTGCGGGTATAAATGCTGCTAAAGGGCTTTTGTCAGTCTGTGTATTCTGTATTTTTTTATGGGCATGTACTTCAAATCGCCATAAGTATCCTGTCTGTGACTCGCAAATTTCATAAGTTTTAATTCCTACTCTTGCGGCCTTGTTTGGAATAAATTGATTTATGTCCAACCAGCCATTCCACTGCAGGAGAGACTCATCTAAGGCAATATTTTGACTTAAATTGTACAATTTCTGAAATTTATTATTAAGATGTGATATTACCGGCTGAATTTTGTATAATTTTGCTGCAGAAGCATCCAGATCTAGTGTACACATGGCTCCATTATCATTGAAATGTAGACATTTCGAAAGTAACTGAAATCGTCTTAAAGACATATGTGCACTAAAACCGGGCGTATAGAATATGTCAGGACTAGAACTCCAGTACTCTTCTATTTTTGTTTTAATGACAACTCCCATTGCCAAAACCACAGCAAAATAAACATAAAGTTCATCAGGAGTCGTGTCCCTCCAATCGCAGATGCGACTTTGGGAGTGGAGATTATTATTTAGCAGCATTTGTAGCGCTAGCTCCTGAGCATATCTATTGGTTTCTGCAGCAATGTACTCCATAAATTGTCGATCCCATATGGCAGTAAAAGTGTCAAGGGGATCGACACACGGAGATGTTGGACCACAGTTAATGTTTGAAAACGTTTCCCTTCTCAATTCAGGCGGAATTTGAGCTTGTGGAAACGCTGTCCAGTCAAAATTAAAAAAACCATGTGGCTGATATGTGTCTGAAGTAGCAGTCGTCTCGTAATGATCTACATTCATATCGTGGTCATCAGGATCTGTTGGTGTATCCATGTTGCTTAGGTAGGTTCTTGGGATTACGGGAGCCATGACCTCTTCCTCGTCACTTTCCTCTGATTCACTACCTGATTAAATTAAAAAAAAAACTAGATACAGTCCTCGTCTGTCACGAACCTTATTGTAGACAAATATAGTAAATATTTACCAAGATTATAAAGGAAAGTGTAAATTTCATTATCCTGAAGACCTCGGTGGTGAACGGTGCGAGGAGGGCTTACGTTTTGTGGCGTACTGTCAGGATTCTTGTCTGGACCACATTCTAGGAACCTAGAAATGAATATACGACTTATTATTGCACACACAGTACTAATACATCCGAAAGTAAGCTACTTACACTTCAGGAGAGGGTGGTATAACTAATGATGTTTCAAGTTCAATTTCTTGAACATCATCATCTATAAAATCATGTACAGGATTGGGCTGCGTAAGTCCTGAACCCTCAGCTACTGCCATTTCGGGTAGCAGCCTAGAAACTGTATTTGATGGACCAGCGCATCTAAAATCAAATACATATTTTAAAATAATTTGTTAAAGTAGTCAAATTTCATTTAAAAGTAAAAACTTGCGCAAAGTTATTTCCAAAAGTAATTATGACATGGCACTGCGTATTATTATTACAATATTTACTTTACACTAGTTACAGAGAAATTACTTACGGGCTCCAAGCGCGCTTTCTTCTTGTGAGTAGAGGCGTTTCTAGTGGGTGGCCAGTCGGTAATGCATCAATATTAACCAAGTTCAATCTACAAATGAAAACAGAAAATATAGATATTCATATTTTCTAAACGCAATCATTAAGTACTGTAAAAAATAAAAACACTAACTCGTCCCTTGCAACCGGTCTGCTTTAGTCACGACCACGGCTACGGCCACGACCGCGGCCACGACCACGTTCACTTCCCTCAACCTGATGCCCACTTCTCCCACCACCACGCGTACGCACACCACCACGTGTACGCACACCAACACCACCACCACCACGCGTACGCACACCACCACGTGTACGCACACCAACACCACCACCACCACGCGTACGCACACCACCACGTGTACGCACACCACCACGTTCCCTTCCCTGCACCTGATGTCCGCCACGAGTACGTACACTTCCATCACCTTGAGACCTTTGAGATTCTGAGCTGATTAAAAAAAAAGCAACCAAATAAATAAAAATAGAAGCATACTGAAATACATAAAAACATGGGCGTATTTAGGACTTTTACCTAGGACCCTAGTGTAAGTTTGTTTTAAGATGCTCGATTGTCACTAGTGCGAACGTATAACCCAAATACACCCATGCACAAAAATTACGTATGGTACAGGATATATATTGCATCCGGACATAAAACGAAACCATGTGTTTGCTTGCATCAATAATGTAATGACTATTTGCAAAAAAAAAAAGGAAATTTGAACAGGACTAATTATTTTTTTACAAAAATTATGTAATTTTAATTTTATAGGCATTCTAGGGTTTACTATATGTTATTAATTCTAAATTTGGTCTAAATTTAAATATGAGTTTGATCCACTTTTGTGTACCGAAGCGCCACTCCAAAAAACTTAAGCTAACTAAATCGACGTCTACATAAGCCTTATCCATACTAATCGTGCGACCAACAAATATGCGGATTAGATGACCTTGAACATAGCAACGCCGAATGGCGTAGAGCCAGATACTGGTCGCCGATATGTTGTGTTTATTTAATTTTATTATTACGTAAATTATATTAAAATATTTACAGTTTTAGCACTAGTTAACACATCTTAATTAAACTAGAAATAATATATGTAGTGTTACAGTTATAGTTATTACGATTTTATTTTATTATAAATGAAAATAGATAGCCGCTATTGTGCACTATGACTGACCATGTTAGGTGAAATTAGTATTTAGAGTAAAACAAAACATACAATTATACAATCTCTAACTTAAAAATTGTTCATTACTTACCTATCCATCTTAAAATGTTCAGTTTTACACAAACACTTGTTTAAAGCAATATAAAAAAATACTTTGAAAACAACAGTTCACGACGGAGAAGTGATCCGACTAAGAGCCATATGTCGACTCAAATACTTATGAAATTTCTAAGAAATGGTGTGTGTTTTACGGTTGATAATGCTACCCTTGTCTATACTCTATTTCATTCTTATAAGTTAGAACAAGATGGGTATAGTTTTTTATTTTACTTTGAAGCATTTTAAATCAACTGGTAACTAACCAGATACTGGCGGACTGCCAGTTGCGCGATTAATATGACAAACCAGAATCTGGTGACATGCCAAATTTTGGTAATTCTTTGCGTGATTGTAATGTTGCCCTGATGAAGCCATCCCGTGAAGTTGAACTGCAAACTTTCGAAGAAGCTTCAGTAACTAACTTAATCGACCTCTCTACAGATTAATTATGACAAGGATATGCCAAAATATCAGATTCCAAACCATTTTCAATAATCTTTCTCAAGTCATCTTCATTTAAATCTTTTATGAGAGGTGGTTCAGTAACTTCAATCTTTTTCCAGTCAATCATTTCTGTATAATCTTTTGCATTCATGTTCAAAGGAGGAACATTAAACGAACGCACTTCTACAACTTCTGCTGAAGAAACATTTTGTTGTCTCGTTTGTAGAATCAAATTTACTGCTTTTTCTCGAATCGTTTGTCTCTCATCTCCCAACATAGCTAACAAAATATTTTCAGGATGTGCGAAGTAAGCATTTCGTTGAATCACAATATCAATTATTTTTTTTAATCGTTGCTCCAAGTACCTTGATCGAAAAATTACGTTGAATAGATGTTTTGAGCCATAACTACAGGAAGAATGTAATTTTATTGAAAACCAAATAGGAACATATACTCTAATGATAAATGTAGCCAAAGATTTTAGATTTTTAGTTGGTTTTTCTTTTGAAACATATAGACGTAATATTCGATTAGCTGTAGTCAACCATCTGGAGTGACACATATTCCCAGGATAACGAAGAGATAAATCAGAAGATATTGTCCCGTTTGAAATTCCAATAGACATTTCATATAGATATTTTTGATCTTTACTCAAATCTTTAATATCTAACGGCGGAAAATCAAATTCAATTCTTTCAAATTTAGTCACAGGTTTTTTTTCACATGTTTTAACTTCCTTACCTATAGGCCCAGTCCACTGATTTGGCCCTGCTGTAACGCCATCTAGACTTAGAATAAGATGTCGAAGTGGCAACTCATTGAAATGAAAGAGATAAATAAACTAATTCACCGGCCATCCCAAATCTCTCTCAATTAGAGCAATAACTCCGTTTTTAGCACCAGTGTTCACATTTGCTCCATCACTACCTATAGCTCGTAATTTCAAATAATCCGAATTTTGCTTCACATAACCCATGATACTATTTTTAACGTCTTTTGCAGAGCCAGATAGAGGAGTTACATGACCAAAATAAATAGAATGAGGCTCCGAAATCTACACAATGTGTTCTTCAAGCGATGTTTTTCTGTAGAACTTCGTATCATTTTTTTCATTAGTGAGTGTATTATCTTTACGGCCATCAAAATATAAACCTGTTAGAGCTTTATTTTTTGTCACTTTTTCACTCACTCACTTTTTAACACACGGCGACTTTTTTCTCGTTCTCTTCTGATTTTATTTTTATCAACAACAACATTAGAATTATTTGCATCAATTATTTTAAAATCTTCAAGAATCGAATTTGCCAAAATCGCGCCGTATCTATTAGAAATACCTGTTCGGTCACAAGCTTTAGCAAAATTTGGCAATTTAAGTCTCATTTGTTTGGAAGGTTTTTCATAACTGAGAGATTCATCGGAAGAATCTTCCACGACAGCAGAAGAGGTAGATAGTGAATTTGATACAGTACTAATTTGTCGGACATCTAGTTGATTCAAATCTTCAGTTGATGAAAATGGGATCGATATTATTTCAGCATTTTTAAAATTACACTCATCCAGTTTTCTTTTTCTTGAAGATGACGAAATAATATCAGTAAAATTTAATGCTCTAGTGCCTCTTTGGTCTTGTAGAAAGTTATAAATAGAACTAGATAACTTAACGTCACAATCACATTTCACTAACGACAAACACTTACACTTTGCAATATCGAAGAGATTTTTTTTGCATCTAATATAAACTCTTTTTTTTTTATTTTCAAATCCAATGGTATTACGAGATCTTAGAGGCTTTTTAATGTATTTATATTTTTCAATAGAAGATTTCATTACTGACGTAATTCTTGGATCTGAAATAATTGGAATTGGAACTTCCGCCCAAATAATTTTCAAATCTTCCAGCACGATTTTCAAAATGTCTCCAATGTTTGAATGTTTAGGTGAAGAATTACGTAGCTTAGATTGAGTCCATAAAAAATGTTTAAAAAAATCTTCGTAAGTTGGCAAACATACGGACTCCAATTTTTTAGAAACACCAAAAATTGGACAGACGTTATTCTTTATTTCGGACATAATTTAAAAAAAAATCAATCCGAAATAAATTTTATTAAAACAAGAAATGTTGATTGGAAGAAGAAATTCTTGAAGTGATTAATCGTTAATTAATAAACACAAAACTAAGATAATTTTTTTACACTCAATTGCACTTATATTATTACTTATTAGATAAGATAGAGTTCACTAAAAAATATACAGGTAAAAAATTATAAATAATTTTTAATTCAGATAATTACATTTATCAAAATTTGAATTAAATGTGACTTCGAAAAAAAAAAATTAGTTGCCATCTATGGGGAAAAAATGAACTAGAAGAAAATCAACTTTTCTCTTATCATTAACTCGAAAACTAATGATGGTAAAAAATATTTAAACGATGTTCTAGAACCTGTGGAATGTCTTTTTGAAAGCCAAATGGAAATCAGAAGTCAAAAAATTTTTTTTCCTATTATTTTTGTAACTTAAGCGAAAAATAAAGAATTAAGCAGCCCTTTTTTCTGTATTGAAATAAAAGGTAAGTGAAAAAAATCATATTCAATTATTTTTTCATGTTTTCCACGATTTTTGACAGAAAAAAATTTTTTTCGCTAGAATAAGTCCATTTGATCCATTATTTTTTAAAAAACGAGTGGGCTATCTCCAAATGTTGCGAAAAAATTTTTTTTTTTTTTGAAATTTTTTTTCTTTATAAGCTACAAATTCTACCCCCATGCTAAGAAAAAAAAAAACATTTTTTTTTCGATCCACCCTACTCCAGGCGGACCATTATTTAACATAATATCTTTATAGTTTACTCTAGGAAACACAAAAATAGGCGGTAAAAAACCACCAGCAGCATTAATAAAGAACAGAGTTGTCACCAATGCTCCTCGTTCACGTAACTTGCCCAATTTGTTTCGAACTTCTTCCAGCTATGACTTTAGGAGGATTGGCGACGGTGCTGCAGCCTGTTTCGTCGGCGTCAAAAATCATATGGGGAGGAAAATTGTATTTGCGTAAAACAGTGCTCAGGTTCTCAAAAAACGTGTTTACATTATTTTTATTAAAACTTGTTGCACGGGCTAGAGAAGTGCTTTCAGGTTTTCTCACAGCTAAATCGTTGTGTCTGCTCATAAATCCTTTGAGCCAATCATTACTTGCAGTTTTAATTTCCTTCCATTTATCCGGGCAGATATCGTTGGCGTGATGTCTTGTTAGGCCATAGCACATTTTAGAAGCAGTCTTTAAATAATTCGCAAGCATATTTTCCTGGTCTGTTATGAAAATACGCTTATTTTCTATATTAGGACAGTGTTTATAAGATGATTCACCAGAAGCTTTTACTTTTTTAACTATTTTAGCTAAGTAAGCCCTCGATATATTTAAAGCAAGTGCAGTTTTGTTTATGGACTGACCTTTCTCCAAAACTTCATTGACTGCTTCTTCAATTACCGAAAGAAATGTAAAATTATTAAATCCGAGGGGGCATCATAAATTTGGGAGCTTTAAGCTGAGAAGCTGCGAACATTTTTGGTTTCCTTGCGAGGAATCAGTATTAAAACTTTGTGTGGTGTCAGGATAGTATTGTCATCAACAATACTATCCTGCATTTGGTAGTCTCTATCAGTATCAGACCAGCTGTCATCGGAATCAGAATACATAGTAGTATTATCTGTAGAATTTTCGTCGAGAACCAGGGCCGTCTTTAACCTATTTGATGGCCGGGGCATATTAGGAAAAGGGGGCCCCTATGACTTTGACAGAACACTATTTTGCATCTTGCGACTCCGCAATGCGGGATATTCGCATCCGGCAGAGGGATGTCCGTGCGGAGCTTCGGTCACTCGATGTTCGGAAAGCCAGTGGACCCGACGGTATTCCGGCGGTGGTTCTTAAAAACTGTGCACCAGAGTTGTCTCCTGTACTGACGCGCCTGTATCGCCTGTCCTATTCCTCGGGAATTGTTCCGGAGGCCTGGAGAGAGGCGAACGTCCAACCCATTCCCAAAAAAGGCGACCGCTCCGATCCAGCTAATTACCGTCCTATAGAAGTCACCTCCATACTCTGTAAGGTGCTCGAGCGGATAATCAACACCCAATTAATCCGCCACCTAGAGGATCACTCCTTGTTAAATGATCGGCAATATGGTTTTAGGCCGAACCGATCCACGGGGTCTTCTAGCGTACGTCACACACCTTTGGGGTGAGGCTATGGATAGGCATGGGGAGTCCTTGGCCATCAGCCTCGACATTGCCAAGGCCTTCGATAGGGTCTGGCATCGCTCGCTTCTCTCCAAACTTCCTGCATTTGGTCTGCCATCTCAGCTATGCAACTGGGTTGCTGCCTTCCTCCACAAGCGCCGCATTAGGGTTCTCTGTGACGGCGCGGCCTCTGACTTCCAGGAGGTTAGCGCTGGTGTACCTCAGGGCTCCGTCCTATCACCCACGCTGTTCCTTCTGCATATCAATGATATGTTGGCTCTTGGCAACATACATTGTTATGCAGACGACAGCACAGTACACGGGCGATACTTCGGACATCCTGCTGCCAAGCTAGCAGACGTTGAGGGAAAACGACAGGAGCTTGTTGCTGAGCTTGACCGGGTCCTGAGCCGCATCTCTCAATGGGGTTGTGAGAATCTGGTCGAGTTCAGCGCCAAGAAAACACAAGCGTGCGCGTTTTCAAACAAAAAGTGTCCATTCCTTCCCCTTCCTACTCTTCAGAACACTCAACTGCCACTACAGGATAGGCTTAGTATACTGGGTATGGACATCTGTCGGGATCTCAATCCGCGTGATTACATCGAGAGCGTCACTAAGGCGGCCTCGCGGAAGCTCGGTGTTTTGAACAAGGTGAGACGGTTCTTCTCGCCCGAGCATCTGTGTCTTTTATATAAGACCCAGGTTCGCTCCTGCGTGGAGTACTGCTCTTATCTTTGGGATAGCTATGCGCAGTATCTGCTTGACTATGCGATCCCGAACGAAACGGTTTGGCTCTTCTTTCCTGTGCCGATCAGTGAAAGCCTGGAATTCCCTACCAGCGCACGTGTTTCCTTCCCAATTTGATCCCGGGTCTTTTAAGCGGGGCGTGAAAAAGCATCTCACCAGGCCGCCATAGTGTGGGTCACCATGCTGCATTAACTAGACATGCAATGAGGATGGTGACCACCACTCTTGGACTCCATTTATTGCTTACCATCAGGCAAAGTGGAGTCATTATGGTAGGCTTACGAATAAAAAATAAAAAAAAAAAATTTCAATATTCTGGCACCCGTCTAACGTGGTAGTAATCAGATCTCTCAAAAGCCCTACTCTGCGGGTTAGTCCTTTGTCATCGAATGCCTTAGCTAAATTATCCCACACTTCTTTTGCTGTTGTGGTTTCTTGTATGTGTATATAGTTGATAGGATCTACTAATAGGATTATTTTTGACTTAGCTTTTATAATAATAATATATTATTTATTGTACACCAAACAAATACACAGAAACAGAATAATATAAAAGAACAAGAAATGCACAATGGGCGGCCTTATCGCTAAGAAGCAATATCTTCCAGGCAACCTTAGGATGGACAGGAACGTGATGAAAGACGTGGGTTTTGGTGTAAAAATATAAAGTGGAGCTTCATGTATTGCATAAATATAATGACGTTTGTATATTTAGGTGTATCATACATACGTACATATATATATATATATATATAAATATAAACAAGAGACTAAACATTTACATAGATTACTTAATTGTATCTATAATAAATTAAAAAATTATATATGATTGATGTGCTGGATTATTCTAACAGATAATGTTGCATTACCATTTTTTTTTATGATGCTAAAGTTCGCGCTTGTTTAATAGATAGTGGTAGTGCATTCCAAAGGCGTGCGGCTTCAACAGTAAAGGATTTGTCGGCGAACTTTGTAGAATGCACTGGAATTTGAAGTTGCAAATTTTCAGATGATCTCAAGAACCTTGAATGTGTGTCACAGAGGAACCTAAAACGTTCTTTGAGGTAAAAGGGAGTGAGGGGATTGAATAGTATATTATAAAGTAGAGACAGGATGTGAGTATTCCGGCGAAGGCGAATTGGGAGCCACTTGAGCGAATTGCGATATTCTGAAATATGATCATATTTGCGTAAACCAAATATGAACCTTATGCAAAAGTTTTGAAGCCGTTCAAGCTTATTGAGTTGCTCCTCAGTGAGATCGAGATAACTGGCATCAGCATAGTCTAGTATTGGAAGTAAGAGTGACTGTGCAAGCGAAATCTTTGTAGCGATTGGAAGAAAGTTCCGTAGTCTTCGTAAGGACCCAGCTGCGGCAAACAATTTGCGACTAACCTCTTGTAGTTGTGGGCCTCAGGATGAAGTTCTATCAATTAATATACCCAGATTTTTTACACTATCACTAATATACAGCGGCGTACCATTGAAAATTGTTTGAGGCAATTGAGTAAAATCGATTTGAGAAATCATCCTAGAACTGCCCACCATGATGACCTGAGTTTTAGCAGGGTTCACCTGGAGACCATAGTTAACACTCCATTCACAAATACGTTCCAAATCACAATTTACAATAGAAAAGGCTTCGTGTATTCTATTAATTGGCGCGTGAGTATAAATTTGAAGATCGTCTGCGTAAAGGTGGTAGGATGAAACTATTCTTTTGGATATTGTGTTAATAAATATAGCGAAGAGTAAAGGAGATAAAACGCCACCCTGCGGTACACCGACCGAGATATCACACCAAGAAGAGACCGAATTTTCAGTGCCAATCCGTTGTCGGCGACCAGACAGGTAACTTTGAAACCAATCAATCACTGTTGGAGATATGTTAATCGAGCGTAGTATACCAAGTAGGATATGGGAATCAACTGTATTGAAAGCATTGCTAAAATCCAGAAGTGTAAGTAAGGTCAGATTACCATTTTCCATGGCCAACCTAATGTCATCGGTGATCTTGATTAGAGCCGTCCGGAAACCAGATTGAAAGGAATTTAAAAGGTTGTTTTTAGAGAGAAAGGAGTTAAGTTGAAAATAAACTATGCGTTCTAAAACTTTTGACAAAAACGGTAAAATAGAAATAGGACGGTATTGGGTGAAAGATGAAGGCCTAGGCTTCTTAGGAAGAGGTATTATTTGAGCTTCTTTCATGGCAACTTCATGGAGATGAAAGGAAAGCCAATGGAAGAGCTTACTAACAAACAGTGGATTATCGATCTTGGTTTTTTGACTGATTTGACTAAGGAACTGAATCAGCTCAACAAACGCTTGCAGGGAAAAAATAAATTGATTTGCGATATGTATTTAGATGGAAAGCCATTTGAGATGAAACTGAAACTGTTTATCAAGCATATTGCTGAAAAAAAGCTTGACCATTTTCCTAATTGCAAGAAAGCCGTGGAAGAAGCTGGAGATAATTTTGTGTGGCAAAATATTACAATGAGAAACGTGTTAACACAACTACAAACTGAGTTTGTAAATCGATTCACCGACTTTAAAAGGGCTCCCTTAACATGGAAATATTCCAAAACCCTTTTGCAATTGATATTAGTGAGGTACCAAGCAATTTGCAAATGAACATAGTAGATTTGCAAAGTAATAGCACACTTAAAACGTCATTTAAGGAAAGCACTGACTTGATACAGTTCTACGGAGGTTTGAGTTCTGAAAACTTCAAAGAACTGAAAAAGTTTTCTCAGCAGATAATAACTATGTTTGGTAGTACATATTTGTGTGAGCAGACTTTTTCAATTCTCAACTACCGCAAAAAAAAGAATTGTTTGCGGTTAACGGATGAACATTTAGACGCGATACTGCGCGTGTCTACTACTAAAATGAAAGCAGACGTTAAAAAACTTGCAAGTCAAATGCAGCCGCAAAAATCTCACTAGTTCTTACTTTTATGTTAGTATACTAATTCAATTAAAATAGACATGATTGTATGAATATATATGCGTTTTATTTCAAATATTAAAAATACATGCCCGAACATATAAATATAAAAATACTGATACTCTGGCAACACCGACTCATCGACCACGTCCAAATGGCTACAGACTCAGTGCTCCAGCAGGTCCCATCCGCAGAGATCGTGATTCTTGGCGACTTTAACGCCCATCACGCCGAATGGCTTGGTTCGCGCAAAACCGATCATGCGGGAAGATCTGTTCACGATTTCGCCTTGGCATATGGCTTGACGCAGCTGGTAGCAACGCCTACGCGAATCCCAGATGCAGAAAGCCACATGCCTTCACTGTTGGATCTTCTGCTGACCTCACATCCTGACGGCTACAAAGTATCCGTTGAGGCCCCTCTTGGCTCTTCGGACCATTGCCTGATTAGGAGTATAGTGCCACTCGTTCACTCGCTGCGGCCGCGAGTTACAGGCAGTCGCCGCGTATGGCACTATAGGTCAGCAGACTGGGATGGAATGAGAACATTCTTTGCATCCTACCCATGGAGGCAGGTTTGCTTCTCGCCGGATGATCCCAATGTCGTTGCTGACTCTGTCGCGGATGTTGTGCTTCAGGGTATGGAACTTTTCATTCCATTCTCCCTGATTCCCACAGGTGGCAAGTCCCAGCCTTGGTTTGGTCGAACCTGCAAAGCGGCGTCCCGCCGAAAGCAGGAATGTTACCAAGCATGGGCTAATGCAGCGACAGCACGGGATGTAAAGACCAGCACATTAAAGAAGCAATTTAACTTTGCCTCCAGGTCCCTCAAAAGAGTAATTGCTTCGGCGAAGTCGGCTCACATCGGCAGAATTGGCGAGAGACTAGTTAGTCTCCCCTCCGGAACTCGTGCATTCTGGTCTCTTGCCAAAGCTGTCCAGGGGAACTTTTGTAAGCCATCCCTTCCACCTCTGCGCATAGGAGATAATTCGTTGGCCCACGACGCTAAAGAAAAAGCCGATCTTCTGGGCAAACTCTTTGCGTCCAACTCGACCCTGGACGACGGGGGAAACGCACCGCCGACCATACCGCAGTGCGAGACCCGCATGCCGGAAGTCCGGTTTACACAAAGGGCAGTGCGTAAAGCGCTTCTTTCCCTCGACGTTCATAAGTCGAGTGGGCCCGATAGAATCTCCCCTATCGTGCTGAAGACGTGTGCTCCAGAGTTAGCACCGGTTTTAACGCGCCTTTATCGGCTTTCTTACTCTCTTGGCGTAGTCCCGAACTCATGGAAGACAGCTCTAGTGCACCCAATCCCTAAAAAAGGAGATCGCTCGGATCCGTCCAACTACAGACCCATAGCCATCACCTCCTTGTTCTCCAAGATAATGGAATCCATTGTTAACTGCCAGCTCCTCCGGTACTTAGAAGACCACCAGCTCCTCAATGATCGACAATACGGCTTCCGTCAGGGTCGTTCAGCTGGTGATCTTCTCGTATACTTGACTCACCGGTGGGCACAGGCGATCGAGACCAAGGGGGAAGCGTTGGCCGTTAGTTTGGACGTGGCGAAGGCCTTCGATCGGGTCTGGCACAAAGCGCTCCTTGCGAAGCTTCCTTCCTATGGGCTTCCCGAGAAACTGTGCAATTGGCTCACCAGTTTTCTTACAGACAGAAGCATCAAGGGCGTTGTTGACGGTGCATGCTCCGACTCAAAGTCTGTTAATTCTGGTGTCCCACAAGGCTGTGTGCTATCACCCACGCTGTTTCTTCTGTATATCAACGACATGCTGCAGATTAGCAGCATCCATTGCTATGCAGACGATAGCACGAGTGATGCCCTTTACACCGGCCGCGCTAACATTTCTCGGGTAAACGTCATCGAAAGCCGATCCAAACTTGTGTCTGAAATCGAAACTTCTTTATCAAAAGTTTCAGATTGGGGTCGACTTAACCTAGTCCAATTTAACCCCACGAAGACACAGGTTTGCGCGTTCACCGCTAAAAAGATGCCATTGGTCGTATCACCTCAATTTGAGAGCACTTCCCTAACTGCATCAGCCAGTATCGGAATCCTTGGCGTCGATATATCAAGCGAAGTCCAGTTTCGCGGTCACTTAGAGAGTAAGGCCATATTAGCCTCGAAGAAGCTTGGTGTGCTAAACAGATCGAGACAGTATTTTACTCCGGCCCACCGCCTGCAACTTTATAAGGCGCAGGTTCGGCCGCACATGGAATACTGTTCTCATCTCTATGCAGGTGCACCCCAGTACCAACTTCTGCCTCTTGACCGCATTCAACGGAGAGCGACTCGCATCATCGACTGCCAAGATATTTCTGATCGACTTGACACCTTGGCGTTGCGTAGAGATGTATCTTCACTCTGCATCCTCTATCGCTTGTATCATGGGGAGTGTTCAGAGGAATTGTTCGGACTTATACCGGCTGCTGGTTTCCGCCATCGTCCTACGCGACAAAATATCCATCCCCATCACCTGGACGATTGGCACTCCACCACTGTGCGCTTCTCGAGAAGCTTTTTGCCTCGCACAACCAGCTTATGGAACAAATTGTCGCCTGCCGTATTTCCGAACCGATACGACCTTCAAACCTTTAAGAAGAGAGCGTACCTCTGCCTAAAAGGCCGGCAACGCACTTGTGACTCTTGAGTTGCGGGTGTCCATGGGCGGCGGTAGTCACTTACCATCAGGTGACCCGTCTGCTCGTTTGCCCCCTATCGCATAAAAAAAAAAAAAAAAAAAAAAAAAACATATGTGGCCCTGCTATAGCAAAAGGTTGCCGACCCCTGATGTAAGGAATGGAAATTTGACAAGTTATTGTTTTTATGTAAAATATACGGAAGTAAAAAAACCTCAATGTGAACTCTTCTGAATCCAAAATCCTAAATTCCATTGTTTTATTAAAACTCATTGTAAATAAATAAAATATGTACCTATTGTTAGCATTTATATACCTAACTAATGTGGCATAAATTATTCTTGCACATCGATATTCAAACCAGGGCCAAATTTGTATGGGATTCCATTCCACCGTCTCCTTAAATATAAAGTCAAACACATTTTGTTTAAATTTTCTATGTAATTTCACAATGAAATTAATTGGTTAATTCAAAACTTGGAGCTGCATGCTTCGCTTCGTTCGCTCAATTTAAATGGAGCGAGTCACACTGATGAGTGTACTACTGATGATTTTTCTTTAAAATGTGTATGTGCTTAGTATACCATTATATATTTAAATTTATCTAAGCATGCTGAAGTTGGAAAGCCTAATTTTTGGGCGAGAGTAGAATAGCTTCGCGCATGTAAAAGCTAGTAAGTTGGTATTGTAGTCAGTAATTTAGGTTCGATTTCTTCGAATTATTTAAGTTTTTTGGTAATAAATATTGGTTATCTGACAGGAACTAGGGACTTTGTATTTGATCTGAGGGGGTCCCTATCGATGGCGGGGCCCTGGGCACTTGCCCAAAGTGCCCACTGGGAAAGAGGGGTCTGGTGAGAACTTCTTCACTACTATTTTGGCTACTTGAACTACTTTCACACAGAATACTTGTGATATTATTTATGTCATTGCTAAATGTCTCTATCTACCACGGATGAATTATCGGAAGGCATTTTTTCCGCGTTCTTCTTCATCAATCAACTTACTATTCAATCGCGAATCAACTTACTATTTTCAAATGGATTTACAATAAAATCTGGAATATTATGAAGTGAAAATTAAAATCATCTGTAAAATAAGTTAGTATTTAATTTTTAGGTTTATTTTCATAATAACCAACCACCTTGTTTAGATCAACAGGAGTATTTTTTTTTCTATCTTCGAACTGTCCGTCGACCAACTAATAGCTCGCTACAAGAAGGATTTAGTAACCGGTTGTAAGCTCATTTGAGAAGTCTGTAATAATGTTTGATTATTATTACAGACCTTTGTACTAGTCATTTTCTTTTAGAGATTTGTGTGTATCCTATATCAATGAGTAGACTATTTATTCTATTTAAAAAAAAATAAAAACCACTTCTGAAAACTAAAAATAAAAATTCTGACAATTTGGGATAAAATCATTGGCAATGTTTTGCACAAAGGGCGAGAACATTGCAAACATACGGGATTGCAACACCCGACATACGTGTACACTGTCATTCTGTGTAGTTTAGGCGGCCAAATACTGCATGGAAGGGCATGCATGCATGTGCTTGGCTTGACTTGTTTCAGGATTTTTCCGAATTTGGACATCTTCAACCATATCGTCACCCAGAACTCGCTTTATAACCAGCTGTAACTCCCTTGGTAATTGACTGCACATGCACGTCTTTGCATTTGAGGTAGCACTAGCGAACGAGCTACTGACTTTAGAAAATCTCCTGTCTGGAATCTTGGGCTGATGCATATTATATTGTACTAGCTGTACCTAGAATTTAACATAAAAGTTAATTTATTTATTCACTTTAGTTTATATAATTTAGTTAATTAGTTTATTTCGTTTTTTTTTGGTTTTTGCATTTTTACTTTAATTATCATTTATTTTCAGTTTCTTGTATTAGCTTTATTGAAAAAGTTCTTTATATACAATATTTGGTGTACGATTTTCTCGGGCTAAAACAACAACACTACTGGCATTCCTCGCACGTGAACATGCTACGTATAGTTGCCCATGGGTAAAGCAAGCTTTAGTTAAATCTATACCAGCTTTACTTAACGTTTGTCCTTGGGACTTGTTGATTGTCATAGCAAAACTGACATTGATGGGGAATTGCAATCTTTTGAATTCAAATGGAAAATTTGATGGTATTATAGGAATCCGTGGTATAAATACTATTTCACCTTTTCCGGATCCGGATATTATACGACCTTCTATAACGTTTCTTTGCAAAGACACTACTCGCAACCTAGTACCATTGCAAAGTTTCGGCGGGTTTAAATTACGCAATAGCATGATGGGCACGCCAACCTTAAGTTCTAGTTTGTGGGGGGGTAGACAAGGCACAATTATACTGTTTAAAAATTCTGTTGGGTAATTAACCACTTCATCCGGATTGCAAACTGTATTGATGGAAAGATATGTTTGTGATTCACCAGATAGCTTATCTAAAATGCGCTGATTAAGCGCAGTAACCTGGTCGTTCGTAGGTGCTAAAATTTATCTGTCACACAACCACGAATCTTTGATATCGAGATTGTGAATATCATCATAAATACTATGTATTAATGTTTCAGTGTCCGCCACAGCCTGACAAAGACTAGTAGGTAGTTCTATATCATGATTACTATTCACTTCTAGACACTTTCCTTCTCGAACATCAAGAAATTTTACTAAATTCTGAATCAGCTGAATGTGCTCTCATGTTTTGTGTTAAATTAAGTTTTTTACAATGTCTCCAAAGTACTGAACGTTTTAAACAGGGGTTAATTTCATCGGCTCGCGTACCCTAAGGCGGCCTTTAGACCTACAATAACATCGTGCAATACTTTTATTGTACAATAAGATTGAAAGGTGCTCTGAATCCAAACGAGCAATTATATTGCACAATAATACGAACTGCACAATGTTTTCGTGTTCAGTCAGAGAATAGTATTGATAAAGTGTGCACCGTGCAAAGCAACATAGCCGAACAAGATTTAGCTGCAGCTGTAGTGTTGTTGCTTATGGCTAAACGTGAACGGAAACGAACACGTCGCTGGTCGAAAGATTGGTACAAGAAAAGACAGAAATACACTCACGAAAATCTTTTAAAAGACTTGATGTTAACTGAGGAAGCAGACTTCAACAATTTTGTACGACTGAACTTGGAACAGTTTCAAAAGCTACTAGAATTGGTCACGCCATTGATTGAGAAAAAAAATACCAACATGAGGGAAGCAATACCACCTTTTCAACGGCTTTCAATAACATTACGGTATCTAGCGACTGGAAATACTCTGGAAGATTTAAAGATTCATAGTGCTATTTCTCCACAAAGTCTTTCCTTAATAATTATGGAAACATGCGATGCGATAATACATGTTTTGAAGGAATTTACCAAGGTAAATAAAGATTATAATCTTTTCATTTAAATGATAAATGATAAATGATCTTTATTTTGTAAATAGGTTACAACAACACTTTTACACGTCAATATATTATTTTTTTCTGTTAGTTTATGCTAGATGAGGCCGGTGTTTCCTAGCTGACTACCCTGAGAAGAAACACCGAAACAAACTCAGAGGTCTGTTTTAAAGTCCATACAGATGTAAAAACATATGAGAACCATGCACGCTAACGTCTGAGATGAGCTTTTGAAGAAAGCACCACGCTCATTTGAGTGGACCCGTCCAAACAGTGCAAGCATTTGTCAGTTATCGTGTAGCTCAACTTAGAACTTTAAGGAGCTCAACGGACCGACGAACAGTACCAAAGCAAGGACATTTGGGTAGGCCGCAAAAGTACTCAAACTGTCAGATATCGTTATAAAACAAACTACAGGAGAAAAGAGAAAAAAATAAATAAATAAATAACCTACATAGTCCTCACATTTACAATAATTAAATTTATAAATTAAAAAAAAAGAAACAAATATATAATATATTATACTTAACAAAGTATTCATGTCAAAAGGTACAAAGATTAAACAATAAAAAAAAACAATATAATACTTAACAAAGTAAGTATTCATGTCAAAAAGTAAAATATAAAATGTCAATGTGTATAAAAAAAAAAAATTATAAACGAAAAACAAAGGCTCATGTACATTAATGAAGCAGCTCATTCCCAAGCCTTTTTATCTTCAATATAATCTTTAATTGTGTAAAAAGCTTTTTGACTTAGTTTTTTTTTTATAAATGATTTAAATTTATTATTGCTTAGTTCTTGTATTTGGCTAGGAAGCTTATTATAGAAATGTATACTTTGGCATCTAAACGAACCACCTATTTTCTTGAGCCTGGTTTTAGGAACAACAAATTTGTTTTTGTTCCTAGTATTTACACTATGGATATCACTGTATTTTTTAAACAGATTAATATTTTTATGTGCGTACATGAGATTTTCATAAATATACTGAGAGGGCACAGTCATAATATTAATCTCTTTAAATTTATCTCTGAGGGAGTGTCTGGGACTTAATTTATAAATTGCACGTATAGCTCTTTTTTGTAAAACGAAAATAGATTGAATATCGGCGGCATTTCCCCACAACAGAATACCGTACGACATTACACTATGAAAATAGCTAAAGTATACTAAACGGGCTGTCTCTAAATCTGTTAAACCACGAATTTTCCTAACGGCGTACGCTGCAGAACTAAGCTTTTTGGACAGTTTATCTATATGGGGGCTCCACTGAAGCTTTGCATCCAAAGTTAAGCCTAAGAACACTGTGGAATCTTCGGGTTTTAACACTTCGCCCTTTATTGACACACTAGTGTTCACCTGTGTTACATTAGGCAATGTAAACTTTATACATTTAGTTTTTTTCTCGTTAAGGAGATGATTATTGATATTAAACCAGTTAACTACTGTTGAAAGGGCACTATTTACGTCATCAATAACCACCTGCTGACGTTTGAGTTTAAATACAAGTGAAGTGTCATCTGCAAACAACACTATATCATGTTTATCCTTTATGAGGTACGGCAGGTCATTAATATAAATTATAAATAAAAAGGGACCTAGAATAGAGCCTTGGGGAACCCCCATTCTGACTACAGATCCGGGAGACCTTTTACCGTTCACATCAACTCTCTGAATCCTATTACTTAAATATGAAGTAAGAAGATCCAGAGAGGTGCCCCGGATTCCATAGTAGCGCAGCTTCCTGATCAATTTATTTATTAAACTGTATATATCGAGAGAATGTATCTTCGTTCACGCCATCAGCATAATTTTCCTGTTGAAAATTGTTTATGTTCTGTTGATTATTCTCTTGGAAGTTCTGCTGGTTATGTGGCAGCTGCTCAGATGGAAGTTCAGAATTTTGCTGTTGAGAATAATTTGTAAAATATTGAGGCGATGGCGTGCCGCTGTAACTTGTTGGAGTTGGCGTGGATCTGGTATATATCGGAGATGGAGTTATCATAACTGTTGGAGTATTTATTTTTACCGAATTGCGGTGTAAAAGTCCTAATTGTCCTTCCATGATAATGGCAGCAATAGCATTTTTAGCAAAGATTTGTTGCATTGGTTCCATTTTCTTTAAATCTGCAGCACAAGACAAAGCCCAGTTTTGATATTCATCTGGTTTCTCTCTAAGGCGGTTAGCTGCCAATTCCATAAGGTCATCATCAAGTTTTCTCTTTAAATTTTTAGCTTTAGTATTTGGAACTGCATAAGATGTAGATGATGCTTGGTTCGCTCCAACAGTTGTAGTATCCTCCTAAAAAGATAAATAATTTGTATTTATTTTACTTTTAGTTACCGCAAACAGTTGAGGAATGGTAACAAGTTGCTAAGGATTTTGAGAGCCAGTGGAATGCCCCTCATGTAAATAAGGTGCTATAGATGTCAAACACGTGGAAATAAAGAAACCTCCTGGTTCTGGATCATACTACTACAACTACAAAAAAAACATTCAGTATTGTGTTGATGGCGGTTATTTACAACCGTTACAAACTACGAGTTCATTATGGTTGATGTTGGAACTAATGGTCGTGTATCAGATGGAGGTGTGCTGCAGAATACAGCATTTGGACAGCAATTGAAAAATAATGCTTTAAATATCCCACCACCTGCATTGTTGCCAGGAAGTTCCCGAAAACTCCCATACTTTTTTGTTGGGGACGATGCTTTTCCAATGTCTCAAAATTTAATGAAACCATATAGCCAAACTGGATTAACAAAAGAGAAAAGAATATGCAACTATCGAATATCGCGAGCTAGAAGGATGGTTGAAAGTGTTTTTGGTATACTAGCTACTCGTTTTGGAGTATTTCAAAGAAAATTTCCTTTTGATCGTATAAAATAAGGAAAATTGTTTTGACTTGTTGTTATCTACACATTTTTTTGAGAAAATCCCGTTCCTATTTATCTTCATCATTCATGTTTCGTGAAGATAACGAATCAGGAATAATACACCCGCCATCTCAGGAAGTATTTCAATTGACAACATTGGAAAATATCAATAAGAAAAATTCGCTGAATATCGCGAAGCAAGCACGAGACGAATACAGTGGATTTTGTAACAACGAAGGTGCAGTTCCCTGGCAAGATAAAATGGTCTCGTAAAAAACAATTTTGTATTCATTTGAATTAAATAAATTAAAATTTACCTGTGTGTAAGTTAATAATATTCTCCAAAGCAGAACGTTCACTGTCTCCTCCCGAACTATCTATAGTAGACTGAGTATCCATACTAGACTGTGAATTCGATGCGGTTTCCTGATCTTTTAAAAATAACATTTCTTTAAAATACCATAAAGTAGGTTCGTAAATGTCGTCTGTACTAGATCAGGATTTCATTGACTGGAGGTGTTTCTTGAGCTCATTCCGTTAGTTAGTTCTTAAAGAATTAAATTTTTTTTTTCACATCATCTTTGCGTGCCTGTGGAAACATCTCTTTGTATTTAGACAACAATGTTTCGTAAGCAATGTTTTTGAAGTGAAAACTTCTTTAGCGGCGTTGAGCACTTTTTCTGTAATGGGTATAAAATCTTAAACTCGCGTCAGGACACGTGACCTGATCGAAAAAGCGTAAGACGGATGGAGAGTAGACAGCTATCCCCTCTCTACGGCGCGGCGAAAATGTATGCCTGGGCCTACTGTTTCGTTTAGGCAGCGCAGGGCGCTTGCGCGAATGTTCGTGTATGTTACAGCGTGCCACGCGCATCCATGGATGGTGACAGCTGATGGCTCGACCGTCTGTGTAGTGATCACATTGTTGTGTATTCGTAAAATTCGTGAATGTAAAGTGCTTAAAATATGGAAATTGAACAAAGTGCATCTATTAATGATAAAAGTGATGAAGAAACAGCGAAAGAAAATGAGTGAGTACTTTATAAATATACTAGATGAAAATTTAATAAGTTTTAATTTTTAATTAATATAATTTTATTATTATTCAGGTTAGGTTAGGTTTAATTAATTTTCATTTATTCATTAATATAATTTTATAATTAAGGTTAGGTTTCGATCGAGTCTATCGTACTGCTTAACGGGTGTAAACAGACCCTCCACGAAGCCGTCAACCAAGCATTCTGTACATGAAACTAAGTAACACTGCGCAAAAATAATTGCTGGGAAACGGAATTTTTTTTTTGGACTTTAAAAATAATCAGATTTTTGTAGCGGGTAATGGTTTGCGCGCAACCGGCTGTTCGAATGTGTGCGTTGTGCCTACACGAGTACACGGACACGGCACACTGCACACACACACCCGACCGGCTCGAGACGCGCCGCGCGGCGCGAGCCGGTCGGGTGTGTGGCGCGGCTCGCGCCACGCCACTCGCGGCCGCTCCGGCCTTGTAGATAGTCACGTTAAAATACCAACGCTGCTCAGCGTACCTACTTACCCAGCAAAAAGTATTAGGTAAATTAAATTCGATTCGATTCAACTACTTACACGAAAAGATAAAAGTGTCTATCGCTTTGTTGTCATCTAACCTAGCTGATCTAGCATCGGTCGCCTCTACACGTAAAAACAGACGCACGCTCTACTCTAGTCAGTGTAGTGCCTCGAATGGCCTCGATCGTATTTCCGTAGGCCATACCGCAACAGTTAAACATGTACTTACGAATTCCTGCGATGAATACTGATGACCAGCAACAGCATCGTTCGAAAACGAGACCAATCAGCTAAAACACATTTGCTCACAAACACAATGTACTTACAATAGCAACACTCTTCTACATAACACCTCTCTAACGTAATCACTAGGTATCACATAACACGAAACGCCCAAATTTGCGCAATAAAAATACACATGCACACTCGATGGTGCATGAAACGGAACTAAATAAATCTAATAATTCTTAAAAATAATGTTGAATTTCTTTGTCGGAAACTTCGTTGGGTTCCGAGGCGGCGGCATCTTTGAACTTCGACAAAGACGCTCGCCGCCGCGCGCCGCCGACTCGCCACCAGTCAAATTTTCTCATTCGATTTTGAACTTAACCTTCAACATTTTATGGTTTAAAATCATTTAAAGAAATTTTTAAATGTTTCCAATCAACTTTGAACCTAATGCTTTAGGGATAAAGCTGACAAATCTATTAAATAAATTGCCACCCGCCGCGCGCCGGCGCAGCGCCGCGAAACCTAGTCCTCTGGCTATCTTCATCGTCCTTAAGATTGTGATAGAACCGTGGTCTTTGGGGGATTCGCACCGTGCTAACTACGAAGGCAATTTACGTGCTATTTACAAACGTTACGTACCTGTAGGTATGTTAGTGAAGCTAAAATTCCGTATTTCCTTGCAATTTTATTGATAGACGCATAATGACAAGAGATTCTAAAATCAATAAGACAGTGTTGTCTTTGAGTTTGCAGCTTTCTTAGTATCTAGTAGCTATTAAAAGTACTTGTGAAGGCTTTTAAGATGCAAGCACAATCATGATAATAAAATAAAAAAGGAAATCGTTCAATCGCAATAAGTACCTTCCGAGTATTAAATTGCTAAACATTTTCCCTAAGGCGTTTGTTGTTTGGTAAAATAAAGTTCAGTTTATTTAAAAACCTGCTTTAAAAATAATTTGATTACAAGTATTTACAAGTAAGTTAAAAAGCACGAGTGTTATTGGTATAGGAAACCGATAAATTCTCAGCTAATTCTGTAGTAAGATCGAATGTGACGTTCCTGCTTACGTGCTTACTAAGCGCCTGTGAAAAGATGTATCGCACACATTTTATGTGTATGTGCGACAGATTACTTCCATACTTTTAATTACAAATTCTTTAGGCAGGATTCAATGATAACATAACATCCTGTAATCCCCGAAGGCTCAGGCAGGGGTGCACCGAATAGTACACCCACATTTCGCAAGTTATGTTTTAAGTCTTTTTATTCATTTATTTTTGTAATCACTGGGATTACAAAAATAAATGGACATTTTTACTTGAATCTGTAAGAAGTTAAGACTTTAGTTTTTAAATGAATGAATTAAACTTGCGGTATCACAACAATCCGCAGTCTAAACTTATGTGTGTAATATCGTAGAACAAAATAACCCAAAATCAACGTTTATAAAAGACACCTGAAATCAAATTTTTTAATGCAAACAAATTAAATGTCCTTTATCGATCAGCTGAGTGCGCGCCGCCGTGCGCGGGGTTGTAACACGGCCGCTCGCATTCATTTATGCGTTGAACTCGAATGACTCGAGGTCACGCGCACAGCGGGCACAGCTGATACCGCGCGCGTGTGTTCGTGGAACGAGCTCGCGGCTATGTCAGTGTGGGTGAGCGCTTGGGCATGCATTGCATTTCTGTAACTTCAAATGCGTAATTTGTTAAGAAAATTTAAAAATTTTGGTAATGTTTGTTTGGAAGAAAATTTTGTGTTAACGCTTAGAATTCGATTTTGCAAAAAAGTTGAAAAAAAAATGGACACTTTGACCTTCAATATCTCCAGAACCTGTGGTTTCCCAGGTATTGTCTAGAAGAAAAAAATGATCCCAATGATGGGCAGAATATGTGGTTTTCGTTTTCGTTAAGGGTCTTTTTACACCCTTTAGATACATATGAACTTACATAGTATAAATGTAATATTTGTAATATGTTTATACTTTATAGCATTAACCTATATTTTCATAACATCACAATAAGCACATGTGCGGTGTAGGTTTACCAAACAAATAATTTCGAATGAAAATAAATGAAATAAAATGATAATAAATAATCTCTGTTTTTCAGAGAAAGAAAAGAAAAAAAAAAGAACGGAATCGAGAATACCAAAAGGCATGGCGTCAGCGTAAAAAAGATTTGAAGAAAAAAGATTCGAAGGAGGAAAAAGAAGAAAAAAAAAGAAAAAGATATTGTGAGAATCAAAGAGCATATTATCAACGTACAAAAGGTTTAAAGGAAAATGACGAAAATGTAGAAGAATTGTTCCAAAAGCAATTAGATGATTTGCAAATGTAATTTGATTTCATATTTTAAATATTGTAATATATATATATAAATATATATATATACATATATTTTATTGTTTTAATATGTATTTTTATTGGTATTATTTTATTTTATGATTTCTTTGTTTTTTTTCGCAGGAAAAAAAAGAAGTTAGAAAGTAATGAAGACCAAGAGAATGTTCTGCAATGCAGGGCTTTTCGAAATTTAGAAAATGTACAGCTCGAACAAAATCAATTCCTCACCCAACAACTTCGTATATATGAAGAGAGTCACGAATGTATTACCCCCAAAGTCATTTTACATAGAACTACAGATATTCCAGGTGATGGTAATTGTCTTTTCCATTCACTCATACATGTTCTGCAACTTAAAATTTCGACTTGTGATTTGAGAAGACAGTTACGTGATTCACCTTATTTAAACTCCTGCCACAATCCACAAGAAGCATATAATATACTTTCAAGTAACAATGAATATGGAGATTTGGATTGTTTATATTTGTTTGCAAAAACTTACAATCAAAATATTTGTGTGCATTACCACTATTTCAACGTGATTTCAAAAAATAAAGATACTCGATTCTGTCATTTTAAAGCAAATGATACACATAATTGGATTCATCTTGATCTTCGTGAGCTACACTTTACGCCTTACTTCTCTGATGATGAAAAGAAGAAAGAAGATGAAAGAAAACAAAAGCAGAAGAACAAAGAATATTCTAAGCGGTATCGAGATAAAAAAAGAACATCAAATATACAAACAGCCCCGTCCGCCGGAGATGTGTTGGTTGTACAACCAGTCATTCATACTTCACAAATTGCAGACCCGTCCACCGGAGGTGTGCCATATGTTCCACCAGTTATTTGTAGTTCCCAAATTGCAGATTTATTGTCGAGAGATGTACCTTCAAGTCCATCAATACATTCTAACTACAATTCTATCGAAGTGCGTCAAAGGCATTTTCCTTCTCAAGATGTTGAATCATCTCCACCTAATATACATCTTCAAACATACTCTGCTTTTCAACAGAATTCTTCTGCTCATTAACAGTTTGAAAATGATTTTGTTAAAAATGAATTTGGTCATGCTTGCGACATTTGTGACAGACTGTGGTTTAGAAAAGATTTGAAATATTTGCAAAACAACGATGCAACTCCAAAAATTGAATTTATAAGAACATTGCTCTCGAACATTGCTATACTGACAATAAAAATATGTTCGACTTGCTTTAAAGCCATTCAAAAGCAATGTATCCCACAACTATCAGTTTACAATGGATTCAAATATCCACCACTTCCAGACTGTCTTAAAGACTTTCCTTTGGACTTGGTAACTGAAAGACTTATATCGCCAAGGATTCCATTCATGCAAATTCGAAGGCTTCGGCATGTTCACGGTCAATATGGAATATACGGGCAGGTGATAAATGTTCCAATTGAAATAAACACAATGGTGCGTCAGTTACCAAGACAAGTGGATGATGATCATGCTATAACAGTTCACATTAAAAGGAAAAAAAATCACAAATCTCGCTACGTGTATGGTATAGTGACCAAGAGAAAAATAAAAGTGTGGTTACGATATTTAAAGGATACTCCTCTTTACAAGTCTTACGGCGTTTTAGTTGACGATGATTTTTTAAACGATAGAAGTTATGACGTTGAAGATGAAATCATCTTTGATGAAGATGGCGACAATGACCTTTTAGAACAAATACCCATCGAGGAAAATTTAATAGCACAGCAGCAAACATTGATGTGGAACGACGATATGTACTTGAGAATCGCTCCAGGCGAAGGTAGTTTTTTATTTTTATTTTTATGTTTCTTTAATTTATTGAACAAGAAGATACATAATATATACATATGATTTACTTTTGCTTTCTTTTTTAGGTAATGTTCCAAAGAGTTTGCTGTTTGATGAACATGCTGAAGAATTATCTTTTCCACAAATATATCTGGGGCATTTCAGAGAATTTAGGAATGCGGTCACACCCTACATGATGGCTACGAGTGAATTAAGAAGATCTGATAGACGCGGAGTAACCCCTCAACACTTATTGTACATGGCTATGAAAATAATGAGAATTAGAATTAAGGACTCTCTTCACATTGCATTTAAGCATGTCGGCCAAGGTATTGCAATAACTAAAGAGCAAATAGAATCTGATGATTATATTCACGGCTGCATTGAAACTAATTTGGCATTCCTTCGTTCTATTCCGAATTCAGCATACTATTGGGCAGAAAGAAAAAGAGATCTTTTTGCTATGATTCGTCAATACGGTAAGCCAACTGTTTTCTTTACCATAAGTGCTAATGAAATTGGATGGCCTAAATTATTACAATTGTTGCATAATTTGAAAAATAATGCGGAAATATCGGTTGAAGAGGCTGCAGATTTGCATTTTATTGAGAAAAGCACTCTTATTAATGAAGATGCCGTAACATGTGCTATATACTTCAATAAGTTAGTCGAAGTTCTTTTAAAAATATTACAATCAAAAAGGCACAGTCCTTTCAAAAAATACAGGATTTTGCATTACTTTAAAAGAATTGAATTCCAACATCGAGGTAATCCACATGCGCATATTTTAGCTTGGTTAGATAATGCCCCAGAAGACGCCCTTAACAGAGATTATAATGAAGCTATCGATCTTATCGATTTTCTGATATCAGTATCTGCTGCCGAGGCTTCTGGTGATATCCGATTACAAACTCATAAGCATACTTTTACTTGCTATAAAGGTATAGCATCGAGACGACAACAAAAATGTAGATTTGACGCTCCGTTTATGCCAGTTTAGAAAACCATGATTTTGACGCCTATGCCAGATACAGAAAATGGTTTCCAACGGTACAAGGCTAAATATAATTTAATCCAAAAAAACTTGGAAAAATACGAATACAATGGTTTTCAATCGTTCTACGATGAAAATAATATTGCTTCAGATGACGAATATGTCAACATTATTCGAGCAGGAATTAATAGACCACGAGTTTTTCCAAAACGTGAACCATGTGAAAAGTGGAATAATCCATTTAATCCTTTCATATTCAACGTTGTTAGATCCAACACTGATTTCCAATTTATAACTGAAGAATATTCTTGTGCAGCTTACGTGGTCGAATATGTTAACAAAACTAATAGAGGTGTTAGCAATTTACAAAGACAAATAATTGAAATAATGGATGAACATCCTGAGTTTAATTTATTTGACATTACTAAAAATATTAGCATTAATCTTTTGAACCACACTGAGATGACGAGTCAAGAGGCTGCATGGTACTTATTGAGAGAACCATTGTCAAAAAGTTCAACTGTTATTGTCTATATACCAACCATTTGGCCAGTCGAAAGGCATAGAATAAAGAAGACAATGAAAGAATTAAGTGAACTAGAAGATGATTCAACCGACATATGGAAGGAAAATCATTTCGACAAGTATGAGAAGAGACCTGAAGATTTAGCAGGTATTTCTCTTGCTCAGTTTGTTGCTAAATATTATAAAAATAACAAGGGTGACTATGTACTCAGGGAAGAACCAAAAGTTATACGATATCGCAATTATGATATGGGTACAGACTACAATGAGTATCGGAGAGAAATGGTTACTTTGCACCTTCCATTCCGTCATGAAGAATCGGAAATTCTTGCAGAATCGCGATATCTTCAGTTATACGAAGAAAATGAGGCACTTATTCTAGATCGAAGAAAAGAGTTCGAATCAAATCTTGACATCGAAAAAACATTGGAAATCTGCAGGGAGTTATGTCGTGAAAATGTTTCCGATGATGATGAGGAGATAAACGACGTAGTTGGTAGAATTCCTAATGAAAACCCATTTGCTGAATTATATCAAAATCCAAACGCAGATTTAAATGATGATTTACGCCTTGCGTTGTTTGATAAGCTTGGATCAATTGCTAAAAAGAAAGATAATATCTTACCTTATCCAGAATTTTATGGGCTTATGCGCAAAGCAAACGAGGAACAGCGAGAAATTTTGTTTCACACTATGCATCATTTAATATCAAACAACGAGCCAATGCAACAACCATTGTTGATATATTTGACTGGACCAGCTGGTAACCGGTGGACCGTTTGTAATAAAAGCACTCATGGAAATTTATAATAGATTTTCTAACACGGATGGAATTTTCAACGCATACATTGCTTGTGCTTCAACTGGAAAAGCTGCTACAGCCATAGGTGGAACAACGGTGCATAATGCTTTAAGTATATCACTCTCAAGGCTATTGCCACTCAACATCGAAAAAGCTCATCAATACAGAGCGCTATTTGAGTTCATTAAGGTTATTATCATTGGCGAAGTAAGCATGGTTTCAGCAGAATTATTAGAACAAATTAATGAACGTTTGAAGCAAATCACTGGCTTGTTCACAAAAGCTTTTGGTGGATTGGACGTGATCCTTATCGGAGATTTGCGCCAATTACCTCCTGTAAAAGCTACACCGATCTTTAAGCAAATTAAAAAAAAATTACTGGTGAATCAATTTGGCGAAAATTTCATAAATTCGAACTCAAGAAGGTAATGCGCCAAGAAAATAGACTCTTTTCTGCCATTTTAACAAAAATCGGTGATGGGTTCATTCTAACAGAAGAACACGCACAATCAGAATGTCCGGAAGGAACGAGACTTATGTTCGCGAATAATAAGGTTAATGAATACAACAGTACAATTTTGAACAGTTTTGAAAATAAAATTGTTTCATTGGCATCGGATGTTTTCGTTGGTTGTCATAATGCAGAACAAGAAAATTTTGTAAGGCAAAAGTTACATAAAATGAAACCTGACGAAACTGGTGGATTACCTTACGAACTAGTTCTAGTTCCTAACCGACCCTATATGATAACCATAAACATAGATGTCGCTGATGGTTTATCTAATGGCACTGTAGGAAAATTACTACTCATACAATCTGATAAAAATGATGAAATCACAAGACTTTGGTTCAAATTCTCAAAATCCATTGGTCAAAAACGTCCAACAAAATTTAGAAGCGACATTGCACGCTTGAAAATCGACAAAGACGCTGTTCCAATTTCTTTACAATCATCGTCAATACCACTCAACAGAAATAAAACTATAGTGGCAAAAAGAAAACATTTTCCACTGATTTCGGCTTTGGCGATGACAATTCATAAATCCCAAGGAGGTACGTTTGATGCTATCGTTTATGAATACAATCGTTCTCATTCAAGAGAATTGGTGTACGTTGCGCTATCAAGAGTAACTAGTATAGAAGGTTTGTTCTTAGTCACTGAAGACGACACAAGGGCGAGCTGGAAATTTCATCATGGCAGAGTAGGAAACGCACAGGTGGAAGATTCAAACGCAACAAAAAATCAAAAGAGATCAACAACTCATCGAGAAGATTTATAAATTGAATTGAAACGTTTACGTGAAAATCCTTTGCAAACCATCACCAAAACACTTGTAGATTTTATTTCTAAGAATAATAGATTGTCTATTTTTTCATTCAATTGTCAGAGTTTACGTGCGCATGTAGATGATCTAGCAATTGACGCTCTTGTTAAAAAGATGAATGTGTTAATTTTATCAGAAACGCATATGGGTAACAATGAAATAATTGACATTCCGAATTTCAACTTTGTTGCGAGTTTCAGAATAAATAATCGTCCCGCGGGAGGAGTAGCTATTTATCAAAATATGAACACAGTTCATTATTGCACAAATTATATGGATGTGCATGTGAAATACAACAGCATGTTTAATGCCACTGTTTCTGATATCGGTGATATTTGTATAAGTCGTTGCCACTCTGGTGATAATCAGTTCATAATTATGGTTGCCGTTTACATCTCTCCAGATAAGTCATTGCGTGCTATACGAGACTTATTGTATGAAAATTTATTCATTTATTCTCATGATGCATCTGCATTGCTTAAAAAAAAAATTGGAAAAAGCTTTGATGAATTGCCAATGATTTTGAGTGGAGATTTCAACATAAACTTCGCAGACGATAAAAATCAACTATTAATTGAATTTTTAAATAATGAATTTGGTTTAACTATGTCGAATGATCGCAATCTTAGCACAACGAAATATTTATTAGACTTTATTTTTACTTTATTAGACATTTAAATAGGTTTGAATCAAAACTGTTCGTTTCTTACTTCAGCTACCATAAACCTATCGTATCAGTTTTAGAGATTGGCGATGATAGTTCTGGTAATGATGATGGTGAAAAAGTCGTTGAAATTATGGATGAAAGTTGATTTTTCGGAGAGATAAACTTTTTAATGTAAAATAATTGTAATAGTTTTAAAGTGTTAAATTTTTAATGTAATATAAATTGTCATGTTTGTGTACGATAGCGCAATAAATGAATATTGTATTCTACCACATAAATGATAGTACTTTCATACTGATAAAGCAATTGGTGCAAAATTATTCCCTAACCATTCCAAAATATAAAACATGTTCAACGTTAATAATCAAGTTTTCACTTCTGCCGGCACTCCCGGAGTGCAACCCGTCTTTTTTTTTATCACGGTCATGATATTCTTTGCTCTTGACATTCCACAGAGACGGCAAATCTCTGAACAATTGGATACATTCACAAATAAACTCTCTTTTCTTAACTTTTGGATTCTTTTGTTCCGCCATTTTGCATGCGTGCGTGTACTCCTCGTGACAACGAACCACAGATTGAAAAATATTGCGCAATATTAACTCTACACGATTCAATGGAAAAATTTAGCTAGTATTAGCATCAGAAAAAGCTACGAAAGTCGTATTGACTACCATATGCTTATATAACTACTTGCGTAGAGATCAAGCTTCCTCACAAAGGTTCACTCCCCCAGGATCATTCGATGCCGAAGTTGAAGGGACAGTAATACCCGGCCGATGGGGACAAGATACAGAAATGTCATCAATGCTATCTATTCAAGCCATACCACGCCGAGGATCAACAAATATAAAAGAAATACGTTCACATTTATTTATTTCTTGGAAGAATAATTATCAGTAAATAACAGGTACTCACTTCTTCACCTAAAGTATCTTGTGTATTTCCTGGGTGATTTCTATCTCCCGAAAAACTGAAGGCTTCATAGGTATACCAATTCGAAACATATATGTATTTCACCGCGACCTGCAGTATAAAATAAAAAAAATAATATTAGAAATTATATAAAAACCGGTGTAACTTTGGATATAATAAAATGAATATTGTTAACCCTAATCATAAACATTAAATAATAAATACCTGATCCTGTGATTCGGCTTTTTTTTTCTCTCGACTTTTCCCTCCTGTAAGACCCTAGTAGAGTCAATTTTTTTCTTTAATTCAGCTATTGGAAGGTTCATTTCCTGGCTTATTTTTCTCCATGCATCTTGCCTTAGTTGTCTATTTGTGTTATCAGGACATTGCGCATCCCAAAGTCGTCTATATTCACCATATAGTTGTATTAATTTAAGACACTGTTCTTTATCCATGACGCACAACTAACACGCAGAGAATAAGCGAGGCAAAACACTACCGTCTTGAGTGAGCGCGGCAAACGTACTGGACGCTTTTAAGCATCGACAAAAACCGACAACGCTCGGCTCGGGCCGCGGCACGCTCCGGCGAGGCAGCGCGTGCGTTTGCCTCGGGCGAGGCACGTCTTGACTACCGATCGCATGTTCTGAAACGCGGATGTTCGACAGCGTGTCGAATACGATCATTCTCTAATCTTTGCTCTCTAGAATCAGATGATTCTAGACTTCGAGAGACAGCGTGTCGAATACGATCATTCTCTAATCTTTGCTCTCTAGAATAAGATGATTCTAGACTTCGCGAGATAGCGTGTCAAATACGATCATTTTCCAATCGCTGCTCTCTTGAATCGTTCGATTCTAGACTTCGTGAGAAAGCGTGTTGAATACGATCGTTTTCTAGACGGTGATCTCGAGATTCCAATAATTCTTGACTCCTTAACAATTAATGACGCGTTCTATCTAACTCTAATCGTTCATTAATCTCAAAAGTACTCTCATAAGACCTAGACATGGACATTCGTAATCTACAATTTGCAAGATTTTCCCTTTCCCTATGTTGTTCAGATTCATTTTCACGTCGCAATCTTTGGCTTTTGGCCTTTCTCGTGTTTTTAGAGAGATTTGACTTTCTTTTAGGCATAACTAATGGGTGTGACTATATTTGGAGTGTGGTCCTTTACCACTTATATCTTCCTCTGATTCAGAACAGGCAACAACAAAAAACTGCTTAAGACGCTTCCGCTCCATCTGAAACTCGTCCTTGTCGATGTCTTCTAATACATGGGAAAGATCACACTCGAACTTGCTGTCCATAAGTTTCGATGGCATCAAAAATCCGAACTTGTCCGATATTTCTTGAATTTGCTGGAATCGAGTCGTCATTTCTTGAAAGATCTTGTCGAATGATGCGATCACCTCTCGACCTTCGTGAGACAAAGCTGCATCTTCAGAAGATTCATCGCCATGCGTTTTTTCCTGCGAATTCTTCTCGTTTTGAGTTCGATTCCGAGTTTTTCGCGGAGTCTTAGCAAAGTCAATTGCTTCTTGCACGAAACGGTCTCTACTTTCCACTAAGAGGGTTTTCAAAGCGCAGAGTTTCTGAGCACACTTATCCACACTTAGTCCTCGTTGCTGCAGGTAAATCTGTGCGTCATCTACTTCAGGTAGCACTGCAGCCCAAAAGCCAAGAAAAGTCAGGAAGTTAAATGACTGCATGGCTGTCAGGAGAAGACTGGCTCCCGAAGGCTTGTTTCGGAAGTTTGAAATGAATCTGTTAATTGTTCCAGTACCTCAAGAACTACCTCAAACTTATTTTTAAGCATTTTGACAGCTACATGTCCAGCGCTCCAGCGTGTTTCAGTGACTCGTTTTACTGTTTGACCTGTAACGGTAACCAAAGCGTTCCATCGAACAGTTGATGCGGAAAAGAAGGCAAACAGCTTCTCCAGAGTTCCAAAAAACGTCACGGAATCCACTGATTCAGAAGCAGCGTGTACCCCAGCCAAGTTTAGTGAGTGGTTTGTGCATGCAACGAATATAGCTTTCGGATTCAGTGCTTTACAATACAATACAATATTCTTTATTGTACACACACAAAAAAAAAAAACAATATGAAACAAATAATATACGAGCAACTGGTACATTCGGCGGTCTTATCGCTAGCTGCGATCTCTTCCAGACAACTTCTGTAATGGACAAGTACAATAGATTAGTAAGGATGGCAGTTTGCAGATGTACAAATTAAGAAGTTCAGCAGAAGGTTACTCTAATACTATATTAAGAAATATGTTGACACGTTTATATACATACACTAAATATACATACCACTACATATACCAACATATAAACATACACATACTATATACATACAACACAAAATAATAAATTTGTGGAATGCGATGGTATTTTCAGGCGTTGGTTTTCCGATGACCTCAGTGTTCTCACATGTGTTTCACTTAGGAACTCGAAACGATCCTTGAGGTAGAAAGGGGTAGAGGGATTTAACAAAATATTATAAAGAAGGGAGAGAATATGAGCATTTCGTCGAAGCCGTATAGGGAGCCAATTGAGCTTATTACGAAACTCAGATACGTGGTCATATTTGGGTAAGCCAAATATAAACCTAATACAGACATTTTGAAGACGATCACGTTTATCAAGTTGGTCTACAGTAAGATCAAGATAGCTGGCGTCGGCGTAGTCGAGGACTGGAAGGAGGAGAGATTGAACCAGCGCAATTTTAGTGTCAATGGGAAGATAGTTACGCAATCTTCTCAGGGACCCTATTGACGCTAACAACTTTCGACTGGCTTCCTGCAGCTGTGGACCCCATGACAATGTTTTATCTATACAAATCCCCAGATTTTTCACCGTTTAACAAAAAAAGTAAAATAGTGCCATTAAATTCGACCTGTGGGAGACTCGACCACTCAATTTTCGATATGAGTCTAGGGCTTCCAACTATAATAATCTGGCTTTTAACAGGATTTACTGTAAGTCCATGCTCAAAGCTCCATTCAGCTGTGTGGGCTAAATCATTATTTATAATGTTAATTTCTTCGGATAGCTTTCCTAGCGGAGCTTGTGTATAAATCTGCAGGTCATCAGCATAAAGGTGGTACGATGAAACAAGTTTAGAGGATATACTACTAATGAATATTGTGAAGAGTAATGGAGATAAAACGCCACCCTGCGGCACACCAACAGATGTGTTACACCATGAAGAAAATGTTTCTTCGATTCGAACACGTTGACGGCGGCCAGACAGGTAACTATGAAACCAATCGAGCACCGTTGGAGATATGTTAATAGAGCGGAGTGTGGCTATTAGTATGTCCAAATCGACAGTGTTAAATGCATTGCTAAAGTCCAGTAAAGATAATACTGTTAAGGTAGCCATTTTCCATACCTGATCTAATGTCATCTGTAATATTGACTAGGGCTGTAGTAGTGCTATGTCTAGGTCGGAAGCCGGACTGGAAAGGATTCAAAAGGTTGTTTAGGTTAAGAAACGTGCTAATTTGTTTATAAACTAGGCGTTCCATAACTTTCGACAGGAATGCTAATATGGAGATAGGTCGGTAGTCATTAAAGGAGTCAGGATTCGGCTTTTTTGGTAAGGGAACAATTTGAGCATCTTTCCATGTGGACGGATAGGTACTACTGGTTAAGGAAAAGTTTAAAATGTGGGTTAAAGTAGGAAGTATGGCGTCTAAAATAGGGAGAACCATATTACGGCTGACACAGTCAGTTCCAACAGCATTGGAACTTATTGACAGTATGGTCTTTTTAACATCGAAAACATCACAAGCGGGTACTCGATTAAAGTTAAATGGAACATAATCAGGAATTGGAAGAGAAGAAAGATATTTTAAAGTTTTTATTTTGGTTGTCCTGTTGAAATTAGACGAAGATGTGAATTTGTTGATTAAGTAAATCAAAATTAAAATTTTTAGGAATTATTTCTTGTCTAGATTTTCCAACTCCAAGTGATTTAAGTAAGTTCCAGACTTTAGCTGGATCGCTATTTTCAACAGACTTATGAATGTGTTGGCGTTGGGCTTTCCTACACACCTTGTTGCAGTGATTACGGATAGATACGCGCAGGAGGAATCGTCAGTCTGCATCCAGTATCGGAGATGGAATGACCTCTGAGAAGAGCTCGCCACGACTCTACGACTACCAATATGTATTTGTAATCACTATTTGCTTTTTTTTGCAAATTGCTTGCATATCCATTAAATCTGCTTGCCAAAGGTCATCGATATCTTTAAGTAGGACCTGTCTTCTTGGATAGTTTACTCTGGCACATTTATGAATTTCATTTGTGACATCTACTTTGCTCATACTGCTTATTTAATTTTCCTGAATTTTCTCTCAACGCAATATTTTTTTTAGCATTTCTTACCCTCTCGTTTAAAATTGAAATTAATTTTCTCAGTTGTTCTATTTTTTCAAAAATATTACCTTTAAGTAAATCAAGTTGCTCTTGTGTAATAGTTTTGCTAGATTTTTTTTTTATTTATTTGTAATCTCCACACGCTCAACGATTATGTGACTATCATCAGTTGTGACTGATGTTTTCTTGGTACGAACACAATTAACATATTTTTTCATTCATCTTCCTTTTAATTCTTCTATAATTGATAGAATTTTGTTGTCATGATTAGCATGCCATGATTTTATTAATATTGCATTACCTGCATTTTTGAAGCAATCAAAAGTTTTACCCTTTCAATTAGTTCATTAGGGTCATCCCAATAAATATAATCGGTATTACATCTGTATTTTTTAGTCATGGCAAAAAGCCTCTGCTTTTTGTTTTTTTTTATCCGTTCTTTATCTTGAACATAACTATATTGAGAAAATGATGGTTTGATAATATGACGATATTTCAAGCGTTTATCACCTTTTATTTCACCATTGGGATGAAAGTCGCGTTTGTATGTATGCGTATTGTGTAGCATATCTTTATAGACAATTTTATCTATCTCAATCACTAAATTAAGATCTGGTTTATTGCCTAGTAATAGTTCCTTAAGACCTGGTGTTAACATATAACGCTTTTTATGAATAGTAACTATATTAATTTTGGGTGAATTAGTATCATTATTTACAAGAGAAAGATATCGATTAAGATGTTTTCTTACTTTTTTTTTTTTTATTTATTCAAAATAACTACATTTTTATGCTTATGCAATTATATTTTTACGCTTTAAACCTTTTAAAGGTTTATAGCAGCGCAAGTGAATCGCTCAATGCTACAATTCTTAGTTTTGAAGAATATAATACAATTTAATTGCACGTTTACAGGCCTTATAATTCTTATAATTTGATGTTATTTTTGTGTGCAGTTCATCCCCAATTGTGTGAAGTATATTAGGAAGCATGTATTCCCACGTCCTCCTACCATATTCATTGTTCCATTTAGGTAGTACATATTTATTTACGTAACATAATTTTCGTAACTTATTAGGTCTATATTTATTTTTTATTTTTTCGATGTTTTGGTATTCGTCCAATAGTACCTGCATTTTAACTTTATTAAAAACCGATATGATTTATCAATCTTTTAGTAAACCGTTTTCATCTCCTTTATATTTGTTTCTTATATGTTTTGGTACAATAGTCTTAATTATGCTAATTTGTAGTTTGTAGATAGCATCAAGGTTGGTTTTGTATGTGCGACCATAACTACTTAAACCATAGCTTATTATTGATTCTCCTAGTGATACATACAACATCCTAAGGATTTTATATGGTAACTTGTACTTAATAATAGCAAATTTGGCACGGAGCGCTCTTAGTTTATTACATACATACGTGTTCTAAATGTGGCTTCCAATTGAAATGTCTGTCTATTAAAAGTCCTAGATATGTATGTTGGCTTACACTTTCCAGTGGGAGACATGAACATGTGACTGATTGACTATGCAAGCATTTATGATTATGAGCAACTATTATAGGATTGAAACTGAGTTTAATGTATGGGGATTTAATATGTAGTAGTTTTGTTTTATTAGTATTGATGATCAGCCCCATATCGTGTGCCCATTTGCACATTATATCGAAGTTACTTTGCATCATTGTTTGTGCCTCTTGGATATCCCTACCATATGTCACTAGGCATGTATCATCAGCAAATTGGTATACGGAGCCATCTTTGAATATATTGCACATTTCATTAACTTTAAATTAAATATTCTATAGGTGCTAGAATTGACCCCTGGGCCGTACCTTGTTCAGTTAGTATAGGATCACTGGTACATCCATCTACTTTGACCATAGTTTGCCTATTTTTATGCTAGTTACGGAACCATTCCAGCATAGGACCTTGTATTCCAATTTGTTCCAACTTTGTATTTAGTGTGTCAATATTTAAAACGTCAAAGGCTTTAGTAAAATCAATGAATACTACTAGCACCTGTTCTTTGTTGTTTAGTGGTTTTGTTGTTTAGTGGTGGTTGACTTCATTGACAAATCTGGCTAGTAGTTGAGAAGTATTTCGTCCCTTTTAAAAGCCATATTGGTTGTTATGCAATATATTATTTTAAAGATGTTTTATTAAGGTGGGGAGGTCTATACACTGTACATATAACACTTCTATATCGATCTGGTGTTTCTATTTCACCCGCTATGCACTCAAAATACAAGCTTGACACTGCATAACGTGTAAACTTCAGACTTCTATGTAAGCGATTACGCCGCCACCTTTGCGATGTACTCGTAGTTGTGAATATATGTCGTATTTTTGTAGTTGAAATAAATCTCGGCACCAATCATTTATATTGACCTCAGTAAGCACAATAACATGTATCATTTGTGTGCTAGTTGACACAATATAGTCTATATGATCGAAGTTTTTTATTATTGAGCGAATGTTGACATGGAGTACACATATGTTGTTATGGTTTTTATATTCAATATTTTCCATAAATGAATTCCAGTTGCTATAGTTATTTTGTTGAATACTAGATTGTGACTCATCCATAGTGTTAATTGGTAGGGTAGTTATATATAAAACAAGGTACTACATTTTTACTATTTTTCGATGTTCCTCGTTTTTGAGACTAGACTATGTACATATCGTTCTCACTTTTTATTGTAATTACCTTTTCGTTATCGTCCTGTCGTACTAAGATGTTTCCATTTTTGTACCATACGTATTTAAAGGATCCTGTTTCTTTAAGACTCTTTTTAGTTTTCCATAGCAGAAACGATGTATGCGGTGTGAGTAGTTCTAAGAAATATTTTACTATTGTCGTTTAGACCAATATTTTTGCCGATTAATTGTCTGCTTTTCGAAGCTGTAATCCAGCTGTCTCGTTGTCCTTCACGTAGTTTGATAACGATCGTAGATGTTGAGCCTGACTTTGAATTACCCTTCTTTTTTTTGCGATAGGCTTTGAGGATATTTTTTGGGTTGAGTTTGAGCGGGTTACATATCTTAGCACATATCTTTGATACGTTTTCATTTTCATTTTCTTCTATACCACATAATTCAACATGATCTGATAAATGTAGTTGCTCTATTAGCGATAATCTCTGCTCTAGTGTCTCATTTCCGGTAGCTAGATTTTTACAAGTGTTCCTTAGGTCTTTATGTACATTGTGTTGGTATTTATGTACATTCTAAAAGTAAATGAACGTGTCGAAACCTTGTCTATATCTTCCTCTATTAAGAGGACAATCTTTATTATTTAACAAAAAGTCAAACTTATTTTGCCATATAATCGAACAAAGTTTTTTAAATTAAAACCATTATATATCTGTATTCACATGCTCATTATAAATATGCTTTAAATTTGTCTCATCTTGTTTAAAAACAATCATAAAGTTAACGTTATTTCGTATTAGTTGTTTAGGTATTTTGGAGTAGGTTTGCGACAAGTAAAAGCAATCTATCTGTTTATGCCTTCCCAGTACGAAGTAATTACGAATATTTACTTCTTTTTCACATGCGACATCATCAAAATTAAATCAAACTTCCTTATTATCATTGAAGACAAAGAACTTAGCTGAAGGAATATTGTTTATAACTTGTTTTTAAAAACAATACTATGGCTGGAAAGCTGTTTTAGAGTATAAATAAATATGCTTGAATTTAAGACCGTTTTTATGAAGTATCAAATTAAGCACAATGTTGGGTTTTCCAGAGTGATGGACCACATATTATACATCTGATAGTATTTGGTAATAAAATACTATGTCTAATTTTATGTGTAGGATTTATTATCTTCATTGTGAAATATGAGGTAATATAAACATAAACAACGTTTACATACGTTTTTCAAAGACAGGCATAGTCTGTGTCTCTGTGTCTGTGTCTGTTAGACCTAATTGTAGAAATAAAGGTCATCAATAAAACATATCTAGTAAGTAAATGGATACATTTTTATTTGTGAACAATAATAAATTACACTTAGGGCGACTTACACAACGTCAAGTACCTACTTAAACAAAATTAGTTAAATGTAATTAAACGCATAAACGTGTTTAGCGTAAACATATTGAGGCTACGTTCACACGGCATTGTCCTGCACGTTTTTTTTGCAGAATACGTCTTAAAGTATAAATAGTGACCATACAACGTACATAGATCCGTTCACATGTCGATTGTACTGCAAAAAAACGTGTACCGCTTATACGTTTGAACGCATACTCAACGGACTTGTCAAGCAAATCGAATGAACTTTGACGTATTCGGTTCGCAGTGGCATATGGTATAGCTTTGTCTCCTTCACACGACACGATGTCATACGTTTTTTATCGAATAGCAACCGAAGAAGTGTTTAGTACCTGAGCGTCTTTTGGAGGGGTTGCACGTATTTTATGTTTGATTTGGTTTGATATTCAAAATGGTTGAGGCATCTTCTATAGATAACGAACTATTAATTTCTTTAGTGGAACAAAATTCCGTTTTATGGGATAAAACTTTGGAACTTTATAAAAATCGCATCGCAACTCAAGCGGCTTGGAAGGGTATCATGGTAATATCTGATCTTAATTTAGAGAAGGAAGAAAAAACAAAACAAACCTTAGGTATGTGTCTTTTATTATTAATAATAAAAATTGCGATACAACATACATATTTTAACCTACTCTGCTTAGTTCTAACTATTCGCTTTGCCATGGGACTGATCCTTCGTTTGATAAAAAATAGTCTCTTTTGTCCTTCGTCGACCTGATGGTTTGTTGGATCTTCTTGGTTGGGCTGAAGATTGTTTTGATTTCATGTGTCCTCAGAACTCTGCCAATCCTGTCTGTGACTCTTGGAACATATAGGAGATAGGCTTGAGAGATGGTGGGTCGCTGTTCGGTTAACTGTGTGCCCTAGCTGTTAGTTGTAGCCTCAACACCTACCCACCGGTATAAATACAACACGCGCAGGAGGAATCGTCAGTCTGCATCCAGTATCGGAGATGGAAGGACCTCTGAAGAAGCTCGCCACTCGTGCTAGCGAAACGTTAGGAAGCATTTCCAGCGGACGACGGCCTTTAGACTCGAATAAAGCCAACGAATCATCAATCGGCCGCGAAAGCCTCAACCAATTTGTCAATGGAGAATTTGCCACATCTTCAAAATTGTGTCCATCATTTTCACGAACGTAATTGTGTAATACAATGCATGCTTTTATGATTTCTGTCAATATACTTGGTGAAACATCAGTAGCCTTATGTAGAATTCTCCATTTTACCGCTAAGATACCAAAAGTCTCCTTGCTCTGCTCAGGCGATAATCAAAGATTTTTTTACGTAAATCTAAATGTGTTCCTCCAAAAGGGCGTAGTAAATTATTATGTAGAGCAAATCTCTCATTACCAATAAATACGTAAGGCACCTTCTAATAATGGCATTGGTTTGGGTATATTCAGCGAACCATCATTAACTTTTTTCCATAAGACGGAATTTTTCAAAATGGATGAGTCACAATCTTTTCCGTATGATCCTATGTCTACATACATATATAAATCTGTAACCCGAATCAACCACCGCAAGTAGCACAATTAAAAAATAATCTTTATAATTGAAGTACATGGATCCACTATGAGGGGCTTTAAGATTTTTATGTGTTTTCCGTCAATTGTACCTAAACAATGAGGGAAATTAGTCTTTCTTTCAAAACCTTCCACTATTGTCATCCATTCTTTTTCTGTAGAAGGCGTTTGAAGATATTCTCCCTGAAGGACATGCCACAGAGTCCAGCAAACATCCCAGATGATACCACTTATAGTCGATACTCCAACTTTGTATGAATAGTGTAAATCTTTCATGGAACACCCCGATGCTAAATACCTGAAAAAAGAAATGTATATGTACCGTATTACTTATCATGTTTGTCTTTTACAGCTAAAATGATTATTCAACGGTGGTGGTGGTGGTGGTGGACTCATATAAGAGATAATTATAATCGATTATATAAAAAGATAAAAAATCAGAAAAGCTCAGGAAGTGGCGCCAAAACAGCAAAGCCTTATGTATATAGTAAACAGTTATCTTTTCTGCAGAAAGTAATACAACCTAAGGAGACAATAAATAATGTTACTACCGAAAATAACAACACGGAATCCGATAATAACACAAAATCCGAAAACCAGAAAAATAATTCTGAGGGAGGAAATGAAACATTGGAAACAAATTCAATAGAGACACATGACACAATGGCGGCAAAGAGCCCAATACCGAATCGTGTACCTAAAGATCTCTAAAGAATATGATTAGTCCTGTAGATGCGAAGTTGATGAAATTTATGGATTCTTATTCAAATAACGAACCTAAAACAATGAATCGGCATCTTTCATTTTTTAATGGGATATTACCATCATTAGATAAGTATGACGATGATGAAGTACTCGAATTCCAAATGGGTGTGCTACAATTAATGAAAAAAATTAAAAACAGTCGCCGAATTCCTGAATCGTCGTCTTTCAATCTCCCATCAGTTCACAGAAGATATTTTACACAACAATACCAAAATAGTAATATACAAGAAGCTACAAATTCTTTCAGTACAAACATGACTACAACGACTTCTCTTCAAAGTCCAGCCGCTGTAGAATTAACTACAGCAGCTTCTATTCAAAGTCCATCCTCTGTCGAATCCTGCTATTCTAACTACACGGATATGCATTACAATGTCTTTTAATACGAAACACGAATATACTATGGTAACATTGGTCAAAGGGTATAGCCGGATAAGTATGACGATCCGGCCCCCAACTGGGAACCTATATCGAAACATATGTTCTAATATCGCCTTGATGTACAAACACAGTTTATGTACTTTTCGCGGCCAGCTTTCGCTTTGACCTTGAGATATGGGAAAAAATAATCGCACGCATGACTTTTATTCAAAATCATATATCTCAAAAATTTATTACGCTAGAGAGTTGGGACCAACGCGAGTTTTTAGATTACATTGCAGAGTATATCATATATTATTTTCATATTTTTAGAGTATATTTATATATACGTAGGTACATCAAATATAAACGAGACTTTTGGCCCTAAGCGTACAATATTAAAGCATAAGGTTTCTTGCTTCGTGAAGTGACGGGGGGGGGGGGGGGATGTCTTGAGTGGGGCAAGCAAGTTACGGATCATGCGCGTTCGTTTCAGTACCCATCGTAACGATGTCTGAACGAGATGTTCCCTCGTCAATTGCGCAACGTATTATTATTAAATTTCTTGCCACGGAAGGTGTAAAACCAACGGAAATCTTGAGAAGATTGACTGCACAGTTCAAAAATGAGACGCTTTCGCTAGCTAGAGTATTTGCATGGTATAAACAATTCGTGAAGGGCCGTGAGAATGTAGAAAACGAGAGCCATAATCGCCGACCCCGGACGAGCATCACTAACGACAATATCGACCGAGTTAAATAACTTCTTAAAAGTGACAGGCATCTGACCATTAATGAGATTGCATCTGCAGTCGGTATAAGTTATGGGAACACGTTTTCCATAATTACTAAGAAGCTAGGTTTTCGTAAAGTGTGCGCAAGGTGGGTGCCTCACCTTCTGACATCTGAGCAGAAATTGTATCGTGTACAGGTGTGTCAGCGTCTCCTAGCAAAATTTCAGGAAGAAGGAGAGTCTTTTCTCACTCACATCATCACCTGCGATGAAACGTGGGTGCACCACTATACCCCTAAGTCGAAACGAGCGAGCAAAGAGTGGAGACTGCAAGGGGAACCTGGACCAGTGAAAGCCAAGTCACGGCTGTCAGCTGGCAAAGTTATGGCTATGGTTTTTTTTGATCAGCATGGCTTGCTGTACCTCAATTTTGTACGTGGTCACAAGACAATTAATGCGGCCTATTACTGCAATATTCTGAATGAGGTTAGACTAGCATATCGCCGAAAACGACGTGGCCTGTCGATAAGAGAAGTGAAACTGCTCCATGACAATGCTCGTCCCCATACAGCAATCTTGACCAGAGAACAATTAGAGCGATTGGGCTGGGAGACTGTTGAACACCCTCCCTATAGCCCAGACCTGTCGCCATGCGACTTTCATCTGTTTGGTCCTCTTAAGGAAGCTCTAGGGGGGCAAAAATTCAACAACGATGAGGAGGTTGAGGCCTACGTGCGCAATTGGTTGAAGACTCAACCGACTTCTTTCTACAAAGAGGGCATATCAAAATTATATATACGCTGGGAAAAATGTGTCTCTAAAACAGGAAATTACGTAGAAAAATAAGCTGTTATTCTTTATTCTCTAAGTTCAAATAAAAAAAAAATTAATAATAAAGTCTCGTTTATATTTGATTTACCTACGTAAAAAAAAATAAAAAATAAGTAAATCATAATTTTTTTTTCGTGTTCTCTGAGACTTACAATCACGAAAATAATATATTCTTAGGAGAGCAGAGGTGGAATTAATAAAAAAAAAATATATAATTATAAAATAAATTTTAAACACAAATCAAATATACAAATATGATCAAATAAGTAATCTAACAGTAACATTAATTAGGATTTCCTTCACGAACGACAGAGAGGACAGAGTGTCCTCTTTACAAGTTGACTGTAGCGCGCGATCTTTTTAAATGAGCGTTGCAGCCCCTTATATAGACTCGCTCCCTGCCGCCGCCACCTCTCATGTCACCCCCTTCAGAGATTAATCATTACTGGGCTAACACGGCCTCTCCTGACTGGTGGACGTCCTCGTACTCCTGTGCTTCAGGCTCCTGCGGCGGCCGAAGTACCCGGCGTATGTACTGCCTTGGAAAACATACCATCGACCGAGACAGCTCGCTCAGGCGTGGACTCCTCGGCCCATTATTGTGATCTGCACATAAACGAAACTTGCTTAATAATTATGTTTCGTACATTATACATAGCCCCGTAGTGAAAGCCTCGTGTCTAACATCTTATCACAGATGTAATATTCTCACGGGTCGACAATCATACTCAGTAGGACACTGCGAGAAATGGTTCATCCAACCCTACAAGAGGAGACATTAAGGAATATAGGCACGACTAGATAATTGGGGAAACTGTTCGTCCACCCAGAGAGGAAGCACGACGTTAGCTATCTCTGTTTGTAAGAAACATAGGCACGACGTTAGCGTATTTCTCACAGTAGAACATTTCAGAGCGACATAGGCACGACGTTAGCATATCGCTATTTATAAGAAACATAGGCACGACGTTAGCATATCGCTATTTATAAGAAACATAGGCACGACGTTAGCATATTTCTTAATAAATGGGGAATCCATGTTTGTCCACAGAGAGGAAGCACGACGTTAGCTATCTCTGTTTGTAAGAAACATAGGCACGACGTTAGCGTATTTCTCACAGTAGAACATTTCAGAGCGACATAGGCACGACGTTAGCATATCGCTATTTATAAGAAACATAGGCACGACGTTAGCATATTTCTTATAGTATGACAGAGGCACTACATTAGCATAATATTCTACACTTAGGTGACATAGGCACGACGTTAGCTTATCACACAGGTGCAATACAGGCTTACCGTCGAAGAAGGCTGCGCACGTATCGGGAGTCCACTCCCCTCGCCAGGGTACCATAAATTCAGCCGCAACTTGGGTTGCCTTTCCATGCGACCTCGCCAGCAGCTGTAGCTCATACCGGCCATAGGGAAGCGACATGACCACATGATATGGCCCGCGCATGCCCAAGTCTTGTTTTCCAGTCGCCTTCGCTTGATTAATAACAAATACAAGTGAATTTGTTTCAAATATTCGAGGGGGTCTCCGATCATCATTTGTCGACACGTCTTGCTGATGTTGATTTACCTTCGGCGTTCAGAAGCCCTTTATCTGTGCATCTCTCGTGTGAATTTCAATGGGTAAATCGGAATCATAGATAGCTTACACGGGTTCGTTCGTAAGTTGCGAGATAATACTTTGCCGTGATTCTTCTTGCTCATTACTCCAGACAAAGGTACGCCCTTTTTTTGTCAATTTACTTATCAGGGCGGTTTAGGTAGCAAACCCAGCTATATAGCGACGGAAAGAGCTGGCAATACCTAAGAATTTACGTACTCCTTTAACGGTACTTGGAATAGACTACTAAGGCTCGTACCTTATGTTAGCTCGGCTGTACCTGACCCTGACTAATCGTACGTCACAAATACTCAATTTTAGTTGATACAAAGGAACATTTTTATTTTTGAAAATCAAGCATCAGTCAAAGACTAGAGTACCCTTCGAAGGGTAACTGGATTGTCTATGGTCGATTTGCCCACACAGGAAACATTTACATTTCTGAAATCTCCGTTTACGATTTTCTATATCCCGATGGGGCCTAAAAGGACGATAACGTGAGCTGCTAATTTTTATTTTATTTTTTATTTAAAATAAACTAATAACTCATTCGATTTAAGTTTCGAATTAGTAGCTGAAGCACGGATCTACGGGTCTACTATACCTCATATTACTATTACTGAAGTGAGTACATCGCTTAACCCTTTGACTATGCGTAGCCTAAGGGTAGACAGACCTGCATAATTTTCGTAAGTTTGATATTTATCAAAATTAGTGCTCATAACCTCTTATAGTATATTCGCAACATCCGGCGTCCTAGGACAAGGGTTTAAAGTTCTTTTTAAAGTTGCTCCAACTGCGATCGTTGGTAAACCATTCATTAAGCCAGGTCCTGGCGTCACCTTTTAGACAATTTACAATGCAAGATAGGCACTCATTATCATTCCAGTAATTTAGTAACTTAGCGCGGTCAACCTCTTCACACCAAGTATCTATGTCATCAACGCTTGGATCAAAATTCGAAATGTAATATGTTTGGTTAGATCTCACCATCCTGCTGATTGATAGCATCGCGTCTACGATACGATCCGTTGCGCCAACATCAGAGTTCACAGTGGCACTCAGGGAATGCCCTGATGATGATGGTTTCGTAGACTCTATATGCTCTAGTGAAGTCTAGAGTAACTTCAGGCAACTGTAGTGTCCCCGGAGAAGCGCAACCACTTCGCTTCGCCGATTGCGGCGGGGACAGATGGCACCGTTCCTCAAGTGATGTCAATCGATCTAGAATATTTTGCAGTTGTTCGGTTAGTATATTATGGTTAGGACTACATGATTTGCGGGTAGGACTCCGCGAGTATCGGCGGCTAGAGCTTAAATGACGGTCACTAAAATGTGAACCTATGTCCAGAGGACGCGAGGTATGATTGCTAGGACGCGAATCACGGTTCCTATTTTACGGCTATCGTTAGGCTTGTCTTTTTCTTTTATTAATGCACGGTCGTATTAAAAAAAGTAGAGGGTAGTTGTGGTAATTTAATGAACTTTTACTTAATGTAAATGGCCAATATGTGTATATTGGGTTATATAAATAATGCTTAAGCAACGACCAAAATGGTTCGCTTTCGCGGTTTCGCTTATAAACAAACTGGAACGTACTCACCAGATGTACACAGATTATACTTTACCGCACCTTCACCCATCACGGACGTAAACAAGAAAATTTTGTAGGGTATCAACTCTCGTTAACTTTTAAATATTTTTCTACCAGCCAGACTGCCTTACACCAGATAGCAAAGCGGGATAGGACGCGCGAGAATGTTATCCCACTTCTGATCTTAGGAGAACAGAGGTGGAAATAATAAAAAAAAAAAGATTTACAACCGTAAAACAGCACTTTGTACTTATAAAATAAATTTTAAACACAAATCAAATATACAAATATGATCAAATAAGTAATCTAACAGTAACATTAATTAGGATTTCCTTCACGAACGACAGAGAGGACAGAGTGTCCTCTTTACAAGTTGACTGTAGCGCGCGATCTTTTTAAATATATATCTGGTATCATCTCACCCCTGTTGAGGGGGGTGGGGAGACTATTTGAAGCACTGGGCTCCTTATAGTGATTTTCCTCGCAGCTCACCACTGTGAGCCGGTCATTGGAGTTAGCTCACCGGCCTCGAGGTTTGCTCGCCGATCGCTCCTCTGAAGAGGGGTCCAGCGAGCCGCCTGCTAGAGGTCGGTGGTTGGCTATCTGCATCCGATGGCAAAGCCAATGCCCCGCTCGAAGGAACTGATATGAGCTCCCGAGCGGGGCGTTTGAGTCGCCTCCGGATGAGTGTTGTGTCGTCTGGATGTGGGAGCGGAGCAATACCTACCAGGTGGGGAAGTTTCGAGCGGTCAGCCCGCTCAAACATCCCCGTGGCGAGTCTGCTCACAAACTCCTTTATTGGTTCCCACTTCAGGTCTCGGTGGATTGTTGCATTCCTGAGGTACCTGGGGGCGTCGACCACCATGCGAAGGCAGCTGTTCTCTACAGCCTGCAAACGTTGGCGCGATGTCCCTGCTATCAAGTTGTACCAGGCCGGCCCACCGTTGGTGAGGCGCGACCTGATATATGTTTTGTAAATGCCTAGTTTGGCACTTACTGGTAGTCTGGAGGATAGCAGGGGACGCAGCTTCGTCCGCGCAGCTCTGGCCTTCGCTGTGATGGTCTCGACGTGGTGGTTCATCGACAGTGATCTGTCGATGGTGATTCCCAGGTACTTGACCTTTGGGGACCATGGGATGTCCTCTTCCATCAGACGTAGGTTTGGCGGGTAGTGTGCCATACCGGTTATCATCGCCTGGGTCTTCGACACGTTGCACTTGAGCCTCCATCGCTTCAGCCAGCCCGGAAGGGCTTCGAGTGTGGGGCGCAATTTCCGAGCAGCGTGTGCGGCGTTGCGTGAACTTGACAAGTACGCGGCATCGTCTGCAAACAGTGCCAGCTTGACGTCTCCGACTACAGGGATGTCATCCGTGTAGTGGGCGTACAAGGCCGGTGACAGACAGCTCCCTTGCGGGACTCCGGCACTGATGGTTTTGATTTCCGATGTGGTATCCTCTATAGCCACACGGAAGGTTCTCTGGGTCAGGAACGATGCGATGATCGCGACTACTTTTCGTGGTAGAGACGATGTCGACAGCTTGTGGATGAGACCTTCATGCCACACTCTGTCGAACGCCTTCTCCATGTCGAGCATCACGGTCACCGTGCTCCCGCCCTTGTTCAACCACGTAGCCGTCTAGGACACGAGCTCGTCTAGGACACGAGTCAGCTGGAGAGTGGTGGAGTGCTCCTGACGAAATCCAAATTGCTCGGGCCTCAGCCGGATGTGGGGTTGAGCCCTTACTAGCAGTAAGCGCTCGAACACCTTGGACGTCGTCGAGAGGAGTGTGATGGGCCGGTAGTTCTCCGGTTTTCTGAGGTCCTTGCCGGGCTTCGGAAGTACGATAACCCGACCCCGCTTCCAGATGTTAGGGAAGTGGCCGGTCCTCAGGATACCGTTGAACAGTTGTGTCAACGCTATGAGTGATTTCAGTGGAAGTCGCTGCAGTGCAGTGTTCGGTATTCCGTCTTCACCAGGTGCTTTCCGTGGGTTGGTTTTCCTGATCATCGCAGGCTCCTCGCTCGGTGTTACGAGCAGTTCACCTTCAGACTGGGCGAGGGGGCTCGAGAGGTAGCGATGGGTTGCCGCCTCTATCTCCCGAGTGTCTTTTTAAATGAGCGTTGCAGCCCCTTATATAGACTCGCTCCCTGCCGCCGCCACCTCTCATGTCACCCCCTTCAGAGATTAATCATTACTGGGCTAACAATATGTTATGCTCCTTTATGTGCTCTACTACTCATAAAAATTTGGTAAAAAAAAGGTGGTGCAACACTTTGAAAAAAAAAAATAAAAAGTGTTTCGCATCTTGTAACTTATAGATATAAACATGTCTCAACACGCACAAAATTTTATCGCTCGTGGAAGGAATTGTAAATAAACAAGTTCAGACTTGTTTTTACGTTGTTTATTATATTTTATGTCTTACTAACATCGTTTGTAATGCGTTGGTATCTCTCTTGGTCATTGGTATTGCTCTAAAGGGAAGCTTTTGATTTGGATTGTTATGGTATTTTGTTCCAAGATTTTGAAATAAGTCATTGTTATATTGTTAAACCAACTTATTATTTTTATAAGGTCATAATGTCTGACAAGTGCAAAAACTGTAATAAATATCTTCGTAAAATAGTTGGTTATAAAAAAGTTGTAAAAACTGAAGAAGAAGTTAAAGTATTCAGTGATTGTTTGAATAAAACAGTAACAGTTAATGATATATTCTGTAACAAGTGTCATCTTATCCCAAATATTAAGAAAAAAGCTTCTATTTCTAAATGTACAGCATCTGACGAGGTGTCTTCAAGCCTGGAAGTATGCGATGAAGTATCAAAGGCTACAGGTGAACCAGGAGAAGCTTATGTCAACTCTGAAGATTCTGACACCAGTAGTGACAGTGATATTACATATGAGTACCATCTAAGTGATGATTTTATTGAAATTCCATTTCAACGTGTTGCATCTACTCACAAGTATTGTATTATATGTCAAAAAACAACTGATCTTAAGTCAATATGTTTAGAAACACGAATACAAATATTCATTAAAAAACAAATATTCATACCAAAAGGAGATCGTTGCTGTTCGACGCACTTAATTGGAAAATATTTTTATGAAGAGGATATATCACATCTGCGTATAGTTTCTAATACAAGTACAATAGAAAAAACAGAATTCAGACTATTTTTCAATGAGCTTACAAGTAAATCACAGTCATCAATATTCGATAGAATGAATGAATTAGATATGTCTGAAGATCAAGTAAAAACTTTAACTGGATTATCATGTTAAAATAAGGTCATTACTTACATCTATGCGAGATACAAGCACACGTTCTGTCATTCAAGCTTTAATTATATTTTTGTTTAAACTGAAGACCGGAGACTCAAACCAAACAATCGCAAGTATTTTTGGTTTACCTTATGAACAGCAAATCTCAGAATTTTTCACACAAATAATAACAGGTTTTGAAAAAGACATTTTACCGTACTACTTCGGATATAACGCTGTTTCTCGTCAACAACTTATCGCGAACACCTGTGATACTGCAAAAAAATATTTATTGGTGAAAATCAGCTTGTATTGATTGTAGATGGCACGTATATACGACACCAAAAAAGTAAAAATAACTATTATCAAAGGAAATCATACTCAGGACAAAAGACACATCTTTGTAAACCTATTACAATATGTTTTGTCGTTGATTTTGCTGGACCTTTTTATGGTACCCTAAATGATGCTGCAATCATGAAAATCATTTTAAAGGATCCTTCAGCCCTGCAAAAACTTCTATTACCAAATACAAAAATATATTCATTGTAGACCGCGGATTTAGAGATGTCGTAGAATTTTTGAATCACTAAGGTTTTAACGTTCTGATGCCAGCTTTTAAAGGTAACAGAGAAAGATAACAAAAATCAGGTGGGTGGTAGAAGCTGTCCATGGTAACATTGCCCAGAAGTATAAACTTTTACATCATTCTCTCGATAATAAAATGTTGCCAAAGTTGGAACTCCTATGTAAAATTGTTGGTTTTCTGCATAACGCTTATGATAAAAGGCTTGATTCGGCTGGTGGATTAAACGAAATAATAGTACAATATATGAAAAACAGAATGGACGTAGACAATACTTTGAGTCAAGAAGTGCAAGATCAGCGTTGGAACAGAAAAAACTATGGTTAAACCTTTAACAGCATCTGAACTACTTGATTTTCCACGCTTAACTGAAGATCAGCTAAAGATTTTATTCACAGGCTCGTATCAATTTTCACAGACTCTATCTTACTTGGCCGAAATAATGGACGATCAAAATAATCTTTTAGTAAAATATTAGTAAAATCAAGGCATATAAATAGCAAAGTCTATCGTATTTACATTCACTTAACTACTCACTTTGCTGTGATTGCCCCAATGGCAACCGTACAGTGGGGTGCTGTTCACATACAGCAGCTATTATTTATTATCTGTCATATGGACGATATTTGTCCAAAATTTTGCGTCCTTCTGAAGTCCTCACTAAAATATTTGCTACTCAAAATGTTCCAGTAGTAATTAATTACAATAGGGACGATGATTATTTTTTTTTGTTTTTGCTATTTTGATTAACACGAAAAGTAATAAAAGTGATGATAAATATTGGACATTGGTTGTTTTTTCTTTTCTTTTTGAACAATTATTCCAACGCTTATCAAGTTGGTGCAACACTTAAAAAAAAACGAATAAAATGTAATGTAGACCTTATAGAACAAGAGTATAGTAGAAGGCGCTACTCACATTTTTTTTTCAAAGTGTTGCACCAATTTTTTTTTACCAAATTTTTATGAGTAATAGAGCACGAAAAGGAGCATAACATATATTATTTTCGTGATTGTAAGTCTCAGAGAACATGAAAAAAAAATATGATTTACTTATTTTTTAATTTTATTTATATATAAATATACTCTAAAAATATGAAAATAATATATGATATACTCTGCAATGTAATCTAAAAACTCGCGTTGGTCCCAACTCTCTAGCGTAATTAATTTTTGAGATATATGACTTTGAATAAAAGTCATGCGTGCCATTATTTTTTCCCATATCTCAAGGTCAAAGCGAAAGCTGGCCGCGAAAAGTACATAAATTGTGTTTGTACATCAAGGCGAAATAGGTTCCCATTTGGGGGCCGGATCGTCATACTTATCCGGCTATACCCTTTTAATATTTTTTTAACTCTTATGTTAGTAACCAACTTTACCGACGTCTTTTAGCAAATTGGGAACTCACAGATCTAAATATTAAAAATTTTGTTTGTTTTGTTTAAAAAAAAAATTGTAAACATTTTTTTCTTGAAATATGAATAGTTAGTGACAATTAAATAAAAAATAGTAACAATAATAATAATTTAGAATTGTGAATTGTGTGAAGTGAATTATCTGAAACCGGTTTGGGGCACTCCAGGTAGTCGGCGCGTTTTTATTTTTCGGAGCTGAACAGATGCCGTGAGAGAGAAATAAACTCAAGGTTATTTCTTTTTTTTTCTATCTAGAGCAAGCGCCGAGTATTTATTAGTACGTATTAGATTTTTTATGTGATGAGACGTGTTTTATTTATTGCGTTCTCTTCACAGTGAAAAATAAAGCTATGGAACAACTATCGAGAGCTGAATTTTCTAGATAAGTAAAGTTTATATATATTTAACATTTGTAAATGTTTTAATTAAAATTTTTAGTAATATTATAAAGGAATTGTATAATATATTAATTAATTCATTAGGTTAAGTGCAACCGAAAGAAATGCATAATTGAAAAAATTACTTGGAGAAAATGACAGTGATTCGAGCGGGCCGTCTGACAGTGATGACGAAGACTGGATTCCAGCGAATACAGCTAGACGTCATCAAATTGCAAATCATGAAGATAATTCAGACATGATGAACCTGAAGATTCTGAAGATACAGGAGAAATTGCTGAAGGGAATTTAGAAGTAGAAGAAGAGGTTGAGATGAGCGAGAGTGAGGAACACGACGAAGAAGTAGAAACTGCTGAGCCTGAAGGTAGTAAAATATTTGTTCCTTACAATTACAAAAAAAAATATTATTTCAATAATAATTTTTTTCTTAAATAATTAGTGCATGTCGTTATTGTTATTTATTTTAGGAGGAGCTCGAGAACCATCTGGGAGTTTTATTGGGAAGGATGAAACAGTGTGGAGCAAAACTCCAATGACTCAGCATCAGACCGCAGCTCATAATATTGTACGTCAGCGAAGTGGGCCTCATCGCAGTACGGAAATGTTGTCAATAAGTGAGACTTTCAAGAAAATTTTTACCTACGAAATGGTTGATATAATCGTCCGTCACACTAACAAGAAAGCCGAAGCTACTTATCAACATTATAATGCTGACCATCCAGACTCTCAGCGTCAATGGAAGCCCATTACGATACCCGAAATTTATTCATTCTTTGGTATCTTGATTTGTGCTGGCGCAAATAATTCGTATTTGATTTATTATTATATTTTGACCATACTTTTGATAAGTGGCACTCCAATTCTTATCCGCTGTATCGCGCGACGATGGGATTAAAGAAATTCCATAATATTCTGCGTTTTTTTGAGATTCGACGATAGTAATACTCGAACTAAACGTAAAAAAAGGACAAGGCAGCTCCAATTCGTGATGTGTGGACAATGTTGAATTCAAATTTAGCTCAGATGTACAAACCAACCGCAAACTTGACAATCGATGAACAGCTTTATCCATACCGTGGCCGTACTGGATTCACTCAATATATACCATCGAAACCAGCTAAGTATGTTATAAAGATCTGGTGGATTTGTGATGCGGAAAACGCATATCCTTAGCAAGGGATTATTTACACTGGTAAAATAGATGGCACTCGGGAAAAAATTCAGGGTGAAAGAGTAGTGAAAGAATTGGCGGCTCCGTACCGAGGTAGTAGTAGAAACATTTGCATGGATAACTTCTTTACTACTCTACCCATTGCTAAACATTTGTTATCGTGGAATATTACCATTGTTGGTACGGTAAAAAAAAATAAACCTTACATCCCTAGTGTTATGGGAGCAAATAAGACACGAGAGCAGTTTTCGACAGTTTTTAGATTTCACGAAAAAGTTACCATGTGTTCTTATGTTCCTAAAAAAAATAAAGCTGTCATTTTGGTATCTACAATGCATTCAGATGCATCAGTTGGTGATGACGCTAAGCAAAAACCAGAAAGTATAATTTTTTATAATAGATATAAAGCTGGCGTTGACACAATGGACCAAATGGTCCGGAGATACACAAGTCAACGACGATCTTCGAGATGGCAAATGGCATTGTTTTTCAACATGCTAGACATTTCTTCACTTGCATCATATATAATTTATTACGAAAATAATAAAATGATTGCCAAAAAAACGATAGAACGTCGTCAATTTAAGCGGAAGGTAAGTGAAGAACTAGCATTGCCGATGATTGAACACCGTACGGCGAATCCGCAAGCAATGTGTCACTTCTCAACAAAGATCGCTGTTGAAAGTATTTTAGGTCATGCACTAGCAGACAATCGAGATAAATCCTGGTCCAGTGGTTCCAAAAGATAAAACCGGAAGAAAAAAAGTGACAGGATCTTATCATGTGTGCAATGCCTTGGCAATAAAAAGACGGCGAAAGACTCTTAACAGCTGTGCCAATTGTCACCAGCCAGTATGTGATGAGCACTCAATTAATCTCATAAAATGCGTTAAATGTCAGAGTTAATGTCATTAATTATAAAAAAATGTAATATTTCTTTATTTTTTTAATAAAATTTAGTTGCAACCATTTATAGAAACCATTTTCAATTTATTCTATACTTTCCATTGCGGGTACCTGGGTACCCGGTTGCTAATGGGGCGATAGCCGAAGTTAAAGCTTATTTAAAAACAAAAAATAAAAAATAGATAAATTAAATACACTCACAACTAGCTTTCTTTTGAGTTAAAGAACGACGATTCGAGAGCTTAAAATAAAATATTAAATTTTCTTTGAGCTATTCATACAAATACACCGCAGTGGGTACCCGGGTACCCGGTTACTTACACAAGTGTTAATTATAATAATTAACATTAATAAAACTTAAATAATCAAAACCTGTGTATTATTATTTGTGTACTCACCTTAAACAGATGGCTAATTTCATTTTAGTACTAATGCATTTCCGCATATTCGTATTTGATTTTGGTAGGCTTGAATTTTCCAGTCGAGTTAATAACTTTTCGAAACTTCCAATAGACATTCGAAAGTAATTATAAAACATTTTTTCATCGTTTCTAATGAAATTTGATCGTACGCACAGATTCTTGATTTATAGGATGTACCCAAAACCTTCTGTTTTGTCGGCGGCGAGACCGTTGGCGCCTTCGATACCAATATCAAAGTACAACCAAGCGTGGATCCATCAGTGACGTCTACTCACTGTGACAACTGTGTGGAAACGGCGGCTATTCGTTTTTACACGAATGAAAATTTACCATATATACACCCTGTTGACAATACGTTAAAAAAATGATTTCAAAAAAACGTGCAGGACAATGCCGTGTGAACGTAGCCTAGCTTTTGCAATTGTTTCAATTTTTTTTTATTTTTGTACTTTATTTGAGCTAATCGTTTTGTTTAGTTACATTTTTCATATAATATTAATATTTTTAGGTTGTGTGGCGTAGCCATTATTGTATCAATGTCTTTATGTCTACATGTCTTTCATAATATTTATAATAATTTATATATTTTTATATCGAATAATTTATATTTCTTAATCGAACATATTCGTAGATAATGTTCGATTCATTCTTCTTGTTACTGTTGTAATTTAATATACCAATTATTTATATTTATTTAAATGGACAAACATATTTTACATTCTTTCGAATATGATGCGCGTGCGCCGCCCGGCCAGTCGGAATTCACACTCGACGCGAAACTACCGCCGTTTATGCCTCTTATGTTTCTCGAATATACTAGTCTATTTTACGTATCTGTAGTGTTATATTTCTCCTTCTGTACTTACTTCTTCTCGTGTAAAACTCTTTGTGCATATTTCTATTACAACTTTTTTCGAACTATCCTGTGGACTTTTCTTCTATTTCCTTGTGTAGTATTAACCCCCTACAGGTTGAATACAAGATGGAGTCCCGGCTAAACCAGGATGAAATAGCTTCAATTTTAGAAAATGAAGACGATTGTTCTCCGCTGGATTCTTACTCCGAGGAAGAAGATTGTGTAGTTGAAGACGATGTCAGGAATGATAACGAGTACGCGATGGTCGTTGAAGTTACAAGCATGCAAGAGGACCCCAAAAACAATGTTGCTTCTCGGGAATCGCCTAATCTTGAGGTAACCTCATTGACTTCACACAGAGTAATTACTTTGCCTCAGCGGTCAATAGGAAAAAACAACCATGTATGGTCAACTACAAAGGGACGTACGACGGGAAGGACTTCTGCTATCAATATTATACGCACAAATAGAGGACTAACGCGAATGTGTTGCAGTAGTGTTGATTCGTGTTTTAAAAAATTAAATTTACCATGACGACTGCTGAAGAATTAATACGAATTCTAGAAGGTGATGACAATGACGAATTTGTGTCAGACGAAGAATTTGATATTGATGAAGAGGTAATTATATCTTATCTATTCTATCTTTACACAAACGGTCAAACACGAGTTATGCCTACGTTACTCGAGTTTAATCATGTCATGACATGAATGTAATAGATGTATGAATTATAAAATTAGACGAAATATTATTGTGAAAAGAATAAGAGAGTAATAAATAATACGTTTACACTTTTTAAAGTAAGATTTTATTGTACCTAGTGTTGGCACCATTACGTCTAGAACGCCATCTTGACCGAGATTATAAAGCGGCGGTGCACGAGTAGAGCGTCCTCTTTTACGTCCAACATTTCGTACGGTTAAGAAGTTTGAACATTTAAATTATTACTGTAATATTGTACCTTCAATTGTAAAAGAATATTATAACGTGATCACATCTTGAGTTTGATTCGGTTTAATTTAAACAAGTAAAAGTTTATATCAGAAGTTCGATAGAGAACTTTCACGGCATTGTTAATCGAGACGGTAGTAGCTTGCGATCAAGACGAAAACGTACTCGCTCCACTTCTTCTACGAGTTCGAGTGCCAGAACACCATCTCCGCCACTAAGACGGAAGGACAAGGTATCGCATAAATACAGTGAATCTGTGAGTAATTCAACCACTATTACTTTGAACAACTTTATACTAGATTTTGATCCACTGAAAGACGAGATTGATACCTGGCTTAGCATTATTCAATCATACGCTACTACCTTTTCATGGTCTGATAAAATGATTCGCTATCAAGCTTTGAACAAACTAAAGGGATCTGCTAAAATATGGTACGATTCATTATTACGTACACACAAGCAGTGGCCTACATGGCGTTGGGAATGTTTGAGCTTTTAAAAGAAATTATTGAAAAGAAACCTGTCGATAATCAATCTTTGTATGAATTTTATTTCGTACAAAAATGCAAAATTGATCGTTTATGTTTACGTTTCTCTGAGCAAGATATAATTTCAATAATAATAGGAAATATAGGCGATCATAATATCAGTGCATCTATAGAGGCCAGCAATTTTAAATCAACCGACGATTTAGCTAGCTATTTACACAGTCGCGTCTACAAAAAAAGTACAAAACAAGAGGTTAGTTCGCGTGACATACCGATTAAATCGGGAGCTCATAGTCAGTTAACTTTCACAAATCGGACACCTGTTTCTACTAATTCAGTTACTTCAAATCAATCCTCTTCCTCCAACCTCCTTAGTAAAAAGATTAGTCGTAAAACAATTAAATGTTACAATTGTGGCGGTCATCATAAAAGGAATCAATGCGTTGCCAATAAGTGTGAATATTGTGGGAAAAAGGGGCATACTGCAACTATATATTCTCACAAGAAAAATTCGTCAAAATCTTTAATAAAATCGGCAAACCAAGAAATTAATTTTATTTCGACAAACCCACAAAATAAATTTATTAAGAAGGTTAACATTTTTAACAATTTTTGCGATACATTCATTGATACCAGAAGTAGTTGTTCTTTAATATCAGAGTATTTGGCAAATAAACTTTCGTTACCACATATTGCACTACCCTCACCAGTTGTTCTACAAGGATTTTCTAAACAAAATTTGAAATGCGTAACTAAAAAGGTTACATGTACACTCACTTTAGATTCTATCGCTTTGAATGACATAGACATGTATATTTTAGACGACTTGGTTGGATGCGATATATTGATTGGGAGGAATTTTACTGAACGATCTGATTTAGTGTACTCTCGTATAGGCAATATACTTAAATTTTAATACGCTAGTGAAACTAAAGAATTCTGTAGTAAAATAGCAGCGATAGAACTGAATAGTACGCATCATAGTGAGTTGTTGACATTATTTAATTTATATAGCGATTGTGTTGCTACTAGTGTAAAAGAACTTGGTAAAGTTAGTAATTACGAAATCATTATTAATTTAACAAGTTCACAGCCCATTCAATGCAGACCCTTTAGAACCTCGTATACCGATAGACAGATAATTAGGGACATGGTCAAAGAATTAGTCGATAGTAAAATTGTTCGTAACAGTAACTCGCCGTATACGAGCCCAGCTTTACTCGTAAATAAGAAAAAATGCGAAAAAAGGCTCTGCATTGACTATAGAGCGCTAAACAAGATAACTATTAAAGATAAATATCCTATGCCTCGCATTGAAGACTTGATAAATAGGCTTCAAGGGTTTAAGTGTTTCACAAGTTTGGATTTAAAAAGTGGTTATTACCAAATTTGTATACATAAAAACTCGATAGAAAAGACTGCTTTTATTACGGAAGACAGGCACTATGAATTTTTGAGACTTCCATTTGGATTAGCTAATGCTCCGTCTTGCTTTCAACAAATGATCAATAAAGTGCTTGGTAATTTAAGATTTGGCAATGTTATCGTGTACTTAGATGATATATATTTTAAAATCTAAATTTAAAAAAGTGCAATTCTTTCAAAAGTGAAATTGAATTCTTGGGGTATAAAATTAAACCGGGATATATGATGCCAAATGAATCAAAGCTAGCTGCTGTCCGTAACTTCCCGATACCCAAAACTGTTCACCAACTCATACAGTTTTTTAGGGTTAATTAGTTATTTTCGTAAATTTATACGAAATTGTGCTATGTTATTGGCTCCTATAACAAAGCTGTTAAAAAAGGACACCGTCTGGGTGTGGGATGATATACAAAATAAGGCATTTCATATTTTGAGGGAAAAATTTACCTCTAAAAGTGTTTTAGCTATTTTTGATCGCAATAAAGAGAAGATTCTGTATACAGACGCGAGTAGGGACGGCATCGCTGGTATACTTACCCAGATAGATGACGAAGGTAAAAAGGTCGTACATTATTATAGTAGGCAGACCAAGGCAGATGAAAAAAGATATCATTCATTCGAATTGGAGTTGTTAGCTATAGTTTGTTTGGTGAATCAAAGCCTATAGCTGAAAAACGATTCAAATGTTTAGAATCAAAATTAAACAAAAATAGTACACTAAAGGTAGACTACACTAATGTCATCAATGAATATTTACATTTGAATCATATGGAAAAGGTCACAGATGATAACATAAATAATGAAGCAGCTATATACTTACCTCACCATGCTATAATTAGGAAAGATAAAGTCACGACTAAGGTACGAGTCGACTTTGATGCATCCTGCAAAGGAACGAATGGGTTGTCGTTAAACGACATTTTATTGGTCGGGCCAACGCTGCAGGATAATCTTCGTCACATAGTCATGCGTTGGAGACTAAATCCCATATGTCTGGTGGCAGATATAGAAAAAATGTACCGACAAGTGCTAGTGGATCGAAGAGATTCAATATACCAGCGTATTCTCTGGAGGTATAACTCAGATGAAGAGATAGGAGAATATGAACTGACAACTGCGACATTTAGGACGGCTTCAGCACCGTATCTGGCCGGAAGTCGCTGCAAGTATTTTAAATGATTTCTATATAGACGATTACATGTCTGGAGCACAAAATATAAATCAAGCTTATGAGCTTTATAAGAAAATAAGTACAGTCCTATTGAAGGAGGGGTTTAAATTACACAAATGGAAGAGTAATAATAAAGAATTAGTACAAAAAATAAATGAAGGAGTATTGGATAAAGATGTGGAACTAAAAATCAAAACGGATAATATAACTAAAATACTAGGCCTTATCTGGGACTCTCGTTATGATGTATTCAAGTACTCCGTGGAACTGCCTCTTCCTGCTGCACCTTTAAAAGGAAAATTATATCAGACATTTCTCGACTTTATGACCCATTAGGTTGGTTAGCGTCTAGCATAATTATAGCTAAAATATTGATACAGAAGCTCTGGTTAGCAGGTGTAGGTTGGGACGAGGAAGTACCAAATAGCTTGGTCCAGGAATGGGTTACTTACCGTAGGAACTAACCTTTTTTGGCTAGTATTGAAATCCCGCGATGGTACAACGCAACCACCGATACTAGGAAGATACAGCTCCATGGGTTTTCTGACGCCTCAAAGATGTCTTACGCAGCAGTGGTAATCTTAGAGTTGAAGATACAGAAGGTAACATATCCGTGACGTTAGTTACCTCAAAATCTAAGGTATCGCCTATTAAGCAGGTCTCAATACCAAGATTTGAGCTATGTGGGGCAGTCTTATTAGCCAAGCTCATGGTAGAGGTAGCCAAAGTCCTAAAGGTGAGGTTAAAGGATTCACGCGCTTGGACTGACTCAGAAGTGGTACTCGCCTGGCTTAAGCCACCCAAATCGTTGGAAGACCTTCGTAGCCAACCGCGTATCGGAAATTTTGAGTGCGTTGGATACCCAATATTTGTCTCGCGTCTCATTAAACCAGAATCCCGCGGATTGTGCCTCACGCGGTGTAGCACCAAGCAATTTGTGTGACTCGTCAATTTGGTTCAACGGACCTGAGTTCTTAATATTAGAGTAATTAGAGTAGATGGGCGATTAGAAATGTCTCATTTAAACTATAATCGCAAACATCAAATCCTCATACCAAAGGATTCCTTTCTAACGAAGCTTTTTATTACGAATGCACATCTCGAAACAATGCATGGGGGACCTCAAGCAATGAGTACTTACTTGAGATCAATGTACTGGGTTGTAGGAGTTAAACTGCTCGTCAAAGCATGTTATAGAAAATGTGTAATTTATATACGGTATTCTAGCAAAATTAGAAACCAATTGATGGGTCAACTTCCGTCTCCACGCGTTACCCCTAATAAGGTTTTTTTAAATAGTGGAGTTGACTATGCCGGTCCATTAAACATTAGAGTATCATCAGGACGCGGCAATAAATCATACAAAGGTTATATTGCTCTCTTCATTTGTATGTGTACGCGAGCGATTCATTTAGAGGTCGTCAGTTATATGACGTCAAAGGGTTTCTTGGCCGTAATCAAGAGGTTTGTATGTCGACGTGGCCACTGCGCTAGACTATATAGCGATAATGCTACGAATTTTGTGGGAGCCGCGCGGAATTAGCCGAATTGTTTCATGAGGAAAAGTCAAACTTTATACCCGAATTATCACAGCAGAAAAGTCAAACTTTATACCCGAATTAGCAAACAACGGCACTCAGTGGACGTTTATCACACCACATGCACCTAATTAGGGCGGGTTATGGGAATCGGGTATAAAGTCGACAAAACACCATCTTAAGTAGGTTGTACTCCACGCCCACATTCGAAGAGTTAACAACCGTGTTCAACAACTCAAATCGAGGCTTGTCTAAACTCGAGACCATTGTCTTACGTGGAGGATCAAAGGGAGTTAGAGGTTTTGACTCCTGGACATTTTCTGGTTGGAGAGCCTCTTGTCGTAGTACCTGACAAGAACTTCGAACCTTCTGATATAACTACTCTGAGACGATGGCAAATTACTCAGAGAATGACACAGGACTTCTGGCGACGTTGGTCGCAGGACCATTTAAACCAATTTCTGCAACGGCACAAACGGACACACCACACCCCGGAACCAGCTGTCGGTAATGTGGTCTTGATCAAAGAAGATGATTTGCCACCTGGCAAGATGGCTCTTGCGCCGAATTGAACGTAAGCATCCCGGTCCGGAAGGCGCCACACGTTACTATTAAAACAAAAACTTCGTTTATTAAAAGACCTGTCTCAAAAGTACGTCCTTCCGGTTGCTACCTAATGTACCTCTTGTAAATATTGGTGTAAATTGTTAATACTTGTTCTCTTGTTAGACTGCATCTCACCAACGGCATTGTGAACAGTTGCAAGGTGGGCGGTTACCTTTAACATGAAGGACATTTGGCAATATGTCCTTGGTGGGCGGTATGTCTGAGATTTAAGTAAATTTTACTTCATGGCCCGATAGATGGCGTTTAATATAAACCTGAATCGCGCTATGGTTCATTTACTACGAGCTACATATAAGCTGGTAGCCGTATTTTGTGTCGACACCAATATATACTGTTAATACGTTGTACTGTAGTGTTGTATCAAAAACAGGTACCCGTTAGTATTATAGTGTTTTATTGCGAGTTAGCGCCACCAGCCCGATCGAAACCCATTTCAACTAGTCAGGGTCGTAGGTGCGTGGTTCCAAAACATTGTTTGGCAAATTATAAGATGCAATGATGATGATTTGGGTCATTTTTCTGTATACAAGTGCGTTGAACGTATACGATCACAGTATTGGTTTCCAAGAATGCGTAATATAGTAAAAAAATGTATAAAAAACTGCTTAAATTGTATATATTTTAAAAATAAAAGAGGTCCGAAAGAAGGACAACTATATCCCTTACCTAAATATACACAACCCTTTCACACCCTCCACCTGGATCACTTAGGTCCCTTTGTAACAACTAAAAGCAAAAATAGATACATATTTGTTGGTAATAGTAGATTCATTCACGAAGTTTGTATTTATATCAGCAGTGCGTAAAACTAACGCAAATGGAGTCATTAAAGAATTAGAATGTATATCTAAAACATTTGGGAATCCTCGAAGAATTATTAGTGACGCGGGATCTTGTTTCACTTCCAGTAAATTTAGTCAATATTGTATAAACAAAAACATTCGGTTACATATTATAGCTACAGGCGTACCTCGTGCCAACCGACAGGCTGAGCGCTTTAATAAAACCATTTTAGAGGCCTTAAGAACTATGGGTGCTGATACCACCGATGATAAGTGGGATCAATGCATAAAAGCTTTGCAACAGCGGCTAAATAGTACAATGCATAAAACTACTAAAGCTGTCCCTAGTGAGGTAATGTTTGGGTATAGATTACGTACAGATTCAGATAGTCTCGCCCCGTATGAAATTGATAGCGAAGCATTAATAGACGTGTCAAAATTGCGTGAAGAGATGGACCAAAACATTAAAGCCAGTGCAGAGGATCAAAAGAAAAGATTTGATTAAACTCGAATCGGAGCTTTACAGTATAAAGAAGGAGACTTGGTATTGGTCAAACAATCAAGTCAAAATAATGACGGCCAAAGCCGAAAGCTCTTACCGACATTCAAAGGTCCATTTCAAGTCATCAAGGTACTGGGCAAAGATAGATATCGAATCTCAGATCTACGAGGTAGCCAAAGGAGTTCAAAAATGTATGATGGAGTTGCTGTGGCAGAGAATATAAAGCCGTGGATAAATATTGAAAATTGGAGTAAAGAATAAAAATAACTTATGAAACATATCTAACGGAAACCATGTTGGCAAGGCATCTAAACTGATTTACTTCATACTGTTGAGATAGTTGTACTTAGGTAGGTTGTTATGGATGAGATTCTGTTTACGTCAATATTAGTATTGCACATAGTTCATACACTGCGGTTGCCCTTAGTAATGTTGGATCAACTTGGTAGGCTTGAGTGAGTGAAATGCTCTGCAAGTGCAAGTGGCCGTGATGTTTAAAACCTGGTCTCCTAAGTGTGGAACAGTCCCTTTAGGTGCAGAATGTGGCAAATACGCAGTTGAAACAAGTGTGCAATAGTATTAATTTCCCCAAGACTGCTTAACCATTTGCATCAAACCTATAACAGTACTTGTTTCATTTTTAGTATCCTACCCAGACTCTTTGGGTGCCTGAGGCAGACACCGTGGCAGCATGGCCGTGTTGGCAACATTACGTCTAGAACGCCATCTTGGCCGAGATTATAAAACGGCGGTGCACGAGTAGAGCGTCCTCTTTGACGTCCAACATTTCGTATGGTTAAGAAATCTGAACATTTAAATTATTACTGTAATATTGTACCTTCAATTGTAAAAGAATATCACATTATTATATAACGTGATCACATCTTCAGTTTGATTTGATTTAAACAAGTAAAAGTTTGTACTAGATAATTAGATGTTTTGATTGCTCTAGGTACTATGTGTTTGAAGAAAACTTCACACGCTACTTGTGAAAATTGAAATAATACGGACGAACCAATTTATTTTTAATTATGTAGGTAGCGCAATATTTTTTATAACAATTAAAGTAGGTAATCTTTATTGTTGAATAACCACGAAAACGTAAAAATATATGTCGCCGCAACCAAGAAAAATATGATTAAATTCTAATTTAATTATAGGTAAATTAATATCGCTATAAATAAAATAAATAAACACTAGTATTGTTAGTAGTAATAATTTCATTTATTACAGAATTTAAATAGTTGATTAACAATTGTATGTGTTCACGCACATGCTAAAGAATGAATCATGTGGCTGGCAACATTGTTCCTGTCGGGCTGCACTAATTCAATCATCGGAGTATGACACGATAAGCGTTGCTATTGGTCGAACATTGTTGTTACCCCCACTATCCTTACTTTTGTAAAATTTGAAAATTCAAATAAAAAACGCATACTTGGCTTTAATTTAAAACGTGACACTTGTTTTTACGCTTTCCCAGAAAGTATAAAGGGTCTACTTCAGTACACAGACTACTACTAAATTACATCAAAATTCAAGTACCGACGGTCAAATATAATTGTGGTCCTTCTTCGTCGCATTACAAGAATCAGCATCCTGTGGAGCTCGTGGTGGTACCTGGTGCTGCTGAACTAGACCGAAAACGCATAAACCTGGAGCAAGGGCAACTGGAGGCTAAGCGCACATTGAAGGTGCGCTGAATTGGCTGTTCATCGCAAATTATATACGCAATCTGGTGAGGCCAACCATCCTCTCTTTCCCAATCACTTTCTAGTTCTCCTTGTAATACCTGTGCCTAACCTGATTTCAGTGAGAGTGCCACATCGGAGTGTTGAACTACCTATATCATCTATTCGCGAGGCTAGTAACTGATATTACGACTACACGTAGTTCAAGCCTTCCAACTGTAAGTACTTTGTTCTCAACAACCACCAAAATGGCGACCGAAAGTGCTAAGTCACGTAATAAATCTCCTCTTACGTTAAATATTGACAGCGCTACAAGTAAATCTCCTAATCTTGGGTACTACGTACGTTGCTACGTTGCTTCGTGACTTAGTCAGAAAACGTGGTGTCATTAAAGGGAGACTTACCAAGTTTTCCAACTATTTAAATACGTTGGAAGACAGTGATAATTTAATTTCTTCTCGAGATCGCATAGATTTAAAATTACGCATTAAAGGTGCCACTAGTTTATATAATGAATTAAATGCTATTCAAAGTAAAATCGATAGTCTTTCCGAAGGTGAGATATCTGATCAATTAGATAGCAGAGAGATATTCGAAACCTCATATTATAGTATTTCAGTAGATGGTGAGATTACTGACCGTTCCAATAAACAATGCTGTAGCGAACAATCGCAGTTGGTTAAGCTTCCAACTATTTCGTTACCCTCCTTTGACGGATCGTATGAGCACTGGCTGGAGTTTAGAGACACATTTTTATCATTAGTGCACAACTCTAAACATCTACATTCAAAAGTTTCACTACTTAAAGTCTTCTTTAAAAGGCAACGCCGAATTATTAATTAATTCCGTAGAATTCTCCTCTGATAATTATTCAAGTGGAATGGGAATTGTTGCTAAACAGATATAATAATAACAGACTTTTAGTGCATAATCACGTTAAGGCCTTGTTTAGTATTAACGCATTGACAAAAGAGTCGCCGGCTAACATTAGAAAGCTTATTGACGTTATATTAAAAAATCTAAACGCATTGAAATTACTCGGCGAACCTACCGACTCGTGGGATACGCTCGTCAATTATATAATAGTCTCAAAGTTAGAAAGGACGACCGAACGTGAATGGGAGACTCATAAGTGCACACTATATTCGAACGAGAATGGTTCTAAACATGTAATCAAGGTTGATGAACTAATTGGCTTTCTGAAAGACAGAGTTTGTGGAAACATTGCGAGATGTTGGAAAAACTGCAATTGTCACACAATAAACCACAAATACAAACAGATTATAAAAAACACCATTCACACAGCACATCACACTGCAATGTTTCTACACATAAATCCAACGATAGCCGCTAGTCGCGCTACAAAAGGACGTGTTTAAAATGTAACGGTAATCATCCACTTTATTCTTGTTAGAAATTTGTTGATTGTAGCTTAGATTCAAAGTTGAACTTGATTCGCGAGCACAAACTGTGTGAAAACTGTTTATGTTCGGGTTACGCTCTTGATATATGCATGTTTGGGCCATGTCGAAAAGGTAATCGCAAACATAATTCATTACTTCACAATGACAACGGCGATACTTTAGTTACATTGCATTCCAATATTACGACTGATAGCCAAGCGGTGAGTGCCGCCGTGCGCGCAACGAATGCTCTCCTGCCCCACCACCTCAACCGCCGCGGATTCGCTCCCTATTCACGTAAATAAGGCACATATACATAATAATTCTATAGATACGCACACGGTTCTATTACACTAGTTTACAAAATTGAACTTTTTTTTTATACCCCAAAATAAATGTATATAAATATGTTAATCTACCTTCCTTAAATCTAAAAGTGTTAGCAAAAATATTTTATCACGTCACAATTTCTTCCTGCAGTCAAATGTTTATTTTTTAACTACCTAACGTGGTGACGACAGTTTATTGTTTATTCGTTCGCTTCAAACGACAATTATCTTGTTTCGGATTGATTTAAAATGTCGAGTAGAAAGTGTAAACAAAGTTCTGATCGTTTTTGTTATGTTTGTGGACAGTTTATCTTTTCAAAAAAGAGAAGACCCATTGTAGATTCGTTAAAAAGTGCATATCTTCATTATTTTGGATTTCCCGTTGCAAATCAAGATAAAAAGTGGGTTCCTCATGTGTTTTGCGAAAGCTGTAGAATCGTCTTACTCCAGTGGTCATCAGGAGAAAACGTTCACCTTCCATTTGGTTCACCAATGCTATGGAGAGAACCTAGTAATCATGAAAATGATTGTTACTTTTGTGTTACGAAGACATTGGGATATAATAAAAAAAATAAGGCAAGTATTATATATGCCGATGTTCCGTCTGTTACTAAGCCCATATTACATTCGAAAGATCTACCACATCCAGTTTGTCCTGGTAATTCGAGTGCAAATATACTAGATGACAATGAAAGTGATGTTGAATTCAAATCGATTTCTAGTGATTCTGACGAGTTCTCACTTCAAGAAAAGATTCCACATTTAATTAACCAAGCCGAATTAAATGATCTTACAAGAGATTTACAATTATCAAGATCTAAAGCAGAGCTTCTTGGTTCCCGCTTACAACAGTGGAACTTATTACTACCAGGCACAAAAGTTACGTTTTTTCAGAAACAGAAGCAAAGTTTACTCAGATTTTTTCAAAAGAGAAGGTGAATATTGTTATTGTACTGATATCCCGGGACTTTTTGAAGCAATGAATCAAAACTATGATAAAACAGAGTGGCGCTTATTCATAGACTCTTCGAAATATAGTCTAAAAGCTGTTTTATTACATAATGGTAATAAAAAACCGTCCATACCAATAGGACACGCAGTGAATTGTAAAGAGAGCTATGAAACGATGCGTATTTTAATTAATTTAATAAAGTATAAAGAACACCAATGGAAAGTGTGCGGCGACCTAAAGGTCATCGGTATGTTATTGGGATTGCAGGGTGGTTACACAAAATACTGTTGTTTCCTTTGTTTGTGGGACAGTAGAGCGAAACAACATCATTATGTAAGAAAAGAATGGCCTATTCGGAATGAGTATATTCCGGGCAAAATGAACATTAAACACGAGCTGTTGGTAGATCCCAATAACGTCACTCTACCCCCTTTACACATCAAATTGGGGCTCATGAAAAATTTTGTGAAGGCGCTTGACAAAAACAGTGATGCTTTCCGGTATTTACAAAAAATCTTTCCAAACATGACAGAAGGAAAACTGAAAGAGGGTATATTTGTTGGCCCACAAATCCGTAAAATTATGAAAGATTCTCAGTTTGAAAGCCTTTTATCTGTTAATGAAAAATCTGCTTGGAAGTCATTCAAAATGGTTGTGGAAAATTTTTTGGGAAGCAAAAAAAGTGAAAATTACAAAGAAATTGTTACCGATTTATTGGAAAATTTTCAAAAGATGGGAGTAAACATGTCATTAAAGATTCATTTTCTGCACTCGCATCTAAGTTTTTTCCCTGAAAACTTAGGAAGTATGAGTGACGAACAAGGGGAACGTTTTCACCAAGATTTAAAGGTTTTTGAAGAACGACATCAAGGATTTTGGGATGAAAACATGTTAGGAGATTACTGTTGGTCCATTATAAGAGAAACTGATTCAAATAGCTATAAAAAGAAGGCAAAAATTAGTCATTTTTAATTTTTTTTTAGTATTAATACCAAAATTATGTATTTCAGTTAAGTTAATAAATATTTCTTAAACCAGACGTGACCGAATTTTTTTATTATTTTTTCTGGATAATTCTACCTAAATGAATAACAAAATAACAACTTTCAGCTGGGGTATGAAAACCGTGTAAACTAGTGTTATCGACAGCTGTTGTCGAAGTGCCCGACATTCAAGGTTTTTATCATCACACGTGCTGCTCGATAGTGGTAGTCAGCGGTGTTTCATAACAAAATCTTTCTGTAAGTTGATTAACGTTCCCATAATAAGTTCTACTTGCGAAGTTAGAGGTGTGGGTGATTCGGTGATACAATGTTCGGAAACTTGTAACATTGAAGTTGAATCGCGAGTCGATGATACGTTCAAAACACGCATTACTTGTTTTGTTTTATGGCAAATAACGTCCATGTTGCCGGCTTTGTGTCCAGTAAAGTCACAATTTTTGATTCCAAAGAATGTAAGCCTCGCGGTTCCACAGTTTTTGGAGTTAAAAAACATAGTATAGTATAGTAGTTCTTTAGATTCGCAACTTCGCTTGTTTTGGGAGGTCGAAGAACTTCCTAAGGTCAGGCATACGCAGACTCCGGAGGACTGCATCTGAAGATCACTTTCTTCATACTACTACGCGAAATAGAGAAGGAAGGTTTTGTGTACGCATTCCATTTAAGGAGTCACCTGATGTTTTAGGCGAATCATATACGCAAGCTAAACGACGCTTTCTCGCACTGGAGAAACGTTTACAACGTTCTCCTGACTACAAACTATTATATACGCAATTTATGCAGGAGTACCTGGACTTAGGCCATATGAGTCCGGTGGACTCTTATAAACGACCTTGCTATTTCATGCCGCATCACGGCGTATTTAGGGAGCATAGCACCACAACAAAGCTACGTGTTGTTTTCGACGCTAGCGCAACATCGTCTTCCGGCAAATCCCTGAATGACTTGCAACTAGTTGGGCCACCTATACAAGGTGACTTAATATCTATTCTTCTCCGCTTTAGACAGCTCAAGTTTGTTGTGTGCGCTGACGTCTCGAAATTGTTTAGTCGCCGAGGACCAGCGAAATTATCAACATTTTTAATTTTTGTTATGCGTAGCTAAAAGGCAAAACGGACCCAGGCAAAATGGACCGGGGTACCGTTTTGCCTTTCTTGAGTCCGTTTTGCCTTCAGTAGAGTAACGTGAATATTAATATAAATCCAATGAATTTAGGGGAAGATAGTGTTTTTAATGGTATTATAATAATCTTTTTTGCTTTGGTTTTAGATGGTAAATAATTACAAAAGAAAATCCAATCGGAATTCTTGGGATGAGTCTAGCATGTAAAATGCAATTGAAAAAGTGTCTTCTGGAGAAATGGGCCTCAATAACGCTTCTATTCAGTTTCTCGTACTAAAGACTTAGCTTGCGCAAACCTGAACCAACATCTGCAGCCCGAGCAGCCGGCTTCAATCAAGTTGCAGTTAATTCGTTTTTTGATTTGCTGACTCATGCAATTGACATTTATCATCTGACTCCAGATAAAATCTTTAATGTAGATAAGACTGGAATCACAACGGTACCCAAATGTACACCAAAAAATATTGGAACAAAGGAGAAAAACAAGTTGGCGTATTAACCTCTGCTGGGCGGGGTCAACTAGTCACTGTAGTGTTTTGTGTTGGAGCAGATGGGTGCTATATGCCTCCTCTATTTATATTTTCACACAAAAGAATGAAGCCCGAATTGATGAACAATGCACCTCGATCTTGGGCTGAGTGTCATGAAAGTGGCTGGATTACAAAAGATATTTTTACATCTTGGTTTCGAAAATTTGTTGTTTTTGCTAGAGCTTCTAAAGACAACCCGGTCTGCTGATATTAGATGGACGTAAAAGTCATACAATGAATCTTGACACTATCGATCTATGGCGAAAAAATGAAGTTCAAATTCTGGCAACCCCACCGCACTGCACTCACCGTCTCCAACCACTGGATGTGGGTTTTATGAAACCTTTATCGACGTATTATTCGGAAGCAGCACAGAATTGGTTGAAGATAAACTCAGGAAGGGTTATTACTCAATACCAGATTGCAGAATTAGTTGATAAAGCTTTTCAGAAAGCAGCTACGATGACAACAGCTTTCAATGCCTTTCGTGCCACAGGAATTTGGCCTCTAAATCGTGATATATTCACAGAGGCTGACTTTTTATCAGCAGCAGCCACTGACACCGGGATACCATCTTCAAGGTCGAACCCTGATTCTTCGACAGATCAAGTTTCAAGCGCCCAAGATCCTCAGCCCACAACATCAAGAGAAAATCAGCCCTCAACTTCAAGGGTAAACGAGGAACCATACAATATAGAAAATATTTCAACATCCACTACACCTACCATCATGGATATTGACGAGCCTCGTTCAAGGGTGTCATCACCGTCTATTTTAAAAGCTAGCCAAATTAACAACCAACCTGACATGACTTCTACATCTACAAAGAATGCTAGTGATCAACAGTTCTACAGCCATTATTTTTGAATCAAAGTGAAACGGACAACATCAACATCCACCTCAACTATGATTGCCAATGAACCTTGCGGTGTATTTCATTTTGGACTTAAAGATATAGTGCCTTTCCCCAAAACAAAGCAGACACAAGAGCTAACGTGAAGCGAGGGAAAACAGCAATAATTACGTCATCGCCCTACCGCCTTGAACTGTAAACTTCACAAAATAAACAGGCTGAAAAAATTTAAAAAACCCTAAGTTTCGAGAAAGACTCACAACCTTCAAAAAAAGGAAAAGCAAAATAGAAGGAGGAAAGTGAAAATACACTAAAAATTTCAAAAAAGGGGAGGCAAGAAGAAATCTGATATAAAAAGATCCAAAACTAGGAAAAATGATAGCTCGTCTGATGACGATGATGCTAAGTGTCTGTACTGTTCTTATTTGTTCTCGGAATCAAGCGGAGGTTGGGTGCAATGTCCAAAATGTTTTTTATGGGCACACTGCGCTTGCGCAGGAGTAGAGGATGATGATGATGAGACAGTATTTTTGTGTGAAAAATGTGTATGAAGTCCATTTTGCCTTCATGTATGGTCCATTTTGCCTCAACCATGAAGGTAAAACGGACATATTGAAGATATTAGAAATCATCTAATATCTTCATTGTCTGTGATTTTATCAAAGTCTGATTCGTGCGTAATATAGAGTTAACAATGTTGATTACTTTTGTCTTTTATTAGATTGTACGAATACTTCTTTATTAGATTGTACCTTCATAACGGGCTTATCCCTATTAAAGAAATATTACCTACTCTACAAATATTATATTGTATCATTTCAGATTCCAGGAAACAATGTTATAGGAGCTGGCATTAATTGGACAACGCAAATTACTCCTCCACAGATAGAAGAATTTGACTACTTTGTTTGTGGAGTGTCGCCTGCTGTCAAATTAGATAGCACCTCCACGGAATAACAATTCTTCGAACGTTTTAACGATAGGCATATGCAACAAGATTGGAACTATGAACCCCAACCCTATGACCCGAACCGTGAAACAAATAGGCGACTGACTCAAAGGTCCCAAAATTTTAAGAATACAAAGAACACCAACATGGGAGGGGCAGAAAAGAAAGAAGATAAGATCCAAGAGGTAAATCCAAACGTAACGGAGGATGCCATGCGGGATGAACCTCTATATGACATTGGACCTCACTCGTCCTTAATTCCAGTACAGGAGGTCTACTGTCAGAACTTCGAGTATTCAGGATTCATTCCTCTAGTACGTGAAACTTACGAGAAGATGAGGGGCGTAGATCCCCTTCGTAAGACTCCCTGAATCGATGTTCACACATGCGATGGCAACACATTTAAATTTACAAATTTTAGAAACTGCGAGACAAGCGGGTCAAAACGTATTAAATCTTAGGACTGAGGCTCGTGAAATACTCCTTGACTATCAAGCCATACCTTAGATCATCGCTGATTACATATCTCACGTCACTAGTGTAATAACTCAAGACGGAAAAGAAATTAGATTGAACTTACTATAAATTGCCAAACCTCAAGGGCCCATTTTATTAGATGAAATTTTACATCCAAGCGGAACCTTCGGCCATATTAATGCAGCAACGCACAATGTTTATGAGTGCTACATATCACCTTTTAGCATCCCAGGAAAATGATCCAAGATATCTTCCTTTAGCTGATGAATTCATACCAGGCCAGCTCGTACCAAATAATAATCTGTTAGGCTGCGAACCCATTGATATCCGGAATGCAGGTGCTCAGTCCCGCCTAGCAGGAATCGTATTCCCTGATGATGGTACACTGGAGGGCCGTTATCGGTCTCAATTATTACAAAATCGAGTCTACATCGTACTTGCTGAAATGAGAGATAGATTTAAAATCATGGAGATCAGAAGAGAACAGAATGCTACAGGTCTAAACGTTACAACACACTTAAAGGAGGAGTTTTATTTTTGTAGCAAGGAGTTGGTACAGAAAATTGCCATGTCTTACTAGCACTAATAATGCTTTTCACGAGAAATAAAAGAATAACAATCAAAGAACACATCCTCTGGTCTGTCTGTACCTTTATATTACACAGTGAGGTGTTCCCTAATACTATGTTCAGAAATAGATATTGCTCTATTCTAGCAATGTTATTGTTTTATGAAGCACCTGCGCTGGCCGATGATGTACCGTAAAATGCTGCAATTTTGCCGAGTAAACCCAACTTTACCTATTTTGTTTCGATTATGATATTTCACATTCGCTTAGTTTTTTATTATTTTCTACCATTTGGTAGTAACTTAACATTATTAGGGCAACATATTTTGATTTTTTTACAATAGTAACTTCATTGCTACGCTGTCAGTTGTGCGACAATCACAACGCGTGGGTGAACGTTTTTAGTGACCTGTAACTTTTGCAGTTTCACCTAGAGAAAAGGTGTTTTCAAGCAGAGAAAACGTTCCAAGGTAAGAAAATACTGTCTATTTTATGTACTGTTTGATTTTTCTATGAAAAAGACACCATTTAATCAAAATAACTTAGTAGACAATTTTGTGCACTGTTTTGGAAAGTAGAGTGACACAACTTTGCCTGGGTCTAGGGTTGTCTCTTTTAATAATTTTATTAATTATTGTTTTTTAATATGATTTCCTTGAATCTATATTTTTATACCGACGATCAAACAGAATACAAATCAAATACGATTTAATGGCTGATAAAAAATCTGAAATTGTGCCCGGTATATGACAATTAGACTTACAACCACGACCCCTCTGTCGAAAATTTTGCAACTAAGAAGGTGGCAATAGGCTCGCCTCTTATTACATAGGACTTAAAAAAACATAACTGATGTAATGTGGGTGTATCATAAACAGAGTTGGATGCCTAACCATTCGTGAATACAGACGTGATTTTGAATTGTGTTGTATTTTACTAAGTCTTTTTTTGCAGTTACAGTAGAAACTCGATTATCCGGCCCTCAGTTATACGGATCCGGACTAAAAAAATAAAAAAATTGAAAAATTGCGGGACGTAGCGTTTGCGGCGGTACCGGCCGGCCGCCCGGTGCGGCAAGAGCGTGCCTATAAATAGCGCGTCTGAGGCCGCGGTTTTCCCTATAGCACTTTGAATTTAGCAGCGATCGGACGCGTTTATTATAAAAACGTGCTTTTCAGCGCGACAACGTATAAGTAATTATAAGTAAGTTACGATAAATAACTGTATGATAGTAGTTTTAAAATATAAATTATATTCTATTCTAAGGTTAATTTTTAAATCGCACTTATAGTAATTATAAGTACCTACATAAGGTGAGATAAGATTAGATTAAATAAAACCATAATTTATGGATTGCAATTTTCTATTAAGATCTTGATTAAAATTTACAGTTAGATCAATTTAATATTAGGGAAATTATTTTCAAAAATCGTGGTTTAAGGTGAGATATGTAAGTTCAGAAAAAGTACTTAATAGAATAGGTATCTTTTGTTGTTGATGATTGTTGATTATCTTTTGTTTTTAGTCGCACGAATAGCAAATTATTTTTTTAATTACTTTTAATTTAATTAAAATCGTTGTTTAAGTTGAGGTATTTCAGTAAAAAAAAAAAGAACTGAATAGAATAGGTATCTTTTGTTTTTTATGATTGTTGATTATCTTTTGTTTCTAAATGGTAAGAATTTAGATATTTTTTACTGCGTCACATACTAATAATATGGCAATTTGTGCATAGGTAATCATACATATAGAACTGAGTAAATTTTGTACAGAAATTATAAAGTCATGTCTGGAAGACGTCGTCGTTCGAACATAGGTCGTAGTACAGTGAATGCCAGAAGAGTACGTTCAGCAAGAGATGAAGAATCGTCAACGGAACGTGAGGCTCGCCTCAGTCAGGCTCGGGATAGATATAGAGCTGAGAGGGAGAGAGAATCTTCAGTAGAGCGTGAGGTTCACCGCAGCCGAGATAGGGAAAGACATCGAATACAGAGAGCCAGAGAATCATCAGCACGAGTTACTTATGCCATGCCATGAATTACGATCCTTCGATTTCTTACAAGGACGATTGTATAGTATCAATAGGTACTATGTCAGTAGTGTGTGAACATTGCTTGGCATTGAAATTCAAGGACGAATCGAAAGGCATGTGTTGCTTACAAGGAAAAGTCAAATTAGAAGAAGTTCTCCCTAAACCTGAACCACTTCATTCTCTTCTTACGGGTGATCATCAGAAATCCAAGCAATTCATGCGCAATATACGGCGTTATAATAACGCATTTCAAATGACCTCTTTTAAGAGTAAGCAAGTCGTTGAGCGTGGGTTCATGCCCATCACTTAACGGCCGAAATTAATGATCCATTTTTTCCTATCTATGATTGACATTTCAATCCATTTTTTGGATAAACGACACGACAAACAAAAGTGGACGGAAATCTCCTCCCGGTGCAATAAATTGCACATCCAATATACCTCCGCCCGCACCACCCCACAAGGTATAAAAATCTCAGTTCCCACGTCCCGCGACCACCGCTCTCTTACAAAAATGTTGAAAGAGAGAGGAGTCGCTTTCCACACCTACACCCTTGAGGAGGATCGACTACTCCGCGTAATCATCAGAGGGATCCCCAAAGAGATCCCACTGGAAGACATAACCAAATCCATCCGAACCCACAACCTACCCATCCATGAAATCCACAGGATGGTTCGGGGTAGGACTCAACAGCCCTATGACATGGTCCTCGTATCGCTCGACCACAACGAGGAGGGCAAGGCCATTTTTAACATCAAAACGGTGTGTAACCTATCAGGCATACACGTTGAGCCCCCGCACAAAAGGGATATCATATCCCAATGCCATAGATGCCAAATGTATGGCCACTCATCGAGAAACTGCTTTGCCCGTCCAAGGTGAGTCAAGTGCATCGAGGACCACCCCACAGTCGACTGTCCCAGACCAAAAGAAATCTCCAAATGCTCCACCCCTCCCGCATGTGTACTGTGTGGCGAGACCGGCCATCCCGCTAACTACCGAGGATGTCCGAAAGCTCCCCGCCAACCTACACGTCCAATCAAACGCCCATCAGCCCCCACAACCCAACCCGCCTTCATACCAGCACCCCCACCAACAAAACCCTGCCCATGGGGACCAAACAGCATTAAAAATGCTGTCTCACAACCCCCAGCCCAACCCAAGGCCCCATCAAACACCGCCATACCTTCCCTCCTCAGCCTACAAATCCCCCCCCCCACCACGCACACAACCCCTTCCAAAACCCACTCCCTCTCTGTCAGGAATCGACAGGGAACTTTAAGCCCTCCACCAACTTGCCATCACTGTGAACTACACAGAGATGCGCGAAATCGGTGCCAAATTGTTAGCCAACCTAGGCGACCCTATGGCGATCACAGTCATCGCCCTAGAGCACATGGCCCACTTTGAGTCACTCGCCAACATCAGAGCCGACTAACATGGACGTACACCCAACGGGCAGACTCAAACCGAAAGCCCTACGCATAGGTTGTTTTAACGCCAATGGCATAAGAACCCAACGCGAGGAAATTACCATCTTCCTCCGCGACCACGACATTGACATTTTCCTTGTCCAAGAAACCTTCCTCAAACCCTCCCACAGACACCCTAAAATTGCTAACTACTCGTTAGTCTGCAATGATAGGGAGAGATCAGCGGGCGGTGGCACCATCATATACTACAAACGATCCCAACACTGCGTCCCCTTGGACCCTCCTCCCCTCATAAACATTGAGGCATCAATCTGTCGCATAGGCATGACAGGACACCAACCCATCACCATCATCTCTGCCTACCACCCGGTCAAACAACCGGCACCCCTCCAGCCCTAGAAAATGACATCCAATCCCTACTCGACCTAGGAGGAGCTACCATCCTGGCAGGCGATCTCACCGCCAAGAACAGCCTCTGGGGTTGTCAGGTGACAAATCCAAGAGGCTTACAACTAGATCGCATCTCTGACACCCTAGGCTTCGACATCATCGCCCCCACTGACTTTACCCTCTATCCCGGAAACCACAGACACCGACCTGACATCCTCGACCTCGCGCTCCTAAGGAACATAAACTTACGTCTATGTTCATTAGAAGTGTTCGAGGAACTAGACTCCGACCACAGACCGTTCATACTTGAACTCCGCCCCCACACAACAGACAGAGACTTAACACAGCCTCCCCCTACAAAAGAGATCACAGACTGGAGTCGGCTTGAAGAGAAACTCAAGTCGACGACATCTGTCCATCTCGACCGCATCCCCGACGTAATACAGACCACCGAGGAGACTGAGGCTGCAATTGACTCCCTCAACGACCACGTCCAGGCGCTTATTAGCGACTGCACCCGGAGAGTGCCAGCTAGAGACGACTCTAGATGGCACATCCCCGTGGACGTACGTGAGTTGCTTAGGGAGAAAAACGCAGCCATCGGAAAGTACGACCGCCACCCGAGCGAACAAAATCGACTAACACTGCGCTCTCTCCAACGTGACGTTAAAAATGCACACTGCCTTCTGGCAGCTGTCACGCGCCCTCCTAAAAGACACAATTACTCCCAAGCCCCCTCTTAACAGACCCAACCTTCCACCAGCCTTCGACGACTATGAAAAGACAGAATGCCTAGCAGACAGTCTCGAGCTTCAGTGTACACCCAGTACCCTCCCAGTCGACCCAAACCACCTATCGAAGATAGACTCCGAGGTGAAACGGAGAGCCACACTACCCACTCCCAACACCCCTGAAGGCGAAGACAACCCCGTCCCTCCCACCACCCCCGAAGAAGTGTGCGACATCAACCGCACGCTTAACCCGAAAAAAGCCCCTGGCCCGGATAAAATAACCAACCGGGTCATCAAGCTATTCCCACCCCTCCTCATAGCCCTCATGTCTGCCATCTTCAACGCCGCAATGACCAACAACCTCTTCCCACGTCAGTGGAAGGAGGCTGTGGTCATAGGCATTGATAAGCCAGGCAAACCCAAAAATGAACCCACCAGCTACCGCCCCATCAGCCTCCTCAACGGTATGGGTAAGATCTATGAAAGACTCATCCATAGCCGTCTCAAATCCTATGCGGAATCAAACATGTTAATACCACATGAACAGTTTGGCTTCCGCTCCCATCACTCCAGTGTTCACCAAGTCCACCGTATCGTTGAACACATATCCTCCCGATTCCCACGTAAATTCCTAACTGGCGCACTCTTCTTCGACGTTGCGAAGGCGTTCGATAAAGTATAGCACAATGGCCTACTATACAAACTCTTCACTATGGGAGTACCCCACAAACTAGTACTCATCATAAAGGACTACCTGACGAACCGCCAATTTCGCTACAGACTCGAAGGGACGCTCTCCTCTCCCCGCACGATCCGAGCGGGTGTCCTGCAAGGATCAGTACTCTCCCCTCTACTCTTCTCGCTCTTCACTAGCGACATGCCCAAACACGTATCAGTCCAACTAGCCCTATACGCAGACGACACCGCCCTATACTACTCGGGCAGGTCACCTGCAAACATCACAAAGGTTCTCCAAACCGCAGCCAACACTCTTGGCAAGTGGTTTACCAAATGGAGAATTGAAGTGAATCCCGTAAAAAGTCAAGCCATCCTATTCCGGTGGTATAAGAACTCCCGATATTCCTTTCCCATGCCCTCTCCGATCACCCTATTCGGAAAGGCTATCTGGTGGACAACTCAGGTCAAGTACCTAGGAGTCTTCCTCGACGACACCCTCTCCTTCTCCCACTACATCTCTGTAGTCCGAACCCGCGCAGCGAGAGCACTTAGTAGACTCCACCACCTACTAAACCCAAGGTCCAAACTCTCGCTCAAAAACAAAATCCGCCTTTACACCACCTGTATCCGTCCCATAATGACCTACGCCTCCATAGTCTTCGCCCATTCCTCCCCGAGTAGGTTACATCGCCTCCAAACACTACAAAATAGGTTCATGCGCCGAGCCACGGGGGCCCCGTGGTTCATTCGCAATGAAAACCTTCACATAGACCTAGGACTACCAACCGTCCGACATTTCATGAAACACTGCTCACAAACTTACTTCGACACTGCCACTACACACAAAAACCCACTAGTGGCAGCCGCAGCGAACTACATACCATCTGCCATAACTCGCAAGCGCCGACCGAGGCACGTCCTCGGGGAGCCAGACGATGAAATAACAAAGGCATAAATCGCTGCGCTCGCCGCACACTCCTCAAACACCAACACACCACACAGAGGCCCACGTTTCCGTCCCAGACGGAGGGGCAGACACAGATAACAAAGACACACCACCGCACACAACGGTTCTCACAGAACCCCAAACCCTATCCCCATCCCCATTCCCACCATCCTAACAAACCCCACAACCATCCCTGGTTGAGAGCTAACGCTCACCAACAGACCGCGTAAGGTTGTATACAGCCTAAAGGCTTACAACTAGACATTACAAAAAAAAAAAAAAAAAAGAGACTCGAATTGTTATAATGTATAGTCAATGTGCCGCCGTGTACACTTAGCATTGATTTGATTACATTATTGCAAAAAATATGGCATTAGCGGTATTTTCTAGTGATAGTGACGACAGTGATATGGAGCTGCTAGTGTTGCAAATTACAGCAAATAAACCCTTCTTAGCCTAGGATTCATAACCTAATCTAATTGGGAATGTAATTATGTATTTGTTACGTGTCGGTGTGTGGGTAAGTTTGTGTATGTAGAGTAATAGTTTGTTGGTAAATAAACGTTATATCAAAACGACATGATAATCTTTCAATGCGGGGACATTATCTCCCCGAGTGGCCTCCTTCGCCTCCCCCAATAGCCACCCCTTTCCACCATATAACATTCTTACCACATTCACTTTTAAACTGTTCTAAATAATAAGAGGGAACTTACCGAGTCCATAGGCACTTTACCTTACATGGCCTCCTCGTATTCACAGTTCCTCCTTCCTTCCTTGGAACAAGCTCCTGCTCCCTTTTTACCACTTACATCCAAGCTTCTCTTACCGTTCTCACTCGCTCACCGCCATCATTCCCCCGAGTCCCCTTAAACCTGTTGCCAACCGTACTTTTTCCCACCTAACCTTTCTACCGACCTAACCAATATAAGGATACGTTCTATTTATGGTTTCGCATTTCGCGACAGCTAGCTCAGATATCCGATTAGGAAAGTGATAGTGATGCTGAAGAAATTAGACAAGCGCGCTAGTTCACGAAGAATCAGAAGGGTGAACTACATGCAGAGTCTCGACGATGCCGAGTTCACCTTTAGATTTAGGTTAACTAAACCTGCAGTGAACTCGCTATTGACTCAATTGATGCCATTTGTTCGAGTAACCTCCACAAGGTAGTGAGAAGAATTTGAGGTGATGCAAAGTACCTATGACTTATTTTATATAGCTATTAACGGTTTTTATTTTGTAGGAATCATGGGATTTCACCACTCCCATCAATTGCTGTTAACATTACGGTTTTATGCATTAGGCACCATGCTGATTTCAGTAGCTGACTTTGTTGGAGTCTCCAAATCAACAGCAGGCAGAATAGTGCGCGATATATCTTATGCAATTGCTAACTTGTATGATGAATATATTGTAATTCACCAGCAAAGTGCGGAAAAAATCTACCAAATCGCAGGATTTCCTAGAGTTCTTGCTGCAATTGATTGCACTCATATATGTACGTATTCAGTCTCCATGTGAGTATTTGATAACTTATGGAATACATACAGTATTTTGTATCTTATAATAACTATGATCTCTTTTAGGTAATTTAATTGGTGAGGAATTTAGAAACCGTAAAGGTTATTTTTCTTTAAATGTCCAAGCAATCTGCGATGCTGATTTGATTTCACTTGCAATGTACGCACGCATGCAACACTATAAAACAATCAATACTTACGATTTCGCAATCCATAATAAAGATGATGGTAGTAAAATGCACACACAGGTTAATAATTGAAAACGTAATTTGAAATTGTTCTTGTTGTTTGGTTGAACTCACAGTAGGTCTAGTCAGTCAATGTCAGTGAGTGACGACGACGAAGACTTTCTATTTGTTTATAATGATAAAAAATAGTCACAAAATTTAGTTTAGCTGATTTTCAATTAAACGTTATCAGGCAAATAATAGAAAACTACAAACAATGTAATTTAACTCAACCATCAACCTCGCGTGTCATCCTTGATCCTAGCCGTATTTTACATAATGTCTTACAGCATTTTCCTGTTAGGATACGAACCGGTATAAGTCACAGCGCAAAATGTGCGCAACAAAAAACAAACGGTCGGACAATCGTTTTATGTGTCAAAAATGCAATGTTTATCTGTGCGTAGATCCATGTGCTGTTGAGTATCACAAATCGGCAAATCAATTGGTATCGTGATTCCACATCACTATTTTTATGTTTAGTCTATTAGATTTATGTTTAACACTCACCGTACACTCATTCACTCAACTCAACTGAACATTATTCGACAGTGACCAGCAGGGCCGGGACAGCTTTAGTTCCAACTGTTCCGTATGGCGCTAAAAACTTGTCGCCATTTTGATCAACGGTTGTTTAGCCGCATGCGGCTGAAAAATCTGTGACTTGCTACAGAATTTTTGCGGTTGCGCGCCGCACGGTTATTTTGCATCCTTAGTACTTGTACCTAGCTTCGCGCACTGCGGCGGAACAACCGCATCGCGCGGCAGTCAGTAGCGCCCGAGCCACCAAGGGATAATGTTCTCGCCGAGCGCTCCGTCCGACTACGACGCGGCGGAACAAGCGGTCGCCGATATAAATATTGATGCATTGATTGTGGAAATCCAAAATCGACCAGTATTTTGGGATAAGAGTTGCAAACAATATGCAGATAGAATTATTAAATCAAAGATGTGGGACCAGGTTCACGAAAACGTTATAGAAAACTGGAGTGAGTTGTCAATTGCAGAAGAACAAAAAACTGGTCATTAAGTTTTTATTTTTAATACGCTTACATAAGTATTACCTACTAGATTACAGAAAGCACTGTTTATTACAGTAGAATTAAACTTCTTTCGCGTACATAGTGTTGCTACAGCTACATACAATTGTGGTTATTGTAGGTACCTACCTGTCGAGGAGCACCATCTGTTGGCCACCTGATTCGCATCGATTTATTCCAAGGCATGTTGAGTAACGCCATCTATCATCTGCACGGCGAATTGTCTGGTGTCTTTGGCTGCGAGCATCGGTCGGTGCAACAGGATGCGCGCGCCTGTGTCGCCGCCCTGTTTTACCGTGGTTTTTTTTTTCTTCCTTCTTCCCTTCGAACGACGATTGAGAGCGCACATACAATATAAATTGTAATTTTCTATAATATACAAGATACAACGCATGAAGGATTTTCTTTTGACTATTTTCCTCAAGAAAACCTACACACAGTAACCACTCGACCATTACTGAAACATACATCAACATTGGACCTTCGACGCCGGATCAACATTGGACGTCCGACGCAGGATTCACATTAGACCTTCAACGACGTATTTTCACCTGAAGCAGCATCACCTCCAGTAACTGTCGAGCCAATCGAGCAGTATCCTTTTCAAAACCAAAATCCTGTGCTCAATTTGTGCTAACATAGCGTTTGTTTTAAAATTCTCTAAGGTAATCGCCATATTTGAAACCTGTAACGACGTGTTCGTTGTACCTACCTACCTACAACGCGCGCGAGCGCCGCGAACCGCTAAAACTATGAGTATCAACTTCATTCTTGCCTTCCACAACCCACAACCGCGAAAATGACTAAAAAGAGGCAATCTCTCGTAGAAATTGAGAGTGGTGAGGATATTATTATCCGAGAGTTAGTTAAAAAACGAGGTACAATTAAGACCAAATTCACGTTATTTACAAAGTTTGTACAATCTTTAGATGTTGAAAGCGTATCTGTAATTCAGAAGGCTGAGCTGCACGAGCGTTTTCAACGGGCTCAAGTTTTATTCGATCAATTCACCAACATTCAAGATGATATAGACGCCGTAGTGTCGGGTAGTCAGGTCGAAAAGGAATTGTATGAGCGAGAAACCTTCGAAAATCAGTTTTATTCAATTATTGCTAAATATAAGTGTTTGTTAGACGACGCACCTAAGGGCGTTCATAACAATAATCTAAATATTAACAAAATAAAATTACCCACGATTTCTTTGCCCAACTTCGACGGTTCATATGACCAATGGCTCGAGTTTCGCGACACTTATGTTTCTATTATTCACAATCCTAGTAATAATCTCGATAATATTCAGAAGTTTCATTACTTGCGGTCGGTACTTACAGGCAATGCACTACAAGTTATTAAGTCGTTAGAGTTTTCTTCCGAAAACTACCAGATTGCCTGGGATATTTTACTAAATAGGTATAATAACAACCGTTTACTTGTTCATAATCACGTCAAGGCTATATTTACAGCTCAATCAATCAGCAAAGATTCGGCATCGCAAATTCGTAAACTAATTGACGCCATTTTACGAAACATTCGTGCATTAAAAACGCTAGGCGAACCTACCGATACGTGGGATACTCTAATTAGTTACATAATAGTCTCTAAGTTGGATTCGACAACCGAACGTGAATGGGAGCTTCACAAAAGCACTGTCACGAACGCCCCTTCCGATAAAAGGTTTTCGTTGTCCGATTTAATGACATTTCTTAAAGAAAGGGCTGATTTTCTAGAAACGGTTAAACCATCACAAAACAAACAAACAGCAGACATACATACACAGCACATTCAAAACACTAACATAAAAAAATCGTCGTTCGTAAAATCACACAGTCATGTTATTACACACAAAAACAATAACAAACCCTCTAGCTTATCCACTCAACGGTATACATAAGTATAAGTGCAGTATGTGCAACTCAAACCATCCATTGTATGCTTGTGAGAGTTTTCTTAGTTTATCGCTAAAAGACAAACTAAAATTGGTTGAGGATAAAAAACTGTGTTATAATTGTTTGCGCGGTGGTCACACAATTACCGAATGTTGGTACGGGCCGTGCAAGCATTGTAACAAGAAGCACAATACGTTACTACACGGGGAGTTTGTCGACGTGGGTGCATCCAAAGTTGCACACACTACACAAACATTACCTCAGCCAGAACCAAGCACAAGCACAGGCATCACACACACACACGTAACACAAACCGCGACTCACAAGACTCACACATGTCAAGACGTCGATAATAATATTATAAACACACATTACTTTAATAATCAAGTATTATTATCGACTGCATTAGTTGAGATCGCGGATAAGAACAACAAATATCACACAATTCGGGCTCTTCTCGATAGCGGGAGCCAACATTGTTTTGTTTCAGAAACATTATGTAACAATCTCAACATTCCAAAGGTACAGTCCACTGTGCAAGTTATAGGTGTAGGTAACTCTATAGCTAAATCCACACAATCATGCACACTCAATGTGCGGTCCAAAACAAGCCCATATCACACGCATTTCAATTGCTTCGTTTTGTCCTGCATTACGTCACAGTTACCATCACTAGGTTATTATCATAAAATCAAAATACCAGATAATGTGCAACTTGCTGACCCCGATTTTTATTTATCGCACGAAATTCATTTACTCATAGGCGCGGATAAGTTTTGGGAGTTATTAAATGAAGGCCTTATTCGCTTACCTTACGGTCCATATTTGCAAAACACAAAACTTGGTTGGGTCATATCGGGGGCGGTTCACAAAACATCACAAAGTAATAAAATTATTTGTAATTTCACTCAAACTATGGAATTAGACACACAGCTTAAGCTTTTTTGGGAGTTAGAAGAGATTTATTCTTCTAATAATAAAATTAATTTCACTAAGGATGAAAGTGCATGCGAAAAATTATTTACTGACACGACTTTGCGTAACGATAAAGGTCGTTTTTCCGTGCGCATCCCGCTGACCGAATCAGCTGATGCATTACACGATACGTTTCAAATGGCTCAGAACAGGTTTCTTGCACTCGAACGCAAACTAGCTAGATGTGCACCTAGCTATAGAAAAATGTACACTGAGTTTATAAGTGAATATTTAGGCTTGGGACACATGAGTCGCATATCTGAATATAATAAACCACATTATTTTTTGCCACACCACGGTGTTTTCCGAGAACATAGTTCGACCACAAAGCTTCGAGTTGTTTTTGATGCAAGTGCGAAGTCGACGTCGGGCAAATCATTAAACGATATTCAACACATAGGGCCGACATTACAGAATGACTTGTTTTCAATTTTATTGCGTTTTCGGCAATTTAAATATGTCGCATGTGCCGACATTGAAAAAATGTACAGGCAAATATTGATACAGTCTGATCAAAGAGATTTACAGTTGATTCTTTGGCGAGAGAATCCCTCCGATCCCCTCGGTGTATTTCAGCAAACACGGTGACGTACGGCACTGCGTCCGCGCCTTTTCTTAGTATCAGATGTTTAAAGCAACTCGCAACGGAATGTAGTGATCACGTCATAGCGCAAGTTATCAATGATGACTTTTATGTTGATGACCTGGTTACAGGTCATCAACATAAAAGTCATCATTACAGGTCATTTCACATAGACGGAAAACAAAACCCAGCTGACTTATTATCGCGCGGAGTGCAGTTAGATATTTTAATGTCATCTAATATTTGGTGGCACGGACCTATGTTTTTACGTGAACCGAGTTTAAATTGGGCACGTAATATTAATAATTTTAAATTTCATTCTGACGATTTACCAGAATTAAAACAAATTAAATCTACATTGATAATTCACACTAATCTGTGTTCGTTTCCATTCGAGTTATTTTCTGGTTTTAATCGAATGCGACGTGTATTAGCGTACATTACACGATTTATAAATAATTGTCGTACTAAAATTAAATCACAGCGTCTCACTGGCAGTCTCGTAGTGGAGGAGTTAAATTACCGAATGTCCTGAGATCACCCAGTCTCTTGAGCCTCTGCAGTTGCGAAGAGATGTCGCCTCTATGGCAGTCCTCTATCGCCTACATCACGGGGAGTGTTCTGATGAGCTCTTCCAATTGGTCCCACCTTCTCCCTTCCTCTACAGGACTACACGTGCTGGCCTGAGGAGTCACCGTTTGTGCGTCGAAAATAAACGTACCCGAACTAAACGGTTTGGCTCTTCTTTCTTGTGCCGATCGGTAAAAGCCTGGAATTCTCTACCAGCGCACGTGTTTCCTTCCCACTATGATCCCGGGTCTTTTAAGCGGGGCGTGAAAAAGCATCTCACCAGGCCGCCATAGTGTGGGTCCCCATGCTGCTGCATTGACTAGACATGCAATGAGGATGGTGACCACCACTCTTTGACTCCACCTATTGCTTTCCATCAGGCAAAGTGGAGTCACTATGGTAGGCTAATATAAAAAAAAAAAAAAAAAAAAAATGCAACTAGAATTTTAACGCGGATTGCACAACAACAGTCTTTTCCAGATATTTACAATGATTTAAAAAATAATAAAAATTTAAAGTGTCCTCCTCACATTTCTAACTTAAATATATTTTTAGACAAACACGATTTGATTAGAGTGGGAGGTCGGCTGACTTATTCTGAATCGTTTTCATACGATAAAAAACATCCTTTGTTGTTGTGTGCAAAGCATATTTTGACTCGTCGTATATTTGAATACAAACACAAGATTTTATTACACGCAGGGCCACAGTTGTTGCTGGCTACAGTAAGAGAGACTTAGTGGCCTATCAAAGGTCGAAATTTAGCCAAACAGGTAGTGCATTCCTGTATGACGTGCAAACGAATGAAGGCCAAGCCTCTAAATATTCAAATGGGTAACTTACCCCCTGAGAGATTAGATCCGGGGTACCCTTTTATACATTGTGGAGTAGATTATGCCGGACCATTGGTTATGTTGAATCGTGCGGGAAGGGGGGCAAAGTTAGTAAAATGTTACATTTGTCTTTTCGTTTGTTTCTCGACCCGCGCTATTCACTTAGAATTAGTAACTGACCTTACATCCAAAGCATACTTACTCGCGTTAAAAAGGTTCATTTCTCGCCGTGGTAAACCTTTACAAATTTATTCGGACAATGGTAAATCATTTGTAAGAGCATTAAAGGAATTTTCAAATTTTTTAAAAGATTCTCAGACTGACATTTTAAATTTCACAACAAATAATTTAATTAAATTTTGGCCACACACACACCACATTTTGGCGGATTATGGGAGGCAGGGGTCAAGTCCTGTAAGTTTAATTTACACAGAATAGTTGGTTAAGGAAATTTAACGTACGAGGAATTGAGTACTGTGTTAGCACAAATTGAGGCTGTCCTCAATTCCCGACCTATTTCACCTATGTCCACTGACCCCAATGACCTTCTTGCTCTCACTCCTGCTCACTTCTTGATTGGCCGACCGCTTACAGCTCCAGCCAGCCAGGATCTTACAACAACGGCTACACAGCGCCTGCCACGTTATGATCGCCTAGAACAGATGCGGCAGAACTTCTGGCGGCGATGGGCTACTGAATATATTTCGGAGCTGCAGAAAAGGACGAAATGGCAGTTCAACCAGGATACACTACTTCCAAATACTCTGGTATTAATCAAGGAAGATCATTTACCACCCTTAAAATGGCGCCTAGGACGAGTACTGCACACGTTTCCTGGCAAGGATGGTATCTCTCGCGTGGCAACCATCAAAACCGCATCTGACACAATTAGAAGGTCATTCTCGAAGATATGCCCGCTCCTGTACCCGCATGAAGAGGGTCAGTCGCAGACTCCAGTAAATCACAACCTGTTGGAATCTGATGCTTCCAAGGCCGGGGGCATGTCGAGGAGCACCATCTGTTGGCCACCTGATTCGCATCGATTTATTCCAAGGCATGTTGAGTAACGCCATCTATCATCTGCACGGCGAATTGTCTGGTGTCTTTGGCTGCGAGCATCGGTCGGTGCAACAGGATGCGCGCGCCTGTGTCGCCGCCCTGTTTTACCGTGGTTTTTTTTTTCCTTCTTCCCTTCGAATGACGATTGAGAGCTCACATACAATATAAATTGTAATTTTCTATAATATACAAGATACAACGCATGAAGGATTTTCTTTTGACTATTTTCCTCAAGAAAACCTACACACAGTAACCACTCGACCATTACTGAAACATACATCAACACTATCTATTGAACACCTACGCCAAATAGGTACTTAATTATATTTTATCATATTGCCATGGGATAGAACCTCTATATGAAATAAAATAATTTGCAAAATAATCCCTATTCTGATGGCTGTTATGGTTGACCTGACGGGGTTTCGACGCTAATTAACTCTAATTCATCTGTAGGTCTGACTCCATCGTGTTTTTTGTACGTAATTGTACAAAATAAAAGAAGCTTTAACGATTTTGTCGCAAGTAGTCGTTTTAACATCTAGAGCACGGTGCAAAATTCCCCATTTATTAGTTAGTATTCCGAAAGTGCACTCTACCATTCTTCGCGCTCATGTAAGCCTATAGTTAAAAACTCTTTGAGTTACTGTGAGATTCCGTCTTGGATATGGTCTTATAACATGTTCCGACTGCGCGAACGCCTCGTCTACGGCAAAAACTAGTGGCATCGCTTTTCCATCTTCATCTTTAGATAGTGTTTTTGCCTACGGTACGTTTAACTGATTCCTTTCGAGTTTCTTGAAAAAAATGAAATGTAAATTTGGAGGCTGGTTTCGTAGTCCATGCTGGCGACCTTCCTCTACGAAAGCTGTGATACAAATGGAAAAACTTGCGGTTGTTTAGCCGTAGTGCGCGCGCCAAATTTCAATGCTTCGGTTCTACAACCGCTACCGCAACTCACCGGACCGCAATGCGCGCGTAGCCTAATTAACTTGTTGTTTGTCATTGTATTGTCATAATAACAGTTGGGTCAGTCCCGGTAGATCTCGTTCTGCTCGCGTTCCTGTTTGAGTTGACACTTGATACTCCAATTTCTCCTCGGTTGTTTAAGGCAATAGTGCCTGCAAGCTTTACACAGTGCCTGAACATTTATTTCGCAATGGCTCCCTTAAAGTGCTGTATTTTGTGTGCCTAAGGACGATAATTTAAGAAGATTATGGATGGAATTTTTGGTTCCAACTAATTCGTCACTCATCGGACATGCAACAAGTCAATGGTTGAGAAAACGAGTCTGCTAAAGACATTTTGATAGACGTCAATTTGATAGACAAGGCAAAAGAACGCGCTATAATACCATTAAGTACTGAAGGTGCGTACAATCATTCGTCCATCCATCCATGCACAGGGATAGCCAGAGGCCTGTTGTATTTTCAATTAATTGTTAATTATTTACTTTGAAAGCTCTTAACCCTCATTTTTCTATATATTAATATTTAAGTTTAATAAGAAATGTTTAATCTTAAGATATTAATAAGCTAGTAACTAGTGCCAAAGGGAGTTAGAATTTAAAACTTACTATTTCTAATATCATGAAAAACTTTAATTATAATGTTTCATTTTATTTCAGAATACATGTTCTCTCCGAACATAATTACCATCAATCACGTAAAGATAATGATATTAATGAGAATGATGAAACTTCATAGATTTCTAGAAGAGCAGGAACTGGAAATCAATTAATGTTACTGATGTATTGACGTTAGTTCTAAAACCCATCACCAGATGGCGTTGTGCGATTTATAAACTTGATAGTGTTTGTTTCCAACGCTGGTATATAGTGATGTAGCATTTTTTATATATGTATGTAGAACCACATTTTAAGAATCATATCAATAAAGTATTGTTCTCGCCAGAAGGATTTCATTTACAATCCTTAAGCGATTTCTGGGACTTTCCATGGTCCTTCGTAAGCCGGTATCACTGGTGGCACGGAGTTTGTTCCTGACGACCACGACAGTCCAGCTTGGCGCTACCATTTTTTTTCAGCACGCTTTTTGTGAAAACATTTCCAAGTACTAGTAACTGCAGTTAGGGCGCGAGGAGAAGGAAGGTTCTGCTTCAGATTTGACAGACCGGAGGCCAGGGAGCGCTCATCCCCCTGTCTCATCATAAGAAGGATTGGCTGCAGCGCTGACTGACACATCGTTTACACTACGACACGTAGCGCCTTCTAACGGAAAGTAGCTGAAGTTGGATCTCGTGGCGTTATTTACGGAATACAGTGAGTGGTGTGACGTATTAGTGGTGACGTAGTGGATAACAATTCGTGAGTACAAATACATTATTTGTGTTGAGTCATTTTGAACTTTAATGCCAGCAAGATTTTAACTTTAATTTTAGAGTAGGTTTTAGTTAAAGGTAATGCATGCTTGAAATTTTACAAGTTAGATTAAGACACAATAATTTCTCTAAAAGTGAACCTACGGGGAACCTATGCCCGATTTCTCAAATTGTGTTACTTCTTAAACACTTATAAAAAATCAATGTAAAACTACATCGACTTAGAATAATTTCGATTCAAAGCGCATTAACTTTTAGCAAATACAAAGGTATTTGACTTTGAATGTATAATGATTTGTCAATAATTTGTAGGAGTCTTTACTTTGTTTGTTCATAAATTTAAGATAAATTGCAGTGTTGTAGAGCATCTATTCTTATATTGTTTTGTAGTACAAGTTTGTTTTCAATATGGCAGAATATTTTAAGCTGCAGGGTAACCTTTCAAATCAGATTTCTAAGTCTAGAGTCAATTTTAAAAAGGCTTCAGAATCTATTATTACGTGTACGTATGTTGAAACACGATTAGAAATATTGGAAAGGCATTGGAATGAGTTTATGAAGAATCATCATACTATTATTTCTAAGGTTTCTTCAGAAGAACTTGATAAATCCCTTTATGTAACAAGTGATACGTATGACAACACAGAGGAAATTTATAAAGAATATAAACCATTATCAAAAGAAACGTTGTTAAAATTGAAACCGAAACAGGATGTACCTACAGTTACTGAGGTTCAGAGCACTGATATCAATGTGAGGCTATCAAAAATTGAGATACCTAAATTTTCCGGTAAATATTCTAAATGGGCTAGCTTCCGAGACTTATTCACTTCTCTGATCCACGACAATAGTAGAATCGACAATGTATAGAAACTTCACTACCTTAAAGGTTCCGTTACTGGCGAGGCTGAACAATTGCTTAGACCCATGTCAGCGACTGCGGAGAACTATAGTGAGTGCTGGTCTTTGTTAGAGAGTAGGTACAATAATAAAAAATATTTAAAACGACTGACAAATCAGGCTTAGTTGCATTTGAAATCTTCTTCGGCATTAAGACAAATTTTAGACTCTAGTCACCAGGTGAGTTCAATCTTTTGCACCAAGCTAGTACACGATGATGTCACCGCAGAGAAGAAAACCGTTCGAGGAAAGGATCTTCCTCACGAACATTAAAGGCAAGTTTATGACAATTAAGGGTTAACTTCCTTCCATCCAAGTCTGTCTTCCTTTCAATGTTCTTGCTAACCTTTATTTCTTTCAGGTGCAGCCAACGAGGACCACGATTCCAGAGTTCATTGTTTACACACTCCGATGGTTGTATACCCCGCGATGCGCAATCAGCAGGATTGTCCTTCGATGCCACATGTGACCACTAATGGCCATCCATGATGGTAAGTATCTCTGCCACCCTGTTGGCGACAAAGGTCTTCCAACGACTGGGGTGGTCGCTCAACCAAGCCAAAACGATCGAAGAGTCGGTCCAAGCATGAAGATTTTGCTTGGGAATGTCAAGTGTAACCGAGACTTCTCTCCTCTCCCTTAAAAGCTTCGCCATTAGTACAGCACCACACAACTCCAATCGTGGAATCGAGATTTGCTTAATCTTTGCCACTCTGGTCTTGGAAGAGAGTAAACTCACGTGGACATTTCCATCACGATCAAGGGTACAACAAAATCCATGGAGTTCACGACATTGGTCATCTTGATTTGTGTGAATCCATCTTGGAATGCGAGTTTCAGTCAAACTCTGTAAATCACTGCGAAATGTGATCCATTCTTTGAGTAGTTGGGGCGGGAGCTCCTCATCCTAATCAGTTCTTTGAAGCCAAACTCTATGAATGAACACTTTGGCTGTCGTGATAGCGGGAGCAATCCAACGTAAGGGATCGTATAAACGAGCGATGTCTGAGATCATAATTCTTTTAGTGACTGGAACTTTAATTGGAGGAAGTAGAACTGTACATTGGAATGTATCAGCTTCTCTATTCCAAGGCAAACCAAGTCGTCCATGTAGAAGTTGGTTAGCACTCTACTAGATGCCAGCGGAAATTTGTGACCTTCATCCTTTGCTAGCTGTTGAAGTGCGCGAACAGCAAGAAAAGGTGCTGAAGATGCTCCAAAGGTCACTCTTAACAGGCGAAGATGCTAGAGTTCAGCATCAGGATTTTCACGCCAATAAATACAAAAATCTACATCTTTATCGGCTACTTTTACTTGCCTATACATTTTTACGATGTCTGCTACTAATGCAATTGGATAACCACGCCATCGCAGTACTAAATGTCTCAACTCTGGTTGAAGACTTGGACCTACCATCAAATCGTCATTTAATGAGACACCATTGGTGCCTGAACAAGAAGCATCAAACACAACGCAAACCTTAGAGATACGTTTGTTTTGCTTTACAACCGCATGATGTGGAAGATAGACAGCATCTATATCATCAGGGTTACTTACTATCTCCATATGACCCAAACGAACATACTCATTTATGACATCTGACATCTGACATCATCTGTTATACAAACTAGACAACAAGTCTAGTTTGTATTCCGTAGTCCGTTGCGCCTTGAAAATAGCCTTGCCTAGATTATTTTAATACATTACGACAAAAAGCAACTCGTACAATACGTAGGTACCCACTATTTACTACACAGGTACAGTCCTAATAATATGTTTGTCGTAGAACTTAGAAGGGACTTCCCCACTCGGAATACTTTAATACAATACTCTTAAGGTAATTCCCCAACGAACCAACAGGGGAATCACCCGATCATCTCATATCATAATATTGTTGCGGGTATTTCCCTTCGGGGATTCCCTGTACGAAAGTATAAATATGCAAACCAGGTATTATTTTTTTCATTTATTGTTCTGTCAGTGACGGGTTACGTAGGCTACGTCAGTGACGACGGGTTACGTAGGCTTCGTAGTATATAGATATATATTAGTATTTATTAGTCCTTGTTGTTATTATACTATTGCTGTGATTATATTTGTGTACTAATTACTCTTACATTACAGATGACAGTGAACATATTTATGAGCACTCATATTGTCTTACACAAACAATTATAGCTTCATCTCTTCCAAAAAGAAAAGGTTTGTTGTAATTGTAAAAACTTGCAATTCTTTTTTTTAGTATATAGGGGGACAGTGGGAGTTTGATTTTGGGAAAAATCCCTAGTCTTGGGTAATTGCATCACAATTGTTGATACAGCCCATATGTGCCTTAGCATCATAGAACTTCATACTAAATGTTAGTTTAAAAGCTACATTTTGGTTTGGTGTTTGGTACATCATTTTATTTGGTTATTCCAGATGATGGCGTGCACTTAAATGAATATTCAAATCCATCAAGTTTGCCTGCAATTCCGTCATGTTCAAATAATAGAACGTGTAACTGTGTACAAGATCCACCCAAAAATCGAAAGGTTCGTTTATAATCAATACAAAATTTTAATTTACATTTTTTAAGTGCAACAAATAGCAGCTAAAAGTATGTACAAATCTGGTTTGCAAAGATTACAAACTGCTGAAAAAAATTTTACAAACTCACTTTTTCTCCAAAATTTTAAGACTCTTAACAAACAAGCTAAGACTTTGTTAACTATGCAGTTAAATCTAGTAGGGGAACATACAAAAGCAAGAAGGTTCAATATGGAAGAGAAGATAATAGCTCTGTCATTGATGAAGCAAAGCCCAAAGGGCTACAAATTACTTGAAAAAATGTTTTTCCTTCCTACTAAAAGAACACTTAACAGGCTTTCAGAAAAGATTTCCTTTGAACCTGGCATTAATAATAAAGTGCTAAATTATGTGCAAGGAACTAATAAAAACTTGGGATAGAAAAAAAAATTGTGTAGCATCGCTTTCGATGAAATTTCTCTAAGTCGCCATTTGACATTTAATGAGGCAAAAGATATCATAGATGGATTTGTGAAAGTAAGGCAAGAAAGAAAATTAAAATATTGTGATCGTTTTCATGATAAGAGGCATGTGTACATATATCATGGCGTCAAAGTGTTGCATACTACTTTTGTGAAGGAACAATATCAGCAACAGAGTTGGTACAGATATTGAAATATATTGTATTCCATGTAGCTCAAACTGGCTTGCAAAAACCACTGGCTCTAGTGTGTGACCAGGGATCAACATTTCGATGGCTCAAGCCATTAGAGATGGTAGGTACCAGGTCTTAAAGTGTATGAAAAATTATAATTGAATCCTTTTATGAAGTATTGTATTTTATTTTACAGATGGCACCGTTGAAGTAGCAGGAATCACTTTAAATATATTTTTTGATCCACCACATCTTTTGAAAAGTATAAGAAATAATTTTATTACAAAAGATTTGGTATTTAATGGAAATATAGGCACATGGAAGGATATCATTTTCATATTTGACATAGACAGTAGACAGTAGAGTTTGGGCAGAGCCCTAGTGTGTTCTACTACACTAGGGCTCTGCCCAAACTTACTGCTCATCATGTCATGCCAAATAATGAAGATGAAAGTGAGTGCAGTCACACAAGTCCTTAATGCTCGAACTGCTGCTATGCTAAAATAAACCAATGCTCTAAGTATAACATTTAATATCTATGTATAAATAGACTTACAGATTAAAAGCATTTTCTAAAATTATATTTGTTGTGATACTGGAAATGTATACAAAGACCATTAAACTTATCAATGTCATTGGTCAATGAAATTTAACAAATAGCTTATATTAAACAGTAATCGGTTTCTACTTAGATTATCTTAAGAAGGTAAATAAAGGTTTCATTAGAAGTCAATTTTAGTTTGATTTGATCAAGTAAAGAATTTCTATTTTCCGATATTCGTAACACGTGTCTCAAAACTCAACAATGGGTACAATAGCTGAAATTGTTGAATTTTTCGACTAATTGTTTGACAGTGTTAATGGCTCACCTGGATGCTCAAAGCAAGGAAAGCTAAGGAGTGCTGTTCGAAGAGGTTCACAACATGTTGAGATTTGGCAAAAAGCTATCTGTACCTTTAAAAATATGCAGTACCGAAATTGTACTAGCAAATTGGCTATGCAAACAGGACAACCTCGTTTTTTTTTTAGCGTTCCCTGTCTAGAAGGATGGATAACAACTTTAAAAATAATTATAAGGATAACTAAGTTATTGTTTATTGAATTTGAAGTGGAATATTACTATCCTCGCTATGTCAACCACGACCCACATAAAAAAAAATTTGGTAGAATCAGGGCTATTAATTACAGGAATGTAAATCCTGATGCACATACATTTAGTTTTTCTTTTAAAGCCCTCATTTTATCGAACATTTTAAGTCCACACTCAAAATTTTAAAATTGTGAAGAGGATAATGGAGAAACATTAATAAATTTAAATTTTCGATTTCAAGATCAAAAATTTAATAAAGAAAATATGTCAAAAACAATGTTTTCCATACCATCAACTTCACAAGAATCACTATATAGGGATAATCAATATTTAAGGACCCAGGTGCTGATGGAAAAAATTGTTGTTCAGTGTTCTGCATATGCAGCGGGGTTTTTATGCAGAAAAAATGCACCAGCTAATCCCGGACAAGTCGACATAGAAATCATTGATGGTTTTTATTATTTATTTGATACAAATTGGCTCTACTTTGCCAGAACACAGAAAATAGCAGAATCGATTTTGATGAAACTTTATTCGAAAAATACTCCGGAAGTATATATCATATTTGATAGATATTTAACGCCTTCTATTAAAGATTGCGAACGACAAAATCGAGAAGTAATTGATATTCCATACACAATTAATGGCCCTTTTCAAAGAGACCCAATGATTTTTTAAAAAGCTTGAAGAATTTTCGTTTCAAAGAAGTCCTGGTAAAATTCTTAGCTGACCGTTGGGTCGATGATTCTGTTGCTACAATATTAGGAAATGAAAAAAAAAATAATACTGTTGTACTGTACTGTTGTGTGTGTGTACGTTGGTGGACGCTAGCAACCTAGAGCTTTCAAATTGTATCCTGTGCTTTCAAATTGTATTTCTACCAGCAAGTGGACGGAGTGGCAATGGGAAGATACCATGTCCCCAAATCACGAATGTGTCATCCACATACCGGTACCAAGTCGATGGCCTGTATTCCGAGGTCTCGATGGCTTTTTTCTCAAAGTCCTCCATGAAGAGGTTGGCCATAACTGGGCTTATTGGGCTTCCCATTGCCACTCCGTCCACTTGCTGGTAGAAATACAATTTGAAAGCACAGGATACAATTTGAAAGCTCTAGGTTGCTAGCGTCCACCAACGGCTATCACAACAGACTAGTCAGGGAGGCAATCGAGATCCTCAAACATCCAAATAATTTCAACAGGAAGGAGGAAACCCTTAGGCTCAACCAGATTTGGAACTCGATCCTTAGGAGCACCCGAATCATGCCGAACGATACCCCGAGAACAGCCGAAGCGAAACAAGCCACGCCGCAACCCCCACCACAAGCCCCGCCCCCACCCCCACCACCTACCCACCAGTATAAATACAACACGCGCAGGAGGAATCGTCAGTCTGCATCCAGTATCGGAGATAGAAGGACCTCTGAAGAAGCTGGCCACTCGTGCTAGCGAAACGTTAGGAAGCAATTCCAACATACGACGGCCTTTAGACCCGAATAAAGCCAACGAGTCATCAATCGGCCGCGAAAGCCTCAACCAATTTGTCATTTTTCATATTGTTCTGTTGAAAATTCCGTAGTAAAAACTGAAGAAACTGAATTAGCATGTAAACATGAAGAAGCTGATACAAGAATTGTTTTCCACATAAGTAAAGTACCTGATATTTCAAAAATATTGGTAAAAACGGCAGACACTGACGTTTTAATAATTTTATTATGTAATATGCATACATTTCCTAATTTGCAAATTTGGCTGACAAACAGTTCATCAAACAAAAGTAAAAATAAAGATGAAGTTTCACATAAACTGTACGGACTTATCAATAAAATTAGGCACGACTTTATGTCTTGCTCTTCCCGCTTTTCACGCCTACACGGGTTGCGACTACACGGCTGCATTTTTCAACTAAGGGAAACTTCGGCACTTGAATCTATTTATTAGGCACCCACAAATTCAACAAGTTATTGCGTGTTTGACGAATCCTACTGACATTTTTAATGAAACCAAAATTAAAGCAGTCCAAGAGTTTACGTGCCTTTTGTATGGACTCCCAAAGTGTCAAAGTGTAAATGCCGCAAGATTCTTATTACTTAACAAAATGTACGCTTCAAAATAAAATAATGAAAAAATTATGAAAAGAATTGAAGATTTAGACTCAACGCACATTCCACCGTGCTGGAAATCTTTGAAACAAAAATTGTTGCGGACAATCTTTGTTAATTCGATGTGGTTAAACGCCACTGACCCGGAGACTGTATCAAGTTCAGCCCGGAAAATACGTGGTAAATGGCTGGCTACTATTATATGGTTTTCTAAAACCAACATGGTTCCTGGGAGACTCAACTCCTACGCAAGTTAAGAGTGTGCTATATGACTCCATTAACAAATCTTCGTATAATGGCGATGATTTTGGTATTTGTTGGTATGAAGTGATAGCTCTGATGATAGTGTAACTAAAAGCTCCGATGATTCAGATTTTTAAATAAGAGTTACGTAAATATAAGATAATTTTTTAAAAATTTGTTAAAGTATAACGAAGAGCGTGAGCAGAGCTATCTGGCGAGAACTTTTGTCACTAGTTTGTTTAGAATGGTCTATGTCGCGTCGCTGCACCGTAAACATTGTTATTACTATTTCATGTTAATAAAGTGTGTAAACCACATAAATATGTTATTGAAACCCTTTAACCCTTCAGGTTATGGGCCCAGCTACTGTCAGTGAGTGAAATATAAACTAATTAGTGAACAATTGCAGTGATTTGAACTAAAACAGTTCGTCGTTATTAAAGTAATAAACGCGTCTACGCGCGTTAAGGTTTACTGTAGGTGAATAGCGTAACGCAGACTTGCAAGTTACGTTTTGTCGTTTGTTTACTACTTTTAATACGAAGATTTTTATTCATTGCTATTGTTTTGGAGTTGAAGAAACTTCGATATGGCTACAACTATTAAGATAGATCGACTTACTGGTGATAATTATGATACATGGAAGATACATATGCGAGCAATATTGATTAAAAATGATTTACGGGAATATGTATCGGGATCGTTACCAAAACCACAGCTAAGTGATTCGAAATATGCGGATTGGGTAAAAATGGAGAGAAAAGCCGAGTCAGATATACTGTTAGCGGTGAGTCCGAGTGAGTTAGCTGCATTGGATGGTTTGGAAAGTTCCAAGGCTATTTGGGATAAGCTAAAATCTATGTATCAGTCGAGGTCCTGCAAGAAAAGCGTCGTTATTGAAAAGGCTTGTATTGACTCGTATGCAAGAAGATGACGATTTAAAGAAGCACATCGCGGATTTCTTTGATGCGGTTAAGAAGTTAAAAGAAATCGGTTTGATAGTTATCGATGAACTACTTGCTATATTATTGTTATATATTTTACCGGATTCATTCGCCATGTTTAGAACGGCAATGGAATCGCGTGATGATTTACCATCAACGGAAACCTTAAAGGTCAAGATAATCGAAGATTTCGAAGCACGTAAGTCTAAGACGACTGATCAAGGGGTTATGTTCGTCAAACGTTTCAATAAAAATAAGAATGCCAATCTAAAGAAGAATAATGACAACCATGGTTTTTACAAAAACAACATCGAATGTTATCGTTCTGGTCGTCGTGGGCATCTAGCAAAAGAGTGTAGAACCAAACATATTAACTACAAAACAAAGCGCACAAAAGGTAGAAAAGGGTAATGACAGCAAACAAAAGACAACAATGTTGTTGAGTACAGCAGAAGAGGTTATGGTAAGTGAGAAATTAAATCCTATTTGGTGTATTGATAGTGGATGCACGGGTCATATGTGCAATGATAAGCAGTTGATTCAGGATTATACGCGGCTAGACTCCGACCTCAATTTAGATAATAGTGATAGAACAAAAATATCAGGCACTGGTAAAGTAAGGATTTCGATTGACACAGGCAGTGAAGAACGCCAAATTGATGTCGAAAAGGTGTTTTACGTATCCGACTTACGTACAAACTTATTATCAGTGGCCCAAATGACAGATGGTGGGTTCGAGGTTCGCTTCAGGAAGAAAGATGCGATTGTGATTGATGACAATGACAAAATTCCTATGCGTGCAGATAGAGTTGGTAACCTATACCATGTTCGGATGAGTCAGAACTCTGTCAATAATGTTGAAGCCACGAAGAATTCGTTAACGACTCGGACATCTCAGTGAACGTGACCTAAGAGATATGGCAAAGAGTGGTTTAGTACACGGGCTAACATTCAAGGATGATGAAAAATTGTCTGAATGTGATATTTGTATAAGTGAAAAGCAGACTTGCAGGCCTTTTCCAAAGAAACGGGAAGATCGTACCAACGAACTATTAGAGATAGTACATAGCGATGTTTGTGGTCCAATGAATCATCACTCTTATGGTGGTAAGAAATATTTTTTTACATTTATCGACGATAAATCTAGAATAGCGAATAAAAGCGATGTCCTAAGTGTATTTAAAAACTATAAAGCCTATGCTGAGAACTTAACTGGGAAGAAGATAAAGAGTCTTCAGTCTGATAACGGAAGAGAATACGTGAACAATGAATTTGATGACTTCTTAAACAAAGCAGGAATCCGAAGAAGATTGACAGCACCGTATACGCCTCAACAGAACGGAATTGCTGAAAGAAAGAATAGGACTTTGGTTGAAATGGCACGATGTATGATGCGTCAAGCAGGTAGTCCTCCTGCAATGTGGGCAGAAGCAGTTAACACTGCTAATTATATAAGAAACCGGTGCCCAACTACAGCTTTGAGTGGTCAAATATGTACCTTTCACTCTATAGAAAGGGAAGAAACCTACAGTGGTATATATGAATGTGTTTGGCTCTAAAGCTTACTATAAAGGGAAAACCGAAAAGGAAAATTTGAGTCTCGTTCGCAGTTAGGATATGATACTCAATAAATAGCATATAGAATACATGATCCTTTGACTAGAAAGATTATTGTGAGTCGTAATGTGAAGTTTATGAATGAGACGGCATTTAGACACGAATATAAAGAGATACTTGATGAAGAAAAGGATAATGATGAAGACAGAGACACTGATGAAGAACAAATAAGAGTAGAATTAAACGTATCGAATGAAGGAAAGGACGATAACAGTAGAATACTAAGAGCTTGGAGAGATGGCAATAGATCAGCCTGGGAAAATATAGTAGAACCTTCTAAGAGAGGGAAAGGAAGACCTCGTCTAATTCGTACTGGTCAGGCTGGTAGACCGCGAAAAGAATACCATACACTAGAAGAGAATACTACGGATAGTGAAAATGAACCAGAAGATGAACCAAATGAACAGATGAGTGCAGGAATAACAATAATAGAACAAATGACATGGAAAGATATAGAGAAAAGAAGCGATGAAAGTTTATGGTAAGCTGCCTTAGAAGACGAGTATCTGTCGCAGATAAAAAATAAGACTTGGGAAATTGTACCAAGACCAATACAACGAAAAGTTATTGGAAGTAGATTCGTGTTTAGTACCAAAAGTACTGGCAAGAAGGTACGTCTCGTCGCAAAAGGATGTTCACAACGTCCAGGGGAGGACTTTCATGAGACCTCATCCCCTGTTGTAAGATCTTCATCCATAAGGTTAATAGCTGTAAAGCAGTGCGTGGATAGGTAGAAATAAGTAAAGAAGAACTGCAGAAAGTAGAAGGTGTATTAGAAGGAAAGGCGACAGAATAAAAATGGCGTACAATTAGCATACGTAAACACTAACGGCAGGCAAGCGAGATGCGCTCGCGACGGACATGCGATCGCTGTAAGTTGGTTTAGCGGACTGCCTTAGCGGCCGGCCCGAGGCGACGGCGACCGAGACCGGTTCTCTCGTCGTTGTTGCGCGCGTCAAAATCACTACATACAAAATCATGTTCGCTTGTCCGTCCGTCCGCACCAATTAATTTTAATATAATATTACTAATTATGCATGTAAAATTATTATTGTAATACTAATATATTATACAAATATTTTATTTACTATTTTATAAAAACAATACATATTTATACTAATACTAAATACTAATATATATTTCTTGTTATAATTATTTATACAATACTATATTTATGTACTTAATTAAGTACCTATATGTTTTATTACTTAACGATAAGGTAATCTTAACCTATTACATATTATAAATAGATTTACTAATAATATTATTTAAGTGTATGTACGTTTATTACCTACTAACCTACTAAACTTTATACATTAACTTAGTGATATTTAACTAAGTACTTATTAAACACAATAACACATTATTTTAACAATAAATAGTTGGAGGTACGCCACAGCTGCATTGTCAGCGGAGTTAGGATTAGAAATCCATCAAATGGACGTAGTAATAGCCTATTTAAATGGTTCAATCGATGAAGAGGTATATATGGAGGTTCCAGACCAGCTAAGCGAAGTTCTAGAGAGAGTACTCGCAAAACATAAAGTTGGATCGAATAAAAAGATAATAACAGAGAAAAATATACTTGAGACAGCTAAATGTTGGAACAAAGCTCTTGACGAATGTGTGGATAGTGTATGTTTACTGAGATTAGTGAGCATGTTAAATGATATTGGCTTTAAGGCATTACCACAGGATCCTTGTTTATTTATTGCACAAAAGGGTGAGCGAATGATGTTAATAGGTATTTATGTTGATGACAGATGACATATGCGACGAATGATACAGTGTGGATGAAAGATATAAAGAAAGAATTAAGAAGTAAATTTGAAATCAAAGATATGGACAAAATTTCTTCATGTTTAGGAATTGAATTTAGTCGTGATTATGAAAACAGAGTGTACTTAAGTCACAAATTATATATAGATAAAGTATTAGAACGTTTCGGTATGAGTGAGTGTAAACCTGTTATGACACCTATAGATGTAAATGTAAATTTAGAGAAATCAGAATGTATTAGGTCTGATATAATGGAACAGTATCCGTATCAGAGTTTGATTGGTGCGTTGATGCATTTGGCCGTATCAACTAGACCAGACATAAGTTATGCCGTTAATTTTTTGAGTCAATTCAAATTTTTTTAGAATCTTCATATAACAATCCAACTTCGTTCAGAATTCCAACAATAGCAACACGATGTGATAGAGAACGAGTCTTCAACACAATATGGCTATACAACTACTTCCTACACTTCACCTCTCACAAATTTATCACAAGTATCATCACCCAGGACATACGAATATTCTCATTGACTGTCTCATGTCGGGATATAAAGTGACAAAAAGTCTTGCACTTGAAATAGCATGCAAGTATAGTGTTTGCCTTCTACAACGTCTCAGTTTTCGGTACAGAATCTATAAACAAATTGCCTCCTCCACGTCCATTATATATATTATATTCAATCAATGTTGATGACAGACTGGCTCGCGAACAATGCTGTCATGTGAACGCTCTCACGTGGCGACTCGCGGTGCCGGGTGGTCATATGAGCTTAGCCCAAGGGTCTGCAACCTGCGTCTTACGAGCCATAGCGCCTCTTTGGATTGGAAGCTGCTTTAGCTTCAAACGCAAATATTATTTATTTAACAAAAAACATTTAAAAATCGTTCTGAATCGATTAACGAGGATTAAGCACCATTTCCATCTCTCGGCCACTTGTACTCGCTTTTCACCGCACCACTATCCCGTGACACTAGTCGTCACTGTGGCCCCTCCGTCGGAAGCTTTCGAATGACGCCGTTGTCGGATGTTTCTATTTAGTTTTTAGTCGCTTTCGACGCAAGACAGTTTGGCGCCTTCACCAGTGTTGGCTGTGACGTATAGTTAATTGTTTCAAGTAGGAAATTAGAAGCAAATTATCTTCTCAAAGGTATGTACATACAGTAATAATAATAAAAACTAGGTAACATAATAATTATTATTTTCTTAAAATACATGTAAGCTTTGTGTTGACCTTGACAGTGACATTGACATTTGAGCATGTATCAGTTCAGCCATAAGAGGGAGCCACCAGTGAGGAGAATGGAAACGTTCCGCGTTGTTTTTTTCTTTCAATCTAATAATAATTTTAATCTGTACTGACACACCAATCACAGTGCATGATATCATGTGTGGGGCAATCATTGATTTCTTTGCAATTCAGACTTGAAAACCTATCTATTCTATTCTATCGTGAAAACTTCTATGGAAGTATTAAAACTATATTATATATTATTTGCCATAAAATACGTATGCAGGTACTTGAAAAAATACTATTGAAATAACAAACAAAACATAACCTAAATAGTATGAACTTTAAAGAATGTACCTAATATTACATCTTTTTGTCACGTTTAAGTAAAACTATATTTTGCTTTTACTTTTTTTATTCAGATCAGGAAGACAATCATGCTGCTACGATGCTATAGGATATGTACAACTTCGGTATGATTCCGACTTGTGAATGAAATGCAGGGTGTGTCTAGAACACAAAGTTCGTTCAAAATCGTAGCAGCGCCTATGATAGTAGATGAAAAAGAAAGTAGATGGAAAGTCGTAAGCGTCGAATGTCATGATTGTGCTGCATTTGGAAATGTTGCAAACATTCAGTAGCTTTCCTCACGTGGGTCTATAAAAGGAGCGAAGAACCATCAAGTACAGAAATTCAGTGTTACTGGAAAAAATCAAACATGCTCAAGTACCAAAAGTACCAGAATTAAATACATTACTACGACTGTCCACTGTTAAAATACAACAAGCTACGCGGACTGTCTGTAATTTTCTGTCACAAGTTCTGCAAGAAGAAACAAACCGAGTTATTGACCTACTTAATAGTTATTAAACTACAGTAAAAATAGAACGAATGAGATTGAGAAGTTTCACTACTTTACTTAATTTTAGAACATTGTGATGAAAGTGACTGTGGTTTATTTTTAAACAATATATACCACAGTATTTTTCAGAAGGAAATATTAAAATTATCGAAGAGAATGAAAGAAAAGATAAGAGAAAGCAACTCCCAAATATTCTCTTCAATATATATTTCTTAAATTTCACATCATAAAAGCAGGTTGTGGCATGAGTAAGGTATGGGAGAGTTACATCTCCAAAAGCTAACAAAGTAAATGCCTTATTGCAGGTGGATCATTGGTGCCTGTGATCATGAGAGCCAAAACTCCAGACACAAAACCCTCGAAGAGATGTCGGGTATTGGAAAGCAAAGTAATAGTAGTGGAAAAGTACTGTTAGTAAAATATGATGAAAATTTGCTTACTAATTACATTTCCAGTAAGTGGCTGATTCTCAAAAAAAATCGAAATCGATGTCCTTGATCATTTTTATAAACCAGGATCGTCAATTATGAAAAGTTGATTTTTTTAATAAAACGATTGTACTACATCTATGTATGAAACAAATTTATTTTTTATATGATAAACAACAAAGAAAATCCAAGAAAGCACCCTGAAAATCATTAATTTGAAACGTAAAATTCCTAACAAATTGTTTATTACCATATTTTTTACTTATATAGGATAGTATTGATCATACCTATATGAGTTCATAGTTTAATAAATGCGAATGGAAATAATTTTAAATATAATTCAAAATTTGTCCATATAAAAGTATAATTCCCACACCGTTTTGTAACAGTGTAATTAGAGCAATACTCCAAGGCCAAGTTCAAATTTGTAAGTTTTATGTCCTTTAGCCCTGACACCGAACAGCAGAATAAGAATAATTTTAAATGGGTTGTTGACTCAGGTAGTTCATTTCATCTTGTAAATGACATTAATTTATTCTTTAATTATTGTAATCTGGATAAGCCAATTAAAATTTCAGCTGCCAAAAATGGCGTTGATTTAGAGGCTGTTTGTGTAGGAACAATAAAATGTTATTTAAGTGATTTTAAAGTTGATATTATATTAAATGATGTGTATTATGTACCACAATTAAGAAAAAAATTATTATCTGTTTCCAAAATGGAAAACATGGTTTAAAGATCATCTTCAATAAAGAGGAAGTTAATGTTTTCTCACAAACCAATGAATTGCTTATGGTTGGGCATAGACTAGGGTCCCTTTATTTTGTAGAATTTAAAGTAATATTTAATGATTGTTATTTTGGTGCAAAATCAGACACCAATGATAATTCAGTAGAAATTTGGCACAAACGATTTTCTCACTTAAGCTTTAGTAGTTTGAAAACTTTAGTAAATAAAAATATGGTTGATGGTTTAACTGATTTGAAAGAAATTTTTTTAGAAAATAGGCATTGTGAACCATGCATACTTGCTAAGATTACACGCCTTCCTTTTAATGGGAAAATGTATAAGGCTAGGAAACCCTTAGAACTAGTACATACCGATGTCTGTTCTGTCAGCCCTTCTACGTGGGACGGGTATAAACATTTTGTTATTTTCATAGACGATTTTACCCACTTCACCGCAGTTTACTTATTAAGAGACAAGTCTGAAGTTTTTGAATATTTTAAGACTTATTATAATTATGCTAGTAATCATTTTGGTCATGGTATATTGAAGTTAAAGTCAGATAACGCTGGTGAGTACATTTCTAGAAATTTTAAATCCTTTTGTGATGAAAAGGGCATATTATTGCAGTATACTGCTGCATATAATCCCGAAATGAACGGAGTAGCTGAAAGGATGAATCGTACTCTGACTGAAAAGGCGCGTACATTATTGTTAGATTCACAGCTTCCTAAAGAGCATTGGGGCGAGGCCCTGAGATATGCAGTATATGTCACTAATCGTAGTCCCACTGCTTCCCTTAATGTTACACCATTTGAAATGTGGGAAGGAAGACGTCCTAATGTGTCTAATTTTAGAATATTTGGGTCATCTGCATATGCCCATATTCCCCAAAAACTCCGAATGAAGTTAGACCCTCGTGGTGTGAAATTGAAAATGGTTGGATATGCTCCGGGGGGATACAGATTATGGGATGCTAATGAAAGGAGGATACGCATAGAACGAAACGTATTGTTTAGGGAAGAAACATGTTCAGAGTCCCCTGAAACGATTAGTATTGATATGGAGTCTATCTCGGATAGGAAGGAGAAGGATGGTGGTAGTAGTCCTGAGAAAACCAAAACCCATGGTACTGAGAAAATTTTAACTTCTGATAATAATTTAGAATCATTACAACCTGAGGGAAGGGATACAGATAATGTTAATTCTAGGGAGAAAAGAAAGAAAACTAAACCAAAATATTTACAAGATTTTGTCACTGATGATTCAGATTTAGGTGATATATTAATAACATCATTTTTATCTTGTTCTAATGGTAATGTCCCAGAAAAGTATAATGATATAGATTCTTATGACGATAAAGATAGGTGGTATAAAGCGGTAAATGAAGAAATTAAATCTTTAGAGGATAACAAGACTTGGGAAGTTGTAGAAAAATCAAACGATGCTAAGTTAATTGATTGTAGATGGATTTTTAAAAAAAAGGCGGGTGATGTATATAAAGCTAGATTAGTTGCAAGGGGGTTTCAACAGAAAGGTAGCTTTACTGAAATTTATTCTCCCGTTTTGAAATTACAAACTCTCAGAGTTCTTTTATCATTAGCTGTTCAAAGGAACTATTTAATTCATCAAATGGATGTTAAAGGTGCTTTCCTTCATGGTGAAATTGATGATGTATACTTAAAGCCCCCACCTGGTGTAAATATAAATAAAAATTATGTCTTGAAATTGAAAAAATCACTTTACGGTCTTAAAAAATCTTCAAAAAATTGGTACAATAAATTTTATGATTTTATGAAAAGTAAAGGATTTCAAAGAGCAGAAAGTGATTATTGTTTATATTTTAAGGATGGTATTTACATTTTGTTGTATGTGGATGATTTATTAATTTTGGGTGAGGATAATTCAAGGATAAATAATGTTAAAGAAATTTTATATACAGAATTTAAAATGAAAGATCTAGGATCTAAAAATTTAAAATATCTGGGTATTAATATTATTCAAGATAGTGACTGTTTATATATTAACCAGAAAGAGTATTTAGAATCTATTTTGACAAAATTTGGTATGTCTGAAGCAAATGCTAGTGAATCACCCATGGAAGTTAATGTTAATCTTGATGATTGTACGGTTGATTACTCTTTAGAGCATAAATGCAGAGCTTGTATAGGCTCTTTAATGTATGCTGTAGTAGGCTCAAGACCTGATTTGTGTGCTTCTGTTTCATATTTAGCAAGATATCAATCTAGACCATCAGAAAGGTTATGGCAATGCTTGAAAAGGATTTTAAGATACGTTAAGGGTACCATTAATTATAATTTAAAATATAATAAGAATTGTAATTCCGAACCACTAGTTGGATATGCTGATGCAAGTTTTGCTGTAGATAAAGATAGGAAATCTATAACTGGTTATATATTTAAAGTATTTGATAACAGTGTTATTTGGCGTTGCAAAAAGCAGAGCACTGTAGCTTTAAGCACTACTGAGGCAGAGTTATACTCCCTCAATGAAGCCACTCTGGAGGCTTGTTGGATTAGGAAATTATTAAATGAGTTAGACGTTAGTTGTAATACCACTACCATATATGAAGACAATAAAAGTACAATATTTTCTGTATGTAATCCTGATCAAAAAAGAATGAAACATGTGGACGTAGATTACAACTTTATTAAACATAAAATAGAATGTAAGGAAATTTGTGTTATGTATATACCTACAAAGCAACAAATAGCTGATATTTTTACGAAACCATTAAATAAAACCTCCCATAATTATTTTGTACATAAATTAGGATTGGAATAGAATTTAGTTCTGTTAATATAAATCATTGGGGGGAGGTGTTAATTAACAATGATTTATATAATATTGTATTTTAATGGCAACACTGCGTTGGTTGTCAACACTGTGTCGGTTATGAAGGAAGGTTCAATATGATGTTATACGTTCTCCATGTTGTTGTTTTCTGATTAATAAAAAGCACGTTTCAATGTTCAAAGTTTGTATCTTTAATTATCCCCGTAATCCTTAACAGTTTTCGGTAGTAATAAAGTAATGTTTAAATTCGTAAGAAAGTAAGGTTATGTTCCTAAGTTTGTAGCAATTTTGTTTCGTTTTGTCATTCCCTCATATTTTTTTGTAATGAGGGAATGATCTTGGTGAGGGAATGATTTATTTTCTAATAAATATAGAATACTTATGTTTGTTTGATTGGTTTCAGTACCCTGAACGTCTATAATGTTGAAAAGTAGAAAATCAACCGCTGCAGAAGCAAAGCTAAAGAAAAAGGAATATGACAAAAAGCGAAGAAAAAAATAAAAAATTGTCCTGAAAGTTTGGAGAAACTTAGAGAAAAATATAGACTCAAGTATTTAAAGAGGAAGGAAAAAAGTCAGGTCAAGTCTGTAAGTGAGTTCAAGAAAAAGAAGGCAGAAACAGAAACAATGGCGATTTAACAGCAACGTAAAAATCTAGAAAGATTGATGAATGAGACACCACCTGCCAGCCCAGCTTCACCAGCAAAACTTAGTTCACGAGTAAATGCTGTTAAAAACGAAACTGTTGCGACGAAGGCGACAACTAAGAAATCGACGAGCACTATTGTATGAAAGAATAGCAAAATTAGAATAAAAAAAATAAAGGAAGAGGTTAGTTAGGAAGAGCGAAAAATATAGAAAAAAGTACACGCGGTTAAATGAACGAATAAACACATCTTCACCTGAGGCAAAGGTCAAAACCCTGATAAAGAATACAAAGTTACCCAAGAGAGTTAAAAAAAACTTATATTTTTTGAAATCAACACTAAACAATTAGCACAATCTTATGCAAACCCAAAGACTCAAAAAAATAAACAAACATACTATAAAATAGTACATTACGCTACGACTAAAGTTATCGCACTCGCTTTGCTCGCGCGCTAACTTCCCACGGTTCAATAATCGGCTAATTAAGTCCCACGTATCGTACACTATTTTATAGTACGAGTGGATTCTCTTTTTTTTTTATCTCTCTCTGTCCATTGTAAAACAAAATCCGTCGATCGTGTTGTTTATTTGGACAGTCACGGTGATGCGTTTTTATTTTGTTTTTGGAGCGATTATATTTGTTATTCACATCGTACTAAAATATTAATGATAATTTTATGTTAAAAGTATTTTGTATGTACAATGAGCAGCTCAGAAATTGAATTTAGTGATAGTGGCGATATTGTTTCTAATAAAATTAGAGAGACTGCAAAAAATGTTACATTGGATTTATTGCGTGCCAAATCTAAAAGATTGTATGTAGCACGTTATAACTTGTTTAAGAAGTGGTGTAAAGGCCAGACAAATTCGTTTTGTGAGGATGTTTTATTGGCTTATTTTGAAAAGTTATGCACCATCTAGCTTATGGGCTACTTATTCTATGTTAAAATGTACCATTAATAATATAAATAAAATAGATATTGGCAAGTATAAACGGTTAACGATGTTTTTGAAGAAAAAGTCTACAGGATACAAATCTAAAAAATCTCAAATATTTTCTAAAGAAGATATTAATAAATTTTTAAATGAAGCGCCTGATGATGTTTACTTAGGCTATAAGGTAAGTAGAATTTTGTATTTTTTAAGTCGATTCATCGATTCATTGATTAATTTAAATTATTTATTGCAGACTGTCCTTATTTTTGGAATAGCCGGTGCGCTTAGACGAGCAGAGTTTATTAATTTAACAGTAGATGATGTTAGAAATTTGGATTAATCTGTGGTTTTTGTTAAAATTAACGACACTAAAAATAATGTGCCACGATCATTCACTATAACAGGTGACTTTTATAAGGTGTGTATCAAGTACATAGAATGCAGGCCAGAAATTAGTAAGACGAACAGCTTTTTATTGAAATTTTCCAATGGAAGATGTGTCAACCAACCAATTGGCGTTAATATGATTCCTAAAATTGCAAAAGATATAGCAGTTTATTAAAATTTGCCTAATTTTTAAGGATTTACTGGCCACGCCTTTCGTAGAACTTCCGCAACATTATTAGTTGATGCTGGTGGTGATTTAACTACGCTCCAACGGCATGGTGGATGAAAATCCAGTGGGGTAGCTTTTGGTTACAATGCTGACTCTTTGAATAACAAAAAAAAAATTGTGAACAAATTAGCAGTGGAATCGAACTAAGTAATCAAGTTAAAAATCCAATCTCTGCTTCTAAGATAATAACTAATCCAGCAACCTAGTACCTAACCTAGTAGCACCAGTTCAAACTCCATCTCTGTTATCTACCGATTTAAGTTCGTCTTCTCCAGTTCAAAAAAAACGGGTTTTATAATTAAAAACAAAAAACAATATTCTTTTTCAAAATTCGAGTTCTAAAATCTCAACATCATATCAGGGTGAAGTAGATTTTTTAGTTAATGAAGAAAATGAAGATTTTTTTTCAATTCCGAAATTAAAATCGCAATCCAAAAATTTAATTTACCCGGACCGGAATGTGCAACAATATGATCCAGACGTTGGTTTATTCGTATACGATCCACTAAGTATCCATTCAAATGTATCTTATGTTTTTAGAAATTGCAATGTTACCGTAAATAGTAATGGAAATTGTGTTTTTAATAATTGCACTGTAGAAAATGCAGTTCAAGCTAAAAGTATACAAAAAAAAACTAAATTATTTTATTAGAGTATTTTCCTACATGTTTCTTTATAAATAACATTAATATTTTTTTTATAATTTACTATAAAATATTTCAATAATGTTCATAACATAATCTAATGTTTTGTTTATTGTTTAAGATATTCTAATAGATATTACTAATAAAAAAAAAATGTTTTTGTATTAATTATTGATGTAATTTTATCGTGTTTCAATAAACATTGGTTTCCAAATATTAAAAAAAAGTTTTCAAATTTCCTCAAATAGAATTGCAAAGTTAATATACTACTCTAAATTTATCAAAACAAAAGAAAATACTACACTGATTTATTTAATGCTTACTTTAGAAGGTATGTATGTTGATGCATGTTTGACAGTTTAAATTAACCATAAATGTGAAGATATATTATTAGTATTATAATACTTTCTGGTGCTCCTTTGAATGATTACATGATATTTCTCCTTATTCTGCTTATTTGTATGTTTAGAAAAAAATATTTTATAGTTTATTATCTTTATATACGATTCCGTGAAGTAAGTAAGTGCGTGGTTTAAGCAAAGGATAGCGTGCAATAATTGGATAGTTAAGTTCCGCGCAAGCGTGATTTAAAAGTGATTTTAAGTCACTGAGTACTATAAATTTTAATTAAGATCCTTTAAAAAAATACAAACTGCATTATTCTAAAACCTTTTTCAAAAATCAAATTACAAAACAGATAGAAACAAAAAACTTAAATCAATTTTTTTTAAAGTAAAACACGATATTATTGATTTCATGGAGAAAGATGAAAACTCTCGAATGTGTCCGGGAAAGAGGGATTTTGTTAGATCTAGAAATTTACTAAAACAAAAGCGTTTGTTAACTGATAATATGCGCAATTTGCATAAAAAAAAAATAAACTCTGTCACTTACAAAATAAGTTTGTTAACATTTTGTAGGTACAGGCCTTTTTTGTAACTTTGGGTAACTTGGTCAAACCTTAAAGAACGAGACACGTGTAAATGCGTCGTTCACGCAAACATGGAACTAATAATTTCAAAATTACGTGAAAATAATGCCATCTTACACAATAATCTTCCAAGGTGGTTATCTGATATAACATTTGATATTTACTGTACTAAATGTTTATTTAGAGAATGTGTAAATTGTAGAGACAAGGCTCTAGAAAATAACCTTTCCCAAGCTACTAAAACTGTTACCTACCGACAATGGATGTACGAAAATTCAACGTATGAAAAAAATTCAGAGGCAAAAACAGTGCGTAAAACTTTGAAGAAGGAAATAACTGTTACTTTGAAGAAACTTGTTTCAGTTGTAGAAGAGACATAAAAATCATTCTTACTACATGCAGAAATATTGTTTTTGCAACAAAGGCATGTTCCTGTAAGTGGTGATATGATTTGTGAAAAAGTTCGTATTCTTCATAGCCAGATTACAAACTACCCGGTTTAATGCAACCCGGGGATGGTTACAAAAATTTAAAAAAAGCCACGCAACAAGACATTTAAAAACGTTCGGTGAAAAAATGTTAGGTGAACTTCTTTCTGGAGTCGGCAACATTTTTGCAATGTTCTTGCTGCCTAACACCACGGCGTGTAATAGCGTTGAAGTTCTCGCCTCCAAAAAAGTTGGTAATTCGGAGGTAGTAGGAGCTTTAAACACGGCTTTAAAATGAGCTGAAGATAATTAATTTGATAGCCACGAAGTTATTTATCTCCGTCGATTAGAGATAGGGTTTTTGAAATGAAGTGCGAAAATTATAAACAAAAGAATATTACAGACTCTTTCAAGAAGAATGAATTAATGTTTTATTTAACCTTACTGTTCTTCTTACATAGTTGTAATTTTGAATATGTGTACATGTTGTACCGTGTTTTGAATGTACATTTTTGTCTTTACGCTTTAATTAAAAAATTGATTAAATAAACTAAGGTTAAACAAGTGTTTTATTACCATTAAATATGGCATACTATAATCCGGACACCTCGATAATCCGCAAAGGGTCTTGTTTTTGCCTCTCCGGATTAACGAGGCCCTACTGTATATGACAATGGTAGGTATCGCATGGCAATGAGAAGCCGAAACTGGTATCTACGTATCTTTTATCATTTATTGGTAATGGCTGTAATAAATTCTTGGCTTGTTTATAAAGATTTGAAACAAATTAAAGCAAACTCATCAATTGTGAATTTGTAGCACTATAGACTGGAACTTGCTGAGGTTCTAGCCTATGTAAGTAATGCATCTGAACTTTGTAACGAACAAGGAAGGCCAAGTACCAGTAAGAGCCGTCTACTCAATAGATTGGAGTAATCTGCAATGTAATATAGGCTATCAATCAAAAGCGCCTAAAGAGAGAACCTTCTCGCAGTGGACGCAGTTGATTGCTATTAGCCGAAAAAGCTGCTCCAGCTGAGTCGAATTCATCTAACAATTCTTCTTCTGCCAGGAATGGAATATGAGTCAATGTTAAGGAATTATAATGAGCTTCTGTTTTTTTTTTGCAAATGATGGCAAAAAAGGCAAAAAAATAAAAGAAAGTTATGCTAGACGGGATCTGTAGAGCAGTACGTATACTTAGGAAAGAAAGTATCATTTTCCAGAACAAGTAACGAAGAAGAGGTCAACAGAAGAGTAAAGTGCAGCTGGAACAAATACTGGGCCCACTCATACTCTCCACAGGTTCCAGCGCAGTTGAAAGTGATAGTATCAGCCGTAATATGATCCTGCCAATCCTGGACAAAATCACTGCTATTCTTAATCATATATTTAATTTTTCAATTCAAAGAGGATGCTTTCCTACAGAGAACCTAAAGAGGCTCAAGTCCCCCCATTACCAAAAAAGTTTAACCCATCCTGTTTCTCCGAATATCGTCATTTATCATCCTAACTTTCCTTTCTCAAGCTTTAGAACGCCCGGTGTACTACCAAATTGTTTCGTTTCTTTCTAAAAACTCCGTCTAATCCGGTTCTCGTCCTGGACATAGTACCACTACTGCACTGGTTCATATTACGGATGATATTCGGTCAGGTATGGAGAACGGCAAGAACTCTGACAGATGACAGATAACTCAAATGTTCGACTTTAATCAAATACGTCAATCTTGTCATTCACTCTCAACAAACTGGTCGCGCCGTCATATTATTTGATGTTTTTACCTTTAAAAAGAGCCTTTTTAGTTAGAAAATGTTGTCAGAAGTGTTTGCGTGATTTTAATACTATTACACATCGGGAGTTACGTGCTGTTACAAAGAAGCGAAATATATTTACTCATGATAATCGTTTTTTATTTTGTGTTAACTAGTTAAAGTACTTCAGAAAAATCGACGTCAAGTACCTACTTCTTACAGTAATGATTGTTTTATTTTTACAGCAAAATAAATAAAAATGACTAGCTACGACGATAAAATAATACTATAGAAGCTATACTAACAGCTATAGAAGCCTATGCAACTAACAACGACCGTGCTGCTACCCAACCGAACCTTGAGACCGCAAGACGAGTGTTGGCCCGCGACATACCATCCAATCAAGAGCTATCACACATCGACACTGCCCCTGCCCTAAGGGGTCTGCTATATGCGTATCCACGATCACCAGACGCATGGTATTATGACTCGTTCGATACGCGTTTCGTCAGGAGACAGGATATATCGACGTGGGGAAATCAAATCTATTACATCCATCAGACACCTCTCGGAACCGTTGACGGTCAGAGTGGTGGCGATGGCTTTTTCAGCCATCCTAAAGAACCTTGAGCCTGGAATGGCAGATGACGGGGCAGACGGAATACCCCTGAGTAGAATAGACACTGATTGGACAGCAATACCCGTAGCCTCGGATATGGTGGGGTAACCGTGGTTATTAAGAATGTACTCTCATTCTGATGCACACCACAACTGATCTATGGGCTGGTAAGTTGAGCGTGTTGTCAAGGGCCCAACATTACGGAGCGGCTCAAGCAATCTGAGACACAACTGGCATGCCGGCAGCACATCAATTCTATGTTCCTGGGCCAAGGAAAATCACGTTGGTTATGCTCGACATATATGCCCAAGCAACGACATTTTCCCTATTTGCTCAATTCTGGGTCAACATCCAAGACGCGCTCTATGGACTGTGGACGGATGCGATGTATGCGGTATCATGTCAGAACATGGTCAAGGCCCTACAATACGTGGAGAGTAACTTATGTACCTCCATGGCATACCTTCTGGCTATGTCATCGTCTATGCCGGCTCGTCTAGGCTATGCCGCAGAACTCTCATCCGTCGTCCCAAAAACACCCAAGTTTTATAGGGACGAGCAAGGGCAATATGATGCTGAGTTGGGAGGTGCTTTGACCATTGGTGAACATCAGTATAATATGCGCAGGCCGCGGCATACTAGTTCAAATATCGACGAAGGCACCATGGACAACGTCAACACCCGAATAAGACGTCTTCTACACGGATACTCCTTATGAGCAGTATCACCTATGCAGCAGCACCTCGTAGGTGATGAGGAGAACAGGTATGTCGGTTTTGCAACTTACTGGCAAGCACAGCACCCAGATAGGATCACTGATCAATACCAGTGTAACACAGCTAATCCTATTATATTATATACGATTGTACTTTCTATATTCGAGACTATGCATTCGACCGGTATTTTTTGAGGTGTCGGTGCGTAATTCAACCCGCGGAATAATGCACTTAATAATAATAACTTCGCACCTTCACCTCTAAAAATACCGGTCGAATGCATAGTCTTGAATATAGAAAGTACAATCGTTCGCAACAAGATACTCCACAATGACGCGAAATGCTGACCTCAGGATATATCGACACTATTACGGAAATCAACACTACCGACACCTAATATGATCCGCTAAGAATTGACAGCACTACAAAACTTACGAGATAATCCTGATGTGTTGGTATTACCGGCCGACAAGGGCAATGCTACTGTTATTGTAAACACTGAGGCCTTTGATAACAAAATTACGCAGTTGGTGAGCGACTCCACTACCTATAAGAAGGTTAAATACAATCCAACCGCTAGGGTCACCTACAAGGCAGCCAAACTATTAGGTCTTCCGTTTAATTTTGAGGGAACGTGTCAAAGTAGCTGTCGCGACACTTCGGTACAAGTTACTTAGATATTCGATGCGGCGTGTTTTAGCTTGCACTTTAATTATTCGAAGTAACTCACTTACAGTAAACGCACGCAAGTTTTTAGTGTGATTAAATATGGAACGCGATAAATATAATTTTCGTCATTTACTATTATACTTTTTCGATTCCAGAAAAACAGCAGCAGAAGCTCACAGACTTATTGTAAAGACGTATCATGAATCTGCACCATCTTTTAAAACATGTGAATACTGGTTTCGAACATTTAAAAGTGGTAATTTTAATTTAGAGGATAAAGAACGTAGCGGAAAACCAAAAAAGTTTGAAGACGGTGAATTGCAGGCGTTATTGGACGAAAACCCTGCCCGCACACTATAAGAGTTGGCTGATAAATTAAATGTAGGTAAATCAACAATTTCTGATCGTTTACACGTTTTCAATGGGTAAAATTCAAAAACAAGGAAAATGGGTTCCACATATTTTATCAGAATTGGCGATGCAAAATCGAGTAACTATTTGTGCTTCACTACTGTCTCGTCACAAAAAGAAATCTTTTTTGTATCAAATCGTTACCGGCGATGAAAAATTGATCTACTATGATAATCCAAAATATAGGAAATCATGGGTAGATCCTGGTCACCCGTCTATATCGACTCCAAAGCGTAACATTCACGTAAATAAGGTATTGTTATGCATTTGGTGGGATATGAAAGGCGTTATTTATTATGAATTGTTAAAACCAAATGAAACTGCCACAGCTGAGCGTTATCAACATTAATTAATCGAACTGAATCATGCATTAAACCAAAAACCAGGAATTGCACTCAGAAAAAAAAAGGTAATTTTACTGCATGACAATGCTCGCCTACACATCGCAAAAGCTGTAAGAGATACACTTTCAGATCTTCAGTGGGAAGTTTTACCGCATCCCGCATATACACCAGATTGTGCTCCTTCTGATTACCACCTATTTCGATCTATGCAACACAGCCTTGCAGATCAGCACTTCAAATCTTACGAATGTATCAAAAAATGGATCAATGAATAGATCGCTTCAAAAGATGATCAGTTTTTTTATGATGGAATATATTTGTTGCCCGAAAAATGGCCAAAGGTTGTAGCTAGTAATGGAGCATAATTCGATTAAAATATAAATTATCTTTTTTATAATACAAGCGTATTTCATTTTTAATAAATCCCTCAAAACTAACCGGAAGACCTAATATTACACGACTTTGACAGCCAAGACCTGGAAACACAATTAAGGCCTTACAACCCCACTCCACCAAAAATATACGTGCTACTAAAAATACACAAATCAAGCTGGCCCCTATAGTTAGCCAGATATATGCTCCCACATACAAACTCTCACGATACTTGGCCACTTGTTTGATACCCTACTCTGGCAAAACAAATAGTCATGTAAAAGACTCGAGACATTTTATCTCCTTACTATCGGAAGTTGAACTACAAGACACCAAAATTATGGTAAGTTTCGACATCACCTCGCTGTTCACAAATGTTCCAGTGGAAGAGACAATAAACCTAATTACAACATTGTTACAAGGCACGGATGTACCCACCGTCTAAAGAATATGCATAAAATTTTGTCTTGAAAGCGGTTACTTCCTATGGATAAGAGACTACTATTTACACGTGGCTGGAGTGTCAATGGGGTCACCGTTGACCCCTGTGGTGGTAAAATTTTTATGGAATGGTTTGAAGAACGAGCGCTAAATACAGCGAAAGTAAAACCCAGGTCCTAGTGGCGGTATGTAGACGTCGAGAGGAATTCACTAGTAGCGCTAATCAAACACCTTAACACAGCAGTCTTCAGGAGCATACGTAGTGTAAAAACCTGGACAGTGGCAGGTCGGCCGTAGCTGAACAAGTATGCAAGATGGAAATGGCTAACTACATACGTTTCCACAAGACTTCCGTACTTTCAGAAGAAAAGTATTTCGTCCCGCGAAAAGTACGTGAAGCAATCGAAATAAGTCGTCACCCGAACTTCAACAGAGACAGTGGGTGGTCACTGCCCAGGCGACCGGCACTGAAACTTGCCTTGCCTTGCTCCAAAATAAACAGCTTCAATTCAAAAATCAAACATGGTAATTAGTTTATGCACTACAGCGCCTGGTTACAACAGTACCGCAACACATAGCGAAACAGCAACGCAACCGTCTTCGTCCGCTAGGTCCGAAAGACATAAAAACAGATGCCAGCGTCGATTAATCAGTGCATCGTCAGGTACCGTCACGGCTGGACGACTAACTCCTTGAAAAAAGCCTCCTGTCGAGACCGAAACTAGTCGGGCATCCCCGAAATACACAGTGAGTAAAATCATATATTTAAATAAATATGAATATTATTCACGAAAGTTTTTATTCCGTTATGTAATTTATTTTTTTTATTAGGCCACTTTTCAAATAATGTAAAAGAGAACGGTCTCTATTTAAGGGCTAAAAAAAAATATTAAACAACTTAATGACGTGTAAATTAAATAGATAGTTATTTTTATTTACACAGTAAATTGTAGTGTAATTGTAAAAACCAGCGAAAACGATACCAGCAATGCAGAAAAGGGCCTTTTTTTTCTAATAGCCACTTTTTGCATATCGTATCTTACGACCATAATATAATATTCAGTTTAAATATAATCGCCGCAATAGCTTTTCAAATTCGCGACAGATGGGAAATAATGGGGGGCTCCAGAAAAAAAATACATATTCACAAAGTGGGCGGTGATTCATTTTTAATGTCTTATTTTGTTGAAGAAAAAAATAATTTAAAAAATTGGAACTAGATGTTTTCTCTTCTAATTCTTGCAGATTACCTAATTGTTTATTACGCAGTTTAACTAAAAGTCACCCAAATCAAAGTAAGTACCTACCTACCCTCACTAGCCCTCGACCCCATTGAGAACCTCCCCATTGAGAAAATTTATAGAGGTTGAATCCATCAATGAAAGTGAGCAACTTTCATTGAATGATTCAACCTCTATCAATTTGAAACGTCTCGATCATTCAGGGTATACACACTATGTTATATGCCTAGAAGGATTGAGCACACACTCAATGGGCTTACACGCAATGAGGAGTATGCCCAGTAGGATTGAGGTCGTAATTACTCCAAAGGATATAGTCATGAAGTATTTAGTCTATGTAATTTGTTTTCTTATTTTAATAGTTTTAGTGTATATATTTTCAGTACAATTATAAACAGTAGTCCATAATCATTTTTTTTTTTTTGTTAAAATTATACAACTTAATTTAATGTGACCTTAACCTAAAAAAAATGTATTTTTTCGTGTGGCTCTAATATAAGCCACAACTGTATAATAAAATAAAAGGCAAATAGTGTCAAATGAAGAGCCCACAATGAATAACCTGAGATTATATGTATATTTATTTCAGTACCGTCTAAACTGTTTTTTGAACTTTTCATAGTGGTAATCATCAGTTGCTCTTTCACCTTTTGCTTTCTTAACTAATTTATCTACACTAACATCTATAACAGTACTTTCAGTTTTAACAGCTTCAACTTTTTCTGCTTTCCTTTTCTTCGTATTGTCGCCATCTATATTAAACCGATTATGCTGAACAAAATTAACCGCCATATTAGTGGGCACAAATTGTGAGGGACAGTCTTTTTTATTATGCCTTTCCCACATCAATTTCATTTTTGCTTCTTCTGTAGCTTCAATGTTTTTAATTTTCGCATCAATACCTAAGTCAACTTCAGGTATACCACTTAGCATTTGATTCGATAACATCTCCTCTGATCTATGCGTTGATGACATTCTTAGATGTTCAGGCAAGGATAACAATGCGGCTTCTTCCGGCGATAAATATTTCAATGAATCATTATGATCCGCATCCTTTGAGTTTTTACTGTGTCCTTCTGTAAAGATGAAATATACATATTATATTAATGTAATACTTATTACCAGTAAAGGATAATAAGGTTATCTCCAAAATATACGGCTTAGGCAAAATGTAATAAGCAGGTGTTTTAGGAACTTATAAATATGTTTTTATTGTTTTAGCTAATGCCGGGGCATTACGTTCCTAAAACACCTGGTGAACAAAAATAATATACATATATATTTTAAGATCAGTCAATATTTGACATGTGTCGGATTTTAAACAGGTTTTTATGTACAACTAATATCGTTCTAAAACGAAAATGTAATCATTTATGAGAAATTACGTATTATACGTGTTATGGTAATCTACATATATAGAAATTAACCCCTATTTATCTTGGTCACGCTATAACTTGAGTACCTCTACACCGATTTTAATCATCACTTTTTTAAATGATTTCTAATACTTCGTAGAAGGTTCTTACAATAAAAAAAATAAGAAAATTGCGCAGAAACCTAAACTTAACGACTACCTTTATTATAAACTTTTTATTATGAAAGCTTAGCCTCAGCCAGGTTTCGAGGATATATATCAATGTACATATGTATATATGAGTCGCTCAGCGGAAGACTGGCCTAATCCACAAATTTACACTTAAGTAGATATTTTTATACAAGACTACAGATCTTTAAAACCATAGTGACTTAAAATTTAGTTTCGGCAGTGTTTGAAAGTTGGCGTTGATGAATGTTCTTATTCCATTAAAAATTTATGATTACTTTCATAGGCATAGCGGCCTATTATTTGATAGGTCCTTTAACTTAAGCACTTAATAATTTTAGGACTACAGAATAGTGGCCCAACCCACTCTAGGCCACTTTATTTTTTACCAAACCAAAATAAAACGTCAATCACTTTCGCTAGCATATGTGACTGTCATCGTAAATTTTACATTGTGGTTTATTTCGCAGCTAAAACTGATAACAAGCATTTTGTTTGTAAAATATGAGATATCGGAAATATCCGGGACAGATTTCGAGGATTCTGGTTCAGAATATATACCATCGGATAGTGAAAAGCAGCAGAAAGTTCTGATGAATCTTCTGCTGAGGAAGCTAATGATCGAATGTCAGCAAGAGAATGTACGTTCTTCACGTTTCGAAGTATATATTTGATAAAATAAACATCAACTACTAAATTATTATTGTACTAATTTTATATTTCCTTCCTTCTAGTTGTCGCAAACGATAGCGTAGAGTCTAAAAAGAAAAAGGAACGTGAGGAACTGGAAAAATGAGAAGGCAAAAAGAGCCAGGGCTTTCGGAGCCAAGCGTACCTAAATGTGAAAGGAAATTCTGTACCAGCAAAGATTTTTAATAGTGAAGACTGTGTATGAGTTCATAAGTGTCACCGATGGTAGAAAGTAGAAAGATTTTTGATGACTTTCAAGCACTTGGAAACTTCAACTCATAATCTGCATTTATATTTGGGCTTGTCAAGGTGACAAATAAACTCAGAACATACACTGCTCAAATTTCCAATAGACGTCAGGTCTCGCGAATATACTTTTTGCCAAGTGGAAATGGTGGAGACGTAAAAGTATGTAAAGATTTTTTTTTAAAAGTCTTTGCAGGTATCGAATGGACGACTGACAAGACTTCTGCGTAATAAAACAAATTCTATTTGAAACTACAGCTCCAATTGATAAACGGGGTACAGCTTCAGCTCATAATAAAACAAGTGAAGAGCAGATAACGAATGTTTGTAATTCTATAAATAAATTTCCCTCATCCACAACACACCATAGTCGAAGTAAAAACCCAAATCGCCAGCACCTATGCCCAGACTTATGCATCAATAAAATGTATGAATTATACAAAAGAGAGTGTCTAAAAAATGGAGTTGTATCGCAGTTAATATTTAGAAAGATTTTTAATGAGAAATTCAATCTTCATTTTCGTCCACCAAAACAGTGGTACATGTAAACGATGTGATATATTCAATATCAAACTGAAATATGGAAGTCCAGAAGAGCAGAGTGCTGTAAAGATTGAGAAGGAAATTTATTTACGAAAGGCTGATTTAGCAAAAGATGGAATGAGAAATGATACACAGTATGGAAAACATTTTGAAACTTGCTGAATACACTTCCTACTCCACACATAGCCACTGGCGTAGCATACTACAAGCGGCAAATGTGGACATACTGCCTTGGTATTCACAACTTGACAACAAACCAAGTGTATATGTATGTATGGCATGAAGGCTTGGCTTCTCGTGGACATGTGAAATTGGATCGTGTTTATTACACTATAAGAAGAAATATGTCACTACTACGGATCTGATTATGTACAGCGACCAATCTGGAGGCCAAAACAGAAACATTAAACTAACAGCAATTTGTAATTATATAGTGCGTTCAAACAAGTTTACAGTAAAAAAAAATGATCACAAGTTTCTTGTATCTGGTCATACATATCTACCTTGTGACCGTGATTTTGGGTTAGTAGAATGGGAAAAGAAACATAATAAGGATATTTTTGTTCTTGAAGACTGAAATTGTGATATATTAAATGCCAAGAAGAAGAGTCCAAAATTTACTAACTAATAATAGAAAAAAAGATAATAATACTGACAAAAGTCAAAGACCAAAGTCGAATGGCTAAAAATTCAGCGGTTGTGATTTACCCATGAAAATCCATACAAAATATATTATGTACACCAACAGTAATGATGAAACTTTTTCTCCATTTTACTGCTTCTATATTGAAAAAAAAGAGAACTCGTTTTTCTTCTTCTTGGACTGATATTGATCTAGAAGTTTTGTACCCCAATAGAGAAGAAAAAATATGAAGATCTATTACAGCTCTTGCCATATGTCCCTCGAATTCGACATAATTTATATCGCAACCTGAAGCTGAAGCTGACTTCTACGATGATGACCTAACCCAACCAAACTTTCTAATTTAGTAGAAAAGTGGCCTACACAACACACATTTTTTTTAAATTTCTAAGTTTTATACTATAGATATGAACCACCAGGCCAAATAATAAGATTCAGCACTATGCCGTCACTTGTAAGCTGTCCAAATGAGTGCTGGTGAGAATTCAGAAGTGCAGGTAGAGTGAGTTCATTTTGGTCATATATTTTTGTACGGCATTTTTACCATCGATAGATCCATGAAAAATAATAAGAAAGCGCGCAGTGCCATAAAAAAAGGGTGCGCCACAAAGTCGGTATTTTTTTTTATTTTCTGACAATTTCCAAGGTAAATTTGGGCATTTCATTCTGTACGGCATCAGTTTCATACTGTTTCAATACAGCTTCTAATCCATTATTCCGCAACGCCGTACAAAAATCATGCGACAAGGCGAAAAAATCGAAGGTTGCAACCCCCTCTCCTTCCGTGGTCCGGGGGGTGATTTGAAACAACATAAAATTAATTTATTTTGAAAGTATTTTATGCATAGATAATATTTTTTTACATGCCGTACATTTTCGTTGGTCCATAGGTTTGTAGGGGAAAAAAAACTCAAGGAAAAATCCATAGAACGAAATGTAAGAAAAATCCATGTAACGAAACGTAAGGTGAAATTCATGACGATATTTTTATATACGGTATTTAGATAGTTTATTTGTACTTAATGCCATAATTTATAAAAAGTTAATGCCGTACTAATCTGAAAGTTCATATTGATAAAAAAATAATAAAAATATTAAATAAATATAATTTACATATATATCGCTTACGGAGCGACGTTTTGTTACGACGTTTAGCATTTGTAGGCATATATCTACACCTGCCTATACTGTACTGTGTGCTAAGTAGTCGTGGGTCATAACGTATTTTATTCGGATGTACTCGGCTTGGACCCGAGTAAGGTGTTCGTTTGCGCTCGCTCACACATAGTTCGATTAGTATGTGTGTACTGTTCTTTCTATAGTTGTGAGAGACGAACGCTCCGGTCGAACGTTTCAAAGTCGATGCGGTGATTCAAAGCAGCTGTTGCTTACGTGTTGAATGAAAACATTAGTGAAAGTGAAAGAAATGTTCAAGAAAAAAAGCAAGAAGGTGTTTGTTTTATTAGTGGTTTGCTAGGTGATCCGATTGCTAACCGGATAAAATGTTTATCAAGCACAATTTTAAAAAATTGCATCAAGGCAATTGAGGTTAGGAGTAAGCAACAGTCTAACGCGTCCAGAAGATCCATGGATGTTGCTTCAATTCAATTACCCAAAAATCTTGAGGAAAAAGGATACCATCAAAAGTGTTATAAACAATTGACAAACTTATCCGGCAATCGAAAAATAGAAGAAATTGTTGATCCCTACGCCAACGAGAATAATTTAAGGTATTAATTCTAATTTATTATAAGTTGGTAAAAATATTTAGTTCATTATATTTATATCGTTGTTTTTACGATATAGCAATTGTTTTATATAATCTGACAATAAATATCATGTAAAATATACATGAATAATGGCATTGAATTCGTAGTATGAGGTCGTTCGATGGTCGAGTATTGTATTTATAATTAATAACAATTAAAAAGGTAAATAAAAGAAATTATTACTAAACAAAATTTTGGAATTTTCAAAAAGCGTACATACAGTACCGATATGAACCTCTCCTATGAAATTTTGATTTTTCAGTCTTTTTTTTAATTTTTAAACAATTCAAATCTCATGGTAGTGAATTTTTTTCAATGAATATTTTTAAACAGGGAATACAACAAATACTTTATTGACAATTATATTTGTTTTTTTTTGTTGTTCTATTAACTAAAATTACATGTATTGTGACAATCTGACTATGAATAACTAGAATAAATATTTTTTTTCAGCCAAAATAATTAAGAACCTGAAGAGCACGTATCTTTTCAACAAGGTCCAACTGCTTGTGTATTTTGTGCGCAAGTACGCATATGACATAACCGCTAGCTCATGGCATGTAGCTTTACTAAAGCGAACAAAAATTACAAACCATTTCGTATTATTGCAGATTTAGCTACTTAAAAATATGATTTAGCGATTTTACAAAGGATTGACCAATGTCAAGAGATGTCAGTACCCATACCATATCATAGGGTTTCTAAATCTCAATATTTAAATAACTGAAGCCTAAAAAAAAAGAAAATACTGATTGGCACTTAAGCACTCTCTAATTGCCGGCAAACGATAATGCACCTACTAATTTGGAAGAAGCTAAAAGGTTAGATAGAGTATGGATGATAAGCCATGCTTTGAATATGTCTACACCAATGTGGGTGGGATTTAACGCTCTAATTGCCAATGACCAAAGTATTACTCAAGATGTATTTTATTTAACCCCTATCAATGAATCACCTACCAAAGATTACGTGGTACATGAAACTATGATGCGGAGTATCAAAGGTGCTGAAGAATGCGGACAACAGTACGCGCAGGTACATTATGATTAGGCCATAGCTAGTAAATCGTTGAAAATACAAAGTTCTGAGCTGAGAAGAAATAAGGGCTCAACATTGAAACGCATTTTTGTACACTTGGGACATTTCCACATAGCAATGTCACAGTTTAAAGCGATTGGTAAATACATTGAAAATTGTGGTTTATCGGAAATTTTAATTGACTCTGGTTTATCGGCAAGCGGATCTGTAAACTCATTTCTTATGGGGAAACACTTCAACAGATGTAAACGCTTACATCCTTTCAACAGATGTAAACGCTTACATCCTCTTATGTCTGTTGCCATTGAAATAATGCATTTAAAATTTTTCATAGAGAAAAAAATGTAATAGTAAGCGATGAGTGATTAGACTTCTTAAAAGCTTTTTAAAATAGGAAAGGTGAAGACATTAATGGAAAATTAGGTAAATACCCTACAGTAGATAATGTTGTATAATATTTATATAAATATGACGACTTCCGTAGAAAAACGTTAAATGGTGATCATGGATGTACACCAAAATTCTATCTTACTTATATTGAAATGGTTAACAACTAATTTCTTTTTGACCGAAGTATTCGCACAGGTGATATCGATTTGTAAAAATATACTCTGCCACTCATTGCCAATCTGTCATTCAATCAATCATTCAATCATCAAAACTATGCTAGGTAACTCACTTTATACCATTGCAACTTGGAAAATGTGGAATAATCGCATCCTGGATTGAATGTCGTAGTAGGGTCAAAAATAACTACGAAGCCTTTTTCCAAGCGAGAAGTAGACTTTACTGTTGAAAGTACGATCAACGCTGATGCTGCTAAACGATCAACTGGCATTGCATGTATGAAAAACTCAATATCAGCTCGGCAAAGGTAGAACAAAGGCCATGCTCTACGAACGGAGATTATCTCTCACGTACTCGCCGAAGTGCTAATGAAAAAACGAGAAGGGGTTACTAATGGTTTGAGGAAAAACACAATTTAAAAAAATTCATCTACAAATACAACAGTTTGACGACAGTATTAACAACCGTTTGAATCCATTTTCGTCTTCATTAAAAGATAAGTTGTTATATAATATTAGTAATGGACAGTCTCTGCAAAGTCATGAAGTCCATGAATTTCTAATGAATGTTGTAAAAATTGGAGAAGAGCAGAGGAAAACATTTTTAGAACAATGTGCATCAAATCCACATCGTTTTGAACAAGCTATCCAGAGAAATGTTATTCATACTTTCAAAGCCAAGAAAACAGTAAAACGTCAAGGTGGAAAGGTGAATGAGGTTAAACTACAGAGGGATTTATTTGGAAGATTGTTAGGTATATGTATGTCTACAACAAAATGTTGATATTGAAAAGGTTCTGGAGTACCCTCTGACCCCTGTTCCACTATCGTTATGTCATATGGCAGCAACCATCAATAAAACAGATAAATCGAAGCATATACATATATATATAATTCCATAGCCGAATTAAAGAACATAAAATTCAAGCAAGCGTTTGTCCAGTTTCTCGTCAATGATTGGTCGACTACGTTGATTAAGCCTATAGAGAAAGTGTTTCTAAATTATCAGCTGTGTCATTCTTACAGAAAATCAGGAGAATCTGTCGTTAGAGAAGTATCTGAAAAGTATACCCGCAGTGCTCATGAAGAAGCTGATACAAAAATAGTTTATCATGTTTGCGCTGTTGGGTCAAGTACGAACATTTTGATCAAGTGTTCCGACACAGATATTCTCGTTATATTATTAGCTAAAATGAAACAAATCCTAGTAAATGTGTGCTAGAATCTGTTCAATGTCGATCGCAAAATATGGATGCAACTCGGCAACTCTTCGTTGGCTGCATTCCATGCTTTTACGGGATGCGACTTCAATTCCGCATTTTATAGGAAGGGTAAAAACACACAATTAAAAGTATTGGAGAAATCTAGGAAGTTTCAAGACGCATGTAATATAATACGTATGTTGCAGATCCACTACTCATGGAACAAACTTTCAATGTTTTGCAAGAATATGTATGCGTTTTATACAACGTAAAAGCAAGAAAAACAGTCAACGAAGCAAGGTGTATCATATTCAATAGGATTTATACACCGAAAAGCTGTAATGAAGCTTTCAAAAAGACAACTATGAAATTGGAAGTATCGTCGTTTCCCCCTTGCATCCGGGAGTTAAAACAACATATGAAGAGAAGTACCTACATAGCACAGATTTGGTGTAATGCCTACAAACAAATACCGTCGACCTTGTTACCTATGTATAATAAGCTATGGATGGATTTTCAATGACGGTCGGTACGATTTCGACTGGTTCCACGGTGAGGAATGCCCCCAAAAAATCAGTGACATAGAGGAACCGGATGACGAATCAGGCGAAGAAATTTTTTGGTTGATTTTTTGAAATTTGGTTGGTTTCAACAACAAAGAAGTAAGAAGGGGTAGGGAAAGTTGAGACAAGTGACGCGATTTATCGGTAAAACAATCAGTGTCGCGCGTTGCGTAATACAGTGCAGTAGTGGTTTCACGTCATTAAAAAAATGGAACGCACTCGAAATAGTTGGAAATGTCCCATATTTGGTGATTTGTGTGATTTAAAAAACAACCTATTGCTAACTTACGAAGATGTGATGAAGTGTTATGAGTGGACTCGACACAGGTTAAAATTTGAGAGGGTAACGAAAAAAGAGCCGACGTATAAAAAAATAGAGGCCATTTTAGTTTCAAAACTGATACAAATATGGGCGAAATCTTCTATTCCCACAGTAGAACCAAAACGAATAAAGGTAATGTAAAAAAGTTATCATTTAAAATGCAAAAACCTTCTTTAAGTCTCACCCGAAAATACCTAAAAACAAGTTGGAAGAGTTTCGTCTTGGAAATAAAGTTTTGTTTGATATTTCGGCTTGCAAGTGTCGAGTTTTTCTTAAATGTATTTGCCCTGAGAACTGTTCAACTTTTTCTTGAAAGCTGATGAATCAATGGATCATTTGATTGCAGTTGGTTGTGAAGGGCAAAATGTTGGCCAATACGGCATCATATCTATATATACATATACGGTATCATACGGATGCTAGAAAAAAGATTGGATTGACCTTTACAGTGGATTATTTATTTATTGCATATGAATGAACTGCCATTTAGACATCCCTTTGGACACATTGATGGCAGTACGCCTGGGCCTCAAACATTTTCAGGGACAATCGGCAAAGAACTTGAGAACTGCGAGACAAGACCTCTAACTCAGTTTCAACCTATTCAGGCGAACTTACCGGAGCTTTCTGCACGGATCTTAGTACAGACCAAAAATACTTGTACAGAATAGTTGAAGCAATTTCAATTGGCATATTTCCTAGCGATTTAGCTAACAAATCACCAGGTAAAATGTCCATGCCCGATGGCTAACGCGTGCCAACAGGATTCTCCGTCTGTATGTTTCAGTAGAGACTGCCTCTGAAAATCTAATTACTCTTGCAACGTATATTGTCAAAGTTTACGCTCCGATATGGTTTTCTATAAAAACTCACTCTAGCTGTAAAGATGGATCGCGACACTTGTTTAAACTCATCGAGCTAAATAGATATTTACCAACACCTTTAAAAGACGTTATCAACCCAATTCAAAGAAACAGCTATTTCGCACACCCGGAAAACACGTCGAATTTTGAAAGCTAGATCAGAAATACCATAAAAAATGCGTATGTTTCAGTTACCAAAGATAAACTTTAACGCATCAACATATTATGACCTTTTGAATTGGCAAGAAAACTACTATTACTGAGCCACCTTTATTAAATTCTGTAACCGAAGAAAATCTACGTTTGTTTATTCAAATTTATTTATTTATTTATTTGTTTATTCAATTTATTCTTTATTCAATTTACAGTGGACCCCCGATAATTCGGCCCCTGTCTAATCCGGCGCCCCCTGTAATCCGACATGACTTAGAATTACATGTATGTTTGACAATCTTTGCTAATACATATAGATCACGCAGGTTTGAACAGGTCACAACTCGTACACGCCACCGCTATTGTGCTCGACGCGTATGCATTGTTTTACTTAGTTTGAATTTGACTACTAGTGATAGCGATACGGCCTAGCGTGCGTTCATTGTTTACTATTTATTCATTGTGTATTAGGTGTAGTACCTAGTAATGTCGTCACAAACCCAGAAGCGAAAGCACAAAACGTTGACAATTAAAGAAAAATGTGCTATTTTAGATCGCTTAAATCGCAATGAAACTTTCAGTAGTTTAGCAAGTGAATATGGCGTAGGCCGATCTACAATTTATGACATTAAAAAAAAACCACGAGAAGATTAAGAAGTTCGTGTCAACTACTGACTGCGGGCCAGGCAAGAGACAGACACTCAAGAAAGCTGAACATCCAGAAGTGGAAGAAGCTTTGTACATGTGGTTTCTTCAGGAAAGAAACAGGCATGCACCAATTTCGGGACCCATGTTGGCGATGAAAGCTAAGTTTTTTTATAAGGAAATAACAAAAAAAGATGATTTTGTGGCCAGCAAAGGATGGGTAGAACGTTTTAAAAGTCGTCATGGCATACGTTTAATGACTATTACAGGAGAGAAACTTTCTAACGATGCCACCTGCATAGAGCCCTTTAAATTAAGATTTTTGCAAAAGGTGAACGATTTAAATCTTGAAACGTCACAGGTGTACAATGCAGACGAATCAGGGCTTTTTTGGCGTGTGATGCCTAACAAAACTTTCGTTTCTTGTAACGAAAAAGACGTACCTGGACGAAAAGTGAGTAAAGAGCGTGTAACCATACTACCATGTGCTAATGCTGCAGGTACACACGCGCTTAAGATGGTGGTCATTGGGAAATCTAATAAACCAAGGGCATTCAAAAACATTGATTTACCTGTACACTATTACGGACAAAAAAGTGCATGGATGACAAAAGACCTTTTCAAAAAGTGGTTTGATGAATGCTTCGTACCTGAAGTTAGAAAATGGTTAAAAGATCATAATTTTCCTCAAAAAGCGTTGTTGCTTCTTGATAACGCTCCCGGTCATCCGTCTGAAAAAGAACTGACAACTGAGGATAAATGCATCACTGCGATGTTTCTTCCGCCAAATTGCACTGCACTGATTCAACCAATGGACCAGAACATCATTCAGTTTGTTAAGCAAGACTATAAAAAAAACCTAATTTTGAGAGCCGTATCAAAAGACCAACCAATAGAAAAAACTTTAAAAGAATTTAATATGAAAGACTTGGTTTTTGCTCTTAGTCAGTCGTGGAGTGCGTTACCGTCATCAACTATTAAATCGTCTTGGAAAAAGTTATGGCCAGATATAATCACCACTCCTAGCAACGATCCACAAATCAGTGTAACTTCGGAAGTTATAGAACAAGTCGCTACTGAAACACAGATAAGTCCGGAAGATTTGGAAGTCGGGTGCCGTGGAATGGATAAAGAAGAAAATGTTTGTCTTGAAATGTGTGACGAAGATATTATAAAAGAGGTTTCTAATAATACAACAAACGATCAGGAAGATAACGACGACGTGATTGCAACTGCTCCACAAGTCACAGATCAAGACGCAGTTAACGCTTTTGAGCTAGGTTTACAATGGGCTGAAGAGAATGGTACATCCTACAACGAACTTTTACTTTTGAGAAGACTGAGGGACAAAGCTCTGATCTCGCGTTATAACAACCTTAAACAAAAAAAAAATTGATGAATACATATTTCAAAGCTTCATAATTTGATATGTACGTATAATATATAGATTCTTGTCATTAGATATGTATGTGCATTTATGCTTAATTTTATAATAAAACGTAAGCTCTCAATTGTTATTTAATTTACTAAATTCGACTTACATAAATAAAGTCTCATTTGTACTTCAAAGTACATACATATGTACGTATAATATATAGATTCTTGTCATTAGATATGTAATTTGTCGGATTACAAGGTACTCTTTCGTAAAAAACTCCGGACTATAGGGGTCTTAGGCAGTGCTCTATAATCCGATAAATTCGATAGTCCGACACTGCCCTGCATAATGTTTGCCGGATTACCGGGGGTCCACTGTATTTGTTTATTTATTTATTCAATTATTATTTATATTTAAAGGAGATTTGGATTTATTACGCCTTCCGTGTCACACACAAGCAGTCTACTGCTTTAACTGCTCTTTCTAAAGAGCAGTTAAAGCTGTAACCGAAGCTTCAGTCACCTTATGTAATAAAAGAATGACAGGTTTTATCAAAGCTCAGATAGACTCGAGGAAAGCAATGCCGAAATTCGACAACAAAAAGGATTTCACCGCAATGTAACCCTTCATTTTAATAATGATTCTTTTATATTTTTTAACCGACTTTCAAAACTGGACAAGGTCCTAGTGTTGTAAAAATTGTTTTTTCATTAATAAACCTTTATTTACTATTGATAAAAGACTATAATGTATAAATAGTGTTCTTTGTACGCCATGCTGTTTAACCACATTTGTTGACAATTTCCACATGACCCCAGAGGCAGAAAATAAATTCCGATTTTACCGAGTGTAATAAGATAATGAAGTTTCATTGCAATGAAACTTCATTATCTTATTACACTCATAATTTAGCACCGTTTTGTCACTGTACCCATATAAAAACTAAACTTTTTTTTTCTCTATACATAAGTGACCCACCCTAATAGACAACCAAATGCAATGTGGTCAGCATTAAAATCACCACTGACAAAGATAGGTTTAGGCAGATCATTCATTATATTAGGCAGTATGTTGAGATGTATGTGTCCACTAGAAGGAGGACTATTCTTTGTGTATACTACACAAAGAATAGTCAAGCTACTATGCACAGTGCACAGTAGATAAGGAAAATCTAGTGTTTAATACTCTGTACTTTAAGTATGGCTTACTTAGTAATGGTACACCATTATGAGCATTATTGAAATTTTTATTGTAAATATTATATCCAGGTATTCTAAATTTATTGTCTTTAAACCATGTTTCGTTAAGTAAACAAATGTCAATATTTTGTTTTCATAAGAATTGAATCAATAAAGGTTTCTTAGTATTAGCACTTTGAATGTCATACTGAGCAAAACGTAGCATAGACAGTGATGACTTGGATCCATTACTTTAGATTTTTAAGCAGATTTTCCTTGATACTATTTATGGTAGTAGTATCCCCCTTATTACCCAGATCCACTAACGTCTGTACCAGAGCCCCAGTACATCGTTGTGGCAACTATTTGGGGTTTGATGTCTACCTTTTGTAATGAAAAAGATTACGAATATATTAAAAAAAAAAAACATGAAGATGTCATACTTTACTTACACGTTCTACATTGACCCACCTCAACATCCGTGTAACAATATCGTGCCACAATGACGACGGGTTCATAGGTTCACAGCAACATTTCATGCATTAAATTAACCAAAGTTTTTTTGAGGAACTTCGTGTACGGTGTGGAACCCATATAAACGAGTACCTATCGGAATAATTATGTACAGATATAGTTCACACTTCACACACCAACGCATGCACTTGTTTGTATTGTACGCCGCGCCGTACCTACCTAGGCCTATATGTGTAACCCACATCACTGCAGCTGACTGATCATGATCGAATAGAAATTCAAATGTCTATTCGATCATGATCAGTTCTTTCTTCTTCCTTTTTCTATTCCTTTCCGCTAGGTTTACATATAATAATGAAAAAGTTCCTATGGCAACCTTCCAGCTCCATCATCAGATCAGTAGCATGATGATAAGTCATCATAATATTGCAGTGTCACGCGATTTACACATACAGAACACCACGGTTGTTGTGATGCCTTTTCTCAAGCTTTGTACTACGCATGCTCGCACAAACGTACTAACACACGTCATACTGTCGCTTTTTCGTTTCATCGATTTTCAAATCACAACGATGCTAAAGAAGTTTTCACTTCAAAAAATTAACAAATAATTCAATGTAATGTTTGATTTACACGCATAAAATTAATGAAATTAAACATCATGCCTATTCACTTTTTTTTGTCAACCACTGTTTTAAAACCCGAGGTCTCTACAATCGCAGTTTATACAAGTTTCGACAAGTCAGAACATGAAACCCGCGCGCACCCGCTCCGCGTAACATTTATCACTTAGAAAACAGTTGTGTGCTTACCGGACTTGCATGATCATTTGAAAAATTCATTTCCGAAAACTTGCGACAAATTTGACGTATCGGTGTACATTTTTTGTTGAAAAATCAGTTTGACTGTGCAAAATTATTGTGTTAAAAGGTAAGTTTGTGTTTATAAACTTCAGTCACCATTTTTATTTAATTTAATAAATTGGTGATAGAGCGGAGACGAGCTTAAATCGGGCATTGTGACTGATTGTTTATTATTTGTTTTATTGTTATAGGTGCAAGATGTCAGCGAAAAAAAGAAAGTTATCCGAAGATTACATTAAGTTTGGATTTACTTTCATAGAAAAAGACGAGTTACAGTTGCCTCAGTGTGTGATATACATATGTAAATAAAAGTTTTAAGTAATGAAAGCATGAGGCCCAATCGCCTTGAAAGACATTTGAAGCAACAACATCCTACACTGGTTTTGAAGACAAGAGTTTTTTTCTTTTGAAGCAGAATCCCTCAAGCGGATGAGATAGGATAAATCATCAAGTTCAATTGTTCAACGAAAACACTGATTGAAAGCCACGAAAGGAGTTCCAGTTAGATATTGTTTATTGACATATTTAACACGCAGACAAGGCTAAAACTAAAAACAAGCTTTTAACAAGCGAATTCACGAAGATTATTGGGAACACGTATTACAGCGAGTTATAGCTGTTATTTTTACCTTAGCAGAAAGAAGTCTTGCTTATCGGGGAACCGTTGAAAAATTTGGTTCTCCTCAGCATGGATTTATTTTAGGTCTCATGGAACTTTAAGCCAATTCGATCCCTTTTTGGCGACTCATATAACTAAATATGGAAACGCAGAAATTCATATTTGTACAGAATATTTCATATTTGTCTTAAACTATATGCGAGAAGTTAATTAGCATAATTGCTGAAGAAGTACACAGAAAAATTAATGATCATATTAAAGAATCTGTGTATTTCAGTGTCTCAGTTGATTCAACACCGGATCTGATCCATTCAGATATTTTGATGAAGCTCTCCGGTGTTCTTGTCAGTCGCTCAAATAGTGGACAAGATACAAGAGATTGGTCTGCAGCCTCAGAATCAGGCAGCCGCCGTATCGAAAGCGATTCCTACACCGGTAGCTTCGAGCTCTTCGACTACGATAGAAGAACTCACCCGTCGGATTGATGACTTGTCGCGACATGTGACCGAGCTGTCAGCTGTTTCGCGTTCACGTTTGAGGACTCGAGCGCAGTCTCCTCGCTAGAGTCATCGATCCCGAAGCCGCTCTGACTGCCATAGTGTTGCGGATGGCCGTGTTTTTGTAAGACCGTAAGATTAAAATACTGTATTTAGTAGATGCTGGTTCGGACCTTTGTGTTTACCCTATAAAGTGCATTCCAAATAGACAACGATGGCATTCAGACTATAAACTGTACGCAGCTAACGGATCCCCGATAAATACGTTCGGGTGGGCAAACCTATCGTTAGACTTTGGACTTAGGCGTGCGTTTTCGTGGCGTTTTGTTATAGCAGATGTTACGAAACCAATAATAGGCATTGACTTTTTATCGCACTATAACTTATTAGTAGACGCTAGACATCATAATAGACAATATAACGTCGCTCAGTGCTTACTTACACTCAGCCTGTACCAACCGCCTTGTGCCATGTAAAATCTGTTACAGGTACTTCACGTTATCACGAACTACTCTTGCAGTTCCCGGATATCACTCGTCCGGCTGTAGACCTGTCTACACGTAAGTACGTACGTACGTACACCACTCAAGGTTCACCCGTATCCTGCCGTCCACGCCAACTAGCAACGGATCGACCTCGAATTGCCATCCGGGAGTTTGAGGATATGGTAAGAACAGGTATAGCGAGAAGGTCCGACAGCCCATGGTCATCTCCATTACACCATGTGGTGACTACCGCGCATTAAATACCCGTACCGTACCTGATATCCAGTGAGACATGTACCATCTTCACCAAGATAGATTTAATCCGTGCGTATAACCAGGTAGGGGAGAGTAGGGTAATGGGAGTCACCCTCACATCAACGAAACAGTACGTGCGAGCGACGCGTAAACGGCGTCCCTACCCGCGCTCTGGCCACCCAGCCTGGAACGGCTCGCACCAGTCAGCGCCCGCGCCATTGAGATACGCCGGTGTTTTGCTTTTGTGTTCCGCTGATATAATTTTACGTCAATGCAAATTAGAAGGTAAGTGTCGAAGATCTTGCAGTATGCGATTATGACTTTTACACAGACTTAGTTAGACGTTCGAAATTGTGATGTGCAGTTCAGATTATGACAGTGTTTTAAAGATTTTTTTTAATTTTATTTTTTTTCTCATTAGTGTAAATGTGGGAAATGAAAGTCAGGTGACTCCCATTACTCACAAGTGATCACTATGCATGCCGCAACTATGCATGTTGAATTACGTCATTTTTATTTCTTTCTAGATGCCGAAGTACGAGTCAGGACAACTAAAAAGGCTTCCTGGTCTTCTGATAAAAGGCCTGGAAAAAGCTATAAAGCTTGTTGATGGAGCTTCTTCTATAAGAAATGCTGCTAAGGTAATGGGGATCCCATTTTCAAGTCTTCAAAAGAGGATAAAAATAGGTTCTACTTTAGGACCACATTTAGGACGATTCACTGTCTTTAGTGCTGAGACAAAAGTTGACCTAGCAAACTTGGTGAAGAAAATGTCAAATATTTTTTATGGTTGCACTGCTAATCAAATAAGAAAAGTGGCTTTCGAATATGCTGAAAAATTAAAATTAAAGCATAATTTTAATCAGTCTTCAAAAATGGCTGGACGCGATTGGTTGCATGCATTTATGGGTAGACATAACATTTCTATTAGGAAACCAGAGGCGACTAGCTTAAACAGAATAACAGCTTTTAATAAAACCGAAATAAGTCTGTTCTTTGAGCTACTTGGCCAGATGATGGGAAAGCATAGATTTGTTCCAAAAAATATTTATAATTGCGACGAAACAGGCATTTCAACGGTTCAAACTCCCGGAAAAATTTTGACTACCAAAGGACAGAACAGAGTGGGATCGATAACCAGTTGGGAGAGAGGATTAAACATCACTTTTTTGTGTGCTATGAGCGCTGCAGGGGGTTACATTCCACCGATGTTTATTTTCCCAAGAAAAAGGTTGACTCCTCTGCTCAAGAAGGATGGTCCAGCAGGAGCGCTTTACAAATGCTCGGACAATGGTTGGATCAATGAGCATCTCTTTCTTGAATTGTTGGCGCACTTTAAACAGCACGCTAAGCCGTCTGCAGATGAACCTATTCTTTTTATACTAGACAACCATGCTAGTCACATTTCTCTTTCCATCAACGAATATTGTAAGTCCAATCACATTCATATGTTGTCTCTGCCACCACACACGTCACATAGAATGCAACCTCTGGACGTTTCTTTTTTTGGTCAGCTCAAAATGGCCTATAAAAAAGAATGCGACTTATTTTTAAAAGCCATCTTGCAAAAAAGATAACCCCTTATGACGTAGCATCCTAGGTGAGGAAAGCATTTAATTATGTTGCGTCTATTAGTAAAGGAGAATCGGGGTTTAGAGCTACTGGAATAGTTCCACTAAATCCGGAAATATTTACAGAAGATTTCATCGCTCCAGAAATTCTCCAATCTGAGACTATTTCAATCCAAGACTGCAATGAATCTCCCACAGCTACTAGCACGATTCCCAGCACATCAAAAGAAGTTTCCTCACCAGTTCCGAGCATTTCAAAACAAACTGATCCACCTGTTCTTAGGATGTCTAAACCACCATCACCAGTACCTGTACGTCAAACCAAATGTGCTAATTTGCATGATTTAATCAAGTTGCCAGAGAAAACACTTATAAATACAAGAAAGGGCCGAACGAAGCAACACGCTACAATTCTAACTTCAACGCCAATGAAAGAAAACCTGATAGAAAAAGATAATAAGAAAATGAAGAAAACAGGGAGTAAAGAAAAAGAAAAGAGATGGAAAGGTAAATGTCAGGGAAAAAAGACTACAATACAGAAGAAGGGCCCTGAAAAGGCAAAGCGCCAAGTACTGCAAGAAACTAATGAAACTTCTGTATCAGATATTGGCACTGACAACTTATGTCAGAACGATGAGGATGACGATGCAGAAGATACTGGAAACAGATGCCTAGTATGCAACGATTTTGGAAGAAACAACGAGATGTGGTTCAGATGTACTTCATGTGGGCTATGGGCTCACGCGGAATGCACTGGGTGGGACTCAGCTGAAGGTTATGTCTGCAATATGTGCTAGATTGTCTTTGAATCCTATTACCCCCAGGGTGACCACCATTATCCCCATGTTGGTGTAATGAGAGTCAAATCTGTTTTTTTTTTTTTTAACTTTTATAATATCCAAAGTAGATTGCCGAAGTGACTGAAAATTATTTCTAATGATAGTTAATTAAGTAAATGATGTTTAAAGACAGTTGGAATAAATAGTTTATTTATGATTTCTTGCTTAAGTGATCCAGATTACCCTCTTTTACCCTACCTGTAAATCTTGCAACACCATTTGGAATGTTTGAATTTCCTTTTATGAGCTTTGGGCTTCGTAACGCAGCTTATTCGCTCACGCGTAATTCTACATATCTAATGAAGATGAAGAAAATTATAAACAAGAAAAAATGCTAAGGAACAAATAAATGTAGGATTAAAGAATTTGGTATTTGCACCTGATAGAAGCACTGAACTATGACACTAGATGAGAAACAAGACTTTTCTTATTGATTCATATGGAACAGAACAAAATAAGAAAAGGACAGTATAAATCATACAAATTCAGAAATTGAAATTTTTCAATTAACATAAATGGACAGTAAGGTAAGGAAGAAAGCACAGTAACTAAATTAAAAAATAGGCAAAAATTTAAGAAAAGAAAAAATTACTTTAAGCCCAATTATGTACTGAGAGCCTTAAAAAGTGTAAAGTACTGATCTCTGAAGCATGAAGGCAAGAAATAAACTCATTTTAATAGACATGCCAAGTAATATTTGTGGCAAATTTAACAAGGAAATTATTAACTTAAGTAAAAACAGATTTACACAGAAAATATACAAATGACTTATTATAAACTTCTGTAGTTATTACATATAATACTTATTACAAATGATTTCTTTAAATCAACAACAATTAAAGCTTGTTGTTTCCAACCAAGCTTGGAACTCAGGCTAATTATTGACTACTCTGTTCTTAAAGTAATCAGTTAACCAAACAAAGCTACAGTTAACAAGGTAAATATGTAAAAATGGACAACATGATTGTAAGGATATACATGAACATACTATGTCATTTGGTCCTGGCAGTGTCAGCATCAGATATTAAAAATCTGTGAAAGGGCCGCAACAGAAGGGAAACTGACTTGAGTGAGAGAGAGAGAAATTAACTTTTGAGCAATATTTTAATAAACAGAATGACGGAGTCTCTACTCAAAGCTCTCTAGAAGATTAAATAATACTCAGCAGAGTACAAGATGGGCATTATCTAACTTCATGGTTAGGTTTTTGTTGTTAGCTATTAAGGAGTGACCATGCCATATTTTTAGGAAGAAGGTGTCACAACCTCAGCACAAGTGTATCAAGATACAATTCTTGATAAGGTGGTTAAGCCTATTAATAAAACCATGTTCCATAACTTAGAATGGTCTTTTAAGTAAGACTCCATGAACAAAAGTGTGGTTGGAAACAAACATTTCTGACTACAGTCACCTAGTCCCAATCTTAATCTGCTGGATTATGATTTATGGTCAGTTTTAGAGAGGCATGCTCTTAACGAAATGATAATTTGGATTCCTTAAAACAATCCATAACATTGGCAGTAAATAATGTTCCCATAGAGAGAGTGCATGTTCAATTTCAAGTTAAATAAATATATGTATTCAGTAAAATTGGTCAACAATTACTTGAAATTGTCCTATTTAAAAAATATTTAGTTATAGGTCAATATAAAATCAATATACAATGTGACAGCAACAATAGGTTGCCTTGTCAAATGTGAAATTAATATTAAAAAGATAAAATATTTATAAAATGTTAAATGTGTCTATTTATAATTGGAACCTCAACATTTAAATTCCAATTGCCAATGGAGATCATTTTGAAGGAGCTTCATATATTTTGAAAATTTGCCACCATATGTATGTGAACAAAGGTGGGCATTAACTCGTTAATCCATTAATCGTTAATTAACGAAGTTAACAATCTGCCGAATGGATTAACTTTAAAAAAAGTTAATGCTTTTGTTAACTTCCGTTAAATTGTACTTCCGTTACCTTTAATCCGTTACATTAGTCGCTTGTTGACATGCTGTCATTTTCATTTTCTTTATTTGAATTACCGCCATGCCACGCTCATATGGTCGGCGAGATGATATAGGCGAAGAATCGCGTACGAGTGAGATGCATATATAACTTATGATATGGCATGACTTTAAGAAGTCTGCTTAGCTAAGAAATCTAAACTAATAATAGTGTACTTTTTCATTTGTGTTGGCTGGATAGTTAGAGGTTTCAGGTGTTAAACTGATCAAATAGTCATTTACATTCAGAAATTCTTAAATTCCATATTCATTATACTTATATCATGGACACTAGTACTGAAAGTACTGAAATAAAATAAAATCTTTAGCAAAACTTAAGTGATCACTTTGTATTGCAAGATGTGGAGAACAGAAGAAAGGGAAGCCAACGAAAAGGATATTATTAGTATTAGCAGAAGCAGCAATAATGAAGAAGAAGAGGGTGACTTTAACAGCACTATTACTAAATCTGAATAAATTAGGTCTAGAGGCCACGAATCTCTGAATAACAAAGCTCAGGATTTGATAAGAACTTGGCTAGACACAAAGTCAAAAGAATCTTTTACGGATCTTTTTATTAAATATAACACTGGTATCCCACCTAGTGCTACAGTAGAACATCTTTTTTCTATGAGCAATGATATTTTATGAGCTAAAGGAAACATGCACCTGAAAACCCTGAATTACCTAATGCAAATATAACTTTTAAGGGTTAACTATAACTTTAACGTTAAATTTTCGAGTAAAAAAGTCTAAAGTAAAGTAAAATAAAAAAAAAATTATAAAGCTTTACCGATTATCGAAATTAACTTTTTAACTAATGAATTAACGATTAACGAAATTAACTTATGGATTAGCTGTGCCCACCTGTCTGTAATTAAGCTACAAGCTATAAGTAAAGCCAAGTTTTGCCAATGTTAAATTAGTTCAATTTTAACCTAAAAGATTGCTATAATGAATAGAATCTGAAAATTCAAAAATATATATATAAATAAAACAAACCTTTTCGTTTAGCTAATTGTTCCTCAATGTACTTCATCATTTCTTCATCTTCATCACGTTTATTGGTCTCTGCTGAAAATTGTGTACCGATTCCTGTGTCGTAGGCATCATCAACTTGCTTTATTGTGCCACTTTTCAATGCCTGCATGTTTACCATTCCACCAGATTTTACTTTGAAGGGATCTTTACAAGTGACTTCTTCTTCTAACGTAGTCTTCTGTCCCGTAGCAAGTGTTACAACACTGACGCCGTTTGGTCGTTCTCGAAGTTTCTGTATTACTTTCGCCTCTTCTAATTTAGCTAAGATATATTCTTCATCTTCCGAATCTTCATCGTCCTTAATTCTTTGACGAAGGTTCTTTCTTTTTTTAGATTTAAACTTAACTTCACCACGTTCATCACTTTTACTATCCACATCTGCAGTGTCCATAGTAAGCTATAATATATACAATTAAAATCTTATATCGTCACAAATTTAATGAAGACTTTTGTACAAAAATACGAACAAACCGTACAAATTAAATGATTATACTAAACCTTTTAATTCGATTCCAGATTTGACAATTTCAGTATTGCAACGTTATGACAAGTACTAAATAGTGACGTTGCGAAATTATTCGATACGGAAATGGAATATTTCCAGATCGATTCCTCTGGTTTATAGCAGTATATCTAAACAACTACTACTTTAATAGAAACTAAGTATATCAGGAAATTAAATATTTCTGAAAGGATAATTTAGTTATGACGATTAATTTTATTAAGGATCTGAGAGTTTTCTTTAATAATTGTGTGTGAAATGAATAAAAAAATGTGATCATGAAGGAACATGAGAAATAAAACAAATAGATGTATCATGGTAATATTTTATTTTATAAATCGTCGCCGTCATCGCTATCGCTATCGCTGTCACTTTCTGTAACATTTATTATAAATGTGTCTGTGATATTGTCAATTAACATATCTAGCCTACTCATTTTTTCCTCTTCTTTGACAACATGGGATACGCATTTAGACCATTCGGTAGCCGTAATTTTTTGAATGCCTTCCTCAAATAAATTTCGCACGTCTGTCAATTTGAAGGTTTTATTATTTTGAGCCACATGCCCCTTTACCTGCGCCCATATTAATTCGATAGGGTTCAGCTCGCAATGGTAAGGGGGCAGTCTTAAAACCGTGATCCCATGTTGTGCTGCCATTTCGTCTACAGCGTACTTATTAAAAGACTCGTTATGTGGAATCAGTTCTAAAAGCGTAGCTTTAACCATATATGGTTCGTAATGAATATTTCTATTTAAAAGCCAGTCTTGAATGGCAGCTTTTTTCCAGCTCATTTTTGGTGCCGTTTCCAATTTTCGGGAGTGGTAAGGTGCATTATCCATCACCACAATTGAGTTTGGTCTTAATTTTGGTAAGACTCCAGCGAACCACTCCTCAAAACAAACTGCATTCATCTCATCATGGTAATCTTCATAATTTTTCTTTGCTTCAAAAATCATGAGCCCCTCTTCCAGGAAGCCTTCTTCACTACCTATATGGCTAATTATGAGACGTTTGCCTTTTCCAGATGGATTTTTTAATCCAGTGGTCAGTCCCTCTAAAAACGCTTGCCGAGATGATGTGACTTTCTTGTCCACCCAAGTTTTTTTTACAGTATGACCTAAAAATAAATATAGTACATGAACATTTAATATTACTATTAAATTTAATGTAAAATGTATATAAATTCAAAATGTTAGCCTTACCTGCGTTAACCCAAGTTTCATCTTGATAATATATATGTCTCTCTTCTCGTCGAAACTGACATATAGAACGCAAGTAACGCTGGCGCCACGTTATTATATCATTTCGATCAATAAGTGTGCTCTTGCGTGACCGTGCAACAAATTTAAAATTAAGATGCTTCAAAATTTTTCTGAGGGTGTCTTTGGAAACCTTGGGCATTTCTGGATCATCGTTCATCACTTGTAAAATCTAAAATAGTAAATTTTATAATAGTTTGGAATCATTGCTTATATAGATAAAAGATGTAGGTAAATAATACTGTCTGACTGATTGACTAACTTTTGCAATGGTTGGAGGTTCATTTCGGTAAAAGAACTGATGAACAATTCTTCGTATTGCGGAGAATGTAAATTCATCAATTTTATCTTTGAAACTTCGCTTTGGTCCAGTTTTTTTAGGAGGAGTTGGCGGCGCACCTTTATTTCCTTCCTTCAAAACGTTACAAACAGAGCGTGAGGTTATTCCCAATATGTCAGCAACTTTGCTCATACATTCATTTTCGTCCACAACTTCAAAGGCCTCCAATTGCGCAGAAGTTTCATTTTTCACGTACTTGTAGGCGTTGCGGATCATTACTTTTTCAGTAACAGTGAAAGCTTTTCGTGGACGTTTTTTTCTTGGGGGCAAGAAAACATCCACGTCCTTTTGTGATGTACTTGGCTGAGGATCCATTTTGATGGGAAACCAAAACAAATAGATTCACTCTAAGTTCACAAAAAACTATAAACGTAACAACAAACACAACGTTACAAAACTTTAACAAAAACCCAACAAAATATCGATTCGCAATGAAACAAGATATTCGTGCAGTCAGACTGGGAGAATGAAGCCGAATGACAAGATAAACAAAATGGCGATAGCTGCACGAGCGCGCACGGGTTGCCAATACAGAAAATTATTTATGTTCTTTTATTATAAGTTTTGTTTTTAATATAAAAAACAAAAATACTAACTTTTTATAAAATAAAGCAGCGGTTACTAATTAATAAATCATTATTATGAATAATTATGTATTTATTTAAATAAAAATCAATAATTTTGTCTTTAATTGGCACACCAATATTATGATTACTTAAACATAAATCGCGATTGTTTATCAATTTTTGTGTTCATCACTACACTATTATATGTGGTATCATTATTTTACAAAATGACAGTAGCTAATGTCAAATGTGGAATCGAATTAAAAGTCGTGGTATAGAGAACAATTTCTCTATCAACTCACAGATAACTATAAATTTGGTCACAGATTACTATACATTGCATTTAGTCTAAGTAAGATGTTTTTTTTTTTGGAATTTAATGACCTGATAACTAAGACCTTTTGTCAAGTTTTTTTTTTTTTTTTTAACAAACGCTGCACTTTCACTTTACTTAATTTTTAAATTGTTTTAATAATATTTTGAATATATTTATATGTTGGTTTGTAAGTGTTATTGTCTTTTAATAACTGTTCTAGCGGCGGCGGGCGGGATGAAGAATCACACTTAATTTTCACATCACTGAGTTCACTAGCCAATACTAATCTGTCAAGCAAAAATTTTTGACAGTCAAAAATCAGATGTTCTATGGTTCCTTCTTGGGATTCGCAATATTTGCATGTATTGTCTGTAATGATGCCAAGTCTAGACATGTGTGACGGTGCAGTATTATGGCCAAAGCACAATCTATTTCTCGTAGTTATAAAGTCTCAGATGGCTTCTTTCATTCTATTGTACCAGGGTGTAACAGGCAATCTTTCTTGAATACTGCCATACCACTTTCCTATGATGTATCTTGGTTTTCCTTCAAGTAAGATGTAAGTCTTAAGTACAGGATGTGAAAAACTTATAAATTTTTAATTTAATTAATGTTTTCAGATAATCAATTTTAACAATTCGATTCTCTAAATATCTTTCTTTTTTTAAAATGTAGGCAAATTTTAATCGAATTTCGCAAATAGAGCCACCTGTATGATAAATGAAAAAAGTGTGTCCACTAAACGTAGAAAAGGAGTGTTACTTAGGAGTCGAAGTCAATGTTAATTATAAGTTTTTTAGTATTTTAAATGTTCAAACTTAACATTTAAATAAAAACTTGTTTTGTTTTTCAGTTTTGACACTAATAGGTAGTCATTTCAATCTATTGTATTAGACTTTTTTTGTTATATACATTTCAATAAAATGTTAAATAGTACTGAAAATGAGTAGCAATAATTTTATTCAGTTTCCTCATTATTTAAGTAGAAATAAAAATAATTATTTGTTTTTCAGTTTTAAAACCCCGACATATTGTTGTTTTAGATGTTATTGAATTGGTAATTTTATTATTGTGGACAAAAAAGGAACTTGTTGGATAGTTACAATAAAATCAATTAATTTTACAGAAATAAAAAGTTATTATTTAGTAATTTATGTTTCCCCCTCTAAGTTCATCCCTACTGAAGTACTTTTAAAAAGACCTGTATTTTTTTCTCTAGTCGTTACTTATTACTCTGCTTTTCTTTTTTAATTATGGTCTATGGACGTCGGAGCATATTCGCAGAATTGGCGAGAGACTGGTGAGTCTCCCTTCTAGAACTCATGAATTCTGGTCTCTTGTCAAAGCCCTCCAGATAAAATGACTGTGCGCTTCTCCAGTAGCTTTTTCCGTCTCATAATCAGCCAGCTGCTGCTATATTTCCGGACTGATACGACGATTACGATAACGGTGTTGTTGGGATTCTTGAGTTGCAGGTGTCATTGGTCAGCAGTCACTTACCATCAGGTTACCACATAAAAAAAACATCTCTTTTATCTCTAATCCAGTAGATTGTAGAGTATGTATACACAATTAGTTAGTGGTAATCATAATCAGCGCATTAAACCATAGATAACTATAAACTTTCTAACTGACTATAAAAGTAAAATAAAGTTATCTGTATACTAAATCCGGTCGCTTAAAGAATGCGTTTCTGACACCTGTCAATTCGTCATGACTAGTGATGTACAATAAATAACAATAATAATATTTAGTAACGTTATTTATTGAATTTATTATGCATATTTATTCAATTTAAGCGGAGAAGTATTATGATGGTCTGCATAACCTTTAATTTGAACCCAAATTAGCTCAAAGGTATTGTACTGGCAGTGGTACGGGGGAATTTGGAGAACATTTGTCGGCTTATGGTAATTGACTAATTTCATCAGCTCTGCTTTTAGCATTGACATATTTGCGTCAATGCCACTTTTTTGCAGCCAAGCCACCAATTCCTCTTTTATATTAGCTTAGGTAGGTGCTTTATTTTTTTGCATCGAATGATAAGGGGCGTTATCCATTAATATAACTGAAGGCTATGGCAGGCCAGGTAGCAACACAACCTGGAACCACTCCTAAAATGAAGCCGCATTCATTTCTTCGTGGTAGTCAATAGTGGTTTTTGACTCAAATGCCAATAAACCGTTTTCCACAAAACCTTCGCACAACCAGCGTGGCCTATTATAAGTCATGCTCCTTTACCCCTTGGCGCTTTCGACGTTGACGCTTGAGTGTCATCTGTCCAAGAACGATTGGCAGATTGAAAGATTGGCATTCAACCATGTCTCGTCGATGAAAAAGACATAGTCCCAATTATAAATTTTTGTCGCTTCTCTTAAAAAAGTAATTCCTTTTAAAATTATGTCATTTCTTTCTATAAGAATTTTCCTTTTGTCCGTTTTTTTTATATTGAAATCCAATATCATTTTTTTCTAAATTTTAGATTAAGCAGTTTTGCCTCCCCTAAATAAATCAGCTGCTCTCAAAGATGCTAGAAGCATCGACCTATTAAGGTACTCATTCCTGGAATAATAACCATATACTTATATGATTCTTTATTGTAGCTTGATAATTAGTTCATTGTTACTATGCACCAAAAGCCCAGATTAGCGCAGAGGTCAGCATATCTAGAAGAACAGTCAAAATAACAACAAAAACAGTCACGACACAACGAGAAACACTGGAGAACGTAGTCTATGAGTGCAAGACGACAAGAAACGACTGTTTGTAAATGTAATGTAATAATGTTAGTAAGTAAGTAATGTAATGTATGTAAGTAAGTAATGTAATAAGGTAAATGACGGTCCCCACAACCCCCAGAAATATAATGTTTTTTTTTTAATTCATCTGAATGATATTATGACACTAATTTTCTTAAGTTTTGTTTGGCCGGACCTTTATTATACTATGAAATTTATTAAATACTAAGTACATTATATATTATAAAATTATAACATTTTATTTTATATTATACCGACAGATTATATTAAGATTACAAAAATATTCGATTACAATTGCCTCATTATTTTGTCACATCGCTACAAAACCAAACAGTTGACATAACCTTGAAACAGCAACGTTTCATTTTTAAAAGCTAGTGTTTTTATACTTGTTAATTAAGTAATTGTAATAATTTTAGACCAAAATGAATACGTTTATTGTTAGTTGGCATAATTATTCGTATTTTAATGTTATCACTCGTTAATAAGGTAAATAAAAGATATTTAAAATTTTGCCGTAAATTGTTCGCCAGTTCAAAGTTACATCGCCCAGTCGATCACGATCTGTCAGAAACGCATTCTTTGAGCGGCCGGAATTGAACTCGATCGGATAATGATAAGGTCAAGTCAATATAGATAAATAAAAAGCACATATTCATTGATTGATTGATTGTAGCAACTAGTATTTATTAAAGACTAGTCGTAGTCTGTTTCAAAATTCTTGTATGACTTTTAAACTTTACTTCACTACCATTTTTTTTCAATTTAGATTTGTTTACAAACATGTCAAAAGTTTTATTTTTACAATCGCCACCGCCAAAATTTGAAGAGATACAGAAAACAATATTTAGTGATGATGCTGTACAGTTCTTGAGCCTACTACATGAAAAATTTGACGATAGAATAGAACAACTTTACAAAGACCGGCTGCAACGTACAGTGGAGACGAAAGTAGTTTCGACTTTGGACTTTAAGCAATCATTTGAAAGAAATGATAAGACATGGAAGATATCTCCGTTACCTCCGAGAATGCAGTATGTATATACCGTAATATATTTTATTTTCTTGTTCAACTTACAGCGTAATTTTTATGAACACATAATAGGTACATTAGAACAAGGCTGCCCAACTTTTTTACCAGTGGGCCCAACGGACGATCCAGACATCAATGTGATTTCTGACATTGCATTTGTTTTAATTATATTTTTTTATGTTAGTCATCAATCAAATCAATAATTTACACATACTTGTATAATGTTGTTAATGATGTGTGGTATTTATTATTAACTCAAATAAATCTGAGAAAACTTTTTCACAAACATATGTTGATCCAGAATTCTTAAGAATTGTTAGGCCAAGTCTATCATGATAGGAAAATCTTCTTTTGGTACCATTTTCCAGATATTCCCAAAGCAATTTGGAAGAGTACACACTAAAGCAGTATTTGTATAGCTCCTTTTGGTACACAATTGGTTTAACTGCACATGTATACACATCTTACCTTACATATGGGGAAGTGACAAGATGATTGCTTGTTTCAGCACTTTTAAAGTTTCAAATATCAAAAACTATCAGAGATAAATTTTATGTTGATTTATAACTAGAAATTCCTCTAAGATAGATGAACACTTAATTGCAGTCACTTATAAATACTCAATAACTAATGACATGTACAATTAGCAGCCTTATTGCAACCTCTCATCCTCTCATTGTCCAATGGTTGAATGGAGAGAGAAATATGATCCTGGTTCTCATGATGCTCTTAAACCTTAGATTGTCAAATTTTCAAAATTAGATAAATGCAATTTGCCTGCTAGGATTAAATCTCTTTTGCACTCAAATATTCATAGTGAATCTTGGAATTGAAGGTAATGCAGAGCATATAAATTTTAATTGTCCTAGGACCCTATTTATGATGTTATTCCTCAACATATTCCCGTCCATATATCCTATCTATCTCTATCTAAATAATTTCTATCACTTGCCTATACTCCTTTTGTATACATATTGGGCAAGGCAAGTTAAATTAATATACATAAAATAAAATTTTAGTTTGACGTAATATTAATTATTTATGGTTAATTATATATATAATTATACATAAAATCCTTTTAGGGCTTTTCTGTCCTTTGTATATATGACACTGGAAAATTGTGGCAACTCTACAAAAGCCATTAATCAAAGTTGAAGTTGATAGATTTTATAAATTATAAACATTTTGTGAAAAGTTTTTCTTTTTTATATTATAGGAGGACCGATAAACAGGTGGGTCACGTGATGGTAAGTGACAAACGCCCTCCATGGATATCTGCCACTTGAGAGTTGTAAGTGCGGTGCCCGCCTATTACGGTGATTGAGGATGAGGGTATGCAGGAAGGGAATGAGGAAAGGGGCTGGGGGTCAGATCCCCTGTTTTTTGAATAGCTTTCAGGCCATCGCAGTATAGGGTTGAGCAGCCTTGTTTTAGAAGTTATCATAGGTATGAATTATGGACAACTAGCTTTATAGCCCTCAAGTTCATTTGCTTTAAAATTTTAGATGTGTGTACTATTCTATTTGTGTACCAAATTCCATCCATATTAATTTTTATGAGTTTTTTTTTTGTTAAAGAAGGAATAATAACATAGATTAAAAGTTTTCTAATAATTAATTATTTTCTTAGAAACCGCCACCTAGACTTGGGAGATGTTTCAGCATCAAACACAGCACATTTCGTGGCCTCTCTAAATGAAGATGTTCAAGGCATCCAAGTAGATTTTGATGATGGACACTGCCCAACCTGGAAAAACCAGCTTCAAGCTTACCAGAACATTTCTTTGGCTATTGATGGCCATCTTCAAGGCGCTCCAGTTACAATAACAACATGTCCGGTATTGATGTTAAGGCCAAGAGCTTGGAATATGATTGAACATAATATTTTGGTATGTAGGTAAAATTATTTTATTTATTTTAACACTGGCAGAGCCCTGCCTAGGCACGAATTTGCCGGTTCGGCTGGTGCACACAGCCTCACAGAAAAAAGTGAAGCAATGCTTTTCCGGAAATGAGTGAGGTTTCTGGGGGCCCAACTTCCCCTCTCGTCATCCCCACTTCCTTCTTTTCTCTTCCCGGATCCCCCATCTCTCAACATCCTCAAAGGACTTACGACTCTTGAGTTGCAGTTGTCACTCACCATCAGGTGACCTGTCTGTTCCCTTACATTAAAAAAATATATTATATTTACACATTTTCTTTCTGTTTCATTCCTATTGGAAATGGAAGAGTAAGAATGTAATTTGATAAACGTATCAAACACCCTCCTTATCAGAGAGAAATAATAGACCAACAGTTGAAAGTATTGAAAATAAGTTGGTTATCTCTTATAATCAGACTGGTTTAACTTGATACGAAAGTGTAGTAGGTATAAATGTGTCTGATTTGCATCAAAAGGATTATTCCATTTTTTAGATAACACTTATTAAGATGATGAATGTTATAATAATAATAATAAGGGCCTAATGCAGAAGGCAGTCCTTCTGGATACGGCACGTATTGTGAGGGGTTCCTGTCTCTGGAGCCCTAACCACTGGTAGCTTGGTCCCTGTACCCGATACCGGTGGGACACAATTGTTTATATTTTAAAAATATTTTCTTTTTATTTTATATTTAAAAATGTAATTTGTATGTTTATTAATGTGAATAAAGAGTATAATAATAACTAGTCACATCTCACACACGGCCACCTGATTCCAAAATAAGCATAGCTTGTACTATGGTAACCAGACAGCTGATAAACATACTTATATACTTCTAAACACATACATATTATAGATAAATTACACCCAGACATAGTACAAATGATCATACTCATCACACAAATATTGTCCTGGGTGGGAATCAAACCCACAACCTCTGGCTTAGCAGTCAGGGGTACTAACCACTAGACCTACAGACAGCACCACACAGAGCTTATGTTGCATAGTAGTTAAATTAATTACCTATTGTAACTGTTTGTTTTCTAGATTAACGGTAAAGAAGCAATTGGTCCACTGGTGGATTTTGCAATATTGATGTATCATAATGCAAAGAAACTGCATGAAGCAAAAAGTGGTCCTTATTTTTATTTGTCTAAACTGGAAGGTGCATCTGAAGCGCGACTGTGGAACGATATTTTTGTGTGGACGCAAGAAGAACTTGGCTTGCCGCAAGGCACTATAAAGGCTTGCGTTCTTATTGAGAATATAATTTCCAGTTTTGAACTTGATGAAATTTTATTTGCACTGAGAGAGCACTCGTTAGGCCTGAACTGTGGAATTTGGGATTACTGTGCTTCACTCATCTCTAAGTTTGGTAAGTTATTAACTAAGTATCAAGATTTATTTATATTATTTAATTCCTTGTTTAAATAGTATTTAAATCAAGCCCCGGCCCTAAACCTGGATCAGGGTAGAGAGATTGACTTTCAGCACTCTTTGCCGCCATCAGAATTGAAGCTGTTTTGAGCATTTTGCATTTTGGCCTGCCTAGCCTGACACATCCGTTAATAAATAAAATGTAAATATTTCTTTTTCAATTTTTTTCTTTTTTTTCAGGATAATTCTTATAAAAAAATCTTCGTGGTTTCTTTGAGTATACATTTAATATTATTTACTCCTTCACTTTTAATCCACATTTTTTTGTCAACCAAGCGTTTTTTTAATATTAATCGTACTTAACCGTAATTAAAACATAAATTACCAATTTACTTTAACAGACTAATATCAAAGTAATTTAATGCTCTACAGCGTTACCCTGTCAATGGCAATTAGTTATATTTTACTCATTAGCTGATAGCAGTGAAGGTTAATTTTTGTTTTTGGTTAAAATACCAATAATGTCTAGTGCATTTTAAAACTTGTTAAACTTAGTATAAATATGATACATCACTAAATATTATCATACGACTTTGTCCTCGGTCTGTTTAAAGGTCAGAACGCTAAACTTAAAACTACTGAACGGATTATAAAAAGGTGGCAGCTGTATTTTATAAGAAACGTATACGTTTTAGTAAAATGAATCAAATATAAAGAAGCTGGCGAAAATAAATTAAGGCAAAACTGGCGTGTTGCTAGAAGTAAAAACACACATAAAAAAAATACAGCCTTTTCCCTTTTCAAGTCAGTTAAAAATATAATCAATAATCAAATTTCGATCTTTAGATGAAACGTTACTTATTAATGTATGAAACAAAATGATTACTAAGTCAGGCGTACATAATATGTACACGACTGTTTATAAAATATGCTAGACTGTAATGTATACACGACATTCCCTTCATCTATTTAGGCGATCGAGAAGATTTCCTGCTACCAGATAGGAATAAATATGTGAATATGGACCGCCATTTCCTAAACAGTTATTTGAGGCTGGTGGTGAGCACATGCCACGCTAGGGAGGCTCCGGCTACGGGAGGAATGGCAGCAGCTATGCTCAAACCAGGCACCGACATCACTGACAAACAGTGAGTTTTTTAACATTCATATTTAGCCGTGTAGTTTTATAAGTAGTGGCATGTGGTACTTGACTAAAAACTAGGGCCACCCCATCTGTAGTTTTTTTTAAAGGAGACAGAATAACATACGGGTCACCTGATTGTAAGTGATAACCGCTATCCATGGACACCTGCAACTCAAGAATCGTAAGTGCGTTGCCACCTTTAAGGGTAGTGAGGGAAGGGAGATGCGGGGAGGAGAAAGAAGAGAGGGGGATTGGGAAAGAGGAAGGAAAATAGGGATGACGGGATAGGAAAGAGGAGAGGGGAGTTGGGCCTCCGGAAACCTCACTAATTTCCGGGAAATGCAACGCAACGTTGCTTTACGACCGGTTTTCTGTTAGGCCGTTTATCGCACCGGTCGAACCGGCCCATTCGTGCCTAAGCATGGCTCTTCCACTGCTGACGGTTGTTGAAGGGGACGAAGGAATCGGATTATTATCTATCCAATAGTATGTATAGTCATACACTATCCAGATAACGGTGACTACCTCATTGGGACTAATTTATGGTTAGCAAAAACGGGTCTATGATACGCTTCTGCCTACCCCTTCGGAGATATAGGCTTGTATGTATGTATATATGTCAACGCTTAGTTTTCATGAGGGATTTACACAAGTATATTTTAAAAAATCCCTACTCGAAAATCATTTTAACAATTTAAACGGCGGTAGCGTAATGACTGAGCCTTGGGACTTGCGATCAAAGGGGTTCGAACCCCACCCAGTACACTACCGTGTCGTGAACCCCCTAATCATGAAGAGTACTAGTAGTGTGTGAAAAAAAAAGGTAAGAAATGAAGAAAAGAGTTGATAGTTTTCTTTAATTATATGATTATATGAATAAATAATGTTATATTGCAGCTCCAAACGTATAATTACAAATATCCTGCAGAGTAAGATGAGGGAGATAGAGCTAGGCGTCGATGGGTTTATGGTGTACGACGCTAGGGTGGTGCCGCATGTTAACGAAGTATGTAGCACTTACTTATCTAACTCTTCTTAAGAAGTCCAAGGGGCTTACAAATAAGCTAATAATATTATATGCTTCTGGTCGACTAAATATTAGTTGCATTTGATTTTCAACTCTATTTTATTGGAAGAAGGTTACTATTTAAGTGGTATTTAAAAGTGATATAGCCTTTTGTCACCTACTATATGTTGTTTCTAATTCTTTGTGGCACTTTTTTATGCTATAGGGAACAGACGAACAGACGGTTCACCTGATGGTAAGTGACAACCGCCGTCCATGGACACCTGCAACTGACATTAGTAAGCGCGCTGCTCGCCTTTTTGGGATGAAGGATGGGGGGGTGCGTGGATGGGAAAGAAATAAGTGGGTATAAGGAGAGGGGAGTTGGGCCTCCGGAGACCTCACTCATATCGGCAAGCGTTACTTCACAACCGGTTTTCTCTGAGGCCGTGGTACTGGTCGAGCCGGCCCATTCGTGCCTAAGCATGGCTCTACCACGGTCAAATAAATACTTTGTGATCTAACAATTTTAGAATTTACTTCTCAAAGTGCCCGTTTGACGGCTACAGGCATGTCTTTTAACGTCAGATTGACTTAATTATACTCATCAGAATTTGCGTGTTTCATATGTCCTTGTTCTCCTGTTACTGCCTACCCTTTTATGTATGTATATGTGTGGAAAATAATAGTAATAAAAGAGCAAATGGTGGTTGAGTAGTGCAATAAAGTCAGTCAATGTTGACTCTAATCCATAGACTGTAAAAAATATAATTGGTTTATTTTTTGTTTAATTACTTAACAAGTACCTACACGGAAACTCTTTGTCGTGAATTTAGTTTTTATTGACTATAATACAATGAAATCATCCATATAAGGTTGTATAAAAAATAGTTTAGCTAATGAATTTTTACAAAAAAGAAATTAAAATCAACTTAGATTTTTCTTGGCATTTTAATCGTATTATATAAGAAACATCTCTTCCGAACGACTGAATTGTTGCTTAAAATCAACAAATACAAGCGAAGTCGGGCGGCAAAACCTAGTTAATTTATCCTTTACTTAGATCATAACTATATTTTATAATTCATCCTTGTATTTAATGCTTAACTCTCACTTGATATTATACTGATACTGCCTTTTATTCTGATACAATATAAGTTACATACACATATACTAGAATTATTAATAAAAATAATTAAAAAAACAAATATACATAGCCTAGCCTATATCCTCGAAAGGATAGACAGAGCCCATCAAACGCCCATATTATTATTTTTTTTTTTTATAAAACTTTTTGCACTATAAAATTGTACAACGGCGGACTTAATGCCACAGGCATTCTCTACCAGTCTACCTTTGGGTTGTGTAGGGATAGAGATATTTTGGCATCCATCATGGAAGCATATTTGTACAGATTGTTCATTGTATACTTTTACGACCTTCTTCCTTAGGGATAGGCAGAGAATATTAATTGATAAAATGTTTTTTCGGTGGTTTATAAGTATTTTAAAATTAATTTTGGTTGTTCGTAGAAATAGAGTACAATTCTTACATTGTAGTCACAAATGTTTGTAGGTCATTGTTATAGCACCAATTAATCAATCAGCCCATTCCAGTCCCCTATTGGACAACGGCCTCTGCCAATCCGCGCCAGGGTGACCATTTTCAGTATATTCAGTACCAAATTAGTAGAATAGAAAATAGCAAATTAGTAATTTATTGGTATAATTTCAGATGATGGTATTTTTTGGTATAATTTGAAACTTCGGAACATTTTATAGGGTTTTTTTGGTATTATTTTCTGGCAACACTGACGTGCATTAATTCACATCCATGGTCATGAAATAAATAAATAAGAATTCGTTCACCTAGCCTTGTCCTTGTCTGACATTTAATTCAGCTCTATTATTTTGTCTCTTTTGTACAAATAATTACGGTTCGGCACGGTTCTTTCACCAACATAAACGGACATAAACGGAGCTAAGAAACATTATCATAGTACTTTCCACGGATTTTTCTGTTCTTAATTTATTATATCTTTCTTGTCATCGTATGCGTATCGATGCTTGTCATCGATGGTGAATGTTTATAAATAACGCATGCAGAGTCTGAAAAACATCGGCAGAAACTTAACACTACAGCGGTCAGTCCAAGGTAAGGAGGATGATGAGTATTTAAATGATTTATTTATTTGATTATGAGGTCCTGGGTTTGATTCCGGGTCAGGTCGGGCAAAATGTTATTTATTGGGTTTTATAGACTGGGATTGTGCCCGCTAAATGGGAATAGACTCGCCCGATCATATTTCTATTTGCCCTCTGGCTAATACTCGGGAAGAAACGATGAAATGAGACTTTTTTTTAAATCAGGAAAAAGGTATTTAATTGTTGTTTGTTTTAGATCGATAAATTATTTGTAAATAAAGGACCACTATCTCAAGAAGTAAGAAAAGACATTTTGTACAGCATTAGCTGAACATAATATATCGTTTCGGGCCATGGATCATCTCAGTTATTTATTTAACAAAATGTTTTACGATTCGATTCCAGAAATTGCGAAAGCATTTTCCTATAAACACTAAATCGCAACAGTTAGTTTATGATGTAATGGCGCCATCATTTGAAAAGCAGATGTTTTGAGATACGAATAATACATCGAGTTTGTCATGTAATGCTGCTACTTTTTTAGTAATTGTAGATGAAAGCACAGACGTCACTACAGAAGAAATAATAAAATATTTTTATGTTCTGTTATACTATCACATGAAACGGCCGAAAAATTTGTTGGCTTACTATGTAAGAATTTAATAGAAGGATATATAGCTGATAAAACAAAGAAACAATTGCGTGGTAAATATATCTTCAAATGTAATCTTTCTAATAATTATTACGAAGAAGATTTGGAATAATATATCCATCAAAATTTACTCTTAAATGTCTCAAAACCTGATGTTACGTTCCTGTAGTATTACCAATGCAGTTGTAAATGTTGAACAGCTTTCAGTTTTCAGTAACACCACATTAAGTAGTAGGTATTGTTAACAAGACATTTTTCAAAGATATATTCACCCGTTTCTAACGCTCGCTGCGAAAGAATTCTTTCACAAGTAAACATTTTAAAATTTATAAATATTGTTGACAGGTTTTTATCTATTAGATATACAGTCGTGGTCAACTAATTAAGGACATTCAAGATAGTGGACAGCAATAACCGGCTATGTACATATAAATATAAAACCCTGTTGATTTCTCAGTAACTATTATTTGCATAATTTGATCCGATTATTATACTATAAATGGCTGTAAATAAAAGAATAAATATATAAAAAAAAGTGTTTAATATCAAAGGTTAACCATGTATTAAATTTAAGGTACAATTCTGTAGCTGGACATTTAATTAAGAACAGTAAAGTAAAATGAAAAATAGAGTTAAACAGAACTAATAATCTGCAGTATTTTAATTTCTTTAACAACATCATTTTATTACGGGTAAAATCAGTACCCAGTAGCAAAACCTTTGTTAGTAATTACCGCTTGACACCGATGTGGCATAGACATTATCAGTTTCTGACATATTTCAACAGGAATGTTTGCCCATGCCTCACAAAAAGCTTCATTAAGTTCATCTAAAGTTGTGGTACGATAAATGGCAACTTTTTTCTTAATTTCGTGCCAAAGGTGCTCGATTGGGTTGAGGTCGGGGCTATTTGCTGGCCAATCTAGCACTGATACCGACTGTCTGTTAAGAAACGACTTGACTGAACGGGTGTGTTTTGGGTCGTTATCATGCTGAAAAGTCCATATAATAGGAAGATGTTCCTCAGCATAGGGAAGCATAGTTTCTTCTAATATTGCCTTGTATTGATGTTGGTCTAAGTTACCCTGAACTTTCCTCACAGGTCCCACTCCACGTCCAGAAAATGATCCCCACATTTTAATGTTTCCTCCGCCATGTTTCACCTGCTTTTTTGTGAATCTTGGATTCATTTCCGCTTTTACAGGACGCCGTACGTATTGCCTTCCATCTGAAGAAATCAAATTAACCTTGGTCTCGTCAGAGAATAATACATGTTGCCATTGGTCGTAGGTCCAATGTCCATATTTACGTGCAAACGCCAAACGTGCATTTCTATGCTCTTTCTTTAACAACGGTACTTTGCGAGCCACTCTTCCGAACAACCCTGCTTCTACCAGACGTCGTCGAACTGTCCTCGCTGATACACTGACTCTTTCGTCTGCCCCAAACACTTCATGTTTAATTAAAATAGAGCCTAGAAACGGATCTTTCTTAGCTAACCTGGTTATCATTCTATCTTCTTGCGGAGTTGTTTTTCTCGATCTTTTTTTTCTGGGCACATTTAAAGTTGTGTTATTGCGCCTGAAATGTTGCACTGCATTGCATACCATAGTTTTTGAACAATTTAAATATCCTGCTATCCTTCGGTATGACCAACCACGCTCGACAAAATTCATGAGAATTTTTCGTAGTGTTGCATCGCAACTTTTATTTTTGCCCATTGTTCTTCAAAATAACTCTCAAAACTTGAAATTACAAATCTAGATTGCCGCCAAAACTACCACAAAGAATAGGAGAAGAAAGAAAATAATAATTGAGATTCAGATTTTGAAACTAGAACGCAATATCTCAGTGTCCCTAATTAAATGGCCAGCCAGCATTCTTTGAACAAATAGCACTGTGATCATCTATCAGCTATACTGTAAAGAGGTTTAATGTTTAAGAAGTTGTTATTGTTTGTATAATTAGGCACATAAATGACTAATTATACTTACATGTAAAAGATGTGGAATATTGTTTAGACTCGTTGGAAAATAAAAAATAAATTCACAATTTGGATTAACTAGAGAGTGTCCCTAATTAGTTGACCACGACTGTATATATATGTATATTGTGTGTTTGGGCGCTAGCACTGCTGTGGATAGCTATTTAAAATGTATAATTGTATTGATTAATAACATTCCATCATTTATTTACACGTGACAAAAATTTAAATAAAAAAATTAATCATAAAATTGAAAATGAAAATAAGTGTTTTATTTAAATTATTTCAATTTGTTTCCCATAATTTATTTTAGTATAATTCTGCATTTATTTTAGGCATTTTTAGTACTTGCAACTTATGGTTGTAGTTGATCACATTTTTTTTAAACGGTCACACTGATGTAATAAAGCTGATCCTCTTCCGCAAATAGCAGAATGTTTAATTTATTTTTATTTAATCCTTTTTTTAAGAAAATTTCCAAATAGATCTAGGAATTATTCTGAAGGCGGAAGTGTCTCTTCTTTGTGTCTTTGTATAGACAAATAATAGACACAAATAAGACCAGAACTTATGACATATATTTGTTAATTGGACAAATTTTTGTTTCGTGTGGGAATCGAACTCACAACCTCTGGCTTAGTAGTCAGGATCACTAACCACTAGACCAACCGGCCAGTTCAAATTCAATATTATCAACACTTGTATTCGTATAGGGCCTAACACATTATTTTTTCTATACAGCTTTGGAAGAAAAGTGGTGCCACACCAAATCAGATATGGAGAAAGTTCGAAGTGAATTTAAAGCCTCAAGATCTGCTTTGTATACCTCGGGACGGTGTCACCCTTCAAGGGCTGAAGCACAACGTGGCTATATCAATACTGTTTATATACTACTGGCTGGCCGGCATCGGACACTTCTTCTATAGCGGTAACGTAGAGGATTCGGCCACTGCTGAAATATCCAGGTTCCAAATCTGGCAATGGATCCGATTTGCAGTAAGTTAACATAATACTGCCATATTCTTTTTATTTTATCTTTTTTTAAGACAACAAGACAAGACGACTTTAAAAACATTCAAACAACTGACACAAAGAACACCAAGACTCAGAGCAACAACTTGAAGATTACACAAAGTGCTGTCCGGTGCAAAGTCAAAGTCAAAGCGTTTATTTCAAATAGGCCCAAAAGGCACTTTCGAACGTCTACATTAACATTTAAATAAGAAAGAAGAAAAATTGATTCTAGCAGCCCATTCCAAAATGTAGTTTCGTATGGAAAATAATGGGCAAGAAACTCCACTGTTACTCTTTTAAAATGTTTTTTTATATATACGGGGATTGAACCCAGTCAGATTTCTGGTAATAAAAAAATTCCTGTTGTTATTGGACTAAACTGTAACTGGCAGAATGTGGGTGTTTCATACACCTGTACCTACCTCCTCAGTTATACTGACGTGAGAGTATATACATACATATATAGCTATATGTGACTATATATATACTATGTTCGAAAATAATAATAAACTTAACTACATAAATTTACATCCTTATTTTTATACACATACATACTTATGCTCACGACGGCACCCCTAAGGTGTAGGCAGAGTGTACTAAACACCCACACTTTTTCAAGCCAAATGCGTCAACCGGGCACTGTATGACTGTACACATACTGTCTGATAGAGAATAGTCCGATCACGTAGTCTCCTTTTACGTCACCAGCAAGAGATGGAGTGGCTTTTTTCTACTCCACCGTGAACCACACGGCACTTTTCATGCGTTTTATTCTGTCATTACAACATTTTATGCAAATTTGTTGTAATGATAGACAACCATTCTCAGAATGCTGCAAGATGTATTAATTAATTTAAAAAAAATTGAGCACATTAAACTACAAACTAATACTAATATATATATAATATGTTTTGCACGGACAGACGGATGTTGGCGAAATTTAGTATGCTACCTACTATTTATCGACATACCACGCAGGAGTATCTGTGAAAACGACTTTATTATGAATCTTCTAATCGAATCACCAACTTTTATTTGAGGATTTTTGTCAGAAATATACTTGCATACATTTATTTTACAAAATCAATCAAATCAAAAATCGAAATCGTTTATTTCAACTCAACCAATCATAGGTATTTTTGAACTATCAAAAGAGTAAGTCGGTCTGACTAAAGTCAGTCATGAAGCTAGTTGCCTGTTCCAGTACGTAGATCCTATGGAGAAGAACAAGCAAGAAACTGCAAGGACACTCTTTTTTTAATATTTTACATAACCTTGTGTAACATAAGTGTACATTCATGTGTACATAAAATAAAATATGTTAGGACAATATGCAATATATCATTCTAATAAAAGTTTATTACAATTCTAAGTAAAAGCAGTCCGAAGGTGACCAGCCCCCGACGGCACTCGTTCACGAGCTGCATGCGCCATGCATGCGCCAGCCATCACCCTACAATTCAATAACTCGTTCTGTTACTATTTTTTTTTTCAGCCGCCACTTGAAGACGACCCTAAACAGAACGTGACAGTAAGTCTTGTTGAAAAAACCGCATCAAGTTTCGCTGCCCACGCTCATAAGAACTTGTGTCGATCAAACGCTGAACGTAAACGTTTGACAGCCGCGAGGTACATGAGCATGGAACTATTCTTGGCCAGGAACCCTCCAGAGTTCATCACCAGCTACCTTAACGACAACCATAAGTTCAGAACTCTTCATAATAAAGCACTCCTGAGTAACTTATAAATGCAATAGGCAACTGCAATAGGACAAAAACGACTACTTTGCTCAATATCAAATGTTTTACGTATATATACGCAGTCATTCGGCGAAACACAACGCAACAACCGGTTGAGGTATAACTTCGGTCGATCCAGCCTATTTCTCCTACGTTATATTTAAGTTAGTGACACCAGCCCCCTGATGTAGTACAGTTTGTTAGAAATTACTACTTTTTTTTAATGACATGTAATGCTGTCAGTTTTACAAAATAACATAATTTAAGTTTTATATAGATACATATTATAAAATATATTTTTTTGTAACCACATTTTTAATCGATAGGTATAGAATTCTAAAAATTTAAGCGATCGGTGAATCGACAGTAAAAGTATCAATCAATCAATCATTATTTGATAACCAAGTGTCGATAAGTGGTCTTATAATAAGAACAAATTGTCTCAACTTAGTAGCCCTTACTAGTTTATATTTTAGAAAGAAAGAGAGAAAATATATTTATTTTGTACTCATACAAGGCAAGGATAACAAAATATGAGTCAAAAATGGCCGTTAGCTCAGCTTTGTGCTACCTCGTAAGAAGCAGCGCTGGTATTATGCTAACACCTAGTGAATATCACGGACAGAGAGCCATCTTTTGGTATTTTAGTCTTCACCAAGTTCCCCAGACGTAGTGCATCTCTTTTCTTAACTTATTTCCTTGTCAAGAAGAGTTCTCCACATCATTCATGCATTCCAGACAATGGACTTAATGATTGCAGGGCTCTTCACTAATTGTATATAATATTTATTAGCTGCTCATATTCAAGCCAAAGCAGATATACCAAAAATTATACATATATGTATTTATGTACCTACACATAGTAAGTAGTGATTTGTCTGTTCTGTGATATCACATCTACATTAAGAGGTTTATAAAAGTTATATATATTGTTTGTTGGGAAATAATAAATTTTTAAACCAACTAAAAAATGTGTATTTTATTTCTATGTAACCCTAATAAATTATCTAACAGTAGGCGTTCCACGCACCTGCGGTTGTGGTCACTGCTCCGCTCCCTTGGGTAGAAGCATGGCGTTTTATAGCTGTCCTCGATAAATGGGCTATTTAAAGCATAAAAAATGGTTTCCTCAAATCGGAACAGTAGTTCCCGTGATTGCTCCACTTCTAATAAACAAACTACCTCTTTATAAGTATAGATATAGGACGCCAAATTACAACTTTTATAATATTAAACAATACATGTTAAAAATAAAATACTAAGTCCGTTTGGTCCTGGTCAATAGCGAGTTTTAGTTTATAATGATTTAACTACTTCACTCACATCTGTATTCCTAAAGGTAAGGATGTATTCAACATCCATGTTTTTGAAATAAACATTTTGCTCCCCCTTCCGTAATAAATGTTGGCATAACATGTCAACCAGGCATTTAGAAATAGGATTATCCAAACAAGTTTCACATAAAAACATATCAATGTAATCAACATTATAATTATCTCAAAAAATATATTATTTAAAACCTACGACTTAATTATAGTTTAACACTGTACAAGCATAGTAATAAAAGTTTATAATTTATTTTTGTTTTAATAAATATATACATATATATATATATACATATATGAGAAAAAATGTATAGAGTAGAATAAAAAGCGGCTGCAACTGTTACGCTAGGACGTTTCACTCCTTGATAAAGGTCTCCCGTCGGGTCAAAACTAGTCGAGAATCCCCGAAATACCCACGCAAGTAAAACCGTATATCTTTATTTAAAAGGTATAGGTACAAGTGAGTTCTTCGACTGCTATATCATTGCCATAATATGTATACTTTCAATAGCGTGGTGAAAAGGTGATATTCTGACCAAATATCATTTTTAGAGAGAAAATGGCGTTCAAATGTTCTTAAAAAGTATATATAAGATGGCGATATCAAAGCCCTGTAAGTAACTAAACATTATATTACCTACTTAGTTCTCGTTACAATCATTAGTTTTACTTAAAAATTGTGTCTTAATTTTAAATTTATAAAAACATGAAAAATAAGTCGTCATCATCGTCAATCGTATCATTATTATCAAGTTTAATATTATAAATACTAATTTGTTTAATGGTAACGCTTAAAGCCGCCGCTTTATTATATATAATAAAAAAAATATAAGATATGCTTCAGATTCTGTTTTAAGAGATAGAAAAAATAATTTAAATGCAAGTAAAGCCTCAGACAAAAGCTGCTATTTTTGTAAGTGCAAGTTATCAAATATTAAATTGGTTCAACAATAATATGTTTAACACATAACACTGCACAACGAAACGTTATTTTTTATACCTAATGATATATCAAACATCAATATCTATCTACCGTCTTTAAAACAAAAAAAAAATGACCATAAAAATGAATTATTATAATTGTATGTTATGATATTAGAATTTATAAATCAATTTTAATCAATTATTATAATTTAGATTATTAATCAAATTATTATGAAACCTCTTATTTTATCTGATTTTATACAAAAATAAAAGCCAGTTAAACCCATAAACCTCTGTAATAGTCATCAGGGCCGGATTTAGGGCAGGGCAACCGGGGTGCAGACTTCAGAAAAATAAATTAAAATTCAGATTAGTAAACAACTTTTCCTTTGATTTGTTTTTTCGCATTTTACCTTTACCAACTTTAATATTACAGGAATCATTGATCTATTTTTGTACACTCCAATCATGCAATCAGTAAAATATAAAAAAATGAGATAATTTTTGTTTCCGATTATATTTATGTTTGTTAAATAATAAAACAATACTTGGTTTTACAATAAATTATTTATTGGAAGACTGAACTAAAAAAAATTTGACCATTTTATTTAAATTTTTGAGATTTTATTTGGAAAATGGGAAAAGTTTTCAGATAATTCTTGTTTCCGACTATATTTACATGTTTGTTAAATAATAAAAGAATCTATACTTGGTTTTACAATAAATTATTTATTGGAAGACTGCACTGAAAAAAATTTACCATTTTATTTGGAAAATAATTTGGGGCCTAAGGGGCCTCCACTCCTTTGTAGCCCCGCAGTCTCTAGAACCTCTAAATCCGGCACTGACAGTATTTAACATTGACTAAATGAAAATCTTCCATTTTATTTGCTGACATTATCTGGAACTGTTATACCATTTGTCACTCTTACTATTAAGATAATTCAAAAAATATCTCACAGGTAGACATACATGAAGCCATCTATGCTGTAGGCGTGAAAAGAAACATCACACACATACACTAGAAAAACAACCTTTCATCTTGCGCAGTCAAGTAAGTATTAACAATTATATAAAATTAATTTACAAGTCAGGTCACTACAAGTGTTTGTGCAGTCTTGAATGTAACATTGGTTAGTATAAATAAAATTTAAGGCACAAGTCAATGCGTCATGCATCATTTATCAGATTCCATTGAGTTTTTCACTCTATATGTATATACTAACAATTATATAACGGTGACAAAGTTATTTGGTAATACATTTAAAGATACATATTAAAAGATTTAAAAATATCTTCCTTTACCCAACATATATTTAAACAACATAATATTAATTGTATCTATAGTTCCTTTTTTTAATAATACAAATACTTTCAATTAATTAGGCTGACTTGATATGATAGGTCAATGTAAGACAAATGTTCAAGAACTCATGCAACTGATCATTGGTTCTTATTTTATGTATATTCTTCAAAATATTCATTTCTTGCCAGAAAAATCAACTTTAGACAACCATGTATGTAAGTCTGTTTTAAATATTATTATAACATTTTTATTAATAAATTGGTGTAAATAAAAGTATCATATGAATAGGAGTCCATATAAATACAATTATTAGTATGTATAGTCCATTGGTATGTAATAATTCAATAATCATGTTGATAATAGCTAAGCAGTCCGTCAACCAATTGTTAATCCTTAGATTTGTATGCAAAAAAGTGAGGTAACTTGGTTAATCCATGAGAAGTGCTTATAAAAGTTAAAAGTTGCGTGACTTTTAATAATAATATAATTAAAATATTAGCCGCATAGTACCAGACGCGTTAATCAAAAATTGTAATTAGATTTTCTAAAATTTCAACATAAAAATTCATAATCTTTTATTTCATCAATAATTATTCTACCCGGTATTAATATTATAACACCTTTACATTTAAACCGGTTAGAATCTTCATTGGAATGTGAACATAATTTACATTTTGATATGTTATCTACAAATTCACTCTGAAAATTCTTGTTACTCTTACAAATTACATGTGATAGGTTCGTCGAGTCGAAACTTCACGTGTCTTCAACAACTGAGGCAGGGCAGGTACGTGAGCTAGCTGACTGCGCATCGCGTGCTCTGTTCGCCGCCGGCCCTCTGCCGCGTTCCCTCGCGCGCCCGTCGCGCTTCTCCTCGTGCGAGCGCCTCCCTGCCCTCCCCGGAGCGGGCCTCGGGCACTTCCGCTAGAGACAGCGCGAGTGCATGTGCTAAAGCCTCGTCCTCACTCTGTAAAAGTGCAATTTGCATTATTACCCGATTTAGCAAGCAAGGTTTCTTTGTCACGTGTATAACATTTCAATTGTTTTTTTTTTTTCAGTTCAGAAAAGTCAACTTCCCCACTAGGATTAATTCCAAATTTACTAGAAAATTATTACACCTCCCAATCAATCCATATATGTATATATACATATATATATATAAACGCCTACGCGAGAAACCAATTAAAAGAGAATACATATAACCAACCCGAAGGGTGGTCACTAACATAATCTATACTAGCTTACTAAACGCTTTTAATAGTCAACCCAGTGATAACACCAACCTATTTATATCAAATAGCAAAAATCTGAACTCATCAAATGAGAATACTAACCATATTCCCTTGTACGTCAGCAAATGCGGAAACGGAAGATGCAATGACCGTATTGTTCCTCAGTACTCTGGGCTCGGTCGCTTTTAAACGCGACATAGCTGCGTCACTGAAATCATTTTTTTTATTACCATAAGTATCAGTCAATTTCTACTAACAAATTATATTTTTAAATTAACACATATTTGAGTACATACGCTGCTTGTCTTCTCTTTGCAGCCTGTTGGCCCTCGCAGAGATGATCAGTCATGTGACGATGTCTTAAACAGAAATTGAGTGTACATTCCCCACACACCAGTGGCACCATCTCCTTTGTTTTGCAGCCTTTGAACGAACACCTGTTTGTGAATACCTGTACATGTAGCAAATTATATTAGTCTGTGGTTCTTGTCAAGCTATGAATAACTAGATATCAATTAGATGAAACAGTTTGGCATATGCATTGTATGTGAAAGTGGGTAATATACATTTATAAGTTATGTGCATAATGTATCAATTACATTGATTACACATCTAATTTAATACCATGTAGCTATATAAACCTATAGCTAATCTTTACTGTACCTTTTTACGTCTTTCTCTAGCAGGGTCTGAGGTGCACTGGTTGTCAATATGAGCCCCAACAGCAAGATCCGGAGGCTCTCCACGCCGTCCAGGGACCGGTGCACTGCACAGTGGACACACTGGGACTTGGACATCATGAGTGTTGGGTTCTGGACATTCATGCTTGGCATATGCAAAGTGATCAGAACTAAAAAAGGAAGAAATGGTTGTAATCACAAGAGATGAAGAGAGATTCTAGAGATCAAGTAAGAAAATTGTATGTAGGTATGTATCTTAATAAATCCATTTTTCAAAAATCTGTAAACATATTATGTTACTTCACAGGATTTTTATGATTAAGTAAGATATTGTATTATGATGCTGTCACAATAGATAAGGGTCGATAAATTAAACATTAAAGATGACATATCTATAATAAAATAAGGAAGTTAGCATAAGAATATGAGTCTTATACTGGCATTCTAATTACTTACCAGAATACATCTTTACACGCTCCACACTTCATTGGCAGGAAATCTATAAAGAAAAGAAATAACATTTATTTTCACACAGAAATTGTTAATATTATTACACTTAAAAACTAGAATACCATTTGATCAAGAAGGCGGCCTTTGTGAACTAGTCCAACTAAATTAGCAACCTCATTGAGTGTGCATAATGCTAGTTTCATTGGCGCCTGCTAGAGCAGAGTATGGATACATTTGTGGCTATCATCTTGCATATCAGACAGAGATAACAACTATGAACAATCTGGTACACATACTCATCTGGCATGTCCGTACATTATGGTTCTTTTCAATGGAGTAGCTTCAGCAAATATCTTGCAAGCATTACAGCATTTTGAAACTCTGCTTTGCAGTACTGCACCATGCCAAGAAGTAAAAAAAATGTTTGATGTATCAACAAGTATCCTAGATACACACCATATAATTTTAAGTAACATTTCTATCTCATAAATTTATTCTGTTTTCTCTTCAACATTGATTTATATTTGTCTTCATAAATTGATTTAAATTGCATGCCAAAGAGATGCATTAAATTCTAGTGGCTTTAACAAGTGCTTCATAAAAAGCTTATAAAGCATTAATTAGCAATATCATAAAATAAATATTAAATTGGCAAGGAATAAAACTCAGATTGTGGTAACTCTGCTTTTTTACATACTGCCACAATATGTTTCCTTAAACTGTACATTTTGAATAAATACACAAATGACCTCAAAGTAGTCTAACTTTATAGTACATGAATGATAATTTTTATTCTTATAATTATAAAAATCTGAAATAAGTCTAAACCCTAATATTATTACTTTTTCAAATATATTTACAAATACCCTACATATGGACTAATATTTTATCTAACAGTAAGAAGTATTTATAAGGAATATATTCCACACTATTAATAAATTAAAAAAGTTATGTAAGTTACATATAAGTTGTTGTTTGTTTAAGCTAAATAATTTAAAAAAAAAGAGCAATTTCACAATTATTCATTCACAATTATTTTGACAAAGTTTGACAAAGAGAATAGGTTATTTGAATATTTCTTGATGAAGAAATAAAATTGAAAGTATGTTTTGTATTCGAAGGCTAACTTAGGGGTCTTTTTAGAATGCACACCGTGTATTTCCAATATTTTATTAAACAAAGAACTATTTCTAGTATTTTTTTGTTATCTTTGTAAATAAATAATTTAGTTTAACTGGTATAAAACATAATTCTTTAAGATGAAGAGTAGAAAATAAACTTACCCAGCTTATTGCAAGTTTTGTAAGAACAATTCTTTCCAATGTGAGGGAATTCCATTTTACTGATACTTAGTGTTTGGATTCAGTACGCCTTGAAATAATATGTACCACACGGCAAACACAGAATTGATGATTGATCTAATGACGCCACAAATTTGTGAACACTTATATATAACACGATATTGCAAAATGATTACAAGGCAAGTATTCGTCATACACTTCTAGTTCAAATAGAAATCCTAGTCAACGATGAAACATCATTTCTCATTTGACACTAAGCATTTACGGAAATGGTTTTGATATTGGACCAAATGTATTATATATTTTATATTTAAAAATATATAATAAGTATATATACAATTCAATTGTTATTGTAGTAAATTATATTGACATTAACCTTAAATAGTTAATTTTATTAGTCAGACTAAGCAGAAATTTTTCCTCTAAGTAAAACACAAGAATCATCCGTAAAAGTCTACAAATTGTCTACGAAAACGATAAACTTAATGTCATCGTCGTGTAAGCGGTTACCAAAAAGATATTATAACAATAAACATTTTTTAATTAAAAAATAATCTTAGTAAAATAATCTTGCAACCAACAACGCATTTGCAACTCTTGTCTGGCGAGTGTCCTTAGGTGGCGGTATTCACTTACCATCAGGTGTCTCGTCTGCTCGTTTGCTCCCTATATCATAAAAAACACCTTAAATGTATACCTTAAAAATAAATATATCAATACATTACTTTTATTTTTACAGCTTTTCAACCGACTTCAAAAGAGGAGGAAGAGGAGGTTCTCAATTCGACTGTATTTTTTTTTTATGTTTGTTACCTCGGAACTTCCGACTGGGTGAACCGATTTTGATGACTTTTTTATATGAAAGTTGGTGCTTTCGTGTGGTACCATTTCGATTTGATCCTGTTCTGACAATGCCATCCATGAGAAAACCATATAAGTCTTAAATTGTATAATAGACGCATTAACGGTTGCCTACTTCTTTTTATGGTGAATTATCACCAATCAATAACAGTTCTACTTAAAGGTAAACTGAAGGTAACATATCTGTCTTAGGCATGATGGTAATAACTGTCGCCTGCCGTATTTCCGCACCAATACGACCTTCAAATGTTCAAGAAAAGAGTGTACTCATACCTAAAAGGCCGGCAAAACACTTGTATCACTTGAGTTGCGGGTGTCCATTGGCGGCGGTAGTCACTTACCAGCAGGTGACCCTTCTGCTCATTTGCCCCCTATCGCATAAAAGAAAAAAACGTGATTAGAAGAAACCACGACCTCCTAGAAAGGAATGCTAAAAACAATATTTTGGAACAAACAATAGTCAAAGGACTGTAAAGGCTTTTTATCGTGGTAGAGTATTGATTAGGCACGTATGGGCCTGCTCGACCAGTAGTGAAGCAACGCTTGCTTTTCATTTTGCAGATATCAGTGAGGTTTCCGGAGGCCCTACTCAACCTCTCTTCTTTCCCCTCCCCTCATCCCACATTACCTCTTTTCCCTCTCATCCCCCATACTCCTCATCACACTCAAAAGCGGGGAGCGCATTTACGACTTTTGCGTTATAGGTGTTCATGGACGGGCGGCAGTTGTCACTTCCTATCAGGTGACCCGTCTGTTCGTCTGTTATATTATAAATAAAAAAACTGACATGTATTTTCTATAAAATCACAGAGCTGATAAGGACGCCACAACACTGTCTATATCTACTCAAATTACACGTAACTTGTGTTATGGGTTGGTTAAACATGTGTAAAATTATTTATTTTATGTTACATGTGAACATGCATCCATTGCACGCTCAGACGTTTTCACGCAAGTGCCTATGTTAATTCATCCAAATATTTGCATTAATCTGATTAACCCTTCAACTTCAAATTTTCCTGAGCGGTACGTGATACGATCATAAATCTTTAATAATTTTAATATGTGTCTTGATATAAAGTCCAAGTTATTTTATGAGAACAAAGATCTTATTACAAGACGTGACTACATCGAGTATAAGAACCATAGACAATAACTAAATCGCCAAGAATGTCAGAACAAGAACTGGGAAAACGTCAATCAACCAATTGTACATCAAGGGATGTGCACCAAGTTGTCATTAAATTTAATTTGTTCAGGTGTCCGGTGGGGTGAAGGGCCTTAAGTTTGAATTCGTTATCAGTATCTATATTCAAAGTGATCCTGTCTGGGGATCACAAAATAAACTGGGATTTATAGAAGAATTACTGGTCAAGATGAGTAAAATTTTCCCAACTGCAGTTAAATTATTGGGCCATAATGTCAATGTGAGTTCTGTTATCATTTTGTATTATTAATTATAAGTATAATTATTTGTGTTAAAAGTAGTTTGATATGGACATATTTGAAGCTTTTATTTCTAATTTAGAATCTGGCTGCCCCGGCTACCACCGCATCTAGAGCAAAGTATAGTACTAAGAATGAAGCTACGTTTGAAATTAAGGTATGCTTTTTAACTTGTTATAGTTTTGTGTGAAGTGTTCTTAAAGGTCATAGAGATAGTGTCCTTTTAGCGCCAGTATTATAATGTAATGCATGTTTCAAAAAAACATGATTTTAAAATACAATCTTAATTATGTAACCTAACCTTCAGCAAGGTTTAGGAGTGTTTTGTTATTGGTATTATAATATATTTTGAAAGAAGTAGGCAATACAAGTTATACAAGATGTAAAGTATAAGAGTTTGAACAACACAACTTGTATGCCCAATATTCTAAATAAAAAGCCTTTTGAATTTTATTTTTAGTGTTGCCATGTATATTGTAAAGGGTTCACCATACCTGGGCATACCCATTTTTATTTACCCAAAACTATATAAAAATTAATTCTTGAAGTATAATATTTGTATATACAATATTCAAATATAATATATGTAAGCAACATTATTATTTTACTGTGGTATATTAGACAGGCCAGTTGGTCTACTGGTTACTGATCCTGACTGCTTAACTGGAGATTGGGGGTTTGATTCCCACACATGACACAAATTTGTGTGCTCCACCAATAGTTGTCCCAAGACTGGGTGTTCTTTTAAAGCATACCCAGACTTGGGATAGGACAGGACAAAGAACTTCTTTGTGTCCGTTGATTGAATGTTTGTAAAGTCATCTGTGACACAAGAATTATTAATACTGCAGGAGTTAAAAAAAAAAGTTGTTTATTCAACACATAGTTCTTCCTCTTCATAGATGTCAAATTACAGTTACAGAAATCATCAATCAAATTTCAGTACCAGAAAAGTGTGTTTAGAGAGTAATTTGAAGTTATTTTTTTTTTTTATATATCACTATTATAATATAACAAGTGATAGCAATATTTTAAGTACTACATTGCAGGAATTGCTTGTTCTTTGGCTTAGGATTATTATAAGCTTATATTCCACATACATGGTCCTTTTTAAACAAATATCTGGAGTGCAACATTTGAAAAGTAATATGGATTAAAAGAGGATGTAGCTATGAAAATTGAAAAGGGTATGCTGTAGTGGTTTTGGCATTTGGAAAGAATGATAGCAGTGAATGACTAATATTCTAATTCAATTAATTATTTCATATTAGGAATAAAACTTATTAAAAATGTGTTTTTTTTTTAATATTAAATAAAATATTCTGACACTAATTAAAATGGTTATTTATTATTAAATAATTATTTTTCCTTGCCATACAAACATCAAGAAACTTGAGACTTGAGATTCATTTTTTTTCTATTTTATTATCTGTATATGTATATTCTAATATTTAATATTTTTGTTTCATGTTTCTGGTTACATCATGATAGCCTGTAAGTATATAACATCTCAATTATAAGTGTCTTTTTTTTTACATTTTCCATTCTGTTTATTGAGTAAAATTTAAATGCATTTTATCACATACTTCTAACTTTTATATAAAAGTTGCATCAACCAACTGTTGTATGTCATAAGTTTCATACAGTCTTTCATTTGTGCTTGTGATTTAGATGACAAGTATATATAGTAATATAATGGTGATAGGTAAACACATATTGATTTCACTGTAATACTATTTGTTTCAACAGTACAAGCTGCACAGATTAGAAAGTAGCCCTGCAGCTAAGGCTGAGTTAACATCTGCAGATGCTCTCAAACTGTATGAACAGATGACTATTCTGAGACGGCTGGAAACTGCTGCATCTAACATGTATAAGGAAAAAATCGTTCGTGGATTTTGTCATTTGTACTCAGGTAAATGCATTTTTAACAAACATGTTAGTAATAAATTAAACAACTTTTGTATATAATTTTAGATATGTAAATAGACATGTCGAAATATGGAGTAATGTGTCTGTTCTACTCGAAAAATTGTAAAGCGAGAGTTTTACTGTTTAGTTTTGCTTCCAACATTTTTTTTTTTTTTTTTTTCCCTACAATGGCTCCATCGTTTATCGATGATTTTGCCAACGTCAAAGTGGAAAGTTGATTTATTAGTAATATAGATTAAAATTTTATGATAGTAAATAAAATAATAACTGTTTGTGTTTGTGGATCTGTGGGAGAACAAAAGATGGTTAGGGCATCAATGAACAAGAAAAAACTATAAATGGATTTTATTTAAAGAAATGAATTTGTAAAGAATTCTGACAAGTGGGGTATGAACTAATGTTAAGAGATGGGCCAAATTAACGGGTCGAGACATCTGTGGAGGGAGAAGATCATAAAGAGGAATGATTATTTTAGGGCAAGAGAAAAAGATATGGTCAAGGGTGCCTTCCTCAAGACCACACTCACATAGAGAGTGATCCCGAACTCGGAGTTTGGCATGGAATACTGGGGTGGTAACAAATCCTAACCGTAAGCGAATTATAGTAGAGGTAGCTAACTTATTAATATGTTTTTGGTTGAAGAACCAGGGTCTAGATGGGATTGAGGGTTGTAAAGAGCCATAAAATTTACCCTTTGTCAATCGGGTGGTTTGCCATGTGTCATTCCAAGACTCATTTAGTGAAAATTTAGCCAAGGAACGCAGATCTTGAGAGAAGCAGAAGTTAAGAGTCGTGATGCATCCTGATTGAGCAGCAACTTTGGCACAGGAGTCCGCAGTTTCGTTGCCAGCTATACCTGAATGGCTTGGAATCCAAGCTAGTGCTACCTCAATACCAGACAAAAGACATCTTTGAAGAACCTCTTTAATTCTGAGGATTAAAGGGAAATTGTTGTGTGCTTTGAATGGATTCTTTAAAAGATCCTTTAGGCAACTAAGGGAATCTGTAAAAATAAGCGCCTTGTTAAGTTTATGTGATTCGACATATGAGACTGCTTCCAACAAAGCAATGGATTCTCCTGTAAATATGGAGTTATAGGAAGAGGATTTGTGGTTCAAAATAATTTTGAATTTAGGGATCCAGACTGCAGAACCAACACATGCATCTGTGGATAATTTTGAGGCATCAGTATAGAGAGTAGTCCAATCAGACCAATCTCTCTCTATGACATGGCGGAATTTTTCGTTGGCTGTCGGACAATGTTTAGTAATGCCAAAATCAAGAATAATTTTTGGTTGCATGATTAGAGAGTGGTAGTCTAAATCAAAGAGAGGATTTGAAGTAGATTGATAAACAGGAGTAGACAGATTTCTAATTTTTATAAAGGAATTTAGAAGCAATGGATGGGTCTTGTGTCTCCAATACATCGATGTAGTGACCAGAGTGGATAGTTGGAGTAATATGGGAAAAAGGGCATGGGAACTATTTTGGGCAGCGTTATAAAAGTACCTGTCAGCTAGGAGCTAGCGACGGAGCTGAAGAGGGGGTTCTAAACATTCAACTTGGAGAGCATTTATCGGAGAGCATTTCATAGCTCCAGTTATAATCCGTAGGCATTTAGACTGGACTAGTTGCAGCTTGGATAGGGCAATTTTACTACATGGTTCAAGAAGGAAAGAACCATAAACAATATTGCATTGTATAAAATTTTTTGGCAGAAGGGATGGGAACCCCAACGAACCCCGGATAGGGAACGCATAACGTTCACCCCCCTTTCACTCTTTTTGATGACGTAGTTTAGATGATGAAGACCTGATAATTTTGAGTCAAGAGTGAAGCCTAGAAACTTTATGCTATCTCTAATTGGGATTGTTTCTCCTGAAACAGAAAGATTAATATCAGGTATATTGCGTTTGCGAGTGAAAACAACAGCACTGCACTTCAGAACAGAGAGAGAGAGATAGTGGTCTACAAGCCAAATGTTTAGGTACTTAAGAGCAGAGTTTAAGCGGGAAGAAGCTGTAGAGAAGGAGGGAGATGAATAATATAAAGCAACATCATCAGCGTATTGGAGCACTTTACAGAAGGAGTTAACGGACAGGTCTAGGTCGTAGGTATAAATGTTATATAGGATGGGGCTAAGTACTGATCCTTGTGGAAGGCCCTTCCATACGAGCCGAGGAGATAGTAGGGAGCCTTGATGACGAATAGAAATAGAACGTTTCATGAACATATTGCAGATGACTTGAACCATCCTCGCTGGAATACTCAGCTGTAGCATTTTCTGCCTGAGAAGAGGAAGATGAACGTTGTCATAGGCTGCGGAGATATCGAGGAAGATACCAAAAATATTTTCACTACGTGTAAATGCAAGGCGGACTTCCGAGGTTAAGATGCTAAGGCTGTCCGAAGTACCCATACCTTTTCTGAAGCCAAACTGGCTTTTACCTAATATTTGTCTGTGTTCTATTATCCATTCAAGTCTGAATTTAATTAAGGTTTCCATGATTTTTGCCATGACTGAGGAAAGCGCAATAGGGCGATATGAAGAGGAATTTTTGGGATCTTTCCCAGGTTTCAGAATAGGAATGATGATTTGAGTCTTCCAAGAATCAGGTATTTCACCGGAGCTGTAAATGGTATTGAGGATGCTGAGGAAGAATATTTTGCAGGAGTTGGAGGATTTACGAATAAAGGAGTATGGGATACCGTCAATACCAGGAGAGGAGTCATGGAGGTTGTCGAGAGCAAATGATAGTTCAGAGATAGAAAAGGGTTTCTCCATGGGATCTAGAGAGGAATCTGGAGCAGGAGAGTAGGAGATAGGGAAGCAGTCGTGATTAGGAGCATATGGAGGGGCTAGTTGACAAAGGAAGTCGTGAAGAAACGATTGTGGGTCATTGCTAGAAATGTTTGTGTAATCGATACTTCTGCGGAATGACTTTATCTTTTTCCAGATAAGGGAAAGGCTTGAGCGAGGAGATAAAGACTCACAAAACTTACGCCACCCTAAAGATTTTTTAGAAGTGAGCAGTCTTTTTGTACCAGCAGCAATGTTTTTATAATTAAGGTAATCCGTCATAGACAGAGATTTTGCAAATTTATTCTCAGCTTCTTTGCGCTTTCTAACACACACACACTAGCAGTGCATTCAGAATCCCACCAGGGGGGAGAATAGGTCAATTTGGAGGAAAGTCGTTTTAGGGGTATTGCATAATCGGCAGCTGAGTTAATGGCAGAGATAAATTGGTCGTAGAGAAGGAGGAAATTTGAGGAATTCGTTTGAGGAAGTAACGCTAAATTTGAATCCAACAATAGTGAAAATTGCTCCCAATTGGCTTGGGAAACTCGATATTTAAGAAGGGGGTGTAGAGGTTGGGGAGAATATGAAGGAGAGTGGAAAAAAGAAATTAGGATAGGGAAGTGGTCGCTTCCCAGGGAGTTTGGTAAGGGAGACCAGGAAAGGAGCGATACTAGGGTGGGGGAACATAATGTAAGATCTGGCACACTGATATTCTGCGATGGTGAAACTCTCCGAGTTGGAGATCCATCATTTAAAATACACAAGTTACAGTCATCGAAAAGATCAAGTAAGAGAGAGGAGCAAGGGTCGTTACAGTGAGATCCCCATAGCGTGTGGCGACAGTTAAAGTCGCCTAAAACAATGATAGGAGAAGGAATAGCTAAAAGAGTTGACTTTAGTGCAGAAATAGTGTTGGAGTTTGGATGGGGAATGTAAATAGAGACAAAGGATACGTTTAAAGCTCTAAGGGCGACGATATTTAAGCCAGCATTATGGTTTGGTAAAGAGAGCTGAGAGAATGATATATTTCTATTAATTAATATGGCACAACCTCCCCAGCCATCATATCTATCGTCACGAAGGCAGGAGAATCCCGATATTCTAAAATGAGAATCAGGCTTTAACCAGGTTTCTGAAACAGCAAACACAATAGGTTTGTATTGATTTATTAAGTAAGAGACATCTTGTTTGTTACGTCTAATACTTCTACAGTTCCATTGCATGAGTTGAAGAGCCATTAGAAGTATTATTTTTTGAGAGAACTGAAAGTAGTTGTTCAACAAGGACTGCAACGTCGTGCGGTAGGGCATCTGACATTTTTGTCAGCATATTAATTAAGGAGCAAAGGAGGAGCTGGACGAGATTATCATTGGGGGTAACAAGGGGTGTGGTCTCGGTAGAGGGTTTGAGGCAACAACCGTTGGGATGGGACGATGGTGGGGACCGAGTTAAGGAATTATGGTCATGGATGTCATAGGATTTCCCTAGCACAGACTTGCGACGGGGGGAAAGAATAACTGTTTTTTTATAGGTTTTCGTAGGAGAAGTAGGAGCGGGAGGGATAGAGGATGAATGAGAACGAGGAGTTACAGAAGAAAGATCGAGTGACTGAGGTCTAGCGACTGCCTCAGAATATAGGCGCCTAGAATATTGTGGAAATCGGGCGGATGCTTCAATGTAACTTATGTTTTCCTCAGACATGACAATTTTAATAGATTTTTGTCTACTATGCTCGGGACATCTGTTATCCGTAGCACAATGACTGTCTCCACGACACAAGAAGCAGGATACTTCAGATTCAGGGACTGTGCATGAGTCACCAGAATGGGGCTGGGCACACTTGTAACATCGAGGCTGAGACCTACATTGCTTAGCAATATGGCCAAACCGACAGCAATTCCTACATTGAATAGTGGGTAGTTGGTATAAAGAGACAGGTAAAGATGCATTAAAGCAGAAGATTTTTTCAGGGCGAGTCTGGCTTAAAAATGTGAGAACAACTGAATTAGATGGAACCCACACAGCGGGCCCATCTTTTTTATTTTTAATGTTAAGACGTCTAGCGCGAACAACTTCTCCGCAATTTTTAGGCACAGAAATTCCGGAGACTAACTCATCTAGGGTCCAATCGGTAGGGATATCCCTAACAACCCCCATACGGAATACCTGAAATCGTGGGATATTTGCCATATAGTTATTTTCTGTCAAAATTGAGGAATTCACAAAATTATTAGCTGAGGTACGAGAGTAAAATTCTACAGATATCTTGTTACGGCCCATATTTTTAATAGTACCTTCTATTATGTCTTGTATTTTGTTTTTATATAAAAACTGTGCAAATTTAAGGGCTTTAAAAGAGAGGCCAGAAGATGGGTCAGGTTCAAGTCTAGATACATATACAGTGTATGGACCTTTATCGGCTTCTGAATACTCTCGCCTGGAATCTGATTCAAATCCCGGTTTTGAGTACATGGATTGTATAGATTCAGCAGGGGAACGGACTTTTTTACCATCAAAGTCAACAGGAAAGACAGTGTCTGACTGCCGCTTCGTAGCTTTTAATGATTTATCGGGGGATAAACAACCGCCCCCATCAGGGGGTTTATCGTCGGGGAAATGAGCGTGGTCAACAATATTCACTAACCTTGTTCTTTACTTATTGTAGTAAGAGGTCCACACAAACAGTTATATTAAGCTAAAATATGAAATTATAAGCAAAAACACAAAAGATAACCTATAAACCAACAACTCTCAACCGAGCCGTCGATCCAATCTCGCTTCCAACATTGAAGCGTCTTTGTTGGTAGCATTACGGATTCCTCGGGTTGCAAAGTTTTTTTTTTAATTTTTATATTATAAGGACAGACGAGTCACCTGATGGTAAGTGACACCCGCCGCCTATGGACACCTGCAACTCGAGAGTCGTAATTGCGCTACCCTTTGAGGGTGAAGACAGATGAGGGTATACGGGGAGGGGAAAGAGAAGGGGATGAAGAGATGGGAATAGAGGCGGGGGGTCAGGGAAGAGGAAAAAGGAGAGGGGGTGTTGGGCCTCCGGAAACCTCAATAATTTCGGGGAAATGCAAGGCAAGTGTTGCTCCACAACCGTTTTTGTGTAAGGCCGTGGTATCGCACCGGTCGAGCCGGCTGTCCAAGCATGGCTCTACCACGTTCAAAATGATGACTGGATCGAAATCCACACTACAGATGTGAGCCCAATCTTAATTAAAGTACAGATTAATAATAAAACTATAATCATTTTTTTAAATCTAAAAACTCGCTCCGTGTCCAAAAATGATGATTAGGCTCTTCAAAATAAATTCATAGAGTTCAAAATCGAGAGTCTTACTATAAACCAGTGAAGAGTTTTAATATCATCAACTAATTCAGTTTCAAGTTGCCATATTATAGCAGCAATTTTTTCTTTTTTATAATAGGCAACTCCCGCATTAGGAATAATTCCTGTGTCGCGTACGTCAACTATTTGAGAATCACACAAATTGTTGTCCCACGTGGTAAACGAAACCACGACCTCCGGTTTAGCAGTTAGGGTCACTAACCACTAGACCAACAGGTCAATATTATAGTATTGTCATCCAAATTACATGTACATACAATGTTTCTTTTCGCTACGACAAAAAGGTAACTTCAAATTAACTTCTACAGTTTATTTACGTACTTAGTTGAAAGGGAAGGTAGGAAGTCGCGTGGTTCTCCAAGGAGTATAATAGGGCCACCCCGGTATGGTTTGCAGAAGGTGAGAGACGCTCTTCGGCGGTTTAGGCGTGTATGTATCTTTTTTATTATAAGAAATCTTAAGTCCTTAGTGGGTCAGAGGTGTGATTAAGTCTAAATTGCATTCTTGTATTAACTAGACAAACAAAACAGGTCAGGAAGCAGTAGCAGTAGGTATGCACGCGGCGATGCGTGACGTCGACAGTGTGATAACAGCCTACCGTTGTCACGGTTGGACATACTTGATGGGCAGCTCAGTTTTGGGCGTCTTAGCCGAGCTCGCTGGCCGCAAATCTGGCGTCTCTCGTGGAAAGGGAGGGTCTATGCATTTGTATGGACGCAACTTTTATGGAGGCAACGGTATTGTTGGAGCTCAAGTAAGTGTCTGTCGACTGTTTTGTATTTACGTACCACATTCTATCTGTTACGCCTACGTGATAATCATGTGAAGGTGATGATGACGTGAGAGAGTCATACATAGACTATGGTATATGCATATGGTACCATTATTCCAGCTAAAAGTACTGCTCACATGTTGATAATGTATAGTCCATCCGACGGTTTGCTGTACAACCGCCCGTGTAACATATAAAATGATTGCATTCTACAACTAGGTGATGTAATGTTTGGTGATCAATTAAGTGTGTATTTTTTCGATTATCCTAATCACCACCAAAAAAGTATTTGTTATTAATGTGAGAGAGGTAGGCTTCGGCATGTATGGGTGGACACGACTTGAGTATTACCACAGCCTCTCAGAAAACTGGCAATTATACAATGCATTGTGTGACCGAGTGAGTGAGGTTACTGGAGGCCCAACCCCCTTTTCCTTTCCTTCATTCCCCTCATCCCTTTCTCCCTTTTCCCCTTTCCCCTACCCTAAAAGGCGGACAGCACTCTTGTGACTCGTGAGTTGTCACTCACCCGTCCCCGTCTACTCGTTTGTCCCCATATACTAAATAAAAAAAAGAATGTAAAAGAACAAGAGACAAAAATCTGGTTCCGTGGTGTTCATTTACCAACGACCACTGGCTCGGCAGTCACGGTCAAGGCAAAAACTAGACCAACAGTCCAGAAAAAAAAACTACTTGTGTACTGGAGACTCTGTCTGCAATACACCATTTCTTGAACCCGCATTCAACAGCCATTATTTTCTAGGTACCCTTGGGTGCGGGGGTGGCATTCGCTCACAAGTACAATGGCGATGGTGGCGTCAACTTCGCTCTGTACGGAGATGGAGCTGCCAACCAGGGACAGATATTCGAAGCTATGAACATGGCCAAGTTAATGGACCTGCCCGTTGTGTTCGTCTGTGAGAATAACGGATATGGTGAGAGATACCTTTTTAATTTTAACGCAATTTAGTTTTCATCGTCTAATAACTTGTCTTATTCTTGTTCCCGGTGAGGTAGGCAGACAGAGATATCTCAACAACTACTTAATCTTATTGTTAGTATGGAGGAGCGGTTGTTATGTCCCTCCAACCCAAAAGGAGGATCCCACGACCAGGCGTGGGGATCTATGTTGGGAATTGTAGGTATAAATACTAATCTGCGCGAGAATTTTCATGTCGCGGTGCAGGATATTACTACGTAGAACAGCGTGTGTTCGCTAGATGATGCTGTTGAACGTTTCTGTTATTGGAGGTCTCCCCATTAGCAACTAAAAAAATCTAAATGATATCTTACAACGTAGTCTAGATATTCTTGTGTGCTTGTTCATTATATCTGTGTATTTGTACAAAGATAAAAATATCTTTAGTCAAATAACTACACATGCCTAAATGTCTGAATAGAGATTTATTTCGCGCAGATAAGACAATAAAATGATTGAATCGTGCCTTTCAAATGACCTACTACATACACAACGATCCAAATTTCAATCGCTTGTTTACATTTTATAGTTGTGTTAATTAAAAGTATAAATAGATAATAAGCGTACAATATTTTGGTCAGTTTACCGCATTGGGCCACAGAATGTTATTGTATTTTTTTTATAATCATTTGTAACAAGTTTTTTTGTTGTTTCATGTCTAGACATATTTAGGGCTTCAATAGGTATTATGTTTTAAAAATGAGATATATATGTTGTTTTAGTATTGCTAGTATTCATATATGTAAGTCTAGTGTATAATTAAGATAAGATAAGTAAAACAAGAAGGAAAAATCTCAAATTTAATTATAAGTAGCTTTCGTCTGAAGCTTTCTCCGTTACTTTAATAAAAGTCAAAGTAACTCTGTCTTTGTTATATTTTCATCGTTAAACTGCTGAACCCATTTTTATGAAATTTGGTGTATTTCCAACTCTGGAGGAGTAGATGCTACTTTTCGATATGAAGCCGCGGTCAGATGCTTCTTCTTGAAAATTATTTCGTCTGTGTTGTATACCTGTCGCTTAACTGTGACCGGCTCAGTAATAGGGGAGTAAATTAGGTCATTCCCGTCATCTGTAGTTTTGACGACGGGGTACTATCGACCGACAGGAAGTTGCGTTCGGGAAAAAATATTAGCCGTCAACATCAAAACGATTGTTTTTCTCCCGTTCGTCAACTGTGTGGGTGTATGTGTAAATTCACAAAATTTGAGATGTTTTCATATACAGTCGTGGTCAACTAATTAAGGACATTCATGATAGTGGACAGCAATAACCGGCTATGTACATATAAATATAAAACCCTGTTGATTTCTCAGTAACTATTATTTGCATAATTTGATCCGATTAATTTACTATAAATGGCTGTAAATAAAAGATTAAATAAATATAAAAAAGTGTTTAATATCAAAGGTTAACCATGTATTCAATTTAAGGTACAATTCTGTAGCTGGACATTTAATTAAGAACAGTAAAGTAAAATGAAAAATAGAGTTAAACAGAACTAATAATCTGCAGTATTTTAATTTCTTTAACAACTTCATTTTATTACGGGTAAAATCAGTACCCAGTAGCAAAACCTTTGTTAGTAATTACCGCTTGACACCGATGTGGCATAGACATTATCAGTTTCTGACATATTTCAACAGGAATGTTTGCCCATGCCTCACAAAAAGCTTCATTAAGTTCATCTAAAGTTGTGGTACGATAAATGGCAACTTTTTTCTTAATTTCGTGCCAAAGGTGCTCGATTGGGTTGAGGTCGGGGCTATTTGCTGGCCAATCTAGCACTGATACCGACTGTCTGTTAAGAAACGACTTGACTGAACGGGCTGTATGTTTTGGGTCGTTATCATGCTGAAAAGTCCATATAATAGGAAGATGTTCCTCAGCATAGGAAAGCATAGTTTCTTCTAATATTGCCTTGTATTGATGTTGGTCTAAGTTACCCTGAACTTTCCTCACAGGTCCCACTCCACGTCCAGAAAATGATCCCCACATTTTAATGTTTCCTCCGCCATGTTTCACCTGCTTTTTTGTGAATCTTGGATTCATTTCCGCTTTTACAGGACGCCGTACGTATTGCCTTCCATCTGAAGAAATCAAATTAACCTTGGTCTCGTCAGAGAATAATACATGTTGCCATTGGTCGTAGGTCCAATGTCCATATTTACGTGCAAATGCCAAACGTGCATTTCTATGCTCTTTCTTTAACAACGGTACTTTGCGAGCCACTCTTCCGAACAACCCTGCTTCTACCAGACGTCGTCGAACTGTCCTCGCTGATACACTGACTCTTTCGTCTGCCCCAAACACTTCATGTTTAATTAAAATAGAGCCTAGAAACGAATCTTTCTTAGCTAACCTGGTTATCATTCTATCTTCTTGCGGAGTTGTTTTTCTCGATCTTTTTTTTCTGGGCACATTTAAAGTTGTGTTATTGCGCCTGAAATGTTGCACTGCATTGCATACCATAGTTTTTGAACAATTTAAATATCCTGCTATCCTTCGGTATGACCAACCACGCTCGACAAACTTCATGATAATTTTTCGTAGTGTTGCATCGCAACTTTTATTTTTGCCCATTGTTCTTCAAAATAACTCTCAAAACTTGAAATTACAAATCTAGATTGCCGCCAAAACTACCACAAAGAATAGGAGAAGAAAGAAAATAATAATTGAGATTCAGATTTTGAAACTAGAACGCAATATCTCAGTGTCCCTAATTAAATGGCCAGCCAGCATTCTTTGAACAAATAGCACTGTGATCATCTATCAGCTATACTGTAAAGAGATTTAATGTTTAAGAAGTTGTTATTGTTTGTATAATTAGGCACATAAATGACTAATTATACTTACATGTAAAAGATGTGGAATATTGTTTAGACTCGTTGGAAAATAAAAAATAAATTCACAATTTGGATTAACTAGAGAGTGTCCCTAATTAGTTGACCACGACTGTATGTAACTATCTATATCTGCCTTTCAGAGGCTCTCTAACTACTTTATTATCGTTCATATATTAATATGTAAACCGGTTGTTATACAATGCTTGCATTGTATTTCTCCTAGTGAGTGAGGTTCACGGAGAACACATCCCCTTTCCCCTCCCCCTTCCCCACTTTTCCCCTCATACAACTGGAGTTGCAGGTGTCCATTTGCGGTGGTAGTCACTTACCATTAGGTGACCCGTGTGCTCATTTACCCTTTTATACTATAAAAAAAAATCTCTAGTCTACTGTCTTGGCAATGCTCTTATCAGATTTGCAAACTCTTGTTTTGCAGGTATGGGTACCTCTTCGGATCGTGCTTCTGCTTCAGCGGATTACTACACACGCGGTGACTACGTGCCCGGCATTTGGGTGGACGGTATGGACGTGGTCGCCACCAGGGAGGCCACACGATACGCCATCGACTACTGCACTAAAGGAAAAGGTAACCTGGGTCTCCATTATATGAGTTGAATGATGTGTCATCATGTTAGTTATCTGTATATAAAGGCAAAATAAGTGACTAATATATCAACGCTGGTAGGGATCACAGATGCTACATAAAATTTTAGTTTTTATGACATATGTATACTAACTAACTAGCTGACTTAAACAGTGGTAGATCCATGCTTACGCACGAATGGTCCGGCTCTACTGAGTGATACCACGGCCTCACGTAAACCGGTTGTGAAGCAACGCCTGCCTAACTTATCTCCCCGAAATTAGTGAGGTTTCCGGAGGCCTAACTCCCCTTCTTTCTGCTAACCCTTGTCCCCCTTCCCTTTTCCCACATTCTCATCCCCCTCTCTTCTTTCCCCTCCCCTCATCACCTTCAAAGGCGGGGAACGCACTTACATTATAATATTTAAAAAAAACATTGTAGAACAGACTTCGTACTGATTGGTTTTCCTTCATAGTTGGTATATTGCACGGGACCTGGGTATTCCTTAAAAAGGAAGCTGCCGAGACTTCTTGCAGACCTTAGTCGCTCGGTCAGCAAACGACAAGCACCGTTAATGCAGAATGCCCCTCCAGGTTTAGAGAAGCAGGCCACCATCTCAGGCCTGTCTCTGCCGGGTTAACTGGTAGCCCAATCCGGTACCCCGAAGAACGCTAATGATAATGGACGTTATTTATACATGAAAATATGCTTTCAGAGCATACTTTTCATTTTGGGAGTATCAAAAATAATATATACAGGCTGTCCTGAAATTCAACGTCCAACGGCAAGGGGGGGGTAGGTGACTGTATGACACACAATAAATATAAAATCATCAATTATTTGATAGGTCCATTGGTAATGGAGATGGAAACATATCGGTACAGTGGACATTCAATGTCCGACCCTGGCACGTCGTACCGAACCCGCGAGGAGATCCAGGAAGTGCGACAAACTCGCGATCCTATCACCTCCTTCAAAGACAAAATACTCTCTGCCGAGCTTGTCACGCCTGATCAACTTAAGGTATGGCTATTTTGATTATATACATAGTTACCAGGCAGTTCCACATAATGAGGTAAGGTCGCCTATTGCACATCTCAACATTGCTGTACTTTTTTTTATGCGATATGGTGCAGACGAGCAGACGGTCACCCGATGGTAAGTGTGTAATCCGGAAATACGGCAGGTGACAATTTATTCCACAGGCTGGTTGTACTATTTGTACTAATGTCGTTACTCGTTGTTATTTAATGCTAAAAGTGTAATGTTTATATTTCAGGAGATTGACACTAAAGTCCGCAAGGAGGTGGACGTAGCGCATGCCTCAGCCAAGAGCGATTCCGAGATTGGACTGGAGGAGCTCTCGGCTGATGTCTACAAACTCTGTTTGGAGCCTGATGACTTGATCAGAGGGGTTGTTCCCGATACCCCCTTACAACATATATCAGTAGTCAACAATTAAAGGCCTTGTACATCATACAAAAGCTTCAAATAATAGCATACTCTTCATAAGATTTTACTGTTGAGGTTAAAAAGAGATCTAAATCCCAAATATCATGGATCTGAATAAGCTTTCATGTTTAAAATCACCTGGGGTCTTGTTTAGCGTTGTATTGAGATTTATTATATTATATATATATTATTATAGTAAATTATTATAATATATATTATATATATATTATATATATATATATTATATATATATTATATATATATTATATATATATTATATATATAATATATATATTATAATGTATATTATATTATTATAGTAAATTATTTCAAATATTACAGATTTCTTGTTTTGCTATAATTATATAGCAAAATAAGATAATTTGAGACCTCGATAACGTTGGGTGTAGATTTATTTTTAATATCTGCAGAGTGTGTTGAAGAATTGACTTAAGGTTATACAACAGTGCATTTTACACATTTTACATACTCTGTTCATAAGAAATACTAATATTATAATAAGATAAAAACTATTTATGATCAGATTTTGTAATAAAAAGCCTTGTTATTTATTTAGGTGTAGATATATATTTATATATTTCTTTAAATGTTACTTTTGTTGTTAATAGTTAGTAACATACCCCTAAGGATAATGTTTAAACTGCTGTTATAGTGTAAGATTCATGACACACTTTATTTTGGTTTTGTTCACTGATTGTAGGTCTGAAAATACTGAACATCTTGGGTCTTCTAATAGGTTCTGAAGGTTCCAAATTGTATAAAAGTAATATTATATAATTAAATATTTTTATATTTATCTGTTTTGTGAATTATGATATGCGTACTCGGTGCTATGTATATTTAAAATACAGTGTAGGGATTTTTTTCACTTAAAAGGCTCACAGTCTAAAAGAAAAACCGCCATTCTGCATACCGGATGTTAACCATATTTAAATACTCATAAATTTGTTTGGTACCACGCTAGTAACACAAAACATTGATAAAGTTTCTTCTAATCATAATATTTGAGAGCTAAGCTTTTGTCGAAACTGTAGTTAGATTAGCACCTCACCATAGACGAATACTCTTATCGTAGTACTCACCTAATAGTTCGCCAACATTTCGTGGCTTGCATTTTAGTTCTACCATTTCATTACTTAGGAAACGTGAACCTTCCTACTATCGGATTTTCCTTCCAATGGGCCTCACCAACTTTGGGGCGTGTTTCTGAGGTCTAGAAAGATACTAAAATAACTTCTAAAATTCTCATCATACTCAAATTCCCCGGATTTCATCAGAGTTCATCAGAACATGATCGATTTTTAACTACAACTGGTGTGTGGATCAGCTAAACGAACATCAGTATCAGGTAAAGTATACATGACGGTGTTCTCTGGCCTTGGAATAAATTGATCTTGATAATCAAATGGCTTTTCAGCTACAACTGGAATGTATATTTTCTCATCAACAATTAAAATTTCCACTGAATATATTAACTTCTTAATCGGTGTTGCCACTATAGCCATGTTTTAATTATCTTTAGAAAATTTGAGTCTATGGTTGAACGCTGCTTTATCGACTCAACATATATATGTTAACTGTGAAATGCCGATACCTTTGCCTGTGGTTGATACAGACACGGCTCGGATAATTTATTAACATTTTTATCTTTAGTCCAATTCCATTTTTGAGGATGATTGCAAAGGTCTCAATTTTTACTTTCCCGTGTTGGGAACATTTGTATTTTCGATATCTTCGGTTGATTCTCTTATAAAGTCTGAGATCATCGCCATACTGACTTTCCCAATTTCACCAAAATTATTTTTTTATTGTCCCCAATTTTGAATGAACTCACTTTTACTTCTTCTACTGAAGAAAGTGATGCTTCGTACAATTTTTTTTTAAATAATACCTTCTAAGGCACCTAGGTCCTGTATCTCTATTTTAATTAACTAGGCCTAAAATCGTATTGGATTATTTTTAACTCTCTTCAGGTAAAACCGTTTGCAAAGCTGAAATTGGAACTGAAAGTCACCTGGCTGATTTAGTTTCAGCATCCTTAAGTCTTTTCAGTCGAAAATGGAACAATTCACCCTGAGCTTTGTAACCTAGCCATATTTGTCGTATATATCTATATAAGATTGCGGGAGAACAATCTGTTCGATATATTTAACCTATTTTTTTGTTAAACCAAACTCCCTATCGGCAGGTAAAAACGAGTGCCCTGGCACAGAGAAAAACAATTCTATCGTTTTTAAGCTAGTCATGAGCTTCATTTATTAGCCAGTAAGAGAGCATAGCGATCACAGTGCAATTTTTTTTATGGGATTCTCAGCCATCTCCTATAAATGTCAAAACTTTTGATTGATATATTTTTTATTATTTCGAACTGAATTATTTGCTATGTATATTTCCGCTATCCTATGACTATCGTAAAATTATACATGTCTTGATGACTACTATAATATGCGTATTGTTCAGGAGTGCCTTTGCATTTTGAGCGATTTTTCTGACAGTCAAAACATGGTTAATCTACTAGGTTCGTACTCCTTGTTAAGCTTGTAAAGCCTTATTAACCCATTATCTGGGTTGTGGAGTTCTGTTCACGTTGGATCCTCTCTGTTAGTGAAACATTTCGAGCACACGTCAACCCTTGGAGATCTTAAGTTTATGTTGTAACATGTATTAAATATGTATTTCTGAACACTCTTTGCTGAACCTTTAATCGTTGATCGCATTGCTGGATATACATTCGTCACAATTTACTTCTTGCACGTACTACCATTTATTTTTGCCACACCCCAAGGTTGACTGGGAGAGAATGCCTGAGGCATGAAGTTCGCCTTTGTACAATATGTGCAATAAGTCAAAATAGAAATAAATAAATTTACGAATGTTGAGCTCTGATGGAACAGATTTACGAACAGAAGTGTCTGAACACAATAATGCGACTCCAATAACGATGCGATTCAATAAATTTTATAAAAGCCGTTTTCTCAATATTTTTAATAGAAGTTCTGTCTTCACGGTTTCCCTGAGGAGGGTTGCCAGTAGTCAAATAGTGTTTGGCAATCGTACATAAAATATTTTTTGTTGCTGAGACTTCCGAATACGAAGTCTAGTGTGACATACCTTTTCACCTCTTTTCCGTTTACTGCGTTTTTTCTAGATGGTAACTTTACTTCATATCATTTTAGTATATTATTTTTTCTCTGGCTTAGAATAAGTTTCGAAAAAGCTTCGCGAACCTTCGGCATATATCTAAAATGATAATACCGAATGTCACAAGAAATCACAATTATTTGGAGAAAAATCCCGAAAACATTTCAAACGGACCTCTCTGGAGGATGGATCTGATCGCTTTTCCTTTTTCTATCTATATTTGGAGCTACTGGTGTGATGTTAGCTTCTATAAAAACAATACAATTATTAAAACCGGTTCCCAAAATCACAAACGTGTTAGAAATTAAGTCGAGGCTGCCATGACAGTATAGCAGCATAATCTCCTCAAATTGTCTGAAATGAACAGGAGGCCAGTGGCGTTAATCCAGCTAAGATTATTCGTCAGAGGCGCTTTTGCTCTTTACTGATGATTTTTACTGCAATTTTATAGATGTTTATAGGTGTCTATAGGTGTCACCAATCTATCTGAAATAGATTGGTGACTCTATGTTGTGTGTTCAAAGGCTTTCCATTTATCTCATAAAGTATCGAGTCTCTGTTAACTCTCAGAAGATCAGTCCAATTTATTTTACAATGGTAATTATGTTAAAGCAATTTTGTTCCCTCCTCGCTTATTATACAAACATGTAGCAACCATATAAAATGAAGCAAAGAAGAGATTTATCTTAAATACCTAATACCTTAAACGTGTAAATGTTAGCACAGGTGGTAACGTAGGGGTCGGTGGTAATTTCAGTTCGTAAAAGTTTATGTGCAGTCCATAGTCTAGAGATAGCTAGCAATGGAAACGATCGTCAACTGTCAAGAGTCGTTGTGAGGCTGTCGATGTCGAGTCTCAGCTGACAGTTTTAACTCCCATTTCATATTTTTAAGTTAAAAGTTTGTTTTTATGATATAGGGGACAGACGAACAAACAGATTGCTTGATGGTAAGTGACAACCACAGCCCATGGACACCTGCAACTGAAGAGACCTAAGTGCGCTCCCCTCATTTGAGGGGGAGGAGGTAGGGATGAGGTGAGGGGAAAAATTAGAGGAGGGAATGAGGGCGAGAGAAAAAGGAAACGAGGAGGACAGGAGGGAAAAGAGAACATGGGGAGTTTGGCCTCCAGTTCCCTCACTCACTGGGTAGTGCAATGCGATACATTGTATGTCTACCGCTTTTCTGTGAGGCCGTGGTATTACTATGGTCAATAACAGCTTACACATTCGTACATATGCATGGCTCCCCTGCGATAGCTGTGACACTAATTTTATTAAGATAGGTTTTCTGCTACCTAATTATTTTAATAATATATTTTCAATACATTAGGAAGACCCAGTTGTTTTTTAACATACATTTGACATACATAGAGATGCTTAATGCCAATTTTTTTTAATAACCTCTTTAAAGTCTAGTTAGGTTAGATTCCGGGCCATTCAGATTTTTTAAATTTTAGTCAGTCTTATTAAAGAAAAAATCTTATACATTACTAAATGTAATTTCCTAAAAGAAGATTAACAATATATGTAGGTACATAATATATTAATTTATAAATGATTTAATTTCGTCATCCAATGATCCTCAACATTTAATTGCCCATTGGCCTTTAATTTAATACAGCTTGTTCCGTAATTACATTTTATTCTTTTCTTCACAATTCCGTATTCCTTTCTTCACGATCTACCGATTATTATATCAACCACTGACTTTTGTGCAATTTTCTACTGATTCTATTAAATTTCTATTACGGCAACACCGCTTCTGCAAAGAGAGCGCTGTCAAAATAAGTAGTATATGCATTTATTTAGAATTTTTGCTACTCAAAATCACTCAACAATGTTAAAGAAATAACGAGAATCACAACACAAGAAAATTATCTCTTTACTTATGTATTGGTCAAGAAATGGGAAATTTTTATACCACCTGCATCTAACTATATGCATTCAGGTTTCAATGACAATTATGGTATACTGTCTCATTTATTAATTAAACTTATATTTGGTGTGGTAATGGATTCGAAAAGTTTATTTTTCACATGAGATGTATCTGTAATGAAATTAACCGCTAAGGAAGCCGTTTTTAAATTCAAACTCAGATTAAGTGTTTTTTTTAAACAAATATATTTAAACAGAAGCTATAAACTTAATACTAAATGAAATGTTTAAACAAAAATAATAATTTTTACTTTTAAATCTTAACTAAGCACCAAGTAAAGTGAAAAAATATTACTCATTAATAAAAAAAAGAATACCTCAAATACACAATTTGAAAACATAATTACAGTGTGTCTGAAAGAAATATCAAAATAATGAAGGAGTACTAACTACTTATTCTCTGTTCTCTGTTCAATATTTGTGTTACATTTTGTTCACAATTGTTTGTTATACACTTTAAATTACATATTCAAGACATTAGTAGATAATTTCTTTGATATGGATTACTTTCTGAGAAGAGCCCCCTCTAATGCTTTCCACTTTTTTCTAATGCTACCTGCCTCTACAACTTGTTCTTGCCTGCAACATGCACAATATCATCGGTCAGTTGGTTTATTGGTCTTCCTATTAGTCTCTTGCCTTTTGGTCTTAACCATTTCATTTTTTTCAAGATCTATCTGTCGTCTTTGTACCTTGCTGAGTGCACTGCCACTTATCATTTTTAAAATTGTTCTATCTCTTGCCCTTTGGCATGTAGCAATTTTGTTCTCTGTTTTATTTGTATATTATGTAGATAAAAATTTAACATCAGTATGGAAAATTTGGAAGTAAATTTGGAAAACTAATTTTAAAATATAATATGAAAGTGTTTTTGATTACAAGATTGTTTACACATTAAAATCCTCTGTTAATAAATTAACTACACATTATATTATTAGAAAATTTATAATTATTTTGTTAATAACTATGTTGTTTGTTCAGTCTTTCTAAATAAGTACTTGCCACCCCAATTATGGCATGTAATTAATTGGGGAAAAGTAGGTGATCTCTTTCAATTAAATTAATTATTATATATTATATAATATATTAAATTATTAAGATTTTTAATAAAAAAATAAATAAAACAAGGATCACAATTTAATAGAGGTTGCATTTGAAGTCAGCGGGAAGGCAATCTGTGGCTGCATTTATGAATGAGTATGTGGGCCCCACACCCAATAACATAAGCATACTATTCTTTTGTCCAAAATTTTGCTTCGCCTCCTCCCCTCTAAAATGTTGTTATAGTCTCCACCTTCATTACATCTTCCTATGGTGCAAAATAGGGCCACAAAACAGGGAATAATAATGACAAATTGGTTGAGGCTTTTGCGGCCGATTGATGACTCGTTGGCTTTATTCGGGTCTAAAGGCCGTCGTATGTTGGAATTGCTTCCTAACGTTTCGCTAGCACGAGTGGCCAGCTTCTTCAGAGGTCCTTCCATCTCCGATACTGGATGCAGACTGACGATTCCTCTCGTGGTTTTCATCTCATCCCTGTATAGGGGATGGGGAAACTATTGGGAGCACTGGGCTCCTTATAGTGATCTTCTCCGCGGTTCATCACTATGAACCGGTCTTTGGGGTTAAATCCCCGGTCTCGAGGCTGTACCGCTGGTCGACCCTCTAAAGAGGGGACCGGCGATCCGCCTGCGAGAGACCGGTGGTTCGCCTTCTCTGTCCGATGCAGTCGCCCCGCTCAAGGAAGCCGATATTAGCTCCCGAGCGGGGCGTTTTAGCCGCCTCCGGATCAGCACAGTCGTGTCTGGGTGGGGTAATGGGGCAATGTTTTGTAGATGCGGCATTGCTGAGCAGTCGGCCCGCTCGAACATGCCCGTGGCGAGTCTGCTTATGAAGCCATGGATTGGCTCCCATTTGAGATCGCGATAGATCGTGGAGTTCTTTAGATACCTGGGCGCGTCGACCGCCATTCGCAGGCATCTGTTTTCCGCAGCTTGGAGTCGCTTGCGCTGTGACTCTGCTGTCAGGTTATACCAGGCAGGCCCCGAAAATGTGAGGCGTGACCTGATATAGGTTTTATAGATTCCGAGCTTTGCTCGGATTGGTACTCTAGAGGACAGCAGAGGGCGCAGCTTTGTTCTCACAAGCTGTGCCTTTGTAATGACGGTGTCGACGTGTTGGGACATCGACAGGTTTCTGTCGATGGTCACTCCCAGGTATTTAACTTTCGGCGACCAGTCTGTGTGTCTTCACCTAATAGTGTGTGTCACCAGTGTGTCTTCACCTAATAGGCGAAGGTTGGGTGGATAATGCGCCATGCCGGTCAGCAAGGCTTGTGTTTTGCTGACATTGCACTTGAGTCTCCATTTCTTGAGCCAGCATGGAAGTGCCTCAAGAGTGGGACTCAGTTTGCGTGCAGCATGGTTGGCGTTGCGGGAGCTGGATGTGTATGCGGCGTCGTCGGCAAATAGTGCCAACCTGACGTCACCGACTACCGGGATGTCGTTCGTGTATTGGGCGTACAGGATTGGCGATAGGCAGCTGCCTTGCGGGACGCCGGCACTTATGGGCTTCTCTTGTGACGTGTTATCACCTATGGCCACGTGGAATTTTCTATGTGATAGAAATGATGCGATGACCGCCACAATTCTGCGTGGTAGAGAAGTCTTCGACAGTTTGTGGATGAGACCATCATGCCACACCCTGTCGAAGGCCTTCTCCATGTCTAGCATTACGGTCACCGTGTGTCCACCTTTGTTTAAACACGTGGCCATCTCGTCCAGAACGCGAGTCAGCTGCAACGTGGTGGAGTGTCCTTGGCGGAAACCAAATTGTTCCGGCCTTGGTTGAATGTGCGGTTGCACTCTCGCCAGTAGCAGCCGCTCGAACACTTTGGACGTTGTTGAGAGAAGAGTTATAGGCCGATAGTTTTCTGGCTTCCTGAGGTCCTTCCCGGGTTTCGGTAATGTGATTACCCGTCCCCGCTTCCAGATGGTAGGGAAGTGTCCGGTTCTCAGGATGCCATTAAACAACTGGGTTACGGCTACCAGTGCCTTTAACGGAAGTCTGTGCAGCGCGGAGTTTGGTATACCATCCTCGCCAGGTGCTTTCTTGGGGTTGGTTTTCTTCATTGCCGCCGTAACTTCTGCCGGGGTAACAAGCATTTCGCCCTCCAGTTGGCCGATTGGGGTAGAGAGAGGTAAGATCTTACTGCCTCTTCTACCTGGCGTGTGTGGAAATTATCGTGCTCCTCATGAGGTGTAAATTGCCCTTCGAGGTTGCATGCGATAATTTCGACGCGGTCCTGGACGCGGTAACGGAGATATCCGTCCCATCCGAAGAGAGGACGCGTGGGGTTAGATTCAGTTGTAAGTTTTTGACAGAGTCGGTAAATCGAGGGTGTATCGTCCTCGATGTTGATGAGGAAATCTTCCCACGTATTACCTCTATGCTCCCATAGGGCGGTCTTAAGTTGGTTGGTGAGGTGGTTATACCTGGTCTTATTCTGAGGGTGGCGAGTTCTCTGCCAGAGCTTCTTGGCCTCGCGCTTCTCCCCAAGCAGCCTCCGAATCCGGGCAGGCAGCGGGTCGTGTCGCTCGGAGTTCGGTCGGGTGCTTGTGGAGGCGCGCAGTGCGGCTTGGATAGCTCTGGACAGTTCCTCAGCGGCTGCGTCAACTTCTTTTGGTGTTTGGAGTAAGGCTGGAGCCTCGTATCCTGAAAATACTTCCAGGTACTTACTCCAGTTCCTATGCACTAGGGGTTTTGGTGGGTTGACCATCGCCGCGGGTTCCCTGAACACCAGTAGCACAGGTCTATGGTCTGAGGGGAGGTCTTGGAGAACCTCCTGTGTCGGGGGTGCCCTCAGGCCTCTGTACACTAAGATGTCCAGGATGTTGTCCCGGCTTGAGTCTATGCGGTCTATCCTGGTTGGCTCCCGGGGGCCAGAGACTTCGTAGCCGTGGATTTCAGCGTCTTGTACCAGGAGTTGTCCTGCTCTGTTGCTGTTGGGGCTGTGCCAGGCTGGGTGTTTCGCGTTTAGATCTCCCACGATGATGGTCGGTGTTGGGTGACTTAGAAGACTGCGTAGTTCGTCAGTCTTGAAAGTTTGGTGCGGTGCGCGGTATGCTGCATACAGGCGTATCTCTCGCCCGCTAACCTGGATGTCGACACCTAGTGCGTGCATGTTGTCGAGTCCTATCGGCTCGACGGGTTGGTGCACAATTGTCCTTCTTACCAGGACAGCAAGTCCACGGTAGGCTTCACCTCTCGGCGAGACCTCATCTTGGCGGTAGATGAAGTATCCCGGGACCCTTAGCGGGATACTAGCCTTAAGATGGGTCTCGCTTATCAACATAACGTCGACCCGCTGTTCTGTCAAGAAAACGCGTAGGAGTCCTACTTTGTTTTTCAAGGACTCTGAGTTCCAGTGAACCACCCTCAACGGCTTATCCATTGGAGGGGAGAGACTGGAGAATTCCTGCTATGTTGACATCGCCGGCCTTTACTCGCTGTGCAAACAGCATAAGGAGGGCGGCGAGTTGGTCTCTCTCTGGGTGCGGTGTTCCCCCACCTGTAGAGGTTGTGGGTAGGGGTCGCTTCGCGGGATCGGTCTTCTTTTTCCGGCGTTTCCTCTTTGACTTGGCTTGAGGTGCTGGGTTAGCCTCTGCCATGAGGGTGGCTGGTGCCGAGTCACTAACCATGTTTGGGCCCTTGCAATTTGCACAAGTTGGAGGCTGGTCTCTTGGGCGCGTGCATTCGTGTGCCGGATGCTCGCCCCCGCAACGAACGCAGGCAAGAGGCCTGTGGCAGTTGAGGGAGCTATGGCGAAAGCCCTGGCAGCGATGGCATTGTGAGGGCCCCTTCTTACCCCTCCAGGCCTCGATCACCACGCCAGGCATCAGCAGGATCTCGTTGATGTTGTATGCTTTGGTGGCTACTGGTGTCTTCTCCATCTCCGCGAAAAAGATACACCCAGGTCGTCCCGTACGAGCCCGGATGTGCTTGGCGTACTTGACGGGCACACCTTTGCCGGCCAAGTCTTCGACGATCTCTTCCGCAGGAGTGTCGGCTGGTAGTCCACGAATGGCCATTTTTAGTGGCCTTCGGTGTAGTGGCGCTATGGCATAATATGGGGCCTGGTCTTGCCCCAGTTTATCGAGGTGGGACTGGATCGCTCTGAATTCCGCATCGTCCTTAGGGGTAAATTTGAACCCCTTGCCAAAAGGTCTTACGTTTGGCGGATGTCCTATGACGCTCGCCAATTCCTTGAAATGGGCCGTCGAGGGAGGCCTGGATACGTTTGGCGACTCCTCCAATTTTGCCCTCTTAGTGGGCAGGTCGATGTCCGAATCCTCGTCCCGGGTTCTCTTCCCTGAGGCTTCGACTTCGGTCGGTTTGTCCTGTAGTGACAGCTCGACAGCTTTGAGAATTTGGAGGTCACACGATGTCATCACCCGGAAGTAGGCTCCTACCCAGCGCTGCAGTCCCTGCGATAACTCACCTTGCTCACGAAGGGAGTTGTAGATGCGCAGGTCGCCCTGGTATCCACGTCGCTGGTCCTGCAGCACTGCGTCGTCCGAAGACCCACCTCCAACGGGTGATGGTGATTTCGGGTCCATGCTGGTGTAGATTCGTCGGTGGCGCCGAAACGTAACCGGAGGTTACCAGTCACCGTTTGGTTGGGGTCGTGTGACCCCTCCCCTACGGCGAGGGCCCCGGTACGTCGGTTAATCTGGGGGAAGGCTATCCCCGCACGAGTGTACCTAGTACAGCTCGGGTGCAAATTTTTAATTTATTATAATAATAAATATAAATTTACAAACTTACCAAAGCGCCCGTACTTAAGCTAGCGGAGCACAGAGACGTCCGCTCGCTACGACGATCCGATGCACTCAACAATGATCGGGTTCCAAATCTGGTTGAGCCTAAGGGTCTCCTCCTTCATAAATAATTTCAACAGGAAGGAGGAGACCCTTAGGCTCAACCAGATTTGGAACCCGATCCTTAGGAGCACCCGAATCATGCCGAACGATACCCCGAGAACAGCCGAAGCGAAACAAGCCACGCCGCAACCCCCACCACAAGCCCCGCCCCCACCCCCACCACCTACCCACCGGTATAAATACAACACGCGCAGGAGGAATCGTCAGTCTGCATCCAGTATCGGAGATGGAAGGACCTCTGAAAAAGCTGGCCACTCGTGCTAGCGAAACGTTAGGAAGCAATTCCAACATACGACGGCCTTTAGACCCGAATAAAGCCAACGAGTCAGGGAATAATAATGTTGAAGTATGATTTGAAGCATCGGTTAATAAAGTTATGCAGTGTACTTTTAATGCATCCATGGTAATTGGTACATTCCAGTAAATTTACAAGAATAGCTTGGGATTTTACGAGAACATCTAAATTTCTAATCTAAACTTGTTTGTTCTAAACCATTAAATGCATAATTTTCTATTATTGATTTTTTAAATGCATAATTTTTTATTATTGATTTTTTTGTTTAGCTTATGTAATCTTATTATTACACGTTGTATTTTTTGTACCTACTTAGCTGGTGAGTAAAGTTTTTTGAAGCAGTTGAGTTGACGCTGTTGCGACTGCAGCGATGTATATTCTATAGCTTCACTCAGGGCTGTAGCTAGAGTCGAATTTGAGGTAGGGCAGCAGTGGTTATAGGTATGGCGAAAGTAAAAAAAAATATCTTAATCGATCTACCCTCGAAGCAAGGGCTCCTAAATCAATCACCGACCTCTAGGTCAGTGATGTACATTCAATAGCTATTCGTAGACAAATAATTTCTGTGACAGAACATGAGCATGGATCTAAGAACTATTAAATCCTTATGATGAAGAACAAGCAAACAAGATGGTTGAAGTTTTTGATTTAAATTTGTGCCGCCCTGGGGCACTGAAGAAAATGCCGCCCTATGACTTAAATTTTATTTTAATAGTTTTGATATCTTATTTTTTAAGAATTTGAATATAGTCAAGTGGGGCAATTGCGAGTGTGATAACTAAATTTATAAATTCAATCTCCTACTGCTCATTTATTTTTTAGAATTTATGAATGACGTCTGCCATAAAGCATATATGAGCCCATTAATTTTAGTATTGACAAAAAAGATACAGTAGATTTTCAGAACCATGAGATTATAAATTAAGTTCCATTTCTCATTCAAGGGCGTCGCCAGCCGATGGCGCAGGGGGGGGGGGGGGGGGCAAGTTGACTTTACCTACTACAATTCATACTTTTCTCATTCTCTATGAATGAGAAAAGTAGGTATTAATTGTAGGTAAAATCGACAGCCCATGAAGCTTTTCACTTGTACTACGAGCCTTACGTCTACAGCGATTGTAATAACAACAGTATCTTAGTACTATATACATATATATTCTGTGACAGTACAGAGTCCAATGTGTAAAGCTACACACGAGCACGAGCTCTTGACTATGCAATAAAAAACTTGTAAATAAGTTATAATAACATTTATTAGAAAAATAGAATAAAAAGGAGTTTGAATTTCAATAAGTGTACAGCGTACAGCGTATTTTTTTTTTAAATTACCAGATTTTAATATTATAGTGGTCGTTGTTTGTTTATATTAGGTTAATTAAAACATTATTTTCGGGGATTCATTGTAAACTTCTCGACCACTTTATTATTAAAATCTTGTAAGTTTCCATGTATTAGTTTTCGGTGCACACTCATCATGGCCAAACAATTAAGGCGATTTTCACTCATAGTGCTTCTTAGCCAGGTTTTTAGTCTCCTGAAGCTGCTAAACGATCGCTCTACCGTACACGTCGTGCATGGAAGAGCGATGAAAATTTTCAACGCTTTTTCCGTGTCGGGAAAGAAGGTTTTTGCTTCTTTTAGGATATCAACAACGGTTTGATCTGTTGAGTTTGGTTTATTATGCCAGAATTGCTGCCAAAGCTCGACTTCAATTTTTATGTTTGGTAAATTATAAAACTGAGCGATAGTTTCACAAGTGTCTGTGATATTTTCGACTGACATCGTTTACATTTGTGCGGGGTGTAATTTACATAAAGCAAATGATGGAGTATTTTCTTCAGCAAAGCGTGTTTCAAGCGATGTATATAACGGAGTCCAAGTATGGTATTATTAATGATCTTTTCCAGAATTCTGAAGGGCTTTCTGCTGGGTGATTGCTTCGATGACGTTGTTTCCCAACAATGCGCGGCATTGAAGTGATATCCTCCTCCAGGCCGACGATTTCTCCGCAACAACAGTGGCATCCTTTATAATTTCGTCTGTGACTCTTTCGGGATTATCACGGTGGCTCTTAAGCAATTGCAAAATGCGTTTGACGTGTTGCGAGGCCTTAACCACATCCAAAGCTATGGATTGGAGTGCGTTGACAACAGGTTCCAACAAAGCAGAATATTTAGCTATCAAAGTAATACAAAGTATCAACGAAATTTTGAAAGCAGCCGCATAGAGTTGAAAGGCGTTTTTTCGAGTCGCACTGTTTCCTTCACGCGATAAGTTTTCTAAGGCTTCCAATATAACAGGAAAATTCTCCTTAAATACTCTGATAGTTTTATGTTTCTCACTCCATCTTGTTTCGCAGAGCCTGGCAATATTAGGTACCAATTTTCTTCTCAAAACAGATTCCCGAAAAAATTAATAATATCTTTAGTGGTTCCCATGGTGTTTCGAATTTTAGGAAGAATATTGAGATCATTTATTACCATTAGATTCAGTTTATGGGACGAGCAATGAAAGAACAATGCTTTGGTATATTTTTTGCGCAGGATCGCTTGTACTCCACCGTCTTTTCCGGACATCGTCGAACAACCGTCAAATCCAAAACCAACGCATTTATCAGCAGGATTAAGGTCTTCTTTTGTCAGAAACTCATCGATTGCAATATGCAATAGATTTCGCATTCAGACTTTTCAGCTCAACAAATCCGACGAACATTTCTTGGATCTCATTGGCTTCCTCGTCAAAATATCGCAGCCCAATCGATAATTGTTCAGTACCGGAAATATCAGCTGTTTCGTCTGCTAACACACTATAAGCTTCTGCTTCTTTTACTTTTTTCACAATGTGTGCCTTAATAACATCTCCAAAAATTGCGATAATTTCATTTTGAATATCAATCGATCGATAGCTTGCATTCTTTTTCCCATGTTAAATGTGTTTCTTCAAAACTAAATCTCCCGCGTCAATTCGTAGCTTGTATAAGTCCTCGAGAATACCTTCGCCATGATGTTTTCCTCTCAGAGCTAAGTCGTGCGACCCGCAAAACGTAATGCAGGAAATAATAGATGTTATAATTTTTCGGTTTTCCTCAGTAATGCCCTGGGAGTATTTGTTGAGTTGTAAATCTACAGGCACATTTCCAAGAAATGATTTAGCGGCTTCCAGTGCCATCTTATGGAAGTGGGTTTCCATGTGCTTTTTGCAATGCTCGTGAATATCTTTGAACTTACAAAATGGCCTTATGATAAATGACCGTAATACGCCGCTAAAAGAATTTGGATTTGGCGGGAACAACGTACAATATTTACAAAAGGCTCCTTTTTGGTGCCTGGAATAGGCCAACCATGGAGAGTACGTTTCCAACCATGAATAATTGAATTTCCTCTTTAAATGTTTAGCGTCTTCCGCAAAGTCATACGTCGCAGACGGAGACCAAGTGTTTTCAAGCAATTCTTTCTTAATTTCAGTCGATAACATTGATGCTTGCCCAATAAATTTACCGATGTCATTTTCGTTGCAGTAATTTATCGAAGAGTCGGGAACTAAGTCCGGTTTTTTGGATGTGCTAGGTCTCGTCAGGTCACCCACGGCATCATCGCTGTCACTGCTTGCTCCTTCAGGTTTCTTTCTTTTTAAAACTGCAAAACAAAATATTTGAAATAGCTACAACTTCTTCTGGTCCGCAATTCACATTGAAAGCATAAATGCGCTTCAAGCCGGCGGCAGGCTCGAGCCCGCGCAAGGACGAGCGTCAACGATATTTTTTATATCAACAGTCCTAGCTATTTCGGACGGTCTAACCGCCGCGGCTATGCTCGCGCGGTCTCGGGCATGCTCGAGCACTCTAGAGCGGGCGCGACGACACGCACGCGCCGGAGTCTCAAGCATACGCGAGCCGACTGTGCCGAATCGGCACTGCCGATATTCATTCATACAATTTTCTACTTTAAGCTATGGTAAACCGGTCCTATTTTCGATTGAGCCATTAAATTGAGCAATTTTCCTTTTGGTTTAAACTGACGACCATTAAGAATCGGATATCGTGCCTAGAAACGGATTTTTTGCGATTTTAAAAACCGATGCAAAATCAGCATTTATAATCAAATCAATTGACGTTATTTTACGGACGAAAAATACGAAAGCTAAACACAAGTGATACCCACCAAAAAACTTTCTGATGTCCATATGGATTATGTGGTCACAGCAACTATTTAGATGTGATAATAGCGCACAAAACAAACGTAAAAGCGGGCAGTGGCAACGCTAACGCACGAATAAATAACAAACAGACGCTAAAACAAAGGCGGCTGAGCGGGGGGCGCGGGTGCCGCGCGGTTACATGTTGCTTCCCCACTCCCCCTCTCCCGCTTCAACGATAGAGTAGAGCAGGCAGAGCGTAGTTAAGCGTACGGAATATTAGGAGTGGAATTGGTGAATTCATTCGAGTTTCGACGTACGGAAATGATTGTTCAAGGCTTGAACTTCAAGCAAATCAACTCAAAGACTTAGGACTTTGGTTGCATTATATTTGGCAACTTTTTTAGAATCTCTAGGGGGGGGGGGGGGCAGCTGCCCCTCCCTGCCCCCCCTTGGCGACGCCCTTGGTCTCATTATTACATTTACCTCGTCAAAAGGGGCAAATGTAATAATCATATCTCATTTTTCAACAGTGTACATAGACTGGATTCTGGGGAAATAGTAATAAAAGAGCAAAAACATTTTAATTTTTAGTTTTTATTTCAATGAGATCGGACAAGTGTATCCAAAGTTATGAACTTTAAAAAAAAAGTAATGTTTCGATTTCTAAATTACTAGAAAAAACTTATAGTATAACCAAAATTATGAAATTATCATGTTACGGAACGTAAAATCAAAGGATATTATTCCACGCCTTGTTATTTCGGGGTTAGGCAATATCTGAACTATGGTGTCAGACGTAACCAGATCAGTATCATCAATTATTGGCCATGAAAAAACACTACCCTTGCGTCTTACAAATTTTACCTCCCAACGATCGTCCACTTTTTTCTGCACAACACCTACGTAGTGCTTAATTCCTTTTATGAGTGCGTATTTAACAATGGCCCATTTGTTGACAGTCATTTCTGAAATTTCTTTTTCTGCTTCTCTTTCAGTACGCTCGCACACATTTCTACTTCTTGTTCATTACTTGATTTTTTCATCCTTTGATCTTTGACTCTTCTACTTTTTTTTTAATCCGGTCACTGGTGTTTCTCTAATTATATCGTTTTCTTTATCAGAATTAATTTGCTCATCAATAGATTCTTTTTCCATCCACTCACTATCGTCTGTTTCAGCATAAGATACTATATCTTCAGAACTTTCAGTGCTGTCTGAATCGCTCGGAGTTTTCCTATGTTGTACTTTCTTATGCAGTTTCTTTATATTTTTTATTTTTTTTACTATTTTTTACCGACGACGGATAAATGTAATGTCACTCATTCATCCGTCTGTAAAACAGTATTGACAGGTGGTCAGCTTTGAATTGAAGAAATACTTGCGTCATATCAGAGATGGCAGCTCCATTAACAAAACAGTACGGCTAGTTATAGCATGATATCACATTTACCCCATTATTGCAATTGCCCCACTTGACCCTAACTAATTGATTGCAGGAAATTTATTATGTATTATATATTATTTATTATACATTATGTTTTATTTATATTTATTCTTTATTTACTCATATATTATACATTATTTATTATATACTATAGTAATATAAAAAAATATTTGTATTTTTCTTAGAAATATAAATTTTGCACTAAGAACGACTTATATTAGTATTGCATAATTTTTTTCACAGGCAAACTAGCCTAACTTTTTGAATTGCAAACTGGTCGATTAAATCTTTACAATCTAAACGTTGAAGCACATCTGATTCTATGCATAGAATAGCTAAGCTATTGAGTCTATTTGCACCCATTGTAGAACGTAAGTAATTTTTAACTCGTTTTAAACAAGAAAACTATCGTTCTGCGCTACAGTTTGTTACGGCTAAAGTTATAAATATTCGATAAGCGATTTCTACGTTTGGAAACTCAGTGTAAAGGTTGTTTGAATGCAGAAGTTTCAGAAGATCAGAAGGTGAATTTTTTTTCCATCTTTTTTCGGTGCAATGAGCATGGAAGTGCACAAATTCGTCTTTTAGTGAGGACTCAAGATCTGAACAATATATTTCTTTTAAACGTTTAGCTCGTTTACGAATTTCCCTATTATCTAAATCACCAAATTTCTATGATAACCGAGAATTTTTCTTGAATCTTTTCATATGCTGTACATCTTTTACGCAATTCAGATCCCAGATTGTCAAGAATGACATTAAAAGTATTAACTCTAAACTGGTCTCGACCTGACAGCTGCACATCTCCATCTCGTGTTTCATCAGCATGTAATTTTCTCATTCTTTGTCTGGAAACTGTTGTTTTATAATTTTGAATTTCTGATATTTTCAAAGCATTTTTTTTTTATTGATTTCAAATTCATTTCGAGTATCAGCAACGACTTTGATCAAAGTATGATAATCATCGATTACATCAGCGATGCTACAATCAATTTTTTGCAATCTTTGGCTTACAGCATTAAATCTTGAGAGTAAGAAATGCCAAAGTATCTGCATAAATGCTGTTTCAAGTCGCTCCAACTAAATTCGAATACCTTTAGCTTCTTGCCGTGTAATTGCATTTTCTTCGATATCTTCTTCAAGAATAATCAAAGTTTCAACTATTTCAACAAAATGTTGATTAAGTGCTTGAACCGCTTCATAACGAGCTGACCATCTGGTTGCAGATAAAGAGTTTAATGCAATTCTTTTTTCAGCATGAGTCTGTAAGACTTCCCAGCTATGCGTCGGTGCAGTAAAGAAGTTGTATAAAGTTTGTACTGTATTAAAGAATGACGCAGCTTCTGGGGCGCATTCTACTGCGTGAACTCCAAGTAAATTCATAGTACGAGCAGCACAAGGAGCATGTTCTGCAAGATGATTAATTTCATGAATTCTTGCCTGTAAGCCCGAATAAATCCCTGATACATTATTCGCGTTATCATATGACTGACTCCGACAATCTGCGAGATCAAGATCAAAAAACTCAAGAACAGATAATACAGCAACTAGCAAATCTTCCGCTTTATGTCCAGAGTTCTCAATAAACATGAGAAAACGTTCAACAGGGGTTCCAACTTTTTTCACATATCTGATGACAAAAGAAAGTTGGTCCACGTGAGATATGTCAGGTGTAGAATCTACTATAATTGCGTAATATTTCGCTGATTTGACTTCTTGAACAATGATAGCGGATACCTTTTGTGCTAAAAGCTGGATAAATTCTTCATAAACAGTTTTGGATAAGTAACTTGTACTGCCTGATCCTTTATTTCCAAATTTTCTAATATGTTCTTCGAGAAATGGGTCAAAAGAAGAAAGAAATTCCATCAGCATCAAAAAGTTGCCATTGTTTGGTGAGCCAAATTTCTCATTACTACCTCGGAATGGAAGTCCTCGAGAAGCTAGGGCTTTAGTGGCAGCCACTACTCTGCTTAAAACATTTCTCCAATACGAGATTTCTGTCTCTGTTTGAATAACTAAGTCATGGTCTATTCTATTCTTAGTATCTGACCTTTGCTTAAGTGTTAACATGCATTTTTTATGCTTTTTAGAGTTTTCATGCTCATTAACACGAACGCCTGCATGTTTCCAATCATTAAATCCGGTTTTACCATTAAATGAACAGTCAACATCTAAAAGAAGACATGCTGCACAGAATACCGATCCTTTACTAACTGAGTAATCAAGCCATGGACGTGGAACTTTTTCACCGTTAATAAGTCGTCTAACAAATAGTGATTCTGAAAGCCATCGTGAAGTCCCGTCGTTGTAATCACGTTTTGTTCCGGAGAAATTATTATTTTTTTATTTTGTTTACACCCATAGGTAGCTACATGATCTCTAGTAAAATCGTTTAATTAACGACGAATGGATAATTCTCCTGGATCATCGCTTATCATGAATAAGTTTTGCTATGCAACCTCCTCTACATTTATTATTGGAACTGCAGCTTCAGGTTCATCTTCATGGTTGATATTCTGCGGCATCGAAGGAGTCGTGGTACTGTTAGTACTATTACTCGTAGACGGAGTCTGTTTCGAAGTTGAAGCAAAACGTGCACCACCACCTGACAAAATTTACCATCGTTCGATTTACATCATTATTACAATAAATAGCGATTGCTCATATCGACAACAAAATCATTATTATATTCTGTGAAATATGGAACTCTCGTGACAAACCTTCATGATCCAAATTTGTACAATCTTTATTCATAGATTCTGATTGCTGGATTACACATTCTTTCTTTTTAAAAAAATCATCCAACTTAGGAGTTTTACTCAAAACCTCTTGCTCCTTTTTACTTTTGTCCAAAGCGCGTTTTCGGTACTCATATCCACTTAATTTTTTGCGTCCATCAGCCATATTCAAAAATTAATTTCAGATTTATGCTCAACAAAATTGAAAGTCTTTGCAGGTTAGATTAACTAAACGTCAAATATAAAAGAAACTATATTGCAGAAACCTAGTTACATTTGTATACTGACTGTAGGTGGCAGCATGTGTAGTCGAAAGTTGATTTGATTCAAAAATATAAAATTGTTCTTTTTAATTAAAATTAATTAGTGTTATTGGATAATTCTCCAATTTTAGAAAAAAACATTAATCAATAACAGTTTCTGTTATCAAAAATCATTCTGTCATACATAATTTGAAAATATTTTTAATTCTTCAAAAAAACTACATAAATTTATCAATTCCAGACCATAAAAATATCAACTTGAATTTTTTCAAACCTTTATGGAAATAAATTAATTAAACTATTTGAATAGTTTTTACTTAAATTTTCTATATTATAATATACAAAATTTTAATGTGATACATAATACTTAAATTATATTTCTTGAAAGATAAAATGTTTATTTAAAAGAATTAGTTAATTATACATATGTATATTGTATAGAATTTTTTTTCTCACTTTCCAAATTTTGCCGCCCTGGGCACTAGCCCCTAGTATAAATCCACCACTGGTGATACGAGTAAATAGATACGACAAAAAATACTATTTAGATCATATTGTTTCTGCAAACTTATTATAATAATTAGCATAATAATAAAAATATTTAAAACAACTGAATTCCACGGTTCGCCATGTTATTAAAAATGCGTAGAACTTTGTTCAGATCAACTGATTTAGTTCTTTTTTTTTTTCAAAGGCCAGAAATACCATACCAGGCATTTTCTCGTGACCCATTGACAGCCTTTAAGGCCTATTGATTGTAGTTAAAGTTGAAAACGTATATTCCCACACTGCAGTGCTACATCCTATGGTCGCCAAAGATGCAAAAAGTTCATATGTATCTTTGAAAGCCTCTCGTTGCCTTGCAATGTATTTTCCATTTTATCCTCGTTACGACTCAAGTAAGCTTTAACCACACTAGCCACTTCTCTTGATGGAATTTTCAGACCTGGAAATTTTGTTAAAATTTTAAATTGAACGGGACAAATTATATTAATTATTATTTTACCAAATTTTTCAGTGGAACCATTTCATCTACATCCAACTCATCGAGACTTGCAATCGAATTGATTAGATATCGTTGTCCAAAAACCTTTGTAATTTAGCAGTTAGTATGTCCAACGTTTCAAAATATTCAGACTTAAATAGCTAGTCGTTCTCTTCTATATTTTGTCTGGCTGAGGAACAGGATCCATTTGGTTTTTTTACTGCCTCTTCGAGATCTGTGTCCTATTTTCAGATGCGCCACAGTCGTCGCTTGTTAAAGACGCAGCTTCTTCCAGAATTTGATTAAACATTTCGGAATTCCAGATCAAGCATGACTGTTTTAATACCGATACTCTTGGCGACGTTATCATCGTTGAATCTGCAATTTTTAATTTCTTTCAAAGTCTGCAAAATCAATGAATAATTATTGTATACAACTTATATAACTGCCAAATGTCCAAACCACCGTTGTTCGAAGAGTCTTATACGTTCCGTGAGGGTATTTAACGTTAATTCTATGAAAGTGGCTGCATCCAGGTTTTCAGTAGTCTTAAATATCAGCAACGACTCATTGACGACACCATCCTTGACGTAACGTATTGCTTATGTAATGTTTTCGTTTTTTCGTTTTCGTTAATGTTTTCAAATAAATTTTGAAATAATCCTTGTTCTTTTTCTTCTACGAAAATATAATTTTCACGCAAGGCTAATTCCTTGACAATTAGAAACTGTATTACTTCAATGGCAGACTTCACGTAATACCAATATTTTTCTAATACTTTTTGATTTATTAACGTTTCAACACTGCTAGATGTAGATATTCTTTCTAATTTCCCCTGCCACATCGACATGGCTTGAATATGAGAAATTGATTTTTCATGTTTTGGAAAACCAGTTGTAGAATCAGTGGCATTTTCCAGTTTCTAAATCCTGTGGAAGTGTACGAAGTTTGTTTGCTTCCATGAGGTAAAAATTGCCGGCATGGATAGCAAAAAGCAGCATTTTTCTCTACAGAATACTGCAACCATTTATAACACTTGAACCAATGGGAAATAAAGGCCCTGTTATGTTGTTTTAGATATGTGTCTAAAACAACTTGTGTTATTTGTGCAATATCAGGAGGAATACCATAGCTAACTTTACCAACATGTGTTGACTAACGTGTTGCCATGGAACTAGGAGTAGCGATTGTATTTTGTGCTTCCACCTGTTTTGAGCAGTGAGGTTCTTCGTTGTCAGTTTGCTCTTCAACCTCGTTTTTTTTTTCAAAGAAAGCTGAAAATGTTACATTAATGAATCTTCAATTTATAGCAATAAAATAACAATAAATAAATAGCAGTAGTGATAGTGTGTCGCCCAAATCGCATTTTTCATTTTCGTTACACAACCGTAGTTGCGTCGAATGGCCAGTCCCAAAGATACGGTCAATTTGGGACTGGCCATTCGACGCAACTATACACTGTCTATAATTTTTGCAGTGAGTTTACCTTTTCCAGAGAGACTTTTCCTCTTTATTTTTTTGCCTGTTTTAAATTCACTACCGACCACAGTGGTTTTTACTAGTTGGAAAAACTCACTGATTTCGGGGAAATGCAACGCAAGCGTTACTTCACAACCGGTTTTCTGTTAGGCCGTGGTATCGCACAGGTCGAGCCAACCCATTCGGGCTTAAGCATGGCTCTACCACTTCCACGTTCCATACACACGTTTACTTCCATGTTACCTGATGGACCATCATGATTTGCTTTAGTCTCCACAGTTGACGTGTTCTTTGTACCATTCTTTAATTTCGGCAGTATTTAACTTATTTTCCCAAGTTTTACATTGGTGGCAATAAGAACTCTTGACAAACACATGAACAACCTTTCCCGTATCAATCAACAACCGATCCTAGAAAGAACGACACCTAATAGCGAAGTGAACCCACTGATATTGTTAATTCTTTAGTATCTTGTATGTTTCCTCTTTTTCTTCTTTTACAGCAGCAGCAAGAAATCTTTTCGTAACATCATTTACAGTCGTATATATTTTGTGTATATGCGTGTAATAACATGATTTTGATAAGAAAGATTCCGCTTCATCCATCACACCGCAAAACTTATTACATCCAGCTAAGCCTAGGCCTAACAGACGCATGACGAAAGCAAAACGATGATTCACTTCATAATATCATTGCCTTGATTCTTTTTTCACTCTTTCACTAGACAGAACATACTGAGGGGCTTTGCATTTTTATATGACACTGACTGTGAAAGCTATACCTTCGGATTTGCATGTGCGAAAACTAATTTTTCCATAACATTCAACGCACTTCACTAATGTACTTATCATTGAAAATACTAACAGGAAGTCTATAATCCTGTAATGTTCCTCCAAATTTTGTCTCTACATGTTCATAAGTACTAAGTTTTATTTTTTTATGCGACGCGCTGGACTTATCTACATTATCATTTATACGTTTTGGGAAAGTTTTTTTTTTTTCGGTCGACCCACAATATTGCCACTTTCCTGACGATCTTGCCGGGTTTATTTTTTTGGCATGTTGCAAAAAAAATAATTAATTACAAAACAACACTAAACGAGTGATACAACTGTAAACCAACGAACAGAAACTAAAATTTGAGAATAATTTTGATAAAATTACAGAAAAATGTACACAACCGTTCAGCATAAAGTGTGCCTGTAAACTAGTTTATATTCGATGTACCTGAAAATATACAACATGTATAAAGTCAGTTTACATCCTTTGAAAGACACACAGACGGAGAAAGGGATTCGGGAAAACAATTGCTGTGTAAAGAAAATATGGTAATCTTTACAAGTACCCTGCTAGTATTGGCTTTAGCCCCAACACCCAGAACTACACAGTTGCGTTTAATCCGCGGTAGACTTAATAATTGCGCTGCCTTTTCAGTGATAAGTGACGATTGCGCACAGGGATCGATAAGAGCTCGCATGGTATAGTAACAACCGTCTATAGTTTTTATATTAATTAAGCTTGTAGTTAGTAACTTGGTTATGCTTTCTGAAGGTCCTTTGGTAACGCTTACATTTGAATTTCGTGGCTCTTTTTCAAATGCTGACTTGTAAGGCTCATAAGCATTGTGCAACAATGAGCTGAGTATTGTTGCATACCCGACAAGTTTTTTTCGGAATTGCAGGGCTTGGCAAAATAATTAAACAGTTTTTACATAAATTTGTTTTGTTGATTCTATGAACGTTTTACATTCAAATAATGCATGGTTATTATTTTAATTATTAATTGTAGGTTTGCGTTGAAATATATTATTTGACGAATTATTTATTGTAATCTATACGAATTTCGTTTGTGATTTTGATAGCTAGGGTAGTGATAATTGGAGCGCATTGGCTTATTCACCTCTTGTTCATTCAAGCCAAGCCTCAAGGCTAAAGACGTAAATTTGCTCTCGAGAAAATATAAAAATTCTGCCATCATTGGCGAATCTCTAGGGTTCCGTAGTGACTCAATATAATCATGGTGGGTTTCCGCATCTAATTTCTTAGCCATAATATATACGATAAATGGGTCCAAGTTGTTAGTGTCGACCCCCATCGCCTTAATAGCGTTAAGAAACTCATTGGTAGTATGATATAGGTTTTTTACTAGTACGGCAGATTGCTGTTGCAGATTAGGTAAAGCTAAAAGCACCTGAATGTGTGAGTTAAATAGTAAGTCAAATAGTAAGTCTCAATTTTTTGTATCTATGGTTTAGTATGTCCCAACAAATTTGGTAATTGTCAGAACTTATGCGTAAGTGTTGTATAAGTTTGTCCGCTTCCCCCCTGAGTTTACTTCTAAGATACTGCATTTTTTGTGCACATGGTAATGATTTGTTATTATGTATGGCTTCAAAAAAACAAATCATTTTAAAGATATCCATTGTTGGTAACACTAAACGTTGGTACTTCCTTTTTTGATGTGGACTTCTACCTATACGACTGCGACCACATTTTGCTATTAATGGCCTTTTTTATAAAGCCTTTAATGAATATGAGGTGAAATATAATCTCCTCATATTCATTAAAGGCCTGGTCGTACCCCTAATTCTCCACGATGTTTTCATTTTCTATCTCCCAACGCAAAGTATCGATCGCTGACCACCTAGATTGTACAGTTAGAAGAATATCTTCAAACTCCCATCGCTCGGAAATACTTCCCAGCTGGATAGCGTCAATAGTACGCGATAATGGTTTTATAGTTCGTCTTCTGCTTACACAGCATTTCTTCTATCTTGCTTGGATTACCCTGAGTGGTTGTTTGGGTTACAATTGGTAAGCAAGTAGCGCCCGCCTCTGTGGAAGTGGTAGAATTGTCGTAGCACTCGGTAAAATGCGATAAGGGTATCGCTGGTTTTAAAAATGATTTGATTATATTTGTGGTCACATGTTTTTTAATAAGCGTATGATTTACCTGAAATTCGTTCCAATTGGCATCTAACGTATTTTTTAGCCTTTTTAAGATAGGCAGGCGTCTTGCGTTCTGCACCATCCTTCTTGAAATTACTGCGTCTGTCTGTGTCCATCGCAGCCATGATTTGCTCTTGCGTGGTTAACAGCTCTTGCGTAATTGTGATTAAAAGGGTAAAACACAAAAAAAAATTGGTAAAAATCGGAAAGATCTTACTCAGAACACTGGTACTTGGTGACCTGGTTTGTTCCGGAGCTAGATCCTGGTTCCTCTGAACAAATGCTGAGCCACTTCACAATGGTTATTGGTAAATGGTATACTGTTAATGGTTTACTGGTAATGGTAATGGTTCACTGGTAATGGTTACTAGTAATGGTTCACTGTTAATGGTTACTGGTAATAGTTCACTGGTAGCGTTGTCGTAAGCGGGTTCACTATCACGTGTTATTTTTTAAACTAAACTCGAAGGACCACTATGTACGGGCTATGGTTACCGTACAGGGCAAATATGGTTAAATGAAAGAGAAGGTAAGCAAAATACTGGTTTAAAATGGTTATGAGCACAGCCAGACCGACTGGTGACCAAAAATTTACAAATTTATAATAATGATGAAATAGCATGGATCGGCGTATACTGTTGAGCACGCGCAACGTGACTGTTCAAGGCTCGTGTCGATTATAGCCTCGTACATAGCGAAACAACGACCATGATGAACGTGAGTGTCTGTCGCTCTATACAAAAGTGATGCTTATCTATGGAGTGACAGTATTTTTCATATTCATTATGATTGTTGTTTACCTATACACACTTTTATAGGAATCCTGATTGTCAGTTAATTTTCTATTTTTACTAAAAAAATACTGAAAAATACTAATAAAAAGAACTTTAACGATCTAAAAAAGTTAAAATAATAATCCTCAATTGCGGCGATGTGTGTATTTAAAAATATTTAAAAATACTTAGAAAGTCACTTTTCTAGCTTTAGTGCTTGCATTTTTTTTCAAGTCGGAATAATTTAAATTTTGGCCAATAGTATTTTCTATACATATCTAATAGTATTTCTATGCTGCAATTGAGTCATTAGTTTCTTCATGACGATCTTGAAGGGTATCACGAACTGAAGTGTATTTAAAGCGAACAGCAGCAAGACTAGAAACCCTACGCTCCCAGCGAGTTTCGAAACCTTTTTTAAACGATAATCCTTCTATGTGCTATGAAATCGCTTTCCCTTCGCCTGGTTGATCCAGAGAATAAAATATTAGAATAATAGTAGTCTTTGTAGAAATCCAATTAAAGAAACATATTTAACAGACGTTTTGGCTGCTCCATCTGCTATCACCAAGTTCAAGCTGTGGCAGCCACATGGGTTAGAAAATGCCCGAAGATATAGGTTTAAAATTCTGGTTTGTACACCTTTGTTGTTAGACCTACCATATTCGCTCCGGTATCGTATCCTTGGCCTCTACAATCGTTCAAGTCTAAATTAAATTCTTGTACAATCGTGTCAAGAATCTTTCTTGACACGATTGCACGGTTGGCCAGTAAGTCTTGTTCCCGAAGTGTCTTACTGGCTTGTAAGCGACAAAACACTTTCGTACTTCGACTTCTTCTTGACCGTCAATGAACCGGAATGTTAGTGTCATTTGTTCAACGTGATGTAAGCCACGTTTAACACTAAACTACACCATCAGTATGTGACATAACACATTATGGACTACATAACATAATTATGGAGATGTATTTAGGTGACTTTACCATATTCGTAATATTATTTCGAACTTTACTTCCAGTTAATTCATTTTGAATGCGTTTGTTGAAATAGTGGACATTAGTGTATATTTACAACACGGTGGAGGGGCTCTAACATCAAATTTTCCTAATTAGTTCGCCAAACCCAAGAAGTTGCTACTATTAGACGTGTATACCGTTTCAGAGCTTACGCTAAATTATTGCCTGCCAAGAATAACACTATTGACATCATTCGTCCCAGGATAGCAACCCCTCTAGATTTTTCATCTTCAATCTGTTTTTGTAGTTGTTTATCTATTCCACTAAAGTTCTTTAACCTAATAGCATGTCGGTGATCTGAGGATGTTTCGTGTGTGTTGAGACGCCTTAATAACCTTCAAGTCCGCCTTAATAAACGCCTTCAGTCGTCAAATCCTTCTTTTGTAAAATAAGAGTTAGAGCTTTTGTTAAGTAAACGACAGCAAAAACGATGTACTTTATCCGCAGATTAAGAGTACGCGAGCCATCTTATTTTAAAAATCCTACATGTTGGCATTACTTGTTCAAAATGCAAATTTAAAAAATGACGGCCGTCATAATTGTTTGGGTAATTTTCATTGTTCATTTCATTACCTTCAGGGCCTCGAATAAGAATATCATCTTTTGTCAATAATTAGCGGACATCCTGAAATATCATCTATTTTTTTTTCTCCAAAAATGATAGTAATGATTTATCTGATACAACTTCTATAATATTTTGAGATGCAGACGAGGTTCCAAGAGTTCTTGAATATGCTACTCTACATCTTCAGGATCAGATTTATTATTCAGGTGGGTCTTCTATTGCTGTTGATATTGAAATTCTGGTGATGAATGTTCAGATAACTTTTCGGATCTCAAAAATGTTTATAGCAAATTTGCAGATTTTTCAGTTTCGGCTTGCTTTATCTGCTTTCGAGCGAGTCGTTTGTATCACGTTTCGGTTGATTTCGGCTCCCCCCTTGATGGTGCCCGGTGCCGTCGCACCGCTCGCACCACCCTAGGACCGGCCCTTTTGTAGATGGTGCATATTACCAAGCAATGTCAGTGTCGACACTTCTGTTCACATTATTCACTTGATTTGGAATATCGCACGCATGATAGACTATTTTAGTATCAGCCTCTTCATTTTATTTATTTCACTAACAAAAATACATTTCTGTCGAAATATAAGAATAGGTACACCATTAAAATAATATCACTATTTTGATTACACTTTACCAAAAACAAGGATACATAAATGTCAATTTTAATTGTCAAGTCAAAGTAAATGTGTCAAGTTTTCTTAATTACATGTTAAAATATTATTATCGATGTACGAATAACTTCAATTCAATACATTCTATAGTTAATCATTTACCAATTTTTTTTTATCCTTACAAAATTTCTCAATACTATAACAGTTCTGAATTAATAATGATTTGATTTTGTTTCTAAATAACTTAAAATTCGGAATATTCTTTAATTGTAGTGTTAATTTGTTGAATATATTTATACACTGCACACTTGATGAGTGTTTTACACGATATCAAGCTTTGCTTGGAGGATAGTAGGCAGATCCTTTCTCCTAATTTTTACTCTACATTCTCTTTCAGAGTCTGTCTCAAGGTTCTTCAAATTTTAATTCAAATGAGTAAGGAGGCTTGAAATATAAACGGAAGGTACTGTTAAAATACTAAGCCTGATGAAATGGTCCCTACACGATTCAGTTTGGTCTAAATGAAGCATAGTTTTGCATAACAAAGACAGCATTCACGTTATGTTGGTAACTGTTTCCCTAAAATTTAATGCTGGACCTAAGTTTAGATTCAAACATGGCAAAGTAAACTGTATGAAGTTGAGAAATTGATATCATAACATGCACTACTTAATACATTTGTAACTGAATTTAGTTCTATCTTCCAGTTAAGGAGAGAATCAATTTGTACACCTAAAAACTTAAGATTCTCTACTACATCAACTTTATTTACCAAAGATAAAACTGTTTATAGGAATATTGTTTTTAATTGTAGATTTAAAAAGCATACATTTGGTCTTTTTTACATTCAGTTTTAAATTATCTATATTCATGTTCTGGACATGACATCTCTTCTACAAACCTTGTAACTATATTTTTAGAAGCATTACCATTACAAGAATGGCACTGTTTAGAGTTTATGTGAATAGTTTTCTTTTCAATAAAAGGTTATTATAATTTTTAAAAAGTGAATAAAGGCCAGTGATAAAATATTATTTCATCACTGGCCCAATGCAAAATCAATTGCGCTAATTCTAATCGCTGATAATGTTCGTAATCTTTGATCGATGAAGTCAGGTATTAATCAAAAATAACGTGGTGACCAATTTCAACATTTTCTTAGAAATGCCCCCAAACTTATTTATAAAATTTTCATGGTGTCTAATAAAAAGAACACATCAATTATTACGACATCTACAGTAGGCTGATCCTGGACCTCTTTCTCCAAACACTTCATAAGGGAGGTTTATCAGTATTAAAAATGGTACCCGTTAAATTATACATAGATAAAGGCGCATCGGTTATTGGCTATGACAACATTTTTGAGACATCCAAATTAGTAATCCATCGATATCCCCAGCATATGGCCAAACAAATCTCGTTGAATTTTTACCTCTGCAATTGCACTCCACTCCATTTGAATTTTTTTCTTTTTTTCCAAATCTTTTGAACAATTTTTAAGAGCTGTTTTTTAAATAGATTTTTCAAATCGACTAATGTCCGTATGACATTCAGAAACAAACGTATTCAGAAGTCAATCACCATTCTTTTCAATATCAAAAAGAAATGACTCTACCAATTCCGAAGCAGCTTTACCAGATTAAATGTTTATTAAATGATATTTTGGTATTTCCGAGCTGAACGAATTAATGAACTGTTCAAATGTTTCAAAAAATTTCTTTAGTTGTTTAATATTTTTCTGAATATTGTGCTTATTCAAATCCGAAGAAACATCTTCGTGAGTTTGTAGTCCCAATTCTTGGTAAACGAAACTATTTACTGTAGATCTTAAATCATGGTTTCGAGCCCACCGTTGATGGGCTGAAATTGAATTAGTAAAGTGTATAACATCTGTGAGTCTTCGTACAGCATCTGTATTTAAAGTCTGCTCTAAAACCAGATCAATGGGTTGCCTTAAAATTTACTTGTCCCTTTAATACCGAAGTAACCCTGTTGCAATCCTTTAAATAAATCAGGATGGGTTTTTACTACTTTCATCAAGTTACCAGCATATTTCACAGTCATTCGAGCATAATTCTGTTGATTACAGATAAAAATAAATTTGTAAATTCAGGCAAAACTGATTTTAAAAGTTCGAAGCTTCCAACACGTATGCTTCGTGATAGTTGTAGGTAATGATAAATGGGATTAATATAAATGTAAAAAAAAAAATGAGTCTTTGCTCACTCGCTATTGAGACTTCGTTGTTTATAAATACAGTAATTATTGATAAATTCTTTCAGCTCTTCATATTTTAAGTTGAATGTTGATACTTTACAGTCTGTGAAGTTCTTCAATCATATCATCTGTTACTGTTACTGGGATCAGGTTAATGTAAATAAAAACTGGTCGGGTAATAGGATACCTGCTGATCGCTGAAGAATGTCGTGTTCCCGGAGCCCTCGGCAGCAGGTGCGAGGAAGGATCACTGTGGCGGTGTTAGCCGGTCAAGCGAGGATGGAGAGACCCCGGCGGAGGACAGTCCATGATGTATAAAAAAGGTTGAGTTACAAATCAACTTTATTTATTTATTAAATCCCAGTAGTTTTTGTCTAGACCTTGTAGGGTAAGTCCATAGCTAGTTGGCCATAGTTTTTTCTAAAGTCTATCAGAAATCAAATACTTATGTTTTTATAATTATATATGTAATTTTTTATTAAATTTTCAAGAATCAATCAATTAAATTATAAGCATAAAAGTAAAAATTTCTAATGAGATCACCTTATTAATTTAAGTTTTTTTAAATCACAATTGGCCATCTCTCCCGAGCTGTCCGGGCGTGATGGCCATGGCATTAGAGGTAAGATGGCCATAACTTAATTCTAGGCTTATAATTACTTTCTGGTCTTATTTTTTACTTTTAAATCTTTTCTCCTCGTCGCCACATTTGGAGCACATCGTGTCAAATGCAGTGCAATTTTCATGAACCCAAAACTGGCACACTGTACATTGAAGCCAGTCTTCGATGAGAAGTGTTTCGTAGTAGTTTTCACCACACCCACGACAGTTGTCCTTTTCGTCTAACTTTCTTTTCTTATTCTTATCTGAAAACTTTTTAATAATTTTTTAATTTTTTAATATCGTCACCATTATCAGATATTCTTCGAATGGCTCTTCTTTCTACACATCGAACAGTACTTTTTTTGTCTCTTCTTTTTCATTCTTTATTTTGACACATTTTCTTAGGTTTTCCTTTTTTAGACTCTTTTCTGCAGCATTTTTTCTCATTTTGATGTGTTCTTCTGAAGTCAATAGTATTCCAACTTGCTCGTTTACGCACTTCAATAATTTTTTTGTGGAATAGGTGATATATCCTGTAAAATTCGAGATGAGGTGTAATCTGGATCTTTACTGAACAAAGCCTCTTTCGGAGAGCTTGAGTGTGAAACGATTTCAGGGCTATAGTTTGTATCACTTCTTGGTTCATAAGAGCAACCTGGTATAGGTTCCTTTTCATTGTTCACAGCAGATGTACGGAGGAGAAGCACTTGTGTAACGGGGGTATTCGTCGAGTCACTTGTAGATTCTTGAATAAACGCATAATCTGGCACCGCTTCTGGGTTGAGGGGATCAACTCCAGTTGCTTTAAATCCAGCAATTGCATTTTCCGGCGATACTGCTTTTCCCCAGGCCCTACTAAGTAAAGCTCCGAAAGAAAGCCTGGACATTCGACGTCCTGGGTTTTGGATTAGCCAAAGTCTACACTGTTCATAAAAGTGATGTTTCAATGATTTAAAAACAGAGCGATCTAAGGGCTGGAGATAATGAGACGTGTGACTGGGCATTGATATCAAAATAATGTTATTCTGATTGGCATATTCTAACATTGCAACGGAATTGCATTGAGTTGAGTGGCCGTCTAACAGAAGAACAACTTTTCCGGCTGGTTTCCTTGGAACAAAGTGTGTAATGAACCATTCTAAAAATATTTCTGATGTTATGAACGCTGATTTTTGAGACATGAATAATTTTCATCCTGGAGGCATCCCGTCTTCAAACTCGGGTTTATTATTTTTTCCTTTCATGATACAGGCAGGTGGCAAGAACGTGCCTTCCGCATTACAGCATGCTATAATGGTTATTGTCTCCCCCTTTTCAGTTGGTGTCACTGTGGAAACTGCTTTAGAACCCTTTTCAGCAAGCACGTGTCCCGGACGACTGTTTAACTGTAGGCCAGATTCATCCATGTTAAATATGCAGTTACGAGGTAGCATCTCATTTTCCGCATTTCTTTCTTCTAAACGGGCAGTTCGGGTTTCCTTTGAGTTATTAGAAATTCGGATTTCTGAACGATTAATCCGGGCATTATCTCGTTTGATGGCGAAATAAGGCACTTGTAAAACTAGTATCTTCTTTCGCAGTAAATCTATTGCCGTGGAATCGCCTTTTTATTGGTCAATCAGCACGAGAAGCACTTCTTTTTGTGGGTTTTCGATCCATTTTAAAATTGTTGAAATTAATTCATATAAATAATTTTCAACGAAAATTCACTAAAATTATTTATATGATAATTAAAATATTTCACTTTTACTCAGAGCATGTGCATCTGCGTTGCTAGAGGCTTAGAATTTAACTGTTGAAAACTGGCTGTAACTAAACACTAAGTGTAGAAAAGTTTCAAAAATCATTAGGGTATATACATATGTATGTATATATAATAATTCAAGGTATATATATATATTATTATACAACTACAATAAAAGGATATAATACAAAAGTATAAGAGTGTATAGGTATTTACGACCGAAGGGGACCGCAGGTAGACAGATGATCCCTAACGCCTTTTGTTCAATTTGTTCCAGCCGAGCCAGTATTGAAGTCGTATTACTAATAGCTATATCTCTGGAAATAATTAAAATTTTGACTAATCCTTTTGAGGACATATTCTTGAAAGGTTAAGCTTTGAAAAAAAAAGAACGATTTTTTCTTTATGGCTCGAGCTCATTTTATAAAAATATAAATTTCTATTATCTGGAGTCTGGTCAGTTAGAAAAATCAGAAGGTCGACATCATTCCCAGAGACAACAATTGATTAGTTAGATTCATTATGAAGTGTAATGGCTGTTCTTCTCTCTGCCTCTTCAACATTTTATGCGGCTTGTTATAAAAAAATCGGATAACAAATAAATATTTTTTTGTTTATTTGGTATATTGGATAAAAACTTTTCACGTGAGTTAGGTTGCGGGCGAAGGCAAAAGGCTTTTTAAAAACACACTGAGACGTGTGCTCAGCTTGAAGAGCAATTCAGAACTGTTTATTCAATCCAAAAACTTATCTTAAATACATTTCTAAGAACAAGGAATCGTTATATAAAACTAATGTTTCCTGTGACCAATTACCAGAAAGTGATATGTCACTTATCTAAATGTCCTACTTAAACGAAGTTACGGGGACATATCTCGTGTCAGGAACGATTTAAATTTAAAATTTCAATACTAAGGTCTGGGGCAAAATTCTTTTCCTGTTTTCTAAATCTTTCATAAGTTTTACGGCAACAACTTCATTACGGTATCCATCCAAAACTATTTTTGATGTGGGAAAGTGTTTTTGTATAAACTTCACATATTCTTCACAGATATTTTTGAACATTTTCCCGTGAGGCCAGGATACAGATGCACTATATTGCAGTAACCATTCACCATCGACAACAAAATGCGAATCGGTGAGAAATGCGGTTGATTGGATAAATGGCGTGAACATTTAATATAGATCTGCTTGTGGAGTTTTCCTCATGTGCCCTTTCTCGTCGAACAGTGACTTCGGAAAGGGTGATAATTTGTACTCCAAAGCAGTACGTAGCATTTCATTGTTATCTTTAATATTGTTGATATTCGCAGAAAGCTGAAATAACAGAGATGGATTGATTGATGCAAAATTGTTATGACTCGCTATCATTCCTTTTTTTTCATCGGCTAATGTTTAAATTTTACATCCCTTACTCAGTGTTGCTTCATCTACCGTTTTCCCAATCATACTTGCTATGCATTTATCTCCCTTCTCAAACGCATTGTAGCAATCAATGTTAGGATCTCCAATTACCCCAGTTGACAAGGAAGTCAAGTGATCACGTGGAATGAATGGATCGCGTTGATCCAGCCAGTAGATCATTGCTGCTAAGTCAGCTTCATTACGATTAATTCTACTTGATGTCAAATCCACGAGTTGTTCGCTGGATAAGGTCGTGATACCACAATACTGGTTAAGATTATCCATAATGCTGTACGCAGAAGGCATACCGTACTTTAAATAACGGTTGAGAGTTTGTTCGATCGGCATAGGAGAAATCTGAAAAAAACTGAAAAACTAAAAGCCGTTTAACGTTTATGAACAAAGTACGTGAACTTCTTCTGAATTAGCAGAATATCCACAATGCACTTGACTGTATACCTATGTATATGTTATTATATATATATACATATATTCTTCTTGTATATATATATACATATATATGTAACTATAGTTGTTTTAAATTACAAGTAAATTCCAGATGTCTTTGCACCTACCTTATCGTTTTTTTTCACCACTCCAAGGTTGACTGGTAGAGAATGCCCTAGGCATTAAGTCCGCCTATGTACACGTGCATGAAATGCATGAAGTTTATAAATAAAAAATAAATAAGTGCAATCTATACAATTTTAAAAGAGTAACAGGATAAGTAGTGTGAATCGGCCCCCAATGACAACTATTCAAAGTCATGTTGTAGTATCAAATCCATATTCGTATGTAATTTATATGATTTTTTCTGCCGTATTCCACTTTAGAGGGAGCGAGATTAGAGACAGATTTGGTTGTATGTATGATTATCCGTCAAACAGCCATATCTTAAAAAATAATTGAGCTAGAGAGATAAATCCAAAATGAGGTTGTGGGAAACGTTAATGAGTATCAGTATTTTTTTTAGATTATTTGAATCATTACGAGCATCGATAATTAATTAATAAATATGTCATCTTTAATTTTTTTAGTGTTCTTGACCTACAATCACCAAAAAATATATGTTATAGTAATTGACAAGCAGTACTTACTCATTAAAATTATATTGAAAAAAGTTGGTGCCACAATACGAAAAAAAAATATAATTTGCTGGGCAGGTCATCATACAAGTTATGATTATGGAACAAGTCATATGTTATTTGATGGATTAAGGTTTTTGTAAAAGGAAATAAAAAGATAGTCTTTTTTCATCATTATTATTATCATTATTTAAGTTATGAGAAAAAAAATCTTCATCGCTATCGTAGTTGGTCACCGTTGAAACATCTTGTTTTTCAAATATTTTTGTTAATACTTCTGCAGGACGCAAAATTTTAGATAAATTTCGCCCGTATGATAAATAATATATTATAGCTGCTACATGAGAACCGAATCCCAGTGTGCGATTACCATTAGGACAATCGCAACAATAACGCTGAATGCTGTATGTAATACAAATATGTAATGTATTATAATTAGTACCATCAGAAATGTAGTCAATGTAAATACGATAGACTTTACTGTTTTTTTGGTTTCATTATGCTTGGTGCTGATTTTACATATTGTATGGACAGATTATTTTGCTCATCTAATAATTCGGCCAAGTAAGATAAAGCCTGAGAAAATTGATAAGAACCTGTAAATAATAATTATAATAATAATTTCTTTATTTGTATAGAATGCAGGTACAAGTATGGTCTTAGTATAAAATATATTGAATCCCAGTACATTCTGCCTGTTGGCATACAAAATTGAAGGAGAAACTTACAGCTAATTTTAAACTAGGTACTAAGATAATTTTAAGAATGAGATCCCAAAAAGTTTATTATAAATTGAGATCTTAAATAAGGAGAGTGCTACAATTCATCATTTAGGAAATCGGTAACAGAGTAATAACATTTCTTTTATAACAGCGAAGACAAGAGTTGTTTAAATTTCCTTAAGGGCTGATCCTTTATACTATTCGGCAATTTGTTGAATATAACAGGTGCCATACCAATAATGTTTTTTTTTCAGCAACGCAGTGTTAAATTGACCAGTACACAATAATTTTTATATTTTGATCTCATTGCAGTGGTTCGTGTCAATGTAGGAAATAAATGAATATTAGTTTTAACAAAAATTGCTATTTCTAAAAAATAAATGCTTGGAAAAGTAAGTATATTGTATGTCTTGAAGATAACCTTGAGACTAAAGATGCACCTTGCACCTTAAGCACCGTTTTTGGGCTTGAAATATAGCCTCTCTTTCGGAGTAATTGCCCCAGAATATTACACCAAACCTAAGAATGGAAACCACCAAATCGTGATAAACTACTAATAGTGTATCAATGTTTACTTTTTTGGAAAGATTGTAGAGAACATACGCAGTCAAGTCAAGGTCAAGGTTTCAGGTTAATTGACTGTCAACCGTCAATTCTTGGGTATATCCCAAGAATTTTGCTACATTAGTGCTATCAAGGGATTGACCGTTATAATGAATGTTTAGGTTTATAGGTTGAACTTTTTGATAAAAATGCATTATTTTTGTTTTATTAAGATTTATTAAAAGATTATTATTGTTGAGCCAATTGGTTACTGAATTCAGTGAATTATTAATTTTGTCTTCATATTTTTTGTCTATTAAGACAGTTTATTAGAACTGTACTATTGTCGGCAAATATCACACAATTAATGTTGCGGGAAGATCGTTACTATACAACAAGAATAATAACGGTCCTAGAACGCTGCCTTGCGGCACGCCATACTTAATTTCCCTAGAATCAGATAAATATTTAGCTTCACGTTTGGATTTGACACATATACTGGATATTTCTGTATATTGAAGACGTCCTCTTAAGTAAGATTTTATTAATTCTAGGGCATTTCCTCTTATGCCGTAAGTATTCAGTTTGGTCAAAAGCGTTTTATGGTTTAGAGAGTCAAAAGCTTTAGTCATATCGGTAAATATGGCACAAATAGGTATTTTTTATCTACATTATTTCATATTTTATTTATTAGATCATATATTGCCATATTTATATTTCTATTATATGTATATATTTCTATTTTTACGAAACCCTTTTTGTTCCTCACATAAAATATTATATTTTGTCAGAAAGGAATAAAAGGCTTCATAAATTACCTTTTCAATTACTTTAGGAAAATACGGAGATTGAAGCTATCGGTCTATAGTTTGTCATGTCTTCTTTATCATTTTTCTTGTGAAGTGGTTTAACTATTGTGGTCTTAAGGCTATTGGGAAAAATTCCAGCGGATATGCTTGCGTTAATAATATGGCATAGAGGATCGGCTATAGTAGTAGAAACAAATTTTATAACGTTTGTTGAAATACCGTCATATACATAACTTTTCTTGTTTTTTTAGGATTTTATTATTCTGGTTATGCCATGAGGAACAACAGGGGCCATAAAAATTGAGTGAGGGTTATTTTTTATTTTGACAACGTCTTTAGTTGAGCATAGAGATAGATCTGAGACTTGATCGACAAAGAAATCATTAAATGCTCGGGCTATTTCATTAGGGTTAGTTACTATTGTATCATGTTTTTTTATACAAGATATGGGTTCAGTTATTGATTTTGTACTATTTATTATCTGCCAGGATGTTTTAGATTTGTTTTTAGATTACTTTATTAAATAGTTGTTTTGTGCTTTCTTCAAAACGGGCCTGGTTTTGATAACGGGTAGCCGTAATGTAATATGGCGGTTTATACAATTCGACTGCGACAGACACATTTCTTCTTCACTTTTAACGTTTTGGATATTATACCCAATAGGATTCTCATGAAGAGCCCGTCCATCACTTGCTGTTTATGTTTTTCACTGCTAATGAGCAATAAAGGAAATATGCTACCGGTAAACAATTGACAGGAAGACCTTAATTAAAGTTGTTTTTTTTTTATAAATCCCCTTAAATTGAATGGGGGGTTTGCATTATTATTATACCCTCTGTGTCAACGTATATCTCAAAACAGTATTTTAATATGGTTTAGACTTAACCAATAGATAGAAATGTAGCTGTGTGATTTAATTTTGAGCAAAAATTATTTAAGTTTTTTGAACATAGATTATTTAAGACTTTCGATACAAGCCCAAAATTTGATTAGCTAAGTTTATCTTGTTGCATGTGATGTTGCAAAGCGTTTGCGACGGTGCTATTTAATAACTCGTAAAATGTTATAATATCTTTTATTTATTTTACTTTTATATATATTTATATATATACTAGCGGACCCGACAGACGTTGTCCTGTCTACACGTCTTTAATTTGAAAATTTCTAACTTTTTTTAATAAGCTAAAACATTCTGGACCATTTTGATGAAAATTATTATTCAAATGTTATGACAATATCTAACGTCATTACATGTAAATTTATTACAATTAGACTAATCGATAGCGTGTGAGTATGTGTAATGAAATCTTCAACTTGTTTTAATTAAAGGTAAAAAAGCTTACACTCAAACTATTTTATTTAAAAAAATATATTTTTTTATTTACAAAAACTTAATTTATCGTAATGCCATTGGATGTACAATATTTTTGGTTAAACTCTGAGGTGTATAAATAAATAAATTCGATGGTTTTCCAACTCTGGAACACGCAACATATAATTGGCCGTGAGAAAAACATGGGTTTTCTAAATCTAAGCCACAAATTGTCATTGTTTGGCCTTGTGACTTATTTATAGTCATAGCATATGCCAAGCGGATTGGAAATTGTAAACGTTTGAAATGTATAGGCGAATCTGAAGGAATCATTGGGATCCGTGGTAAAAGTACAACTTCACCTTGAAATTTTCCACTCAAAATAGTGGCTTCAAGAATGTTGCCCATGATTTTTTTTACAACTAATCGCGTGCCATTACACAATTTTGGGGCATTTAAATTTCGAAGCAAAATTATAGGTGAGCCAATTTTCAGTCGCAAATTATGTGGTGGCATTCCAGGTAAATCTAGTGAATTTAGAAACTCTACAGGATAGTTGACAACTTCGTCAGGATCAACAACAGTGTCAATCGATTTAAATGTAATTTCATCACCAGGCAATGACTGTTGTATTTTAAAATTGATGGCGTCAACATCTAAATTTTTTGCGGCTAACATAGCTCGCTCTCGCAGCCATTCATGATTAGTATAATTATGTCTTAAATCTGTAAAGATACTTGTTATTAACTCATCTTTGGTAGCCACCATGTTGCAAAAATTCTCTGGAAGTCGAATATATTCTGTATTTTCATACAATTGAATTTTACCGTTGCCAATGTCTAACAATTGTTCAGAGAATCCTGACGCTAATGGATCATTTTGAAGTCGAACGCGCATATTAATAGTAAGGTATAATTTAGTGACACTTGGCCATAGATAAGATTCTTTCAAACATGCGTTTATTTCGTCTGCATATGTCGCGCGTGGAATGACTGGTAATGTTTGTCTGAAATCACCAGACAGCAGCAGTAGAGCACCACCGAAAATCCGAGCATTATTTTTGATATCTTTCAGGGACCTGTCGAGAGCTTCAAGCGAATGCTTGTGGGCCAGATAATAATTTTACATTTTCTCAAAACTTCAGCCATGCCTGAATGCTTCTTTATGTTACACATTGCTTCGGGATTTGTATGAACGTTCAAAGGTAATTTAAGTGCTGAATGCGCAGTCCGTCCACCATAAAGTAACGTTGCTGCAATGCCTGATGAAGCAATGGCCAATGCAATATCATTTTGAGATCGAATCCGCGCAAGTATCAGTGCGATAAGAAATGTTTTACCAGTGCCACCTGGAGCGTCTAAAAAAAAGAATCCACCTTGTTGTGCTGCAATTGAAACGTTAATTTGATCATATACATTTCGTTGTTCAGCAGTAAGCAATTGTTCATTTTCCGCAACAAAAGTAGCAAAAGAAGTCTTATCGAAATGGTGTTCACGTTGAACATCGCTGTTTATGATGTCTACTGCTGGGCGATTCGGCACTGTCATTCCAAAATGGATGAGCGGCATGTTTGAAATAAGAATACAAATATCCTCAATCATTATTAATGACTCGTTGTATATTTCGGCGGAGAATTCAATATTAAGATTTTGATTAGTAATTCTAGTCCGATGCAAAATATCCTCACTCATTGAGTCTTTATATTTGTTCCACAGAGCAGATGCATCAGACGGAAAACACGTTGTCAATATTATTGAAAATAATTGACGAATTTGTTGTGGAGATGAGCTCAGTGCTGCATCTGCAAGTGTGAGATCCCAATGGTTATCATCCTCCAATTAAATGTAACTCACGACACGCATCGAAGAAAGAGTCGTATGAAGTACCATTGACTTTTCGCAAATATTGGAAGGACGTCGGTCCAGGGACGTTAACCAGTAATAAACGCAAAAAAAAAACATTCGCGTTGCTTAGGATGAACTATATATAATCGACCTAAAGTATTTGTCATAAATATATCAGCGAATCCTGTGACTGGAATGCCTCGTTTCCGCGGTTCCCAATTCTTTGATTGTTTATTCCATGTAAAAAATTTAGGAACATCAGTGTACATCAACGTCCTTGCGAATTGACCAACAGCATCTTGTCGACTACAAAGGTTAAAAAATTCAGTAAGAGTTGTTTTTGGTGCCGTCAAAGCCTGTTGTAGTGCAGTTTCTTCTGTAAAGTAAACACGCTATCCGTTTTCAAGATGCATAGCCAAATGTATAACAGCAGGATCCCTTTCATGTATAGGGAACGTAAAAATGCGCCAAATAGCTTCGTTGCTACTTATGTATCGACCCATTTGATAACGTGTAATTTTGTCATTGTCGTTTACATTTTGAACAGCAAATATAGCTTATCACTACCCTTGTGAACATACTTACAAATGTATTTGATAGACTTCACCGAACTGCATAGTTCAACGTTTATGTGCGCTTTGTAGGTTTTGCACAGCAATGGCGAATATGGAACTACCCAGCGATTATCAATATCTACTCTCACACCATTTGACAGACGCAATTCATATGATTGACCACCATTGTCTACGTCTCTACGTCGATAAGATGGATAACCTTCCATATTGGTGATAGTATCAGTTTCACATGGTTTTGGAAAACGTTTTGTACATTTTCCATTATCCATACATGGCGACATCATGTTTAGAGTGCCACATGGACCATGGATCATATTTGTAGTAACAATGTTAAACAATTGTGGATCAACATTCGGATCTGGAATTTCCGCTGAAATAATTTTGTCAATTTCTTCTGCGCGTATTTTATCCACCAACCAAATTAAAATATGCGCATGAAGTAATCCTCGTTTTTGCCATTCAACAGAGTAAAGCCAACAACGCGTTTCACCAAATACCGAGTAATGTGTAATCAATTTCATCAAAGATTTTAATTTTTGTTTAAAGACACGTGCAGTGACATCATGACGGTGCATCGATGTTTGACCTGGCAACAGTAAACTTTTGATTTCATCCCAGTTTGGATTACACGTAAATGTGATAAAAAGATCAGGTCGGCCGTATGCACGTACGTAAGTCATGGCATCTTGAATATATTCCTGCATATGACGCGGGCTACCAGTGTATGATGATGGGAGAATATATGCGGTACCAATATTGTTGATGTCATTCGTTGCATCTACGTTGACGATTACGGCGTCACGTAAATGAATGTACTCCTCAGCACGAAGTTTTGCTTGATTAAATTTTATGTATCGTAATCTCTCACTTTCGATTTTTACATACATATCGACAATGTACTGATGGAATAGCTGTCTGCATCGGAGAATACCATTATCTTCATTGGCACGAATCATTAGTCGATATGCATAGTAGTTCATAGCACTAACTTTCTTGTTCAGTTCTTCACCTGCAAATAAATATAATTATGAGATTAACAGAAATTATTGATTAAAATAAAATAATTTTAAGATAATTTATAAGTTGTACCTGTATTTGTATTTCTTTGTTTAATATTGATATGATATCCATCTTCTCCTTCCCAAAATATCAACGGATACTGCAAAGCATCGTAAGAACGATGATTGTCTTGAATTATTTGCATCGTATTATCTCTGCGTTGTATGCGAATATCTCGACGTTCACATGGGTCACCAGCCATAACGACTGCAACTTCATTAATAGTTGGAACATTATATGTGCCTGCGTGCTCTCCATAGGGCACTTTGTCTGCTTTAATGACAATGACGTAGTTGTCGTTTTGCAGTCTGTTAGAAAGAGTCTTAAACAATCGTATCAATTGGTTATTGTTTTGCAAAAACGTTTGCAAATTATCCACAATTTCTCGTTCTTCCATCCGCCGTAAAGGCAGCGTGTATGTGATTGTTGCTCCTCATCGCCCATAAAATAAATTTGTAGAAATTTTGAATCGGCATCAGGCATTGGAAGCAATGAACCAATTTGGTGGTACACCTGACCTTGAATCTTGAATGTAGATTCAAAATTACGACCATCTTTATTATGAACAATTTTTGTTGCTCCAAATGATGTCATTTGGAAGCATGAATTGAATTTACGAATTTTTCGCAAAAATAATTTCGATTGAGATGTGGTTCCGGCTAAAAGTGTTTTTAAAGGTTCCGGTGGTGGATTTAGCGATGGCAGTGAAATTTTTCCAGATGCGCAACATAAACCAGTTGATTCACCTTTATACTTGAAAGCATGACAATATTGACACTCTTTGTCCATACTACCTATCGTGATTAGTGCATGTGACGAATAATCTATTTCAGGAACATATTCGAACGCGAGACGATTAAATGATGCTCGTGACAATGCTCGATTATGTTGCACTTGTTGATGGTGATGGTCTCTACGACGTGCCTCTCGTTGTCTCAATGCATTAGCATGAAGACGTTGAACGCGTTGCTCTGAATTCTCATTTTCTCGTGAACATGCAACTTGCTCTCTTAAATTTGCATTATCCGTTGAGTGTTCTTCAATTGATCTATTTAACCGACGATCATGGACTAATTGGGAGTTCCGAGTACGCCGACCAATGTTTTTTGCTCTTCCACGAAGACGTGGCATTTTTCTGTATAAGGAAAATACTGTAAAATAATACATAACGAAAATGAGTGATTTATTAAAGATGAAATTTTAAGTAATAAACTGAAAATATTTATTGTAAAACACTGATTTTTATTTGGATTGATTTTTTGTCGACACATATTTCAAAATATCTAATATTTCATTTTATGCTTTTTTACTTTATTCATATATTTTTTAATTCATTTATATTCAATTATTTAAATTTTATTTGCATACTATTTTATTTTATTTTCCCTTAAATCTCGAAACAGTCATAAATCAATGACGCCGATAGGTTAGGTTAGTTATTAACTAACGCACGTGTAAATTTGATAAAAAAAATTATAAGAAATATACTCACTTCGATTCTGCACTAAATTCGCAAAATGTATAGTTTTTTAAGCACATTTCAAAACTCTTCTCAAAACACTCAGTAACTTTTAATTTAATATTTGATCCAGCACATGGTCTACAATAACACAATGATAACAAAACTTTTTTTTAATTTTATCGCAGCGCTAACTGTCGGGACAGACTAAAATTAAAATTCGAATATTATTTAAAATTTGACACTGCGATGGTAGCGCCGTTTGTCGGATCCAATGTAAAACATTCCAAAATCAACAAGTACTAATAAATTAAAAATTAATTAAAAAAACATTGTCCAGCGGACAAAATTGTGAATCTAAACCATTCCCAGATCCCCTTGAACACACACAAAAAATTCATCAAAATCCGTCCAGTCGTTTGAGAGAAGTTCAGTGACATACACACTCACAGAAGAATTATATATATAAAGATTATTATTATATTATATATATATTTATTATTTGACTTTTATAATATCATTGCGAAATATATATATATGTATAATTTAAGTGCCGCTGTGTAAATCTATTAGGGAAATTGAAACCCTGATCTATTTGCAATTTTTTTTATAATTGCTACCTGATCTCTTTATTTTTGTTATTAAAAATTACTTTATCATGTAGCATACATCTATGAAAACTGCAGCTTCTGTATTTGTTTCAGAATACTATGAAAGAATGTGGTTTCCAAATTATCTGCAACGTTTAGCTTACAGCCGAAAAATGTTGCAGTAGCCAAGTTAGCCGCACAACCATCAAAAGTCAAACTCACTACAGCAAAGAGTTACGTATGGCGTGTCTCTGATCATCTCGCAGAAGGAGGCGGCTGAGCGGGCCCGGGAGGAACCTACCGTAATGACTCCACTCTGCCTGATGGAAAGCAATAACTGGAGTCTAAAAGTGGTGGTCACCATCCTTATTGCAAGTGTATCAATCAATGCAGCATGATGACCCACACTATGGCGGCCTGGTGAGATGCTTTTTCACGCCCCGCTTAGAAGACCCAGGATCAAAGTGGGAGGTAAATACGTGCGCTGGCAGTGAATTCCAGGCTTTAACCAATTGTCACAGAAAGGAAGAGCCGAACCGTTTAGTTGGATTTCGTTTATTGTCAAATCTCGAACGGTGACTCCTCAGGCCAGTACGTGTTGTCGTGTAGAGAAAGGGAGAAGGTGGGACCAATGGGGACTATCATTTCTTTGCTCACCAGCTGGCGCCACTGTTGACTAAGGTCCAGAGGTATAGCTTTCACAGGTGACTTTGTAAGATGAAGAAAAAAAGTTTTAAATCTTGAATCTCATTAACTTTATTAATTATAAATAACTATCATCATATCGAGTAGCTATGCCGCAATGTTGTGCAGTTCCGTATAGTTCGAAAAAAAAGGAGGACACATGTTTCCAAAAGATAAACAGTGGCTAGTGGCGTTTCGTGGATTATGTTAACTATACTCCGACAAAACATTCTCGTGTTTGTAAAAAACGTTTTAACCCCGAGGATTATGTGTATGTGACAATTTGACAATTTAAAGATATAACCTGAGGTGGATTTTCTGTCCTTGAGATCTCCTCCCCAATTAGCATCACAATATTCTTTCCTAATACCATCTTTACATTTATAAACTAATTAATCTAAACTATACTTCACATATCTTAACACTCTCTTTAATGCACTTAATAACTTATTATTTATTTATTTATTTTTATTTATTTATCTCTTTATTGTACACCATACAAGTAATGGAAAAAAAAATATATATATAGACATGCATGTATTACGGTATAGCAATTGGCGGTCTTATCACTCACGGTGATTTCTTCCAGACAACCTTTATACGGATATTATGACATCAAATTAGGGGTAGTCTAAGGTGTACTATTCTAATAACATGAATATATGTACTTAATATCATATATAATACTAACATATAAGTAAATAAATATATACATATCCATATATATGTATATATATATATATATATATAAGATATATTATTGAGGATTTTCGCTAATAAACACAATTTTTTTCTCTGAAAATACAAAGAAACGACATTTAAAATAAAATAAAACACGCGCAAAGCGCGGCAAATTCAATTTAATGAAATGTCATTTCATTACATCTCCCCCCCTAAGAGCGAAAATTCTAAACAACATATCCACACGTACCTAGTTATCTTCATATTCGTTTTCTTGTCCTTCATCTTCTTCAACTTCTGTTGTGACCGGTTGTAATTTTGTTATGTGGAATAAAGTTGATTCTGTTTTTCTGTTGCCAGTGTCAATCCTATAAATGGAGTTCGATATTTTCTCCACTATCTTGAATGGACCTATTTTTAGTTCGTCTAATTTCTTTCTAGTCAGTCTATTTCCATTTTTTACATATACATTGTCTCCTATATTAAACTCTTGCCTTTTCCTATTTCTATCAAATATTTTCTTGTTGTACTTGTGGGATTTGATTGTATTCTCTAATGCCAATCTTCTATCAGCCATCCGCTTGTCTTCCCTTTCTGTTGTTTTTAATTAATTTGGTAGAATACTGACATTCGTACCATCCAGTAAATATTTTGTTGCAAAGCCTGTGACGGAGTGTTCTGTTTCATTATATTTCTGTATACATTCTCTTGCCACTGTTGTCCATGTTCTTTTATTATTTTTCTCATTTATTTTACATCTTATTTTATTTACTATTGTTTAATTTAATCTTTCGTTCAAGCCGTTCGAGAATGGTGTATTCACAGCTGTAAAAATTAGTTTAATATTATTCTCTTGCAAATGTTGCTCAAATTCTCTTGAATTGATACCCGGATATTGATCTGTCAGAATTATTCCAATCTCATCTGTCTCTAGTACATTCTTTGTTAGTTTTATAAAATCACTTGCATTCTGTGTTTTTGAAGTCACAATAAATGCATATCTTGTGTAGTGGTCTACTAAAAGGTGTAGGTATTTTTTTGTTGACCTAGAGCCTCCAAAGCCACCAATAGTATCCATTGACATAATCTCAAATGGTTTTGTTGCTGGTCCCAGTTGTGACATTAATCCAAAATTTCCTTGACATCTTGATTTATTTTTGATGCATATTTCACATGTTTTACATATGTATATGATATTTTTCGTAAGGTTTTTAGCTGTATATATTGAACTAATTTTTTTCTGCAATTGTCTGATCCCAATATGGCATAAATCTTCATGCACCTTTTTTATAAATATTTTACTAAATTCTTCTGAGAGGATAATCTTTTCATGTTTCTTTATTTTTTTATAATAAATTCTATTTTTGTGTATTAGATTTGGATTATTTTCTTTTATTGTTTCATTTTTATCTTGATCTTCAATTATATCTTTCGTTTGTATTAAATTAACTATTTTCAATAGTTCCTCTTTGTTATCTTCTGATTCTAATACCGGGTTTCGGCTTAGACAGTCTGCTTCTACATTTTCTTTACCAGGTATATATTTTACTGTAAAGTCATATTGAGACAGGTAATATGTGAGATCACCCAATTCTTCGTCTGTCCTGCTTTTAATGTTCATGTTCTCTAGAGGTTTGTGGTCTGAGTAGATAGTGAATTGTTTTCCAATAAGCCAGTGTTGGCAGTATTTAACAGCTTCTTTCATAGCAAAACATTCCAAAAATATAGCCTTTTTTCGTTTTTGAGATTCATTCAGTTTTTTTGAGAAATATGCCACCGGTTTGTCTTTACCGTCTAGTTGTGTTTGTTTTAGTATTGCCCCAATGCCCTCTAGGGATGCATCTGTAAAGATTTTTATTGGTAAGTCTTTGTCATATATTTCCAATACCGGTTGAGAACATAAATATCTTTTTATTTGATTAAATGATTCTTCACACTTCTCTGACCACACAAACTTTTCGTTTTTTCTTAATAAGTTTATTTTTCCTAGAAATTGTCTGATATTCTTTTGCGTCTGAGGAGTTGGAAAATGTCTTATTGAAAACAAATTGTCTTTTAGTGGTCTTACCGAATTGTTCTGAATTACATGACCAAGATACTTTAGTCTGAAGCAAAGGTACATTTCTTAAACTTCAATCGAAAGCCTTCCTTTATTATTGCTTCTAATACACTTCTTATGTGCTGTATATGTTTTTCAAAGCTGGACGAGTATATCAAAATATCATGAATAAAATTTGCAGAGTATCCTGTGAGATTGTGTTTCCTTAGAATATTACTTCAAATTCTCTGGAAAATTGCCGGTGATGTTTTCAAACCAAAAGGGAGGCAGGTCCACTGGAAGTGGCCATCTTGTGTGACAAATCCTGTTTTATTTCTATCTTCTACCCGTAGTAGTATTGCCCAAAATGCTGAGTTTATATCTAGTGTAGTAAAATACTTACAATTTCTAGTTTTAATAATCAAATCATCTATTAATGGGAAAGGTTGAGCTTGTGGTACAACAATTTTAGTTAGTTCTCTGAAATCTACACATAAGTGGGATTTTCTATTTTCACCTTTTTTAAATGCTAATGTCACTGGTGCAGAAAAAGGACTATAGGATTCTTCTATTAAATTATTCTTTAGTAACATGGATATTTGCTCTTCAATTTCTAATTTATCTTCTAGTATATCTAGTATATCTAGTATAAGCCGTTCTTTTTTTATAGCATAATCAATTAACAGTCCTTCTTTATAATGCGAGAGCAGTTGTGACTATGTCCCATCCGTGGTTTCTAAAAGTTTCCAAAAATTTGTCTTTCCATTCCTTCCATTCAGAATTTACTGTTAGTTTTATAACCATCGAGCTATACCAATCCAAACAAGATTTTTCTAAAAATAATCTCAATATATCTATTTTTGTTTCATATTTTGTTATATTAAAGCGCTCACATTCTTTTTCAAAAGTCTCTATCCATTGCATTGCATTAAGGTTCTTGCTTGTGAATTTTTCAATAATAAATTTCTCTGAGATATGTTTTAGGTTATGTTGATTTTCTTTCTTAGTTGTAGTTTCTATTACTTTTTCCAAGATATGTTGCAAACTGTCATCTCTGTCTGTCTGTTTTGTGCTCATTTCTTCTAAATATTGATTGCATATTACCTTCCTCATCTATATATGTTTTCTTTAGATCTTCATCTAATTTTATCCATATTTTTCTAGTTTGGTGCCTTTTCTTTATGCTATTTTTTATTTTTGAGAAAGTGTTCATTTTAACAATATGTGTATGATGAATCACCGGCTTCAGCTCATCAGGTAAAACATAACATTTTCCTTCTTCTGTAGATATTGAGGTTATGGCTAATACATTAGATTTGCCATCATTTGAAGCTATCATCTTAAACTCAAATTGCAGTCGGTCCATCTTTATTTAATTAACGAAAATGTCGTTTTATAAGATATATTATTGAAGATTTTCGCTAATAAACACAAATTGTTTCTCTGAAAATACAAAGAAACGACATTTAAAGTTTACTAATATCGCCTCCTCAATTATATTTCTACAAGTTCTTCTATTTAAGACAATAAATTCACACAATAATCTGAACATCATCCGCCATTGAAAACTCCCTCGGCTCACTCCCCCAGACAACCTAAAACACGCGCAAAGCGCGGCAAATTCAATTTAATGAAATGTCATTTCATTACATATATAAATAGGAACATACATATTTATAATGACAAGAAGTAGTTTACCACTTGCTTTTTAAATATAAGTATGGATTTGGCTTGTCGAATATCCAGTGGTAAATTATTCCACAGCCTGACTGCTTTCACCGAGAACGATTTGTCAGTGAATTGTGTGGTATGTCTGGGCATTTTCAGCATTTTCAAATTCTCTGACGATCTCAGGTTCCTGCCATGTGTGTTATGTAAGAACTCAAAACGTTCTTTAAGATAAGAGGGAGTATGTGGATGGAACAGAGTACTGTAAAGAAGAGAAAGAATATGAACATTCCGGCGAAGGCGTATAGGTAGCCACTTGAGCTTTGAACGATACTGTGAGATATGATCATATTTCCGTAACCCGAATATGAATCTTATGCAGACGTTTTGGAGTCGCTCAAGTTTGTTCAGTTGGTCTTCGGTGAGATCTAGATAGCTGACGTCACCATAGTCAAGAATAGGAAGGAGAAGAGATTGTGCTAAAGAAATTTTGGTATTGACAGGAAGAAAGTTGCGAAGTCTGCGCAGCGACCCCGCAGTGGCAAATATTTTCCGACTGACTTCACTTATGTGGGGGCTCCATCCAAGAACCGATCCATATAGATCCCCAAGTTTTTGACTTTGTCACTATATGGAATAATGGAACCACTGCAATAGACAGCGGGTAGATGTTGCCTGTTTATTAATGAGTTCATCCTTTGACTACCGATGATAATTATTTGAGTTTTTGAGGGATTTACTCTTAACCCGTAATTTCTACTCCAGGTACATATTTGTTTCAAATCCTGGTTGATGTCATGGATAGCTTCAGTCAGGTTATCCGGGTCAGCTTTAGAGTAAATTTGGAGATCATCTGCATATAGGTGGTAGGAAGAAAGGAGTCGATCACTGATTGAGTTGATAAAAACTGAGAAAAGTAGTGGGGATAATACACCGCCCTGAGGCACGCCCGCAGATGTAGTGCACCAAGAGGAATACATGTTTTCAATAGAAGCACGCTGCTGGCGACCATACAGGTAACTATGAAACAAGTCAATTGCTGATGGAGATATGTTAAGAGAGCGTAATATAGCAAGCAAGACATCAAAGTCGACGGTGTTAAAAGCATTACTGAAGTCCAGCAAGGCAAGGACCGTCAACTTTCCGTCTTCCATGTTAGATCTGATGTCCTCCGTAATATGAATAAGGGTTGAGGTTGTACTGTGGCCGGGACGGAAACCTGATTGAAAAGGATTAAGGAGACAATTTCTAGTAAGGAAGGAACTCAATTGAGCGTGGATAAGCCGCTCAAAGACTTTGGAAAGGAAAGGAAGGATAGATATGGGTCGGTAATCTGAAAAAGCGGAAGGATTACCTTTTTTAGGGAGAGGAGTGATTTGAGCCATTTTCCACGCAGTTGGAAAAACACCTTTGGATACGCAATAATTAAAAATATGACAAATCACGGGTAGGATTTCACCAAGGATAGGAAGTATCATATTACGGCTTATATTGTCAGTTCCTACTGCATTTGAGGTTATTGATAAAATGCTCTTCTTGACATCACAAGCAGAAAATTGACTGAAAACTAACGGTGAACAGTCGGGAGTCGGCAGAGAAGAAAGATAATTTATCGTTGCAATTTTAGTAGTTCCTCCAAAGTTGGAGGAAGCAGAGAAATATGAATTGAGGGAATTTATATCAATATTCATTGAAACAGTATAAGGGCGCGATTTTCCGACTCCTAGTGACTTCAGAAATTTCCAGACATGACTCGGATCTCCATTTTCAACAGATTTATGGATATGTCGGCGTTGAGCATTCCTACACATCCTATTGCAGTGATTTCGAATATGTACAAATTTATCCCAGTTCGATGTACTAGGGTGGCTCTTATACCTTGAATGTGCCCTCGCTTTCCTTGTCTGTAGAATCTTGATTTCATCCGTTAACCAAGGTGCGGGTAGATGTTTTACTTTTATTTGTCGAATAGGAGCATGTTTGTCATATAAGCCAATTATATTACTAGAAAAATATATAAGTTTTTCGTCAATACATCGAGAGGTGAACAGTTCGCTCCAGTCTATGTTGTCAGCATCTCTGCGAAGATCATCAAGAACCATATCCCGAAAGTTACGGTGTGAAAGTATTTTAGCTTTGGGTTTAGGAGTGCGGATTTGATAGGAAAGGAGCAGAAGATCATGGTAGGAAAACGAATCTGCAGAACACTGACCATGTGCAGCGACGTGTTCTAATGAGGAAACGAGTATGAGATCAAGGAGAGATGAATTTCGGTTAGGAAGATTATCTGTGGGATTAAGTGGGAGAATGGATAGATTGTTGGATTCCAGGACAGATCGAAGAGAAGCAGAACGTGAATCGTTTTTAAGTAAGCAGGTGTTAAAATCACCCATGACTATGGTATGTCTGTACGAAGTTGTTAAGTTTTCGAGGATTATTTCGAGTGAAGAGAAATAGTCTACTCGTAGCGAAGGACTATAATATACACCGAGAAGAATTTTTGAGTGTTGAAGTATGACTTCTACGAAAAGGTGCTCGCCAGCGTTAGTGGGTGGTGGTTGAGATGACATATTAATGATGGAAAAGGGAATGTAAGATCGTATGTACATGGCAACTCCGCCGCCCCGTCCACAGGCACGATCGTTCCGTATCAGCTGAAAGCCAGGTAACGAATACGATGTAGTAGATAAGCATGGTTTAAGCCATGTTTCAGATACCAGAATTGCATGGATATTCGCACAGTTAAAGCTTGTCAGCATATCAGAGAAATGAGCCGGAATGCTTTGGGCATTTATGTGAACAACATTAAAGTTCCTGGGAACATCAGAAAATCTAGTCGAAATTGTATCTGCTAGGGCAGGCACACTGGTAAAACTATTATCATCGCTAAATGCCGAGAAATAGTCTTCAGTGTCGCTGTTGGATGCAGATGTTGTCATAGCGAATGATAATAAAAATAAAAATAAAATACTGTATTTTACAGACTAACTATATAAAAATACTTAAATAAAATATATACATATAAATTTATAAAGCAATTCGAAAAGTAATAATAAATAATTTATGTTACCTTTGACTTCACCAATAACTATATCCGTCTGCCGGTTTTATCTTAACAGAAATAAACTAAATACATTAAAAAAAAGGAAAAGAAAAAAAAAAGCCAAAGAACCAAAACATTAAAACATAAAAAAAAAACATTTGCAATTATAGTATTTAACTTGCTATTCTATGTTCTGAGTAAAATAATAAGTATATACAATATAATAACTTAGTGCACATCAGTATAAAATTGTAATAATTGTCTGAAAGACAGTTTAATTTAGAATTGAAATAAACAAAACATTAAATGCTAAAAGACTCGTACCCAAAAAATTATGAAGAGCTCAAACTAAACGGAACGCAACCCGTTATGACAGTTCATAACATAATGACCATATAGAGGTTAGTTTATAAATAAGATAATTTAATTGAACAGGGTACATACTTGATCAGTATAACATTGTGTTATGTAATAATAGCAAACAGATGGAAAAGAAATAGCACTAGATTAGGGTAGTTTGCAACGCAAGAACTTGAAGAACATGGATATACAATATCAATTTAGGATAACAAATGGCTTAGAGCTTAAAAAAAAACACTATGACTTGTTACTTTTTAGCAGCACGCCTGGGCTTAGTTGCACCTATTTTAGCCGCAGCAACGGGTTTTACTGGTTCTTCAACTATAGTGGCCAACTCCATAAGCGATGAGACACGTTGTCGTCTATCACCAGGTCCCATGACGAAGACGTTGCCCTGCAGAGTCCAGCATCTGCCTATACCGAGTTTATCACGAGCCGACATAAACAGATCATGTCTCGATTTTGTGAGGAACTCGGAAACAGTGACGCCAGTGCTTTTCAATTTGGTTTTTGTAAACTATACTGCATCGCGAGTCGCCACCTGTTGGAATTTAATAAGTATGGGCCTCGGCTTACTTGTCGATGAAGTGCGGCCCATCCTCTGACTTCTTTTGATTTCTGATGTAGTGAGACCGCTGATCTGAAGTTTTTCAGTGACTAATTTGCTAATTAACAAATTAGTGTCTTCATTCTTCTCTTCCGCTACACCATGAAACAACAACATTTTCCGTCTACTCCGCATCTCCATATTGTCTGCAGAGTGAGCCAGCATTTGCACCTGCTGTTGCACGTCACTCAATGCTTGAAGCACAAATTTCTTGAAATTTTTAAACTCTGCTTCAAGACTAGTGGTTGCAGTGCTCGCATCATTTTGCTGCCGATCTCTGGCCTCAAACTCAGCCATACGATTGTTGAACATGATATTCATGTCAGCAATTGATTTCAATAGAGACTCCATATTGCAGCTGAATGTGATAGTGTTAATTAAGGATAATTTAATTGAGGATATAACAATTTCACCGGCAGAAGGTCAAGTCAGGTACTGATATAAGGCATTAACTGTGATTAATTTATACTTTAAATGATTTTAATTATATATTAAAGCTGGAGCTAAAAAAGTTCTATGTTCAATCTATGACTACCCTCCTTCCTTTCTCCTCCTATGACTTCCTTCCTTTCGTTATTATTTGAGCTTGTTTGATTTTTGCTTAACATAGAAACTGGATAACATAAATCGGGCCTAGTACCTGATGCTGCATACATTAAGCATCCCATAATTTGCCTGCATAACTTTTCAATGCCTTTATCTATGGAAATATTATTATGTGCAAGTATTTTAGCATTGAAATTAAGGTCCATTGGAGTGGATATTTCTTCACAGTTTTCCATATTTTAAGAATATATTTTTAGTACTTTGTTTGACCCAGTTCAGTAATAAATACCACTTTCCAAATTCTACTTTACATTTATGCCTAGAAATTTTGAAATTTGATAAAGACATGGGACCATGTCTTTCGTTTTAAATTCTTTATTTAAATTAGCCTTTAACTGTGAAATATCCTTATTTGTACCAAATATCAAAATGTCATCGACATATAACAACGTATACATTCTATATTTACCATTACACCTCATAACAAACATGAATCAGAGTATGACCTAACAGAACCTAGTTAAACTTCCAGTTTGGACAAAGGGTTTTTTAAGTAAAATAAAAGACAACTTAACTAGTGTGCTGCCGATTTGGAGGCTTGCAATATAATGTCCTTAAAACATTTTATAATATTCCATGTCTAGACGATCGTCAAAACAATTCGTTATCTAATTCTAAGAGACATATCCGTTGGCAATGCTGAGCCAGCGGAGTAGCTACTTAATCTAAGACAGAAGATACAGGGGATGCATAACTCCTCCCTCCCTAAGAGCGAAATTATCGGGATGTTCATTTTCAATTACTCCCCGATGATTTCGTAGACACATTAACATTCTTAATCTTTTACGTAAAATATATGACAAAATTAAAAGAACACATGCTAAAACAATAAGAAATATAAAATAAACTATAACTACACTGATATTAGAGTCTTGACCTTTAAAATCACTGTTAGAGAACTCGTTTTGCTTTAATACACTAGACATATATTTCACTTCGTCCAAATTAATACCGTGCATGTTAAGTACGCGTGTACTGGATGGCGGTAGCGTTGCACTCGCAGACAATTTCTGTAAATTTATAGCTGGAAGGGGATCTACATTTTCAGTTTCTGTCAGGATTTGATGATGGCGAATTTGGACTCCCTGTATCTCGATGTCGCATGACTCTTCCAGGGTCAAGGTGTAAGTTCCGAAGACAGGATGTTTATTGATTTCATTATTACAGGTGCTCGTGAGAACGGTCCGCAGTCTAGTAAATAATATCCAACTCGTTGTTGTAATTCGCTGAATTCTTATGTCTTCAATACTAATCTGTTGTTGGTTACAGCATGTAAGGTTATCATCGAATTTCAAAAGCTCCTCTATACAGGTTGGCTCTGGATAAGGCGGTTGGTTATGCTCAGCGCACAGGAATTGGTCTCCGGCGGCAAGTGGTCGACATGGTTTCACGATCGACAGATGTTTCATTCCCCTTGCCAATAGGTAGGGATATTTAGGTAAAATGGACATGGTTTTATTATCTGATTCGCGAAAAATTGGTAACGAATAAATTTTATAGTAGTTATAAGTGTGATTATCTGTGAGTGGAATCTCTAATATGAACATAATCTGGTTATTCTTAAGATAAGTTTTGACAATAATAGTTTCTTCTAATTTTACTAGGTTTTCCTCCGTTGCGGGATATAGTAAACTCGCAGTATTGGATATTAATTTTAAATGTTGTAACAATTCGGTAGAGTTAACAATACTTGGGTGTAGTATAGAGATTTTACTAAAGCAAGTGCAGTCTCTATCTCTCCTAGCTTTATAAAGATTGTACGGAAATTACTCGCAAATATGTTAAATAAGCTTACAGTGAAAGTGGTGTACGTCCACTGATCTACTTTCGACATTACTTCATTATACATGGGTTCAACTACTTTTAATATTTCTTCTAGAATAATGGAATTTTGATTTAAAACTTCAGTAGTGTTAATAAAACTATCTAATATTTGAGAGACCAATGTTAATTTATCTTTGATAATAATTTGATTGTGACCAAGTTCCGATGTAATTTTATCGTACCGCAATGCATCGCTATGATCCAGGTTTCCCGAGATAATTTTAATAAGAGAACCCAATGGATTAATTAAACCTCTTTTAAAACGTTGTTGTGGGACTAATTGCCTGTATTTCTGTATTGTAATTTCTCGTAAATATTCAATATGTGCTACAATATTAAGGAAGTAAGGAGGATATGTATCATTTTTCCTTACTAGGTTACTAAACTCTTCATACTTAGAAATCACAAAATTTAGATCAACATGTATACTTTCTAAATTTAAAACCTTAATAACAGTCCATTGGTCCGTTTGCAGATAAGCTTGACCTTATTTAACAGGAAGAATGCCCGGGTTTCCCTCAAGGGACTGCAGATGAAGGGCCAGCGCCGGCATCCCTATCATCAATGTGCACCACCTGCGGAGGGCGTTTTATATTTTTAACAGGGATTTTAGTTTTTCTCTCACCAATCTGTATTGGTGTTACATTTTTAGTTGTTTTACCTATAACTTTTGCTTTAATATATCGCGGCTTATCCTTGCTTTTTCTTTTATTAACATCTTTTGCATATACAATTTTTCCTTCTGGAAGATCTATTTTACCTTCACCATCTCTCTTTTGCCTAATCCTGTCTTTAGTCTCTATAATTTTTTCCGTTAAATATTTATATAAAAATTTTGTACGCTTCGCGTGGTCTTTTACAAATTGTTGCGTATATTGTTTTTCAAAGTCAATACTAAAAGGGTTTTCGGAACGAGTATGGCCAAATACTGTTTCGAATGGGGTTAATCCCGTTACTGAGTGTATCGAACGGTTGTATGCCATAATCGAGTACATCATTACAGATGCGGCATCAGTGCATTTCTGTTCATATTTAGCGCAACAGTAAATTTCACTAATTGTCGAATGTAAACGTTCGATTAAACCCATCGAACAAGGGTTATTAGGTGTCCCTATATGGAGCCCAACCTTGTGTAAACTTAAAAACTCTCTCATTAATTCATTGTTAAACTCACTTCCGGGATCAGAGCGAATTTTTTTGGAACGCCGTAGAATGAAAAATATTTCATAAGGGCGCGTACTACTTCAGATGTTGATCTATTAGTTATTGGAATGGCTTGTCCTAATTTACTGAATGCGTCTATAAGAGTAAGGTAATAATTACCTTCGATCTGAAAAAGGTCTATGAATATATCCTGAAATGGAGCTTCCTGAGTTTGGGTTAACTGTAGAAACGGTTTAATAGGTTTTCTTAAATAGCCCAGACAATGGCAAGACATTCGCGTTCAATAGTACTGTACCGAGCTTCTGTATCACTCAAGGTACGACTAGCATACGCGACCGGTTTATCGGACCCTATTGGTCCCTGCGATAATACGGCACCTATTGCAATCTGGGACGCGTCTGTGGTAAGCACAAACGTTTTATCAAAATCGGGATATTGTAATAGAGGGGCGTTTGTTAGTAATTCTTTACATCTGTCAAAAGCATCAATGTAATTTTTATCTAATACTACTTTATTGCGTTTCTTTAAGCAAGAGGTCAATGGTTCCGTTATTTGTGCAAAGTCTTTTATAAAACGTCTATAGTAGCCGATAAGTTCAAGAAAAGATTTAATTTCAGTAGTCGTCTTGGGTAACGGGTTGTTTATAACGGCATGTATTTTGTCATTATTAGGTTTTAGACCATCTTTAGTAATTGTATGACCAAGGTAGATAACTTCTTTCCTCAAAAATTCTGATTTTTCTAATTGTACCTTTAAATTTGTAGCTCTCAATCTGTTAAAAACGTTTCTTAATTTCTGTATATGTTCTTCTAGGCTAGATGAGAATATGATTACGTCATCTAAGTAGACCATACAATGCAATCCCTGTAGTCCTTTAAGTATATTGTCTATAGTTCTTTGAAATGTCGCTGGAGCGGTTTTTAGCCCAAACGGCATTCTTAGGAATTCATAATGTCCATTTTGTGTACTAAACGCAGTTTTTTGTCTATCGTGTTCTTCTACCTCTATTTGATGGTAACCGCTTGCCAAATCTATAGTACTAAAGTAAAGGCTCTTTCCCAATTCGTCAAATAAATCAGTGATATTTGGTAGTAGGTATCGATCGCCTATAGTTATGTCATTTAGTAGTCTGTAGTCAATCACCATACGCCATTTAACTTGTCCTGACGCATCGGCCTTCTTAGGGACTAAATGGACTGGTGGGTTCCAGGGGGAATGTGATTCTGTAATTACGTTGTCATTAAGCAATTTTTCAATCTGTCTGTTAATTTCATTTACTTCAGCAGGGGCTTGTCGGTACGGTCTAACATAAATCGGTTCCTCGTTTTTAGTGCGAATATTGTGTTTCACCTGATTTGTAAAACTTAATGGGATTTGGTCGCAATAAAATATATCTTTATATTCATTACAAAGACTGTATATTCGGTCCCGTTCCTCTTTATTCATATGGTCTGCTCTAAGTTTTTGCTTTAAATTTTGCTCTAATAATGTATCTGTTCCTACTGGTAAATGATTATCGCTAAAATTTAGGTTGCATTCTGTTGCATCGAATTTCTTTACAGTGAAGGGTCTGTCTATGTGGATACTCATCGGAGTTTCTGAAGTGTTCTGAATTACTGTAAGGGCGTACCCGTTGATGCAGTTTACTAACGCGGAAGGCATTCGTAATTCAGGAGTAAATAGCTTCAATTCAACCAGTGCCTCGCCCGTATATAAATCTGTGGGGATTTTGACACGTTGTTCGCAACGTGGGGGTATTTTAATAGTATAATCTAAATTATTAATAATTGGTATAGAAGTTGTTGTTGTTCTTAGTACTAAGTCCTTAAGGTCAATTATCGCACCAATTCTTTTCAGTAAATCATTACCAATGAGTCCTTCATATCGCTTGTCTACCTCATATAAATGAAATTTGTGAAAATCGAGAGAATTGAAAGTCGGTAATAGAGGGATTTCAATAGTTTCGTCATGATGACTGGTGGCATGGGTACTTACTACCTGAAACGGTTCGTGTGTGATATATTCAGGGAAATAATAGTAAGCGATGCGAGGGCTTAAAAACGATCGGGTACTATCGGTATCAATCATCATTAATTTTGAATCGATCTCTGGTATATAGACATATGGCAATCTAAGATTAGGGTCACAGTTTACTACTATATTTTCTCCTCTTTGTGGGAGGCATCTACGGGAAAATTTTCGTTATCAGTTTCAGGTGCGTCATTATTTTCTGCGTCAACGTTATAACAGTCGTCTGGGTAAGGCTGATAATCGTCATTGTACTCGTCGTCCAAGTCATAGTTAGCATTTTCGTTGTAGGGAGAGTCATAATAACTACCATCTACAGAGATTTCGTTCAACCGGAAGTCTTGTTGGCGCTGTGGTTTCGTATATGCTGTTCTCATTAAAACGTCAGTATCCTGGAATAGGGGATTTTGCACTTGGGGTGGTTTATAACCAAACTGTTGGGGTCTCATCCCCATATTTTGCGGAGGCTTATATCCTAATTGTGGCAATTGAGGTCTGTATCCAAATTGTTGTTGAGTTTGTACTTGAGGGCGAAAACCAAATTGCGGGGGACGGTAACCAAATTGCGGGGGACGGTAACCAAATTGTGGAGGACGGTAGCCAAACTGTGGTCTTATGCCGCCTTGTTGTTGAGCTGATGTTGTAAAGGGGGTCTATATCCCATAGTTTGACTCGGTGGAGTCGTCTGAACGAATTTAAAGCTGGACTGACCAGGATTTATTGCAAGCGTTTGTTTCGGTGTAATCTGACTATGGGCCATTCGGTTTCGTAATGTATACTGTTCCTGGAAGTTGACTTCCTCCAAAACAATTGACAGGGCTTGTTCCAGGGTAGAGGGTGACTTTAATCTCACTATACGAACCATATTTTCATTTAGGTTATACAGGAATACATTCAATGCTGTATTATTATATATTGCAGTTTTAGCGCATTTAATATTTGAATCAGATAGCAAATTAACTTTGGAAAGGAGTAATGAGCGGATGCCTTGAATCCTATTACAAAAATCTAAATAACTTTCACCGGATTTAATTTTACAGGACTCTAACTCTAGGTTAATACATTCCTCGCTACGAGGGTCACCGAAATGTTGTTCTAATAACTCTCTTAATGCCGTCCAAGTCGACACGTCTTCGCGTTCCGACAATAAGGCCGCAGCGTTGTCAATGAGTCGACTGGTAATTGCATGCAAAAGGTATACATTTTGTTCCTCATGACCTCTAAATTTCTGTATAACATACTCACATTTTCTAATAAATAACCCTAAATGTCTCTTATCACCCCCATAAAGAGGTATTAATCTTAACATTTCTTTTGGTATGGGTACCGCTGCCTCAGCAGGTAAAGGCACTAGGCTCGGTAACTGATCTAGCGGCATTTCGGTAAGGTAATATTATCTTATTTTATTATTACGAGAAACTAAAGTTTTCTATCAAAATTGGTAAGAAAAAATGGTACAATATAATAAAATCACACACACAATTAAAACATACTTCAATAAAGTTTGAAAATCTATACACTAAAGTTAATAAAAGTATTAAGAAAAGTTAACAATAAAAAAAACATAACCCTCCTTTTTTTTCACAGTCGGGTAAAAATAATATTATATCGTAAGAAAAATATCCTGGGCCTAAGTAAAGTTTTATACCATAACCAGATTATGTTAGAATGAGAAATGTCCAATCTAAGAATAACTACAATTTAATAAAATAACACCCTTTATCATGAAAAATACGGGAGAAATAATATGGCAAGGAAGGCAAGGAGTTTTACTTACCAACCGACCGGTACTCCCATACTCGATGTCCTGGTGATTGTTCAACAATATTTCTTTGGTTCGAGGATCGCGTCTGGCGTCGCGCGCGGTTTCACGTATTTCGAGTAAAGTTGGATACCCGAATTATTACGAGATGCGCACAGCTTTAACAACACGATCCTACCGGCTGCGCCAGTTAAACTTCCAGTTTGGACAAAGGGTTTTTTAAGTAAAATAAAAGACAACTTAACTAGTGTGCTGCCGATTTGGAGGCTTGCAATATAATGTCCTTAAAACATTTTATAATATTCCATGTCTAGACGATCGTCAAAACAATTCGTTATCTAATTCTAAGAGACATATCCGTTGGCAATGCTGAGCCAGCGGAGTAGCTACTTAATCTAAGACAGAGGATACAGGGGGATGCATAACTACCTTCTTTAGCCATTGCATTATTGAACTTTGTATTCCAACACTTTGGTGAACTTTCTAATCCATACAATGCATTTTTAATTTTTCAATATTGTTGTCCCCAGAATAAGCTCCCTCTGCCAATCTAATGTATACATCTTCATCTATTTCACCATAAAAAAATGCCCCACTAATATCCATTTGATATATACCTTAACATAGTGGCTACAACAACAAAAACTCTAAAAGTTGGCAACCTAGCTACAGGTGCATAAATATCCCCCAAATCAAAGTAACTATTCTGCTGAAACCCTTTAGCAACTAAACTAGCCTTATATTGCTTATCATTAGCACTTCCTTCTAACTTGAATACCCATTTACTACTAATTACAGATTCACTTATAGGTACACCGCAAAAGTCCCAGGTGACATTGTTTTTCAAAGTTTGCAATTCTCTATTAAGTGCCTTCTTCCACTTACTTGCTTCCCTACTTTTCATTGCTTCTCTATATGAAATAGGCTCATTGTCTTCGCTTACAACATTGAGACACTTATAGAATTATGTCTGTTTCCTTATACGCTTGGGTTTTTCATTTTGGACTTGTTTGATCATCCTCCGATGATCTGTGATCTGAGGGTTCATATTCACTCTGTGACTCACTCTCACTTTGATTGAAACTAGCATTACTATCTTGAAAATCTTTACATTCAGATTCTTCCCTTGCTGACACAATTTCTGGTAAATTGTCTTGTGTAGATTCACTATTATTTAAGTCCAACATCACCGTCCATTCATTTTATTCATTTTTCTCTTCTTTTAGGAAAATTACATTTCTCTTTGTATAAACATAATTTTTCTCTAAAAAATATATTCTATAACCTTTGTTATTTTCCCCACATCCGAACAAGAATCCTTTTTCACCTTTGTTATCCCATTTTCTTTTTCTCTCCTCTGAAATATGTATATATACTGGTGAACCAAAAGCCTGCAGTTGATGTATATCATAACTTTTATTTGTCCATAGGTGATGATAAGGTGATTTCCCTTCTTTTTATTTACCTGTTCTGTTCAAAACAAATGCAGCAATATTCACTGCTTCTGCCCACAGTTTCTTAGGTAGGTTCTTAGAATGTAGCAGTGTTCTTGCCGCTTCAACCAGAGTTCTATTCTTTCAGCTTTACCATTTTGTTCAGGTATATGGTTACCTTAGTATGATGAATTATCCCTCTTTTCGAACATATACAAGTGTCCCATGTATTATTTCACATGTCCTGGTGCTTACTTTTTCACTTTTCTTAAATGGTAACCGGTGTATCTTTCCCTTCAAACAACTCTCACATTGAGGCAGACTAGTTTGTTTAATTTCAATGTGTTATTTTCCTCCAATACTTTCTTGGCGTAATCAAAGTTTTGATGAGCTAGTTTTTCATGCCACTCGTATAAATCGTTCTTTAATATCTTTGCAACACTCGCCATCTCGCGTATTTAAAACGAAAATCCAAATAATAAGAGTTCTCAATTCTATTTGTGATAGCACAAACAACGGCATTTTTGTAAAATGTGCACAAAGTGTCATCTGTCACCATGACATAACCTCGGTCAGAAGCGCGGTTCACAGAGAATAGATTTGTCTTTAGATCGGGAATATACGAACAACACGTTGTCTATTGTCGTATCAATCCAATCACTTCCGTTTTTGACTTGTACCGCCATCTTTCCACAGCCTTGCACATAATTGGCAGAGCCGTCACGACACATGTGCTCGCTTGCCCCCGAGTCCACTAGCCACTTTGTTTCTTCATATTGTTCATAAACTGAGTTCCAAACTACGAACGCATTACTCATCTTCTTATTTTCCTTTGTTTTTTTTTTAAAACGACATTAAAATGTCCAATTTTACCACAGTAATAACACTTATTATCGTTCATGTTTTTCTCACTGTCTTTATTACTTATACATTCCGTTTAAAAATGTTTCGGTTTACCGGTTTACTTAAAGCACTTTACGTTTCTCTTAGCTACAAACGCCGGTGAAAGTTCCTGGACTTCCTTTGTCTTTTCCTTCACTCTTTGTTTTTCGATTAACAATCTGGACATCAGATTGTCGAATGTTTGTTTATCGTCAGGTGCAGACTCCTACGCTGACACAAAATGTTTATACTCATCTGGCAAACACATCAGTATTTTAGTTATGTATTTTAGTAATGTATTTAGTTATGTAAATTTTCTAAAACTTCCCCCATTTGCTTTAACTGGTGTTGCATTTCCTGAATTTTCGACAAGAACACAGACATGTCAATCCCACTCTCATATTTATATTGGAAAAAGCGCTGTTGTAGAATATGGATACTGGTTTCTGACTTTTGTTCGTAAACACTTAAAAGTTTTCTTCACATTTCAGCAGACGTATCAAAAGATATGAGATGTAACATAACATCTTGAGTCATTCTTGTGACCAGTACTGTCTGAGCCTTAGCATCTGTAGACTCCCAGGCAACACGTGCAGTTGCGTCTTTGGGTTTTACAGTGCGTCCTTACACGATATCCAGCCATCCCTGACCCCTCAATACTACTGTAGTTTGAAACTTCCAAACATTCCAGATTCTTATACCTTCCAGTTTACTTACATTGTGAGTGTTATTTATGTCCATCTTGCATCTTGTTCCTTCTCAACGAAAATTTTACTGGCGACCGACCCTAACCTCACTTTTCGTTATATATTGTGACGCCATGCCTACGTCACTGCACAGACAAACAATGGATAAAAGTTTTTCGAAGAAAGATTAATAAGTTACGGTAGCTGAACGGTAGTGGCTACGGCTGCGCGTCGAATGCCGTGAGTTCAAGCCCCGGCGGACTCTATGGGTTTTTGTTTGCGATTTCGGTGTTTTATAGAAAATTCTAGTAAATGGAGATGATTCTTTACAAAATTCGAATATAATTGAAAGTACTAGATTAAGTTGTAGAAGACAATCGAAAAGAATAACGAAATGACAGTCGAAATTCAACAAATTACGATCGAAATTATGGGTATATAAAGAGCTCCAGACGCGCCTACAGGGCAGTTCAGTGGAAAGTCCTCTCAAGTGAAAAATAAGAAGAAGAAGTGAAAAAGAACAGTGAAAGTGAATAGTGAGTGGTGCAGTGCTACCGTTGGACTGAGTTAAGTGTAGTCCGCGGGGACAGTGTAGAACAGTGCTACGCGGTTCGTGCAGTACAACTCGTTCTGTGCAGTGAGTGTTACGCGTTCGGAATATTGTGAAACGCAAATAAATTGTTACTCTCGTCAGTGACATTAGTTTCCTTCCAATCCCTGTACCCACTTCCGTAACAATATTTACAAAATAAAGATCATTTCGTTGATAGTCAATCCGCTTGATGTATGTATTATCTTCACACTCCAAAATTTAATTTGACTTTAGCTAACAGATGGGCATGTCTGGCCATAACCTGTAGCTATTAAATAAAAGAAACTGTATTTTAGGATTAATTGCCGTTTTATTTTAATTAACAGACCACAAATAACAGAGAGTTAGTTCCGCTATAGACTCACATATATAGACAAAAAAAAAAGAGACAGTGCTGCCACCTTTTTAAACAAGATAACTAATAAAACGTTTCATGTTGCTACTACTATTCTAACAACAACATTGTACTTTCTTGTATGACATAGACTCATAGGCTTCAATAGCTGTCTTCTCTTTTGAACTTCCCCATTCAGTAACGTGACTTTTAAATTGCTTAGGAAACAAAATATCTTCATCATACTTCACTTTATCTCTTCTGTCAGTAAACTTGCATATATTGAAAACATGAGATCCAGTAACCCTTAGCCTTCGTTCATTATGACACATTTTATTTTGTGACTGTTGTCTTGTTTGCTGCTCTATCAAACTTGCTTCTTCTGGAGAAACCTCAAATGAAACATCTAATATTAATAAAGAAATATTATTCAATTCTGCTCATCTCACACATAGTAATCAGATCCCAAGATAGCTGTGTTCTCGTTAGAGATACTGTGGGTACATAACCCGAGACATATATAGTACCAGAGACCTAGAACAAAAATCTATGTTCATCAATATCATATAGTAAAATTGTTTCCTTGATGAGCATGAAAAAGAAGTTAGGAAACTTATTTCTATTATAGGACGATAAAAGGCGGTGTATGCCCAAGAAACGTTCATTTGCTCGTTGACTTCGGTAGTGAACGGTAGTTGTCGTCGCGATTTGTGAGTGTTTACAATGATAATTTAAATTGCTGAAAGTGTTATAAAACTCTGTAAGTAGATAACATTTTGTTTGTACAAGTGATTGGTGTTTTATTTTGATATCAATGGTATGAAAATGTTCAATTAAATGAGATTATTAGTTCGTAATATTGTTTGTTTATTAAATGTTTTCTAATGTGAAAGATAATTGTTTTTTAATGATTTCTGCTTCTCAATCTTAAATTCAGAAATGGGATCAGCTTATAAAACACGCCCACAGATTAATTTTGATAGTACCCATTATTTTATAGTAGTAGTAGTAGATAGTAGTAGTGATAGTTGGTTTGCAAAAAAAAAATAAAAGAAATATAACACCAATAACTAATAGATAGCATAACTAATAGATAGCATAACCCTCGCAAAAAGTCGCGTCGGTTCGATAGGGACCGTAGTTCTCGGTATAGGGCTCGTTTTCAGAACGGAACTCGCTCTGGGAGTCGAACTTATTCTCCGTACGGACCACGATCAAGAAGTAGAACGTGTTTGCGATCAAATTATTATCCTCGTGATCAAAACGGGGCCATGCAGCAAATATTGCAAACAATTTTGTCACGTTTAAATACACCAGAAGCTGAACTTTCTCCTTTACGTAGCACGACTAACAACCAGCCAGTCAGTAAAAACGGTGTGAACGTAAGCTCAAACACGCCCCCTGTCTGTCTGGCTCTTCAGGTTACAGCGCCGACGTCTGAAACACCGATACCTAGTTCTAACAGCACGTTAAATACACCCGCATTTGAGAGTATAACGCCTGAGAGATCAAGTGTTCAAGCGAACGGCCCCGACTTACAGGTAGTATCGGAATCGGTACGAATATTAGCCTAATCAATTAGATCTGTAAACTCGGACAGACCGCAAAAGTACTTTGTATCTAGCTTTGACACACCTATTCATAATATAGACGTATGGTGTGAGGAAAATGAACTTCTAACATTTGTCCCACCACTAATAATACCCTAATAAATTAGTCTGTAATTTTAGTGAAAAACCTTGACATTGTAGTAGGTTAAGAGTTTACTCCTAAACCACTTACAGAGAATTGACGTGGTGGCTGCGGACGGCTTAATCTGACGTGAAGGCGTTGTAAAGGAAATTACAAATGTAGATCGTAATTTTATTGTTGCTAACTAATGTGACCGAAGACAAAGGTGATCTCAATTGAACTAACTTTTCCACTAGGCCGTTGGCGGTCGGGTGGTATGATGTGGTGGTGTGATGGGTCGCGTTGATTAGAGAGGCAAGTTTCTTAAAAGTGTGTGATGTGAACTGCCTTCCGCGGTCAGTGGTGATGTGCTCAGGACATCCAAAACGTGATATCCAACCATTAATCAGGGCTACTGCGCATGAGTCAGATGTCATGTCCTGTAGTGGATATGCCTCAGGCCAACGAGTAAAGCGGTCGACAATCGTGAGACAATATCTGTTTCCAGAACATAGTGGTAGTGGTCCAATTAAATCCAGATGAATGTGGCGGAATCGGGCCGATGGTGGCTCGAATCTTTGCAGGGGTGTTGAAGTGTGCCGTGATATTTTGTTGTGTAGTTATTGCTGTTTTCGGTATATCGTCTTTGAATACCGGTATTTGATTGTAAGCTTTTATTAAGTCGATGGTGGAATAGATGGCGCTACCTGCTAGTTGGTGAGTAAAATCCTGCAAGTGCTAAACAAGATATCTGTCAGGGATTATCCTTGAGTTTAGTTATCTATAGTCACCACATGGACGCCAACTATCGTCTTTCTTGCGAGTTAAGTGCAGTGGTGACGACCACGGGCTGTCTGATCTGCGTGCTGTGCCGTTTTGAAGCATTTCCTCAAATTCTTGTTTTGCTGCTTTAAGGCGTTCGGGGTTTAACCGACGTGGACGACTGAAAACCGGTAGGCCTGGGGTAGTACGTATGTAATGTACCGTTGAGTGTTTGACCACGGCAGATTTTACAGCTGGACGAGTGATATCCGGGTACTCTCTTAGTAAGCGGTGGAGTCAGTGGTTGTGCGGACTGATAATATTGCCTCTTCCGAAGTCTGATGTGGTGCGTGGACTGTCAGTGCTGTGACGCCATCAATCAATCGCTGGTTACGGCAATCGACTAACAGGTTGAAGTGGCCTAGAAAGTCGACACCGATGATAGGCTTCGAGACATCTGCTATAGTGAATCGCCAGGTCGTATATACGTCGAAGTCCCAAGTTTAATGTTAATAGCAGGTCCCCATATGTGGATATGATTGTCCCGCTGCGCTCAACGCTGCGAACAACTCATATTTAGATTTTTTTGTTGCTTCCGAACAGCGGATCGCGGAAAGACGCACAGGTCTGATCCCGTATCTACAAGATATTGCACCTTCGATTTGCGGTCCGTTATGAACAGGCGGCTTGAAATAGATAGGCAGCGCGCACCGCTACTAATGACTGCCTGTGGAGTTTTCCGTATTCTTGTAGGAACAGGATTGGTTGCATTTACGTGCACGTTCACCGAATCGGTAGTGGTACCAACAGTGTGGGTGGTCATGTAGGCGGTTGTTTGAACGGGATCTGCTTCTTGAAGATTTTCTACCTCTGGAGTGTGAACGTGAATGTCGTCGTGAATGTCGAGGCTGGTCCGTACTCATGGTCTCGACTTTACGACTGAGTTCTGCAACTGCATGCGTCAACATTTCAATTGCGTTCTGTTGTGATGCAGGTTGTGCGGCACTCGCTATTTGACCTGGCATTGAGTTTGCAATAAGCATGGTTTAAGGTACAACGTCGTTGACGCGGTCCGCTGGCTCAGCTAGGTCCTCAAGAGTCATTTTCGCTTGTTGAGCAGCAATGCAGGTCTGCAGATGGGGAGGTAAACGGTTGGCCCATATTGTACGAATAAAGTCGCATAGTACATTTTCGCCAGCCAGGCAGTCTGCAGTTTTGCAGGTGTCGAAGAAATTGAGTGGGCTTTCGGTCTCCGATATCTTCATGCAACAACAGCTGCTATATTTTTCGCTCTTGAGAAGCTGAGAGTCGACGTATGAGCTAGGCCTTAAGCGTCTGGTATTTGTCGCTTGTAGGTGGAGACACGACCAGGTCTCGAACCTCCGCTGAATGTTGCGGTTCCAGCTGTGCCAGTACATAATAAAATTTCGTGGCGTCTGCACTTAAGTTTGATAAGATGAATTGCCCCTCCAATTAAGTGAACCACAGTTCCGGGTCACTGGAATTGAACGGGGGTGTCCATATCCCAACGCGGCAAGTCTCCCCAAGCAGTACCTCCTTAGTGTCTTGAGTGTCTGGCATGACGTTTCTTAAAGTTCTGGGGTCACGTCGGCTGCCGGTCTTGAATTCCTGTTCGCCGCATTCCTGTTGTCACTTGACCTAAGTTCGGCTTACAAAAGGATGATAAGGTTTGGGGCGTTGCTTTACAACACAACATTATGATCATTCGCCTGATTCGTAAGTTTCAAATTCTTGTTCTTATTCTTGATCTTCTTCTTTTTCTTCTTCTTGATCTTCTTCTTGTTCTTCTTCTTGATCTTCTTATTCTTCTTCTCCTGCTTCTTCTTCATCTTCATTTTGTATGCAAGTAAATTGCGTCAATAGCGATGTATCGCATGGCACTTCGTCGGAATCAAACGAATCCTCCATTGTTTGTGATTCAATATTAGAGTACGACCGGCCTTGACAATTTGTGCATGCCAAAGAACTAAACAGTCCGACTTTTTTGCAACCACATTTAGCACTGCATCCCTTTTTGCAGTTGCAAAAAATTGTGTTCAGCAGTTTTTCCGGCACAGGACGAAGTAAAGTTTGAACTGGCTCTAATATATTGTTGACCAACTTCCAACCCCAGTCTGTAGGGTCTAGCTGATAACCAAGCCACACTTGAACTTGGTAATATACCCGAAAAAGATATCGAGGAGCAACAACTGAGGTTGGAGAAAGACAAGCTAATTGAACTTGTTTTTTATTTTTAGTATTTTTAACGAAACATGCATATCGATGCTTATCTAAACAGGTAGTTTTTTTAGGAGCTCCGTACATAGAAAGAAGAAAGCGGATGCCGTTGGTGATACCTTCTTGTTGAGTTGAATTACTCTTTTTAAAAACTTCAGCACATTGAATTAAATCTTGTTTTTCAAACATTTTGAAAACTGCTGTTTTACCCGTCCTGTAAAATCGTATCACAGCCAGTTATAGCGTGTAAAAATAGTACATGATTTTGACACTTTACAAAAGTAAATAAACTTTTTGATGAATATATATCTGATTGATGTTGAGCTTTTCCTGGTTTTAAGAAAAAAATTGTTTTATCTGTTGGCATTCGAGCAGTGAGTAATACAAGTAAGTCAACATCTTCACCAACAACAATAGTTGTATTTGTTAAATTGAATTGCTCTATTGCTGTTTCAATAATCAATACATCAGCATCATTATTAGCTTGTTTTACTAATATATTTTCAGCAGTAAACTTTTCTTTCAACATTAAAATGAACCGAGACTTATTGTGGTTATTTGTAAGAACTTTCTGTTGACTGGTTGGGACTGTCATAAATTCATCAAATAAAATATCAGAAGATGAAGATGTTGCTTAAGTTCGACTTGTTTGCACAGTTTTTCGAACAACTTCACGATGCGAGCCACTTTACTGTTTAAAAATCTGACTGAACTTTCAGTGTCGATGAGAGCATTAGACTTACATTCGTTTATCGTGATAGGCATTGTCGCGCTCCTAAGACTTGAAATGAGAAGCAGCAGAAACAGACAGACAGCGGGGCTAGCTGTAAAACTGCGGGGCTAGCTGTAAAACTGCGGGGCTAGCAAATGGCCTTTCTTTGAACACTTTTTTACAAGTAGCTTTGCCGCCGCAGAAGAAACAGCGCTTGGCTAATTGTGTTGTGGTAGATGGTGGGACCGAAGCAGTCTGAGGCATTCGAGACGATGAAACTACCGCCAGATTGTCCGACTCCTTGTCTCGGGAGATTTCAGGTACAGCATTTAGATGCGGAGAGTTGTACTGAGCGTCTGTGAATCTTCCTCAACACCTTTCAAGGTAATGACTATTGAAGGTATAAAGTCTCTGGGATCCCTTTTAAATGAAACTTTCTTCATTGCATTATATACATGTATCAAAATATGCTTACGCTATATAGTGCACCAAAACATTTTATTTAAAAAAATAGTTCTCTATTAAAATCAAAACCCTTAACAAATTTCACCACCTTACCTCAATGTAGTACAATCAATACTTCATCAGTCAATACAATGAACTTGACATTATAATTTTTTTTACCATTTTCAAAGCATTTGACATATATACAACTTACTCGTATTTATTCAAAGCTGCCAGAATGCAAAGGAGCATGCAAATATCTACACGAAACCTATACAATTCTCCACCAACATCCCCTCTGAATTTTATAACCAGACTATCCCACATCTTAGCTTTATATTTCTCCCATAAAATAATTTCTAATTATTGACCTAAAAAAAACCTTAACCTAAAACTAATAATTCAGAATTATCGTTCAAAAAAAAACATTACAACTACCATAACTTCTAGTTACATCTAAGTTGAAAGAGTTCACAACAATGTTATCACTGATCACTCTCTTAATCTCAAGAACTTTGTTCTGTCTAATCCTTTTGTTAAAATGTCAGCAGTATTTCTACTAGTTGGACAGTAGATAATCTCAATCGAGTTTTGTTGTATTTTTTATTTAATAAAATGGTATTTTACATCTATGTGTTTACTTCTTCTATTAAGTGTACCATTTTTAATTAAAACTATTGCTGACTGATTGTCTACATAGGGTTGAGTTTTTGGCATAACTCCTGTACTCCATAAATCAATAAAATAATAAAAGGCAAGACGAGAGTCACTCCCATTCAAATACTGAATGCCACAGAACACCGAGCTCTTTAAATATCTAAAAATGTTTTTAATGTTTGCAAGATCATTTAGATTTAGATTTTCTTGATGCCTGCTACAATATCATACACTATACAATATCATAACATGAAAAGAAGCATCTAATCTTGTCTTGTTAGCCAGAAACATTAGCGAGCCAATTTTCTGTCTACATTGATGCACATCATCATCATTACCCTTCTCCTCTTGATGTACATTAATTAGAATATTCGAATATACACAATTACACATTCATTCAAATTCTGATAATTAAATTTCTCTTATAGCTTTTCGACATACGATTTCTGAGAGTTTTTATAAATGATCGAATAATATGTCAAACCCAAAAAAATATATCTACATTATTAAAACTTCTCGTTTCAACACCTTTTCTAGACCTTTAATTATATTATTTAATTCCAATTCATTATTTCCATGTCCATTAACAACCCATCATCAATACATTATGCCAAATAAATTTCTTTTGCCTACATACAAATAAGCATGGATCTAATTTCATTTGTTCAAAACCTAAATTCTTTAAAGGAGCTGTTAATCTTTTATTCCATATAAGAGATACCTGTTTTAAACCATATAAACTTTTCTTAAGTTTACACACCTTTCTCTTATCAATGTTTTAGCCTGACGTTATATCCATAAAAATTTATTCTTCTAAATCTCCATACAAAAACGCAGTCTTTACATTAAATTGTTTAATTTTAAACCATTTTGTCCTGCTATTGACTATAACAAACGCACTGTAGTTGTAACAATTACTGGACTATGTTTATTTAAAATCAATATTATATCTTTGTAAAAACCCTATAGCAACCAATCTTGCTTTTCGCTACGGAAATTTGTTCTTTCGTGCAGTCTTCCCAATAGCTCATCAAAGAAATGATAAACCGACTTGCATATGCAGTTAAAGACTCGTTATCATTTTTTTTTTCTTGTAAATTAATGAGGGTACCTGCACATGTTTCTGTAGATATAAACCTTGCAGCAAACAGTTCCTTAAATTCGGTTCACATTATTACAGGGTATGACATCTGCGATAGCCATGGCTATGGAGCACCTTTTAGGGCCTTGCTGATCACAATTACGAGTTGACCTCCGTGTGATAGGTTTTCTTCAAAACAAATGTCCGCTGTTGTACACTACGACCTCGCATCACTTTCTTTACTATCGGGGTTAAATTCTGGTAATGTGACACGACGACTTGTTTGTTGTGGTTGTAAAGTAGAAATCAACGCCATCATCTTTTCATTTTGTTTCTCAAAAACTCGACGCCATAATTCTTCACTATTCGTAGTTTTCTCAGCCCGTTGTTATCCCACTTCTGATGTCAGAGACACGTTATCTTCACTCATTGTGGGCATCAGCAGGATTCCGGTTGAGAAATAAATGTATTGTATGTTTAAATAATTTATTTCAGTACACAAAAAGGTAACACACAGCACAGTTCCTAAGCAAGTCCACCTTACGACGATCAGAGCGATAACTCGATAACAATTCCTAACATCACAAGCAGAAAATTGACTGAAAACGAATGGGGAACAGTCAGGAGTTGGTAGTGAAGAAAGATAATTTAGCGTTGCAGCCTTAGTAGTTCCTCCAAAGTTGGAGGAAGCAGAAAAATATATAAAAATAAATAAATTTTAAGAATCAATGTCAACATCTTGTAAAGCAGAATCAGAGCGTTGTTTACGAACACCTAGTGACTTAAGAAACTTCCAAAATTCAGCTGGATCACCATTTTCAACAGATTTGTGGATATATAGGCGATGAGCATTCCTACACATCTTATTGTAGTGATTTCTAGTGAGCACATATTTTTCCCAATTGGATATAGTCGGTTGACTCTTATATCTTGAGTGTGCCCTCGCTTTCTTTCTTTGTACAGTCTTTATGTATTCTGTAAGCCAGGGCGCACGCAGATGTTTTACCTTTATGTGGCGAACTGGAGCATGCTCGTCGTATAAGCACATTAGGTTGTTGGTGAAATAGTTAACTTTTTCATCAATACATTATGAGTTAAAAAGTGAACTCCAGTCTATGTTGTTGGCATCTCTGAGAAGATCCTTAAGATTCATGTCACGAAAATTACTTTGCGAAATTGTTTTTGGCTTGGGTTTAAGATTGCGGATTTGATAGGAAAGAAAGAGAAGATCCTGATAGGAAAACGAATCTGCTGAGCACTGCCCATATTTAGCAATATGCTCGACTGAGGAAGTAAGAATGAGATCAATGAGAGATAGATTACGATTAGGCATATTGTGGGTGGGATTAAGTGTAAGAATAGAAAGGTTATTGGATTCAATAACAGATCGAAGGGAGGCAGAATGTGAATCATTTTTAAGCAAACAGGTGTTAAAATCACCCATGACTATGGAGTGACTTTACAAAGGTGTTAAGTTTTCTTAAAGTATTTCAAGGGAAGAAAAATAGTCTACTCTTAAAAAGGGGCTATAATATACACTGAGAAGTAGTTTTGTATGTTGGAGTGAGACTTAGAGGTTGGATATTAAATATTAACACAAAAACAGACAATCTGACAACAACAGATTGACAAGAATGACAAGTAATAGTGCCAACATCACGGCAAGGGACACCTTACGGTGAACGGTTTGTACTAGCGTAATAATTAAATTGGCATTGCTGTCACCAGACAATCCTTATCATATTATTGACATAAAATTAGGTAATATAAGGTAATTTAATAATATGTTATATACCTAGGTACAACAAGCACCAGAATGTTAAGATGAAGGTGAAAAATAAGTGACTGTCTAAAATTATGAATTGTACTATACACACATAATGTGATACCGACAACAGCAAAGATAACAAACAACATAACGTCCTATTTTTTAGCTGCCCGCCTGGTTTTTACCGTTGTTGCTTTGGTGACTGCAACTGGCTTCACTGTACTATCACTAATAGTGTCCAATTCGACAAGTGTAGTGACTCGATGCCGGTTATCGCCAGGCCCCATAATAAAGCCATAGCCCTGACAGGTCCAGCAGTTGTTTATGCCGAATTTCTGACGTGCTAACATAAATACATCGTGTTGAGATTTACTTAGAAATTCTGATATGGTGACCCCAGTACCCTTTAACTTGGTTTTGGCAAACCACACAGTGTCTCTTATAGTGATTTCTTCAAATTTAACAAGTAAGGGCCCTAGCCTAGGCAGACCCTTTAATGATAATAATGATAAAATTCGACACAAGCAATGACTTCTTTTTATGTTAGTTTTAGTAAAGTCGCTTACCTTACATTGTTCAGTGATAAGTTTTTGATTATCTTTAGGATATAAAAATATCACAAATATTGACTGCAAGCAAAGAAATTTTAAAATTGTGTAGTCTTCTATATGGACTAATTTAGCCATTATTTCCACTCTTGGCGTTGCGTAGAGATGTAGCTTCACTCTGCATCCTCTATCGCTTGTATCATGGGGAGTGTTCAGAGGAATTGTTTGGACTTATACCGGCTGCTGGTTTCCGTCATCGTCCTACGCGACAAAATGTCCACCCCATCACCTGGACGATTGGCACTCCACCACTGTGCGCTTCTCCAGAAGCTTTTTGCCTCGCACAACCAGCTTATGGAACAAATTGTCGCCTGCCGTATTTCCGAACCGATACGACCTTCAAACCTTCAAGAAAAGAGCGTACTCCTACCTAAAAGGCCGGCAACGCACTTGTGACTCTTGAGTTGCGGGTGTCCATGGGCGGCGGTAGTCACTTACCATCAGGTGACCGTCTGCTCGTTTGCCCCATATCGCATAAAATAAAAAAAATATCTAGCCACTGCAGCAAAGTCCTCAACAATAAAGTTTATGGTGTAAAAATTACCATCACGATCACCTACAGCAAACAGTTCCTCTCCTTTGAACACAAAACACTCTTTATCGGACAGAGTTACTTTATAAACCTTTTTTTGTTACTCTAGGTACGGAAAACAAATTCACTTGTAGTTCCGGCGCAAACAATATTCGTACGTTACCGTCGTCCATCACCCACAACAATATATCTGTTATCGCTAGTTGATAGTTCTGTAAATTCCGTGAGTAGGGTACTTTCTGATACCATAAACCCACTGGCACCACTGTCAACAAACATGCTATTATTATGCTATCAAGGTTCATGAAATCTACAGACAAAGCACTCGCAATAAATGCATTATTTTTCCCATGAGAAAAGCTGTTTTTGTTTGTTTTGTTTACAGGGCACTGAGATTTGAAATGACCAACTTTATTGCATTTAAAGCACTTTCGATTGTCCTTATTACTATTACACTGGGAAATAAAATGTCCAACATGACCACACTTATAACATTTTATATCCTTGTTATAAAAAATCCTCTTTGAAAGCTTTTGACCCGCATACAACGCTACGCTATCTTCCTCACTGGATCTTGACTTGCTCCTTTCCTCTTCCACAAGAAGCCTCGCTACCAACTCATAATATGTTTGTCTAGCTGGCTCAACTGACTCCCACGCTGACACAAAGTGATTTAAATATGAAGGCAGTGACATCAAAATTTTAGTTATCATAAATTTCTCCGAAATCTTTTCGCCTGCTTGTTTAATTTGAGTTTTTAGTTCTTGGAGTTTAGAAAAAAACGCAGCCATATCTGATTCCCCTTCAAATTTGAAATGAAAAAAATCGCTGATGTAGAATATGCAAGCTTTTGCTTGATCTCTGTTCAAAAAGGCTATGCACCTTATTCTACAATTTTGCAGCCGTTTGGCAACATATTGTAGAATATCAACCATTGCGCTCTCATGCAATCTCATGACTATTTAAGTCTGTGCTTTAGCATCCTTCTGCCTCCATTCATCTGTATCAGCCCTTTTTCTGGCAGCGCAATACCTCAGCAACCCTGTACAAATCTGACGACGAAAATCCACGCCGCTGCTCCAACCTCTCAAACAACGTCTGTCTCCAAACTTTCAGCTTTTATTTCTCTCCACCATCTAGTGGAGTTATGGAGCAGCCTGGGCCCATAACCGTATAGATTTTACGAGAAATAAAAGATGAAATAGCTTGAATTTGAGTTTTAATAAAGATCCTCAGCACGTTTTTACATATGTCCGCCATTACACGGTTCAACCACAGCGACAACGTTCAGTTGTTTTTTAAGGGGGTATTCTGGTCTAGAAATAAAAAAAAAAACGTTTTTTTTTTTTTCATATTTTCATAGTTTAACTATTTAAGAATATGTCTACGAGAGGATTTTCCCAAATTCAAATTATTTTCGGAGAAATAAGTATTTTGCTGAGCAGGCATCCAAATCGGTTGGGCTGCAACTAATCGAACAAAAGACATAATGGGTTCTCCGACTACCTGAATCTATATTTCTTAGTAAGCCCTTTTGTTCCGTTATATATATAGGAAGGTCCGATGTATGCAGCAGGAATGGCAGATTGAATGAATGTAAGTTTAAAATATAATTTTATGACTTAGACTGCAAAAATTTTACTTGAAACTTTAAACGCGTTTTTCTCAGAACTGTCTTTTTGAATCTGATACCCACGATTTCTCAGGTTCTGCCGAACCGATTTACTTGAAATTTTAAGAGAGTCTTCTTTAGGGACTTGTCTACGTCCGGAACTACGGCCATCCCCAAATTTTCATTTTTACTATTTTTAACAAATCGAAGAATGTTCAAAAAAGTGGTACAAAAATTTTTTTTATCTTTAGGCAGGCGCCATTTTGTAAAAAAAATTTTTTGTAACTTTTCCGTAGTTCCAGACATTGCGACATTATTGTAGATTGATAATCTTTTTTATTTATTGATTTCAGACTGCTAGGAGAGTTAAAATCGTGGGTATGGTCACGCACCAAATTTTTGAGACGCCCCACTCCATCAGCTGATAACTAACGGATTTTTGAATTTTTTTTACTTTTTTTTTTTTTTTTTGTATGCTTCTAATGTAAATAAATAATGTATAAAAAAATTGATGGTAAAAATATTGCTTGCTTTTTTTTACAGCACTTCAAAAATTACTTAAAATTCATGTCTCTAGACCAGAATACCCCCTTAAGACAAATAATAGACTAATATTTTATTGCCTCATTACAATATTCACTTTACTTTCTTTTTTATTTATAGAAATATAATAAAGAGAATCATGTTAACTTATGTATAATTATGAGAATAAAAGCATAATTTGTACCATATATCTATTTACTTAAGTATAATATTGAATAAACAATAAACCAGAGCTACTTGGAGACGCATGACACGGAGGGACGACCCCAAATAAAATGAGAAAGGGCCATGCAAAAGAAGAAGAATGAAATAAAATGGATGGAAATAGTCAGTAAATAAAGTGCTTTTATTTGTATGTAATTAATCCATAACTGTTTGATGATATGTAAATGATAATAAAATACAATAAACGAAAAGAATAACGGTTTTACACAAGAAAAAAATTCTCGGTGGGTCATGCAGCGCCACTTCAATTGGACGGATGCCAGAAAAATAAATATATAAAAACTGAGAGTGAGATCATCGACAAACTAATTCTCATAGATGACCCAAAAGACGTGACAATAGGAGTTGATTGGACCACAAAATGCGTCTCGTGTCTAATAGCAGCTCTTTCAATACCATGGTTCTCCCTTTGTACGTAGTCTCAGGATAAGCGGTCAACGTATTGTATATGCATAGATCGTTCTTTTTAAATCAGTACAAAGTCTGTAAAACGAAATGTTGTATTTGTATACTCTTTGAACGAAATCGAAATGAGGATGAAATAAAAATGAGGATGTCAATGCGGTCGTATCTGTCACTTGTAATTCAAGTTTACTTTAATCAGGAAATTTAAAAAATTCATGGGCGAGACGGGTTGCATTTTTGGTCTTCTTTTTTACCCAAAAACGGGTACTTAATGGGACTAAACAGATAAGCTGGCTAACAGTAAAAAAAAATTGACAAAATGAGCTTCCCATTACGTTTTAGTGTAAAAATGTACGGTGTCTGTATTTCGGTAAGTTTATTATTTAGGTGCTTTATTTTCATTACATTTACATTACATAAAATGACACTATATTTATTTGCATTTTCATTTCAGAAAATAAATCCGATAAATATACTTTCTAAGTATAGTACTGAGGCATCATTCAATATTGAGGTATGTCTGGTTTAAAATGTAAATTACTTGGTAGTCTTTAGACAATATAAAACATCGGTATACTATTGGTATTGTTTATTATATAATTTGACTCAATGGTACAAGATATTGGTGGTGAAGAGTTGCCAAAAAATCTATTATACACAAATATGACAGATGCTACGGCTGTTTGGTGGCAATAGCTAGTCAAAGATTAGAGACACAAACATCATTATCTTTTTCCCTATAAACCCTTACGGCTACATTTGTGAAAGCGTAAGCTGACAACTTTGTTTTTTTTTTTGTAGAAACCGTTCAAACTATATAAGTTGGAGACTGGACCCCCCTTGCAGGCAACCGTTACTAGTGCTGATGCACTCAAGATTTATGAGAAGATGCTTGTTATACGGCGAATGGAAAACGCGTGCGCTGATTTGTACAAAGCTAAACTTATTCGTGGGTTTTGTCATTTATATGTAGGTAAGTGTTTTTAAAAAGTATGACATACCAATATGCATACATACTATCTATCGTTTTTATCGATAGCACCATTGTTTCTTTTTGTACTGAAAAAACTACTTTTAAACTATTCCTTATTTATATTTACAACTCTTGTCTGCATTATTACCTTCATTTCAATTATAGGGTTCGGACGTCTCTCCGCCAGTTAGAGTAAACCTATGCAACCCTGAAAATTAAATTTTTTCATGATAGACGCTTGTGATTGGTTTGTATACTTTTTGACTCTACTATCACAGGTTAGTTCGATGTCCAATCGCAATAATCGGAATTATTTCTACTAATCGTGTACTCACTATCCAGATAGATGAATTCGTCCGTATTCTTGCACACCACCTCCAAAAAAAGATATGATTACGTCTTTTTTTTCAACTAATGAACATGTGTCGTGCGTGCCTAAAAGGTTAAGCAGATCCGCAGGCGTTTGATAATAAGTACAATTATTTTTAAACCGACTGCATTACATTAAAATCTTATACTTTACTAAGTTGTTCCCCGCAGTTTCACAGCCAGTATCACTGCTCCGCTCCTAGGGATCGTAGTATGTTTCAGTATATTTTTTTATATTTTGTATGGTCCCAATTTAAACATGAAAAACAAAACGTTCGACGCGTGTGACAACGTGTTTAACGCGTTGTCTCGCAAATATAAATAATAACTGTACCCAGTTTCACCTTTTTTGCGATTTTAAATCGGTTCAGTAGTTACTGAGATTAGCGTGTTCAACCAAACAAACTCTTCAACCTTATTATTTTAGTATAAATTAAAAATGGTGGCTGGTGTGATCAAACATTGCAGCAAAGAAGAAACCCAAGGAGCTTATAATTTATTTATAAAAAAAAACAATAGTAATAATTAACAGATGATTGAAAAGCTGCAATTTTCGTTGTAATAATTGGATATAAATTTGATCCTTCTTAAATAAAACGCTTTTTTTTTTCTCTCTTCTTTCTACACCTAAACTAACCGTATGTTCTTTTGCATCTTGTCTTTTTCTGTCCATCCTAAGGTTGCCTGGCAGAAATTGCATTTAGCGATAAGGCCGCCCATTGTACATTTCTATTCTGCATAAGTACTGTAAATTTTTGTTTTAAGGTGTACAATAAAGTATATTCTATTCTATTCTATTCTATTCTATAAGCCCCACTGCTATTTAAGCGAAGGGTTTGCTTTGCATTTTGACGTTTTTTACTGTACCTTAATTATTTAAATATATTATTTTGTGTGTTATTACTTTCAAGTGTAAATTTTAGATGATTTGTTTAATAAAAGTATTAAATATGTATTAAATATAATATGGACACGTAATTTGGAAATAATAATAATAAATTTTGTATTTATTTCTATCGTCGCAAAGGAAATACAAATACAGATCAGTCAAACTTATTCTTTGTGTCTGTCAGACTGGTTTCTGTGATAGGAAAAACCTGTGTTACAGATCACCAGGCTCTCACCTCCTGGACGAAACATAGTAACATTAATTGTAGCATTTTTACGATAAATATATGTAATATAAGTAGTCAAGATAAAAGGAAATAAAAAGCAAACAAAACGTGTGTGAGTGAGTGTGTGCTTGCGTGTCCATCCATGTGTACATGTGTTTGTCTGTGTCACACAGACACAAATCCGTATAATTAAATTTGTGTAGTTGGTAAGGTTCTGATACTGATACTGACTGAACCTATTATACTCCTAATTGTGATAGTCATCTTGATACTGCATAGGTGTTTTTACTCTGCCAGCTTGTGGGGGAAAAGGAAATTCATGATTCATCGGTGAATATCGTAGCTTTCTACAATCTCGGTGTTTTCTTCGAGCGGCGGCCGCCGCAAATCTCGCATATATTTTAATTGTTAACAAGTATATTGAAGAAATCGAGTCAGGATCTTTTAAATATTAAACGATTCTTCAACTTTTAACATATTTAATCCGCACTGTACAACGGTTACAACCCATGTGTTAGATCAAAAACGAATATTCACTGCCAAAACTGTGTTGCCATTTTATAGTCTGATAAGAATGAATGAGTGAATGTGAGAATATTATTTAAATACTTATTATCAGTATCGAGTATTTGTATTAAGTATAAATAATGACTAAATGTAGTGTAAGTTAACAATATTTTCCTAGTTTTGGCTACGTACCTCTTCCAACGGGACATTGGAACAAGGATCATTGTCATCGTCAATCTCGCTCAGTAGCTCTAGTTCAGGTATATTTTCTTCTCTCAGTCAGAAATGACTGTCTGTCGGATTCTCAGCCGTCCCCTAGTAACTGTTAAATGGCATCATAGTCAAAGCGTAGCCCTTGAAGCCTACGGGCAACGAAATCTAAAATGCTAAAGTCAACGAAAAAAAAAATGCTGCTAAGGAAACTAATAGAAATATGCGATTGCATTTGTTTGGTTGGGACTTTTGATGTGGATATTGAATACTATTCGTTAAAATTACGTCATAATAAGACGACGGTGATTTCCCCTCATGCTTACCTTAGACTTAGGTCTGACACAAAAATTGTGATCATGAATATGCTCTATTTACATATTTAATTAATAAATTAGTTCGTAATATTTGAGTCAAAATTTTTGTTACGCGTTTAAAAATCACCATATTTACATAGGTTTGATGTGTTGTGAGTGTTTATGTGTATTTACAATTATTTATACGTTTTATATTGTAATGTACTCATCAAAGCGCTTTTGGTTTAACCTGGCATTTAAAAATGCTAATTGTTCTACATTTGTGGACTTCACACCTTTTCTCATTTATAATTAAGCCCGTCTTTGAAAAAAGTCTTTCACACGAGACTGTTTGTGACTATATTGCATTTGTTGCGATGTATTATTTGAATTATTATATTATTATTTATTTATTATTATTCTCTGGATTATTTGAAAACGGACATTCTTAAGAACTATAACTACTAAAAGTTTTCCCATCAACCTGAAAGTTTCTGTAGAGTAAATCATGTTTACAAGTCTACGATGATTTAATATTGGTATCAATACTATCATTCTCGTTGGAGTTGATTATATGCCTTAAATCGGATCTAACCTTTGCTCGGCCTGAAACCATTCATCACTTAAACGTGAAATATTCTGAGTGCGGGATCCTTTCACCCTTTTAGATATTCTATTTCGAAGTTATAGGTCTGCATGTACGCCCATAATCTATGTATCCAAGGTAACAGTTCACGTTTACGACGCCACGCCTTCAATTCCGTTGGCGATAATGTTTCATTGCCTTGAATACTGCTAGAGTTTCTAACTCGTAGCTGTGGTATCTACTTTCCACATATGTTGTCCTCTGACTGAAGTAGATAAGTACTTTTAACTCGACATCGTCCTTTTGGAACAAAACCGCTCCATATCCAATCGAACTCGCATCAGTATGGAACTCGATTGGTTTTCTGGGATGAAAGATAATCAGTATGGGTGCAGAAATCAGATACCCAACTATGGTAGAATGAGCTTTAATACGTTCAGCAGTCCAGACCATTTTTGTGTCCTTTTCTCTAAAAGCGTTTCGAGGTGCCATGATGGATGAGAAATTAGGGACAAACTTCCTGAAGTACTTAGCGAGACCGTTAAATTGGCGCAGCTCCTTCACACTAGTTAGAAGAGGGTTGGCGAAAGTTTTTATTTTTTCACGATTCGGTTTTATTGAACTATCGCTAATACCGTACCCTAAATATTCGACTGAAGACTTCAGAAAGGAGCACTTTTTCCTTGAAAGTGATAACTGCCTCTGAAAAAGCTGATAACACGCGTTCCATGTCCTCAAACGCCCATTCTTTCTATTTATTGAAAACCGAAACGTCATCTACGGTAATTAGCGCTATTTTCAACCGACTTCAAAAAAAGGGAGGGTTTCAATTCGACTATGTTTTTTTATATTTGTTACCTCAGAAATTTCTAGTGCATTAAACGATTTTGATGATTTTTTTTTATTTGAAAGCTGGTGCTTCCCGTGTGGTCCCATTTCAATTTGGTCCAGTTCTAACAATGGAATCCATGAGAAAACCATATAAGTCTTAAATTTGAAATAAAAACAAATGGTCGAATAACTCAATATCACGCCAACCACTTTCGATGATTCTTTTTACTGACTAACTTTTTTACTGGAAAGGATGTACTTCAACGGTAATTAGACGAGGTTTTGGTTAGGTTGTGACAATGGCATCCAACTATCCCACACAGTTCAAAGTAGGAAGCTTCTAAAAACCAGCTCATACGCGGATTTAAACCGCTGATCTGAAACTACCCTTCTGCAGGGTAACGCGTTGTACAGAGTGGTGCATAACAGTAAAAAAATATAGGTAATGGTGCAATTTTAAAAGTATTTATTGGATGTGAAAACGATGTATGTGTATGTATTATATGAACGAATGTAAACATTATACATGTTTAAATTCATTAAACGTAAAACAGAATTATTATACTATATTATTATACGATATATTTTGCAAGAAATATATATTTATAATAATATATAGCTTTTTAATATGTTTTGGAGTGGATTGTTACCTAAGTGATAGTACTCGTAATGTAGTCGTTCATCAAAAAAGGAATAACATATGCTAATTTTCTTTAACCGTAATATTTATTTTTTTGTATTATGTATTTAAGCAAAATAACTTAATTTTCAGTATCTGGAGTGTTTTCTTTGCAAAAATAGAATATAACAGTCCGTTGCGCTTTAAAGGATTGATTTTTATAGATTTATGTATTTATGATTCATGTTTATAGACTTTTCCGGAGGTCCCTTCGCTCAAAAGCGGGCAGCGCACTTACGACTCTTGCGTTACAGGTGTCCATAGAGTGGTTGTCACTTACCATTAGGTGACCCGTCTGTTCGTCTGTCCCCCTATGTTAAAAAAACAGTAGCTCCAGCAAGTCATGGTCACATACACATAACTCTAAATGACTGTTTACTGATATTAGACCCTTCTAACCATAGTATGTATCTCTTTGATAATACTTACAAAGTATGTTTATCATTTTGAGATCTGACGGCCGTCTGTGTGCTGTCTTAGGTATATGTTACAATAACAATAATAAATAACATATTAATAAAAATTACATATTATTAAACTGTATCGGCTCATTTACTTGCAACAGGTCAAGAAGCAGTGGCGGTTGGTATGCACGAAGTTATGCGTAAAACTGATACACTGATAACATCGTACCGCTGTCATGGTTTTGCTCAACTGATGAGCAATTCTGTTGTAAGGGTTATAACTGAACTCACAGGGCGTAAATCTGGCGGTTCTCGTGGAAAAGGAGGCTCTATGCATATGTACGCACCAAACTTCTATGGTGGAAATGGCATCGTTGGCGCTCAAGTAAGTTATGTGTACGCCTTTGTTTAACTCCACAAAAAAAAAACTAAAATCAAATTATTGAGCCATTTCTACGGTACACCTAAATAGTTTCAAAACGCCTTGAACACCGTTTCTTACAATTAGTACGTTACTTTATTACTTGTTTGATTTAGTATCTACGAGCACCTACCCCTATAGAGACATAATATAAGGCGATCCAATCCGGTCAATTCGGCAGTGACTAGTCACTGATATATTTCGCTACACCTTTGTTTATTCCGTCAGTTACGACCAAAAACTAGAACTGAAGAGACTGTTTACATTTAAAACATAAATCACCTTTGTACGGCATCATGTCCTGTTGTGCCATTAAATGTAAAAACTTGAGTGTAACAACAAACAATATTACTTTTCATCGGTAAGTCTATTTCTTTATTTTACCATAATATTGTTACGAGCTGGGTATTTAATAAATTAAAGTAGTCGATTGATTACCAAAAAATTTTACTATGCAAAGCGGGTCAAGTTAAACTGGATATGTCGGTCACGTGTCCACTCTCCGTCCTTTCCGCTCTTACTGCAAAACATGTATGTCTATCTTTCATTATCGTGTTTAGCCTCGTGACGCCAATGACTAGTGCGTGCAGTCCATTTATTTTGTATTGTCGATAATTATCATCTAAATTATTATTTTATGTATAGATATTTTATTTATTTTGTGGTTGTTATTTACTACTATTAGTAATAATTCACGATATTAATTTTCAATATTCTTTTCGTGTATGATTATTGGATAATTATTAACATACCTACAATGGTATTTTATTTAAACTGCATTATTTTTGTTCCTATAGATTTCCAAAAGACGGTAAAGAACGGATATGAAAAACAAATGACAAAATGTTATAAAAGAGAAAATTGGTTTCTATCAAAATATAGCGTGATGTGCTCAACACATTTTACTGAAGATTGTTTTTTGAAGACAAACAACAAGCGGCGATTAATGAGGAGTCAATACCTAGGCTATTCTTGTTGAAAACGGTTAGCAACGATATATTATGTAACTGCATAATATTTTCTCAATCATGTCAACAACCATGTCAAGTTATTTGAAAAATTATACGAAAGTTTTTGCTGTCAGAAAGTACACATATCCTATCATGAAACAAAATCAAAACGGTTAAATCGATCGATTCTCCGCGTTTTACTGGATTTTTATTTTGTGTTGCAATAGGACACAAACAGTCCTATTACCTTTTTGCCCATGTACAAAGTATCGCAGGACCATATTGAGCTTGTCGTTACCGGAATAAGATAACACGGTAATTCAAATGACAACCCGACTGCCCGTTTGTTCGAGGTGATATATAAAAATTTGGTCCACACAGAATTAATGGAAACATTCACGGGTAATTGATTAGAAAAAAATCCATCTTAAACTGCTCATCTGCTCATATGCTCATATGACTACGCCATATCAGGCAGAAAACAATTGATTTTGGAGTTACCAAAAGTCAAGAATATATTGAGAAAGCCCTCGAGCCTGTTGAGTTCTCACAGTTTTCGGATTATGTGATAGAATATATTGTTGGCTAGTAGTGCATTAATTTAAAAAAAATAGATGCTGATTGATGTATTACGGTATAACAATTGGCGGTCTTATCACTTATGGTGATTTCTTACAGACTTTAATGTTATTAGAAGAAAATAAAAGGAGACTCATATTGCACAAAGATAACGGAGGATTAATTTATCCCTCACAAATGGTCATTAAAATATATCTGTGTTGCGAGTCCGTATTCAGTCAAAATTTTATTAACAGTGACTCTGAAGAAAAATGCTGAACGGTTGAACCATAAAGCTCTTAGTAGCTTTGCAAATGAAAAATTATTTCCCGTAGAAACCAATCACGTTATTGAATGAACGAAAAGTGTAATAAAGAAATATATTGACACTAGGATAACATTTATATTTGAAAATCAGAAATTGGAAGAAAAGCGTTCAGTTAGGAGAATATATACAAAATTAATTCATTTTAAAAATCAATAATAGCACCTTGTAAAATAAGGATCATTTTAAATTTAACAAATAAATATGAAGATCTTTTTTATTCCCATTTCAATCCACCCGCACTGCATCGTAGTGCCTCGACCTCGAACCGAACTATCTTGCGTATCTCCTACGGGGCCTTGTTTTATGAAAGATCCTCATAAGTTTAACAAGTCACTTAAAGCTTTTTTAACTCGTTTAGTTTAAGCTTAAAAAAATCAAAGTTGGAGTTTTCACACAACTTTCACAACTTTCTTTTAAATTCGCATGTATTGGGTCTCTATAGGGGTGCTCGTAGTTTAGTATAGACTGAGAAAAATAACTTAGTTCGTCTACTAACGGACATAACCCCTTAATGATCTCAAAGAAATCTGTAAAAAAGATAATATTTTATAATCATTGGATGAAATTGTGTACGTAATGTTATAAACCAGACAAGAATTTCACAAAATGATGAATACTATTCTACTCGGGTTAGGTAGTTCATCTGCTATAGTGCAGAACGAAAACAAAACTGTACCGATAACAATAGACGTGTGACATAATTCGTTTTTTTTTAATCTACCTTTACAAACAGTCATCTAACAGTAAATATTCTGGTTGCTCTTATGAACTAAATATCGCGGTGTATTGATGTTTTTTTTTTTATTTTATACTATAGGGGAACAGACGAACAAACGGGTCACCTGATGGTAAGTGACACCGCCGTCCATGGACACTTACAACTCAAGAGTCGCAAGTGCGCTGCCCGCCTTTGAAGGTGATGAGGGATGGGGGATGCAGGGAAGAAGGGAGGAGGGATGAGGAGATGGAAAAAAGGAGAAAGGAGATGAGGGGAGAGAAAAGGGGGGAGGGGGAATTGGGCCTCCGGAAACCTCACTCAATTCGGGGAAATGCAACGCAAGCGTTACTTCACAACCGGTTTTCTGTGAGGCCGTGGTATCGCACCGGTCGAGCCGGCCCATTCGTGCCTAAGCATGGCTCTACCACTGAATAAAAATGTTACGATCTTCTTAATATAAGTAAAATAGAGTAGCTAAAAGTCGTTATATAGTAATTTTATATGAACATTTTTTGCTAGGTTCCTCTGGGTGCTGGTCTAGCTTTTGCAAATTTCTATAGAGGTGATGGTGGAGTGTGCTTCACTTTGTACGGCGATGGTGCTGCTAACCAAGGCCAAGTATTCGAGGCAATGAACATGGCAATGCTGATGAAACTGCCCTGCGTGTTCGTATGCGAAAATAACAAATATGGTACTCAAAATGTATATCTCATAATCTTATTCATCTTACGCTTTATCCTGTTATTACTAGTAGTGGTCGGCAAGAGATCAATATATCTCACACTTGCGATTTGCAGATGACATAGTCATTATCATAGGAGAGTCATAGAATCTCTGCATGATCTGCAAAATATGCTTAACAGTCTTGACGTTCAGTTGGTACATATTCGAGGATTTAAATCTAACACATTCTCAGTTCCTTCGGGAGTTCCTCAAGGATCCCATATCGGGCCTCTTTTTTTCTTAGTTTATGTAAATGATATCAAACATTTTATTCGCTCGAAATTTAGATTATATGCCGATGATTTGAAAATCTATCGAACTATCAATGACCAAAATGATATTTCAATCCTACAATCCGATACTACTACTACTTAATAAATAATGTTCCTCTAAAGGAAGTCACTAATATTCGCGATTTAGGCATTATCTTAGATAGCACTTTAAGTTTTAGACTTCACATTGATGACATAATTAGAAGGGCTTCCAGACTTTCGGGTTTCGTTAATAGACAAATGAAAATATTCAGGCAACCAAGTCTCACAATTCTCATTTATGACACTATTGTTAGAGGAATTCTGGAATATTGCTGCATTCTATGGAGTCTTGGTTATCAGGTGCACATTGATAGAATAGAACGCATACAAAAGCGTTTCTTATACTGCTTAGCATTTAACAACAATGTGTGTCGCCAATTAACATCATATAAACAACGTCTCTTATTTTATGAAATGGACCCACTGAGTACACGTCGTAAGGCTGCTGATATCATGTTTCTATATAAGCTTATCCATGGCTTAGTGGATTCTCCTGATGTTCTAGAGCGCATATCATTATCCGTACCTCGTCCCGAAAGTCGATTATCCAATCGCAAAACGTTCCATCCACCAAATGTGAAAACTAATCTCGGCCAACACTCACCTATTTACCGCATGACTACCTCATTAAACAATATACATACGTAATAGCATAGATGTGTTTGTTCGTCACGATTCTTTAGCCTCATTTAGAAAAAATATACTATGCACTTTTAACTCATAATTTGTAACTTGTTATTCAGGATACTAATTAAGTCTTTCAGTTAGGACCCTCTTAGTTTGTAGTAGGTGTGATGACATAACAATTTATTATAGCATGCTGTGTTCACACCTAGTAGGGTACAATTAAGCAAAACTATACATTATAAGTTATCAGTATAAGTTATATTAACGATTGTATCCAGTTCTGTGATCCAAATAAAAAAAAAAATGAGTAACCCACATCGCCAAAAGAATCAGTACGCTGAAGTTGAAGTGGGCCGGTTATGTCTCCAGGCGGACTGATGGTAGCTGGAGCCGACATGTGTTAAAGTGGAGATCGCGGTTAGGCAAACGTAGTGTAGAGCGCCCTTCAGCACGATGGATCAACGACTTGAGGAACCTGAGCGAAATGATGCAGACTGCCCAAGATGGAGACTGGCGCTCCTTGGTGGAGTCCTTTGTTCAGCAGTGGACGGCGATAGGCTGCTCATGATGATGATGATGAAACTACTTGTAGAATATTAATAGCTGAAAACGAATAGACCAACTCTGCAATACTTTTACAAATTATATATTATATTGTCTGGGATTTCCTTTAAAGGCACCTGCGGTTTTGGCAACAAGACTCTGTGACGGAACACCGTGCGGTTTTATTCGGGTCGAGTCCGACATACCACCTCACCTTTTGTAAACATGTAGATTTTTCCATAATTCCTGATGCTGTTTCGGCTGGACAATTGTAATGCTCTTCTTATAAAATATTCTTTTCCCCGTAGGCAATGATGTGTGTAATAGGTCAGGGAAAAAGTCTTTTCTTATTTTGTACGAATAAAATTGAAGAAAAATCTCTTTGGTTGTATCTCGCTGGTTTTAAGACTAGCCACAGACTGTAGCGAAATCCGGATTAACACGCAGTAAGGTGATGCTGTGTGTATGGTGGGATTGGAAGGGCATCGTTCATTATAAGCTTTCACTGCCAGGCAAAACCATCGTTTCGGATCTTTATTGCCAACAATTAAATAGACTTAAGCAAGAAATTGAGGGAAACGACTGTAATTGATCAATAGAAAAGAAGTGGACTATCATAATGATAACGACAGCAGCAAAAGTTGAGAGAGTTTGGTTAGGAAGTGTTAACGCATCAACAAAGTTAATTACAAAAACGTAAAAAAAGTATATTTTTTTTAACTCACATAACTATAGCACTAGGGAATGAAAATATATTATTTACTACAAAGCTTGGTAGAGCGTGTTGAATACTGGTGTCTTAGGTTGGCCAATTGAAAGTCGGACGTTCCAAGTATTCAATTTGTATTTTTAATTACAATACAAAAAAAAAATGTAGGTAATATGTGGGTGCACGTGTGTGCACATTAGAAAAAGATTGTAGAATGTGTTCGCTGCGGTAAGGGTGGGGCGGTCGTATAACCGGCGTGTAACCGGTTTCTCCCCGTCAGCCGCAACACCTTTAAGACACGGCGTGAATATCCTGGGGGCCCTTGAAGATAGAAGTCTTCAACGATTCTGTGGGCTCGTCCAATAAGGGGCAGAGGTACTTCACACCTCGCCTATAGGTACCAGTAGTAGTGACAACGTCAGCCACGCGCGTAATCCCGTCTGGTCCAGGGAAGAGCCTTGAAATTCGGCCAAGGCGCCAATGCAGAGGGGGTGCGTCTTCCTCCTTAAGAAGCACCAGTTCACCCAGCTGGATAGGACGGTTTGGCATGCGCCACTTTGTTCGCTGTTGGAGCTCGGCGATGTATTCTAGTTGCCAGCGCTTCCAAAAGTGTGGACGTACTGCTTCAAGTCTCTGATAGCGATCTAGTCTGGCTTCGTGAAGGCCCTCCATGGCAGGCGATGGCAGAGAAGTCAAAGCACGGCCGATGAGGTAGTGATCCGGAGTTAAGGGTTTGAAATCATTAGGGGACGAAGAAATAGGACATAAAGGACGACTGTTAAGGATGGCTTCTATTTGACTGAAAAGGGTTGCCAATTCCTCGTAAGTTAGGTGACAGTTGCCTAAAATTCTTTTTAAATGATACTTCGCGGACTTGAACCATGACTCGTACAACCCTCCAAAATGGGGAGCGTAGGTTGGTTGAAACTTAAATTTAATCCCTTCATTTGACTCGAAGGAGGAGATAGAACAAGAATTCCCCCTTAAAAAATCACCACTTTCCTTGGCGGCTACGACTAAAATATAAAACGACGCAAAGATAATATAAAAGCTTCCTTCGACAGCTCACGGCCTCTAAATGAATACACTTATACCTAGTGCAAACAAAAATAGCTAAATAACATTTGGTAATTTTGCAACCCCTCCCCTTCCTATCCGTGATTAAAAAAGGTCTAGCAAAATCGACACCAACACTAATAAACGGAAAGTCGGGAGTGACGCGCTTAGAAGGCAACGCTCCCATGAGAGGAGTGAGGGTTCTGGCGACGCGTCACACACTGCCGAGTGACAGTGCGCGCGAGGTCGCGCCCGCCTACAGCCCACACGTACTCCCGCGTGGAACTGAGAAGAAGCTGGGGACCAGCATGAAATAGACGCAGATGCTCCTGTTGAAAGAGTAGTCTCGTAAGTCTATGCTTAGCGTGCAAAAGCATAGGATGGTGCTTTCAAAGGAATAAAAGGATGAATTGAGGCGACCACCCACACGCATAATGCTTTCATTATCTAAAAAGGGATTTAATGGTATTAGGGAATTCTTAGAATTCAATGGTTGTTTATTCAGAAGATTACTTAAATCAATATTAAAGCTATTAAATTGCGACATTTTAACTAATTGTTTAAAGATTCTAGTTCCTCAGGCTGCAATACTCGTACATGTTTGTTACGTGTATTACGGCAGTTATACCGGTACAACCTAATTACATAAGCAAAAAAGCGTTGAATAGATTTAAGTTTACAATATTTATCGAAATTAATTAACGTATTATTAATATAGTCTTAGTTTCATTTGTTAACATAACAGTTGTTTTAAATAGACCTTTTGGTAGGGGAAACGTTTCTTGTGGTGTATTGAGTGGGAAAATGTATGACGTCAGCAGTAGACTCCCAGACTTCCAGAGTATGTGAATAGGAACTCAGGATAAGACTGCCTTGAGGATTGAGACTTTGACAAGAATTTAAAATCAGGTTTGAGTTTGAACGAAATTTGCGTAGAGGAAAACAACCGGCTGCCAAAGTCCGCTCGATTGAAATTTTAATTTGTAATAATTCATCCTCCGAGTCCGCCCCTGTCAATAAATCGTCAACTAGAAAATCGTTTTGAATTATAGTTTTAATGTAAATGTCGGCAGATTCTTCACCCAGCTGCCACAAGCAACGTGTACTTAAGAAGCTGGCGCTAGAATATCCGTACGTGACCGTGTTGAGTCTTAATGTCTTTAACTTTTCATTCTCATTATTTCGCCAGAGTATTAATTGTAAGTCACGGTCACAATCTTGAACTAAAATCTGTCGATACATTTTTTCAATGTCAGCTGTCATACATATGTATTTATATGTTCTGAATCGAAGTAAAATATTAAAAAATGAGTCTTGTATACAGGGCCCAACCATCTGTAGATCGTTGATTGAGTACCCCGATGTTGTGGCGGCACTGCCGTTAAATACAACACGAATTTTAGTTGACTCGCTGGATGGTTTGAGTACAGGGTAATGCGGTACAAAAAATGAAGTATAAGGTAATTTAGTTTTGGACTCAGAAAGATGGCCTAGGTTAGCATATTCTGAAATAAATTGTTGATAAGACGATTTAAGATTTGGATTATTTTTAAATCGCCTTTCTAATCCGATGAATAGTTTTTTAGCTAGTCGATATGAATCACCTAAGCAATCGTTCTCGGTAATTAATGGAAGTCGCACACAAAACCGACCATCTTTGTTGCGGTATGTGTGCTCAACAAAATGCTGCTCACATTCAGCTTCGATATCCGTGTGATGAGCAGTAGGCTGAGGAATCTGTTCTAGCTGCCAGAACTTCGTTAATTGTTTATCTAAATTATCACTCGTAGAAATATAATTGCAATGAGTTGTTGATTATTTTGACGAAGTTTTGTCATACGTAGGCCCTGCCAATATCCAACCTAACTTTGACTTGCGCATGATAGGGAAACACTTGCCTAATGCAATTTGCTCGGACCCAATTAAATACCAAAACAAATCGGCACCGATTAAAACATCGTAAGGTACTGGTTTATTAAAATTAGGATCTGCGAGTTTGATATTAGATGGGAGTTTAAAGTTTGTAATATTAAAATATTTGTGAGGCATGTTACTAGAAATAGTAGGTAAAACTAAACATGATGTATTTAAATTGAGTTTCTGATTATGTTTAGACCTTATTTTTATATCACTAAGCTCGGGCATAGATAACATAGTAATATTACCTACACCTACTAGGCTTGTATTATTAAGCTGAGGAGTCAACTGTAGCTGTTGTTTCAAGCTAGAAGTGATTAAAGATGTTTGACCTAACGGTTCGATAAGCGTTGGTTACAGGGTTGTAAACATCAATGAGTGCCGTAGACAGTAAAACCCTTATTGTTGTGAGCTGTCGCCACACCAGTCGTGACCTGAGTATCGGGTTGCCCTAATGGGCTTACAGGAGTATTGTCAGCCTGAGAGACCTCCCTATGTAGCATGAAATTATGACGCTTTCTGCATTTGGAGCAGGGGCCTAACCTACAATGGTGCGAAGAGTGTCCCTTACGTAAACAATAGAGACAAAGTTTTAATTTTACTGCCTCCTTAATCCTATCTTCAATGGACTTGAGCAGGAACGATGAGCAGTCGTAGATGCGGTGCTCGCCATTGCAGAAGACACAATAAGCAGAAGTCACAGATGAAGCGCCAGAAGGTGCTGAAATTTGCAAAGATTTTACTGGTAGCTTATGTGAATTGAATGAGTCTCGTTTTGGCTGCGGGGTAACTCGCTCAGATCTGTTTCGCTGGACCGACTCCAGAACGTCGGCGCGACATTTCAGAAATTTGTGAAAATCAGAAAGAGAGGGCATGTCATCAAGCGAGTTCCTGTGTTCCTCCCATTTAAAATTAGTATTACTATCAAGCTTTGCTGAGACCATGTGTATAATTAATGGGTCCCACTTATCAGTGGGCTGACCCAGTGTATTTAGAGCTCCCGCGGTGGGCTGTTTCGAAGTTAGATAGGGATCTACTGGAGGAGGCAGCCATCATTTACTCTTGGCTGTCTCCGCAGCCTCCGACCGAGGAGGTAGACATAGGGGCTGGCCGCTTTCGCGATGCGATTACGCAGATTTGCGATGCGGCTATGCCCCGTATTAAAGGTCGTCGGCCTCCAAGGAAGGAGGTCTACTGGTGGTCCCAGGAGTTGGCCGACCCCGCAGCCGTCGGCGTCACCGCGAAGAGGGGGAGGAAGATCGGCTTTATGAGGTCTACCGAGAGGCACGGAAAACCCTGAAGCTGGCCATTAGCCGCGCCAAGGAAGTGAAGAAAAAGGAGATGCTGGAGGGTCTCGATCGTGACCCTTGGGGTCGCCCTTATCGTGCGGTGCAACAAAAGCTCCGCACGTCGGGCCCCCCCCTTACCGAGACTCTCCAGCCCAGCTTCTTGCAGGAGGTGGTTGAGGGCCTATTCCCGCAACGGGTGGAGTACTCACCCCCGTCGATGGCCCCCTTGGCCGGAGACGACGGAGAGTTCGAGGCTGAAGATGTTCCACCCGTCACGGAGGAAGAGATAGGGGCGGCTGTTCTACGAATCCGCTCCAAGAACACCGCCCCCGGGCCAGACGGGATCTCTCCCCGAATATTGGCCCTAGCTCTCAACCACATGGCGGACCGTCTCAGGGGGGTGTTCGACGCATGCTTGTCGTCAGGACGCTTCCCTGACTGCTGGAAGAGCGGGAAGCTGGTTCTTTTAAGGAAGCCGGGACGGCCTACGGATTCGGTCGCGGCCTACAGGCCCATTGTACTGCTGGACGAGGCGGGTAAATTGTTTGAGAGGATCCTCTCTGCCCGCATCGTCCGGCACCTGAGCGAGGTTGGCCCCGATTTGTCGGACGCCCAATTTGGTTTCCGAGCGGGGCGTTCGACGATCGGTGCTGTAGTGCGCCTGAGGGCCGTGACCGAAGAGGTAGTGAGCTGTGGCGGCGTGCTGTTGGCGGTGTCTTTGGACATCGCCAACGCTTTTAATAGTCTGCCATTCAGCTGCATCAGGGAAGCGCTCCATTATCACGGCGTGCCACAGTACCTGAGGCGGCTGGTGGCAGACTATTTGGAGGAGCGTACCGTCGTGTACGAGGATCGAGAGGGAAATTTGAGTCGTCGGCCCATGTCGTGCGGTGTTCCGCAGGGGTCAGTCCTTGGACCACTCCTGTGGAACATGGGGTACGACTGGGCCCTTCGAGCTGATTTTCCCCCTGGGCTCGGCATAATCTGTTACGCCGATGACACTCTGGTCACAGCCCGGGGGTCGACCTTTCAAGAGGCGGCACGCTTGGCCACCAGAGGAGCCTCACTGGTGGTCGGGCGCATCGAGGCGCTAGGGTTGCGAGTGGCTTTGGATAAGACGGAGGCCCTTTTATTCCATGGGCCCCGTCGAGGTCCACCCCCTGGCGCCTCCATAATGGTCAACTCGATCCTCGTACCGGTTCAGGCCCACATACGATATCTGGGCCTGATCCTCGACGGAAGGTGGCGCTTTGACGAGCACTTTCTGCAGCTGGCTCCAAGGTTGGTCGGCGCTGCGTCTGCCCTTGGGCGCCTTTTGCCCAACTTGGGTGGACCCAGCATCGCTACAAGACGGCTGTACACGGGGGTTGTCCGGTCAATGGCACTATACGGTGCACCGGTGTGGGCGGATGCTCTAACCGCCCAGAATAGGGCACGCCTTTGGCGCCCTCAGAGGGTTATGGCGGTTAGAGCCATACGTGGCTACCGCACCGTGTCGACGGAGGCGGCTTGCGCGTTTGCCGGAACTCCCCCGTGGGACTTGGAGGCGGAAGTGCTCGCCGAAGTTTATCGGCGGACGGCTGCGTTTCGGGCGGGTAGCGGCAGAGGGCCCCCGCCCGCCGTGGTGACTGCAATGGGATTGCCCTAAATCAAATTCCGGTTTATCACTCGAGGTATCCAATATTTTTTGAGCACTTGCTATTAATTTAAAAAAATCGTTATCTATCTCCTCTCGTATATCTATTTCAGCTTGCATTGAGGTTGTAGATGAAATTTCGATTTGCATTTGCAACTCATCAAACTTATCAAACTTATCAAAAAGCAAACGGAACCGTTCCAACCTCAACGCTACTTCTGTCTTTCCTATGAAATAGTCTCGAACTTTAGTAATCTATCAAAATAATTTATTTATTTTAATTTAATTAATATTTTAGACAATTGAAAAAGTTATATAAGTAGTAAAGTAGTTAGAATGCACAAATTTGTAAATAAAAGACAGTAATAATGTCGTAAGCAGCGTGTGGCACACGGCGCGGCGTGCGCACTATAGATAACGGCACACAGTCACCTACCTACACTGCACATATATGTATTACTCGTAGCCGTTTTCGTAAGTTATAAAATAATTTATACACTGATGTAGAATTAAGGGAAGCTATTAATTTAATAAGTATTAGGTATGTGTAAGCTATATGTGTAGAATAAAAAACAGTTTAATCAAGGCCGCATGTTCGATCATATTTAAAGCTCGGAAACGCATAGAAATTGGCAAAAATACACTATCAAATAGAAGCGGAGATAATGGGACGTTAGAAAAAAAGATTAGTAGGTACACTTCCCTGGCTAAACCTTGGCTGCGGCGATGTTTGCTGACCGGCTGGCTTGAAGCGCAGGTTGACTGGAAGCTGTTGTACGGGTTCTTTTATTCTCCTAGTTCTTCGATCATCACGTCGGGGTCACCATATGTTGAATGCTGGTGTCTTAGGTTGGCCAATTGAAAGTCGGACGTTCCAAGTATTCAATTTGTATTTTTAATTACAATACAATAAAAAATATATAGGTAATATGTGGGTGCACGTGTGTGCACATTAGAAAAAGATTGTAGAATGTGTTCGCTGCGGTAAGGGTGGGGCGGTCGTATAACCGGCGTGTAACCGGTTTCTCCCCGTCAGCCGCAACACCTTTAAGACACGGCGTGAACAAGCGTACGGAATCTATTTTTAAACTTTTTTTTTGACAACGGCAATGGGATTTGGAGCTTTGGAAACGATCCTACACTACCAGATCCAGACAGCTTAGCCATTCACTAACGTCGCTTTTTGCATTTGAACAATTTTCATATAAATATATATTGTTTATCTTTCTTTTTTAGGGTTGGGTACTTCTGCATGTCGTTCATCAGCCAGTACTGAGTACTACAAACGAGGTGATTTTGTACCAGGGATTCATGTGGATGGCATGGACGTGATTGCCTGCAGAGAAGCTGCACGATTTTGCATCGAGTACTGTGGCAGCGGAAAAGGTACCTTAACTTTTTTTACAGGGTAGTTCAAAATTGTAGTTCTCTCTTTCTTATCTATATAGAAAGTAAGAAAGACAATATTTCTATCTGTATCAAAGGTGTTACATCTAAGGTTCTTGCCTTATGTAAGGGTAGATATCATAGAAATTGATTGTCATTTTCCACTCCACCAGTTTTGTAGTTTGGCCCACACGACTTTTGGTTTAGCAGTCAGGATCACCAACTACCTCGCTACATAACTTAAATATGGAGTATGATATTCTCTAGAATCTTTCTCTCCTTAAATTAAAACCAGTTCAGCCATTTAGATGTGAAAAGGTAAGACGGATAGATAAATAGCGTTACTTTCGAATCTATGGTATTAGTATAAAGTATAAAGTTAATAATATTTTGGGATTATTTTTTCGGTGCGTGTTAAACACCTGTTTAAGGGGCTCACTCAATGATCATCATACATATGACAAATATCGTGAAGAGTAATATTTCTAGACCGATTATATTACCAAACCTTTTGAAAGTAACAACTAAATTCTGAGAATCAATCTATACATATAATACAATTGTAACAGGCTATATCTGTGCATTATAGATATTGAAGAAAACTAAATAAGTATGAAATCTTTATTAGAGCAACACTAGTCAAAACTTCCATGTATAGTTTGTTGTCTGTCTGTCTGTCTGTCTTTGTTTAAACACGCATAACGCAAAAGCTACGGCATGGAGTTGAATGCAGTTGTCTCAGATTTATTGCTAGAGATTTTACTTAAAATGTAGGCTCCAGTTTACCGCGTCTCTGCGTAAATGAAAATATGGAGACTTGATTCTTGTTTTTCCGATCCAATTCCAAGCTCACGAAGTAGCAGGCAAAATACTAGCTTTTGCTTTTAATAATCATATTTGATTTGTTAATAGGTCCTTTAGTAATGGAAATGGAAACATATCGGTATTTTGGTCACTCGATGTCAGATCCTGGAACTTCATATCGTACCCGCGATGAGGTTAAAAAAGTGCGCGATAAACACGATCCGATCAACTGTTTCAAGAACAAGATCATAGAAGCTAAATTAGTTACGGAAGACCAACTAAAGGTATATATATATATAAGCTTGCCAACATAGCGTAAAAGTATATATATGGGGACTTCTGTTTATTTCATACACGTGGTCCTTCTTATTTTCGCACGGGTTTTTACCCCTGACGCAAAAAGAGAGGTGCTACAAGTATAAGTTTATCGTGTGTATAGAAAAAAAAAAGAAAATATATACGTAAGTATAGTCTGTGCTCTCACGTTGATAAATTTGTTCTTCTATTTATTTATACTACTCATAATAATCCTTTATAGTTATCTAAGTCGCTTATGTCAATACTAGCTAGGTGTAGGAATCTATTATAATGCCAATTTTAATACAGAGCAACAAAATAGTGATAGTAGGCATATGAAAAAACAGGAAAACATACTATAGACTACCTTAATAATATATTTTCAGCCAGTATCTAAGTAGTTTTAATGACCGGATAAATTATATATTATGCTAAGTTACGACAAAAGAGTATTCAATCTCACAAGCGTCGTATTTACCCGTTTGTCATTAGAGAGACGTAGTGTTGACAGTTAGGCTGGCTTCTTAGTCAAATGGCATGATAGGATTGCTGCAGTGGCATCCTTCAATGAAGGTACTGTGTTCATAACTGTACCTACAGTTCTCCCAGCTTCTTGGTAACTAGTTTGACGGTATGTTTGTATCGACTGGCGATGCACGAGTTCGAATCTTCTGTTATTTCAGGGGATTGTCCGAACTGTGTTGTTGTTGTGTTTTATTATTAGTGCAACATATGCAACTGGCTACCACGGCTCCATCTTTTGCTCATTTGGCACAAAAAAATCGGTGTTAGGACGTGGCGCTTGCAAAATCGATTTAGTACTATCGATTGACAGCAAACTGCGTTTAGCACTAGTATAGCAGTATTAGACACAGATGGCACTATTACCAATAAAAGTTATTAAACTGTATTTGAAAGTTTAACGCTCAAGACGAACTAGCAGTCAGCACGGAAATCTTGACCTCCTTACATCAGGGCACGGAAAAGATCGTGTCACCTTTATCTGGGTATTTGGTAGCCAAATCAACAAGCTTACTAAAATAAAACTATAAATAGGCTTAAAATTTTCTCATGAATTACACCATTAGTGAAAACACATTCAATTTGTGAAAATTATGTAAAAAACCGTAGAATAGTCGTATCGTTCAGTATAGACACGTATAGACACTGACAGATGCGTCGAAGGGACTCTGTTTTATAATAGAGATTCCGACATATACACCACAACACCATAGACTCATGTATACGCTTGTGTGAAAACTATAGGCTATAACGTAAAAAAATACGAACTAAACATGCCCCGTTGGGACTAACGCGTCCCCGTCATGAAGCGTTAGTGGGCGTTACGATTATGCGTAACAGACAGTTGCGAGTTATGTGACTCGTTATTGTGATTTCACTTTGTTAAATTGACTAGTGGTTAGTGATCCTGACTGCTAAGCCAGATGTCGTGGGTTCGATTACACCCAGGTTAAATAACTGTGATGAGCATTATCTATAATATGTACTAAAGGGCGGCTGAGAAGTTCGCGGGCTAAGGTAATGAATGAAGATAATGAAAGAAGTATACAGTTTATTTTTTTTTTATTTTTCAAATTACAATGTAATCCCCCCTTAAGTAAAATGGAAAAGTCACTAGGAGCCAGGTCCGGACTGCAGAGTATGTGGTAAAATTAAATTTTTATTTTCCTCTCTTTCTATAAAATCGCATGCAAAGCATCTATCTCATTTATTTTTAACTAAATATAGTATATACGTTACTATCCATCGACACTACTATCCGTCCATGGACACTTACAACTCAAGAGTTGGAAGTGCGCTGCCCGCCTTTGAGAGTGATGAGGGATGGTCGGATGCGGGGAGAGGAAAGAGTACAATGAAGATGATGAGATGGGAAAGACGGCAGGTTAAATGAGGGGAGGGATAAGAGGAGTTATGCCTTCGCAATACCTCACTGATTTCGGTGAAATGCAACGACAGTGTTGCATACATATATACGTGTCTGAACATGACCCTCCCAGTTTCAATAATAAGGATATTTCAGAAAGATGTGGTCAAATTTTATGAGCATTATGTGTAATCAGTTTATTTACACTCACAATTTACTTAGAAATAAAATTTATAATTTTCAGTAAATAGTTTTCCTGGTTCGGGTACACTCTTTTTTCAACATGCTATGAATGACCTTGTCATTTTCAAAAACATCCGTGTATGCCACCTAGCATTACAAACCTTATAGCATCGCTCTTTTGAGTAAAAAAAAACTAGAGAAACTAAATAAATTACATCGGTAACTGCGCTTCTTTATGGCGTTCTCCTTTCTCACTAGATTGTGTGTGTGAATTACAGGAGATCGCGAAAAAAATTCGCAGTGAAGTTTCCAAAGCGCATGCACAAGCAAAAACGGATTCGGCAGTTGGAATGGAAGAGTTGGCTGCTGATATCTATAAAGTTTGCCTCGACCCAAATCAAATAGTTCGCGGCGTTCACCCTAGAGATCCATTGAAACACATTAATATACAACAAAGTTGAAGAACTACATGTTCTTTGTTGTTCATGTCATGCGAACGGTTGGAAGTTGTTTTGTATATTTTTTTTAAAGTAAGTACTCTGTCACTAACATGTTTTTGTACAAAATGTGTGTTTATATTAAAAAAAAAAAGAAATTAAGTTTTTTACTTAAGAAGCAGATTTATGAAAAGTTTATTTGTGCAAAACTTTACAGTATGATACATAGGTACAAGTGTCAGAAAAATAATGTAAGAAGTACGGCCTTATTGCTAAAAGCAACGTCAACCAGGCAACCTGAGGATGGACAAAAAATATTTGTTTTAAGGTGCATTTCTATTTGAAATTTACAACTAACATCTTAAAACTTTTGATTTTTCCATTAGTTCTTCTAGCAATTTGTAGAATCGTTGAACTTCAGTTTTGTTGAAGGCTGTTACCCTGTTGTGGCATGAATAATATTTCTGTGCTTAAGCTTCAGGCTTCAGGCAAGCATAGAAATATTATTCCTGGTAACAAATCATGGGAATGATAATGCTAGCGTATAGGTAGGTAGATAGTAGCGTATAGGCGATCGGTTTTTGTTATTTTGGTGATCGCCTAAAAATAACAAAAATCTGATCTCTTAGTCGCCTTTAACGATACCCACGGAAAGAGATGGGTTGGCTCTATTATACTCCATCCAGCTATACTGCCACAGCAGTACTTACAAATAACATTATAGCCATAAAATGTACATCTACTTCATGTAACGCGAAAATACTTTAGAGAATGCGTTACAAAAAAAAAATATATTTTTCGTATAAAAAGAAAAATATTACTGGATTCGTCAGTCACAGAAAGATTACCAGAAATGCGCACGAAAGTTCTCAACACACGTGCCACGCGCATCAATGATCGTGGGGCAATGCCGTGCGGGGGGCGGTTGTCGGACGATTTCGTCATGATTAATTAAATGGGTTTACCCGCTTTTATTCGAAGCTGACAATTGCTTTATGACCGAAACGACTGACCGTTAGCACCAAAATTTTTCATATTCCTAGCTTACTGGAGCAACTTTAGCACTGGTGGTCTAGTTAGGCGGCTAAATAACAGAAAATAAAAGGTATCTATATATCTATCTTCATCCACCAATCTGGATTAACCGACAACCACTAATAACTTATAATGTGCTATAATATCTGCGCGTAAAATCGACTGACGCACATCGGCATTCTTTAAGATCCACTGCTATACCCTAAATCTAAAGTTTTTATTTTAGTTTCGTTACCCACTAAAACATTGTCCCACACACACTTGAGACACTTGAGACAATCGAGTGAGGGTAGTCAAGGTGGAAACCTTAAAATGTTGTGCTCTGTATTCTTTTAGATTTAAAAAATATTTAATATAAGGTAAGGTAAAAAAATAAGGCCTACCTTAATATGTTTAATGCCTAACTAGCAGGTTTATAATAAAAATGCACAGGTAATTTAAAATACTTATATTCATTTATTAAACTTTGTAATAAATAAAACAAAATTTGTTTAGAAACAAAAATCACACTTTTGTGAACACAATGAACTAAAATATCACTTTGGCCTTATTGGGAACTCTGGGTAAAAACAAGTAATCATTCAACTTCTTAATTAATAGAAAATGTTGTCAACGCTTATATTAAATCTAATGAGATTCTATTAATTACTTTTGGTCATTTACATAACGAGTTTCTCATCATGTAAAAGTACTATATTAATCAGCCTTTTTTTTATAAACAATCTTCTGAACAGTAAAATATTTTATCAGCGGGTGTGAGTGCAACACACAGTTCATGATACCAAACGCCACAAGTAAGACATTGTCGCATATCATCAACTCGATCTTCTTTACATGCTGGACAGTACCAAGATGGTTTATTATCGTGACGTTTTGGTTTAGATCCCAAAAGCTTATCTGCTCTCAAAGAAGTAGTGTCAAAGAGGTTTGCTTTTGCGTTACTGCAACTGCAGGTTGTGCAGATATACAGCCAGTAACTGACGCTGATTTTAGTGTCTTGTGTTAATCTTTATCATAGAAGAAGTACCAGGTACATCTTCTGCTCTTGACGATGGTACAGTAATCTGTGATGTGGAATTCGTATTTCACTAAACAAATCTTTTGTTACCTCTTGAGCACTGTAATTCAGAGACTTCTTGCGTGGAGCAGTCGCTTTAACTTTAAACTTAGGAGTTGGTAAAAGTTCATGAATCTTTATGTGGAGTTCCAGTATTCGGATTGTTTTTTGAGAGCAACGACAGTCGCAAATTCTCAGTATCTGTGCCTGACCCACCTGAATCTTCCACATTTGCAGTGGAAATGTCTTGTTCCCCCGATTCATCAGACAAGACAGCAGTATTCTCACTGTTTGTAGGATTTTGAAGTTCTGACAACGTAGAGGGCGCAAGCGCCTCTTCAAGAATAGCATGGGTTATATGGATACAACCCTGTAGCGCGAAACCCATTCGAGGTATTGGTAATAGTCATACATTTCGGCCATACTTGTGAGAGAATGACATTGAAGCTTGTCTTGTTTAGGATTCGTTCGGGATGCTGACTGACGTATTAATGCAAATCTTGGTCCCAATCAGATTTATCCATCTGCTGTAATTCATGCGTGGTATTTGCCGGAAGACAATATAATAATACCACATTTCTCAGCTTCCTCGACAATAGTCAAGTCCAGGTGGCATTTTGCACCATCAAATATGAGGAGACATGGCCCTGATGTTCTGAATTTATGCAAATGATTAATAAATTCTATGAAAGCTTCTGTCATGTTTCTTCTGACAAATTCAGCTTCTTGTTCTGTAGTCAATATAGCCGACCGACCTAGCTTTCGTGTAGTCGAACCACTCTCTAGATGGTTGCGTAGGGTTCTTCTTGGGATGTGGTATCTGGCTGTAGCAGCATATGTAGATAATATACCCCTTTCTACCATTTTAACAGCGTTTTCCAACTGTTGCGAAGTCCATTGAGCCCTTTTTCTTTGTGGTAGAAGCTGGTGATCCGTTTTCCATGATATTACTGAAAACAAGGGTTTACTTTACTATGATACTTTTCTAACTAACATAAAACAAGGCTTGTAACAAACATTGGCGGCCATTTGAAATCGTGAAGTGGGAAATTTAAAAAATAGGCCTTATTAGGACATAGGCTTTATTTGGATCACCCACTTTACTTATTTTAATAAGTATGTTAAATATGTTATAATAATGTTAAGAGTAGTCTAATCCTGTAATGCATTGAATTAACTTACTGTTCAACTTCTTTACACTTTCACTTGCACTCATCACCACCAAGCTTACAACCTGCGTGGAACAACTATCTTCAACCTTTGATACGCTTATGCTCCAGTATGAAGATGATGTGAAAAATCGAGCAGGATTTGATGCCGCTCCACAATTGCCGCCTAATGAAACTCAGCTGTCAACAAACGACAGGCGACCCAACAAACCAGCAAAGTGATCGTATGTGTTAATAGATTACGGATATATTATGCATGTAACAGTAGGTGCAAAATTGTACAAAATTGTCGTATATATTTATTTATTTAAAATCTTTATGCACATATAAGTGGTAGGTGCAAAAACGCATAACTAAGTGAGGAAAATGGAGATATACATATATATATATATATATATATATATATATATTCTAAAGGTAATATTATAAGTAGTTGTACATATGATTGGATTGGATTACTCAAACACAATATATCAGTAAAATCACACACAAATATACAAATACATATAAATAAACACACACACACATATACAGATACAAATACAATAAAAGTTTCAACATACATTCGTCGAATCATAAGACAATTCTGCCAATTCATTTTGAAGGAGATCGCGTACCCTTCTTTTAAATATAAAGCGATTAGTGGACATCCTGATTTCGAGTGGGAGAGTATTCCACTGAAGAACTGACTGCACGTAGAACGAAGAGTTCACGAAGTCTGAGTAATGAAGGGGATACAAGAGAAGTTTATTGTTTATGGAACGAAGGTTTCTATCAGGATTACATGATACAGATGATACCTGCTTGGTTTATGAACATAAAGACCTAAATGTAATTGAAACACACATTCTGCAAGAGTTTACGAATATAATTAAGTGATCGCACGATAATGGGATTATCTTTAACATAAATAAAACAAAATGTATGCCTACGTAGTGAAAGAGTAGAACAGTGTGCGTATATTATATAATAACGGTGAATGGATATTTGGGTTTGACTATTGAGCATTTCTCATGTAAAATGCATATAACATATTTATGTTACAATTTATAAGCAGTTTTAGTAAACTTTCACCACCTTAGTTAATTGTTGGATAGGGCCAATTTATACAGAGTCTACTACGCGCTAGTAGATACACCAATCTCATATGTCTCCGAACAGTTCTGTAGCAATCAGTTTAAAATCAATTCGACATTCAGTAGACCTCAGAGAAACAGCACAACAATAGTAACAGCAACTATATTAAACAATTTATTTTATCCAATTTAAAAAAAAAACAACGCCGTGGCAGCGTGGTGGCGAGGTGACCACTTAAACCGCTACGACATTCCTGCAGTCAACTATTACTAGGCGTACGGCGACAAAGGCGTAGGAAATACTTAGTTGCAGTGATATTTAATAGGTTACCGTTAGAAAAAAAAAAGACGCATGTATTACAAAAAGAGCTTAGCTTTTGAACAAAATAATCTGCTAGATATATTTTTCTTAGATCTGATTTTCCCACTCTAAGATGTTATTAGTTATTAGAGTTGCAGATAAATTGAAATTGGCTCTTACTTGAATAAAATAGTTAAATTCTCTATGCTAAATTGATATCCTTCCACATGCAACCAGGTTATAATTTACCTGACGTATAGCTTTTATCTAACAATTCGAGGAATCCTCTCTTAGTATACCAAAAATACTTATAAAATGCAAAAGTGTATACTTCTCGAATGCTGATCATGTTTAGAATTGTAACTCTCTAAGTTTTAATATAATAATTCATGTATAAACAAATTTTCGAATGAAATCCACTTACATATTGTGAACTGAAGTGATATTGGATGTAGTTTTTGACACTCGTTTAATTTTTTTCTTTACGTCTTCTCTTGTGTTATTGGGTTAGATTTTTTTATAAATATCGAGTTAGTTATCATACATACATACATACATACATAATATCACGCCTGTTTCCCATAGGGGTAGGCAGAGACCACTTCCTTCCATTTGCTACGATTTTGACATATCTTTCTCTCTTCTTCAACTTTCATTTCGTTCCGCATACAGGCTCGTCGGTTAAAGGTACTTTTGACCTGGCCTTTGCTCAGATTTTCTTGGACTTGGTTCAAGAATATTTGCCTAGGTCTTCCTCTTCCCACAACTCCATTTACCTCCGTCATATAAATACCTTTTGTCAACCTTCTTTTATTCATCCTTTCGATATGCCCGAACCAGTACAGCATACTTTTTTTCTATTTTAGTCACTACATCCTCTTTCACACCACACTGATCCCTTATCACACTTTTCCTCACTCTGTCACTCAATTTCACATCAGCTATACTCCGCAATGCTCTCATTTCTACCGCATTAATTCTACTTTCGTGCTTCTTTTGAAATATCGCAACTTTCGCTACCATTCATAAGTGTTGGCACCAACACACCTCTATGCACAGCCATGCGAGCCTTCATTGAGACTCTGTGGCTGATCATAAAAGTATGCAATGCGCCATTGATCGCATTGCCCGCACTCACTCTTCGTTCTATATCACCATCACGCTTTCCGTCCCTAGTGAACTTTGATCTCAGATATACAAAATTTATCCACTTGTTCCACTTTTTGACCACCTATTATAATTTCACAAAACGTTCTATTTTCATCTCTTTTAAAAACCATCGTTTTCGTCTTGCTCACATTAATTTTCATACCCTTTCTTTCTAATGCCCCATGCAAGCTTGTTACCATCTCCTGTAACTCCTCAGCTGATGACGCAAGTATTACTTGGTCATCCGCATATAGAAGACATTTGACGAGTAATCCCTTCATTCTAAAACCACATTCTTTCCCTTTCATTTCCCTAAGACAATCATCAATGAATAAGTTAAACAGCCATGGCGAAGCTACACATCCCTGTCTAAGACCTTTCTCAATCTTTAACCATTAAGTGTAGGCGCCGTTCACCCTGACACAAGCACTGGAGTTCTCATATAGAGATTTCAGTGCTCGGACCAGTTCACTGTTTACCCCATTCACCGATAAAACCCTCCACAATTCATTCCTCTCCACTCGATCGTAAGCTTTCTCCAAATCCACGAATACGCAGTGAACTTTTTGACTTTTCGCCAAAAACTTTTCGGTTATGCCTCGCAAGGAGAAAACCTCCTTGCACATTCCATATGCTTTCATCAGTTTCTTTCATTACCTTTTCAATTAATACCTTTGCATACAATTTTCCTACCACGCTTAGGAGGCTGATACCCCTGTAGTTTTTGAAATCCTGCTGTGACCCTTTTCCCTTAAACAACGGCACGATTACAGCCTTGCACCAATCACTTGGCACTCGGCCGTTCCTACAACAGAGGTTGAAAAGGCGGTACAGCTGGTTCATAATTACAGCTTTTCCAGCTTTGAGCATCTCGGTTGTAATTCAGTCACACAATTTTATATTAGACCTAAAGTTATCAGTTAACTTTCGATCCAACGCGTCTGACCATTCATTCTTCTTCTTATTCACGACTATTTTAACTTTTCCTCTTAACTGCTTGTAAAGCTCTCTTCTATCCTGGACGCATTCATCCGTCACCTTTCCTATTCTCTTGCTAGCTTTTGCTGCTAGCCAGTCCAACCATGTTTTTTTTTCTAATACAACTTTATGAAGGGTTAAAGGGTTTCAATAACATATTTATGTGGTTTACACACTTTATTAACATGAAAAAGTAATAACAATGTTTACGGTGCAGCGACGCGACATAGACCATTCTAAACAAACTAGTGATAAAAGTTCTCGCCAGATAGCTCTGCTCACGCTCTTCGTTATACTTTAACACCTCTCCTCAAAGTCGTGAGCATATCTTTGAAATTTATAGACATTCATTCATCATATCTAAATTACGCAGACACTCGTGATGCCTTGTCCCACTCAAACCTTTGGTCAAAACATCAGCAGACATTCGTTCCGTACACAAATATTTTAGGTTAATAATGCCTTCTTCGCACTTATCGCGAATAAAGTGGTGCCGTATATCGATATGCTTTCTACGAGAATGATAGTTTTTACTTTGAGCAAGTTTAATAGCACTTTGTTTGTCGTTGAACAACATCACACACTCACAATTCACACTTATACTATTTAAGAAATCACGCAAGTACATGGCTTCCTTAGTAGCCTCGGAAATGGCCATATACTCGGCTTTAGTGCTCGATAAAGCAATCGTTCGTTGCTTTTTCGCTTCCCAGCTGATGGGAGCACCTGCTAAAATAAAAGCAAAACCGGAATAGGATCTGCGATCTATCGAGTTCCCAGCCCAATCTGCATCAACCACACCAAAGAGGGGCAAACCTGTCCTTTCATACACCAGTCCGTAATCTGATGTACTTTTCAAATACAATGCTCAATATTGTAATTTGTATTGAATTGACTCAAAAAATTAACGGCATAACTTATGTCTGGTCTAGTTGATACGGCCAAATGCATCAACGCACCAATCAAACTCTGATACGGATACTGTTCCATTATATCAGACCTAATACATTCTGATTTCTCTAACTTTACATTTACATCTATAGGTGTCATAACAGGTTTACACTCACTCATACCGAAAAGTTCTAATACTTTATCTATATATAATTTTTGACTTAAGTACACTCTGTTTTCATAATCACGACTAAATTCAATTCCTAAACATGTAGAAATTTTGTCCATATCTTTCATTTCAAATTTACTTCTTAATTCTTTCTTTATATCTTTCATCCACACTGTATCATTCGTCGCTAGTATCATGTCATCAACATAAATAGGTATTTATGTTGATGACATGACAAAAGGGTGAGCGAATGATGTTAATAGGTATTAACATCATTCGCTCACCCTTTTGTGCAATAAATAAACAAGGATCCTGTGGTAATGCCTTAAAGCCAATATCATTTAACATGCTCACTAATCTTTTCACTCACTAATCTTTTCTTTTGTACCACTGCAGTCCTGATTGACGTAAGCCATACAAATATTTTCTCAGTAAACATACACTATCCACACATTCGTCAAGAGCTTTGTTCCAACATTTAGCTGTCTCAAGTATATTTTTCTCTGTTATTATCTTTTTATTCGATCCAACTTTATGTTTTGCGAGTACTCTCTCTAGAACTTCGCTTAGCTGGTCTGGAACCTCCATATATAAATCTTCATCATTGAACCATTTAAATAGGCTATTACTACGTCCATTTGATGGATTTCTAATCCTAACTCCGCTGACAATGCAGCTATTAACCTTATGGATGAAGATCTTACAACAGGGGATGAGGTCTCATGTAAGTCCTCCCCTGGACGTTGTGAACATCCTTTTGCGGCGAGACGTACCTTCTTGCCAGTACTTTTGGTACTAAACACGAATCTACTTCCAATAACTTTTCGTTGTATTGGTCTTGGTACAATTTCCCAAGTCTTATTTTTTATCTGCGACAGATACTCGTCTTCTAAGGCAGCTTTCCATAAACTTTCATCGCTTCTTTTCTCTATATCTTTCCATGTCATTTGTTCTATTATTGTTATTCCTGCACTCATCTGTTCATTTGGTTCATCTTCTGGTTCATTTTCACTATCCGTAGTATTCTCTTTTATTGTATGGTATTCTTTTCGCGGTCTACCAGCCTGACCAGTACGAATTAGACGAGGTCTTCCTTTCCCTCTCTTAGAAGGTTCTACTATATTTTCCCAGGCTGATCTATTGCCATCTCTCCGAGCTCTTAGTATTCTACTATTATCGTCCTTTCCTTCATTCGATACGTTTAATTCTACTCTTATTTGTTCTTCATCAGTGTCTCTGTCTTCATCATTATCCTTTTCTTCATCAAGTATCTATTTATATTCGTGTCAAATGCCGTCTCATTCATAAACTTCACATTACGACTCACAATAATCTTTCTTGTCAAAGGATCATGTATTCTATATGCTTTTGATTGAGTATCATATCCTACAAATATTCCTAACTGCGAACGAGACTCAAATTTTCCTTTCGGTTTTCCCTTTACTTTATAGTAAGCTTTAGAGCCAAACACATTCATATATACCACTGTAGGTTCCTTCCCTTTCCATAGAGTGAAAGGATTTGACCACTCAAAGCTGTAGTTGGGCACCGGTTTCTTATATAATTAGCAGTGTTAACTGCTTCTGCCCACATTGCAGGAGGAATACCTGCTTGACGCATCATACATCGTGCCATTTCAACCAAAGTCCTATTCTTTCTTTCAGCAATTCCGTTCAATCTTCTTCGGATTCCTGCTTTGTTTAAGAAGTCATCAAATTCATTGTTCACGTATTCTCGTCCGTTATCAGACTGAAGACTCTTTATCTTCTTCCCAGTTAAGTTCTCAGCATAGGCTTTATAGTTTTTAAATACACTTAGGACATCGCTTTTATTTGCTATGATATAGACTTTACACCATCTAGATTTATCGTCGATAAATGTAACAAAATATTTCTTACCACCATAAGAGTGATGATTCAATGGACCACAAACATCGCTATGTACTATCTCTAATAGTTCGTTGGTACGATCTTCCCGTTTCTTTGGAAAAGGCGTGCAAGTCTGCTTTTCACTTATACAAATATCACATTCAGACAATTTTTCATCATCCTTGAATGTTAGCCCGTGTACTAAACCACTCTTTGCCATATCTCTTAGGTCACGTTCACTGAGATGTCCGAGTTGTTGATGCCATATATCTAACGAATTCTTCGTGGCTTCAACATTATTGACAGAGTTCTGACTCATCCGAACATGGTATAGGTTACCAACTCTATCTGCACGCATATGAATTTTGTCATTGTCATCAATCACAATCGCATCTTTCTTCCTGAAGCGAACCTCGAACGCACGATCTGTCATTTTGGCCACTGATAATAAGTTTGTACGTAAGTCGGATACGTAAAACACCTTTTCGACATCAATTTGGCGTTCTTCACTGCTTGTGTCAATCGAAATCCTTACTTTACCAGTGCCTGATATTTTTGTTCTATCACTATTAGCTAAATTCAGTTCGGAGTCTAGCCGCGTATAATCCTGAATCAACTGCTTATCATTGCACATATGACCCGTGCATCCACTATCAATACACCAAATAGGATTTAATTTCTCACTTACCATAACCTCTTCGGCTGTACTCAACAACATTGTGGTCTTTTGTTTGCTGTCATTACCTTTTTCTACCTTTTGTGCGCTTTGTTTATAGTTAATATGTTTGGTTCTACACTCTTGCGCTAGATGCCCACGACGACCAGAACGATAACATTCGATGTTGTTTTTGTAAAAACCATGGTTAACATTATTCTTCTTTAGATTGGCATTCTTATTTTTATTAAAACGTTTGACGAACGTTTAACACTTTACGCAGTTCCTTATCAAACTATTCACTCTTCTGCATTCTTCCTCTCCTTCTTTTGGATATACCACATACTTCAACAGCAACATTCACAACTTTATCCTTAAACGTATCCCACAAACCTTCCAATTCTTGTATCTCATCTATACCATCAAACCGATCATTCAACTTCATACGAAACTCTTCTAGAATACTTTCATTCTGTAAGTTTTCTACTTTCACTCTCTCTAAGACAGTCTGTTTGGATACTCGGTGTCGCCATCGATTAGATGGTCCTCGTATTCGACTGATGGCTAGATGGAGATCTGTGTCGATACCAACACCCCGGTATACCCTGGTATCCATATCATTATTTCTTAGCCTTTCATCCACAATTAAATAATCTATCATGCTTCTCGAACATCCTTCTTCTCTAGTGTACATATGAATCTCTTTGTGTTTAAACATTGTATTTGTCACAACAAGATTCCTATTTACACAAATTTCTAACAAACTCTGCCCATTTCCATTCACTCTTTCGTCACCAAATTTGCCTAAAACATTTTCAAAACCGTCCCTCTCAATTCCTACCCAACCATTAAAATCCCCTAACATTACAACTCTCTCATTATAGTTACACTCATTTAATATATCCCTCACCCCATCCCAAAAATCCTCCCTTTTTTTGCCCGAACGCACATCTGTTGGTGCATAAACACCCAAAATGAACATTCGGATGAGTCGCACTTTCATTCTTATCCACACAAGTCTGGGACTCACAACTTTAAACTCAGTCACACACTCTGTTATTCTTTCCGATAGGAGGAGTCCAACACCTTGACAGGCTCGACTCGTGTCAGGTACACCAGCCCAGTATGCCATATAGGTTCCACGTTTCGTGGAGCCACATCCCTTCCGCTTCGTCTCGTTTATGCACAACACATCAAGTTGTTTTTCTTGCATCAACTGACATACATTAACCAATTTATCTTTAATCCCTCCTCTGTCATTCATCGGGGCAAAGCAGCTCTCCGTGAGTGCATTATTTTTCTTAAATTTATCGCGATGTGCTTTGCAGGATGTATTCAATAATTCTGGGTAACTTTCCCATGTTTTAATAAACACTGACAAATAGTGTTTGTATCAACACTATTTTCGCTTTGGATACTGGTTTTGAACAAATAACACGAACGTACGAACGTCCGCTCGCATTGTAATTTTTTCCTCAACTAAAATACCCGCGCCCGCACGTCAATATTATTGACAATACCCCTGCCTCCCCCCGATATTGACGTTCGTTGATTTCTGGATAATCCACAATAATATTGAACACTACCGCAATACAGACCGCACATACTCAATATTATTGACAATACGTACTTTATTGTCAATATTATTTTGTGTGTGCGTCTAGCTTGAGACTACGTACGAAGGCAGAAATTGTTCTTTATTTTTTTTTTTAACCAGTATAAATCAGCAAAAAAATGGTCGTAATTGTATACTCCTTGAACGGAATTGAAAATAAGATGAAAAAAAAAAATTTGACTGTCAATGCAGTCGTTCCTGTCACTTTCGATTGAAATTTACTGTAATTAGGAAATTTTAAAATGTAATGGGATAGACAGTTTTTTTGGTATTTTTTAATTTAAAAGTGTTACTTAATGGGAGTGAACAAATAAACTAGTTAACTGTGAAAAAAATGGTTAAAATGAGCTACACATTTCTTTTTAGAGTAAAAATTTATGATGTCTGTATTTGGGTAAGTTTCTTATTTAGGTACCCAGGTACTTTATTATTTTATTACATTAAATTAAATTATGCTTATTCGAAGTGCTATTTTATTCCAGAAAATAAATCCGATACTAAATATAGTATCCAAATATAGTTCTGATGCATCATACACTATTGAGGTATGTATGTCTGGTTTAAAATGTGTATTAATTTACTTGGTAGTCTTTAGACAGTATAAAATAGGGGCGGTGATGAGCCGCCTAGGATTTTTTATATATACCACTTTTTTATGTATACATAAATACGACAGGTGCTAGGCTGTTGCTGTGCTATGCTAGTGTTAGCTAGTAAAAGGTTAGAGACCAAGGGTAGTTATCATTTTCCCTATAAACCCCTACGACTACTTGTAGGATGAAAACTGCGAGCTGACAATATTCCTACTTTTGTAGAAACCGTACAAACTACACAAGCTGAAGGCTGGCCCCCCCTTGCAAGCAACCGTTACTAGTGCTGATGCACTCAAGATGTATGAGAAGATGCTTGTTGTACGGCGAATGGAAAACGCGTGCGCTGATTTGTACAAAGCTAAACTTATTCGTGGTTTCTGTCATTTGTATGCAGGTAAGTTTTTCTAAAAAGTATGAAACAAATATGCATACATGTTATCTATCGTTTTGATCCAACCATTGGTTCTTGGTTTTGGCATTCAAAAACTACTTTTAAACCCTTCCTTATCCAAAACCAATTTTTTTTTAAAGACAATTCCTGTGTCGCGGGGGACTTTACAAACATTCAAGCAACAGACACAAATGACACCCAGACTCAGAACAACAATTTGAGTATTACACAAAGTGTTGTCCCGTGCGGGGATCGAATTCACAGCCGCAATTAAACCGCTACGCCATCCGTGCAGTAATGATTATATATTAGGTGCTTTATTACCTCCATTTCGATTAGATGTCTCTGCATTCTCCGAATCGAATAAAGATATGCAACCCTCACGCTTAAAATTATTTATGACAGGCGGTTGTAGACGGTTTGTATACTTTTTAAACTCCTATTCTAAAAACTTGCAGTGTGACCCACGTAACTCTAACTGGCTGTTTACCGTGATATTAGACCCCCTCTAACGATAGTTTACAAAGTATGTTTGTCAGCAGTCTAGTTGCTATAGGTTGCCAAGTTTGATATCTTGTTTGTCACAATAATAATATATAACAAATTACATGTAATTGAACTGTTCATTTACTTGCAACAGGTCAAGAAGCAGTGGCAGTTGGTATGCACGAAGTTTTGCGCAAAACTGATACAGTGATTACATCGTACCGTTGTCATGGTTTTGTTCAACTGATGAGTAATTCTATTGTAGCGGTTATAGCTGAACTCACAGGGCGTAAATCTGGCTGTTCTCGTGGAAAAGGAGGCTCTATGCATATGTACGCACCAAACTTCTATGGTGGAAATGGCATTGTTGGCGCTCAAGTAAGTTATGTGTACTTAATGTGGGCTGCTAACCATTTTTTTTTATACTAGGGAAATCCATCATGGACTGCCTCCACTTGGGGAGTGGCGGAGGGGTGTGCTGGACTCCTACCGGCTAAAACCACCAGTGAGCTCTTACTCGCACATTCTGTCGGGGATGTGCAGGTCCTCGTCTCTGAGGGGGATTAAATATTATACCCCCTCATTTCGTCCATCCTCCATTGAGGGACGCTCGTGGAAAGGTGGCGCTGTTACCTCGGATCCATTTACAGACGACGGATTTCCCCAAATCCGTCGCTCACGGGTCATTTAGCGGGACCGAAGGAGGGCATTGTCAGGGCATCTCCTTCTGTGACATCACTGTTTCGCGCATAAGGATATCACTGCGTCCCAACAACTCTTACTGCCAACCATTTTTCTCACAATAGCTGGCAGTAAGAGATCATCGATTACTGCGACGAGGGCACGGCGCGGTTCTTCCCAAGCAGTACACTCTGCGACTACGTTCCGCGCCGTTTTCTCATGACAAACGATGCAGTGATGACACCGGGCGTCCGGATCCCTACGCGGTGCAGGTATTTTCCGAAGCACCCGTGGCCGGAAAACACCTGCGTCGCCCGGATTGTCAGGAAACCATGTCTCCTCAAGCCATTCCGGCAGCACTGGCCGGACGGCGTCACTGGTATTGATGCGAGCGGACTTATGTAAAAGACGCTCCTGCCACTCCGCAACCAGTGCCTGTCGCAACTCCGACCGGTACCTCTCGCTTACACGTAGCACCGGTCGATCCCCTTCCTCGGACATACTGAAATCAGAAATTGGAAGAAAAGCGTTCAGTTAGGAGAATATATACAAAATTAATTCATTTTACAAATCAATAATATCACCTTTTAAAGTAAGGATCATTCTCAATTTAACAAATAAATATGAAAATGTTTTTTATTCCCAATTCAATCCACCCATACTGCCTCGTAGTGCCTCGACCTCGAACCGATCTATCTTGCGTATCTCCTACGGGGCCTTGTTTTATGAAAGTAGATTACCTTATAAGTTCAAAAAGTCACTTAAAGTTTTTTTTTTCATTCTAAATGAGTGCAAAAAATGTTTCAGCTTAATTTTTTTTCAAAGTTGTCGTTTTTTGTCTGATTATACTGCTTGAAGATGTTAGTTCCTTTGCCAGGGCATTTAAAATAGAATTACTCGTTTGAAATTAAAGTATTTACAACGAAAGCCCAATCGGGTTCGGAATATTTCGGAGCGATCACAACTCCCCCCGTGCCGCAGCTAGTTGACAAAATTGTTTTCTTATAAATTTGCATATGTTGGGTCTCTATAAGTAAGTGCTCGTAGTTTAGTATAGACTGAGGAAAATAACTTCGTTCGTCTAACCCCTTAATGATCTCAAAGAAATCTGTAAAAGATAATATTTTATAATAATTGGATAAAATTGTGTATGTAGTTCTGCTCACCGTCTGACATACTGTATCACAGTATAGAACGAAAACAAAACTGAACCGATAACAATAGACATCATTCGATTTTTTTATCTACTACCTTCACAAACGTCATCTAACAGTAATTACTCTTATGAATTAAATATCGCGGTGTATTGATGTTACGATTCTTCTTAATATAAGCTAAAAGTCGTTATTGAATAATTTTATATGAACATTGTTTGCTAGGTACCTCTGGGTGCTGGAGTAGCGTTTGCAAATCAATATAAAGCTGATGGTGGAGTGTGCTTCACTTTGTACGGTGATGGTGCTGCTAACCAAGGCCAAGTGTTCGAGGCAATGAACATGGCAATGCTGTGGAAACTGCCCTGCGTTTTCGTCTGCGAAAATAACAAATATGGTACTCAAAATTTGTATCATGTTATTCACGCTCAGGAAAGAATGATTTTGTCCTTGGATTATAAAGTGATAAATAATATAGAGTAGTGCTAAATTATTTATCACTTTCATAGCAGTAAATTCGTTTTCGTTACTAATATCTCACATTCTACATCCTAACATAAATTATATAAATTTTTGCTTAAACAAAGAATGTCTATCTGTATTTTTGTGGACGTATCTTTCTGATGGTCGAAAAAGTATCTTTTTGCTTTTATGTGTTGATTGGAAGCTGTGTATTATGACAGATATACCAAAGATGTCACACGATCATTTAAACAAGTATCCTCGACATTACGATAATAATGGTTCGTAGCATACCAATGGTCATAGTCATAGAAGGCCAGAATCTATCTCGAAATATGTGTTTAAAAGGAAAGAGCATAATAGCAATGCTCCAATCCTATCTTCACTGGGTCAGCTGAAGGTCTTTCCACCACTATACAAGCAGCTGATTGTTGTTTTCGTACTCTTAATTATTTGAACAATAACGTAGTTAAATTTCATTCGGCTTAATATCACTTTATTTTACGTTTTTTTTACAAGTTCATGTGAGCAGCTGACGCATAATCCCCCCTCCACGATGCAGCTGACGAGCTTTTTGCAACTCAGTATGATAACAACTATTTATGGAAAAAGTTTCAGCCGGCGTACTATCCCTTAAATTGATTTTTTTTGTACCTCTTTCGCAGCCCCCCACAGCCGCACCCACCGCGACATGAGCAGCTGACGGTCGGTTCACTTATTAATCATATAAGATCAACTATCGCTGTTAATATCAGCCGGCTTACTATGACTTTTGTATTTGCAACGCTACCTCCCGGACTATCTGTTTTCTCACAATATTGCCAGTCTAATAAAATTATTCACTCCATCCCATTTACAATATTTATCGTGTTGCTTAGAGCATCATCTATGTCATATTATGTTCAAAGCAATAGTCAGAAGATTTTCAAATCAATCCTCAATGGCAAGCTATTGCCAATAGATGACGTTGCAAACAATAAATTAAAGAAAATATATTTTCTTTACATATAAAATTAAGCCCGGGAGTAGAATAACTGACTTAAGATGCTAGGATAGTTCCTAAAGTTCATAGATTCTATAGTTCTTGAATTCACACCAGTTTTAAAATATATAAAGAATCATATTATTAATTAACAATTATTAAAAAAACCTCTTAATTATTAAATGTTTTAAAATGTCTATACATTTATTCGGCTCCAAGTTAATACATAAATTTTCAAGATTTTTTAATATTCATCATCTTTTTCTAAAATTATTCGGCAACAAGGGTTCAGATAAAAATGATAAATAAGTAAGTGTTTATTTCATATTTCATTAAATATTAGCAGAATTAATGTTATATCGTAATTCACGTTCACAAAATCAGTTTTATAAAAATAACGGTATTTGTAAATAATTTCAAAGTACCTAACTTAAATTTAAATATACTTAAATATTAATCGAACGATGGAGCGGGCAACACTGGCCTTAGTAATCCGGCACGCGTGGACAACGTGAGTGCAGTAGAGGCAACACTACGGTATTTTTTCACAACCAGGTAAATCCTGAGTAGGGTGGGTACATACTTATGCAGGTAGCCGTTGGGTCTCCTTAGTCGAGCACCGGGCATTTGAGTAGATAATTATTTATACTAATAATTATTATTAAACCACTCGTATGTACACCCATTTGAACATAATAAATTATTTTCAAATCTTCTTTTTAGGGTTGGGTACTTCTGCACAACGTTCATCAGCCAGTACTGATTACTACACACGAGGTGATTATATACCAGGGATTTTTGTGGATGGTATGGACGTGATTGCCTGTAGAGAAGCTGCACGACTTGGCATCGAGTACTGTAGCAGCGGGAAAGGTACCTTGTTGTTATTTACAATTTAATAGTTCTGAATTCTAGAGGTATTACGATTTTGCCTGAATGAACACATTTAAAGATGAATTGATGAACAATTTTACCTGCCTTAATCATACCTAATATAAGACAAAAACTCTTTTTAAATATTATATAAATTGACTAGTATTTTCCACTCCACCAACTGTGGCCCATCACACTCAGGATCGCTAACCACTAGATCAACAGTCCAGTCGGTATATTAGTCATTAGTCGCTGTTTCACTAACTTTCTAGAATGGTTCTCTTTAATTTAGGATATACAGTCGTGGTCAACTAATTAAGGACATTCAAGATAGTGGACAGCAATAACCGGCTATGTACATATAAATATAAAACCCTGTTGATTTCTCAGTAACTATTATTTGCATAATTTGATCCGATTATTATACTATAAATGGCTGTAAATAAAAGATTAAATAAATATAAAAAAGTGTTTAATATCAAAGGTTAACCATGTATTCAATTTAAGGTACAATTCTGTAGCTGGACATTTAATTAAGAACAGTAAAGTAAAATGAAAAATAGAGTTAAACAGAACTAATAATCTGCAGTATTTTAATTTCTTTAACAACTTCATTTTATTACGGGTAAAATCAGTACCCAGTAGCAAAACCTTTGTTAGTAATTACCGCTTGACACCGATGTGGCATAGACATTATCAGTTTCTGACATATTTCAACAGGAATGTTTGCCCATGCCTCACAAAAAGCTTCATTAAGTTCATCTAAAGTTGTGGTACGATAAATGGCAACTTTTTTCTTAATTTCGTGCCAAAGGTGCTCGATTGGGTTGAGGTCGGGGCTATTTGCTGGCCAATCTAGCACTGATACCGACTGTCTGTTAAGAAACGACTTGACTGAACGGGCTGTATGTTTTGGGTCGTTATCATGCTGCAAAGTCCATATAATAGGAAGATGTTCCTCAGCATAGGGAAGCATAGTTTCTTCTAATATTGCCTTGTATTGATGTTGGTCTAAGTTACCCTGAACTTTCCTCACACACAGGTCCCACTCCACGTCCAGAAAATGATCCCCACATTTTAATGTTTCCTCCGCCATGTTTCACCTGCTTTTTTGTGAATCTTGGATTCATTTCCGCTTTTACAGGACGCCGTACGTATTGCCTTCCATCTGAAGAAATCAAATTAACCTTGGTCTCGTGAGAGAATAATACATGTTGCCATTGGTCGTAGGTCCAATGTCCATATTTACTTGCAAACGCCAAACGTGCATTTCTATGCTCTTTCTTTAACAACGGTACTTTGCGAGCCACTCTTCCGAACAACCCTGCTTCTACCAGACGTCGTCGAACTGTCCTCGCTGATACACTGACTCTTTCGTCTGCCCCAAACACTTCATGTTTAATTAAAATAGAGCCTAGAAACGGATCTTTCTTAGCTAACCTGGTTATCATTCTATCTTCTTGCGGAGTTGTTTTTCTCGATCTTTTTTTTCTGGGCACATTTAAAGTTGTGTTATTGCGCCTGAAATGTTGCACTGCATTGCATACCATAGTTTTTGAATAATTTAAATATCCTGCTATCCTTCGGTATGACCAACCACGCTCGACAAACTTCATGATAATTTTTCGTAGTGTTGCATCGCAACTTTTATTTTTGCCCATTGTTCTTCAAAATAACTCTCAAAACTTGAAATTACAAATCTAGATTGCCGCCAAAACTACCACAAAGAATAGGAGAAGAAAGAAAATAATAATTGAGATTCAGATTTTGAAACTAGAACGCAATATCTCAGTGTCCCTAATTAAATGGCCAGCCAGCATTCTTTGAACAAATAGCACTGTGATCATCTATCAGCTATACTGTAAAGAGGTTTAATGTTTAAGAAGTTGTTATTGTTTGTATAATTAGGCACATAAATGACTAATTATACTTACATGTAAAAGATGTGGAATATTGTTTAGACTCGTTGGAAAATAAAAAATAAATTCACAATTTGGATTAACTAGAGAGTGTCCCTAATTAGTTGACCACGACTGTATTTAGCTACCTTTATCACAAAAATGTTTATGACACCCAAATGCTGATCGATATCAGTGCCATGCACCAATAGCTTGTGAGACTGGAGCGCTTAAAATAACAGAAATAATATTTCTGTAAGAACTATGCATAAGGCGCGCCTACCAGCGCGACTCAATGCTCAATTCGGCAAATTGGGTCTGAAAAGAGATTATCCTCACGGGGCCTGCTCCGCTGTCCCCTTCTGCAAGATGCAAGATGACATCCTTACAGAAGGTTACGACCGCGGTAAAACTTCTGTCACTACATTCATGGAGCGTTTGATGGCCGGTAGCGAATAACTCAATCCTCTCCCATCGACTCACACCGGGCACGGCTGCTTTGGAAACTACCTGCGTCAGTCGGGTCTCATGCCGGATGAGCGGATAGCCTCTATGATGTCCAACGACACCAACACAGCTGACTGCCTCTTCAGTCACAGTCCTCAGGCGCATAAGAAAGCAAGAAGAGCAGGGTTTCATTTGGGCAGTAATCCCGTCTGGCCCAAGGGCAGTGTTCTTAGAACGGATATGTAGAAAAGCTGGCCTTATCTCCGCCTTTGTGACAAGCGGAACATCTTCCTTCTCGAACTCCCCGTCGTCTCCGGCCGTAGGGGCCAAAATACCTAAAAGGCCGGCAACGCACTTGTGACTCTTGAGTTGCGGGTGTCCATGGGCGGCGGTAGTCACTTATCATCAGGTGACCCGTCTGCTCGTTTGCCCCCTATCGCATAAAAAAAAAAAAACCCAACATCAAAATCAAAATCGTTTATTTCAACTGAACCAATAATAGGTATTTTTGAATTGTCAAGAAAGGAAGTCGTTCAGACTGAGTCAGTCGTGAAGCTGGTTGCTTGTTCCAATACGTAGACCCTATGGAGAAGGAACAAGCAAGAAACACCAGGGACACTCTTTTTCAAATATTTTACATAAATTTCATGTAACAGTTCGCGAGTGCACATAAAATAAAATATGTGAGGACAATACAATACATCATTTTGAAAGAACGTTTATGGTAATTACTATTTTATGTTAAGTAATAGCAGTCTGGAGATGTTCAGCCTGTACCAACAGCACTCATTCTCGAGCATGGCGCATGCGCCAGCCAAACAAACATCAACAAATAATTACTTGTCAAATAATAAAACCAAGTGAAATTTCTTATGTACAGTGTGGGTGTGGAGCAGAACCAGCAAGTTGCCATGCATTTATGTCAGCCAAATAATCATCTACTTTGTAATATGCTTGTTTATGAAGCATGCGTTTTATGCAATTTTGAAATTGCTTCTCATTAAGTTGAAGAATAGCAGAAGGTATTTCGATTTTCGGCCATTGCCGGGGGTGAGTGCTCCGTTGCTCTAAAAGGACATAAGCCACTCCTTGCTGGAAAAGTGGCCGGAGAGTCTTCGTGAGGGGGCAGGGTGCGGAGCTTTTGTTTCACCTCACGATAAGGGTGACCCCAAGAGTAACGGTGGGACCCCCCCAGCATCTCCTTTCTTTTCTATTCTTTGGCGAGACTGATGGCCAGCTTCACAGTTTTCCGTGCCTCTCAGTACTTCTCGGTCCTCCTCCCCCCTCTTTACGTTGGTGCTGTCGGTTGCGGATGAGACCTACGACGTCTGGTCTAACTTTTAGTGTGATGGTTAGAGCTCTTAATTACGCTGTTACTGAGCATATTTAAAGAAGGTAAAGAATTTCTTTTTGATATTTTGTTTGTCTGTTGGTATACATAAACACGTATCATACAAAAACTAGTGCATGAAATTGAATGCAGTTGTCACAGATTTATTTTTAGAGATTTTACTTAAAATACAAACTCATAATTACCACGTTTCTACATAAATGAAAATATCGATACCCGGTTCCAAATTCTATACGTACGAAGTTGCACGCCAAAGCAAGTTTTATTATAATACTATATTATTATTCGTATTTGATTTGTTAACAGGTCCTTTAATAATAGAAGTGGAAACATACCGATATTTCGGTCACTCGATGTCAGATCCTGGAACTTCATATCGTACCCGCGATGAGGTTAAAAAAGTGCGCGAAAGTATCGACCCAATTGAAAGCTTCAAGAAAAAGATAATAGATGCTAAGATAGTCACGGAAGAGCAAATAAAGGTACTTGCATACATAGAGTTCAAATGAAATATATGGGGACTTAAATTTATTTCTAATCTACGTCTCACCATCGCAACGAGTGTTTTCATCCCTGACGCAAAAAGAGAGGTCATGAGTTATAAGTTTGAAATGCATGTATATAGAATAAAAGAAAGATTTATATAGGTCCTCAAAAATACATTTAGAGCAATAAAAAATATAAAAATACAAACATGTAAATCTCAATGAAAAAATTAATACCTGCGGAGGAGAAAGGGTTACCATCTCAGCATAATGCTCCACGGGGCACGCCACAACTATGGCGGTAAGGCCGGAGAGCGCCGAACGATCTCCGGCCTCCTTGAGCGCTGGTCTGGGGGTAACGGAGGAGCTGTCCGTTACCTTAGCAGAAGTGGGCCTGAGACGGTGGCGCGAACTGTTCTGTGCCTCTCTAAACTAAAGAGGGGGCCATGCCCTCTACACGGTACACGGTATGGTCACTGGTTGAAGTAGCCAAGGTCTGCAGGGATTCCCCCAAGCTTCCTTGTTAGGGTATTCCCGGTTCCTTGGAATAGACCCATTTGTGACGGAACACCGTGTGATTTTAGTCGGTTCGAGTCCGATATACCACTTCACTGTTGGCTCCAATGAGGTGATGACCCGTGGGGGACCCGAAACAAAAAAAAGTATAATACAATGGATTTAGGGCCAGAGAGTTTCTTAGCGAACAGTCTGCAATGTTCCTCAAATCTTTATTTATTGCACCTATTCCAAACATTCTGATGGATGAAAAGATAGGTAAAGTTAAACATCATCAGCGTACAGACAAAATTTGCAGTTCTTGATTGAAGTTATGATATCATCAATATAAAGAACAAAGCATTGAACCGAATTGATTGAACCCTGAGGAAGACCTCGGGTAACCCGACAATGAGTAGAGTCCACCATGTAATTTTTTTTGATATCTTTCACGTAGCTTTGAGCTCAAACAAAAATATTGTTTTGTTTCAACCGTCATGAGGTCTATTGCAGAGGTCCCGGGTATACCATAAGAAGGAAGCTTCCGAGAAAAATCCATTGTATTATGCTACACTTCATGCGAAAATTCTTCAGGTCTCGTATCTAGCGACCCTGCATTGAATAACCCCATTTTTAAATGTTTATCTTTTTTGTTATGAACGATTATGTTAATTTTTTGTGTCAAACAAGTTTGGTATGTGTATATATTATAGGTGTAATTATTATTGGTATAATTAAAAGTGGAAGTGTGCGTATAATTACAATCGTCAATTAGGTATAGTAGTGAGAAGGTGTGTATAGGTATGATCTTCTGACGATCGAAATAGGAATCAGTATTCTAATATAACTAAAGTTATTACACAGTTGTAACAAATTTAGTTAATAAGTTAGGTATGACGGCCCGGCTCGCCGTTGTCATTTGTCTCTCTCCACTTGACTGGAGGTTTCGGTAAATATAATGTCTTGAGATCGCAACTGTATTCCCAGCCTCCTGTCAACTTATTTGTCGATGTGTATCGCATTCTCACCGTTTCCTTCGGGTTAGAAGTTTCCAGGTCGGAAAATAGCAGTCGTTGAGTTCGATCTGAAGTTGTGACATGGTTTGTCCTACGTCTGCTGTGCCTGCCTGAGGCTTCTTGACCTCTTTGACCCTGTTTTGTAGGCTGTCGATTTGTGATTCGATCTCGTCATACTCTTTTGTTACTTCATCTCTCGTCTCGCGAAGCTCTATCTTCAACAGTCTCACCTCCTCAAGTTTATTTTAGGGGACGCACCCACTACATTCGCCTGCTGATAACCTGCAGCGGTGTTTCCGTCGCATCCTCATATCCTGTGCCAGGACTGTTTATATCGACTAGTGATCCGTGAGCACGGATGTGCAGTTCTTCAGGGGGTTTGTGTCCTTGTTCCGCACTTTTTTAACCGCACAACGTTAACTACTTACTACAGCGCTATGTTTTGCTCGTTTGGCAATGAAAAAATCTTCCAGCCGTTGAGCACTTTGCCATATTGCTAACTGATTTATGTAGGTGTTATAGTTAAACCGCTGTAACGCGCTGTAGCGCTTGACCCTCCCTATCATTAGCTCCCTCGCTCGGCTATACACGACACGATATACTAACTCGATATCTTCAGCTTTATTTGTCTGAGATTTAATCTACACGCGATGTAATAAAACCTGAATTTATTTCCATCTAATCATTTCAGTTTACTGTATGGTTTACGATTAATTGTGTAATTTTATTACTTATGTAATACATACACACAAGCACTCACGCCTGTACCCCGTAAAGGGTAGGCAAAGTCCCCTCCCTTTATTCCCGTCCCTCATCACCCTCAAAGGCGGGTAGCGCACTTACGACTTGAGTTACAGGTGTCTATGGACGGCGGTTGATCGATTAGGTTACCCGTCTGTTCGTTTGACCCCCTAAAGTATATAAAAAAAAAAGAAAATCTAGTTTAGTTTTAGTAATAAAAAGAGGTTTTTGGATGTGCTCCTGACGAATTTAATATCAGATGCAATGCAATAGCAAAATGCAAAAAAAAAATAGCAATATCTTTTAAGGGTTTTTAAAAGTACAGGAAAAAACACGAAAGCATACCTCGCTTTCGTGATGTTTCCTCTTTTCGAAATATTTCATTTATCAATTAATTTTGTACTTCACTGTTATTTATAAACAAATATTAATTTTACGTACAGTGCCAGTAGACTTTGAACTTTATTAAAGCACATTTAAATAGTTATCATGAATTATTATGTAGTTACAAATTATTCCGAAACAATACCTCTTTCTATACTACTTTTACTCCACTGTAGGAGGTGATAAGTTATTAAAATATCGGTGGTTCAATTATCAATTTTCAACACAAATTCGTTAAGGAATGTTATAATACGAGTTGTTTGAAAAGAGAAGACATTGGTGGCGATTCTCCTGATAAAATCACTAAACTAAAATTTCTCTAAAAATCTCTTATTTTAGTGAACAGATTAAAAATTTGCTATTCTGGTTTTACATCGAATTAAATTTAGTTTTCAACATGACAGTCTAAATTTGAAATTGACATCACTAAGAGTTGAGTATGAGGGTGTTACCACTACATTAAAATAAAGAATTAATGACAAAGAGTTTAATAATAAATTCTCCTTAAACTACATTTTAAGGTGTCTAACATACCTGTGAATGTTTGCTTACTCATAATATGACAACTGTTAATACAGAGTAACGGTTCAAATACTAGCAAACCACCATTTAAAGTTTTTGTTATCTATGTAACTAACTGCCTATAACGAGGATGTACAAATCAATCAAGATCTGACATAAATCTATTCGGAATAAATAAATACGTACCCTGTGCCTACATTAGTTCATTTGTACCACTAAAATATAAAACTTCTTGTGAAACGCTTTCACATTATTATGGAAATTGCGGAAGGTAAGAAAATACTAATTTTCGGTGTGATACTATTTATAACACTATTTTGTTAAAGCTCCAATGTTATTTAAAAATTTGTGTTTTATATGTTTCCATTGCACTTTCACAAGTGTTTCAATTATTTTTTTTATTAGGTAATCAGGCAGACAACTTAGGCTGTAATAGGACTATACAGCAGCGGTAGCATATTAGTGTCTTTAGTTAACAGCATTAAGCCATCCATTCTTAAGCATTGTGATTAATAAATCGTATATATTTATTTTTTAGGTTTGGCGTATATGGGTGGCTAAAGAGAAAACCCGCAAGATGCGTGAATCAGTAAGGGCAATAGGAGTATGACCTAACTAATATAGAAAAAACCTGCATCTGAATTGCTGCTCCCTGTACAGCCTCCATGGAAGCCTCAATAGGTACAGGGTCACAGCAACCTACAGTTATCTTGGCAGAATATGAACCAATACGCCAACAAATCTTGCCAAGACACCGCAGCATGCCTAGACCTCCTCGGCCTCGTGCTTATAATAATTTATTGATTGCTATACAAGAAAGCATTCGTAGGTTACAAGACACTTGGTTATAGTGCTCAGTATATAGCAGCAGCTATCTCAAGCCGTAGACATATAAATCAATAATAAAATTCATAACTTTGATTAGCATTCTTTTTATGTTATTGTATATGTAAACACCTTTTACTCCATAATTAAATCGATTTCTTAACTCATGTATCTATATTGTAATATTTGGATATATATGTAATCAATATATAGAATCATATAAGATAGAATAAAAGATAAGAACATACAAGATAAGAAATCATTACGAATTTCCAAACGCATAACATATTCCCTTCTCTGTCTCACATACCCGCTTCCGTTTCCCTTGTTCGCTAATACCTGTCAACGCTCACGCGCCGACATCCTCCGTATAGAACGTACTGAAAAGTACAAGTGAAACCGCGAAACATACTATAAATAATACGCGAGTGCCCACTATATTCCTATTTCTATTAAAAAAACGTCTTGTTGATGATACGAGTGAACCGGCGATGAAAAAGGTGGTTTGAAGACACATGTGCCCAGCCTTCGACGCTGCAGCGAGGACCTTCCTGCCCATTTAAATAATCAAGTAAGCCAACTCCAGTATATCTTGAAAACTGCTGCTGCTTCTTGTGAGCACTTCCTATAGCTTGTCTGTTAATTTGCCCAAACCATTTTGTTTTATTTGACATTTTCAGCTCATTAAATGATGATTGTTGATTATAGTGATAGTAAAACTAAAGTTTTAATTAAAATAAATATGTTTATTAGCAGTTTAATTAAAGTGTGTTTGTATTATTTCTTCTCTAATATGTCTGTCTGGCCTCTGTCAGAAAATCATGGCCCTCTTCTTCGATGAAAGCAGCAGGATACTGAGGAGAATGTAAATACATTCTCCTCAGTATACACATTATATTTATCATAATCTGGAAATATACAGATACAGTAGATATAATTTGAGATAAAAGTTATAATTTGGTATTGAAGAGAGTTTTTTAAATCCTAATTTCAATAAAACATCATACACTTATATATTTGATAACACACATACAGACTAAATACACATACAGACTCGGAAAAAATTATAATGGTGCTCATCTCATATACATTTTTGTGGGTGGGAATGGAACCCTTACTCACTATGACAGAAGGTTGGCTGAGTGCAATAAAATTACCTTGCTCTACAACAGCCTAATAATTACCTTAATGTAGAGAAACACAAGATGGAGAATACTTTATTTGGTACTTCTATTACATGAGAAGTATCATATATATACATTTTCCAATTTGTACTGTATTGTACTGTACTTACATCAAGTTAATCTTATGAAGAAAATGCCATTTACCATTTAAATTCAAGCAAACCTTTAAGTGCTTTGGGATGTAGCATTAATCCAAGATCATTAGAGCCTAAAACTTTGCAAATCTTCCTCCTTTTTTTTGGAATTATCTTTATGAGTTTTCCAATCAGAAATCTATCTTGAAATTTTCTAAAAACAATATATTTATTTCTTCAAATAATAATGCCATGATTATATTTAATTATAAAAATAAAAATAACATAAACAGTAGATACATACTTTTACTCTCAAGCAGCCAAAACTAATATCAAGAATTCGTTGTTCATTCATTATACTAATTTGACGAAGTTATTTGGTCAATTCTACCAAACAAATTATATCACTTAAATTAGTCGCTATGCATTTATGTGATGTCTAATATTACGAGTGACATTTTTAATTTTAGAAAGTTTTTGACATTTAAAACGTACAAGAGAATAGCGAATGAGTAAGTATGGACGAAGTTGAGTAACTTAGCCAATTTTGGTTCTGTCAAACTAAAATTAGTTAATCTTACGTTTTCAGAATACGAAACGTCGTTAGACAGGACTAAACTAAAATTTAGAGATTTTTAGTGTAGTTTGGTGAGTTTTGCAACAGCAGAATTGCTACCACTAAAAAAAAATATGTAAAAATGTACTTTTTAATGATCAACGCACATGTTTTTAATATATACATACATACATACATACACACACTCTTGTAGATATCCCTATTAGCATATCTGGCCTATTGCCGTTAACATCCAGCAAACTTGCCAGCTTTTCACGGCGAGGTTAGGCTTACGGTAACCTAACTCAGTGGTGGTTTTACCCCGGTTGAGCCGGCCCATACGTGCCTAAGCATAGCCCTCCCACGTCAAATAATATGCGTGTACGCCACCATTAGTATAACAAACGTATAGTTTCATTCATGTCAGCCTTCTCTTTTACGTGTTATTAGTTTTATAGCTTGATTTTAAGTATCAATTGTCAGTTTCAATGTAGGATTGCTGTATTGAAAATCACGATTTTTCTCTAAAACGTGTTGATTCACGTTATTTACTGGGTCAACATACACTAAATAAGGCCACGCCTAAATGAAGCAGCATGTATGACAAATAATATTATAGCATTGCTCTTTAGAATGATAAAATAAATAAACAAATGACATCGGTATCTTCGTTCCCTTACGGCGTTCTTCTTTCTCCAGACCAAGTCTCACTAGATTATTTTTAATTACAGGTGATTACGAAAAAGGTTCGCGATGAAGTTAAAAAAGCGTATGAACAAGCGAAAACGGATCCGCCAGTTGGGATCGAAGAGCTGACTGCTGATATCTATAAAATGTGCCTCTCCCCAAATCAAATGATTCGGGGCGTTTACCCTGAAGATCAACTGAAACACGTTAATTTAAATCTAAGTTGATGAATGCGAATGCGAAATGCATGTTATTCATAAACTTAGATTTATCGATCATAGGACGGTTGGAAGTTATTTATCTTTTATTTTACTCTGTCAACTCTTTTTCTTTTTGTTTAACATTTTTTGTGTAAAAAATCTGTGATTACATTGATATAAAAAGAGGAAATCAGTTTTTTTACTTAAGAAGCAGATTTATGAAAAGTCAATTAAGTTCCCTGAATTCATGAGGTTGTGGTAGTCAGACTGGTTAGCATAGTTAAAGTGGTTAAGTAGTAAGCTTGTCCGGGTGTATCATTAGCAAAGTATAGTTGTGACACTCCCTTTTGCAATTGAGCAATTTATCAACTTTGTCTTTATTCGTGGAACTGATTATTATACGCAGAATAATGTCCTTTACTTCTATAGATAGGTTATAAAATGGTAAGTATATACGTCGTCTGTCACGATTTATGAGCTTCCTTGGCGTTACACCTTTCATGAAAGTCCACCGATTTCAGGTGCTTCTACCGTTAGGCGCTAGTTTTTTTCATTTGGAATATGTCTGGATAACTTAACTTAACAATTAACTAACAAACGCACTTCCACATAATCAAAATCTGTATCTCCTCTTAATTCATCCGTAAGGATAAGGGCAATTACTGCGCAGGTTAACTGTAAATATCGCCATCTATATAATATGTATTCCGATAAGTATAGCCTACCAAGGAAAAAATAAAACCAATTCTTCAAATAAAACCTAAGTATATATTAAATTTTATTTGTACTACATAATACAATATAGTTAGTATGATAACTATACATATTCACAATATATTCGTATAAAAATATTATTTTGATCGCACAAAGTTACATTAATATGAATGTCCTACACTAGAAATGCTAATAGATGCTTTACAATACTGAAGCAATGATTTTTTTAAATATTTTTATTAGTAACATGAGCTATTTATTGCCAAGGCGCCATCTAAGGCCAAAGCTATAATTTCATCAAAATCAAAATACATTTACTAACTGCAAGATATGTACTCGTAGCTCATTCCAACTAAACATAAAGCAGTTCTAAATTCTGAACAGATTTTGTTTATGGCTCCTTCTGTACAGTAGAGATTTATAACATAAAGCGCCTGATCTAAAAGTAGGTTAGGAATTTAATTATTAAAAACATAAAATAAGATTATTTTATACAACATATATGTACATAGCATGATCATGATATACAAGTATTTATTATGACAAAGATTTTACCTTAGTGCTTCGCTATGTATTACATGTAAGGAGTAGGATTTGCACTTAATAAAAGTCATAACCTTAAAAGAAGTTAACACTTTTCTACGAGATTACACAAATCGACTTGCATTTTCAAGAAAGGAGGAACTTGGACATTTATCTCAAACCTGTATCTAGAGATAGTTGGAGAAAACTACCATAGGGATATGATATGGGATCGAGGCATAAAGTACCTATGTCATGCATGTTATTGAAAACTGTATTTGAAATTATTCTTTTTGAGTCTTTGGCTAAAAAAAAACTATTTTATTTTCTTTCAATGCAGATTCTTATTGTTTTCGTGAGGTCGCTCAAGCAAAGAAATTTACATAATAATAGAAATATAGTATAGATCATAATAATCATAACGAAGGGTGCATGGCTGGCAAACTGGACGGTGTATTCTCACTATGGTATTGATATCCTAACATCTTTCCTTCTTGAGGAGGAGGCTCGGCTATGACTGACTGGCGGTCTTGTTAGCAGAGGACATAGACAAAAAGACGATCATAGAGTTGGTTAGAATTTTCGGACTTTTGAAGATCTGATTTAGCAGAAGGTATATATAAGATTTTGGTGTGATGACAACGGACTGACTTCTTAAAAAAAAAGATTATTACAGCTAGTGGTAATTTATAGTTTGTGTTCCTCTGGCGGGTAAGAGATCGTCTCCTGGGCAAGCTGCATCTTTCTTTTGGAAAGTGAGAACATTGCAGGCCGACTACTCAATAAGAAATTTTTGGACCACACCTAGTTGTTAAGCAGTTCCTTGAGTAAACATACAACGTATCCTATATACTATTGCATTGTTTGGGCACAAAAGTATCCAATATATTATTTTGAACGCTTGTAGCTTAGGTACTCTCTGTTAAGGGAATTTGTAGTGATATTTTTTCTTCATTATTTATTAGAATTTTTTAATGGTATTAATTGAATGATGAACAGACGGATCACCATGTTACAAGGATGTAGATAAAGATACAATGTAATGAGAAGGTTTTAAAAATACTGTTCTGTTGTAAAGTTTACAATGTGCATAACAGTGTTATATAACTTTATTATACTTCCCTTTGCATATAAAGTTTTTGCATTTGAGTCGTATTTGTTATGTTACGTTATTGTTTACACTAAAAAAATGTTAATAATTATTGGTAATTCTTACAAATATTTATAAAAACCAATACAGACTATAAAAGTGGTGAAGACAACGCACGACTTAATAATATTTATAATATGCCATATAATATTATAAAAATTATGTAAAAAATTCCGAATCTCCCTGAAAGTCCAGTTATCTATCAGGCCACTTTACAAAGACCAACTGAATAAAATAAAAATTGCCTGGATAAAGTACCACGTTTTAATAAAACCAGGATAAGGGATTCGTGGTTTTATCACTCAGTGAAAATGTTTTAATAGCTTACCGCGACTTAGTACTCTTGTAATGCTCAAACATAACCTTAACTCAAATTAAACGTTATATGACTTTGTTCTATGTAGCTCTTTACTATGTCCGTGATTTTGCTTCACATAAAGTTGTGTAAATTACTGATTTTCTAATCAATGCCTTAGTGAAATTGAATGAAATTTTAATTTAAACCATTTTTAACTTCACTTTTTTAAAATTTACCTATATTATTGGAGTCTAGTTGTGATTCTGCTGAATCATGAATATGTCCTTTACCGAATAAAGGATAGTTATTATATCTATCTAATTATTATATGTATATTAAGACAAACCGATATCAATGAAATACTGATAGCCTGCTCTGAGTGAGATATCCTTTCGTTGAATATAAACGACTTTTTCTATTATAAACATTAAAGTAAGTGACACTATCATCAGCACTATTCAGTAATAGTATTTTTTTTTATATTTTACAACAGCAACTACAAACCAACTTAAATATGACATCAGTAATGAAGTTAATGATTATGTCAGGGAGATGCTGTTAAACTGATTCAATAATATTAAAATCAAAATTATAAATCAGTTGGACCACGAGTCTAGTAATGGATCCATTGTCTAACTAAAAATACTGATTGGACGACTGCCTCTATCGAAGACTCGTAATAGTCCAACTGGCTGGAGTCCGCAACACGTTTCTTTTCAATAACTCGACAGTTAGGAAAATATCGTCTGCGAAGTGAGGGGTGTAGAATCAAAACTAGCTACATTAAAAAAAACCTATAATATAGAAGTTATGTTTTAATTACTTAATTATTTGATTCACTGCTACTAAAAAAAATATGAAATGGCTTCGATCCATTTGAACTTAAATAATATGAATCCTAACGAGACCTGAGAAGGAGGTGAAATATTTTTCAATTTTAGTCATGCTCATATCTGGATTTGAATCTAACAGACGGACTTAGCTGTCTTTGATAACAAATTCTCGGGATATAGCTGGCTTTGATTCTAAATTATGACGTCACCAATACTAGTGATGTTCTACTTACATTAAGAAATAGATGGCTCTTAAACCAGGTGTCTAAAGCGATTTTTTTTAATATGATTTCTATTATGTTTTAGGTTGACACAAAAATATCACATACAAAATGTTATTTTTTAATTTTGCAGTCTTAATATTACACCTTCCTTTCTCATTTCGCTTTAATAAGATCCTTCAATTTCTTCACCATTATACAAGGACAAATTATTTATTTTATACTCTTAATCTTATATCTTCTCTTATTTCACAAAATTCTAATCCTTCTATTTCTTCAACACCACTAAAGGGGCCTCAAATACGTTTTTGTAAAATTCTATTTCCGGCCGCTCGTCCCATTTTTCTCCTTAATGCTTTCTTAACAGGTTTTTAACATCATTAACCTTAAGTACATACACCTTAAGTATATAATCCCTTGGAAATCAGCATTGGGTTTAACATGTCAGTATTTTTCTAGTTTTACAATATTTTTTTGCAATACCTGTTTCAGAATTGTAAAACAATTCTCCACGTACATTGCCAATCCTCGTTGGATCGTTTTATTATGAATCGTTTACACTGAGTAATTTTAAAATGAAGTTGTGCTGTAGCTTTTATTATGTTCTTTACAGATGTTACTAATCATATACATGATATATTTTTGAGCTTAGTAGCTTTTCAATGCGGGATTTTGCTGGAATTGATACTTAATGCTTGCATCAATATGTTATGAGAATTATTATTTTTTGTCATTTAACGGTCGATTTGTGATCGTTATGGATTTAGCAGGGTTTGATCTAAACCCCTCAAATGGATTTTAATTATTTTAAAAAGTCATCCTTACTAACTTTATTTTTTTCATTTATCCATTTTCTGAAATTCATAGAGTCGTGATAACCACCTTTTTTAAGTTTGGATTTAAATAACACAAGTGCTCAAACCTCAATCTAAATCTACGAATCCAGTTCAGCCTCCACAATTTACGATGATGAAACGGTCTCGTTGACCTGTATGAGATGATTGACAACACTTCAAAACGTTATGAGACGCATTAACATAAGTTTCAAACTCCAAGATAGAAAATATGTATATATGTATACTCTTCTATGCAACATTTTTTAAAAGTATTTAAGTATTTCCATCTCCACGATGTTATATTTATCTGTTCTATAAGGAGATCATTTTATATCCGAGTTTCTTAAATTTAAAGTTATTTTCCTACGGTTTTGTTTGAAGGTTGTTGATATCGGTCCGGTCCCCGTTGTCGTCCTATCTTCGGGACCCCTGTGCCCCGCAGGCGAGGACTTTTTGGTTTTGCTATATAGTGTATATTTTTAGTACTTAGGCAAAATAAGTGAAACCTACGTAGGTAGCTATGAATTAAGTCTTTATTACGAGGAATGGGTGGGGATAGAAAATGTCATAGACAAAATAAGTAGATGCATACTGACTTATTGACATAAGGTTTTAAAAGTATTTTGTCAAATATTATGGCTCTGGTGATAAAACAAATACTCTGAAGTGATTTCACGTCTATGAAACTACGAAAACAGGTCAAGGTACATAAGCGTAGGTACCTTGAAAATTTTGAAAGGTAATTATAGTGTCATGTTATCATTCAATAGAATCGTATCATATGAATTAATAATCAATTACGCGAAAACGCTTATTAAATGTGGCAGTTTTAAATGTTTGCCATATAAAGAAACAAAATCTAATAAACATACTCATCAATCTAATCCACATTGTGTATATTCGTGGACCATGTCATTATTTGACAAAATAGAAATGTATTACTTTAATATCTTGAATTTTTTGATTTTAGATTCGATTTATTAATTAATGTCGTATATATGTTATATTGATGATTTAATATTATTACAAAGCAACAGATTGAATCGTTATCATACTAAATCCAACTCGACTAAGATTTTGATTCGATTGAATATATGTAATGTATCCAACTAAGTCATAAAAGTTACAAATAAATGGATTAGTCAATGACATTTATGAAAGGTGAAGATATCAATTTATATTCTGTATAGTACTCTCTTACCTTTTCTTTACCTTTTTCGAATATACCAGTGTTTTTATTTATGTTGTAATGTTTTTTGTTTCATAATAGAATCATCCTTTTTTGTTCACGCTGTAAATCTCGCATATCTGGGATATTTCATGACAATTTTGTAACTTAGTTATATAATTGTAATAATATTATTCTATCTATATTTTCTTAAATATTTATTCATTTTTTCCTGGGCTTATCTCATCTTCTCCCTCTTCTGCAAAACCGCACTGCAGCTGGTAGAGTTTTGCGTATATTCCCTTGCGTGCAATGAGTTCCTGATGAGTTCCCATCTCGGCAACAACACCCTTGCTTATGACTACAATGACATCGGCATTCTGTATGGTGGAAAGGCGATGAGCTATAATTAGACATGTTCGCCCTTCGCTCGCTCGGTCCAACGCATCTTGTACTATCTGAAAGTACAAACATATATTAATCCCATTCTCCGGCAAACTACCGACCTTTTCTACTTAGAAGATACTGAATATTATCTGCCTCCAGGCGGATGTTTTCTAGGCAAGCAGCCACAAGTAGCAGTACCCTGGCATACTTAAAAAAACTTCTATCATATAAAGCATTTATATTATATAATTCCAATGGTAATAGTCAATATCACGTTTTTCTTACTTTTTATTTAGAAAACTGAGCAGTGCATATTTTAGTACCTTTTCGCTTTGTGTATCTAGGGCGGATGTGGCCTCATCAAGGAGTAGGACGCGAGGGTTTCTGACCAAAGCTCTGGCGATGGCTATCCTCTGCTTCTGGCCGCCAGACAACTGGGACGCTCTTGCGCCGATTCGGGTTTCATAGCCCTAATGTTACAGATAACACACATTTCAGATATAACCAGATCTTTTATTAATTATACAAAAAATGAGCGGTAAGAGTACCCCTTAACTATAGCATGGAAGTGATGTTCAACTTTATAGTTTTATGATGGTTTTCAAGTCAAAAAAACTGGGAATTATTTCTGGAAAATCAAGTAAAAATTAAATACACAAGAAGTATAGGATATAAATACTTTTTGGTGTCAAGCACCAGAGACTTTTTTTACAATCAAAAAGTCATACATTCTACTTTTAAGTTCGATTCGCATTCATGTTTATCGATGTCAATGAAAGTGTAATATTAACCCGAGAGTTAATATAAAAAGTGTAAAAAGAATAGAAAAACTTAGACTTACATTAGGTAGAGCAGCAATAAAGCCGTGCACATTTGCCTTTTTGGCCGCAGATACAACTTCTTCAATTTTTACATCCCGGCTGTTGTCTCCGTATTCTATATTTTCTCGAATGCTGCGGTCGAACAACACCGGCTCTTGGGACACGATGCCAAGGTTCGAGCGCAGGGTACACAGCCGCATGTCGCTCTCGACGCTACTATCATCCAAGAACTGTAAGAAATATATGTAATTGCAGTTCAATTTATACACATTTCGTCGCTTAAGTTGCATCAAACAACTTCTATTGTGGCTTTCAGCACAACACTAACACACGGTGTTTTTATTTTTTTAATAACTACTCAGTATTGATTCAAACTCTCGTGTTTAATAAAGATAGGTCTTGCGATTCCTTATCGAACGACATAAGTAACTTATTTTGATTTCGCAGTGTTAGAAATTAAGAGACGATTTGTTTATCTATACTATATTACAACAACGAAAGTAACGCCATCTATCTGTTCATTACCTTTTCACGGTGTAACCAATTTTTATTAAATTTGGTATGAGGATACTTTGAACCCTAAGGAAGAACATATTCTACTTTTAGCGACATACCAAGCGGCGAAGCTAGTTTAATATACATTGATACTATTAGTCAATTTATGATATTAGCTATACTTATATGACTGTATTCCCTATAATTATTCTTGGAAAAATACGTAAATTAGTTTCTAATTCCTACCAAAATCAAAACTCCTCGCTTTTGATATTTGAGCTTAAAAACTCTTTCTTATTTTTTCTTTATTTCCTAACCTTTTTTTTCAGTGGTAGAGCCATGCTTTTGCACGAATGGGCCGGCTCGACCGGTGCGATACCACGGCCTCACAGAAAACCGGTTGTGAAGTAACGCTTGCGTTGCATTTCCCCGAATTGAGTGAGGTTTCCGGAGGCCCAATTCCTCCTCTCCCCTTTTCTCTCCCATATCTCCTTTCTCCTTTTTTCCATCTCCTCATCCCTCCTCTCTTCTTTCCGTTCCCTGCATCCCCCATCCCTCATCACCCTCAAAGGCGGGCAGCGCACTTGCGACTCTTGAGTTGCAAGTGTCCATGGACGGCGGTGTCACTTACCATCAGGTGACCCGTCTGTTCGTCTGTCCCCCTATAGTATAAAAAAAAAAAAAAAAAAAACCTCTTTAAGTAAGTAATAAACCTTATTTTCTTAAAGAAAATAAAATCTGAGGCTTTACGAAGTTTGCTGTCCAGATAGAATAATTAAAAACAACAAAATATATATAAAGAAAACATACCACAGCGCCGTCGTCAGGATCATATAACCGTTGCAGGAGTTGTATAAGAGTAGACTTGCCGCAACCACTGGGACCAACCAATGCTACTCGTTTACTGCTTGGAACTACTAACGACAGTCCTTGAAGTACCTTTACTTCTCGACGCGTCGGGTATCGGAATTCAATACTTTGGTACTCGATCTTGCCTTGAGCAACCTGTTTTGTGTTTAAACATACTGTTTAAAAACTTCGTCAATAATGAAAAACTTCTGTCAAAATTTTACTTTTTCAAACAAGCTTTGCTTTATAGAAGCGTTACTGACATAGTTCTTTTCCACGGTGGGTGTGGTAGTGCTGGTGATCTTGGGCTTCCGCGCCAGCAGGGTCATGACGCGGCCCGCCGCTGATACCGCAGCTCCAAAATTCGGCGCGAAGGCAAGTGCCTGGCCCATCATCCACGAGCCAAAGATCAGTGCCTCCGATACCCTGTACACACGCTTTATTAAGATAATACCGAAAAAGCTTTTGTTTAAAAATTTACCAACCCCCTTGCTTCATTTTCTTACATACCTATACATATGCCTGTTTCCCAGAATAGGTAATCAGAGGTGTAATTAACGCCCACGTTTTACCTACTATAATGTAGTCTATTTACGTAATAGGACAGTGATAGGCTTGATCACTGTTAGGGTCCTAAAATCTTCCAATCTATCCGTCAACCGGGTAATGTTTGACTATATAAATATGTCTGATAGATACATCACGATTCCTTAACCGCCTTTGATGACACTTACGAGAAGTGATGAGGTTGCCTTCTTCTACTCCAGTGTACTACACGGCAAATTTGTATGAATAATGTATATGTATATAGGAATGTCTATGTGTTTCAATCCGATTGCCATAGTACAGGCTCTGCCTAGTTTGGTATCAGACGGGGCCATGTGTGAGGTGTCTCAAGTAATTATTATTAATTGCATATCATTCGATTATATTTCTAGATCTGGATCTCATCAACAGTACTTAAAACAAACTTACTTAATGACATTTTTATATGGTATTTCCTGGTTAGCGACGAGAACACCTCCGTACCAGAGTGAGATGGCATAGCCTGCGACAGGAGCCGTCTGCCCGAAGGCAAACACTGCCCCACGGAACCTCAAACTCTTGCGAGCTGCCACTCGGCCCCCAATGAAGGCCTCGTGATATCGGCGCAACACTTCTTCTTCACCACCTATCGATAGTTTAATATAAATAATAATTAATAAGGATACCGAGATTCAAAATCATTTTGGTTGCGCCGTAATACCTTACAATACGGTTTACTACCGTTATCGCTTAAGAATTTAACTTTCTAGTAGTAACAATTGTTCAGTATGTTGGCACCTCACCTATATACCTATTCCTACCCTACATATATTCATTCCAAAACTCCTAACCTTCCGCCAAACCCACAAAAGGAATATTCGAGAAGGAAACATCAAGAGTCAAAGAACCAGAAACAGAAAGAAAGTCGACTTCACGCCAACCGCATATATCAGTCAGTCCGCCGTGAAACGCTCTAACGAACAGAACTCTTAACAATCCGCTCGCTGTGTCGCATATTCGCTATCAAAAATTAAATCCGTTGAAGACTTTAAGATTGGCATCTTCGGGTTTTTTCCTTTGACTCTTTCCCTTGTTTTACACTCCACTAAAAAAACTAATTAAACCAATCGTATGTATTTTTGAATTGTCAAGACAGACTAAGTCTGTCCTGAAACTAGTTGCTTGTTCCAATACGTAGATCCTACGGAGAAGAACAGGCAAGAAACTCCAAGTACACTTTTTTTTTAAACATATTTTTCTTAAATAAAAAATCTGGTCACTTAATGATTACGGTATTAAAGTAATAGCAGTCAAGAGATGACCAGCTACGACCAACGGCGTTCGTTCACGCATGTACAGCGGGGCAAACGAGCTCACAAGTTACCTGTTGTCACTCACAATTTATGCAAGCGGAGTAGTAAAAGCTATTATAAGAGTAATTCTTGAGAGCGTCACTAAACTCATCAGGTCTCGAGTCTCTGAGGTAGGATATGGAGTAAGAAGAATGACTTATATGTTATCTTATAGCTTTTTATATTAATATTATGTATACAGCGTGACCCACAAAATGGAACACTTGTTTTGGCAAATATACCTCTAGCAAGCAGTTGCAAAACAAAAAGTTTAAAAATTATGACCGTTATAACTTTCAGGTATTATAATATATTATATTATCACCTTAGTTTCATTCTTAGTTAGTTTCATAAAAAGATTTACTTACCTTTTTTTCTTTTTTATGCGATAGGGGGCAAACGAGCAGACGGGTCACCAGATGGTAAGTGACTACCGCCGCCCATGGACACCCGCAACTCAAGAGTCACAAGTGCGTTGCGTTGTACTTTTTGGTTTGTAATTATTAATACAAACCAAAAAGCATATATGCATTTTATTATATGTCCGTACGTTTCGTTACAGGGTCGCAGCGTTCAAGGCCGCTGTTGAGAAAATCTATAAAAACTAACATAAAAGAAGTTAGTTTTCGGTTCGATTTTCTGGAACACGCTGTAATACGTATTATAGTTTTTGTATTTAGTTTTTTCATTTATAAAATATTCATAGCCATTAATTTAATTTTGGAAGTTATGTTATATATGTTTTAATAATCTATTATTATAAAAAGAAGTCTTTTATGTCCATATATCAGAATAATATGTATTATACAAACTGGTTCACTAGGGACGGAAAGTGTGATGGTGATATAGAACGAAGAGTGCGTGCGGGTAATGCGATCAATGGCGCATTGCATACTTTTATGACCAGTCACAGAGTCTCAATGAAGGCTCGCATGGTTCTGCATAGAGGTGTGTTGATGCCAACACTTACATATGTATGGTAGCGAAAGTAGGGTATGGCAAAAGAAGCGAAAGTTGGGTATGGCAAAAGAAGCGAAAGTAGAATGAATGCTGTAGAAATGAGAGCATTGCGGAGTATAGCTGATGTGAAATTGAGTGACAGAGTGAGGAATAGTGTGATAAGGGATCAGTGTGGTGTGAAAGAGGATGTAGTGACTAAAATAGAAAAAGTATGCTGTACTGGTTCATGCATATCGAAAGGATGAATGAAAGAAGGTTGACAAAAGGTATTTATATGGCAGAGGTAAATGGAGTTGTCGGAAGAGGAAGACCTAGGCGAATGTTCTTGGACCAAGTCCAAGAAAATCTAAGAAAAGGCCAGGTCAAAAGTACCTTTAACCGACGAGTCTGTATGCGGAACGGAATGAAAGTTGAAGAAGCGAGAAAGGTATGTCAGAATCGTAGCAAATGGAAGGAAGTGGTCTCCGCCTACCCCTACGGGAAAGAGGCGTGATATTATGTATGTATGTATGTACATATTATACAAAGGCTAAGAGCATTATAAAGTCTTTATAAACGAGTATAATAATTCAGTCAAGTTTTACTTACAGAAGGCACAAACAGTCTTGATATTTGCAATAGCTTCAGTAGCTATAGTAGTAGCTTTGTATGAGACTTCTCGTACGAGGTCAAGCCCGACGGACAGCACTCTGCCCTCCAAGACCACTGCGCCTATGATCAGTGGCACTGATATTAAGGACATCAGGGTCATTTTCCACGTGAAGAACATTGAGAGCAGAATACCAATTACTATCGTCGCTGAAGCTTGCATTAGTGCTCCAATCCTGGTTCCTGTAGCCTTAACAAACAACATACAGTATAAATCTTAATATAATGTAAATATATTATTTTTCAAAGTTTACTAGTAACGTAGATAACAGGCTAGACTCGTAATTAAGTAGAGTTTTTTCACTTTCTTCCCACTATGTGTTTTAACGTGCAGAGCAGTGCTTCGGTGCTGGGAGTGTTACCACGGCCTCACAGAAAACCGGCTATTAAACAATTCTTGCATTGTGTGACCGAGTGAGTGAGGTTACCAGAGGCCCAACCCCTTTTCCCTTTAACTATGTCTCCTCCTACCTTTCCCCTACCCTAAAAGGCGGACAGCACTCTTCTGACTCTTGACTAGCAAGTGTTCATGGGCGGTGGAAATCACTTACCATCAGGTGCCCCGTCTACTCGTTTGACCCATATACTATAAAAATGTGTCAGAAATGGGACCTAAAGGGACTTACGCCTTGCACAGCCGCTGCATCTGCTGCCAATCTAGCAGTCAAAGCGCCTACTCCGTTTGTAGGGTGATCAAACCAGCCAATTTCTTGGGTCAGCATGGCCTTGAACGCTGCGACCCTGTAACGAATCGTACACATAATAACAGGCATTTTTTTTAGAAAGATAATTAGTATAGTAGTACTTATAGGATAATCACCATCAGTACATGGGAACAAACCGTTCTCTTTTTTTTTTATTTACAACGTCATGCACATTAGAATCTTCGTCAATTTATTTCTGATGCAGTCGTCAATAGCAAACACTGAATTTCTGTAGTGTTTTAAATGCTCAGGTTCGGGAACAAGCCCAGGAAATGTAAACTGAATCTGCATCAATCCTCTCAGATATTTCAGTTAGTGATAAACTTAAATGTTTTTACCTTAGCCTGGCTGTAAGCCGGACCCCCGTCAAGTTAAATATGTATATTTGAAAGAAGATCCCAACGCCGGTTATTACTCCGACACCCAGAAACAATAATGCTATGACGTTTGTCCCTGCCCGAACTAAGTTTGAGTCTGGATGTTCAAGCAACTAAAACAACGCAAAACATAAATTAATTAAAAAATATCATATTAGAGTCAGATACAGAACATATTTATATAAAATACTGTTACTAAGTTGTTGTGTATATAATAAGTTAAAGTAATTACTTTTACGACCTACCCCATACGTCTCTCCAAATAATACAGCAAAGAGAGGGAAGGATGAGCCGACACAAACAGCAGCAAATACTCCTGCAACCATTAGCCACTTCTCTGGCTCACATAGTTTCAGGATTTGCCATGTCGTTGGATGGAATTCCTCCTCCTCTTTTTCCTCCTCCAAGCTGGTTTCAGACTCATCGTCGGCACTTGCTGCTGATTCTATCGACTTTAGTTTCACCAGTTTCTCTTGAAAATGAAAATTTACAAATAATTCAACAGCGATATTCAAATAGGTACATTTGCTGTCTACCGTAACTAACTTATAAATATTTTTATATCACTAAGGTGATCTTAATACTAGGTAGAAAGAACTGGGAACTGGAACTAAGCAAAGCATGTGCTAGGACAATGATAAATATTAGAAGTATCAATTAACGTAAGGGACATTTTGTTGAAAATGAGTTATGTGTAATATATCATCGGATTCAAATTTTCCGCTCTATCAATTGGTATACTTAAATTTTTTCCATCGTTAAAAAAATAGCTTACGTTATATATTTTTGGACTTCATAAAACCATTTTTACAAAAAAAGCATATACGTTTTTCCTTCTCTGACATAATTTAGATCATCGTCATTAAAAAATTTGACCCTTACCTTAAATCTCAAATCATATAATTTAACTAACATATGCCTGACTTTAATTCAGGATTAGAGGTGTTTGAGAATTATTCAAATAAAAAATATTAAATAATACGATATCAGAGACCGGTAATTCTACTAACATATATCTTTCTGAAGCGTTCTGCATTTAAAAAGAAAGGGTAAATATGCACCTCTCATTTGAACTTCTTTTTTTTTAATTTCAAAAAAATATTTTATCACATTTCCAGGAAATATTTTTTCGTAAAGATTCATATTCACATCAATATTTACAAACGAAAATTGTTGCTCTACTCGAGAAACGCGATCCGCGATCTTTGACGTCGTAGTCAAATATCTTACACTAAAATTCTAAAATTACAAATAATGCCGAGTGCCATGGGCCCTTAAAGTTTGTCATCTGTTTCGAATTTCGAATTACAAAAATAAATTTAAAAGAATATTTTCCTTACTCCTCGATGCTGGTTTCGAATCAGTAGCTGAATTCTCAGTTTCTATTTTCGCTTCATTTTCCCTGACGAGCTGATAGTAGCGCCCTCTCTTTTCTACTAGCTCCTTGTGTGTCCCCTCTTCCACAACCACGCCTTTATCAATAAAGATGATACGGTTCGCGTTCAATACTGTTGACAATCTACCAAAATATCATATCAGTCTATCAATTCCGAATACTTGTATATTTACAATGAATTGTGTAGGTACCTAATTTACTTATAATTATAATATATAATTTTCTTTCGTTTCTTTAAAATTAAACTTATTAAAAAGTTATGAACTTCTTAAGAGTTGCGACTGGTTGCAAATAAAGGTAGTTTATTGTATAACATGTCCAATATGGATTCATTTTTTATCCACAGCCAACGCTGAATACAGATTTATCTATCCCAATTCAATTAGATGGTGAATATATCATCTTGTATCATGAACATATCATACCGCATGAACTCTGCTGATTTGGCTTTTGCCAGATGTCTCATATACCTGTGGCTCACCATGACGGTTGTCCGGCCGGCAGCCGCTGCGTCCAGGGCTCTCTGTACCTTGGCCTCGCTTTGTGAATCCAGAGCCGACGTGGCTTCATCCAACAGCAGTAACTTCGGTTTCCGCACCAAAGCTCTGGCTATAGCAATGCGTTGCTTTTGTCCACCCGATAACTGAGCACCTCTTTCACCAATCATAGTATCGTAAGCCTGTTGGTAACGAATATCAACAGTTACCTTACTGAAATAAACTATGATTTGATTTAATTTACATTCTCTTTTTTATTAATTTTTTTCCAAATTTAAATTTAAATTTATTCTAATTCTCTAATTTAAATTTAACATTTTAATTATATTAGTGCAAGGTCGAATCGCAGCTATGAATGAATCTTAATTTTGTGGCAATATTCTTCATGATTATTTTCTTATAATATAAACCCACATTGATTTTGAGTGAATCTGATTTTTTCAAAATATAAGTGGTGATTCAGGCTTCCTGTTAAACTACGGGTTATTATTTTACATTTATTTCTGTTCAATATTATCAGTAGTGTAGCACAGGCATTTTTGATACATTAAATTATGTATAGTTGCTTTTCTGATTCTGTTTTAATTCGTGCATATAAAAGTCACAGTCATATATATTTTGTCTACGTACTTACGTCAGGTAATCTTTTAATGAATTCGTGACAGTGGGCCTGTTTCGCCGCTTCGAATATTTCTTGGTCTGTACATTTTGGATTACTCATTCTGAAAGAAATAAACAACAGTCGTAATCTGGCTGTCTTATTATGTACGTATAGTTAGTACTATGAGCACACGCTCTAGATTATTTGAATAACATTTTTTTTTTTTTCTTAATGATGTCAAAATATTTTCTTACTTGATATTTTCTTTGATAGTACCAGCAAAGAGAACAGGTTCTTGTCCAACTACGGCGATGTGATTCCTCAGATGCCGTACATTGAGGTTCCTCAGGTCGTTGCCTGATGCTAACACACTGCCAGATGCAGGATCATACAGCCTCTGGATCAACTGCAGCACAGTGGATTTGCCACATCCACTTGGACCTACCAGAGCTACAGTTTCGTTTTGAGGGATCTTGAGACTCAGTCCGTTTAGTACCTAAAGGAGGAAATTTAAGCAAGGTCTATCATCACCAACTATCTATTATAACATTTTGAATGAAACAGATATAAAAATATAATATAATTTATAGATATAGAATTTTATATCAAAAAGTATAGGGTGTGTTAATTTTCCCCTTTACCTTTTTTTATAATATAAGGGATATATGAACAGACTGGTCATCTGGTGGTAAGTGACAACCGCCGTCTATGGACTCTCTGCAAGTAATAAGTGCGCTATCCGCTTTTGAAGGTGATGAAGGGGATGGTGGGAGAGAAAAAGGTAGGATGAGGATATGGGAAAAAAAGAGAGAGAGAGAGAGTTGGGTCTTCGGAAAACCTTACTAAATTCGGCAAAATGCAACGCAAGCGTTGTTTTACTACCAATTTTCTGTAAGTACGGTATTGCACCAGTAGAGCCGATCAATACGTGTATAAGCATTTATTTACTTACCATAGACTTATATTTGACCTTTACATAGGCTCTTAAGGTCTCGTGATATTTTGATAATATTGACTCCAGTTATAATAGAAAAACCAAAGATATTATTGTAACTAATTACGTGTGAGTTCTTTCTTACCTGTACATCTGCTCTTGCGGGATATCTGAAATACACATCTTTAAACTCGATGTCTCCATCCAGGGTTGGTGTTTGTCCCTCCACAGAAAATATATCTATGACTGGTTTGCGGTCTATCACGTGAAAGATTGATGCTGCCGACGCCCGGGCCGTTGCAATAGCTTCCATGTGAGGAGCAGTCAGCCCTACGTTCTGAGCCCCTTGCAGTACACTGAAGAAAATCTGCAAGTTTACAAGATAATACAAGTGATAACTAAAATTAAGATTTATAAACCATCTTTTAAGTGAATGTAATGGAAATGTGATATTAAAGTTATTATATGGTGTTAACCACTTCAATACCTGAAATTCATTATACCATGGGAGAGCCAGGCTTAGGCAACGAATGGGCCAGCTCGACTAGTGTAATACCAAGGCCTCACAAATAACCGGTTGTCAGACAATTCTTGCCTTGTATTTTCAGAGTGAGTGAGGGTACCCCCGTCTCCTCTTTCTCCTCCCCTCATCGACTCTTACAACACTTGAGTTGGAAGTGTCCCTGTGCATATCAATGTATCAGGTGGCCCGCCTGCTCGTTTGCCCTCTATGGACAAACTTGACCACCCTACTCACTAGCAGAAAACGACTACTAGTAGCTGTCACTACTATAGACAGTGCTTGTTAATCGCCTAATCTAGTATACATATATTAATATACATTGCTACTAGAAAGAAGACAAAAAAATTAGTGAATGGAATTTGGGTTATACATATGTGTATACTGACACCTTTATGGGGATACAGGTTGAGAAAGAAGGGATTGAAAGAGGTTTTAAGAGAAGATTAATAATCCACATTATCTCAACTCAACAATTTGGTCATACGTACGTTATAAGCAAAGGGCTGTCATCAACCAAGCATTTTGAGAATTACATTATAATATTTGCTCCTCAAACTGTCTGTTGCCGGAACATCCGAGCGTTCAAACGAAGTAAACAAATAAATATTTAAGAATACTTACAATCATCAGTACGGCCGCAGTGTACACTGGCTTTTCTTCATTTCTGCTGTCTAGAATTAACCCCACGCCGTACCAGAAAGACAGTGCGTAAGTAGCATATATTATAAACCACATGATGCCGCTGCCTACTCCTGAGAATATTCCTTTCTTTGTGCCTGTTTTCTTTGCTGGATTCAAACGAACCTCGTATCTGTTAAAGTTAAAAATTAAATTAAGTAAAGAACTAAGTCGAAATTTACTCAATCCGCAGATAGTGCTTACTGCGATAATCCCTCGAGATACGTCCTCCTGTTGCTTACTATACAAAGGTATCAAAAAAATACTGCTAACTTTGAAAATGCATGACCAATATTGTTTTAAACTTCACCAGCTTAGCTTAATGCTCGTGTTGGCAGTCTGTGCACGTCTGTAATGTACTGGGTGGTTTGAACCTGTAACCTCTTAAACATTGACCCTGGTAATAATAGTACAAACTTATACGAAATGACGTCAAATACACAAATTATATTATAGAGCTTTTCAAATCCTGGTAGGCTTGAAACACGTCAAAAGTAGTACAATGTAAGTACTGATCTTAACCCTACATTTACATGGTTTTGCAAGCCAATAAATATGAATTATTTTTATGTAATGCCTAAGGCATTCTCTGCCAGTGGACCAAATAAAAATAGCAATAAGACGTATTTCAAATTATTAAAACGGCTATATTATTCGTACTCTGAATTAGAACACAACACTGACTCAATGTATTGAACTTATTCAAATAGTATAAGCACCTTTCTATTTCTTTCTTTTCTCCACCAAAAGCGACCACGGTGCGTATAGAAGAAAGAACTTCCTCAGCAATAACACCGGCGATACTGTAAGCTCTCAACTCCTGAGTTGTCAATGATGCTTGAACCTGTGGGTTATACATAGAATATAATATAGAATAATATATAGAATTACATTTATAGTATGTAGAAAAATATTGTGTATTCCTTAAAATCCTTAAAATAAAATCCTCTCCTTCAGATCCTGGCATTAGACTGCTTCACTTATTTACCAAATGGACACATACATGACGCGAGAGAAGCCTATGTCAAAAGCTATTCATGTGTATAAAAAAAGTAAAGGGTAATGTATACGCGTATCATTAAAAGTGGACCACAAGAACCAGTTTACCAGAAAATTATATTGGCATTTTATACACTTGAACTTGACTAGTTAAAGAAACATGAAGTGTTATCATATTTGGCATTTTGTTCATATATTAGACGAATACAAACCTTGGCAACTACAGCGGTGGTCGCTATGATGATAGGTGTACACGACAAGATGACCAAAGTAAGCTTCCAACCATAGAACATGGAAATTATGATGGCCGTGACAAACGACATCACGAGGTAAATAAAGATTGGAACCTTCTCCGCGATACCCTCACGGTACTTCTCAATATCACTAGAAAACATAAATGATGTATAGTTACAGTTAACAATAATTATAGTGCCTACCAAAATGTCGTAAAACCTGATTTTATTATAAAGCAATTTTATGGACCAACAGGAGATTAAAAGGTTCACCTATTCTTCTTTGATCCACGTTCGTACGGTAAAATCACTAGCTGAATTTGAATGAAACTTGGAATTCAAAAGTAATATTTTATGATTTTAATTGTCATTAATTAAATTTCAAAATATTTTTGGAACGAAGTTGGGCGTTGCGGAGCGGTAACCCTAGCCGGCAAAAAAAAAACCGTAACGTTGAACAAAAAAGCGTAAGATTTTTTTATTTATTAATAATACTGCCATCTAGTGTTTCTATTTATTATTTGCAAAGAAGTTTAAGGATTTTGTTTTAAAACAAAACATGGTATAACACTGCCATCTAGTAAAAGTATTACAAACAACAGAAACTTGAAACTTTCAATTTTATTTTTTGATTTTTATCAATAAAAAAATCATAATAAAAAATGTATACCCGAATAATTATGTTCTCTATACCTCGAATAGAACTTGAAATTAATATTTTTATAATAACCAACTTCGTTCCTATCTGAAGTCCCACAACACCACACTTTTTTAAATGATAGGATTACTTACTCCGAGACTTTCGTTGCGAAGTTCATGGTTGTATTCAAGTCATACCAAGTGACGTCCTGACGAAGGACACTCCGCAGGAAATGTTGCTTGACTCTGTCAATCTGGAATCACATGGAAATTTTATTTATTGGCAAAGAAATAGTTCGAATTCAAAGAAAAGTAGAGATAGAGTACAGCAGAATTATGCATTTAATCGGTTTTTTTAAGCTTTAAATACGTACATATATATTTTATCTTAGTTTATGCATTTTGAAGATCTGTACCTGTTTAAGAGCCATGTAATTAAATATGTCGACACTAATCGCAGCAGCAATACACTGCCCAACAGAGAACACCAAACATCCGATTCCAAAAGCCTGAGAGTCCTCAATCAGGGCTAACCTGTTCTCTTCTCTCGACGCATTTGTACTAAAAGAAATAAGAGTTATATAAAACTCATATCGAAAAATGTCTCGACAGCTGTGATCAATGCACTTATTTAAATTAATTACTTACTAAAGATACCGTCCAAATTCAGCCAGAACAAGGAAAACCTATTTTGTAATCAAAGTAAATTAAGTAAATTTTATTTTTATATATAGTAAATATTAGTCCCTATCTTGTAGCAACTAAGTGACAAATAATAAAAATGGTTTATTAATTGATTTTAATTTTCAACTCAATTGACATCTTTGTGTTTGCGAGTAAATTAAAAAGTTAAACATGTTGGGTGACACTTTTTTTAAATAAAAATTACACTATCAAATATTAACTACTATCACAAAAATACTTTAATTGTTGCTTTATTTCATTAAACTAAAGTTTTTAAGTGGAGAAGTTTAAATATAAAAAATAGTAAATCGTTATGGGTAAATTATTTTCATATTCTAGTAACACTTGGCCAATTCCTTCACATTCAGTCGTACTGTAGATTGTTCTATGATTTTGTGTTTGATTTTCCATTTCGACGTGTGCTATCCAAAATGGACTCCGATTAATTCTGCTCGCTACTATGAAAGTTATAGACATACAAATATATTGATGTCTAATGAATTATTACATCGTTATAAAAAAAACAAAATAGCTATTATAAACAATGTCTTTTATTTAATTATTTAGCTGACTTGATTCTACAATAATTCATATAATAATGTTTTCTAGTTAGTTCATGCTCCTGAAAATGTATATTGATATATCAATATTAAATTGTTTATGCTTTGGCCAAGAGTCCGTACAAAGCGGTCAGTCTCCTTTGTTTGGAACCTCAAAATAACAAATTTAATTTATTTTGTTAAATATGTTTTATTATCATTATCTCACTGATGATGATAAATAACCCAAGGTTCGGGATTATAATTAAATTAATGTACCAATATGACACCTCATTGCTCGACTTCTTTATTTATACTACGCAATGATCAAAATACAGTTAACAAAACATAAATTGAAATGACCTTAGATATTAATTTTAAATCGGCACACGGACTAACTACAAAAATTTAAAGAGAACCGAGTGCCAAGGAGGTCTGAGGATAACGAAGGTGCAGGTGTTTCGCACAGCATCAGAAAATATGAATATGCTGACTAGGGTGAACTGTACCGAATAAAAATATATATAACTTACAGTATTTTGCCACCCCCGAATAACGATATAGTGACGGTTTCCACGGAGGTGCCTGTCATAACAGTGCGGTCGATGAGAAGGGCGGTGAACTCGCCATATATTATAACCCCTACTGGGACAAACAGGCCATTGATGCATGCGTTGATCACAGCGAAAAATAGCCATAGAATTTCGCATGGTGTCGCGTATCTGTACTGTGAAAATAACCACGTCAAGTAAAATATTAGTCGTCATTCTAACAGCGCAGAAGTTTCAGACGCGGACTCGATTTCCGCTGAATGTTATAATGTTAAGTATTTATGAAACTTAAGTTATGCTTAGTTAATCTAAAAGAATATTAATAATAAATCTAAATTTCTTACAGTAATATTATTTTACACTATGATAGATAATGAAAACTATAAACCGAACAAAGAAACATGTACGAGGTCAAAGTAGGAATTCGAGAAAAAGCCCCTGTCAAAAAATTGGCCATGCAACGAGAATTTCTATTTAAACACCATGTTTATTAAGTGTAGAGTAACGTGTTGTTTTACGGGTAATTATCTATCAATAATTAAAATACAATCTGCCCTTCGTTTCGTCTAGTAGAAGAAAAAGTTAAACTTTGCTTTTTTTTTTTTCAAGACCTATTGCGTCGTTCGATATGAGGCGATGTGTTGAACACTTAAACAAGCAGATAGTTCTACTAACCCATTGCGCTTTACACTGAAATTGTGGGCATAAAGTAATTAAAATATTAAAATGGACGAACAGTACAATAATGCAAGCACTTACTAATTGAAACCAAGACACAGGATCTGCGAATTGCTTGTCCTCCCTGGAAAAACAATAAAATTATTCCTTAATATTTTAAATTTTGTGGATAGATGCAAAAACTACTAAACGGATTTGGATATAGTTGTTTTTATTAATTAAAAGACAACTCCCGCTTTAAGACTGATTCCTGCGTCGTGGTGCCGGGGGACAAATACAACCACTTTATGGGATAGAGGGCAAACGAGCAGACGGGTCATTTGATGGTAAGCGACTACCACCACTGCCTTTTAGGTGGTAGTACGGTCTTTTCTTAAAAGGTTGAAGGTCGTATCGGTCTGGAAATACGTCAGGCTACAATTTGTTACACACGTTGGTTGTGCGAGGCAAAGAGCTTCTGTAAAAGCGATCAGTGGTGGAGTGCCAATATCAATATAATCTAGGTAATGTGGATAGAGTTTTGTCGCGTTGGACGATGGCGGAAATTTTTGCTCCGTGTTAGAATCGAACCCACGACCTCTCTGGCTCAGCAGTTAATACCACTAGTAACTAGACCAACAGGCTAGTTACGAAACTCATGATGGTGGATCAACTGATAAAGGCTAGTAGTCATAATTCCAAAGAAAAACTAATATCTATGTACGTAAGTACTATGCTTTGAGCCGAGAGCAACTGTAGGTACAATTGCAAAGGTTTCGTCGCTTTCATTCAGTAAGCAATGTGTATCAGATTTGTTTCATTTAAAGTGATTGACGAAAACTATACTTACGCTTCTTGCTCTAACACTTTCTCGGTGAGATAGGAAGTGTGTGCAAGTTGGGAGATTGTCAGAGAATTCTGGCGCCAACCACCGATGGAGGGCGTCTGCCCGATGCTCGATCGGCGTATTTTGGTAAGGCTCCTTACCGACTCATCGCGTTTCATTCTCGAGTTAGCCCGCCTGTGAATGATAATGATTGACCTTGAGTCTTGTACGTACGGTTCAGTTAAAGTTAAAGTTTAAGTAAGAGTTCTGACACTGTCAGAAACCCTAGGAACTCGAGATTTTATCATCACTGAAATCAAATCAAAATGGAGAATATTACCAATTTTAGATATGGATTTGAAAAAGTGAAAATTAAGATTATCTTAATATCCAAACTACATGCTCTATTTGAATGAAACAAAACCAAATATATTTCTAAGTAATAAGGCTACACGGTTACGAAGTTTCAATAGATTAAACGAATATGTTCACATTCTCCATTCCCGCACCAAAACCGCCTAACATCTGGGCGTATACGAAAATGAGTAACTCGCTCAAATTTTGAGGGTTTAATAAAAACAGTAAAATAAGTTACCGTGTGATGTTGCAGCGTGCTGGGGTGTTCGGAAAGGGTTGAAAGTGGTGAAAAGTGTTTTTTGTTAATAACATTGTCGAAAAAATTAGTTACTCGCTGCAAATTTTGAGGGTTGGTTAAAAAGGTAAAATAACTTACCGTGTGATGTTGCAGCGTTCTGGGGTGTTCTGAAAGGGTTGAAAAGGGGTGAAAAGTGTTTTTTGTTAATAACATTGTCCAAAAAATTAGTTACTCGCTGAAAATTTTGAGGGTTGGTTAAAAAGGTAAAATAACTTACCGTGTGATGTTGCAGCGTTCTGGGGTGTTCGGAAAGGGTTGAAAAGTGTTTTTTGTTAATAACATCGCTGCAAATTTAGAATTAAGTTGTTCTTACCGTTTTGTAACGTGTATTTAATTTGCAGCGTTTTGCAACATACGTAACATTGTTCATTACTATATAAACAAATATTTTAGTTAGTAACAATGGTGAAAAAGTTAGTGAAGAGTTGCAATCTGGACAACATGAAAAGGGGTCAATGAAATTCTTGGTATAAACGTGAACCAATTAAATAGAACACAATTTTATCAACATTATAGTGCATTTTTTTATTTGAGTTCTACAGTGATGTTTAATTTAGGACCGATTTTAAAATGTTCAAAAAAATTGTCTGTATCTGTGGTATTATGGCATCCTTATCCTTCAGAAAACATTTACCTGGTGGTAGAAAAATGCATCCTTCGCTAACAATTATTAATGAATAACTCATTATTGACTATATCGTAGTTCATTTTAATTCAATATATACATATAATTTCTAGATAGACGTGCAGTTCTCGGCGGAGAATAATAGTGCCGTCCCGTCTCTTGTAACACCTCCGGAAAGAAACGGGGCAAAGGAGGTAGGTGTCTAAGGGATTTGGTTATATTATTTATTTATTTTTATTTCCCACTTTATGCACAAGATGTACAGAGGCGGACTTAATGCCATAGGCATTCTCTGCCAGTCTACCTTTGGGTGATGCAGAAATGTATGACGAAGGTGCGAAATGTTTATATTTAAATGATTCGAAACACGGTAAAACGAAGAAAATATATCCTGAATAAGAAAGTAAATATGTAATGATACAACATATACACACAAATATTATTATTAATAGAAGAATTTCGTTACCGGCTGTTAAACAATGCTTGCACTGTCTGACCGAGTGAGTGAGTTTACCAGAGGCCCAACCCCCTTTCCCTTCCCCTCTTTCCCCTCCTCCCTTTCCCCTACCCTAATAGGTGGACAGCACTCTCGTGACTCCTTTGTTGCAAAATCCTCATGGGTGACGGAAGTCACTAACCATCAGATGACCCGCCTGCTCGTTTCAACCCTATACCATAAAAAAAAAAAGTTGAAGCATACAAGAGAAAAGGATATCCCCACATCTAAAGGAGGGGAACCGCCCCCAACGTTTTAGCGGATGCAAATACATAAGCCCGATTTTTGTGAATATCAGAGCATCTGTTGTCAATTACTTGTGCCTTTAACAAACAGCTTAAACAGCAGCATTATAATACAACAAGAAAATAATTTTAATAACATTTGATAATATTTAACCTGACTTTTGGAAATTTCAACCCACTCTATACTTTTTCAGATAAATCTTATCTTGTGGATTCTTTTTCCAAAAAAATAAGCACACCGTAATGCAAGATTATAGACAAAAATGTTATTACGTAAAGATGAGATCTCTAGACCTGTCTTCTATGTTTGTATATCTGTTGCCTGGCAAAAACTTGATAGTGGAAATCTCCCATTTCTACTATCAAGTTTTAGCCCCGTTTTAAAAAATCGCAGATCCAGGCTGGAGCTTTTGTGTATTTTGAGGCTATCTTTTACTTTTGTGGCCATGTGTGCAGTATAACAGTGACAGTTAAAATATTTTATTTCATATAGACATACTCCATTAAACGTCAGAAAAGCGCTCTTTCAATGGTGAATAGCTTCGTTGGAATTCCAAATCTTATTTTTTTTTGTTTTATGTTTTCATCAGCATTCATAACGATTACTAAAATTAGCATTTTTTATTTTTATAAAGCCCTCTTCAAATATGCTATCGGATGAAGCTCCCGAAAAAAAATATCCAGGAACAAGTCACATTTACGTACGTGGGTTACACTGAAAGTTTTTAGAATAGCCAGTAAGAAAAGCAGCTGATGAAAAATTAATTTAATTTCGAACCAAAAACTCTTTGGGAAGCTGTAGATGTGTAAAACACACAAACACTAATTCTTATGCAATTTGTTTTTACAAATTGTCGTCAGTTCAAAAAGGGACTGTCGTGCATCGAAATGGATTTGACTAGAGAAAATTTTTGGCTGATGATTTACTATGACTTTCGTTGAGGTCTTACTCAATAACAATGTTACGATAGATTTCAATTGGCATTTCATTACGAAGCCCCATCTCATGCCACTGTTTACAACTGGTTTAATGAGTTTGAACGTAGTCAAAGAAAACTCACTGATTATTTTTGATAAGGACGTCCTTCCAAGGCTACTACTAAAGATAATGTGCGTGCTATGCAAATAATGATAGAAGCTGATATAAGGGTTATATATCAACAAATTCGAGCAGTTTTAGGCATTGGTATGAGTTAACTACGTTCGACTCTAAATTATGACATGAATAGGCGTCAGAAAGCTTTGTACTAGATGGATACCTCATAATTTGACGGAAGATAAAAATTGTCGTTGTTTAGATTGTTGCCTGTCAATGCTTAAAAAGTATGAGTGGAGGGAGTTGAATGCTGTATAAGACATCGTCTGAGGTTATGAAAGCTGGTTATATCGATACGAATCCGAAACTAAAAGATAATCTGCGCAATAGATCCTTCCATTCGAAGATTTGCAGACAAAGTTAAAGAAGAGAAAATCATGATGAAGCAATCGTGATGTTTGACTTCTGCCCTTTTTAATTCCATTGTTTGGTCGAACGGGACATTTTGCAACAATCATACTAGAGATAAAATGATGGTTACTGCAAATTGCTTTGTCATTCATTGTTTACCAGTTGTCTTGGAAAATGTTAGAAAGCAGACAACGAAGGTGAGGAGTTAGTGAGACATCCTCCCTACAGTCCCGACCAGGCACCATCAAAAAAAGAAGATAAACCGAAAAGGGTTTGTTTTAATCCCCTTAATAAATATTAATAGGCTTCTATATATTTCAGTTTTTTATTTTCAAAACTTCCTGTGTGTGTGTGTATGTGTGTAATGTTTTCTTGCTCATAACATTTTATTTTTATTTTTTATTTATACTATATGCACAAAATGTGTCACAGGTGGACTTGATGTTGTAGACATCTTATCCCAGTTGACTTTTGGATCAAGAAGTAGTAAATATATTTTTTATAATAAAATATTATGTAAGTACCCACAGTACTTTATTATCCACAAGCTAAGATAATATATACACATGGTAAGCGTTCTAAAGCGTTTTCTTTTTTTCATGTTTTACGCCATTCGTATTATAGCATTTTTTTTTTATTTTTTTACCAAAAGATAATGCTTACGTTTTGATTACTTATTTACACTTTCCCAAAATCAAGATGCCGTTACGAGACACCTTCGTAATTCAAGCCAAAGTGTGCCATCAGCCTAAAGAATAATATCATTATAAACCTCTCATCTATCTTTTTATCCAAACTGATAGACAAACAGTGCTTGCATTTTATTATCGAGTAAGTGAGGGTACAACTTCTCCACTTTTACTTCCCTCACTCCCGCTCTCCTCTTTCCCCCCCTTGACCCCCATTGACGGCAGTTATCACTTACCATCAAGTGACCTGCTTGTTCGATTATCCTATATATCATATAAAAAAGGTATATTTTATTTAGTTCAATACGATGACAGCCACTGACCTAAAGCAGTTTGCAGTTATGAATTGAATGCAAGTTACTTAAAAGTTTTTTAAATATAGTCGCCAACAAAAATCATTCTAAAATATTCCATTTATCTAACTATTACAATTGTAGTGGTCACACTAAGTAGACTACTGGATACACACTATTGGTGATACGCGTAGTGTAACGACTGTACAAACTGCGAAGGTCGGAGTATCAAGCAACGCGTGCTCTCCCGTGGACTCCTCATGGCGGACTGATTTAAAAGGACTCGCGGCCTGAGCTTTGTAGTAGACAAAACTCATTTAAAATCAAATTAAAAAAATATAGAGTCATTATAGAGCTTGATAAGCGGAAATTTTAAAGTGTATATTTGAAAATATACACTTACTATACTATAACAGGAAGCTATTTTTATATAAAATTAAGTAAGAAATATTGGTGAAAATGGTAATTTCATCGAGATTAATTATTTAATAATTTCACATAGTTACGGAATTTCACATAGTACGGAATTTAAAAAAAAAAAACGCCTAAAAAATAACAACTATTCGTAACAACAATTTTCCCTTAGGGTCCTATCACTAGGCACGCCACAATTGTGGCAGTAAGGCCCGTTATGGGGACTGGCTAATTGAAAATGGTAGCCTCTTCTACCGGATGACGCGGGTACTTACCAACGTCTGTGTACCACCACTGCGGGGGCTGCTACGAAGATACCGCACTACACACGCTAGTGGAGTGCCCTGCGTGGATGCAGTAGCGCGTATACCTCGCGACGGCCATAGCTGTGGATAGCCTCTTGTTTGAGACCATGATTGTATCCATGGTCCTGAGCGAGAGAGCATGGAATTTCGAAGTCTCGTTTTGCGAGGAGGTGATGCTCGCCAAAGAGATGGTGGAAAGAGTATGGGAGAGGACTAGTACTCTGCACTCTTAAATGAATCCAGAATCTTAAGTACACTACAGACGCATTAACCATTTTTGTCCTCGAGGTGCAGTGTTAGATGTGTGGTGTTATGTGGTGTGTATTTTAAGTGATATGGGTACATCTATGTGTTTAAAACATGATTGATAAATGTTTAATAATTAAATTTGAAGTCTTATACATGTATATATGTATATATATGTATATCAGGATTCTTCTCCACAAGAACCTGAAAATGAATCCTGTGGCGAATGCAGCAACTCAAACTGTTACTATAAATACTTAGTAGCTGAAGATAATTACCTTAAAGTACATAATAATTATGTCCATCAATTTTAAGTTCCTTCTAAATTATGTACCCAGCCGTCCAGCCCAAAACGTGTCTATACGAATTTGTTCATTTCTACTAGCAGTGAGCGCACATAGAATATACTGAACAAAACAATTTCTTGGATATGAATCCATATACAGATAATATAATATTTACTTTCGTTGTATTTTGGTTGCATTGCTTACGGAGTTTACTTTGTAATTTTTTTAAACATATTTAGTGTCAAAACTTGAGAGCTAACTAGAGACTATTTGTTTATCTGTTATAGAATTTGACGTAGCCAATTTGACAGTGCAGATGAATAGTTCTCCACCAAACAGTTTTATTATCAATTTGTTAAAGTCCACTAAAAACTTTTCCATGAAATAGTCTTGTAGTTTGGTAGGCAGGCATTTTTGTGTAATCGATAATCTTTAGATTGTAAGCAATCGAAACTAGTGGCATCTGTCAGAGTTGTGACCAACCCACACATACACATCGTTATCCAAACTTTCTCTAAAATCTTTAATAGATATGCTATTTTGTTGTTACATCGAACTTGACTAAGTTCAGCAACCTAACCAAGTTTTGTTCTAACACACTGAAATAAGTTCTTGCGTTTTCATACTGTTAAACGTCGATTGGCAGTACAAAATTAATTTTTATTGATTTTTGGTCTAGTTTTTGAGTTTTGGTAAAACAGAATTGCTACTAACAGTTATTTAAACACTCAGCTCACGATTCCACGACCATTAAAAACTTGTACAGCAAACCTTTGTTGAATAACAGTATCAAAAAAAAACAGCTGAAAAAGTAATGCGGGATTATACATTTTTTTTTTACTTTTGTCGTAGCCAGGTCCACCATGGCTTACATCGGATGCTAGTTTCCATTGCTAGCCATCACTAGACTAACGACAACAGAAATCTAATTAAGGTAATAGAAATCGTGTGTAGCGCTGGGATCTATCGGGATCACGTGTCGCCGGCACAGCACAGACAGACGGAAAATAAGCGCCGAGAATCTAATCTAAACTGAACTAAAACGTAAGAATATTCACTACGATTGATATTACGGCGAATTGCTCCGCTCATTTCCGCACACACAAGGATTACAGTTTCTGCATTAGTGGTAGTGATTGCGTAATAGACGTATAGTGTATATTACGTACAAAGCTTGTCTACGGGTAATACTGTAATACCAGGGAACCAATGGATAATAAAATAAATTTATTAGTTGGGTTTATTATAATTTATTCTTAAAAAAAAAATATAAAAAGATTAAGTACTTAGTTATTAATCACGTTATCTATGGCGTTCACAAATAATGATAAAAAAGGTTTGCTTATGGTTTTTTTTAGGAAATGTTTATTTTGGATGATTTAGATCTGGCATTATAATAAATCTATTCTAAATCATCAGACACAAAAGACACGTGGATATCTGAAACGGGAAAAATTGTTCCCTAATACTTATAGTCGGATTTGTTCGATTCATTTTATGGAGGATTATTAAACATACGCAATAGCGATTTATTATGAGAAAATAAGTTGGTTTGTAACGCTTTTAAATAATTTAAATAATAAATATGAGTACATCCCGAAAAAGATCTAGTATATATCTAGTAATAGTTGGAACTGAGTGTCAAAGCCACAAATTGACAGCATTCACGTGATGCGTCTTTCCAATTATTGTTTGCAATATGTTCAATCGTAAAACATGCATGTAAGTAAAATATTAGTAATTTTCTTGTTATCTCATGATCATATCCTGATTCGGTTACAATGAGACCACTGCAGGAGTACCTATACTCTTTGAACACTACTTGTGAATAGAACCTCCTCCTTTTTTAAAGTCGGTTTCAAATAAATATTCCTATAAAATATCAATAGATAACACTGATATTATAATATTAGTAGGTCTTTTAGTGTGGTGGAGGAGACATCGATTCGGACGTATTATATCTACCGCATTGCGGTGCTCTCATTAAAAACCATTCTGTTTCCTAGGCGAGGCATAGCCATTATAATCATGAATTACTTAATAACGTAAACACGCATGCTAGAAGTTGAATCTAGACATTTTGTACATGATATGCCAAAATGTTTCAACCTTAAATATCTATTTTCTAGACCTAAATTAGGCATAGCATACTATAGGTTTTAAATCAGTGATAATCTTTATTTAATAATATCTCTCTAAAAGTACTATATTTTGTGTCTGTGTCTGTTACCTTTTCACGGCTTACCGGTAATGCACAACCGTTGCACTATATAGGTGCTCAATTTATTTCAACTAAATAGCTGCCACTAGCCAAGAGGACCATTATATAAAATACTTCCTAAAACGGTTAGTAGAAATTATGATTATAAACAAGATGAATGATCACCGAATATTCAGGAAAAGAAAAAAAAACGGCGACATATTAAAAAACCGGACAAGTGCTAGTCTAATTCGTGCACCGAGGGTTCCGCAAACAAACAACTCTTACGTCTAATAACAAATAACTGTAATATTATAAAAGTAAATAACCGACCTCATTTCAATTATAAATATATTGAAGTCGAAGACGACGCAGATATGTCGTGTAAGTATTCTTCACTCCTGTCTTCAAATTTAAACTAGACTAACATTAACCACAACCCCATCAATAACAAAAAATAATGATGGAAATCGATTCTCTAATTACGGAGTTATAGCGTAATATGTATGTATTACTCGTTCCTTACTTTAATACCTTAGAGACGTTGTCGTCAAAATTAAATAGGACCAACCATGAGTAGAAAACCTGAAATCTGTTCACAATAGTGGAGATCGAATTGAGAACCACCCCCTTTTTGAAGTCGGTACCGGTCGATTAGTCGGTACCGGTCGATTAGTCGGTACCGGTCGATTAGTCGGTACCGGTCGATTAGTCGGTACCGGTCGATTAGTCGGTCGGTATGTCACGTGAAAATTATATATTTAAGTGATTTAATTTCCAATGGACAGATTTTCTTTACTAATTCTATGAGACATAGGTACTAACAAAATTTAATTCTGTCACTAGGTAAATCAAAATCTGTAGTGTACTTCACACTATAGATTTTGATTTACCCCCGGAATATTCTGTTGTAATTGAATTTATATACTGTATTTTTTGATTGGGTTGTATGTTCTTCTGTTGATTGGTCTTGATTTTTTACAGTTTTATTCTTTTTATTATGACAGACAGACAGACGGACAACCGAGTGATCCTATAAAAGTTCCATTTTCCTATTCTAAAAATCTACATATGGTCTTGTTTAGAGCTTAAACCTAGTGAGATCTGCAATAGGATTATTATATTATGAAGAACCCGTAATCCAGACATGCGTAAGACCAACATGTAAAATCTAATCTCATCTTACACATTGTCCGTATGAATGTCATAATAATATATGCTTGTCTCGCGCTCTGATATACTTCTTTTTTACTTTTATACGGGACAGACGCCGGCAAAGAGTCGTAAGCGCGTTGCCCGCTTTTAAGGATGATAAGGGGGGGTTGAGATGATTGGAGAGAAAAGAGGAGAGAGTGAGTTTGACCTCCGGTACCCTTACATAATGCAAGCATTGTTTGTCTACTGGTTTAGTGTGAAGCCGTGGTATTAATCCGCTGGAGCCGTCTTACATACTACATATGTATATACCTACAAATAATAAATACTGTCTATGTGCTAGTCCAGAGTAAAATACATACATGAAAAATATTTACTTACCACTACGTATTTCTGGTTATCATTCAATGGCAATGCAAACAAAAACATGATGACTGATGACTTGAACTTGAGATTCCGCAGAATGAAAACACTTACATTTAACTTACTAGCTACTCATTTACCCTCGTATACATACGAGTATATGTGTAGATAACATCAATAAAGTCCTTAAATGGAGGATTAAATGTCAACAAATGATGTCATGTAAGATATTTGGTGCATTACACATTTTTTCCATTTATCAATCAATCAATGAGCCTCCTGCAGTCCACTGCTGGACATATTTTAATAACATGTAGATATTTAAATTACTTTTACATATTACATTTTCAATGTATAGGGAAAATAAATTAAAGTTAACACATGCAAACATAAACTAACTCAAAATGTCATTAAATAAACGATAGATATAAATTATTTTGTTATTAAAATTGTGATTTACATGCCATATTAAAGTACTTAAATTTAAGTATGTTACAAAAAATTTAAAACATAGAAATTGTAATTATAGGCCCTGTGCATTTCTGAAATGCTCCTACAATCGCGAGCAATTTTTTTAAGCAAATCGTTAATACTGTAGAAGCTTTCTTGAATTAACCATTTTTTTTTAGAGTCACACAGAATTTATTGTACGTTACTCCGTCATGAAATGATTAGCGGGGCAATAGAAACGGAACCACGGGACTACTCACAAGATATATTCCTACCAGACGGTTTGCTACTAAAAACAGATTAGACATCCGATGAGCTAATTCGAATTAGATCAAGGGCCAGCCAGACTATAGTTACATTAGAATATTGTCACAAGCCAAATACACCTGGCAGTAACGCTACTCTATTATTATAATAAATATTCTGTTACTGAAATATGAACCTTACTTCGTTTCAACAAGCATGAAACCTACCAGACGTGTCCAATTATAAAATTCATTCGGTCACAGTCTAGGGCATTTTATATTGCACACACAGATTTTACGTAACATTCTTTGACGTGGAACTTGCGTAACTTTTTCTTGGTGACGTCAATAGACTTTATTACGTCATATTGCCTTACGGTTTTCCCAGTAACAAAGTTAAGGTTGAAAATTAACATATAATTTACAGGACGATACCTAGTCAGTGGGAAGCTATTGATGCCCTGACTGTTGCCTTTTTTATTACCTTGAATATTGCTATTAAGACATGAAAGAGTTTGTAAGGTTTACTGTAGGAAGCTAAATAGTTACGCAATACTTTATGTAACAATTATACTTTAATCACTTTTTAAATGGATACAAAAACGTTTTTATCTAGTTCAGTTAAAAGCGAAGAAGAATTCTCAAATGGAAGGTAAAGAGTCATGGTCAACTTTTTAAATTTATTAATAATATTAATTACAATTCTTCTGTACTATGAACCGATAACAAGCAATGGCATTGGCCATTTTTCTTAAGGCATACACAATTTAATATCATTTGTCTATTTGAAACGGGGGATAACGGTGACTCCTTGCAATAGTAATGTATCAAAACTTCTAAAAAATTACCTAACAAACAAAACAATGGGAGGGACAGAAACTCCGGGTAAACCGCAATACTAACCTACGACCTACAAAGGGCACCTCTGACAATTTATGAACTGAATTACTCTGTTTTAAATAGGACTAATGTTAGAGATATCGTGTGATTTAGTCAGTTTGACTCCGACTAATGCAACGTCAAGTCGTTTGCTTAACGAGGTGTAAAGCAAAGAATCCTATTGACACGCTCTTTTGTAGTACAGTTTGCATAGAAGAGAGGCTTTAGGGAAAGCACTAAAAGCAGTCTGGTAGACTTCGCATATAAACATAAAATGAACAACATCAACATTAAATAAACAAAAAATAAAAACATGGCTATAGTAATGTCAGAATAAATGTTTTATAAAGTTTTTAAATATATCTTCGATATAATACTAATAGTATTATAATACTAGCTAGTTAGTTGGCTGATATATTTATTGTATTAATGAATATAATATCATCTACATAACACAAACACGTGATTACAGGTTAGAATTGCCAATCTTGGATCACGGGTTGGGCAAGTTTGCAAGAATTCAGGTTGTTTGTCTGCTTAAAATATACTGTCGCAGTTGTTGTCATAGTGATTGATGCTATAGTAACTAATATATTTTATAAGAAGGGTTGTTCCGTAATTACCCCAATCAATCTCACCAGATTCTTTATTCATCCAAAATACTATGGAAATGATTTCATATTCCGAAGTCATCGAGACACTAAAAGACTAAATATTATTATTCTTAGTTTCTCTATTATACAATCGTGTATTTTGTTATATATAAAATACACGATTGTATAATAGAGTATAGTAGTAGAGTACACGATTATACTACCTACTGGGAGTATAATTGTGTATTCAGTAAATACACGATTGTATAACAGTTAAGTATGTGCGTTACTTTAAAACCTTGTAAGTTGTTGCCGTGCGGTGTGCTATTGTTTTATCCTGATACAGTAAAAGAGTGAGAAAGAGAAATTGCTAACCTCCTTCAGTCGTTTATGATGTTTTCACAAAGCGTATTAAAAATGTATGTTTATTATAATAAATACAGTTTTGAATCAAGAACATCACGGCACCCGGTGAGATATAATGAGATGAATACGGAACGCGGAGTGGTCTACAATTTGAAAAAAAAGACCACTCGGTGGTCTAAACATTTAAAATTCTCGTCGTTTATTTCGACCATGTAAGTAATATGGCCTGACCAAATGAAGATACCACGGTGCGATACCACGGCCTCACAGAAAACCGGTTGTGAAGTAACGCTTGCGTTGCATTTCCCCGAAATGAGTGAGGTTTCCGGAGGCCCAACTCCCCCTCTCCACTTTCCTCTGGGGAGAGGCCTTTGAGAATGATGATGATTTGAGGGGATGAGTTAATGCTAGAAGGGGAAAAAAGAGAGGGAGATGAGGAGATGGGAAAAGGGGACAGGGGAAAGGAAATAGAGATTGGAGTTGGGCCTCTGGAAACCTCAATAATTTCGGGGAAATGCAACGCAATCGTTGCTTCACAACCGGTTTTCTGTGTTAAACAGAATAATAAACATGGCTCTACCACTGTTATTTCTGTTTAGGTATGGTAGGGGATTAAAATGTTAAAATTCTCGTATCGTGTTGGCTATTGTTCAAGTGTTTTAGTTCCACTTCTAGTTTTTAAGTTACCGAACAGATACCCCGTTTTGTTCTGGTTGCCAGTGCCGTTGACCTAGATTTATAACGTTTGGCACCCGTAAAGGCAAAATTTCATTTTTGGTAAAGATGTTTATTAATGTACTGGTGAACTTCTACGGTGATGTTATATTTACTTTAGTTACAGAATAGATGATATAATTAATTTTAGTTACCTTTGAATTAACTACACTCATCAGGCACCTTCATACAGCTTGTTTTTAATTTTTCAATTATTATTAAAGTTAACACTAAAAAACGATATAAATTATACGCGTCCTTTATACCTAATTAGCTATTCCAATAGAGATAGGTTATATTTATTTTATTCAGTATTAAATGGAGCCATTATTGATTTCATCCAAAACAGAAATTCTTGAAATTAGTACACAAATGGCGCACATATCACAGAAATATTAGTATAAACATAGTATAACATAAACATTCTACTTTAAAGTCAATATAATGATATACAGGTTGCGCTGCAACAGGTTTCTTACTGCTCTGCCCCTTAGGGTCGTAGCCTAATGCTAAATATCCTATAATCTCTTAAGTATCTTGCTATCAGACAAAATGTTTTTCAAAAAGCCAAATTACTTCAAGACATTAACGTGTTTAACCAAAAAATAAACTATTCAGCATTATGATATTAGTAAAGATAAATTGTTAATATAACATACAATATTCGTCGTCTATGTAGACCAACATTTTATGGGGTTAAAGTCCTAGTTACAAGGAGTAAGAGTTAAAGGGATGGAAAGGAATTGGCGCTAACCGTCTCGGCGGCGCCGGGGAGGCGTGCGTCCCATTGGTCGAAGGCCGTCTATGATATTTAGATAATTTAATTTTTAGGAAATAACTATAGTTTTGTTATATTTTGATATGAAATAAAATCAGGATTATTACGGATTTATACAAAGGGACAATCTGCTGTCAGATGTTGTTTCTATCCAAAATAGAAAATTGTTAGAAAAATTATCTATATATCATACACCTCGCTTTTACAAACTTCGTGATTACTTAACTACTTGTAATGATACATCCAAAGTTTAACAGATGATGCAAAATAACATACGATTTACAAAAGAAAAAAACAATGATTATGAGTTTAGTATCTATGTATAGGTAAGCTTATAATTTTTTTGTGAAATTTTCAAACTAAAAAATATATTAAATTTCATTAGAAAACGTCAAATTCCAAAGATTTAATAATTTTATGTTATAATCGGACTTTAAAAAAGTAGACAACCGACTTCAATGCATCTATCATAAAATTTAAGACTAATATGGTTTTCTCATAGATGCCATTGTCACAACTGGACAGAACTCTCATCTACTGTCGCAGTACTCCCTTGAAGTACATTCTTTCCCATAAAAAAAGAATCATCGAAATCGGTTGGCGTGATTGAAGACTTATACATATGTTTTTTTTATGGACGCCATTGTCAGAACTGGACCAAATTAAAATAGGACCACACAGGAAGCACCAGCTTTCAAATAAGAAAAATTGTCGTAATCGGTTCACGCAGTTGAAAGTTATGAGCTTACAAACATAAAAAAAAATACAGTTGAATTGAGAACCTCCTCCTTTTTGAAGTTCATGGCAATCCTTGAAACAATAACTTCTTTATGATATTTTATACAAACTGTTATACTAGGTTTACCTAAGTTAAAACTACCATTGTTTTATAACAAACTACGCTTTTGCTTTTGCCTGCAGATTCGTTCAAGTTTTGGGTATTATAAGTCCCTTTGCTGAAACCTAGACAAAGTGTATGAAAAGTTTCTAGACGATCGATTAGGAACTTTGGCAACAAACAATACAATTATTTTTCACAATAACAAGCTCATAACAAGATTGTAGAATTAGCCACTTCATGATATGGGCAATCACGTCACGAAATGGTCAACCAAAACTGACCATATCGTTGAAATGTCAACATTTAATCTCATAATCATATAAATATTTTAAATGACCGAACTTTTCCTGGCATGTGCAATCAAATAAGAAAAGTTCTGGAAGAAGATTCGATAAATTATGTGCTTGTAAACCAAAATAATTAGCAGCTGCCATTATGAAAAGAAAAAAAAAAGATATCAGCGCCTCTAACAGTGGATTATGTAACTACACATAGGTATCATGATATGATCACTAACGTATCATTTTTCATTTTTGATTTTAGCTGTTCGTATCGTTAAACGCTGATTAGTCAATGATCTGGCTTGACCATATCATTATGTGATCGACTATTTTACGAAGTGTAACCATTTCATGAAATGGTTGGCCCCACATGAAGTGATAAACACGACATATATGTACATACTTGTAATATTCTCTTTTATTGATATCCTCTACTCGCTGACTAGTAGTACATTTAAAACTATTCAAGTATCTACTTTAAATTCATGTTCAAAATTCATGGCCGTACTAATGGACTTTATGAGTTGGAAGTGACAGTCGTGCTGGTAGTAAATGTATTAAGATGTTAACGAGTTTTAAGGGTCTCTCTATTACAAAATTTTCAATAATTTTTGAAATACCGTGTGGTTCTCGGTGAAGTTTAATAAGCCAACCCCATCTCTTCCCGTCGATGTCATAAAAGGCGACTAAGAAATAGGATTTTCTGCTGTAGTATACAATAAGTTTGCTTGCTATGGGACTAAGTTATAGTTCTCAAAGTGTGGCAGTTTTATAAGCTTCTGTCGCCTCGTTCATCGATACACGCGTAAATGTATTTATGTTAGAAGCAGCACAGAGGAAAAGGCAATCTCTCATTCCTTACTAGGTAGGTCAGAAACTGGCATATTGTAAGGGTCAGAAACTGGCAAATTGTAATGGTCAGAAACTGGCAAATTGTAAGGGTCAGAAACTGGCAAATTGTAAGGGTCAGAAACTGGCAAATTGTAAGGGTCAGAAACTAGCAAACTGTAAGGGTTAGAAACCAGCGAATTGTAAGTAACAGAGGTAGATAGGTGTGAGCATACATATGTACATATACGTAGAGGTATATTAGATATTTAAACCAAGAAGTAACAGATTTTCAGAGGACTTGCTGTGTAAAGAAACAAATCGCAAACTAAAGTAGCTTTGTAGTATAGTAGGCTTTGAATTTAAATGAAGTTAAGTAAGGGTATGAAGAAAATCTTATTTCACATATTATTATAGTAATTAAATGTCGATCTAAATATAAATGGAGCTAAAAAAGTACTATAAGTTACTGAAGAATGATATTTAAACTGTTTTAAGTAATCCATATATCAATTAGCTTACTGTAGTCTAGTCCATCAGTAAACCATATTAAATGTTGTAGCCCACGTAATAAAATCATAGCGCAATTCAGAGAGTTGAAATAAACGCCACCTACTGTAATTTTCTGTTACCAAGTATGTAAATTCAATCGTTCAGATTTTACTATATTTTAGAGCAAGAAAACATTCACATGGAGTTTAGATGAGTTTATATGTACAGAGTCGGCAGCGCGAGTGACATGATTGGTGCCGTAAACGTTCATTGATTATAATAACGGGTTTGCTGCCTTACCTTACCTTACTTGCTACCTTAGTGTAAACAATTAAAATTGATTTTTTTTTATTATATCGGCTATATTTATTTATTTTTTCCCCATATTTCAGTTTATTTATTTAGACATCTGACTTTATTTATTTAGACTGACACTTAGTGGTAAGTGACAATCGTCGTCTATGGACATCTGCAACTCGAGAGTCGTAAGTGCGCCGCCTTTGAGGATAAGGAGGGATAGAGGGATGCGGGCAGGGGAAAGAAGGGAATGACGATGAGGAAGTAAGAAAGAGAGAAGGAATGAAGGGAGAGGAAAGAGGAGAGGGGGCGTTCTGGGTTAGGCTATAAGATTTCGAGGTAATGTTAGCAAAAAAATAAACTTATTAATGCAGTTTTTTTTTAACATGTTTACTTGACAAGTATATATTGCATCAGATATGATCCCACGTCTTCTAAAGTTCGCCTTCTGCCAGTACTACCACTTACCATACAACACGGAAAGTAGGTAGGTAGGTATATAGGCACTTAAATGTTTTTTTAAATATTGATGGCTGTACATGATGATTATTGAAGAATAGCTTTAAGGCCGGCAACGCACTTGTGACTCTTGAGTTGCGGGTATCCATGGGGCGGTAGTCACTGACCATCAGATGACCCGTCTGCTCGTTGGCCCCCTATAGCATAAAATAAAAAAAAATAGCTAATACTTATGGGGTTTCTTAATTAGCAATAGAAACCAACCAACAGTTTTTGGAATTTTTGTCTGTCTGTCGGTATGTATGTTTGTACACGCATCACGCAAAAATTACTGTATGGAATTGAATGCAGTTTTCATAGATGTATTGCCAGAGGTGTAACATAAGTGATAGACTCTATATTATCGCGTCTCTGCATAAATAAAAATTAAATAAGTACTTGATTCTAATTTCGATACGAAGTAGTGGGCAGAAGCTAGTCCAAACTATGTTGTATGTATGGAATAAAATGATAAATTATTAATTTCAAGTTGTTATATAATGCAATAATGTTGAAATCAGCGACAATGCTAAGCCTCGTAAAGTATGTTAGTGGCTTGGCAATGACTAGAGAGAGTACTCTCGTCAGGGTAACAATTGATTGGTGTTACTGAACGAATCAACATTTTCCATACACGTTGGACATAGGGTAACTTTCACTATCTGAAAAAAAAAAATATATAACCGACTTAAATGCGCCTATGATGATAAATCTAAAAAAGTCTTAAAAAAATCTAGAAAAATCTTCATCCACCAATTTTACAAGTTTGTTGACTACTTTTACTTTGCAACTTGAGGTTTAATGTTGTGTTCAAATGTAAGTACCTCGGCCCAACTTCAAGAATGACCAATTCAATTATTGAAATCGGTTTACAAATTAGGATAAAATAGAATAGACTTTATTGTACACCTTTAAAAAAATAATCATACAAAAAAAAAGTACAAAGGGCGGCCTTATCGCTAAATGCAATTTCTGCAAGGCAACCTTACGATGGACAGAGAAAGACAATATGCCTAACAACATGTGGGTAGTTCAGGTGTACAAAGAAGAGAGAAAAAAGCATTTCATTTAGGAAGGATCAAATTCAATAGATAGTCAGATATTTAAACAATGCAAATCAAATTTATATCATTAAATTAACTACATATATGTATGTACAAATATACATATTTATATACAATAATATATAACTAATAAACATACATATATGTACACATATGTATATACTGTGAGTTTATTAGATCGATAAATGTAGCAGTTAGACAAAAAGTATAAATGAGATATAATAAAAATATGCTATGAAGCCAAGTAATGTCCTTTTCTTATATATGACAAGCAATTGGGCACGTCTAACATGTGTAAGTAAATTATTCCATAGGCGTACAGCTCGTACACTAAAAGTCATAGTTCCTGGTTGAATGAGGAGGTAGAGTGCCAGTTCTAGTGATTCCGAGGATCTTAATTTGTTTAGTGTGTGTGCCCTGAGGAACGTAAAACTTTCCTTAAGATAAGTAGGAGTAGGAGTACAGGGATTGAAAAGAATATTATAAAGCATAGTGAGAATATGAGTATTTGTCGTCGTCGAAGACGAATGGGGAGCCACTTGAGCAAAGTGCGAAATTATGATACGTGATCATATTTGCGTAAACCATAAGTATAATACAAAAATATCACTTAACATGTAACCTTTATCCCTTGGTTTTAAACCTTAGAAGTTAATATTATCTTCTAATTTAAATCAAACCAACCGGGAGGCATACTTTAATACATAAAATAATTTCTATCGGTTTAGAAATGAAGGAGTTATGCGGTAATAAACAATAAAATATATAAAACCGAACTGGGAAACCCCTCCACATTTAAGTCGTTTAAAAACTTCTAAATTAGATACCAAACTACATAATAAACATTCCACAACAATGTTTGCAGAGATATGATTTATAAAAAAAAGGACTGATACGCTGAAAACAAATATTGCGAACGTATTTGCAAGTGTCTTGTTGTGTAATTTATCAAGAATATATATGTACATATATACGTCTATTTATAATGCAACATTACTTTAATATTAATATATTAACCACATAGATCACGTTTATTCAACGACTCATCTATCTCTATCATCGAAAAATAATTACAACCTAAAATACAGCCACGATAAATCGCAAGATATTGGCAATGTTTCAATGATCATGTCTACCCTTACACAGCTTAACTGACCTACCTTTCGAATAGCTATAAACTTATCGACTTGAATAAATACGAAAAAGTTTTATATGTACTTAGGGTAACTTAAAAACAAGTACTCACTTAATATTCTGTAGAAATTATTATCACCAGAACACGCTAAAGTTGCTTGAAAATTCCAAAAGAACCGCGCGAGGATTTCTTTCTTCATAAGGACACTTCTGTTTCGAATATTTCTCGCCAAAAAGGCGTGGAAATGTGTTTCAAAATGAAGTAAATTGAGGTACCGGCACGCGTCGTCAACCCTCTCCGGCGGGCGGCTGGCATCACACTGGGAGGTTTTTGGCACTAAAACTGACTTATCAAGTCGGAGTTTTACAGTTGTTTTACGAGTGAATTGTGATCATATTTGTTGATAGAATTTCTATATCGAGATTGCGTGATACAGCAAATGGGATAAGTGCCATTGTCACTGATGTTTGTCCTGCTCACTGACAAAACGCTTATATTTTTCACACTTTACTTGATATTCTATTTTCCTGTGCTTATTACCTATTTTTGTACGAATTATATCATTGTATGAAATGCCATGCTGAAATATTTCAGGATGCTTTACACTTCTTATTTGTACATAGATTAACTTATTGTTTTTTTTTTATTTTTATTTGTAAGCCTACCATAATGACTCCACTTTGCCTGATGGTTAATATTGTTTCTGGTGCCGATGTATTCTGAATGCTTTAAATCCCCATTGATCATTGCTCTTTCTGTAGATCAGACTTGTTTGTGCCTTCATATTTCGCTGGAGCTATAGACGTTCAACATGACAATTACATTCATACATACATACATACATCACCGGCTGAGTCCCCGAAGTGGCAGACAAATGAGACTCATTCGCCCACTTTGTATCAATCATAATTGAATCTCTCTCCCAAGGACACCCGCAACTCACGGAATTGTAGGTAGGAGTACGTTCTTTTCTTGAAGGTTTTAAGGACGTATCGGCCCGAAAATACGGCAGCGACAAGTTACATGACAAGTAGCGTTTTAAATATGATTACAACTCCCTATTAAGACACAAAAATCCGTTTAGAAGCTATGATGCCCCAGACAGAAAAATAGACAGACTACAAACTTATAGTGGTCCTCTAATCGGGGCTTACAAAATGCAACACCTCGGCCTATTCATGTAAAGGGGACACCTTTTTATATTTTAAGATTTATTTACTTATATATATACATAGATACGCTCACGCCTCTAAGCGATACTTTTTATTAGAATTTGGTGCAACTTGGTGCAACAACCGGCTACTAACATATATGACTGTATACATACTATCTGATAGAAAACAGACCGATTCCTAACCACCGAGAAGAGAAACGGTTGACTCAATTATACTCTACAGACATGGAATATGACCTTCCCCCCTGGGCTGGGCGTAATTTGTTACGCTGATGACACTTTGGTCACGGCCCGGGGGGTGAACTTTCAAGAGGCGGTGCGCCTGGCCACCAGAGGAGCCTCACTGGTGGTCCGGCGCATCGAGGCGCTGGGCTCACGGGTGGCCCTGGGCAAGACGGTGGCCCTTTTGTGACCTCGTCGTGGTCCGCCCCCTGGCGCCTCAATCATGGTCAACTCGGTCCTTGTACCGGTTCAGGCCCACATTAAATATCTGGGCCTGATCCTTGACGGTGACTCTTCGACGAGCACTTTCGGCAGCTCGCTCCAAAGCTGGTCGGCGCTGCGTCGACCTAATTGAGAGTTACCAGAAGGTGGTGCCCGCGCTGTTGTGGGCAACAGGCGCTAGGAGGGGTCCGGATGTCTTACCAAAGCTGTTCCCGGATTCCTCCTATTTTATGCGCAGGATGGCACACCGTGTGGTTTTAGTCGGTCCGAGTCTATCCGTTCCACCGAAAACCCCGGTGGGATGACGGCCCGAGGGGTTTCCACACGATAAAAAAAAAAAATAACAATCTACTCTACAGAGAACCATATAGGTTACCTCACGGCACAGATTTATTTATTTAGTTTATACTAACTTTTTAACTCACTAGGTACAAGGCTTAATGGATTTTTAATAGAATTACATTAGATTATAATAGAAGAGAATAGTGAATCGCTTTCTCTGACCATATGTCCAAAAAAAATTATTCATTTCATGATAATTATCTCATTCTTAATGTTAATTAATTTAATATTTTACATGACATTTAATAAAAAAAACTCGAAAATAAAGACTAAATTACTTACTGACTTGGTTCTCGTACGCATTTCCAGCGTGCTACGCCACAGAAATCCCAAAATTTGTGCTTAATACAAATACATATCTAGGTAACCTACTAAGCTCTAGTAGTAACGCGCGGGTCGGCTCGAGAAAAGCTTATTTTTGTATAGCAGTACTATTTTTTGTATTATATTTAATGCTTCAGTAGCTTAGACGTTATATCGAAATAAACAAACAAATAACTTTTGCTTTTGCGATATTATTATACTGCTAGGATAAGCAGCTTTCTCTAAGACCAATAAGTAATTCTTACTGCCAGAAATTATGAGATGTTGTACAAAACACCTTTATGAATTATAATAAGATAGATAATCGCGTATGAAGGGCGACACCGAGGTTCGCGTCTGTATTTTTATCAAGTTGTCGTTTACATTTTAATATGTTGTACTTTGACTGGCGTAGTTATTGAGAAACGTGTCTTGTTCACGAACACAACATACACAACATTATTTCATTACATTATTAATATTCATAACATTATTATTTGCAATAAAGAATTATTATCATTATTATTATTTCACACCGCCGCGCCGATGCCCACAGTTTGACCCGCCTTTTAACTCAAGTATCTCAATTTTCTTTTTTTTTCTTTTTCCTAAGGACATCGCCCGCACTAGGAATGATTGCAACGTCATGAGATACTTTAAAAAAAAAACAACGGCCACAAAGAACACCCACACTCGGTACAATTATTTGCAGATCATATTTTTTTATGTCCCTTGGAGGAATAGTCCCACACTTCTGGCTCAGTAGTCAGGATCACTTACCAATAGACCAACTGACAGGCCATTTATGAACACAGCTGTGCTTATAAGTGTCATCTAATCAAATGTAATTTAATGATATCTATAACTTTTCTCAACAATTAATTGGGCTGTCACAATGCAAAAAGAAATCAACAACAAAAAAACTGCACGAGTGCGAGTTTGACTCCCGTACCGAAGGTTCCGTATATAAACAAACTTTAATGCATCTAATAACAAGTTTTTTTTTTCAAATAATTTTATGTATAGAAACGACTGTTTTAACATACCTTACTTGGCAATGGAAATATTTACCCTGATATTCGTGATGTTATTACGCATATAGGTTTTGTTTGGAAGCTGTATATTCTCTTGTTGTTTTGTTATTAGTTTTTTTTTATATTTTCTTATTTTTCAACACGCAACTGGTGGGTGGATTATAATGAAAATTGATTTATGGCTTTTCATAAACAAGTATATTTGCAAGTCATACACTTTTTAATATATTTTTTTTATATAGTTTATATTATATATTAATTATTTAGATATATATATTTTCAATATTACATAATAATGTCTGATGTTGACAATAGTGATAACGACAGTTTTTTTTCCACAAATAGTCAATGACAGTTTTCATAGCCTACCTTCGCTCCAGGAAAATCTTCAGTTCCAGTTTTCCGATGCTCCCAGAAATATTAATGTAGTCCATATCAATGCTCAGAGTATTCCTGCTCATTTCCCTGACATGCTGGCTTCTTTTGACTGTTGCAACATACATGCCATTTTAATTTCTGAGACATGGTTGAAACCTTGTTTACCATCTGTAGCTTATACTATCCCAGGTTTCCAACTTATTAGGAACGATCGCGTGTTTGGTGGTGATGGTGGTGTCGGTATATATTTACGCGTCCACATTCCCTATACAATTGTAAGTACGTCATCACAACCACCTCCATCAAGCGCGGGTGAACATCTTTTTTTGGAAGTAGAACTAAATAGTACGAAGGTTTTGCTTGGTGTTTACTACTCGCCATCATCACGTATAAACTTTTTTTCCTCTTTCGAAAATATTTTAGAAAACTTAACACCATTGTATAGTCACATAATAATAATGGACGACTTCAATACTTGTTTACAAAAAAAACGACTCTCGCTCTTCGTTGCTGCGCAGTGTAGTAGAAAGTAGTAACTTAACTCTTTTATCACTAGATGCAACACATCATTTTCCGAACTGTGCTCCTTCTCTTCTTGATCACCACCACCACCACCGATTATGTCATCAAACATGGTCAATATCCAGCTGACGCATTTTCTTATCACGATTTGGTGTTTCTATCCTATGCTATCCGCACACCCAAGGCAAAGTCGAAAATTCTTGTTCAAAGCAACTTTAGTGGAATGTCAGATTGTGATGTTAGAAATTTCGTCAAATGCAGTAGGAAGTCAATGTATCAGCCGAAACATGATACTCCCTATCCTTGACGAAATCCTACCCATTTTATGTAATATTCTGAATTCCTCCCTCTCAAGTGGTGTTTTTCCAACTGCCTGGAAGCTCAACTGACTCCTCTACCAAAAAAAGGAAAACCCCCTTCCTTTTCTGATTACCGTCCAATATCCATTTTACCTTTCCTTTCCAAAGTCCTCGAACGTCTTATTCACTCTCAACTCAGTAACTTTTTGTCCAAGAATTCCCTACTAAACCCCTTCCAATCTGGCTTTCACCCTGGTTACAGCACGACTTCTGCACTAGTTCACATCACAGACGATATTAGATTAGGCATGGATGCTGGAAATTTTACAGTACTTACATTACTTGATTTCAGTAACGCTTTCAATACTCTAGATTTTCAGATTCTTATTCGTGATTCGTGGCGTTCTATTTCCTTTACTCTTCGCTATTTTTATAAACTCCATTTCCAAACAATTACGTTCATTCTACCATCTTTACGCAGATGATTTACAGATATATACACAAGCTCCACTTAACATGTTATCGGAAGCCATTAACATAGTCAATGCCGACCTATCACACATTGTCCAATGGAGTCAACATTATGGACTCCAAGTTAATCCCTTAAAAATTCAGGTATGATTAACTGGTCACAACTGCCCCAAATTAAGTTTAACGGCACAACTTTAAAAATCAGCAATACTGTCAAAAACTTAGGAATCTATATAGATAGTACCTTATCTTGGGGTACACAGCTGCAAGAAGTCAGCCGCAAGGTCTTTGCTTCAGCAAGGTCTGTACGAAGGCTACGCAATTTTCATCCAACTGCCACTAAGGTTGCACTTGCACAATCGCTTCTTCTTCCAATTATTGACTATGCCGATGTCAGCTATCTGAATCTCACTGAAGTACAACTTAATAAGCTTGAGCGACTTCAAAATGTTTGTATAAGATTTATATTTGGGCTACGAAAATATGATCACGTTTTTGAGTTCCGTCAAAAGCTCAAGTGTCTTCCTATTCGTTTTCGCCGGAATACTCACATTCTAACTTTTCTTTATAATATCTTATTCAATCCTAAAGCCCCTTTTTATCTCAAAGAACGGTTCAAGTTCCTTCATGACACACATGACAAATATCTAAGGTCATCGGAAAATTTGAGACTGGAGATGCCATTGCATTCCACAAGGTTTTATGACAAATCTTTCACTGTTGAAGCTGTACGCTTGTGGAATGCGTTTGAAAAGAACATTAGGCTAGCGGAATCATTGAATATTTTTAAGAAAATGGTTCATGACTATTATTTATCAATTTAGTTCTGTTATCTAGTATCTATTATTTCCATATTAATGGTATGTATGTATGTATTGTTGTATATATTTATATGCGTACGTATGTATTTTTATCTGTATGTGTGTTAGTATGTATGTATGTTTATCTGTATTTGTATTAGTATGTATGTTATATGTTGTACATAAATATGTTTAGTTTTTTATATAAGTTTTATATTTGAACATAAGTTAGTATAGTTTCATTAAAATATTGAAGTGATCCTCCAACTACCTCTGTCTCTCCGAATGATTATAATCCATTCTAAGGTTGCCTGGAAGAGATTGCATATATGGCCCAAGAGCCCACGACGGCCAGACCTTCGTTATTTTATAAATGCTGAAAGTTTTTCTGTGCATGTCCCCTATAGAGGTAAGAACGACCAGCGACTATAGAGTTTGGGTTGTGGTTACTTGGGCAGGTTACAGGTATTAAAGGTGTATAAAATAGTATCTTAAATTCGTTAAAGTGTAAAGCTCAATTTTTTTATATTTTCTTATGGGATAACTTTAGAAATTTCGTCATCCATTGCCAGACACTTCTGACAATTGCTACCCCCTGGGACATGCACAGAAAAACTTTCAGCTTTTATAAAATAACGAAGGTCTGGCCGTCGTGGGCTCTTGCTCTAATAGCAATATGGCCGCCATTTGTACATTATATAGTTGACACTTGTACTGTATCTATTGTATTTAACTGTAAGAATGGTGTACAAATAAAGAGTATTCTATCTATCTATCTATCTATCTTATTTTTCATGTTAGAAGTGGAATATTTTTGTATAATTAACCGGACCAACCTTTTGAGTGCAATTAATTAAAGAGACCACCTTAGAAGTGGTATATGGTCTTAAAATTTAAACTGGGTCCAGTTTAAAATAGACCTTGTGTACAGTGTGCAGAGCTTGTACTATGGTTACCAGGCAACTGATAAACATACTATATATACTTCTAAATACATACATATTATAGATAAATTGCAACTAGACACAGAACAAATGACACAGATATTTGTATTGGGTGGGAATCGAACCTACGACCTCTGACTTAGCAGTCAGGGTCATTAACTACTAGACCAACAGGCCAGTCAATAGGTACGTACATACATACATGTATATAAGTATATATAATTCCAAAAAATATAACCCTCCTTCATATACAGTCGGTTAATAGTTCATCTATTTTGGGAATCTACCCTCGAAGATTATGGCACTTTTTTTCCGTACCCTGAGCACGAACATTTTAATGTTTAGTATAGTTAACGTAACAGTATTTTTTTATGAAAACTTGTACAGCGCTCCGTGGGCGATTTCCCATTATCACACACGCATTAGTTAAAGATTTGAAATCTTAAGATTTTTTTTTGTAATTATAGAATGAGATAATCCATAAAAACGAACATCATAAACTTTTAAAGTTTTTAAAGTTAGTTTTTATGGACGACTGCATTCAACTTAAAATTTCAAACCATAATCTTAATGACATGTTATATTTTGTGTAGTGTAAAATTTCTTAAAAGACGTGATGTCAACTTTAACTAATAATTCTTTCGATAAAAGATCCAGGACCGATTCACATTAGATTTTTGGACATAAAGAATTGTTGTTGCCAGTTTTACTCAATGATATCGAGAATTTCTCTTAAAGTTCTAAGTTGAGCTACACGATAACTGACAAATGCTTGCACTGTTTGGACGGGTCCACTCAAATGAGCGTGGTGCTTTCTTCAAAAGCTCATCTCAGACGTTAGCGTGCATGGTTCTCTGTTTTTGACCAGTACATCTGTATGGACTTTAAAACAGACTTTGACCTCTGAGTTTGTTTCGGTTTTTCTTCTCAAGGTAGTCAGCTAGGAAACACCGGCCTCATCTAGCTTAAACTGACAAAAAAGTACATATTGACGTGTAAAAGTGTTGATATAACCAATTTACAAAATGAAGATCATTTATCATTAATTAAAAAAAAACTGTCAGTCTTGTGGAACTGCCGATAGAAGTGAAAACTAAATAACTTGTCTCAAGACGCCTATAGAAGTTTTCAATTCAAAAATATCACTTTTCTTAGTAATACATAAAGTGCTCTAAATTCAACTGAACATACGTTTTGGCCAAAATACTTAATTTCTGACAAGGTAGTAGTGTTTATCGAATTTGTTAATTATACTGTAACAATTTTATTTGCCATGAATATCAATGACGAAGGTTTTGCTGTTGTCAGATACAGATAAATAAGGTGTTAATAAAAGACAATATGTAATTATAACGCAGGTATTTATTTCCACTAGAAACTGTGAACTAGACATTATTGCACTAAAACATTATATTAAAAATAAAGTTATCTAATCACGAAACTCGCATTGACATCGACTTAAGTGCGAAATAGAGAAACTCGGAGCCTTCCTTACATAATAGTACGGTGTGAATAGGAAATTAATTATTATTAAAATACAAAGCATTTTAAAGTGTTGATACTATTAAGCATATTACAAAATATACAATTTGTTATGTTTAAAGGCTGGTATATCGACCATTCTGATTAAATCTCCTTACACTTGGACTCTTGCTCTGAACTTATTAAACATAGACGAATAATATTGTTAGTAAAACTGGGTGATTACTGGGATTGATGTTAGAGACTCAGCAATAGCTAAGGTTAAATTGACCTGCTCCAGGGTTGGATAGTATAAGCGATAGGTCGTATAACATATTTAATTGCGTTCCTTGAACTACATGTCTCTTTCAATGTTCTCTTAATATTCCCATCTTGAATATCCATGTGCTGAGATGACGGCAATAAGCTTGGCCTCTATTACTTGGTTGTGATAGAATTCACGCCTCTGCCTACCCCGTCAATGGTTTTATGGGATTGAGAGTACATTACATATGCTCCCAAAATATATTAAACGATAAACATCGTTTAAGTAATAGGCAAGTCAAGATTGTAGCCATTTTACAATTAATAGTGTTCCCTATGACGTCTTTTTCATCGTAGTTGCAGATGTTATTACTACACTTAACAGCCATTGTTAGATCCTATTCGCTGAATTTGTTGTAAAGCGGCAGAAATTAAGATAAATGTCCCATTATTTAGATAAAACATGTAAAAATTATCTTCAGATCTCGAAGGGTCACATGGTCCTTCGAGTTCGTAAGACCATTCTCAGAACGACTACATTGATAAGACTAAACTAGACATTATACAACTTCGACTAAATGTATATACTTCATAGATTAACACACAGAAGCTGGCAAACGACGCTATTGTATTCTTACTATATATAATATTACAGAAGTATCAATGCAAAGTAATATATAATATTTATTTGTAATATAAAAAAAAATACAGCTTCATATAATTTTTTTGGTACAAAAAAATATGGTGTAAAAACTAGTTTCTACCAACTTCTGCAGTATGTTTGACTACACATGCTTTCATGAAACAGACCCTTAAATTATAAATGCTTAATCATTGACCAAATTGACCACAACTCTATTTATCATCCTACTACTTTGAGAAGAGATAGATAGATAAAATATTAAACAAATACTATTATGGTCATTTTGATTAAAGATCTGCTTAATCTTAGACATATATTAACCATTAATCCTTAATATAATGCCTTTATATAAACTTGGAATGATAGAACACAACTCAAAAATTATAATTCGATATTTAAAAATTAAATTTTATATATTATATATCCGACTAGGATATTTATATAACCCGCTACGTCACGTCCAACATGTTGCGACCATCAAACTCGAGAATCAAAGTCGTCAAAGTTCCCCCATCGCCTTTGCTGTGACAACAACGCGTTATGTGTATCAGTGTAGCATGTTTGAAGGTGAGGCTAGGGTTACCACACGTAAATATTTTTTTTCCTTAAACAGTGCTATAGTTTTTATCTACAGTTATAAATCGCTAATAGAACAAAACACTTTGTATTGTAACTGCAATTGGAACGCACTCTCAGTGTATAATTTCAAAACGATACTCATTTATTGCGCTTATTAACAATCGAATTTGCACTATACTTTTTCCTGAATTTGCCGATTTGTTTGTTTTGTATGTGTGGCAGCCCTATGACACCAACTTAGATCCATATAAGATCTATAATAAGACCCAACAGATCAGGTACTGTAGACGGCACTTAAGTACCAATATATTACCTAAAGGTTAAGTTCATATTGATGCGTACATATTCACTTCATGATCAAACAATAGTTACATCCAAATGGATACAAAAATATCCACTCAAATATACACGAATCTGACAGTGAAGCTGAGCTACTTATATAATAAGAAAATATCTTACTAAATAAGTATGCATACTTATATTAAATTATATAAAATATGAACTCAGTAGAACGGTAAATTTCTTTTAGTCTGACATATATTTCGAAGATCCTAAACGTTCCCTTCTCAGTGTAAATATACAAAAAAAAATAGTATTATTATTAATTTTCAAGATAAAATCTTGAAAAATGACATTTGACATGTATTAACATCTAACATACAGATCTGATTTAATGATATAGACAATGCAGGCATCGATGACACCTTGTTTCACAAAAACCACTATATTTGTTCTTGATCAGTAGTACATTCAGATTTTGTAATAAGCACACTTATTTATTAACATTTAATATAAATTTAATTACACATTGGTTTATCATGTCTTTATAACACAACTCTTAGACAAACATTTTGAACAGACGTCATTGCATATATATAACCGCGTTTTTTGTGATTAACACATAGTAATAAACATATTGGAACTTCTGATACTCTAAGAATCGGCCTAAGGAAGAATTTACTCCAATGTATTTAGAAAAAAAACTAGGAGCTAACAAAATACAACATAATAGGAACTATCTGAAACAGGAATGATACCAAAGTATTCATAATTTTAAGTTTTTTTTTTTTTATTTTATAAAAGACAATTCAATTCAAAAGTAAATAAATTACAAATTCTCTTATTTGCCCATTCTGCGCTTAAAATAGTTTTTAATATACTTTATTAAAAGCCCGATTAACAAATTAGTCAATAATCATAGTAACTGGCCGGTTGGAAAAAAGGAACACGTATGTATATATCATTTTTATATTTTTATTTAACCGAAATTCTTATTCAAATAAAGAATGCGACAGCAGCTTCCTTAGGCCGAATCTTAGACAACAATAAAACGCTACTATAACCCTAATATCCATCCAGCACGTTAAAGACAAGTTACTAAACGACTGAATATGCCCAGAAGTTTGCCATCTACAGGGACAATCATATTCCATCCTTATCATACATAACGTGCTTTACATAGGTGTGATTGAAATAGAAAGCTTGTGAGAGACATTTTAATAGAAGAAGAGCAGTCGCTCCTGAGCCGTGCCAGAAAGCAGACGCCAACCGCGTTTGATGTTCAAGTACTGGATGATGGCACGCACGCAGATTAATATACCTGGAAAGAAAATACATACATTATTGTAAATGTTAGGAATAATCAACATGACAGTCGTAAGTGTCCTGCCCTCCTTTGAAGGTGATGAGCGATGAGGGGAGAGAAAAGAAGAGAGGGGGATGAGGAGATGGGAAAAGGGAAAGGGAACAAGGGTGAGGAAAACATTTCGAGAAAATGCAACGCAAGTGTTGCTTCACAACCGGTTCTCTGTGGGGCCGTGGTATCTGCATCAGTCACAGTTATGTGGTTCTCAGTGGACTAGAATAGTGCTACTCCTTCTTATCTAATGGCCACAATAGGCCACAAGGAATCGGACTGCTATCTATCAAACAGTATTTTGTAATCAGGATCGATCAATCTATCGTCATTCAATTTAGAGCACTTTTCATCCAGATTTTTTCAAGCGGTTTCCCTGAGATATTTGATTTAATTAACAGATAGGGTTATTATAATTGCAATGTTTACCTTACCGGTGAGTAGGCAGTAGGCAGGCAAAGTTACCTACATATGATACAGTTGCTGCGAATGTCTACAGGCAATGGTAATTATTTATGCCGTGTGTTTTTTTACCAACCAAAGTTGTATAAATTAACGTATGCGTTTCATCGTTGGTTTCATAGCCGTTTATCACAGGGAGTTATTTTTTAATAAATGTGTGGTGCGCTGAACTATAGTGTAACGTGTTATCTCTATGAAATTTAATGACGCATACACGCAAAGATGCACTTTACACTGACTTGATTACTTCTACGTTTCATTTTAAAATTTACTAGAGGAAGATGACTTGGTTGATAAATTGTTAAGCAATCATGCTTAGGTTCGTCACAGGGTTTTTTCATTGGTTGAAGAATATATTTTTAAGGGAAAATGATACGTTCGCTTATGTGAATCTCCACATCATCACATGCAGGTCTATATCGGTAGACCTGTATTCAGCGCGGGGATGAGGTGCAATAGTAAGTTTGAGCTTTATATTGATCGTGGGACGATTGTACAGAGCAAGAACGAATGGGGTGCGATTGAATTAGTCATGTACTTTATTGATTACCCACAAGGTAATGTTTGTGGTTAGAGACACCAATGACAAAATATTATATATTGACTGCAAGGATGGCGTAGCGGTTTAAGTGGTCACTTCGCCACTACGCTGCCGCGCCGAGTGTTGTGGCTTCGATCCCTGCACGGGTCAACACTTTGTGTAATCCTCAAATTGTTTTTCTAAGTTTGGGTGTTCTGTGTCCGTTGCGTGAATGTTTGTAAAGTCCCCCGCAATACAGGAATTAACCCCAGTGCGGGACTTTTTTAGAAAAAAAAATATATGTTCATTTGAATGTATAAAACGTTTAAAAGTAATTTAGAAATACTTGTTATATGAGGAGTAATCCTTTCTAAGGCATTTGGAGATGATTCGTAGTTCTTTTTTAAAGGCAATTTATTAAGGAATAATTTATGTGTCGCAGGGGGACTTTTCAAACATACATTCAACAGACACAAAGAACTCCCATACTCGGGACAAATATTTGTAGCCCACATAATTTTTTTCCGAATCGAACCCACGACCGGTTCCGGTTCAGCAGTCAGGGTCACTAACCACTAGACCAATAGTCCCGTCAAATTAAAAATTATATAACAATCTTACTTTTTGTCAGGTTACTATTGTTTCTAAGTGCTAACTTAGCAACAATAGTAGCGAAATTTTGTATTTACATAGAAAATCTAACATATATATACAGATATCAAGTCATTTGTTAGCAACAAGCTCGCGAAGATCGAGACATTCGCGATCACTTAACATATTCAATGTTTACAGAAACCGCTTTGCGTCATTCAAAGCGTGTTTTCTGAGGCGCAATGACATCAGCCCACGACAATCGTAGACGTACGTAAAAAGATGTGTCAGAACTCTGATGCGCCAAACTGGTTTACAATTGATCAATAGCCTATTGTTGGCAATCCCTTTGTGGAAGTTTTAGATAGTTAATCACTTTTATTGTGACGACATGATGTACCGTGGCCGTAACACACTCGACCGAAAGTCAGATGTTGCGGGGCTTGTCGACCGAAAGTCGAATGTTGCGGGGCTTGTCGACCGAAAGTCGGATGTTGCGGGGCTTGTCGACCGAAAGTCGGATGTTGCGAGGCTTGTCGACCGAAAGTCAGATGTTGCGGGGCTTGTCGACCGAAAGTCAGATGTTGCGGGGCTTGTCGACCGAAAGTCAGATGTTGCGGGGCTTGATTCCAGTTCAATGTAAATATAATGTGATTCAAATAAGATCCGTCAACTTCATTTGTGACGGATTATAGGGGTACAGGCGAACAGACAGTTCTCCTGATGGTAAGTGACAACCGCCGTCCATGGACAACTGTAACTCGAGAGTAGAAAGTCGAAAGAGGGGAAAGAAGAGAGGGGATGAGGACATGGGAAAGGATAAGTGGGGACAAGGAGACGAAATGGGAGGGGGAGGAACGGGAGGGGGAGTTGGGCCTCAGGAAACCTCCCTAATTTCGGGGAAATGCAACGCAAGCGTTGCTTCACAATTTTCTATGAGGCTGTGGTATCGCACCGGTCGAGCCGGCCCATTCGTGTCTAAGCATGGCTCTACAACTGTTAAAAGTAAAACCTATCTCAAAATACTTATTCAGGAAGAAGAATACTATACAAGAACTATACAGTACGAGTCTAGGCATGCGGCCCTGACTTGCCTTGAGCTGTTGCTTATACTCCCCAATTCATCTGTGTAAGCAATATCCTTTTCTTCCGTTTCTATCCTCCCCTTTCCTGTCAATACACCCCAAATGTTTCCATCTTATTCAATAAGTGCCCGGCAATAGGCTTGACCCCTATTACTTAAATAGGACTAAATCTACTAAATCGCTATAGGCAAATTGTAGGCGTTAATTACGCCTCTACGCTTTCAGGGTCACAGGCATGTGTTTGTATGTAGTATATATGAATGTGTCTATTTGCTTTTTTTTATACAGTTGCAACGTGGTTCACACATCACTAGTATTCTTGTTAACCACCCAGCTAAGCTAAATATTTGTGTTAGGGGTGGGTTTACGACGGTAGTGTACTGGCCGGGGTTTGTCAGACGCCTCAGCCATCACGCTACCGCCGCTTTTGTCTGTTGCTCACAGATAAGTTTCGGTTGATCTGACATTTATCTTGTAACTGTCAACTTTACCTAATCAAAAGTCGATAAGATAAATAAGAACTCACCAAACGCCATAATTAGCCACCAGAGCCAGGAGTTCTCGTGTGACGCCAGCTCAGTGGAATGCTTCACGATGAGGGTCCATTTGGCAAGGGACAGCCCGAAGCCGGCGAGCGCACCATAGCGACTGGCCACCGTGTGACAGAAACACATCAGCAAAAGGAATCCAATCCAATTGAAGAGGAATGCCACTGAAATATATTAAGTAAATAGGTATTAGTCTTAATTTCGTAGGTCTGTTGGACGTATTATTTCAAGGTGCAATATGGAAAATAGTTGGTGGGGTCTTTTGTTATGAACGCCCGGTATAGACGTCAGACAATTTTTGGCTGGGTAGGAACAATTATTCAGATTTCTGAACTAATTCCCCCATACGCCTCTTAATGTTTTTTCTTTATATTTGTGGTATATATGTATATACCTAATGTTCTCGTAAATATTGTTACAGGAAAAATATTTATTTATTTATTCCTGTAATGTACATTTTACACACATATGTATATGATCTCCAGTGCTTTAAACTTTAAGGCCAGTTATAATAAAAATACGCACTCCATGGAAAATTCTACACCTGACCATAAATCATAATCCAGGGTTTTAAGATCGGGACTAGATGACGGCCAGTTTTCATTTATACAACAGTAAATTTTTCATGGAAGGTAGCTGGGATAGAGTGGATGCCTATGTCCACAGAGGGTTATAGTAGGATAAATGATTGATTTAAATATATGAAAATCACAATATTCCTATCGACTCACTGTTGGTTTAGTTGTTGTGAAGTCCCCCGCGCCATATGATAAATTTGATATGCAGGAGTTGACTTTAAAGAAGCGATTGCTATTAATTTTAGGCTAAATTGCATTACTGGTAAGTTCACGTTTGCGCTTGGCTCCAAAATTTAGCTAAATAACATAATATTAATAACTAAAAAACAAAACAAAAGATTATAATATTTCGTGTTTACTGTCTGCATAATATTATCTCATTATTATCGTCTGCTCTTGAGCTTACGCTAGATAAACTGATAATCACATCACAGAAATAAATTAATCAAAACATAATCTCTTGGCATGTGAAGACGATTGTCGTGTAAAGGGTACACGTGGTTGATCTTCTTATCGATAGTAAATATATATATATCTCGTACTACCCACACATACATAAACATCTCTCGTAGGGTTTCAGAGCGACTTCTCGGCATAAGCCAGTCCGAGTTACTTGGTATGAGAGCCATAGCTTGTGCTACACACACCTCTATCCATCCGTATAACGTATCCCTTTCCTAGGACAGTCAGCGACCTATTTTTCCTTTCACTTTCAATATACCCATAATTATCGCAAATTCAAATAATTTAAAGCCGCTTATACCAATATGCTACAGCCAGCTCTTCAAACTTCTACATAATACATAAATTGGGAATTTAAAATTCTAATTGTATTGTTGTCATTTGTTTGTTGCTGATTGCTTTGTTGATTATATTGCTATGTTGTTTTAAAGGTAGATAGTACATAGTCAACGTAATTTAAACCATTGATTTAAATGTTTTGTATTAGAAGCGCATTCCATAACCGTGTCACAGCAAAAGTTAATAATATGATCAGAAATAATATGGAATGAACTACAAGTTTTTATAATGAAAAATGGCCGGTGCTACAACTTATAACAAAGCAAGTTAGAGTTTAATATCTGTAATTTAATTGTCATATGATAGACAATTACTATATATATTAATTATAGTATAGTATTATCGCATAAATGGGCAGTTAAAGTAGGTGAAACATCGACGTACTGCCCTGTTTTTGTAATGACGTTTATTTCTTTAGGCATCGGAGTCCAGCTAGGTTACGCTGTCTTATTTGGCAAATGGAAGTGATTTAGAGCGTCATTTAATTATTTAATGGTGAGCAAGAACCACGAACGTGTCTTGAAAAATGAATTTCAACAGAATCAGGAGTGATTCTAATTCGCAAACAGCTACTTCTTAATGGCCTGTTTGTTTCTTGGTGAATGATCCTGATTGTAAGCCAGATGTTGTGGTTTCACACTCACGTCAAATAATTGCGTGATGGGCACAATGAAAAAGCATCTCACCAGGCCGCCATAGTGTGGGTCACCGTGCTGCATTGACTAGACATGCAATGAGGATGGTGACCACCACTCTTTGACTCCACCTATTGCTTTCCATCAGGCAAAGTGGAGTCATCGTCAAAAAAACAGTTTTTCTGTGCCTGGGTATCATTTATTTATAATATGTATTTAGAAAAATAAGTATGTTCATTAGTAAACTGGTGACAATAGTATATATAAGCTCTGATTGGTTTGGGACCAAACCCGTGTTTAAGAAGTCTTAAGTTATTACTAAAATTATTATTACTATATTAATTTAGAATAGTACTATAGAAATATTATTTATATTGGTATCATTATAATTTGTTTTAAATTAGTTCATACATACACTTCTGAAGTAAATATTAAACCGCTTTCGTGTGGTAATTTTTCGTGAGAAAAATTGCACGTGACCCTTGAACGCGTTTGCATTGAATTAAGCAAGGTGACACAGGTGTTTATATCCTCATGTCAAAAATATCATTTTATTTAATTATTTTTTATGAATTTTGTCGTGTAAACATATCAATTGAATTGAAAGAGTTATTTTTCGAAGGGGTTGGCAGAGGTGTATTAAAAACCCAAATTATACCAATTACAATTGGGTCCCACATCTGGTACCTTTACCGACATATGTAAAAGAGAATTTTTGCTTCGTTTTAACTGTCCTTCAGATAACCAAAACAGGCTATTCTACATTTTTTTTTAATATATTTTTAAAAGATCGCATAGATTCGATAGTCAACTGGTATTTTTATTTCTTAAAAATAACATGGCTTATTAAAAATTTAAAAAAAGGCCAAAAAGAATAGGCGCCCATATCGCGACGTCTTAATAATTATTATCTTACGTCGTTATAATAAAAAAATATATTATTATCTTTTTCTGACAAAGCTTCAAAATGCACCTGTATATTTGAGATTCATTAGAAGTTTCTTGATATCATCTACAAACATACTTTGATAAGTTGTTTAAGGTGAGCACGATTCAATAAATCGTAATATTATTTCCAATATCATGTTACGCATGTAAAGGAAGGCGTCGCGTCCTGAAGCTTTTCAGGATGCGACGTCTTCCTTTCTAGGGTACACCTGAAGCCCCGGCCATAAGACCCGTTGACGGAACACTGTGTGGTTTTAGTCGGTTCGAGTCCGATATACCACCTTACGCATTTGCCACGGTAAGGCGATGACCCGTGGGGGTTTCCACATACAAAAATAAAAAAAAAAGAATATTTTACATTAGACATCACAGGACGTACACTCAAATACAGTAATTTTATTGTTGAGTACAACAGAAGTACATCTAAGGAAAATTGTGTCATTTGTAATGTCAATAGCATGATATACAACAGCTCATAAAATAACAGCTTTAACCACTATTTATTCAATTGTATCTATCATAAATTATGAAATAGGTTTTCAGTTATTTCTCTATCTTTCGGGAGCAGATCTTTTTAACCGACTTCGAAAGAGAGGTTTTCAATAATAAGAGTGAATGTGATATCTGTTTCGATTATATAAGTAGATAGATGAATGGTGTAACGTGAAATAATAGTTCACTTTAAAATAAGTAGACAACCGACTTCAATGCATCTATCATAAAATTATCATAAAACACATTTTCTCGTGGACGGCATTGTCAGAACCTAACCAAACCCTCATCTAACTACCCTTGAAGAACGTCCTTTCCAATAAAAAAGAGAATCATCAATCGAAATCGGTTGGCGCGATATTGAGTTATTTAAGACTTATTTGGTTTTCTCATGGATGCTTTTGTCAGAACCAGACCAAACGAGAAGCACCAGCTTTCAAATAAAAAAAAAACTTTAAAATCGGATTCACCCAAAGGATTCGAACCGAATTGTGAACTTCCTCCTTTTTTGAAGTCGGTTGAAGATAATAAAAATGAAATATATTCGGTGGATTCTCCGATTGGTATGTTATAATTTATATGAAAAAATATATATTAGGGAAGTATATGTATAAGTCGCTTACGTAAATTGGAATCCAGCTGACCACCAAACCACACATGACAACACTGGTGCCCTGGATGTTTAAGTTTGTACGGAGCATGTGCGCATTTTTTGCAATAAATCGCAAAACATATCAAGATCATAAGCAACAAGCATTAGGGACGTTGCTGTAGCTACACTGTTTTAGAAGAATTAGAAACTGAGGCGACATATTCTTCTACTTTTTGATTCGCTCAAGAAATTTGTACACAGGATTAGCTTGTAGATACTTCTACAGGCAAAGACACATTGCATGATACTGTTGGCATACATTGTTGATTCTGCTCAATATGGTTCGGAAATATCGCTGAAAATATCAAGAATTCACTCAATTCACTCAAAGTTGCACTCAATGCTAGCAGTTCTTAGAGTTCGAAAAAAGAAGTGCACTTTTGATGGTATAACGTTTGAATTGGAAACATAAAATAAAAAGCCAAAATTACGAGAAACTTTAAGGCCTGTGGGAAGTCTTGCGCTTTTTGGAAGCATTCTGATCTACTCAGGTACTCTGTCATTAAAATTGCCAAATACTCCATTCAAGGGATACAGTAGCATGATTATTTAAAGACAATTATTGCTTCTCCAAGGAATACGTTGTATCATGCACAGTTGTTACAGAAACAATGAAACGGAGACAATAAGTAGGTTCACGTACGATTTAACTTTCACCAAAATCGCATTGCAGATTCAAAGTATTTTATTGATTATTTCATATTATGATGGCATATTTTATGCGTTGCTTCACAACCGGTTTTTTGTGAGGCCATGGTATAAAATCACTTTCGAGACAGCCTGTCAATCTAACGCTAGAACAACCCATAAATGCAGATGCTGCAAATAAATTGACGGGAATAATGCATACTACGAATTCAATTTTAGCTCGTCAATGTTGGTGTTAGAGTCGTAGTATTAACTCAACTATTATTAGTCATCTCATGGAGGAAAAAGGATTAAAAAAGTCTCAGGACACTGCTGATCTTGAAAAGAGTACAATAAAAAGAAATTCGTTACAGCTCGAAAATGATAATACTAATGTCAAACCGAATATCAATCCCTTTTCATATGATTTAGAAAAAAGTTTTTTGTATAATATTTTACAGGTCAAACGCTCAAAATAACATAGATCAATTTTTACTTAATGTAGAAAACCGCGGAATTGAACTACGTGAACAATTTATTGAGAGTGTTTTGAAGATGTAGAAAGATTTGAAAAGGCGATACAAAAAAAGAAAATAAAATTGACGTTTGTGGATGCAACACCAAAAAAATGCTATTATTTCTGGAAAACAACGCGACTTATTTGCAAAGTTGCTATTAATTTCTCTGGAGCAAACATTAAATATTGATATTGCTACGTCGTTTCCACTAACGCCAGTTCCCTTAGCAATGTGGCACGCAGATCATTTGTAAAACTGATAAATCAGTTTCACTATATTAAGAAAGAACTGAAGAATACTTACTTCAAGGTGCATTAGCCGAAAAAGTGATCTATATTAACTACGAGTTTTGTTATAAATATTATGTAATTAAGTTCTAAGTCGAAACACAATCCATCTTATTTACTAAGATATACGTTAACACTACAATTAAGACGTTGTTAACTCAGTCTAGGATACATGAAATATGCCGAGTCTTCAATATAGCGAGTAGTTTCTACCACCCTATTGGACTACAGTAGATATTATCAAAAACGTAGTTATAAACATTTTCCTATGTTTTATATTCCCAAATATAACTTTTACTTCGAGTGGCACCAAAATAGTTCTCGAAATGAGGATATTTACCCCTGCAAGGATACATGCGTACTTGTATGCCGTATGTGTCAAATTGATAGTACTTTTCTTTTTAAGGAACATCTTAAAAGTTCGTATATTTCCGAAGAAATCCAACCTCCATGTACACACATATACAAGCATGGCAGTGTGCATATGCGCGACCGCTTTATGAAACCACTATATGTGTAGGATTGATAAGTAGTGTTTACAAAACCAGTACATGTGATAACAAGTTATACAATACTCATGAGTGATAGGAAACGGCCAACCAACAGAATATTGTGCATTTACCTACCATTCATATGATTGATAACATTCAAACAGAGTGCATATTAACATGAAATTATTTAAGTAATGCAAGCTAGCAAGATTTTTTTTTCTTAAACGTAAGGTGTCAACATGATAATTTAATCACAATATACTCGTAATAATCTTAATACTATAAAAATTAATAATAATATCAACAGGCAATTTTTTTTTTATTTATCTGGGATCCAAACAAGTTATTGGCCATAGATTAATAATTTCCGTTTTTTTTATCATGAGATTTTCTTAGAAAGAATACGTATCTTGTTGACGTTTATGAAGTTATAAAAAAGGAAATGTTTAATCGAAAATTTTCGTTAAAGGTGACTCTAAGGGTCATCATGTTACAATCTACTGGAGACTGCATAATGATCCCTTCATAATATTCTCAGAATTTAACTTTTTTCTAAAACTGTCGACCCACTAGTAGGAATAGCTCATTATTAAGTATTAAGAATTTGTTGAAAGCAGTAAAAATGCAGTAAAGCAGTATTGTTTATGCGTGGATAATTCACGTGGATGAATTTTCTGCCAGTGATTAAAGTGCTTTGTTTAGTACATGTTTAACTGCATACCCGTGTGAAAATAGTTTTCAAAGTCGACATAAAAGCTTCAAAACAAATGATAATACGGAGCTAAGAATGTAACTTTTTTTTTATTGCTCTTTATTCTTGACTAATTAAAACTATTTTAAATAATGTAATCCTAGAGCGACAGACTGGACTACCTAACGCCCTAGTAGAAGCAGGACTGAGACAGCGGCACGATGTGTTCCGCGCGCGCCTGTCTAAATGTGAGGGGAGAGGGGGTCCGGAACCCCCACACACGATATTGGGGTCACCCCGCTTAAAAGGCGGCCAGGCCTGCCGGGGTACACATGGACTTCCTTTCTAGGGTACAACTGAGGCCCCGGCCACTGTTTGGTTTTAATAGGTTCAAGTTAGACATATCACGTTACCCATTAGGGCGTGACCCGTGGGAGCTTCCACACAAAAAAGAAAAGGTATAATCAAGAGCAACTTACCAAAGAATGATGTTAAAAACATGATATCAGTGCCAAGCAGACTGTTCTCTGGGTCGAGTTGTTCCGCAGTGCCTTCTGCCGGCTCCACCGTCACGAACGCTGCGAACGTGGCCTGATGAGGATGGGGACCATGCATCTGTGTAAACAACTTACGTTTAACTAGATTTTACAAATGATTAGCGTTTTAAAGTAAACAGAGCTATGTAAAACACTAACATATTTTGACAAATTTAATGTTTATTTCGGGGATTCCCAACTTATTCAATTACATTAGAGAAAGTTCGTGATGTATGTTTGACCAATAGACACAGACAGAACGCCGCCGTTTGAGTTAACATCGATGCATTATAAAAAATACATTATTTGATTCCTACCACCCAGGACCAATACATTATTCGATTCCTACCACCCAGGACCAATACATTATTCGATTCCTACCACCCAGGACCAATACATTATTCGATTCCTACCACCCAGGACCAATGGTTGTATGATGAGCATATTTCTTTTTTTGTATACAGAATGCACATATAGGAACCATTTCATAAATGCATACCACAAATAACCAATTTACCATTTGTTATGTATCTTAGTGTAGTTTATCTAGAATATTTACGTATTTAGAAATATATAAGTACGTGTATCAGCGGTCTGTTTATCATACTACAAGCTCTGCTTAGTTTGGGATCACGGCCATCTGTAAGTTGTCTGCAGTTTTTATTATTAGTGCATTCTGAATATCGAGTACCTACTACGCTAAACAAGTAACAAGTCAGGTGAACAACTTTAATAGACATTGCATCATATGCCTATTGCTTATTTAAATACCCAAAGGTAAAAGAGAAGTAAGATTATCATATCTCTTCATTGCCGACTTTATCTCCGTACCTCTGTACCCTATATCATTACTACTAATTAAGACAATTTAAATGATACCTCCAACATCGAAATCAATGAAGCCGTGACAAATATACAACACACATACATGCATACAGTCAAAAACATAACGCTTCTTCTTGCGCAGTCGGCTAAAATACTTGTTTGATTAAATTAATAATAATAATTTTGAGGAAGTCCATGTAAACACGATCAGTGCCTGTCGATTTTAATGTCAGGAAATCAAAGATTTACTTATTTTCGCTTACGTATTAAAAGCCGGTATATTTTAAGTAAGCTAAGTATGTTTATAATATACCGGCTTTTAATACGCAAGCGAAAATAACTAAATGTTTGATTTCCTGACATTAAAATCGACAGGCACTGATCGTGTGGTATTATACTTATACTTTTTTACATAATCTTTAATAAATATTTAGTGGTTAATTAGTAATCTACTAGGAACTTCAAGTAAGGTTATAAATAAGAACCTTGTCACATTTTCTATTAGGTAGTAAGTAATATGACGTACATACCGAAATATTTATTAGTTATCAAGTTATTAATAATCGACTAACTGATTTAACACCATACCAACAAACAACTCAAGAGTAGTAACTGCGCTGCCTGCCTTTGAGGGTGATAAGGGGGCTGAGGGAAAAAGGAAAGGGGTTTTGGGCCTCCGGTAGTGTTACTTGACAACCGAGTTTTTGTGAGGCCGTGACATTACTCTGGTCGAGCCGGCCTATTCGTGCCTGAGTATAGCTCTCCCACGGTTAAATAATAAGGCACACCGCTGAGAATAGCTAAACCCAATTCGTTGCGTAGAGATGTAGTTTCACTCTGCATCCTCTATCGCTTGTATCATGGGGAGTGTTCAGAGGAATTGTTCGGACTTATACCGACTGCTGGTTTCCGCCATCGTCCTACGCGACAAAATATCCATCACCATCACCTGGACGATTGGCACTCCACCACTGTGCGCTTCTCGAGAAGCTTTTTGCCTCGCACAACCAGCTTATGGAAGAAATTGTCGCCTGCCGTATTTCCGAACCGATACGACCTTCAAACCTTCAAGAAGAGAGCGTACCTCTACCTAAAAGGCCGGCAACGCACTTGTGACTCTTGAGTTGCGGGTGTCCATGGGCGGCGGTAGTCACTTACCATCAGGTGACCCGTCTGCTCGTTTGCCCCCTATCGCATAAAAATAAAAAAAATAAAAAATTCTAAGAAATACTCGGCGCGGGCGCACCGCTCAACTTGCAAAGGGTTACACTGACGTCTTAATGACGCATTCAAGTGTTTATTTTTTTTTTTATTTTGTCTTGACTATAACAAGATAAACAAAGTTAAAAATATGTTTTCGTTCTTTCTCACGCTCACCGAAATAATTATGTGATACTAAATAGGGGATGAAAACATATGTAAGTAGCTTCTGATATTAGCTAACAGTCATTTGAATGACACTAAAAATGCGTCTGGCTGATTTAAATGTCTTTGCAAAACGGAACAGATATCAATTCTCATAAAATGGCATTATTGACAGCCCTGAGCCTATATACATACATCTTTAGGTCCTAATTACTAATACACATAAAAATGGCAAAGTAGCTTCCTGCGTAAACGACTGACCCAATTTTGAAGAATTTTAGTATAGACGGAGACCATATTTAGGCAAATAGGCACATAGGGAAAATTGGACTTGGAAGGATAAAAATTTGTAGAAGTAAATTTTACGAAGATGTGCTTAGTTCTGGCTGCGTGAAATTTTGCCCCTGACCGGGTACAAAATTTATACATAGACGGGAAAGAGTGGAGGGGGGTCAGAATGCAACGCAAGCGCTACTTCACATCCGTTTTTCTGTGAGGCCGTGGTATCGCACGGGTCGAGTCGGCCCATTCGTGCCTAAGCATGGCTCTACCACTGTGTAAAGTGTTTTGTCGCTAGTTCATATATGCATATATATCTAGCCGTTCTCAGTCGGTACTTTGCTGTCTCTAGTACTGTTAATGTACTACATTGTTAATCACGGCTTATTGAGAGCCGAAGCCAGTTTACGTTGTATTCATCTTATATAAACGAAAGATAAGGTTCACACACCATGAACTAATGATGAATTTTTTCATAAAATATGAAGTCTTAAATAAATAACAAAGATAAATAAAAAAATTAAGTCATAAAAAATGTAATCTAACTGACAAACCATTATTTTAATTTTATAAAATTAATTATAATTAAAGAGTTAGTTAAAAGTGTTAGTTCTATAAACAAACAGAAATTTTGTTATCGCTAGATAGCTTGTTCGAGATTATGTACCAGTGTATGTACCGCATGTTTACATATACATATGTATGTATGATCACTATTAGTTACTGTCTTTAGGACTCTTCTTGCCGTAATTACTGAACCATTTTTGATTAATGTTGGTGTAATGATAGAGGGCACGTCAAGGAACGTAGGCTATTTTATGACTAGAAAATAAGGTGATGAAATGAATTTCCGGACCCCCAACTCACACTCTCCTCTTTCCTCTACTTTCATCCTTCCTCTCCTTTTTTCCATCTCCTCATCCCCCTCCTCGAATCTCCCCTCCCTCATCACTCTCAAAGGCGGGCAGCGCACTTACGACTCTTAAGTTGAATGTGTCCATGTTGTAACTTACCATCAAGTGACCAGTCAGTCCGTCTGTCACACTTCATATACGAAAAAAAAATAAAAACAGAATAAAGGTTGAATGGGAGTGATTTCTATAAATAAAGTGTTAATTTAATTTAATTTAATTAATTAATTTAATTTGTTAGTTTAATTAAATTTCATATAAATGTAATGTACATTTATATATTGACCTATTATTGTCATTCTAGAACTGTAGGTAGACACTGTGTTATATAAAAATCTGATCACTTGACTTATGCAAATGTTTTGAGCACTTGAACTTGACCGCGTAATAATTTACTATAATTATATATTCATATTCAGTCTCATTTAATATGCGAATGTTTATTTATAATATAATAAATCCGGGTCAAGTAAACATTTTACTGTAACTTTAGCAGAATAAACAAATTGTAACGTTATAGGGTGTGGCCGCCTTGTTCTACACACGTGATCAGCAAAACTAATTATTGGAGATAATTTAGAACACTAGGTCACGACATTTCACAGATTCTCATTAGACACCTATTACAAATTGATACTATAGTATCTATAGATATTGGAGTTAAATGGAGGTGGAAGTTAGGTTCAGGGTAGGACTTCGAGAGGCTTCAATTACAGTCCGGCCGGTGATACTATAAACACTTAACTTCATTGCTGCAGCTGGGAGAAAGAGGACTGTGCCAGGTCCTTCGTCCCGTCCATCCTGCCTTTCCTGTCAGTATAATCCAAATTTTCCCATCTTATTCCCAAGTGTCCAGGTAACATCAATTGGCGTGCTTCTTGTTACGTGAGTGGGACTGAGTTCTAATTCATAAAGCTGCCTACCTTTTCTCGTTGGAATAGAATAGGGCTCCTATAGCTCGAATAGGCGACCAAGGTACCCATGATGAAGGCATCTATAACGTGGGCGTATGAGACGTCTATCCCTTAAGAAGTATAGACATGAGGGTATGTTATGTTTTTAAAAGTGGTAGAGCCATGCTTAGGCAAGAATGGGACGGCTCGACCGGTGCGATACCACGGCCTCACTGAAAACCGGTTGTGAAGTGACACTTGAGTTGCATTTCTCCGAAATTAGTGAGGTTTTCGGAGGCCCAACTCCCTTCTCCTTATTCCTCACCCCTGACATGCCAACCTTTTTTCCCATTTCCCCATCCCCGTCTCTTACCCCTCCCCGCATTCCTTCAAAGGCGGGCAGCGCACTTACGACTCTCCAGTTGCAGGTGTCCATGGACGGCGGTCGTCACTTATTATCAGGAGACCCGTCTGATCGTGTGCCCCCCTATATGATATAAAAAAAAAAAAACAAAAAATGTATAAACCAACCTTTTAGACAAAGGTTTGAAAGTGGAGCATCCTTTAAATATTTAATTTTAACCTTATATACTTGACGTTGTACCCTAACTCTCCTTTTGATCCAGATCCTTTTCAAATTAAAAATTCCATTTTCTTTTCTATAGTTTCCTAACATTTCATTTAATAGTTACTCTATGAACAGAACACAATAAAAAATATATTTTCGAAGTGACAATTCCTCTCTAGTTATATCTGTGTTCGGTCACTGCTCCTAAGGGTAGTAGTCTGATTTCTATATAGCCTGTATTATACCACAATCCAAACCAACAAACATCTATTTAAACAATTGTTTGAATGTTCGTAAAGTCCCCGCGACACAGGAAATAATTCTAATGCGGAAGGCGTCCTTAAAAAAAAAAAAACTTGACTATTTAATTATTACCTGTGGTAGATCTTCCCCTTCCATTTGTTTTTCTCTCTGCACCTCTTCATAAGTAGGTAGTTTTGAATTTGCAGCAACATCGTAAGGTGGTGGTGCCGAAAAGTCAGCTTGTGGCGGTGGTATGTCTTGGAGATTGTCTATGAGTAAAACATTATTTTGAGATTATTTTAAATTTATAAGATGCATATACAAATCTGCAATGTTAGTTATAAATAAGTATAGGCAATAAGTTACATTGGCATAAGATTATTACAAATAACTTCTATCTTAAAATACAGGGATTGTATTTCAGACAGTCTCAAAACTACTTTGCTGAGCCAGAGGTCATGGGTTCAATGTCCATACAGGACAAAAGTTTGTAATCCACAAGTAGTTGTCCAGAGTCTGGTAGTTTATGGTGTTCCTCTCATGTATGTCTGTTAGTCCTTTAAAAAATACTCTTTTTTGGATGACAAACAAGCACACGGGTCACCTGATGATGTGACAACCACTGCCCATGGACAATTCTTACTCATGAAATGTACATGCCTGCCTTTCAGAGTTATGTGGAGGGGCAGGTGGAGGAGAGGTGGGTCTGAACCCACCAAAGACCTCCCGTATTTTCCTCACAGAGATAACCAAACAAAAAATTCATATATTGAGATCAGGTAATGTCAAGATCGACAATGTTCGGAGAAATACTTTTTCAGTGGTTCCGTTTGCATATACGGGACAAAGTTTGGACACTATATACATATATTATTGAAAACAAGCACTCATACAGTGGCCCTGCATAATGTTTCTATCTAATATAGATATATATTGCTGTTCTTTTGTTGGACTACCATCGAGGAAATAATAGAAAATATATTTATGTGTAGACCATGAGTCTTAGTTCTGTGTCTGATTGTCATTTATCTATAATGTGTATGTATTTATAAATATATAAGTATGTTGATCAGTAGTCTGGTTACCATAGTACAAGCGCTACTTAGTTTGGGATCAGACAGCCATGTGTGAGATGTCTGTAGATATTATTATTTTCCGTCAACCAGAATTAAATTTAACACACATATTTTCCATTTCACCTCAAAAAATGGAATCTACAGATAAAGAAGATATAAACAAAATATACCTTTTACAAGCCATGTATTGGTTAAATCAAGTGTACTATAATTTAATGGTAAGTCACTACTAACAGCCAAAATACCTGCAAGTCGAGAGTTGCAAGTGGTTCTTGAGGAGGGAAAGGAGGAAAGAGGTTTAAGCCTCCAGTGACCCATTCACTTGAAACACAATTCAAACATTGCTTAACATCTGGTTTTCAGTGTGGTGTATGTATATGTGCCTAAGCATGGGACTCTCACTACAAAAAAAATTATACATTGGCAAAAGGGACCTGCATTTGTATAATATCATAAAAGTGTGAGTTTAGATTTAGCTCTGACATATTGAAATTGCACTTCATCAGTATTATTGATTTATGTAACATTGTTTGAGTAAAGAATATAATAGTTACAAGTAAATATAGATAATTGATTAGTAATACTTATTAGTTATGGTTAAAAGAATGCAACTTTGATTGATTACTTCAGTCTGCTATTTTTTTTTAAACTGTTAACAATAGTTGTACTGTGACTCAATGTAAATAATTTTACTTTCTTTATTAATAGTAGCAGCAGCAGAGAATATGCATTATACATATATTTTAAATCCATTCCCAATCTTACCTTTTTTGAATATAAAACATTATTTCACAGAACAACAAAATTATTGTATCTTTTAGACTACTTTAGTTATGTAACCACAGAATTTGCACCATTGTCTATTTTTAACCTACTGAAAAATAGAGGAGGTTCTATGTTCAACTGTATCTCTTTTTATGTATGTATGTTAAATAATTTCTTTGCCATTGACAACATATTTATTTATTTTTTATTTAAAGGAGTGTACTTCTGCTATACTCCTGTATAGAATATGTAGTAGAATCCTAACAAAGAATCTTTTTACAGGAAAAAAATGATTACAAAATTAAAGAAAAACAAAAATGCATTTACTAGAGATTGCATTTTTTTTTAAACTGATAACATTTACAACCTCAACAAAGTGAGTCACTCTCTATACATATTATATCGAACATAGATTGTCATCACCTAGCTACAATAAAAGCTAAATAATAATGTCGCCCAAATGAGTACATATCACTTACTTATGTCAATAAATGGTGGAGGCATACTGTGGTCTATATTCGTCGTAGGCAACATCACTCTCAAATGAGCTGACGGTATATTATCACTACGAGGATGGCTCTGCAACAACAATATATCGACTTTCACATAACACATTTACCACTAATGCAGTTACATAAATAAACAACTATAAAAAACAACTCACGACACGTACCATTTTCTATAATTTTATTCTACCACTATTTAATATTGCACTGTTTTATAAAAAACCGTGTAAACACAATTTTGCAGTTTACATACAATTAAATAATAATGCTAGCATCGTTCAAGGTTTTTCCAATAGTTTATCACATCAAACTAAGCAGGCGCAACTCACTCCTCATTCATATGAATGACGTTTAGTATCAACGTTCAAATATTGAATAACTTCATTTATTAATATCAATTCATTCTGTTACATTACTCGTCGCCTATGTCTTGAGAGGTTACCTGAACCAAATATATTTATATGTTTCATTGTTATATAAGTATTCATATGAAATAAAATTAGCAACATCATCAGTGTCTAAACTACAGAGTATTTTTCATGAAAGTGTTTCAGCACTACTTCTGAACGCATAGTTTAAAGGTCAATAACAACAGTGTGACCAAAATTTGAAAGAAACAAGAGCAAAAATAGTTAAAAGGATATTTTTTAACTTCATAAATAGTGCGGCCTGACTTATTTTCTCTTACTTTATCTACACGAGTTTTGTTGAGAATACATAAAGCGGCCGGTAGGTACTTAGCGCGCACAAGTAGGTAGGCCAGATCTTACTATAATACGTCCGAACTATAACTGAAACATAGTAGTAGTTCAAATATAAATATTCCTTAGCAGAATTTTAGCATTTAAAAGAAAAGCAAATAGCAGTTTTTGGGAAGCAACTAGCCTATCATGCACAATTGAAATCTGGTCACACTGAAAAACAATGTTGCTACTACTATACTTTAGTTATTATATTACTTTTATATGAACAGAAGTTTTAACATAACTAAAAATATTATACTCATTTAGTTTTAGCGTGGCACCGTTTGCACTTTCTGTCAAAATTACTTCATGACAAAGGGCCCTTTACTTATATCAGGTCCCAGTGACCGGGTCATAACACAGCAAAAAAAAAAACGTCAAAACAATATGGTTCTTCTCAATCTGCTGTAAACGCATAGCGTGCTCACTGTCGTAGTTTTGTATTTCGGAGATATTGCCTGTATTATTTTTCATGATTATCATATTACTTAATTGTAAATCATGAAAACGGCTTTGATGGTGGCTGAAAAGCCATCTTTAGCGCAAAATCTCGCTAACTTACTTAGTAATGCCAAGTGTACTACAAATAAAGGTTTGTTATTTAACATTTTTTTTTTCTGATTTAAACGATAAAATATGATTTACTAACACTAAATCTTTTTTTTAGCGTCTAACTCTGCTTGTGCCGTACACGAATGGAATGGAACATTTAAAAACGAACCTGTTCATTTTAAAATGACTTCGGTGTGTGGTCACGTTATGAGTTTAGATTTCACCGGTAAATACAACAATTGGGATAAAGTAGACCCTGTAGAATTGTTCAGTTGCCCTACGGAGAAGAAGGAAGCTATGCCCAGGTTAAAAATACCGGCATTCCTAGCGCAAGAAGCGAGAGGGTGTGACTATCTGATCTTATGGCTTGATTGTGATAAAGAAGGAGAAAATATTTGCTTTGAAGTGAGTCTGTAATTATCATTCTATCTATGTTACCGGTGTCCTGACATTTGACAAAAAACCAACTACAAATTTTCATTTTAAAAATAAGTTTAGGTAAATTTATACTTGATAAAGGTCATTTGACATATAAATGAAAGACAACATTTCATTAAATTTAATCTTTTTATAAACATGTTTATTTGTAAAACAATGCTGAGCATAAATAACAGTACCTGGATAACCAAGCTTTGCTCGGTATTTTTTGGTAAATCGTGTAAAACAACGAAAAAACCTGGTTATGCGGCGGCCTTATTTTTCACCTGACCTATTACAACCTTATAGATGGTGGCGAAATTTACCTTCATATACTAATGATATTGTAGCAGTTTTTCATTGCCTGAAAACACGGATAAAACGACGTTTTCTAAAACTGAAACCTAGCTAGATCTAAAACCGACCCAAAATTCAGAATTGGATTCTGTGTATTTTATTTTATTGGGGCAGTGTGTGTGTTCTTAAATTGACTATCAATCAATGGTATCAGTATTTGTATGAAATTAGTACTTGACTATAAATTATCTTTCCCAGATAAAAATATGTATGTATGTGCACATTTGCAAGATCTACATTTGTTAAAGGATGTTATTTGTTACTAATTTTTAGTCAAACATTAGTGAACCCTGTTGTTTAATTGTAACTGTCAAGATCATGCCATTTATAAAAAATGTATTAATTGATGCTGCTGCTAGTACTTTCCAAGTATTTCCTTTCCTTTTTTTTTGTTCCTTAACTCAGATAGTGTGATACATATTTTTTCTTGTGCGATAACAATGCCAATTAAGCAGTTTTTAAATGTTTACTAAGAGTTTAAATATAAAATGGTGTTAACATGAATCTAACAAATCTAACAACTATATTAATGTCTAGGTTATGAGTTGTGTGCAGCCTTATATGAAAGGGGATGTCTGTTCACCTCTAGTCACATACAGAGCAAAGTTTTCAGCGATTACAGAGAAAGATATAAAGGCAGCTATGTTAAACTTGGTCAGACCTAATGAGAATGAATCTCGCAGTGTTGATGCTCGCCAAGAACTTGACTTGCGCATTGGATGTGCCTTTACACGGTTTCAGACTAAATATTTTCAAGGTAGGATAAATCACTTTTTATATTTAGGTTACAGAGTTTAATTAAATAATATTGAAATTTTAACTATAGTGGAACAAATTCTAATAAGCTTAAAATAGTAAGTTATCTGTAAAATTGGGATTGCCTTTCTGCGATTGGTTGATAGTTGTTAGTTTGTAGGTTATCTTTTGTGCTGTTACTTGTAACTTTTAAAGTTACTTTTTAATTTCAAATGATACCTCTTTTAATACATTAGAATTAATGATAAGGTAGAGAGAATATTGTCAACCACATTCTTACAGAAATGAACTTGGATGAATAAAAGCTTTGATGCAACAGTCAGACAGTCTTTTCTATTGACTTTTATACTAAAGAAATATGTTCGTCTGCTGAATTTATTCAAGTCATTTATTCAAAACTGGTTTTGAATAAGATTTCAGGCTTAAGTATCCAGAATCTGATAAGGGGCCATATTCTGTATAATTATGTGTCTAGGTTTGAGCCTATCATCTATCCTTTCTTTTAAAATTTGCTCAAGTGTTATAAAAAAACAATATATTATAAAATATAATAAAAGGTACAGTTAATAATATTGCCAGTAACAAGATCTCTGTTCCTTTGGTCGCTTCTGAATCAGATCCGGCCAGATCAGATCTTTTTACCATAATCCTGGCTTAAATATGGGGGACCTCTGTGAAATTAATTCACCTAGCTATTCCTTCTCCTATGGTTGTCTTCCATGGTTTTAACTGTACACACACTCTTTGCGGATCCCACATTATCTCTCTTCTCTTTTCTTAATCTGTTGGATGACTGTGACTTATGTATTTAAAATGATGAGTCACTCGTAGTGTCTCGCTTCGCACAGGATTCTGAATGCAGTGCTAGTGTTAGAAAGCGCAAAGAAGTTCGAAGTATCCCTGCCAATGACGGATTACCTTGGTAATAAAAACATTGCTGCTGCCATAAAAATACCCCTTCCTCCTGAGAAGTCTTTAGGATGGCGTCAGTTTTATGAAGTGTTTATCTCCTCATTCTGGTCTCTATTATTTTCCCATGTCTATCTCTCCCGCCCCAGATTATTTTCAAGATTCTATGGAGGATCCTTTTTCAGTCTCAGAATTATCTTATATTCTTCTATAGAATCTTCTTCTTCAAAGACCTCCATGACCCTTCCCCTGGTTTTGACGATATCCCTTATTTTTCTATCAGTAAATCCTCTAATTCCTATATCTTCAAATTAATCAATCTCAATATCCACAAAGCCCTCTATCTACTCTTCTGGACAACACCTTACTCTTGGAAGGCTCAAATCGTCATTACTCCGAGTTGAATACTTTTTTTTTTCTTTAAAAGACAACTCCCGCATTAGGATTAAGTGGCAGTGTAGTGGCGAGGTGACCACTTAAACCGCTACGCCATCCGTGCAGTTTTGTCTTTACTTAAGCATGCATATATTACTGTTTAAACTAAGCAGGCTCTTGTACTAATAAAGTATTTGTATTACAGGCAGGTATGGAGACCTTGATGCATCGCTGATATCTTATGGTCCATGTCAGACACCAACATTAGGCTTCTGTGTACAACGCCATGATGAGATACAAACCTTTAAACCGGAGACTTATTGGGTACTTCGAGTTACTGCAAGCACCTCTGAAGGTAGAGAATTGCCATTGGAGTGGAAGAGAGTCAGATGTTTTGAGAAAGAAATTGCTAATATGTTCCTTGCTGGCATCAAGGAGATTAAAGAAGCAACGTAAGTTTTTTTTAAATTTATTATGTTATAAAAAAACAAACAGTTTACAAATGTCTTAGTAAAATAAACCACTGAGGTTTGTCCAAAGATGTTAGGTCCAAAAGAGACCTACTTACAGTTAATACTAATTAATGCCTACCGTTCACAAGTTCCCACGTTACTAAATATGTGTATATATAAAACTAAACAACAACACTATTACATTAGTTGCTTATCATACATGTTATTATTAAACACTAGGTATTATATTTTACATATGTAAAAGCAGAAAGGATTTTAATTTATTCCTAATGTTTCTTTCGGTGAGAACTATAACAAAATCCAGTGGCAGTTTATTACTCAGTTGAGGGACAATGTAGGTAGCAGTTCTTTCACTGTACATGTTGTTAGCCAGCTCCGTAACTTGTTTTGTGCGATAACTGCGTAGAGACAGAATGTTGGTATTTTTTATGTTGTCTGTAAAAAGTTCTCAATTCTGTAATATTTTTTTTCTTTAAAGGTAAAGTATTACAATGTTTAAAAGGTTAAATTTGGTTGTTAAAAAATGTATGTTTCAATTTATTTGACACAATATTCTTTAATATTTTTAGTTTCCTTTTATAAATTTAGGTTCTTCATAGGTTTCATCTTCATCATTCATCTTTCATAGGTTCAATTTTGATTTTGTACGGAATTCTATTTCTGAGTAAGATCATGTTAGGCAGAAAATGTCGCAGTTTATTATAGACGCGTTCAATTTTTTTTTTTTTTTATATTAGATCACAAGTTAGAGATTTTGAAAATAAAATAGTTATAAGAACGTTAAAAAATGAAAGTTCCAATATGACAGCCCCAGTTAAATTTGCAATTTATTATCGAGTATTTTTGTGAGCTGACAACTTCTAAGGTTGTTTTATTCATTTTTGGAACATTATAATATTTATTACTAACAACAAGAACAATTAATGTTGGGTCTTGTTTACAAATGGTAGACATACATATTTTTTTTTGTGGCTAGTTATTATAGAGTATTATACCATTTTAGAATCTTGATTAGTTGCGCCAATTTTAAAAACAACATGCCGTAGTGGTGTCCATACTTTTTTTTTACAAGACCATGAGTCAAAGTACACTAAGAGTAAACATATTTCAAAATTGTAGGGAAAAAAATATTTTGAACGTTTTTTGTGTAAAAACTGCGGGCAATTTGGTGTTTTTAAGAGTTGTGGTGAATAGTAGCACTATTTAGGTACAAGATAAAATAAAAAACTTAAGCATATTTGAGAAATTGTCATTGTGGTCGTTCAAAATATCATGAAAGGTATAAATTTTCAAAGAAATTCTAAATTTTTCTTGTAACTAAAAAAAAACTAGTTATATTTTTATTATTATTTTTCCTTATGTACTCATTAGCAGGTCTACCTTTAGGCGCCCGCTTATCGTTGAATTTTGGGACACCCTGTATATATAAAACAAGATAATATTTCGTTGCTTGTTGCATAGTTTTACACAAGCTGTATCTGCATGAACAATCTTTCCGGGTGACATTTTTTGTGATATTTTTTTTTTACACTACACGCACATTTTTATTTACACAACCACACGCCACGACGACTGACTGTCAATTGTAAAACTTAACCACTCATCTATGCATTTTATGATCTCTATTCTTTTTGATTATATTTACTTGTGTTAATAAATAATAAATGATGTTAATATGTAATTTTAAAACTTTGTTTTAGCATATAATTTTTTTCCATAAAATATGTTGCTAGCCTATGCTGAAAATGTACTCTTTCATGAGATACATTTTGTAATCCTTTGCAAAGCTTTGTAAAAAGAAGTATCCCATGCACTTTTCCACTATAACGTTAATTTTGTAAGAACTTTGTTAATTTATAGAGTAATAAATGTCCAAGCTAAAGAGAAAGTGAAAGCTCGTCCCGTGGCTTTGAACACTGTGGAACTGATGCGAGTGGCCAGTGCTGGTCTAGGCATGGGACCTCATCATGCTATGCAGGTAATTTATTTAAAGCTAATAATTAGTAAATTAATCTGAATCAGTGGCCCAATATGAGGTATCTGCCACCATTTTAATAGTGCATCGAACTGAAATGTTTTTACAACACTTTCCAGCTTACGCTGTACTTATAAACAATGTTGGTGTAAGATGTACCACAAACGATTAGTTCGTGGCACATAATACGCTATACATTGACGTGTGTATATCAAACCATTGTGACATACATTTACAGGAAATTCAGTGTATGGTCTTGCTTAGTAAAAAAAATATATAAGATACACGTAAAATATGTAGTGATCTCTGGGTACTATTTTGCCTGAATTTTGCTTGTCAATAATCTATGATATACAAATTTGTTTAAAGTTTGACTTCATAAATTTATTATTTCTCGCAGTGTTACCATTAGCAATTTAAATTCCTTGGCCATCGAGGTATGCTCGAATTTCATAACCTTTTAATTATTAATTAATTCCACTGATATGTTAATAACAATGTATGGTGATTGCTACATACCAATGAGGTTGGTAAACAATAAAGCAATATATCAGAGATCTTAAAGCTTTTTGCCTCGCACAACCAGCCTGTGGAACAAACTGTCGCCTGCCGTATTTCCGGACCTATACGACCTTCAAATCTTCAAGAAAAGAGCGTACTCCTACCTAAAAGGCTGGTAACGCACTTGTGACTCTCGAGTTGTCTATGGGCGGCGGTAGTCACTTATCATCAGGTGACCCGTCTGCTCGTTTGCCCCCTATCCCATAACAATCTATATATATATAACATATTGTCTTTTATAGGTGGCGGAACGGTTGTACACACAGGGTTTTATTTCATATCCTCGAACTGAAACTACCAGCTATTCTGAGAACTATGATCTAATGTAAGTAAAATCAAACCTGCTGAAATCGGCTCACAGCTTAGTAACTATTGCCGGGCAGTTATTTTGTATGGAATGAGCTCACAAAACTTATAATCTAGGTTCTAGGCCTTTACAATAATGATTGATAATAAATTTATTTGTAATTATACATAATTCTTGTAACATAATGCTTCAAATAGGGTCTATGTCGTGGAACAGGCAACTAGCTTCACTATTGACTTAGTCGGAAAGACTTCTCTTGACAATGAAAAAATATATTTCAAAAAAAATAGTAGTAGAAATAATAGAAGTGAATGATAACTTGTGAATTGTATCTTCGAACTATGAGATTACTATTTTTGGTTTAAGCGTGCGGTGACGATGACGCGAGTTTCACGCTTTGTGCTCATCCAAAAAGTACACACATATACTCAGTATATATATAGCTCATGGATAGCGTTCAGTGATGATGACTAAAAGTGAACCTTTACCTTCATATTTCAATATACGGTTTTACTACCGTGTGTATTTTGAGGATGCCCGACTAGTTTTTGGTCCCGACGGGAGACCTTTCTCAAGGAGTAAGTCGTCCAGCCGCGACGGTACTAGACACCTATTGAAAGTGTGTGTTTTATTTATAGATAACAAGGTATATAAAATAAGATGTAAAGATATATAGATAAAAGATAACAGATTCAACAGTGGTAGAGACAAGCTTAGGCACGAATGGGCCGGCTCGATCGGTGCGATACCACGGCCTCACAGAAAACCGGTTGTGAAGCAGCTCCTCGTCTCCTCTTTCCTCTCCCCTCTTTCCCATCTCCTCATCCCTCCTCTCTTTTCCCCCTCCCCGCAACCCACATCCCTCATTTTTGTTTAAAGGTGTACAATAAAATCCATTCTATTCTGTCCTGATTGGGAATGGAAACTGTAATATTGTTTTTTTTTAGAGAATTTTTTTTTTACAATTTTTTAAAGAATTTAACGTGGGTCACACATAACTAGTATTCTTGTTACCCCCCCCCCCCCTCCGCTAAGCTAAATGCTTGTGTTAGGGGTGGGGTTATGACGGTAGTGTAATGGGTAGGGTTTGAACCTGCAACCACTTGATCGTAAGTCCTACGCTTCAGCCATCACGCTACCGCCGACATTGTGACTATAAAACAAAAAAAAAACCATAATTTTTCGTGAAAACAAACTCGACAGGGGGAAAATTAGTAGCTGATACCATTAACCCAGTGAATATATGTACATATGTGCCTTGCTTTGAATATTAACCACATATTATGGTATTCAGGGGTACTCTCCGACAGCAGCAGAACTCTAACAAGTGGGGCGCGGAAGTTCGCGCCATCATCGCCAACGGACTCAACCGACCGAAGAAGGGACATGACGCCGGCGACCATCCACCCATCACGCCTATGAGGCCTGCTTGTGAGTATCTTTTTACTAATATACGGCTTGCCTGATGGTAAGTGCCTGTACAACACACAATAACTACATTTCTGATGCGATAGTCTTGTGATGATTTTTTTAATATGTAATTAATACATGTGATAATTTAAATTTACCTGTTTTTGCGTCAATACTAGCCGGCCGTAGCGCTGTCGCTGCGATCGGATTCCAAGACGCTACATGAAATGTGAACGTTATTTGTGATCACCAGTGCATACGCTGTGATCTATTTAGTTTTCACGACACATGCACATAAATTTTGAAATTGTGTGACCCTCTGTGACTGTGACTGCGGAGACTGACTTAACCTTAAGAGCTTAAAATCAGTCCTAAATATTTAATAAAATTCATCGTTTATATTTGAAAGACTAGCTATAGCCCGCGAGTTCGCTTGCGTGGAAATTGTGAAAATAAATAGCATATATGTGCTATTCCGGTCTTTAATCTGTCACTTTGCGAAATTTCATCCAGATCCGTTCAACCGTTTTGATTTATTGTAGTAGAGCCATGCTCAGGCACGAATGGCCCGGCTCCATCGTTGCTATACGACGGTCTCACAGAAAACCGGTTGTAAAGCAACGCTCCCCGAAATGAGTGAAGTTTCCGGAGGCCCAACTCTCCCTCTCCTCTTTTCCCTTCCCCTTGTCCTCCCTCTCTTCTTTCCCCTCCCCGCATTGCCCCATCCCCAGCCGCCATGCCCCTCTCAAAGGCGGACAGCGTACTAGAGAGTCTTGAGTTGCAAGTATCCATGGACGGCAGTTGTTACTTACCATCAAGTGGCCCGTCTGTTCGTCTGTCCCACTATATTATAAAAAAAAATTGAGTAACAAACATCCATTCAAACTTTTGAATTTGTAACAGAAGTAAGATTAATATAATTCGCTGTTTTTTCGCCTTCATAATTTATACTGTCATCATCACCACATCATCACCATTTATATCGCGGTTCACTGCTGGACATCGGCTTCTAACGTGTGTTTGATCGTGAACTTATTTATAGCAATTAATATTGTACTCTCATTAAAGAGTCCGTTTATTTTGTTAGCGGAGTCGGAGTTGGAAGGCGACATGTGGCGTATCTACGACTACGTGACACGTCACTTCATAGCAACTCTGTCACGCGACTGCAAGTACCTCTCCACTACCATCACCTTCCAGATCGGTACAGAGATCTTCTCCTATACAGGGAACACGCTCGTGGATGCTGGCTACACTGAAATCATGCATTGGCAGGTATGTTGCATTCCACCTTAAGTTTTCTTTAGGGTGAACTCAGATTATCGTCACGTATCGCCGTCCACTGCTGGACGAAGGAGCGCCAACTATCTTGGTCTCGAGCAGTCCGCATGTATTTCAATTTATTTTTTATACATACAACAATAACAAATTGTATGTTTTTCTAGCACTGTTTATTCTATCTCAAGTTGTTCATTTATGAAATTTTTATTATAATATTAGAAATATTATAATTTTTATTATTATTTATTACTATTGTTATTTTTAATTGCTACCGTTTGTTGTGCATTTGGTGTAAGCTTATAATTAATTGTTACACCAGCAAACGTTAAATATATAAACACATCATACTCTCTCCATAAAATACAATATTAACTCTGTTACTGAGGCCTCCTTATATGTATGATATACACACATGTGCTTGTATAGACCCCATTTTTCTATTATATACATATATATATTTTTTATGCATTTATGATGGCAGTATGACATACAGTATGACACACAATTTTTGTGTCCCGTGTGGCAATTGAACCCACGATCTCCGGCTCAGCATCCACCGTCACTACCACTAGACCAATAGGCCAGTCTGAACCAAATATACCTAACCCTAACCCTAACGCTTAAATACATGTATGATAAACTTGAAATTTATTATACTTAATTATCTTAAATAATTTAGTGTTGCATGGAACTCTGGTTCCTACGGTAAGACCTAACTTGTACTGGGGGTGTCGGGCTGGACTGCCCGTTACCCCAGCAGAAGCAGGCCTGAGACGGTGGCGTGACGTACGTTCCGCGCCTATTTCATGTGGGGGGGGCGTAAGGCCCCTATATTCCAAAGTGTGGTCACCTGCTAGCTTGCAGTTGGCCTAGTCTCCTGGGGTTCCCGGATGTTTCCTTCTGAGGGTATCCCGGGTCCCTAGCAATAGACTCTCTCATGACGGAACACCGTGTGGTTTTAGTCGGTTCGAGTCCGACATACTACTTCACCGTCAGCTCCGGTGAGGTGATGACCCGTGAGGGTTTGCACACGCTGATACGCTAACTGATGATGATGACGTCAGATGATAGCTATTAATAAATATATATATGTACTCACGCCACTATACCCTGAGTCGTAGTCAGAGGTGTATTAAACACCCACAGGATTGCCGTCAACCACGCATTGTATGACTGTATGCATACTGTCTGATAGATAACAGTCCGATCGCTTAGTCTTTTATGACAGCACCGGGAAAAATAGGGTGACCCTATTGTACTTCACCACGCGTCACAAATAATAACATTAATAAGTGCAGTTTTATTATTTGACAGGCTTTTGGCAAAGACGAGTTTGTTCCGTTGTTAAAAGTTGACGAACTACTGAAGGCTCACGACCACAGGCTTGTGGAGTGTCAAACTTCGCCGCCCGACTACCTCACAGAGTCTGAGGTAAGTACATTGTGATCGACATAATATAATGCACAAAGAGACCTTAGAATATAACATTTATACAGTCACGCCTGAATTCTGAAATGGTAGGCAGAAGCGTTATTAAACCCTTACATTGTGCTAAAAAAATGGGCAAAGTGCGAGTAGGTCTCGCGCACGAAGGGTTCTGTACCATTATCTATAAAAACGGCAAAAAATCAAGTTTTTTTTGTAGGGGAGCCCTTATATTTAAGTTTTATTTTAATCTACTATTGCCGTTATCAATATCGATAAAAAAAAATCATTTTTTTATGCGATAACGGCAACGGGAACAAACGAGCAGACGGGTCACCTGATGGTAAGTGACTACCGCCGCCCATGGACACCCGCAACTCTTGAGTCACAAGTGCGTTGTATAGGAGCCCCCTTAAATACTTATTTTATTCTGTTTTTTAGTATTTGTTGTTATAGCGGCAACAGAAATACATCTTCTGAGATAATTTCAACTATCTAACTATCACGATACAGCCTGGTGACAGACGGAGAGACAGACAGGAGGAATCTCAGTAATAGGCTCCCGTTTTTCCCTTTGGATACGGAACCCTAAAAACTAAATTGCTATTAAGGTCCATGTTATCTCGAAATGTTATATATCCTATATGTCACACATGACTGACACCCTATCGTTCTTATCAGGTACTACGGCGTGAACTTCCACTCGAAAAACGTAATCCTTCTTCTTACACAGTCGGGTAAAAAGCCCATATTAAAAAAAAAAAAATATACAATATTAAGTTTAATTACAAATGGATTATAAATACCTAAATTCATTCAAGCCTATATCCCCTAAGGGGCTGAACTATAATTAAGTCTACGTATTTTTTTTTCTTTCTCCACTGGAAGAGATGGATTGTTTGCCCCATTCTGATTCACCCGAGAATCACACGGCAAAACTAATTGACTTGAACGTACATCACCAGGTGATCACTCTGATGGAGAAGCACGGCATAGGCACTGACGCGTCGATCCCGGTACACATTAACAACATATGTCAAAGAAACTACGTGACCGTGGGGAGTGGCCGACGGCTCGTACCCACCAACCTTGGGATCGTTCTTGTACACGGATATCAAAAGGTCAGTACCACCATGTTTTAACTAGCTTTTCCCCTCGACTTTATTCGTATTTTTTTTTGGTTTTTTCGTGAAAGGTCCCCTGTGTTCTTCTCTGTACTCTGTATATAATCAAAGTTTTATGATGCTTAGTTCAAAATGTCCGAAATGTTCGAAGCGACGAAATGTATTGTTGTTAGCATAAGTTAGTGCTGACTGTAATATTTGAATCGTACATTTTTTTTTTTTATGCTATAGAGGGACAGACGAACGGACGGGTTGCCTGATGGTAAATGACACCGCCGTCCATGGACACTTGCAACTCAAGAGTCGCAAGTGCGCTGCCCGCCTTTGAGGATGATGAGGGATGGGGGATGCAGGGAGCGGAAAGAAGAGAGGAGGGATGAGGAGATGGGAGAGAGGAGAAAGAAGATGAGGGGAGAGAAAAGGGGGGAGGGGGAATGGTGCCTCCGGAAACCTCACTCAATACGGGGAAATGCAACGCAAGCGTTACTTCACAACCGGTTTTCTGTGAGGCCGTTGGTTCGATCCGCGCACGAGACAACACTTTGTGTAATTCTCAAATTGTTGTTCTGAGTTTGGGTGTTCCTTGTATCCGCTGTTTGAATGTTTGTAAAGCTCCCCGCTACGCAGGAATTCTTGTGCAAGAGTTGTCTTTTTAAAAAGAAAAAACGTCGGTTCTGTGAAAAAGTGTATGCGATCCATTTCTTACTTTTCATATAACACTAGCCTTTCCTCGCAGATTCACCTGCGTTTATGCTCACTGCTGCTCTCCTAAGAGTTGCAGGATGATGTTATATATATATATATATATATATATTATATAGATATATATATATATATATATATATATATATATATATATATATTATATAGATTACTATCTAAAGCAAAAAGTTTTTTCAAATGGAATCAGTAGTTCCTGATATTAGCGCGTTCAAACAACCAAACAAACTTTTCACCTTTATTATTAATTATTATAGATTTATCCTAAGAGCTTATAATTCATTTTAAATTACTTTGTGTTTGCGTCAATACTAGCCGGCCGTAGCGCTGTCGCTGCGATCGGATTCCAAGACGCTACATGAAATGTGAACGTTATTTGTGATCACCAGTGCATACGCTGTGATCTATTTAGTTTTCACTACACATAAAATCTCCTTCCTCTCATACGATAAGACTAGAATTTGATCCTACCAACGCAATAGCATGATCAATTCAGACCGTTTTTTCAAATTTTTTCGTCGAGTCTAAATAGTTGTTAGCACTACTACTCGCCGCTACTTATGTATAGTATGAACTGGCCCTTTAATAATGGAGTTTATTTTTTAAAATTGCTAACAGATTGATCCAGAACTAGTATTACCAACAATGCGTTCAGCCCTTGAAGAACAGCTGATACTGATAGCAGTCGGCCGGGCTGACTTCCACGCTGTACTAGCACATACCACGGAGATATTTAGAAGGAAGTTCCAGTACTTCGTGAGGTCTATTGAGGCCATGGACCAGCTTTTTGAAGTCAATTTTTCCTCTCTCAAAAGCAGTGGCAAAGCCTTGTCACGGTGTGGGAAGTGTAGGCGGTATATGAGATACATTCAGGTACGTATCACACACACGCTTGCACGCACGTAAGTACACACTCACACACACAGACACGCATGCACGTAAGCACACGCACAAGCACACAGACACGCATAAGCGCATACACACGCACAAGCAAACACATACACACAAGCACACACACACGCACAAGCACACACACACGCACAAGCACACACACACGCACAAGCACACACACACGCTCAAGCACACACACACGCGCGCTTGTAACAGATTCATTTCAAATGATATTTAAATTTAGGGTCAAAACACCTACAAGGTGTATCGCCTTTTAGCCCTAAATAATGATTTATTATGTCATTTAAGTAACCCAATTATTCATTCAAGTTGCATCTCAATTGTTATTTCAAGGTAACTTTGATATTTTTAAGGAAATTAATTACTTAAATAAAAAAAATGCACTCCGGGAGTGCTGACAGAAGTGAAAATTTATTTTGGCGCTTTAGAGATTTTTTAGATGAGTACCATGGTTAATGAATTGCATTTTATTTACAAGCATATTAGCGTAGCTTTTACAAGAATACTAGTAATGTGTGACGCACGTTCTAGTATTCTGTATAAAAAAAAATCAACAAAACTTTTATTAATTATAAGAAACTTTAAAATACATTTAATATTCTTTTATTAATCATCGTTAACAATTTCGACAACTCTTGTATCATCATTATCATTAAAATTATTACAATCTAAAATAGAAACTATAGGTTCATGGTAACTAAAATAGGAAATAAACAATTTTGATTCGAAGTTGTAACACTATTTGTCATTTTGTTTAATTTAAGTAACATACATGCGTTCATACCTGTATCCGTTAAGGGGTAGGTAGAGGTGTATTAACCACCCACCACTAACTTAACAGTGGGCAAGCGTATAGCTGTCACTGTATGACTGTATATATACTATCTGATTGTCAACAGTACAATCATTTACGGGAAGCGATGGGGCTGCCCTATTTTATACCACTAAGAACCATATGGCTATATGATTTTTTTTTTATATTTCAATGATGTTGAAAGGCGAAGCCGGCCCGCCTGCACTGCTCGCACTGCGACGACACGTACGCGCTACCGCAGAATGGCACCGTGCGTATCTACCGCGAGCTCAAGTGTCCGCTCGATGACTTCGAACTGCTCTCATGGTCATCCGGGAACAAGGGGAAGAGCTTCCCGCTCTGCCCCTACTGCTATAACCATCCGCCTTTCAGGTATAAAATAAATTTGATGATTACTACGTCTTGCCCGTGACGCCTACCTTAAAATAAAGCTTTTATTTTAATTTAGACCTCTAGCAATACAGCGGTGAAAACTGCGTTCAATTACATGCAGTAGTTTTTGCGTTATGTGTGTACTGTAACGTCTGTAACTTTGATGGTTTTGTATTGGGGCTTCTGAAAGTAAACCACTGTTATTATATATATCTGATTAATTCTTTAATATAATATGATTTGTTATGTAAACACTGTTATTCCTTTGATGGTTTTGACAATTCTCTTGTCATCTTGACATCTCACACACCATAAATACCTTACAAATATAAAGACAGGTAGACACAATCATTTTGGAAACTAATGTATTGGCTTCTGTTGCTCTAATAAAAACCTTAGTTTTTTCAATATCTATAATGTACAGATATCGGCTTGTTACAATTTTATTATACTATGTATAGATACACGGCTGTGTTGGTCTAGTGGTTGTGATCTTATCCAGGTACAATTCCAACCCCAGACTTATAATTGTCTGTGATGTTTTATTATGGATCTGTGTGTAATTTATCTATAATCGAGAATAGAGTCTAGAATGGAGTTTTCTGAAGTTATTACAATAATAATCAATACATATGTAGTATGTTGCTGAATAGCCATTTAACAGTTTTGTTATTTACGCTTTCAAATTTTATCTGCTAAAAACATCATCTTGAAAGAACATTTTGTACCCAAAATTAAAGATCGTTATGGGAAAATATACTAGATTCTTATTAGAAATTATATATCCTAAATATTTTATGTCTATTACAACAAAAGCCTGCAACTAAAACAGGGTTCCTATTTAAGATTAAAATGGGTAAAAAAAACACATCTTTGTAGACAGACAATGTTAAGTACATTTCGTTTTAAAGAACTCTTTTTTTAATAACCTTATTATTTTTCATATATCAACTATAACCATTTTGAAAATACTAAAAGTTTACCACCAATATTTAATTCAACATTTTTTGTTCAATTTTAAATTTTACTGTAGTAACCATCTATATATTATTTGAGTTTAACACATATAATATTATGAGTATATATGTAGTATAAAGAACATTAAATGTTTCAGGGACATGAAAAAAGGGTTCGGGTGCAATTCGTGCACGCACCCGACGTGTCCGTACGGCGTGAACTCGACGGGCGTGTCGGGCTGCGTGGAATGTGAGGCTGGCGTCCTCGTCCTTGACCCCTCCGCACCTAAGTGGAAGTTGGCCTGTAACCGGTACGGGAATAATTACCCTTTTTCAGATCTGATGGGTGATGACCTGTTGGGGTAACCACATGTCATCACCTCATCGGGGTCATACAGTGAGATGATATGTCGGACTCTGATCGACTAACACCACACAGTGTTCCGTCATCGATTTTTCTGGCCTTAGGTGCACTCTAGAAAGGGAATCCCTGTGAATGTGTATAATTACCCTACTGCGCTAGAAATAGGATTATTTTGTTTGGGTGTATGTGTGTGTGTTCATATGATGTTTCATTGTCTAGACATCTAGATTAATTTCAACATGTAAAGTGTCATTGGTATCGTCTTAATAGCGGGAATTACATAGGTGACATTTTAAGATAACGGTGGCAAATAAAAAATAGGAGAAAATAATAATTTTATTGCAATGCAGTTTTTTTTTATTGGGTATTCGAATAGGCAATTGTCTTCGAAATCACCTGATGGAAATCTAAATATATTATATATATATATTTAAAATGCTAATGTTAGTACCTATAGACAGGGTTTTCTGTATCACCACCAACTCTAATCAACTTCCCGTTGGGGTGGTAAATACCCCTTGATCTCCAGTAAGGGAGTTTGGTTGTGGTGAATGGAAGTGGGCAGTTGTGGGTGGCAAAAATATGACTTTTCTAACTCATTAGGACTTCTGGAAAGATCTCAAAAACTGTTATTATCAATCTGGAGCGTTCTAGAAAGTTTCTTGGAATGATGTACCAAATTTTAAAAATAAATTTGGCCGTGAACCCTGAATGTTGGGCTGAAATTTTCTTCCTGGCATATTTAGGTCAGTCAGGTAAGTCATTTCAAAACAACAGTTGTACCGACATATATTTTGTAGAGATTTGGAATCTGTTGTTTCTGAATTTATATATGCCAGTAATTCTGGTGGTGGTACATCTAATCCTGGTAAATTGTCTTTACCACTTGAGCAGCACATACCAGCAGTTGCTCGCTTAAATTTCTGTGCATGTTAATACTAGCATATCTATCCATTATTCCGATGACAGCATTTGGGGGTTCCCTGTACTTTTTTCTTTTTGCTGTCATAATGGAATCCCTGAAGTTCTAAACTCTTACGTGCTGCAGCTCTTTGTTGGCGTAGAGTGGCTATTTTTGCTTTACTTGTTCTCTTTTCCACTTCACGTTGATCAGCAGCATGACGATCTCGAATCGATTTTACTCAGGATCGGGTTTCTTCGTTAGCGCGTGCTCTTTCTTCTTCGGTTTGATTTCCTCTAATTCTTTTCACTCCTTTACGAATATTCGAAAGCCGTTTTTCTCTTTGTTCTTCTGTTTCATTTTTTGATTTGATTCGCACTTTAGATTTTGTAAATCCTTTTTTACGCTTTGTCATTTTGTATATGTAATGTTGTTGATCTCTTGATTGTTACCATGATAACACTGACGAGAAGTCACTGAATTTCGTTTTATATACCATCAGACATCGAAATATCTAGTATTAGAACACTCGAGAACATTCAAATGGTTTGTTTTTTTTTTTTTCACTTGTCAAAATCATTTGATTTTTTTTGACACTACGGGGTTTTTACCAGCCCAACGGGAAGTTGATTGGAGTTGGTGGTGATAAATAAAACCTTGTCTTTACTTTCTAACATTAGAATTTTATATATATATTTAGATTAAGATTATACAGTTCCACAACTTTTATAAGTTACCTCCGCAAAACTGTGGGAGGTTTAAGAGTTACATGTTATCTATATTATTAATATACTATCTTATGGGTTTACGCTGTGCTTTCATTAAAAAGGACCCTCATATAAAGTAACTCGTCTGCTATTTTACACAACGCGTAAACAAAATATGTTTTATTTAAACATATCTTTACTGAAGAGGAATACCATCATTAACTAATAATTGATTTTTCTTATTCTTTTACTATGTTCTCTATGCATTCCTAGGTAACCCTAACTCTTGGTCATGCTGTGCGATAGCTCATGTTGTATTTACGCTATTCGATCATTTGTGTGTCTAATACCAAAGATATTTTAGCAACTATAGATTATTATTCGACGCTGTGAGCTCTGCTACATTAGTTTAATATCGTCATTGAATAAAGAAGCTTGCCTTATCAAACATAATGAGACTACCTCTCCTTCAGCACTAACACAAATATTTTTGTGATTTCGAGTTTAGTGTACAATTGTTTTTATACACAACCCATATCATACTTGTGTTATTTATTTCTGAGCTAATACTAATACTTAAGAGTTGTTTATAATGGTTTTATTTAATATTAGTCATTTCCCTTCAGTTTCACAAGCGTTTATAGTCATTAGGCTCTTAAGTGAACGTTTCCTTCTTGAATTTAAATTTCGCATAATTATCATGAGTAAGACTATTTGTACTATGTTGCATGCAATGAAGCGCTGGTGTCACGTGTGAATGAACGGGTTCTCTCGATTTAATATGGCTTTTAAGTGTCAATGAATGTAATGTGGCGTGTCTGTTCCAGGTGTGACGTGATAATCAACATATTCGAGGACGCAACGCGCGTGTCGGTGTGCGAGCAAGCGTGCGCGGCGTGCGGCGCTCAGCAGGTGACGGTGGAGTACCGAGCCGAGCGCACGCGCCTGCCCGCCGCCATCACCGAGATGACGGCCTGTCTCTACTGCGAGCCGGCCTTCAGCGCTCTCGTACGTACCTTCCACATTATGTATACTGTAATTGGTGGAGTACCGCGCACCGAGATGACGGTTTGTCTCTATTGCGAGCCGGCCTTTGCTCTCTGTTAAATATTTTTTTAATAATAATAATAACTTGACACATCTCACACGCGGCCGTCTGATCCCAAACTAAGCAGAGCTTGTTTTATGGTAACCAGGCAGCTAATAAGAATACTTATATGTTTTAAATAGATACATATTATAGATAAATTACACCCAGACACAGAACAAATGATCATGCTTCATCATCAAATATTTGTCTTGGGTGTGAATCGAACCCACGATCTCTGACTTAGCAGTCAGGGTCATTAACCACTAGTCCAACAGGCCAGTCAATTGTAGTTTTATAGAGGTGTCTAGTATATACTAAGTGACTAAGAGCTGGGTGGTGTCGTGTAGGTGGAGAAGCACCGGGCGGTGGTGTCTCGCGCGGCGCCTGCGCGTGGTCGCGGCGGACGCACGCGCAAGCCCACGCACCGCAACAAGCAGCCCAAGGACAAGATGGCGCAGCTCGCCGCCTACTTCGTGTAGCCGCCCGCGCTACTGCTCCGCTCTCTCACCGGTCTTGACAGGACTACTACATCTAAGTGTTTTAAATAGCGGTAGAAATATTCCTTTTGTTGATTCGAGTAACTTGTAATTATTCTAAACTACTTTGTAAAAATCAACCAATCCGGTAATATATACTTCATCGCATTCTAGCAAAGTATCGAATTACGTTGTAACTGCTTATTCTGTATCAAGCAGTAACAGTTCTCATAAAGTGTAATTATGTATAACTAAATTATGTAACTCGACTGAAAACTTAAACCATACATTTTTATAACACATTACTAAAACCAATAGCCTAGGCCTATTAAGAGGTTCCCTGTCCGATGAACATAAGATTTACATGACACTTTTCGTATCAACACTAACAAGTTAATGACTGCCTCGTTTGTCTAGCGTTTAGCGCATGCGACTACCGATCGAGAGTTCTCGGGTTCGATTCCCGGGTCGAGACAAAAAGTGCTATTGGGTTTTTCTAATAAGAAATTCTCAGTAACAGCTCGGAGTTTGGAAGGTGGCGGTTTTACACCCCCGTTTCTCAGAGAGCACGTCAAGCCGTCGGTCCTGGTTGCCATGAAAACCTATCACAGTCGATATATTGGGAAGTCAGCGCCCTTAAATATGCTGAAAACTAGTTCCAAGTATTCAGTTAGCCCTCAGGATTTTGGAGGTCAAATGCCAGACAAAACGTGGAAAAAAATATTTTCAGGCAATAAACTACTTGGACTAGAGGCCAACCCTTATAGACAAGGCAATAATATGGGGACGTACGGAATCCGTATCAATAATTATGGCAGCTTGAATATGACATTGCATGGTAGCTGGACGTACATTACTTGCATTAAAATCGTTTAATATATACATATATTAGCCAACGTGCTTCGCTCCCTGTCAAAGTCAAATGGCATTCATTTCCAAAAGGCCCAAAAGGCACTTTTGAACGTCAACATTTACCTTGAAATAGAACTAATTCTAGTCGCCCCTTCCAAAATGTAGTTTCTTTTCCAAAATGTAATTTATCTTGTGGACTTCGCTGTCCATTTATCAAATACATAGGCACAACGCCGCCCATCAAGCTTAGCGATAGATCTTACCGTGTTTAAATCTCTAATTTATCTTGTTGCCTAAAAATAACTATACTGTCTGTTAGTATTAAGGTTTTAAATATTTTACATTGATTTAAAAACCGTTCCTAACCACGCAACGTTTTCAGAACTCACAATATCAAAAAACTAATTGTCAAGTCCTCGAGTGTAAAGATTGATAAGAGTATGTAATGATAAGAGAGGTAGCGATGAATATATTACTATTAATATAATTCAACAAATATACACATGTATGGAATGTCTAAGAGAAAAACAAAACCTTCAAAAATTATCTGAATAATGACTAGATTAATGTTAAGAAAGTGTAATTTATTTTTATGTTTACGTTTTGTTCTTCACAAGTTATTTTGTTATCTATACTTGTCTCAACTTGTATAACAATATGAATTATCGATGTTATTTGATTCAGTGACGGTATGTATACAACAGTGGTCAGTGTATATATAATCGATTTGCCTGAAAGCGTCTGATTAAAAAACCTACAAAGATATTAAGTTATTTAATTGCCTCAGTGTTTTATTTACTAAATTAATGATATATTTATTTATCCTTAGTGCACAGTATTTTTTCTGTATGGAAGGTAAGCTGTAACCCTTACCTTCTGTACTTCTCACTATGTATATGCAAATTTTAATGACGATCGCTTTAGTGTTTTAGACGTGAAACATAACAAACATAAAACACTCACTTCTGCATTTACATAAATTAGCATCATAAATGCAAATCTGATACTGTTTGTTTGTTTCAAATACAAATACATAGTATTTATGTAATTTAAATATACGGTTTTACTCGTGTGTATTTCGGGGATGCCCGACTAGTTTCGGTCCCGACGGGAGAATTTCCTGAAGGAGTAAGTCGTCCAGCAGTCGTAAACGTAACGTAAACTGTATATTTCGTTTTTTGTATGGGATGGGTCGCAAACGAACAGACGGCTCACCGGACGGTGACTACTGCCCGCCCATGGACATCCGCAACTCAAGAGTCACAAGTGAGTTGCTGGTCTTTTAGGTAAGATACGCTCTTTTCTTGAAGGTTTGAAGGAAATACGGCAGGCGACAATTTGTTCCACTGGCTGATTATGCGAGGCAAAAAGCTTCTGCAGGAACGCACAGTGGTGGAGGGCCAAGCACCCAGGTGATGGGGGATGCAAAATTTAGTCGCGTAGGACAAGCGGTAGAGAATGCAGAGTTAAACTACATATCTACGTAACGACAAGATGTCAAGCCGATCAGAAATATATTGGCAATCGATTATGCTGGTCGCTCTCCTTTGAATGCGATAGGAAGAAGCTGGTACTGTGGTGCACCTGCATAGAGATGAAAACAGTGTTCCATGTGCAGCCGAACCTACGCCTTCTTAAAGTTTATATATTTGTACTCACGTCTGTGTTCTTGGTAGGCAAAATACGTGCACGTTGTTATGTTTAGGCGTTCAGCAATACAGAAATGAACAGGGAATATTTTAGATACCAAAAAAACTTACTTCTTCGTGTAGATATGAGGGTAGGAATAAAACAAAATGAGTATTGAAGTCTTCATTTTATTGTGAAGGTTGTCACCTAGTACAATGTATAGATACAGTACGACATAAGCTTAAAATGTATTACTGTATTTCTCTTTACATTAAAATTTTACATTTGTTCATATTCGTAATGGTGGTTGAACACTGTTCAATGACTCGTAATAAAACTGGGACTTAATTGGCTATCTGTTTACTTTATAGAGAGCTGGAGCTTCGAAATAAATTGGGTTATACTATATATTATAATATTATATAAAAGCAAAAAAAACAAACTCGTGATGTACTCTTTTATCTAAACCAACCTTAATAAATTAATGAATTGTCTTCAGTTTAAACAAACAAGTATTTTGAGCTTCGAATAAATAAATTCAACGGCTTAAAATGTTATTATATAACATTACTCTTTTGAACCAAATATAAGTATTGAAAAGCTGAAAAACTTATTCTTTTTCGTTTGAAAAACTGACTGACGGAGTCACTGTAAAAAGTACTTCTAAATGACGTGGCTGTGTTTGCTACTACTATATAGGTTTATACAATATATTAATGGTACTCGTCGTAATCTATATTAAACTTAAAAAAAGCGATGTAAAAAAATGCAATCTAGTCTCGTAATAAATAATGGCTTAAATAATGAAGGTACCAACTAACACACGAATGTTAATAAAAGAAGATTATTATGATTTAATAAAAAGAATTATAAAATCAAATAATCTTTTTGGCTGTTCTATAGTGTTGCCAGCAAATTTATAATTGATTCTCAGAGAATCTCGACGGACCACCTTTTTTATTTATGTTTTACTCCCGTTAAATATGTCAGTTAGGATCAGATTAGAATTTTACCAACACCGTTTTTTTTATGAAAACTTATAGAGAAACTAAGTTGTTGTTTGATTGAGCCCTTGAAACAAACCATATTTTCATATATTCTACCTAAAAAAGATTTCATATTTGTACCTGTAATACAGTAATTATTGTGAAGGTATGCTTTTATAACACGTAAGGCGAACTTATTTCCAAACTCCAGCTAAACTCTGGTGATCAATGTTAAGGAATCAGCATGAGCGTTTAACTATTGTTAATATTTTACGAGTGCTGCATAGTTTAGCGAGGTTATAATAGAAAACAATCTATAAACCACAGAACTGTTCTATATGCTATCCATATATATAGATACTTTGAATATTTACTCAACGCGAAAAAAATATAATAATAATAAAAAAAATTAAAAATGCGAAAATTAGCTTTTGTTTTTCTAGGGAATATCAAGCGGTTGTAAAATTAATATCACAAGCAACGGTAAAATGATTCTTTTTTTTTTCAAAATTATAAAGAGCAAAATTTTTATTAATAATTACTTGTTGTAGGTACCTAAATAATTTTAAAATAACGCGGGTTTGTGCCAATTTTTTTTCTATTATATATCACAGATTAAGCCAATATGAAATACATTTTATATGAATATGTATGTACACAAGATTAGAATTCGCAATAGAAATTAAAATTACAATTATTACATAAGTATATCGATTATCGCAAAATCATAATTATCTGCTTGAAAAATTTATAAGTGTAATCCTGTTCTTAACGAAAAATATCTACATACTTATTCGGTGTCAGTTTTGGTCACATGGAGAATAAAATTTCTTTATAATAATCTATTTTATTCATTCTACGTGCAACTGTTGTTCATGATTTATAAATCAACTTTTTGACAGAGACACCCTACATTTTTTACTAAATGAATATTCTCAAGCAAAGAAAACTAATACATTTCTTACATCATTAAATAGCACTGATATGCTTTAAAAACATCACAACTTTCAATAAAATCAATAAATGCCATTTAGACATACATTTTACTTAAAAAAAAAAGTTTTGTTTGTTCGAATACTTAGGTGGAATGTGCTAGACTTTTTTCTGAGACAAACTACAATTTGGTGAACTGTCATTTATATTTTTATCAGACCAGTATTACTGATATATTTACACAATTATTTGCGTTTAAATCACAGATACTATTCGATACTGTACATACTTCAATGATGAATAAGACTCTCCAGTTCACTAAATTGTGCTTGCTATCCAGAATGCCGACAGTCATTGACTTAGAATGAAGACAAGTACGTACAGATATTAAATTAATATAGTTATGGTTGTGCATTTATATATTGGTATATAATCTACTAACTGCTACCGTTCAGTAGTATATAACTATTTGCATACTTTTCTATTGACAATGCGAGAATCACGCATTTTCTGTACATTTAATATTTTCCCTAAAAACTTGGTTTGAGATTCATGTTTTAATTATAGAAAATATTAAATACTCAGCCGTGTTCAATGTTTAAAACTTACTATGTGTAATTTTAATATTAATTTTAATCTCACTGATTTTTGATAACGTAATTAACTTCTAATAGCTTTATATGCTTATAGCGATTATTTACATTTCAATACCAAACCGAATAATTTCCAACTCTAACTTGTAAGCAATCTTTTCATAACTCATGATTTATATTTTACTTTTTTGTACAAATCCGCAGTGATTTTTTGATTTTGTAGCTATCGCTTCTGCTTCGTCGCCTTTAAAAAAAATAACATCTTATTTGAAATGAATGTCTATGGAACAAATAACTTTTTACTGACAACCTCAGATAACATAGACAAACAAGTGTTTTTATACGTGATTCTGTAAGCAAATATGAATGACAAACATGAAGCACAAGTTTAAGTATTTTAAACTTATCACCCAGTGAATGGGCACCTGTATGCTTTATTCTTATGTATTTGAATAATTTATCTATGTACTTATTAACTAATAAGTCAATAAAAATTAAATTTAAAATTCGTTATCTTCACTTATAATAATGTTATTACCAATATTTAATTAAAGGAAATTTGGGAATATAAAGGAACTTCGCTACGAATGGCGATAAACGAAGTTTTCCTTAATAAATAAGACTACACACGCAATGTTTATCAAAAACGCATACTTACTTAGCATATGTTAGGTGAAGGAAATCCAGATTATCACCATTTACTTTCTCTACAAGAATATCTGGGAAATATTATCAGACGGTAGTAAGTTAGTTTTGTTTTAATACATTTAAAATTAAAAGAGGTAGGTAGGAGGAGAAACAGCAGATAACTGACTTGTTATTTTTACTCTGATAGAAATACGTACATTAATATAGAATAGATAAAGAAACATAGTTATGGCTACGCTAATGCGACAGATTAATTCTTTTACTTCTTGTATTAAATTATTATAACTTTTTTGCATCTGAGTATTAGGATTTAAGAGAACAAAAAAAATCCTAAAGCAAACATAAATTTGTTACTAGTATACATATCGTTAGCCTATCGCCACGTCCACTACTTTACAACGACCCAAAGAGTGCGAACTATCTCTGTAATAACCCGTATCCAATAAACGAGATGCATGTTAAAATGAAATATTACTGAGTTCGTTATCTGCTGTCGCTCTAGTTTATTTTTATACCATCGCTTTATAGATTTTTATTTACAATATTTAGGACATTTAAAATATAGAATAGTAGCAATTAGTTATTTATAAACTCCTATCGCATTGAAGTTCAATGTTCAATTAAAATTGCTGATTCTTATTATCAAAACACAGTAGACGTGATATTCAGTATGTATATTATTGTTAAACAGGGTCAACAAGTAGTACAGTAAATAAATTACACAAAGTAATGAAATGTCCCATCTTGTATCGTCTGCGATGTGTAGAAATGAAACAGTTACACCCCTTCGGGAATAGGCGTAAATATATGTAAGCATCAACTTCGCAGTACGGTAGCAGAGTTTTATTTTTACGTTTTGTAATTTAAACATTTTTTATTTCAATTTTTCCGTAGGAGTTACGATTACGTGCGCAGTTTTAGTTCATTTTTACTATTCCATGTTTTAATAAAATTCTCCTAAGCACAAATCTGTGTAGGTTTCGCTTTACTGTCAAAAACAAGAATACGTCTTTTATAACGGCTACTAAGTAATGTAAGCTAAATATATATTATTTATCATTGAATTTAATATACTCTGACAAGTTTCAACAGGTGTAAGATGTGGTTTCAATCGTAAGGCGCAACTGTAACAAATACACTTACATAGGTACGCTGAGTATTAAACAAATTAGTTTATGCACGTATTTGTACTCTTAAGTATTACACAAGTAGGCAAATGGGATATAATACCACGACTAAACCTCTAACTTCACTAAATGGTCCAAATTTAGTATGAATTTACACATAACACGTTATATTTGGTAGCGACGATAGCTCGATGGACCCATTCTAGATATTTTATTATGCATTTTTTTATATGACGACTCCTTACGATTCCATAGACAAGGTTGATACATTTTTAACACCAAATTACAAAAGTATACAAGTATTTTGAAATTAAATGTCATACCATATGCCAAAACCGAAATATTAGCAACGATAAAAAAAACTTGGCATGTTAAGATACTGAAAACTGAATTAGTATGACGGCATAGCTACATTCTTGTTATTGTCATAGAACGATTATATTAATTACGGTTTATATACTTTGCTCCTAATTATTTTGGTCTTGGAATATGGTTAGAATGTTTATCTATAAGTATGAGAGAATAACTTTACAATTTCAGGTAGGTATACACGAACTGTAGAGTAAATAAGCTATGGATAGCTTATATAATATTGAGCCACTGAAGTGTATAATATATTATATTTAATTTTCACTATTTAAAGCTCTTAGTTTTCATTTTATACGAATTCTATTTCGCATCGAATACTAATGCCCTTTGAACAGAATGTAGCGTTGATGGTTCCTCATAAATGTGCGAACATTGAATGACTTTCTATCTAAGTCATAGTGGAGAATGTCATACGAACAAACATTTATGAGACCAGGTCAAACTGCGTTCTGTGATAGGCAATCCGTTTAGATTATATTAGATATAACAATTAGTAAACCTTTACAGAGTGACTAGAATACATTATTAAAAAAACAAAAGCTTTGCTTTTGGCAATTTCGCGTAAAGTATTTATATAACAAGATCAGTTTTTCACGAAAATATCCTTAACACTCACCTATCGAGTTCGTTAGGAAGGTCACTTAGATGTAAACACTGCACTTATATTATAGTGTCTCATGTTCAGTATTTAATGTACATAATCTTCACTATTTCATAAGATAATTACAATGTGATTAAACCGCCAATATTTTAATCTTAGCCCCTACCTATACCAGCAGCGAAACTTTACCTTAAAAGTAACACAATGTCAGTATACAACAGGTTCATTATATAGTCCACACTTGCACTTTCTCAGCTATTACACACCAGCTGGCCTGGTCGTAGTACGATGATACGACGTGCAAACTCTCCACGTATTTTTCGATCAACTGATCGAGTTCCCCCCGTTTGAAGACGTGGTAGTACCGATGGTACGTAACCGCTCCTCCCTCGGACGGTAGACTATCAGAGCCATCACTCAGAGAAGGTAACAGAGGGGCGTGTGGCAACGCTCGTGTCACTGGCGCTGGCGGCACAGGAGCCGTGTCCTCCGACGATGATCGAGTCTCTAACAGTTTTCTATCTTTATAGGATTCACTACACGATGGTAGAGAAGCAAGACTAGCGCAGCCGAGTGATGCCGTGCTGCCAGTTTTGTCACGCCTACTCCAGTCACTGCCCGCTGAAGTGTCGCTAGATTCTATTGAAAATCCCGATTTTAAAGGAGCTGTGCTGGCGCTCGAACGTGACGTAATTGATTCAGGACTTATCTCCATTTTATCCAAGTCACTCGAATCTGTAGACTGACCGACTTTTAATGAGGATCTTTTATCTGTACTCGTGCACAGAGAATCTACACTTATCTCAGACTCCAAAGAGTATCCAGTCTCCAGCGACTGACTTGTATCGTAAGCGCCTGAGTCAATAGTGATTTCAGGATTGCCGTTACTTGATGAAATTGCGCTGTCGTCGTCTGGGTTTTTGGCGTCTATGTCTGGTAACTTGGTGTCAGTTACCACTGGCTTGACTGTGTGGATATTGGCACAATTATTGAGGTAAAGATCTTCGTCACTTGTAACTTTCATAGACTTTTTTAGTTCCCTATATTTATTAATAATTGGATCTACATCCTTTGTTCTTTTCTTACTTTTTGACTTCGAAACACATTTAGGAAATAGTGTGCTTATATCGGTCTCTTGAACATCATTCATGGAAGCTATGTATTTATTTCTTTCTTGAAGTTCAGCACTTAACTTGTTAAGACCTTGCATTTCTGTGCTAATTTTATGGATATAAGGATCTTCTAAATGTTGTAAACTATCAGAGAGCTCATCTAAAATCTTCTGAGTGTTTCTGTCCTCTTCCTCTCGTTTCAATCGTAGGGATATACTTTTTTCACTGCTGCTGCTACTTGGTAAGTCAAAGTCATCCTCATTGATTCTCTTTGAATATTGGTCGATTTCTTGCAGTAACTTTTCGCTTAATTTTTCTGCAAATTCAGTTAAATGTTGAGTACGGTCTTGTTCAGGCCATTCTTCTTCTGTAGGTATTATGTCTGACTTGCAAGTTACGAGAGGTTCATTTTGTATTCTGTTAAAGCTTTCTGATTTTGAAATAGATTTTTCTGAATCCGTGCTACATATTGAAATTGAGTCATACGGTAATCTAGTGGGACTCCTGTGACTTTTGCTTAGGTTTTCATCAAGAGAACGTCCTTCTGGTCTATTAGGAGACAATCTATTCAGACTCCACGTTGAGTTACTTGTGCTTCCAAGTTTTGGGGATCGTTCCTTTGATCTTCTTCCCGGTGAAAGGCGTTCTAGGCTTGAGGAGCTTCCACTTGAGCTAGTATGAGACTGGGATCTTGATCTGTCTTCTAATATCCTTAAATCTCCTGGGGATAGTTTATTTAGACTCCAGTTACTACTACTACTACTACTAGATGTTCCCTGCACGATAGCCATAACATCGGCGCTTTCCAATTTTTCAATGTGTTTTCGTTTAGATCTAGGGCTACTTTGTATAACGGTCTCACAGGTTTCATCTAGAGAGTGTGCCACTTCAGCCGCAGCTTCAATAAGACTTTTTGGACTCGAAGATATCAACGGAATTTTATCTGAAATAGGTTCCTCCTTTGTTGATTCTGAAAAGTTTGATAAATCTGAAATGTAAAAAAAAGTTGTTATTAAAACATAAAATAATTTCCTATCAATAAAATGATTGAGTGTAACAGTTTATACCTTTTTCTAAAGCTGTTTTGCGGAGCTCTTCTGGAACGACGCTTATGACGCTGTCTACTGAATCTGGTGAAGACACGCCACTCGAATCACTGTCCATGTCATCTGTTGCAGGGTTGAACAGTTCTAAAGACATAAGAGTTGGCTTGCTCTTAGCAATTGGTTCAGCATTCCTCGAGCCCCGCACGATTGGGAATGGTGGTCTCCTACTTACATTTATAGATGGAATACCTTTATTCAGCATCTCTTTAATTTGGCGAATTCGCTCTTTACGTTTCCTATCCGCAGTTCTCGAATCTAAAGTATCAATTGTTGGTTGTTTACTGGGCTCTTTAGGCTTGAATAGTGGTATCTCAGGTAATTCAGCGACAGTCTGCAAAGTAATTTTTGGATAGGGTTTAACGTCTTGCAATACACGAGGTTTCAATTGATTAGTTTCCTCCGTTAGCTTGTGTATTTCTTCTATATCTTTATTTATTTCTGCAATCAACTGTTTAGTCACTTCTGTCGGGGTTTCTTCCTCCTCTTTAATAGGTGGTATTGGATCTACTTCTTCAAAAACATCAATTGAAACATTTTTGTTTATAATAGGTAAAGGCTCAGGCCTAGCAATAGTGTCTGTGTCTGATTCTGATTTGGGTGGAGAATTCGGTTGGCTTTTTGATTGAGGCTTTGATGGAGCTACAGACGTAGTAGTCGAGTAATTCTTTAAACTGTACTGAGCTACTAATATTTTGTTTACTGAGCCTGGAGTTTGAACAGCGCCGGGAGACGACGGTGGTCGAATCAGTGGAAATGATTGTTTGATTCTCGGTGAGGGTAATCCAGGTGAACTTTTCATTCTGGGCGAAGTTGGTACGGAAGATACTTTTAACCTCGGCGAAGTAGGTCCTGGAGATAAAGGTGTAGGTGATAGAGGATCACTGGAACCATCGGCTTTTGGAACGTATATCACAGAAGCAAAACTATCTTCAGAATCCACACTCGTATCACTTTGGAGACTACTGTCTTTTGATGAATCAGACCCATCCTCCTTAGAATGTCGTCTTTCGGGATAACTTTTGTCACTTCCAATATTATTGTCACTCGGCGTAGGAACTTCAGGTGCCGGTCCGTGACTTTTCCAGCCTTGGAGCATTCTCACAAACACGGTTACTTTGTCTATATTCGTTGTAGACGTTTTGAACTTACTAGTGAGGCCGTTTTTCAATGATTGGAACTTCTTGGCTGTGGTTGCCGACGTTGAAAATATGGAATCGCGAAGAGAATCTAGAGCTCCCGGTCTACGATAAAGATATTCCTCATTGAGTGATGCTTGTTTTTGTATATTTTTTCTTAATCGTTCCTTTTCCCTTAACCGTTCCACAGACATCAATTCTTCATTAAGTGATGTCTGTTTAATAACTCCGGGCTTTTTGGATTGTAATCGATTATGTGTATGGATTTTAAAATTAGGCATTTCTTCTACCAGGATTTTCATATCAGTCGGTTTGTCAAGATCCTCTTCGGCATCGTCCTCATTTATTGACTTCTTTTGCTTTACTAGACGAGGTTTCTTTCTAGGTTCGACAACGTCAGGAGCAGGAGTTGCTGGCGGCGGTGGCTCATTTTCCTCTCCACCTAGACTAGGCAAGCTAGACCGAGAGCGTACAAGAGCGCGCCGTTCTATATCAGCGATGTCTGTTAGACTTCTTGACTTTATTGTTGACGCATCAGAAGTTTGTGTTACTAATCTTGGTGGTAATGCTTCATCAAGGCGTCTTAGTTCAATGGGAAGGTCAGCTGCTGGTGGTTCAGGACGAGTGCAAGGTCTCTGCGGTACTCTTGCTCCAATGCTCCATGATGGGAGGAAGGACCTTCTGCCAGCTAAACGCTGTAAAGCTCTTCTTACAAATGAGTAGCAAGTTTCGTTAGGGGATGATAAGGATGATGATCCTGGAGAACCATCTCGACTTTTCCAATGTTCGGGATTACTGAAAGAAAATAAATATATTCTTAGACTCCAATATAATGCCGTCACAACAACTACGAAATTAATTGACATTATAATTATTGTTAACATATTAACATTTATTGTATAACAAACCGTGATAGCAAGCAGTTATAACATATTATAACAATGAAAATCTAATACTTACTGGTCGTGGTCCACAGATAGGAATCTCGGAGCAGGTGTAGGCGGACACAAGGTTGCCGGTCGATGCCAAGGGATCAATACATCCTGAAATATTTTATTAAACGTTTTAAATACTGTACGTATGTAAGCAATGGTACATAGTGTATTATACTGGATGATTGTCTGTTGCAGAGGACTTTACAAACAAAATTTACAATCCCTAGATATAAAATCAAATACACATATTCAGAATAATTACTAGTGATAAATAAATAGTATTCAGTATTAAATAGATTACCGTACTAACTATATAATAGTTGCAGCTTAATTATCTGCATTGGTAAACCACTAAATACAGATAATAAGATTAGACTACAGAAGCTGAGTGTGGTAGGTTCAGGGTTATAGGGATCTATCCCTATTTTAGCAAATGTATTAAAGTAAAATGGGGCACTCACTTGTGAATGAAAGTTCCGACCCTCGTGTTCCATGGCCCACACAGTAAGGAGGAGCCGTCCTCCGATCCTAGTGACCCTGGCCAGTTCCCGGAGTGCCATGGCGCGGCGCTCCACTGTCGCAAAGTGGTGCACCACTGCGATGGACAGCACCGCGTCGAATGACTCATCTCGGAATGGCAAACACAAGTTGTCACAAACGACCACCTGCTTTGGAAGATAATAATAGCAATAAGTAAACACAGCAATTTAAATGGTAATTATGTTTTTGAGCCGCTTGGAATCGAGACACTCTCCAGCTCCAGCAATCAAGTTAAGTGTCTCACCTACCATCGGCCGTACTTCAATGGAAGCCTCCAGGAGCACTGCCTTGAGCCTCTTGTTTCTATTGCTATGAACTTAATCTGTTACACAATCTTTTTTATATTAAAAAAAATAAAATTTCTTGACCTAGTGTTTGTAATTTATTTCTATTAATTAGACTCTTTTGCAAAAGTTAATATATCCTGCGAATTTATCGTGTCTCGAAATGGTTTTTGAGACACTTAGAGAATTTAGTTTCTACAAAAAAAAAAACAAGCAAAACAGTGATATTATAGTAATTACTAGTAAAATAGTTTGTGCATTTTTTTGTAATACATCGATAGATATGCATACTGAATGTTTTTATTAATATATAGTTGATATAAAGCTATCTAACCTCATTGTTGTGATGTCTGGCCTGCGCTGCGAGCCGGGTGCAACGATCGCCTCCCACTGTATACACGGACGGATTTACGCTCAGGTATTTGCCATTGCCGCAGCCTGCAGTAAAATGTACATATCTTTATTAATATTATAAATAAAATTTAACTCTGTCTGTTACCTTTTCAAGGCTAAACGTGTGTACCTATTCTGGTCTATTCTGAAAAGTCCCTGGGGAAGAAAACGCTTTTCTTTAGCCACATACCACGCGGGCGAAAGCTAGTGCCAAAGACTGCATATAGTAAATAGGATAGCTAGTATATTTATATACATACTAGCTGTGCCTGCAAAGTCGGTCTCGTTTATATTAGGAGGTTAATCTGAATGCATAGCTCATATATATTTTTTATGTGAATGGGGCAATCGAGCCGACGAGTCACCTGATGGTAAGTGAACACTGCCGCCCATAGACTCGTGCAAATCAAGAGTCACAAGTGCGTTGCCGGCCTTTTTTTTGGGCTTAGCATAAGCTGAATACCTATGGATAACCTGCAAGTGTCACGTTTTTTACACTGTATTAGCAAGGAAACTACGATTTTTTTTATCTTTTCTTGCTCAATATTTTTGTGCAATTACTTTCTTGTAAATATAACATACATATAAACAGATGGATATTTATTTTTTTCAGTACTTTTAAAGGAGAAGTTTCATACAAATACAATATTTGTCAATTTGATAACGAACACGGTGGCCTTATTGCTTAAAACACTCTTCCAGGCAGCTTAGGATGGGGCAAAACGGTCCGGTGAGACAGTGGTAGTTGGAAGTGTATATGATATATAAATTATAATTAAGTAGTAAATAGAAATGTTCTATACATTTAATCTACTTACATTATACCAAACTACTAAATGTAAATATACATAACATGTATAACTACTGTTGTTAAGTATACATATAAACTATGCATCATACACACACATAACTAACAAATATACACATACGGAAATTATTAAACTAAATTGATAGATAATATTCATTGACTATTTTTTTAAATACTTATTTATTCCATTTTCCTAACATTAAGTAGTGACGCATTCCACAAACACACAGCTTGGACAGTAAAAGATATCTAAAAATCTTCAGATGATCTTAAAAATGTATCATGTGTGTCATGAAGGAACTTGAACCGTTCTTTGAGATAAAAAGAAGCTCTAGGGTTGAATGAGATGTTGTAAAGTAAAAAGAGAATATGAGTATTCCGACGAAAACGAATTGGAAGCCACTCGAGCTTTTGACTGAATTCATCAAACGTGATCGGAATTCATTTACGTAGCCCAAATATGAATGTTATGCAAAAGTTTTGAAGTCGCACATGTTTATCGAGTTGTACTTCAGTGAGATTCAGATAGCTGACATCAGCATAGTTGAGAATCGGAAAAAGAAGTGCTTGTGCAAGTAAAGATTTAGTGGCAGGGATTCTGCTGAGCCGAAAACCCTGCGACTGACTTCCTGCAACTGTGGGCCCTGGGGCTGTGAGTTATCTTGATAAGGCACTGTCAATTAAAATTCCCAAGTTTTCGACACTTGTGCTGATCTTTAAAAAAGTTCCGCTGTATTGAGTTTGTGACAGTTGTGACCAATCTATTCTTAAAACAAGTCCAGGACTGCCAATTACACATACCTGCGTTGTCGGGGGATTAACTTTGAGTCTAAGATACGATTAAGATAAGAAGATACGATAGGTCTGCATTTATTGTAGTAATTGCTTCCGATAAAATGTCAAGCGTGAAATGTAAATCTGTAAATCATCTGCATATAGATAGTAGTGCGAACGTTATTGTTTAAAGACGGAGTTTATAAAAACAGCGACAAGTAAGGGAGATAAAACGCACACCCTGCGGTACACCGCCCGAAACACAGAACCACATATTGCAATAAATTGAAACAACACAATGTACAGCAACGGTTTCTTATTTATTACTGAAGACACCCTAGCGAGTTTGCGAAAGTATAGTTTTACCTTTTTATCTACACTTCAATATAAAACATGAATGAAAATAAATCTGGAAACATTATAATTTACTGACATCTTTACGTTTCAATGTAATTTTCCTAAAAAACTAATGTAATAAAATCAATATAAAATAAAGGTACACTCTCTTTTGCAAAGGGCAATTAATAAAACATATTATTACACAATATTCCTGTAATTACAGTTTATAACATTTTTTTTTAAAGATTTTCCACGTCTGTTTTGATCTTTTTACGGAAGAATTAATATATTACAAAGTAAAGGATCCGTTAACAGTAATTATAGACTGAAATTTTAAAGACTAAAAGTATATTTAAATATTGGGTATATTAGTATTTCCATTCCAGGGTACACCTGAGGCCCCGGTCACAAGGAAAAATGCAAAACAGCATCGGGAGAATGCAAAAAATATTCTTATAACTACACCACCATTTTTATAAGTCGCATCAGCAAAATACGTCTATGCAGATGAGTAAGTTGAATACGATTGAACTTGAGTTGAACAATACCTTTGAAATATAGACTTTAGTGACTTACGTTAAGATTTTAAGTCAAAAAAACTATAGTCGATGCTATATCGCTTATAGGAAGTGACAATGATGAAATGCAAAATGTATATCGACCAATAGCCACCATTTGTTTAAAAGTTAGAATTGGCAAAAATATACTATTGACTAAAATGATCCGCGCCTAAATAAAAATTGTCCTCCCACATGAGTTTATATTATAAAAGTGGTACTACTGTAGTTATAAATGGTAGGTACAAATCTACTTACACATGAGGCTTATGAAAATCAACACCTGAACAGTATCCTAAACATCCGGTGACTCATCCAAACCGATAGAAAACCACACAAAATTGCCATTTTTGTCAGGAAGTTAAGATTATATATTTTCTGTGATATGATTATATATGTCGTGTACCCTCCAAGCCCCACGGTGTTTGATGATAAACTGATCGTTTTAAATAAATTTACCGTTTCGGGGCACATTTCATTGGCGACTGCAATTACACATTGTTTGACAATTTCTCCATCGGTGAACGGTTTTCCAAGTTTTGCGATTTCAACAGCAACACGAAAGCTGGCACGAATTTCAGCCTCTTGTTCAGCATTGACTTTCGTAAATAAAGATTGCTGCGATTTCTAGCAATGATTTTTTCTTTCAAAGCTTAAATTTTTTCTGTCCTAATACTTTCTTCATATGCATAGCTTAGTAAATGTTTCTTTTCATAATGCCTATTGATATATGGCATATTATTTGAGAAAGGCAATGGCTTCATTGTAAAACAAACGTAGCTCCTTATTACCCGACTCAATGACACAATATTTAAAGTACCATGGAACCATCAATGAACGTTCTGCATTCACTGTCTATTTTTCGCTTCTTTTTACTATTATTAATTCGTCATTCATCAAACAAAAAGTCAAATCAAAACACTGTTACGTACTCGCGTTGCGTTGGACGTTTTGAAATTGATTTTTAATTACACGGGCTTATAGACTATTTTATTTCACAACAGATACTATTTTATATCACACAGCGTCGCAAGCGTATTTACACTCGAATTACTGACATCTCGAAGTTAAAGATCAGAACCAACGAACGCCACGTGTTAGTAGTTAGCCGCTAACTGTTAGCGGGTAAAGTTAGGAGACTACCACTTATCACCACGCGTGTCAATCAATGTGTCACCATGTGTGTACAATCCTCAATGATAATTGAAATATCTAACTTTAACAAGACTAAGCTTGCGACAAATTTAACTAGAAATTACAGACAATTCCGATTGTGCTGCACACCTCACTAACCTAAACTTGGTCTAAAGCTCTCTTGGGTTATAAGATTACGAATAGATATGCTACTCTGTTGTTACATCGAACTTGACTAAATCGAGTCCCTTAACCAAATTTTATTCAGACACACTAAAACAAGTTTAATCTTGTATTTTCATAATATTAAACATCAATTGGCAATACTAGATAAATTTTTAGTGATTTTTAGTCTAATTTAGTGAGTGTTGTAACAACAGATTTGCTACCAATAGCGGAAGAATTAAAATGGTTTTAGCCGTTGTAACTTATTTGAATAATTAGTAAGGCATAAACGTGTAGAGACCCTTGACGTGAGGCACGCATAATCTGTAAAAAATATTTTCGAGAAAAACTATCGAACTAACATTATTCACAGTATCCACAACGTATTATTCATTCCTCTGTAAAATGTATTTATGTTCATTTGGTTTATATTTAGTTTTCATTTGTGCTTAAAAAAGGGGCAGTTATCAAAAGCCAGCTGCACTGAAGGGCTGTTATATATTATTACACCAAAAAACTGAATCCGCCTAGTTAGATTTTAAATACCGCTGAATATATCTCAGATCTGAATCGTGGGTGTTACTAGATTAGTCTTCTAACTGCTACCATTTTACTTATGTTTAATTCAGTTTAGCTCAAATATTTTTGACTCTAGTCTAGTATGGGATAACCTTTATTTCGCTTGATTATTTCATGTAGGCGTTTTTGGGAAATGTTTCATAATATAAGGTCTATCTATTCCTTTGTCTGCTCGTGTAAATGTTAAGTAGGTGGACTTAAGATAAATACACGCATCAATAAATCACTGGTATTGTTTTAATTTTCAAAACCGTTTGGTTGGGTTTTAACGAACACAATGTGCCTAGTTGTAAAGGTTAACATTCCCACGTGTTACACCTACGCAAAACGTGGTTGTTTGATATTTTACTTGTATTAAGTCTATATCCCAATATAATCCAAGTTTAACCGTTCCGTTGGCAGTAGCATGATGATATATCCTATATATAACCCTTCTTATATATATCTTCAATAGCCATCCTTAATGAACTGGCTATCTAATGCAAAAAAAGAAATTGAAATTGGATTGCAGTTCCTGTGATTAGCGCTTTGAAACAAACTAAAAAACAGCATTTTGATATTATTAGTATATTCTAAAACACGTTTCTAAATTAATAATAGTATAATCGTTCACATTTTAAGGCACGGATGCCTGTTGTGTGAAGGGTAGGTGAAAGTTACTCGAGATAGATCTAACTGACGACTTACGATTTAAATCGTAAACTCACCCCTAACACAAGCATTTAGCTTAGCTGGGGGGTAAACAAAAGAATACTAGTAATGTGTGACCCACGTTGTAAGTATTTAAAAAAAAAAAATTCATGAGAAACATCCCCATACATATGTACAAAGATTATCTATATCCCAGAAGGCGTAAGCAGAGGGCAGAGGTGTCTCACACGCCCCTATTTTGCCACGCCATCATTTAGACCCATGATACTTGATAGAAGCACACCCATTTGTCTTTATCTTTATTTAATATGTTTTTGTAAACCTGCTGCGTTTATAAACCTGTTTTTATAAGCCTTATGGACACCTATTTACTAAAAATAACTGTGAAACTGCTAAAATTATTGCCTCGCTATTTGCATACAACTTCACTTTGAAACGTACTGTAAAACAAAAAAATAAATTGATAACTAAAGTACACTAATTTATATTGTTATCAATAATTTAAAATATTTTTTAGATATTCTTAAAAAATGTTACCTATATTTTTGTTTATTTGCCTATTAGGCAACTAATATAAAATAAAAAAAAACATTATACTTAACTCTTATATTATTACATATGATTGTTTTAAATCACCAACTAAAATAACTATTAATATTTATAAAGTTTAGTAAATTAAATTGAATGAAATTAAATATTTTTATTGCATAAAATTGCTTAACAATTATATGTAATCGCCGTATTTAAAAAATCTTTAAAGTTACAGATCAGTACAAACAGCGTCACCACAACTATAGTTTGCCTTGTCAAATGTGAAATTAATATTAAAAAGATAAAATAGTAAAATACCTGCCTGTGTTGATCTATAACCGGCCGTAACCAAATGGTTGAGCCTTATGAGAAGTAATCGGGCAAACAGTCATGGCCACACTTTTAATTAATGTTAAGTAATTACTTATTAGTATTTTACTAATCAATCTCAAAGGAAGTTGCGATTATTCTTAATTGAAAAGCATACTACACTAAATCTGATCTACAGACAAAAACACACCCTAACTGACCATTGACATTTCTCATGGATTTTTCCCTTAAGATACGAATATGCGTGGCGTGTATGATTTTTTAAAAATTGACCAACCGACATCACAGACAAGACTGCCAGGTTCAAGTTCGGACAAGAACGCTCGCACGCCAGGTGCAGGCGCTCTCGAGCTTTCGTCCCCATCGTCCCCGGCTTGTTCGTACACGTCGTGTACGTAGGCCCGCTCAAGCGCTGCGCCTCTAGCGGCTGACTCGCCCGCTCCCGCTCCGGCCTCCGCTTCTGGGAGCACCTCACCCGCTCCACCCGCGTCACACACCGCGCCCGCGCCGCCATCCGCCGCCATCACCGCACCGCCATTGCACTGCTCTGGAACATTTGAACAAACAGGTAAATACGTAACTATGTTAGGCACAGTATGTCCACTATTAGGAATGCACGGAAGACTAATGTTTTACGGAGGAATGTGATGAAATTCTACTAATAGGGTTTCATACTTTTTTATGTCTTTATTTACTATGGAGTTACTTCCTGTAAGATGATGTGCACATTAATGCAATCAATATTTTGACTGACTATTTCTGGATTTAAGCAGTGGTGCCCGAGCTACACCATAGAAACGTACTAAATATTATATTACGAGTATAACTATCTGCGACTGTACTGTAAAAAGTAACCTATGTAGTCCATACCACATTTTATAAATAGGTCCAGCCGTTTGAGCGTGAAGAAGTAACAGAAATAAAAACACACCTACTGACAAACTTTCGCCTTTATAATGTTAATGTGATAATAATATTCTAAAAAAAGGGATATATAGCACAGCGCCATCTACATCCAAATAAGCACACTATAGATTATTTGTATTCTTTATTAAGTGTTTCAAGTTTTTATACACTCCGGTAACCGTTTGTTATAGGAGATGTGCTTGTATCCCACCTTAGTGGTATTAACAAATTGATGTTACAACTTTACATATATTGACTGGCCTGTTGGTCTAGTGGTTAGTGACCCTGACTGCCAAGCCAGAGGTCGTGGGTTCGATTCCCACCCTGGACAAATATTTGTGTGATGAGCATGATCATTTGTTCTATGTCTGGGTGTAATTTATCTATAATATGTATGTATTTAGAAGTATATAAGTATGTTTATCAGCTGTCTGGTTACCATAGTACCAGCTCTGCTTAGTTTGGGATCAGACGGCCGTGTATGACATGTGTCAGGTTATTATTACGAGTATTATACAAATTTCTACGTCTACGTTTTACTAATTGCTGCTGCGCCGTACAGATAGTTCACATACAAATGGATAAGATAAGATATCGTTTAAAAAGTAGTGTAATTTCTTTAAGGTTCATGTACGTACGTATATAATACCTATGTGAGATTATTTATGACTATAATTGCACGACTTAAAATTGCCATTTGCTATTGAATCCTTACAATATTCCTATTACAAGTATTTTTTTTTTTAAATAATGCAAAATTTGGAAAATATTCGTTACAATTGGGTAGAAAAGTATTTGTTAAATAAGGTAGTGTAATAATTATAATTATCATCTAATAGACAGTTGCTTTTATGTTTCTTGTAGACTTGGATTAAACCTAGCACCTGCCAGATGGACCAGTCGACAGTGTAAGGCCGAATGCAAAAATTTCGCAAAAATAAAAACGCAAACTTATACATGTTTACACGTCTACCTAAAAAAGAGTGTAATGATTTAAAGTTTGTATATTTTCTAGCATTCTTTCTTAATGCCTTAATAGATTTTTATCTATGGGACATATAATCCTGATTTCATCGCTAGTGACACTTGCAAAAGTGATAATAGTTAAAAAAAAAACACGCTTTGACACCAAGTGCAATGTATTCTAGTCGTTGAAACAAACCATGCTGCATTGACTGCACTTGCAATGAGGATGGTGACCACTACTCTTGCAGTCCGCTTATTGATTTCCGTCAGGCAGAGAGGAGTCACTACGGTAGGCTCATATACAAAAAAAAAAAAACTATGTCAAGACTTCCTCTAACTCCGTGGTTCCATCATCAGACATTCGTTACCAATCTCAATTATTTTGACTTGTTAAAACAAATGATATGAGTACATTCGAGGAGTTTACTAGTAGATATTGAAGAATGTCTTTATATATACTCTCTAATAGATAACAGTCCGATAGCTTAGTCTCATTTTACGACACCCGTGAAAAGATGGGGTGGCCCTATTCTACTCCGCCCAAAACCACACAATACTTTAGGTCTTTAATAATTTACTTGTGGTGAACAAGTATTCCTACAAAAATTATATATGTATGTCGCCGCAACCCAAAAATATGATTATATTCTAGTTAAGTGATTAAATATCGCTATAAATAAAATATATAAATATTATACCAACACTAATATTGTTAATAGTAATTTAAATAGTTGATTAACAATTGTATGTAAAGATAGGTTGTCACAATTTACATTAGTAAATTCCAAATAAATGTAAAATTTTATAAAACATAAGTTAACTGTTTTGTTAATAAGTCGAGCCACGTGTTATTGTGACGTACATCTTGAACTGACGGGAGGTAACCTATAAAAAGCCAGCGATTTGAGTCGACTGACACACTTCGCTGGCGACTTCGAAAGGAAGAACGTTGTAAGTAAAAACTATGTTCTGATATTTTTTGTACTTGCCTTATATTTGTTGAAACTATATGTACCAAAAATAATTATACAGCGAGCTCTAATATTTAATGTATCTGCCTTTTATTGCTGAAACCCTTGACAGAAAAGAATCTACTAATATCATACTTGCTAGCTTAAATATGTACCATATAACAATTATAGAAACATTATTATATGAGCAAAACCGATGATTAGATTTGTTCAGCGGGTCTGCTCCCTTTTTTATTAAACTGACTATACTATCGACATATATTAGAGATGTAATAGGAGATAGAGATAGAATAATATTTTAAATACGAGACCTATTGTGCCCATAAGGACAATACGCTGAGCTGATAGCGGAACTTTGTTAATAAAATGCTTCGACAGCGGCGTCAGAACACTTGAGTCATATATTTTATTTTATATTTTATTTACTAACGACCAAAGCTGATGTTACTTGTAATAAAATATAACAACTCAGAAATGTTTTTCGCTTACTTGGTTTAGAATTGTTTGTACTTAGTGTATATGTTTTTATAAGAGCTGTGGCTTTTGTACGCTTTAGTTGACAACAACACTTGGAGAGTTTTATCTAATTGTTTATATGTAAGTTTTTAGATAATAGTACATGTTGTTTTTAGTCGGAACAGTCAGCAAAGACAATTCTTGAGTCGAACAACTTGAGCTTAAATTCGTGAAAACCGCTAAAACATGGGAAGACTAAACCCTTAAGTTCTTAGTTTTTCAATGTTCAATCATACATGCTTACGCTTATATCCCCAGGGGGTAGACAGAGTTGTTACAAGGTCCACTTTTTGCCAACCATTTTTTAGTCCTCTTTGCGGAAGTGCAAGTCTATTGCTGTCAAACTTCCAGTGTGTAGGAGTAATCCCTTAGTCACTTTACGACACTTACGGAAAGAGATGGCCAATACTAATGCCCTATTTAACTCTACCGAGACCCACACGGTATACATGTTCATATATACATGTAGAAAGTATGTTTAAATGTTGTACTTTTTATGAACTATTGCATATTAACGTGTAAGAGCCATGCTTCGGCACGTGTGAGCCCGGTTCGGCCGGAGTACTACCACGGACTCACAGAAAATCGGCTGTTAAAAAATGCTTGCACTGTGTGATCGAATGAGTGAAGTTATCAGAGGCCCAACTCCGTTTCCCCTCCCACTTTGCCTCCTTCTTGTCCCTGCGGATCTTCCTTTTCCCCTACCCTAAAAGGCGGACAGCACTCTTATGACTTTTGAGTTATAAAAGTTCATGGGCGGCGGAAGTCACTTACCAACACATGACCCGGCTGCTCGTTTGTCCAACCAAATTGACAAATAATATAAAAATAAAGAAAAGGGGACAGACAATAGCCAGTGGCGGCTTAACATGGTAGCAAGGGTCGCAATTGTTATGGGCCAGGCGCAAAATGGGGACCTGCGCATACAAAATAAAATTGCATAAATCTTCATCATTCTTTTAATAAATGCCTTTTAATGTAGTAACGTAGTGATATCAGGCGAGGTGAATTTTGCGATCTAAGGAACACCATTTGAATTTTCTTTAAAATCCAGTAGTCGACATTCTAACTGACGTTTTGTCCTTGCCGACTGATAGGAGTAGCACCTAACCAAAATCCATAGAAATCTGCTAAACCGTTTAGCCGTGAAAAGATAAGAGAAAATCATTGCCATGATTTTTTATTTTAACCTCCAACGAAAAAGATTGGTGCTATGAGTTTGTAGTGTGTCTTTGGCATCATAGTTGCTGAAGGGAGGATCCGAATTTGATTATTTATAAATAGTGTGTCATAGTCATAACACTCGTAACCGAAAATGTGCTCTCATAAATAGAACATTTTTGCCTCTCGCAACCAGCCTGTAGAACAAATTGTAACCTGCCGTATGGACCGATACGAACTTCAAACCTTCAAGAAAAGAGCGTACTCCTACCTAAAAGGCCGGCAACGCACTTGTGACTCTTCAGTTGCGGGTGTTCATGGGTGGCGGTAGTCACTTACCATCAGGTGACCCGCCTGCTCGTTTTAGCTTAGCCATTTAAATGTCATTAGTTCTTTTTTATCGTTAGAGATGTTCAAATCATTTTACTGTGTATGTTTCTACTAGTATTTTACAAAATAAATGAAGAGTTGATGCCACTTATAGCCTTCAATTTTAAAGACTCTAAACATGATCTATATTTAAAAGAAAAATAGTATTGGCTAAAGTATTGTATCACGAATAAAGCCATTGCTCAGTAACGTGAGTAGTGTAAGATATGTGGGTAGTAACGCATAATCCCTATTAAATTGTATTCGGGCACAGGTATCTAACTAAGATAATTTCACATAACCTAAAACATTATTATTTATTCATGTGTGAAATGTCTTCGTGTTTTTGTGTTAATTTATGTGTTTGTAGTTAGTAGTGTTATTATGTGTTTTGTGTCCTTTTACTTGTGCAACAACAAATAGTTTGTGTTATTGTAAAAATATTGCTCATATAAGTGAAGCATTTTATTATTATGTGGAAATAATGTCGTCTTGAACCCTAAATTGTCGGTAACAAGACGTCTACTATTAGCATATTACACCACCTCCTAGTGTATTTTTTAAGACATATTAGCTATTGACCAAATCTAAAGCTGAAAGCTAGACTATTTTGAGATCTTTATTGGTATAAAATATCAAAGGAAAAAATAGCAACACTCAAGAAGAATAAATTCTAAGAAAATGTATAACAGCAATAAACAACAGTCTAAAAATAAAACCTAATGTCTGCACTCAGTAGGAATTTAAATACAAAATTGCTATTGGAAAAATTCTCGGGGAGGTTGTACACCAATCTTTGTTTCAGCTAAAAGCGGGGAAGTTCAATTTAGGGAACACGGAAGGCACGCGGCGGCGCCGTCACGTCTGGGAACTGTTACAATTTATGGCTTTAAAAGCTGATAGCTGCTTGGGTTGGACCCGAAAGAGTTCCTATCGACAAGTTAAGAATTAAAGTAACTTGTTATTTTTCCGTGGACATAAGATTTTACTATATAGAATCGTCTTTATAGTGATAGAGTGGTATGTCGGACTCGAATCGATTCAAAGCGCACAGTATTCTGTCACAAGTGAGTATATTGCAAGGTACCTGGTCTGTAGGTAAAAGCGATATATAACGAAACTTTTCATAAATGTACGATGCTATGCTGAGATGGTATAGATAGCGAGTGTTATATTGTGTATGTCTGTGTGCTTTTCTACATTATTATTTTATTAGATAAAAATATGTATAAACCAAATTAACTTCGCTTACAAGACTAATTTGACACAGTTGGTAACATAATAAGTTTATAGTGATCGAGGGCTCGGGCGCGTGGCCGTTGCTTAGCGACGCATCTGGGGCGAATCCAGGTCGGTCGGAAACCTTCACCCCTTGCCCGGCCAGTTGCCTGAATGCACCGATACAGCGGCAGGATCTATTCTAATAAATTATGAGCAATTTTATCCTTTATTGCACACGAGTCCTGGTTTGAAAATGACACGTAATGCGTTTTGTTTAGCTCTGTTAGTTCTAAAGATATATATATTTATTGTATTGAATATTTTAACTGAATACGGTATTAATATATTAATTTTATGGTAGTTGAAAATGAGTAGTACTTTTCATTTAAAAAATGCGATTTCATTTTTATAACATCTTTTCAGTATCATTTATTTATAAAAGATAATCTTTTATTCGACTACATATATATATATTTTTTTTATATATGTTGAGGGGTTTCTCCTCCAATGACCGAAGTGAAAGAGTATACGCCAGTTCCCATTGTAAACAATCAGGATGTGCTTATGGGACACCAAGAAAGTTACGAATAATATATTCTATTTAATTTTCTATTTTAAACACAATTTTATTTTATTTTTCATTTATGAGTATTAGTACGTACATATATAAATACGATACTATGATGATTTATACTATTATAACAATATTGTTTTGTATTTACTTGTGTATATATGTATGTATCTATACTATGTTACAGCCGAAAAGCTTTTTGTTGGGTTGCTTAAATCTCACTCTTTAATCTTTCGAACTATGTCAGTCAGTAGTCGCAATATTATAAATAGATATACTATTTATGAATACTTAATATATATAAGCTATAGAACTCTATACTGCGACCGAAAGAAGCAGACCTGTGACCATAAAAGCAGGTGATTTGCGAGGAACACCTAGTAAACCACGTGTTTGGCATTAAATATTGTTACAAGGAAAATCGTTTTTTTTTCTTCTATATTTCACAGGACATTCATTACTGTATTGTGTGTTATTTAATAGCGTTAAAAATCTATGAAACTCATTCAAAACGATCATCATTGGCCTTAATACAGCCCTTAAAACGTTGAGGCCAGTTGTCAATAGAAACATGCACTCTCCATGGGAAAATTCTTCCAATCTTATGAATTATTTTAGGGACTCCAAATTACAATGGCTTATGCTTTTTTATTTTAACAGCAGGTTAAACATAGTATATATAACATATACATCGTGTCACAGAAAATGGAATACTTATTTTAAGCACTGAGATGTACCATCTGCATGTCGAATGTGTAAAGTTAACAATTTTATTCCTTACGTATTTTATAGATTTGCAATTATTAAATAATTTATATGAATTAAAATTTACTTTAAAAAGTTTTTATAGGTGTAGGCAAATGTTCTATTTTCTGTGCAACGTTGTATGTGCTGACACTGTTTTTAGCAAAAAAATGCAAACAGAAAGATCGGCAGTAAATCAATAAATTTAGAACATTTAAATACTGTTGTGTACCTAATCGAAAGCTTCGTATTAACAACATTGACGGCTGATTTGACCTTTTTCATCTACACGCAACGATTGTCTATTAAAGTTTTAAATTAACATATGGATCAGCTGATTGGCCACGAATAGTATTAAGGTATATTACAGATAACAAAATAATTTCAAGTAAATTTGTAATAAAATGTATGTACAAGCTTATACCTCGTTTACTACGAGGGCTTGTTTGCCTCACTCAGGGTGCACTAAATAAAACAAATGACACTTCCCAGAGTAGATCACTTTATTACAAACCTTTGACCTTTTTATTTTGTACGCGAGAAACTTAAGGCCGACTTGCAGAAAATGATGTAACACGCATAACGCTATCTACCGGCCGACGTACAAACCACTCACGTATAGTTACGTGTACAATTTAAAACCCGGAATTTTTTTTTTTTTTTTTTTGCTGACGTCATCACGAATTGTAACTGCCACTAACAGGACGATTTATATAATGCCTCATATTTTGAAAGTTAAATAATTTTATTTCCTTTACTGGTATTATTGTGTATGACATTGAGTGTGAATTCAAAATAAAACCTTTCCTCAGCGTTTTGTATGCTAGATTAAAGCATATTTTACTGTGGGAGAGACATGCTTTTGCACGAATGGGCATTCTCGACCGGAGTAAGAAATATCTTGGCCTCACAGAAAACCGGTAGACAAACAATACATTGTATTGGCGAGTGAGTGAGTCTTTCACATTTCTCCTCTACCGTTCCCAAATCATCAACCTCCAGTTGCAGGTGTCCACGGGCTGCGGTTTTCACTTACCATCAAGTAATGTCTGTTCTTCGACCCCCTATTTAGCAGCGCCATCTAAAACCATATTCCGCTCTGGATGGTATACATGCTTTATGTCATGGCAAGATCATTGAATTGATCACATCATGACAGGGTCGTGGCAGACCAATGAATATGTAGCGTTTAATGAATTAAACAGCTAAGCGCTTTCTCCATGATATTGGTCAAATATTTTAGTCGATTCATTCGCCTTTGTACTACATAAGTTGTCAGTTGTTGTGTTGGCTGTTGTTAAGACGAATACTATTTGATAGTTTACAGTAATGAATGGTTTATGCGACACCTGAGTAATCGATTGCCTGTACTAAACAATGCTAAAGTTATCTACAGTTTCTATGCTACTTTTAATGAGTGATATCGATCGCTGCGTAATTCTCATTCGTCATATTTGATTTGCATCGCGACCGAGTATTGGATATCTAATCTGATTGACTTATTGGCTTTTCTCTTCGTCTCATAGTCGTTTTTGTTGCACGCACGCCATCCGATTCGATTTATTAGGAAATTTCGTGTTTTACAATTCGTATAAATGTATTTCTTTCATTTTTTTCAAGTGCTTCTGTTTGCCTAATGTTACCATATGCACTTTTTTCGAACTTAATTGTATTTTATGTTAGTAATTGTATTTTTATTGTTTTACCTTCGAAAGGTTAACAATGCCGAGGTGTTCAATATCGTCCATAAAATGTAGGGCTGTAAAAGGCTAAGGGCTAAATGGAATTGTTAACACATGAAGTTATTCATGTCTGTTTTAGAAATGAGTACCTACACCGCCCGCCTTAACATTCGCGGGACGGGACGACGGGACGCGGGACTATCGGCGCTTTTATGTAGTAGTTTGTTGTATACAAAACTTTAATATGTAAGTTTATAAGTTAAATTATTCGGAACACAAAAATTCTAGCATTATTGAATTAAAAAAAGAAGGAATAGCAGCGTGGGCAAGTTACGTGGCTTGAATTTATTTGGTCTAGTGAAAATTACAATCGCTTTTTTTTTTTTTTAAAGAAATCTCCCGTATTAGAAATTATTCCTGTGTAGCGGGAGAATTTACAAACATACAAACAACGGACACGACGACACCCAGAGTCGGAACAATTATTTTGATAGGATAGGATCACACATTTTTTTGTCTCGTGTGCAGCAGTCGTAGTAATTTAAAACTAGCGTGGTCTCCTATATCTGCAATTGTGGAAGGGAAACGCAGCTATAGCCTTTACGAACAAAATATTCCACATTATAAATTATTATATGTGACATTACTACATGGGTCACACTGAAAGTTTTTAGAATAGGCCAGTAAGAAAGTTTTTAGAATAGGCCAGTAAGAAAGTTTTTAGAATAGGCCAGTAAGAAAAGCAGTCGATGAAAAAAATATTTAAATTTCGAATTAGAAAATTGACGGCAATTTAAAAAGTGTCGGTTTTCGAAATGGATTTGACTAGAGAATATTTTTTCGTTGATTTATATTATATGTTTGAGGTGAATAGAAATCAGTTATTGGTGCCTGTAAAAGCTCCCAACATCAGTAGCACTACAATTTTTGTGCGCTACGATTCACCCGTGCTGAAATGCTGGTAAATATTTTTATATGTAGGAATATATCACGCTATAAATATAGTGCCCGATTGACAACAAGTCTTGTGCCCTAATACGTCAGTGGGATTACATTATGGCGCAAAAATTGTAGATGATTCTAACCACGAATTGTCGAATTGTTTTTATGTTTAGAAACCGTTTCTCAAACACCCTGATTACCTAGCGGTATGAAATATACTTTTATTATAATTATACTTTACGACCTATTCTCAGACCTACCAAATATGCACGAAAAAAATCATAAGAATCGGTTTAGCCGTTTCGGAGGAGTTTGGTTACAAACACTGTGACACGAGAAGTTTATATATTAGAAGATTTATATAAACAAGAACTAATATGGTTTCATTTAAGTTGAACAATAGCTTCCTTTCGGGGCTTCTTCGTTAGCAGGGCTGCGATGCTGCGCTAAAGAGCGTTTGTGTGAGTGCAAAATAAATATTTTTTCTTTCTTCCTTTCTTTATAGCCTTCTAAATTGCATCAAAATCGGTTCAGCCGTTTTGAAATCTTAACGGACAAATAGACAGACGAACAGAACTACTTTTGCTTTTATAATATGAGTAAGATCCGTATAGGTAATAATTCCAAACATATTTGAATCCGAAATACTGACGCAGTACCTGATATACCTTAATTTGAATATAATTTCTCTTCAAAACACTCTTGATTCGATAGTAGATTATTTGGGAGAGCCTAGAGAATGTGATGCTGGAAGAGCCTACTGGTATGATGGTAACAGACGAGATAGGGATGGTTTAAAAATATAATTTTAAAATATTGTTAGTGTATCGGTCTGGGGCAGGTCATCGGCCGCGTGACCTACTTACAGCCGCTCCCAGCCCCCCCCCCCCCTACCCTAACCCGTGCTGCAAACACCGCACCATGAAATATAAACATATACTGATAGTATTCAAGCTGCATGCGAATCTAGCTGATTCCCGAGGATTCTCCTGTGTTCATAATCACTGATCTGTTCCTGAGGGTCGAAGCATGATGTTTATTGTAACTCTATCTGTTTGTAAATGTAAATGAAACTGATGCAATTTGATATAGAAATAAACAGGAGCTTAGAAAAAGACATGTGTAGGCTAAGGAGAAAATAAACATTGAAAATGGTAAAATATTTACCCGAAATAACAGAGGTAGAGCCGTTTTTAGGCACGAATGCGTGCCACGGCCTCACAGAAAACCGGTTGTATTTCCCCGAAATGACGGAGGTTTCCGGAGACCCAACTCCTCTTCTTCTCATTCGCCTTCCCTCATCCCCACTCTCCTTTTACCCATCACCATACAGTGGGGACTCGACATCCCCCTCATCCCTCATCACTCTCAAAGGCGGGCAGCGCACGGCGGCAGTAGTGACTTACCATCAGGTGACCCGTCTATTCGTCTGTCCCCCTATAGTATAAAAAAAAAATGATTATAAGCATACGAAGTTACGGGCATCAGCTGGTAACCTATATTACTCCTCAGTAAATACTCTATCAGATACAAAAGTATAATTCAAATTCGAATGATCAAAATGAATCTCGAGATTAGCTATTTTATTATTTATTAAACAAACATAAAACTCTTCACCTTTATTAATATATACAATTATTTAAACAACGGACACAAAGAAGAATTTTTATGGGAATCGAACCCATGACCTCTGGTTCAGCAGTCAGGATCCCTCACGATGAGACCAACAAGCCTGTCTATTACTACTGCTTTTAGTTCAATAAATATACTTAGATATTTTTTAAAATATAGCTACAATTTATACATGGCAACACATATTATAACAGATAATGATGTTCACTCCATTGCCTAGTGTAAGTTTTCTTTTCATTATACTTCTAAATTTCTCATATTTACAAGACTGCGCAAGAATGTTTTAAGTTTAATTTTTTTTTGGCAACTCCTGCAGAGTTTTGCAGATTCAAAGTGGAATGACCCGAGCTTGTTCCAACGACCAATGGGGCGCCCGCACGCGCAATATGACGACCTTATTAGACGCTCGCGGTGCATTCAAACTACGAACATTCACATTTTTCTCGTATTTGAAAACTTTTTCTACAAGTTTTTCCAAGGATTTTGTTTTATACATTTTAGTTTGAGTTTAGGTTTTGAAGATTAAGGTCCACAGTAAATTCGAAAATTCGAAATCGGATATAGGAATGTTCCGAGAGCATCTCAATCTCTTCCAGGGCGTACTAACTGCTTACTCGTGCGTGGTAGCATAAAGATCACTTTATGCTACCACGCACGAGTAAGCAGTTAGTAGTTAAAGTTCATTGAGATTTTCATATCATTGCGGTGGCAAAGAATCATCTTTGCCACCGCAATGATATGAAAATCTCAATGAACTTTAAAGTGACCGAATGAGTAAGGTGACCGGCATATTTTCAAGAAAACCGGCCAAGATCTCGTGTAGTTGTTTTGCAGTACATGTAAATCACTTGGCTTCTGCTACTTGGAAACCTCCCAGAAATCTGACAAGCTAAGTTTATGCAAGCCATACCTTACAACATTTGGCCTAATTTAAATATGTTGGTGTATACATATAATATTATAGTATATGGACCAAACTTATCGAGTCTCAGTTTAAATTGTGTGCAGTAGAAGTTGTGTAGTGTATTTCTCTGATACAAGTACACTTTGGTATTGTGTGGTGTGGTGTGGTATTATGGTATGGAAGACAGATGAAATAAAGATACGATACCTTTGATGTATAACGAATATTATTAGCATGTTTATTCCATCAGTAGCATAAAATATCTGAGTATCTTCTTGATTGTGAAGCGATGGTTTTGGTATCCATCATATATATACTCACGCTCTATTCACGATAGGGCACTGTAAAACTGTATATATACTGTCTGATAGATAACAGTCCGTTCCCTTAGTCGTGTTTTACGACACCACCGGGAAGAGATGGGGCCCTACCCTGCTCCCTGAGAACCGCACGGCTTGGTATCTATCAAATGCAGGGACTGCGATTCTGGTTCAATTTTCGAGTATGTACCTATGTGTGCTAAGGTAAACTATATACAATGTACATACATATGTATATATTGATCTAGCACCTACGACATCATTAGCTGTAGCAATACGTCGCGTCCTTGTCCTTAATATGGTAGTTTTTTTAAGTAAGGGAATTAAAGTACATTCGGTGGCGAGGTAACATCACTATTTTTATTTGTTTTACCACCAAAGCGATTCATTTACAACTTGTCAGTGACTTGACTAGCAGTAATTATTTATTATCTTTGTACAGATTCATAAAACCCGCAAATATTTATTCTGATAACCTCCTCTTCATTTATACTACCTCATTTGTTGGGGCCTGCAACCAGTTTTTCAGCTTGTAAAAATTATTAGCCATTTTTTAGGTGCTATTGCGGCCAGTGAGGGAATCAATTTCCATTTTATACCTGTATGTACTCCTCATTTCCATTTAGACGCTGACGTTAAAACCTCATCCGAAGGGCGTTTTACTGGATATGTCCATTGTATCCTGAGAGTATGGTTGAGAGTGAGACTTTTACCGGGGCATGTTCTAGCGCCTACGCCATTAGCCAAAGCAATACGTCGCGTCCTTAGTAAGTAAGGCAGTTTTTAAGTGTTCTCAATGTATATTTTTTGCTTTTTCATTCTTCACTTTTATAATAAAAGCTCACCGAAACCCGTCCACACAATTTGTTTTTATTTCTAGTCCCTCTGCCTTAACAGTACTAAACAAAGGTAATTAAACAAAAGTTTAAGTGGCGCCCAAAGTGGGCCACAACTTTAGCCTAGCTTTGAATGTGGAAGAGCTATGCTTCGGCACGTATGGCAGCTGCAAGTGTTCCTGGGCGGTGGAAATCACTTACCATCAAAAAGCCTGTTGGTCTAGTGATTAGTGATCCTGATCCAGAGGTCTGGGTTGTACTCCCATATAATCCCGTTTAGAAATGGTTCCCAGACGGGATTTTGATTCACAAAAAGGTGTCCCGATTCTGGGTGATCACTGTGACCATTTCTTGTATACGGGAGTGGTGCGTAGAGTAGTTTTTTTTTAAGTTTGGGGAAGGGTAAAATATTTAGCATATAAACAATACTGAATAGATAAGAAGTTTTTAGAATAAACATATTTAATTATAAGTTAGTTTCAAATCCTTTTACCGATTATGCGATTATGCCGATGTCTTGATAACTTAAATCACATAGAACGCTGGTATCACAAATACTGCCTAGAAATAGGGTAACGTAACTTTTTTTATCTATTTTTTTTTTCTAAATAGTAACAAAGTGATAAAGATAGTATTTCTAACCAGTTCCTTTTGCAACATGCAACAAATTCACTAAGGACACAGTGAATCCATTTAACGTCTGACAAGATTAGCCCTCGTACGACCGACTTCTTACCAACTTACATCAAATGTGTTATAACTTAATTCACTTAAATAGCGGATAGCTTTGAGGATCCCTAGGGGTATAAAAAGGAACAGATTTATGCAGTTGTTCCTTGAATGCCAGGGAAATATAACAGCTAATGACGGGTCACCTCATGGTAAGCGACTAACTCCACCTGATTCAAGAGTTGTAAGTGCACTTCCAGCATTTTAGGTATGAAAGGTCATGTCGGACCGGAAATACGGCAGGATACAATTTCTTGCACAAGTTAGTTGAGCAAGGCAAAAAGTTTCTGGAAAAGCACATATGTAAACAGTTAATACTTTAGGATAAAAATGAAAAATATATAATAGTGTAATAAAACTAAAAAACACGCCTTCATATAAAATCCAGCTAAAAAAATAGAAATTTTAAATTATTCATTCAAATATATTAAAATTAATTTTGTTTTTTTTTTTTAACTATTACTTATTGTCATTTTTTTAGTTTTAAAGAAAAAAAACATCGCTAATCCTAATTGTCCTAGTAAGGATAACGGGCCCAACTGTTGAAAATATTGAATTGTCATCGGTCCTTGATAAGTATGCCAAATTTTGAGTTAATCCGACGTTTTGAATGGGGTCAAAATCATGTTCAAAGTTTCCGTTACATACTGACATATATACATACGTATGAAGCTAATAAAAGCGTGTTAATAAACTGATTTTCCGAATCTAAATAAATCGTATATCATCGTACGATACTGAAATTATACACACATACTTCTTTCTATCTGTATTCGTAATATCGTACTTCGTACTTCTTGATTCGCTATAGTAATAGTTTCACTCAGAATTGTATGAGAATGCACCTAAATATTTTTTTATTAATTACAGCCTTGTTATAAATGGAAAACTCTGAATATTTATATTTATGGGTATAGACACGCGACCAAACTTACTTTTAGCTGTTACTATTTTTAATGAGATTTATTACGATACGCTCTCTTATTTTCAATTATTCTGCACAAAGCTGTTTAAATACAAGCTAACGTAGTGCTCTGTCTTTAATCTTTGCAATGAAAAATATATATTAGGTACATAGATTTTTAATCGTATTGTGAAATATGCTTTGAAAGTATCAAAACTGTTCAGGTTCATAGTGTTTTTATATTTATAATATAATTCTGTTTATCGAGACACGAACACGAACCGCCTCGGACACGAATCCAACAAATCAAAAGATGGTCAATCAAATCATAGATCGGTGTACCCCAACTTGAATTAGAAATTATTAAACTAACAAGAATTAGATTTATAGTATATATAAATATGTCGAAGAGTCGTTGTGTCACTGTGGATGCAGCCGTTAGACGGCCAGGCATTTGGTTATCGACGCTTGCAACGAGCCTATCATCTGTCGACTTGACGTGTATTTTGGATATCCCTAAGTGTGCTTCATTTAATTGTAATTATAGCAAGCTAATTAATAAATATATCGTTATTATTTCTGTTCGAGGATACCCACTACGTTGGAACCTTCTGATGATACTCGCCAACTAAATCTGGTAGATCTTCTGATTGCGATATATGTATTTCAAAAATGCAATAATATCTTCATCAAGCTTATTTTCCGTTAAATTAATACGGTTTGACTTAAACCTTGGCCTTTTTACAACACACTAGTAAGCGGAGAACTTGGAAGATTTATTAATATGTAGACAAAAGGCTTCACATGTGCTGAACCAAACTAAGCATAGCTCGTTCTATGCTTATGCTGCTATTTCAGAACATGGAACAGAAAGATCCATTAAGTATTTTATCCACGAAGTAATTTAAAAAAAAAATATTTGTATATATTATATATATAGACCAGTTGTCTTAAAAAAATATTATTATTATATATTATATATGTATATATAGACCGGTTGTCTTATAAAGCTTGCGTTGTATTTACCGAGTGAGTGAGAGTACCGCAGTCCCAAACCTTTCATTAAGTTTAAAGGCGGGCAGCGCACTTAGAACTCTTGAGCGCGAGGTATCCAGGGGCGGCGGTTATCACTTGCCATCAGGTGACCCGTCTGCTGGTTTGCCCGCATATGCCATAAAAATATCTTAAAAGCTGTTAGCACTTAATCACTAGAACAGACTTGGTTTGAGTCCCTGAATTCTGTTTATGATGGCTATCAACCTTCATTATACAAAGGATCATCAAATCAAAAAGGCATATTCACCCATACAAAGATTTACGCGGGAATCGAACCATTGATGTCAGTCAGCCGCAGTAGCAGTCGAAAGAATATATTAAGAAATAATAAAAAAAATACTTTCTGTTTTCGGCGCGTGAAAGTGTACATGGACTTGCACCGAGTTAAGTTGCACAGCTGTTGTCCCTACTACGAAAATGTATATTCTTGGAGCATCAAATTCTTGAGAGCAACATGTCCTTTATCACTGAAGTGAAACATGAACATAAAAGCATATAAAGACTGCTCTTTAAGCCTCCGCCGCTTTTGACTTTAAAACTTTGCAATCTTCAAAGAGAACATTATAAAAGGTGCAGTGACACAAAGATACTTTTAGCAGGTAAACAGAATCCTCCTGTGTTGCAAGTTTCCTTGAGACTGCTGCTAAGCTGTTTTCATGCATGATAATATCATGTCTGATCCTTCCGCGTGCGTGCGCTGGTGGAGTGCCATCCCTTCTCTTTCTCTCGTGTTGTAAAAGCTGACTAAAAGATCGAACCGTAATCTATCAGAAAGTATTTATACATTCATATAGTGCCGTATGACTAAGGAGCTTGACCCCTATTACGTTAGTGGGACATACTAAAAAAGAGGGCCTTTGAATGCCTCTGCCTACTAAATACAGGCGTGAGTGTGAGTGTGTGCATGATGTATAATCATGTCTAAATAGTCTAAAAAATATGGAAAAGATCAGCATATAGAACTTTCTATTTCAGCATTGTATGTTGTATAAAATTAAATTTGCTCACAAATTCGCTACTAAATACAGTAATATACTGTATTTAGTAGCGAATACTATAAATCTTATACTGATAACGATTTTAACGAAACATAGAGTCAGTAGACACACAGTCGATAGCAAATAAGACGTCTCTTTTGACAATATATTAGCGTCATTGTCGGAGAAAGATAGAATGATAGAATGATAGTTATGTTGAAGCATGAATGCGCGGTCCATGTTTCACGTCACTGTCACAGAAAATATATCCTGTTTTGTATATTTGAATCTTAAAGATGTCAAATATAGAGGCGAAACACATGCCGAAGCACGTGTTTGGCTTATCACTTCGACTTCGGATCTTTGTACGCGGATGAATGGTGAGTGTAACCGACAGTTCTGAGGATTAACGTGTAACATCTTAAACGTGAGCATACTGTAATAGGTTATTCTGAAATAAAAACATTCTTGCAAATTACTATATATATAATAGGTATGACCAGCAGCGAACAACGGCGCTCGTTCACGAATATGATTCACGCGCCAACTCAACCATATCAAAGGGCTCATCAAAATCTGTCCGGCCCACCCCCCTACGGATTCAAAACTACCAGGCAAAATATAAACTTAACCCTTGCGCTGTCGGGTAAAAACTAAACTATATTAGCTCCTGTACGCCATGTGGTTCTTGGTACCGTAGAATAGAGCAACCCCGTCCGTATTGTAAAAGACGACTAAGGGATCAGACTGTGTGTATACGGTCATAAAGTGCCCGATGCTATGGGATTTCCCCCTATTCCATTGGTAGGAACAAATTGTTATTGACAAAATGTATGTGTTCTATACACCTCTGCTTACCCCATAGTAGATACAGGCGTGATCGTATGTATATGTGTTTAAAATTTCTACATTCGCTCATTAATAATTCAATACAGTTACTTACATGACTGGCCAAAAAAGAGTTCAGTGTTTCCAAGCTTTATGTATTCACTTATGTATTTATGTTCATTTTACAATTTCTTTCGTCCTATTCCTTGTATCATGATAAACATACTTTTTTTGTATTAAAATTGATACATACAGCAAATAAATGAATCTGTGTGCAATTCAATTTCATCGGTCATTTGGTGCTGGCATGTTATGAGAGGCGATTGTCAGAGTTCCAACTGCAGCACAAACTGGGTCGCATTTGGCAACTGGACCGCGAAACTTCGCCGCGAAATCGAAATAATTACCCTCTTTTTATGCTTTGAATTAAATTGTAGCGACCTCTGTTGAAAGTTTCACTTTTAAATTAGTTTGGTGTAAATATTTTTTTTTTTAAGTAATAATAGTAAATGTAAGTTTACAGTAATTGGAGAAAAAGCTTGCAAAAAAGGAGGATATTAGTCTGTTAATTTTTTTTATACTATAGGGGGACAGACGAACAGACGGGTCACCTGATGGTAAGTGATAACCGCCGTCCATGGACACCTGCAACTTGGGGGCCGTAAGTGCGCTGCCCGCCGTTGAGGGTGATGAGGAATGGGGGATGCTGGGAGGGGAAAGAACAGAGGGGATATGAGGAGAGAGGAAAGGGTATATAGGGGGAATTGGGCCTCCGGAAACCTTACTCATTTCGGGGAAATGCAACGCTTGGCGTTACATCATAACCGGTTTTCTGTGAGGCCGTGGTATTGCACCGGTCGAGCCCACCCATTCGTGCCTAAGCATGGCTCTACCACTGCCAAATTAAGAGTAGAGATAGCTTGATAGAAAAAAATATGGTAGCAACATATTTGGATTTTCCTGGAAGCATCCCTCCTAGGGTATTCCCAGGTCCCTTACACTAGGGTTGGATATTCAGGCGGATTAATGGAGGCATTGGTCCGGCAGTGGACGGCGATAGGCATGATGAAGGTGATGCCAATGATGGTTTCGATAATTTTTGGCGTATGGGTACGAAATAAAGTATTATGAATAAGAGAACCTAGTTCTTCTATGCTCCTGGTAAAAAAAACATATTTTTTAGTGAGCTGGAATTGTTTTGAAGTAGCATGATGCCATGGTGCATGGAACACTCTTGCAGGTTTAAGAAATGCAAAATTCATGTCATTATTAGCTTAAATTATAAAAAAAATTATGTATTTAACATTATTTCCAATTTGTATTTGTGAATTACAATAACTATTTAATTATTATTAAATATTGTCTAGTAGAAAAATACTTAATAAAGAAATAAAAACTATTTCATAAAATATAGGGTTTTACTTATGTGTGTGTGTTTCGAGGATGCCCGACTAGTTATGTTTCTGTTTTTTTTAAAGTTTAACATAGCATAAACGTCGTATGAAAAAAATCACCGCGAGTGTTTTGTGTATTTGTAGGTACTAGCTTTTCAAAATTTTAAATCAATACCTACTTTAAAATGGAACCTAAATTTTTAGTTAGACATCTAGCAATACATTTGTGAAATTTGCATTCAATTTCATGCAGCAGTTTTTGAGTGACGCGTGTGCAAACATACATGCAGACAGACAGACCAAAATAAACTGTTGATTCTGTTGCTCTAATAACGACCTCCCCATTTTGTTAACTTACTATTTATAATGTACAGACATCAACCTGTTACAATTTTATTACATGTATAGATTACATTTTCCTGTACCGGCGTACAATACTGTAAATAAAATAAATAAATAAATCTAATAAACTAACAGTCGGCATATTTAAAGGCATTCTTAAGGAAGTTAATATACTATTTATCATTACGCTACAACGCTTGGGAGCGGAGCGGTGATCACAAAACGAGAACGTCTGATACCTTATTATATAGCACGCAAATTTTGATGGTAAAGTTGTAGTTACTGTATGCACTTGTATGATATTCAGATTGGCGCATCTAGCGCAGTTGGCGTGTTGGCGTGTTGGCCACCCGCCCAACGATTGCTGACCCATTTACTTTGAAGTTACGAGAATCTACTAAATAAATAATGAACTACCTATAAAGTGTTGCCACTTTAGGTAGTTCATTATTTACTGCTTTCAAACTTTCAATTATATTTCTTCGTATCTTTGTTTAATTAGAGGGATCAGTCTTCACTGCACTAACCAATCGAGTTATAGGCATAAAGTGGGCGTTAATTTTACCTCTGTTTACATCTTTTTGAATACACGCGTGAGTGCATGTATGTACCTTTTTGTTGTTTGTTCGTTGTTGATGTTGTTTCATTCGTCAGGAGGATTTGAATATAATATAATTGAACCACAAATTTTATGACCTTATTAATTTTGTTGCTTTAATTGAGCTGGTAATGATAGTGTCATGTTTCATAATTTTTTACTAGGAGAGACATGCTCTCGCAGAAAACTGGTTGTTGCGGTGTGTTTCGCCGTGAGTGACGTTCCCGGGGGCCCAATAAACCCCCTCCCCACTCTGCAGTGGTGCTCACAAAGGGTGACAAGGCACCATCAAGTGACCCGTCTGTCGGTCTGTCCCCTATATGTCCATCTCCACGTAGCATTCTACTTCAGCAACTAAATTAAAATACCAAAGTAATCAGTTTACAGCTAATCGATATAATATACATACGTATACAAGGAGAATAGCTAACTCGGCGTGGCCAGTCGGTGATGTCGCGTATCATACGATAAAATAACCGAAGGAATATGCCAAGGTTAGCTAAAAAAAGGTTCTGTTACTAAATTTAAGCGACTATTTTCAGTTTGTTAAGTAGTAATTGGGCTTTTATGGTCACTGCTCCACTCTTAAGTGTTACCAACCCCAAAATATTTTTTAAATACGGATGCTTTAGAGTAGGATGAGAGGATGCTTATTAGTAGGTATATCTTCGGTAGCAATATTTACAATCGTAATCGTTTTATTTTGCCTTTGCGATTTCGGGGTTACAAACAAGCGCGAAGCAAAAAAGTATTATTAGTGACTGCCTTCGAGTTACAGGTACGCGACCCCGCCTTGCTTGAGCTATATCTATGCAGATGCAGAATCCATCTATATAAGGAATATCCCATTCCTTCCTCTTCTGCCCTCCGTTTCCTGTCAGTATACTCCAAATTTTCTCAGATAATTAACAAGCTTGCCCCTATTACTTAAATGGGACTAAATTATATATGGGAAAAATGTGGGCTTTAATTACGCCTCTACCACTTTGGGGATACAGGCCTTAGAATGATGTACTGTTTTTATTCGATATCTGAATATAGTGTCAATATCTAACAACTACTCAGTTATTAACCGCGGGACTACTCATAGACCGTGGAAGAGCCATGCTTAGGCACGAATGGGCCGGCTCGACCGGAGTATTACCACAGCCTCATACAAAACCGGTAGGTAAACAATGCTTGTATTGAATTGCCGAGTGAGTGAGGGTACCGAAGGCCCAACGCCTTCTCTCCTCTTTTCACTCCCTCATCACACTTTAAAGGCGGGCAGCACACATACGATTCTGGAGTTGGAGGTGTCCAGGAACGGAGGTTGTCACTTACCATCAGGTGACCCATCTGTTAGCTTGTCCCCTTATATAATAATTAAAAAAAAACATTAATTTACAAGTTTTTTTTTATTATACGAAGCAGCAGAAAAACATTCGAACGGGATCTAATTTTGCACTCGTTGTCATTAATCTCAGAGAACCACTGAAAGGCTTAGTCTCGAGCTTGTGTGGGTGGTAACACGTCTCCACGCCTGGACGTCCGCCCTCCAAGTTATCACATTTATACAATACTGGTTAAGAAATAATGCACATCGACCTCTAGAGAGAGACATTCGGCTAATTTCGGCTTTGTAGTACATTTCGCACACTACATGTGTTACGTTTTGTCAATCGTTCGACAAATGCAGTGGAGTACGGTCGCGTCCAGTTCAGAATATATATGGAGAGTTGTACCCATAAATTTAAATGATTTAGAATTGTACTAAGGCATCTTTATTAAAAAGAGGGAAGCCTTTACATGGTCAGTCAGGCGAAATTGTCTACAAAGTTTTTTTTTTTATGCGATGGGGGCAAACGAGCAGACGGGTCGCCTGATGGTAAGTGACTACCGCCGCCCATGGACACCCGCAGCTAAAGAGTCACAAGTGCGTTGCCGGCCTTTTAGGTAGGAGTACGCTCTTTTCTTGAAGGTGTCAAGTCGATCAGAAATATCTTGGCAGTCGATGATGCGAGTCGCTCTCCGTTGAATGCGGTCAAGAAGAAAAGCTGGTACTGGGGAGCACCTGCATACAGATGAGAAAAGTATTCGATGTGCGGCCGAATCTGCGCCTTATAAAGTTGCAGGCGGTGGGCCGGAGTAAAATACTGTCTCGATCTGTTTAGCATACCAAGCTTCTGCGAGGCCAATATGGCCTTACTCTCTAAGTAACCGCGAAACTGGACTTCGCTTGATATATTGACGCCAAGGATTCCGATACTGACTGATGCAGTTAGGGAAGTGCTCTCAAATTGAGGTGATACAACCAATGGCATCTTTTAATCGGTGAACGCGCAAAGTGTATAAATATTTTTGAACTGAAGACGACAAATTTAAAAATCATGAAGATAAAGACGTATGTAACTATTTTAAGAAGGTACAAGAGCGAGTTGCAAATTCCAGTGGAATTTCAAGAAGAACTTTGAACAATATATTAAAGGAAGTCACTACTGAAACAGATTCTACTGAAATTGAGTTCAGTACCCCGAAAAAAAGGTAGACCAAAAAAGCAATTTCGTTTAGATATGGACAATTTTGATTATGATGTTGTGCGAAGAACGGTGTGTGATTTTCACTTACGATTTAAGGAACTGCCTACAGTAAAATCATTAAAAGCTAAATTATCTGAGGCCATTAATTACAATAGATCTGAAAAGACGTTGAGAAAATACGCGAATTTTGCGAAACAGGAGAAAATATAATCTATATGTATGAGTCTTACATACATACATCACACACTAAAAGAAAATCTTGGAGTGATGATAAGAAAAAAGGTGTAAAAAAGCCAATTTCAAAGGTTCAGGTTTGATAACAGATCATGCGGGAAATGAAAAACGCTTTGCTCCTGGAGCCTTTTTAATGTATAAATCCATGGACACTATAGGTGATTATCACAATGAAATGAATAACGATAACTACGAGAAATGGCTGTTTAATCAATTAATCCCAAATATACCCAGTGGTACTGTTCTAGTTATAACAATAAATATGTCGAAAGACCCCCCAATTCAAACAGACATGAAATTCCAGTAGACCCAAAATTGACAAACCCTAGATTTATGATATTATATGTCGGCATAAGGAGAGGTATACAGAGTTTTCCGTGTACAAAATACTTGCTGAAAATGGGCACACTGTATTGCGATTTCCATCATATCATCCGGATTTTAATCCAATAGAAAGAATATGGTCTCAACTGCAAGGTTATGTAGTCTCCAGAAATGTGGGTATGAATTTAACTACAGTAAAAACATTATTGGCAGAAAAACTAAACGTGATTTGGACTGAAGAGTGGAAAAAGGTTTGCGATCATGCAATTAAATGTGAGAATGAATATCGAAGACTTCAACACGGTCTAGATAATTACACTGATAGACTGGTAATAAATACGGCTGATAACGACAATAATATTGACTTCATTGAGAGCACTGATAGTGAATCGGAAGTAATTGGGGATTTATAATTGTTTCGTCAGAATATATCACTTTTCAAAATAAATAAATCGATACGTAAACAAACAAGTTTTTTTTTTTATTTTACTATAATTTAAGGACGACACTTATACAAAAAAAAAATGTTTTATAAAAAAATAAATAAAAAGAATAATCAAAATAAGCAACTCACAATAATTGTTTTAACAGCTCTTCATATATACTAGACTGTTAGTATTTTGTGCGAAAGGGACAACGTTCTACAACGGCGAAATTAGCCGATTGTCTTTTTCTAAAGGTCGATATGCATTACTTCTTGCCCAGTACTGTACCATAATTTATGATATAGTGATGGTATTTTGGCAACATAATGACTCGTCAGTGTGATTTTGATTTTGACTGCATGATTGGCGGAGCGGTTTAAGGGGTCACCTCGCCACCATGTTGCTGCACTTACTTTTTTTTTTCATACAATAGGGAGCAAATGAGCAGACGGGTCACCTGATGGTAAGTGACTACAGCCGCCCATGGACACCCGCAACTCAAGAGTCACAAGTGCGTTGCCGGCCTTTTAGGTAGGAGTACGCTCTTTTCTTGAAGGTTTGAAGGTCGTATCGGTTCGGAAATACGGCAGGCGACAATTTGTTCCATAGGCTGGTTATGCAAGGCAAAAAGCTTTTGTAGAAGCGCACAGTGGTGGAGTGCCAATCGCCCAGGTGGTGGGGATGGATATTTTGTCGCGTAGGACGATGGCGGAAACCTGCAGCCGGTATAAGTCCGAACAATTCCTCTGAACACTCCCCATGATACAAGCGATAGAGGATGCAGAGTGAAGCTACATCTCTACGCAACCCTAAGGTGTCAAGCCGATCAGAAATATCTTGGCTGTCGATGATGCAAGTCGCTCTCCGTTGAATGCGGTCAAGAGGGAGAAGCTGGTACTGGGGTGCACCTGCATAGAGATGAGAACAGTATTCCATGTGCGGCCGAACCTGCGCCTTATAAAGTTGCAGGCGGTGAGCCGGTGTAAAATACTGTCTCGAACTGTTTAGCACACCAAGCTTCTTCGAGGCTAATATGGCCTTACTCTTAAAACTGTTGTGGGTTCGATCCCCTTACGAGAAAACACTTTGTGTAATCCTCAAATTGTTCTTCTGAGTTTGGGTGTTCTTTTCTTTGTGTCCGTTGCTTGAATGTTTGTAAAGTCCCCCGCGACACAGGAATTAATCCTAGTGCGGGAGTTGTCTTTTTATTAAAGATTTATTGTTGACGTTGAACTTGGAATATTATTTTTTGTTTGATATTTAATTACAATAAATGAAAAAAAAAACCAAAAAATATGATGACAAATTCTCATTTGTCATCATATTTTTAACAACAGATATCTAAATTTAATAGACAACATTTTAAATTCTGGTGGTCTCATCACATTATTGGACAATAGGTAGACCAAAAATCTTTACTTTCCTATTACGTATACATACATACATTCATACATACACATGATGTCTTCCGTGTGGTTCACGGTAGAGTAAAAGAGGGCCACCCCATAGCTTCGCGGTGGTGTCGTAAAAGGAGACTAAGCGATCGGACTGTTATGTCTCAGACAGTATGTATACAGTCATACAGTGCCCGGTTAGTGCGACCAAATTGTAATTTTCAAAATGTGAGCGCTTATACACCTCTGCCCTCCTCTTAGAGGATACAGGCGTGAGGGTATGTGTGTATATCTTTTATTTTAGATGTTAGTTACCGAACTAATAACCATTCAGTTTCGACACATAATAATAGTGTCAGTTCTGTATTACTTAATCGGAATTTAAAAAAGTAGACAACCTACTTCAATGCGTCTATCGTAAAATTTAAGAATAACATGGCTTTCCCATGGATGCCTTGAACTACATCCTTTCCAATAAAAAAAGAATCATCGAAATCAGTTGGCGTGATATTGAGTTATTCGTAAATGTGTCGCGCACATGCTTAATGCAAATTATATGGTTTTCTTAAAGACTTATATGGTTTTCTCATGTATGCATCTGTCAGAACTGGACCAAATTAAAATGGGACCACACGGGAAGCACTCGTTTTAAAAAAATCGTCGAAATCGGTTCACGCCGTCGAAGTTCTGAGGTTACAAACATAAAAAAATATGGGTTGGAAATACCAGTCATTGGAAGGTTAACAGCAATTGCAATACGAGTATATACTCAGTGCAAGAATGAGTAAATAAATATGAAATACACTCATTGATTTAAAATTTTCTACAACATTAACACAGTAACAGTTTAATGCGCAGCTCACAGGTACGTCATGATTGTTGTACTACTTATATCCATGTATATGGATCAATAGGGACCGATTATCCGCAAATCAGCTTTGAATCATATCGTAATTCAGTGGTAGAGCCATGCTTAGGCACGAATGGGCCGCCTCGACCTCACAGAAAACCGGTTGTGAAGTAACGCTTGCGTTGCATTTCCCCGAATCGAGTGAGGTTTCCGGAGGCCCACTTCCCCCTCCCCCCTTTTCTCTCCCCTCATCTCCTTTCTCCTCTTTCCCATCTCCTCATCCCTCCTCTCTTCTTTCCGCTCCCTGCATCCCCCATCCCTCATCACCCTCAAAGGCGGGCAGCGCACTTGCGTCTCTTGAGTTGCAAGTGTCCATGGACGGCGGTGTCACTTACCATCAGGTGACCCGTCTGTTCGTCTGTCCCCCAATAGTATAAAAAAAAAAATATACGTTGTTTCATGATTTCATTGAGACATTTTATAACTTTGTAGAGGAATCTTTCGAAATGATGAAAATATGTATCTTATAATCAAATATAGAAAATTATAGAAACAAAAGTCGCGTATCAATTTTATAAATTAAGATGACAAAGATTTATGTAGTTGTAATACATGTTTTAATATATTTGAAAAAAAAAACTTTTTGAAAAGTCGAATAAACATGATATTTAATGACATTTCGGAATTCTATCCGAAATGTCATTAAATATGATATTTCGGACATTTTGTTTATGGGTTCAATACAAGAAAGTCTTCTTTCTTTTGTGATTATTATCTTGATAAGCATAACGAAACATAATGGTTTATTAGTACTTTTAAGAGTATACTATTACTATTTCCATAAAAAATATTCAAGATGTTTACGAAATAATAACGAGAGTAGAATGACGTAGGAAATATAATGCTTGTATGAAAGGCGTTTTTACAACAGAGGAATCTTGTGAGGTATGTAACGATAGAAGTGGTGGGCTGTTGTCTCTACCCACCCTGAACGCATAAATGGCGTGAGCTTATGTATTTATGTATGTAACTTTCTATACTCACCTTTATCATATCGTGTTGACAGCTTGCAAGTTTTTAAGACGTGCAGTCATAGCTGGCTGCTCTTACGATGTGTAATTTCATCCATTTAGAAGTTTTTAACAGTAATCCATTTATTAATTTCAAATCGGACACTGATTAATTTCGGAGTAGACTAACACGTGTTTAAATGATATCCATTTTCATTAATAATTAGAGTTTTATGACACTCGTATAATCTCACGTTAGAAAGGATGAGACGGATGAAATCACAGGAATTATTGTAGTATGTGTATTCTTGATATCTGTAACAATGGAAATATAAACATGAGTCAGTTCTGTCAATGGGTGTGTGAATTCGTCTGAGAATAGAACCACCCTTCTGTCTTGGGGGAGGTGGTTGTGGGGATGGACAGCAACGTACTTGTATTAGCTATACATCTTAGTTAAGTATATATGTATGTACCAGCACATTTATGTCGCAACAGCAGTGACGCTACAACTGCGCAACGGAACGGAATTTTTAAAGTACACATAATTTTCCAAGAAACGGTATTTATTTACGCTTAAAAGCTTGTAAGGAATAAATGTTTTTTTTTTATTTACACATGTTAAATATATACATGTAGAAAAGAAAAACAAATTTCCATCATCGTTTTCGCCATAACCTGAATCATGGGATGTTCCATGGTGTATACTACCCCTGTTGTATAAACGGATGAAGCCTATGAGTCTCAAAAGGTATGATAATATTTCCTTTTTATTTGTAAGAATAAAATAAAAATAGATTAATACATTTAATTTTCAACGTATTAGAGCACCAAACCAAAAAACCACACGGCCAATATAACACATATTGGCCGTGTGGTTTTTGGTGGACTCATTATTATAATTATTATTATCATCCAGAGTCATAACTAGTTGTGTAGATATAGGTATTAGTAACAAACATAATTTATATATAACCGGAGTTACAAACTAAAGCTAAGTACGGAGTAGTGTTTTCAATATCGGAGTATTGGTATATGTATATAATTAAATCTTAAATAGTACTTATCACGTGTTTGCTACGCGTGTCTTATTTATCGTTCTAGACCATTACTTTAGGATATTTGTGCCTACTAATATAATTAATTTATTTTAGTTTTGTAACAGACGCAAGAATAATAGATAGCATGTTATAAAAAAATTGCCCTGTGGTTGTAGGTTGAGTAGAATTGTGCCACCCCATTCTTTCCCGTGGATGTCATGAAAGGTGACTAAAGGAACGGACTGTTATCTAACAGACAGTATATATACAGTCGAACAACACCTGAACTTCGCCAAAAGGTTGGTCCCTTATTACTTAACTTGGACTACATCCCAGTGGTAAAGTGGGCATTTGATTGCTCTTCCTTCCCCTCTATGGATACAGAAGCGTGTGTGTGTATGAAAGATAAAATGAAAGTTACTAGAAACATTTACCTTGTCACTTTAATCGGTAGTTGTAACATACTCGGATGACTTAAAGTTATCAATAATGATATATTTAACGTATTTACATTATAACAGCAGGTGCGGCCTTATACTATAAAATTATTGATTAAAATGATTATTGTTTTGTGGCCTTTTTTGTTAAAATAGGTAAACCCTTGAAAATTTTACTTATACGGCTTGCAATTTTTGTAAGTGCGAGTAAGAGTCCTCGTCTTGGCCTATATTATTTGGTTTTCTTGCTGGTATATATGTATATAGTAGTATTTGTAAAAAATTCGAAGCTTGTCAGCTTATGTTGTCGAGGTTTATAAGGCGTGATTACTAAGTGTATATTATTTATAATGTTTTACCTACTCATTGCGAAATGCCCATGCCCTGTAGTACCTTGAACCTTAATTCAGTCTATTACTGTCCATTCGTGGTCCACATCCTATGAAGAGGTGTAAGGCCCCCCGTACTCCACAGTGTAGCCATCTATTGCAATAAGGTCTGCAGGGGTTCCTTCTTAGGGTATACCGGGTCCCTAGCAAGAGACCCAGTTGTGACGGAACATCGTGTGGTCTCAGTCGGTTCAAGGTTTAATTGGTGAGGTAATGACCCGAAGGAGTTTGACACGAAAGGAAAGAAATACAGTCTACTGGTGGACATGGCCCCCTCCTACCTGGGTCAAACACCATGATGATGGATTTCAATCATTCAGTCAGTTTGTGATTTGAACGAAAATTTTTCTTTTTTTTCTTGTTTTTTTTTTATTTAAAAATAAACAAGAAAAAAAGAGTATTTGAAAATTATAAATTAAAAAACAATAACAAACAGATCTTAAATTAGGTCATCAGAATCAGATCTCATCGTAAACACGTTAAAACATTCAATAACATACATTAAGGCATTGAAAGTAACGAAAATACCATTAAAAAGACAGTTACGTAGACACATACAAATCAGCATAAAAAAAATTAAAGCTAAGTTTAATAACCCGTTGACTTAACAATCAAATCAAAATTTAAAAATAAATGTTTAAAGTCAAAAATTGTCTGAAACCTTTACTAATCCTTAACAAACAAAAGCACAAGTTTGCTAGCGATCGTGGGGGTTGTGGTAAATTTCGTAATTTAAATCTTGAAATTTGCTTTGCATAAAGATAATTAGGATCGTCTCCTTTTATATTGATATAGCAATAAAGTTTACGGTATATGGGGTATTACGGTACATCACACTAATTTCACAATTCTAAATATAAATATTTACTTATATCAAGTTGTTTTAGAAAGCCTATTTTAAGTTTTGTTTTTTAACTATAGAATTTAGATTCTTATTTCATAATATCTAAATTGCAAAACCATTACATGTAATTTAGCACAAGGTTGCAATATCGATTGAACAGCTTGTACTTGTATACTTCAATAACACAACCTCCAATGACGCGATTCAAGTCTAAAATAGATCTACTAAAGTTGCATTCTACAATCGATTAGACGAATTATAAACTTGCATTCCATAATTGTTTATTATTTATCGTTGAACAATATACAATGATGGTTAGTAATCAGTTTATCAAATGTTTATGGTATAGGAGGTTCGATGTATATGTGATACATTTAGACAATCGTTCGGTCAGATCTAAAAATAATAGTTGACAGGGAGTGGGTCGGAGCTGTTATTGGATGGATATTCGTGCAGAACGTTATCAAACAGACATTAGCCGCGGACCACCCACGTCATCGTCATTCATCCGCTTCGATCGGACGCACACACGCACACAGCCACGCGGTGACACGGGATACCACACCCGCGCCACCACCGACTCACCTCTCATTGAACTCACCACTCAACACTCATCACTCACCATAAACTTAAATCAAAAGCGCGATGTCGCCCTACACTCTTACACAGTCGTCCACCATCTTAAATTCATTCACAAAATCGCTTAGCCACAGTGCCTATTTGTTTACCATTTTACGCCTCTTTGAGCACATTTCCCACTAAAAATAAACACTATTACCTTTTCAGGATGACTATGCGGCATTTGATACTACTTTTTCCGTTGTAAATGTGTTTTTAGTTCGATTTTTGTTGGCAATACGGTCGTTTGGTTACTCACGGGGTTATAACGTGAGAATGCCGCGACGGGTTATGTGCAACTGAAGAATGGTGGCAGGACTGCGGACGGCCGCGGATGGCGCATGCGTCCTTACTACCCGCCAAAATACACCTACGCGCATGTATGAGTTATGTAGGCTGTGCCCCTCTTTCAAAACTTGCACAGATAATATTCAGTCTTTGTTATTTTTCATTTGTTTATAAAGATTTTATAAGATATGTTACGGAGAAAATTTTGACGGACGCTACGGATGCTTTCATTAAGAGTGACTTAAATCGCTTCGTAGCATCTTTCCTACGTAGTGCTACGAGGTAGTTCTTCCTAATGAGATTGTAGCAAGTTTGATATTAAATTATTTGAAAGTAATGGTTTTGATTTAGATTATTTTATAATTTCTCTTCTATCTCGCTCTCTCCCTCTTGCCTATCTTATAAAATACCAGAAAACGATGTTCCAAAAATTTAAGTCTAAAGATTGACAGTTTTACGTTGCAACTTGCTTTTGCCGGATACTTCGTAAGCATGGAATTTAGATTCAATTCCTACATTAAAATGAATCCAATATTTTAAGATAAGGTTTTTTTTTATGCTATAGGGGGCAAACGAGCAGACGGGTCATCTGATGGTAAGTGACTACCGCCGCCCATGGACACCCGCAACTCAAGAGTCACAAGTGTGTTACCGGCCTTTTAGGTAGAAGTACGCTCTTTTCTTGAAGGTTTGAAGGTCGTATCGGTTCGGAAATACGGCAGGTTACAATTTGTTTCATGTTTCATATTCTCCGTTGAATGCGGTCAAGCGGGAGAAGCTGGTACTGGGGTGCACCTGACTGGTGACCCATAGAGATGAGAATAGTATTCCATGTGCGGCCGAACCTGCGCCTTATAAAGTTGCAGGCGGTGGGCAGGAGTAAAATACTGTCTCGATCTGTTTAGCACACCAAGCTTCTTCGAGGCTAATATAATACTCTCTAAGTGACCGCGAAACTGGACTTCGCTTGATATATCGACGCCAAGGATTCCGATACTGGCTGATGCAATTAGGGAAGTGCTCTCAAATTGAGGTGATGCATGTCAATATTGGGTCTGGTAAGACCAGCAATATGGTCCAGGGTCCGACATTTGGTTTGACGATCAAGTTGAGTTGTAGATGAGAAGTGATGATTGATATCATTCAAACCAACTGTCGTCCGAATCTCAGTGCGTTGTGTTCTGCCGATACCCAACGTGCTAAGAAACTTACAGATACTAGAAGGAGATGAAGCCTCTATATTTTGTAGAATGTTTCGGCGTTTTGTAAGTTTACACATCTCTTTTTTTGCCAACCGAGCAATGGGGCTCTTGACAATACTTCTAGATATTTCCCAGGCTAAGAATTAGTTTCAATATACATTCCCATACATAATTTTCATTTAACTCTGTACTGGTACAAGTAGATAAAATTTCATAATTCCTCTGTTGGAACTTTCTTATCTTACAGGGCGTGTGAGTGTTGAGGTCAAACCTGAAGTGAATCTTCGATACAAAATACCACCTACCGATGTGGATTTTAAAGTTTGTTTAGTTAGCTGATTAAGGCTAAGACAAAGCTGAGTTTCCTGGTTTTTGACTTAACTAGTCGGGACTGGTTGGCTTTCAAGTGAAATAGATCTAGATCTGTAGTTTGTCTATAATGTGTATGTATATATGTATATTTAGAAATATATTTATAAGTATGTTTATTGGGAGTCTGGTTACTATAATACAAGCTCTGCTTAGTTTGGGATCAGGGGCACGGCCCTCCGATGATAAGTAATCTGAGATGAGTGAAGATGTTACGTATATATATATATATATGTATTTTTTATGTTATATGTTTCATATGTAGACTATCCTGGACGTCTGCTTGTACTGCACCTAACGAATTTATATAGACTTAATTCTTTAAGTTTGTTCCGGCATTTCTTCTGAATGGTGATCATTAGAAATTTCGTATTTCAACTCGAAACGCACGGGGAGTGTACAATTTTCACCTGCTATCTTAGCTATTAATATAGAGAATTGTGACTCGTTTGAAGATTATCGGTTTTATCTAATTTATGAGGGGATTTTCGAGTCAGAGGTATTTTAAAAGTTTTAATTCTACTTTAATATACCACTTTCAGTAATAATAAACAATGTTTAGGTGTTTATTACAAACAAATATAAAAATAAACACATCCTCATTACATATTATTTGATATTCTCTCTTAACCTATATTTTAATTTTAATTTTCTACTTTGACATTTAAACAGGTTATTTTAAAATCTACATCAATTCAACTTGTATGTAACGGTAGGTTGATTGGCGGTTTTATTTTGAGAGAGTTTTATAGACCTAAATGTCATTTCGCTGTTTTGACCTTTACCGTAAGCTAATAAATGGCGGATAATCATCAGCCCACACTTCTATTACAACACACTTTAAATATTTTAAACAGTAATGTTAAATTATACCGAGTTAAATATGTGGAAATAAATTTGCTATTCTGAGTTGTATTTTTTACGATCTGATATCAGTCATATTCTAGGCAAATATTTTTTTGTTGTTTATACATATATTTATCCTACCTTCTCAGACTTCCTTACTCAATGACTACTTAATTAATTATTATTAATTAGAGAGAAGATTTATCGTATCCAGTCGTATCAATTAATCTTAAATTAAACATGACGACTTTATTGCTTTAGTTCACGCGTGAGAAGCAGTTTGTCCCAGAAACCATCTTGACATGTCATCGGCTAATTATTCACTTATTTCCATACATAAGTTCGTACATACGCTCAAGCCTGAAGGGGTACGCAAAGGTGGATTAAACACCCACGTTTTAAAGAGATATCTAAATATGTGGTGGCTTACTGCCATCAACAAGTCTCTTTATGAATTATACATGGGAAAATTGGGAGTACATTGAAAAGGAAAAATTCGGATTGATATCGCTCATACGGATGTATTGCGGAGTGTAAGCAGTGATCGCATAACTGTGACTCGTTATGCGATCACGATGATGCGTTATGTGACTCGAACTGGCTGAAGTCAATTTTTACTTTATCTTAAATTTCAAAGTTTGTGGAGACACAATTTTGCCAATGTCGTGTATCCGAAGGACCAATCAGCAAAAGATTTGAAATAGAGTCGTAGAGATTTAATTTAAGTCAGTAAGTAAGATACCTACCTAAGGCTGGCAACGCACTTGTGACTCTTGAGTTGCGGGTGTCCATAGACGGCGGTAGTCACTTACCATCAGAAGGCCCATGTGCTCATTTGCAACCTATCACCTCACCTACAATAATTAAAAATGAAGATATTGGAGTACATATATTAATATACATAATTACTTGATCGCAATTGACAGAGGTTTCTAGTGGGAAAATTGGCAGTGAATACGTGGTATTTAGTCATTTTATCAGGATAATGGTCACACTGATGTATATATATTTATCATCAGAAAAATACGTAACACACATTGATTATATGTATATATTTTGATTGGCAATTGCAGCAGTGTACAACTACGAGTATATGCGATATGTATATTTCTATACTATATACATCCTATATTGATATAATTTAGAAAGTAAATCTGTCTGTCTGTTACCTTTTCACGACCGTATCCCGTTTTAATGATAATTGATATGGTGATACTTCAAATCCTGGTAAAGGACAACGGCTTTTTTTACGGAAGCAAGTTATATTACTTATAAAAGGAAACATATGCAAGATAAAAAAATCAACCAATCATTAATCAACCAGGTTAGTTTATATTGTATCTTTATTGTTTTTTTTTAATATGATGAATTTTGATAAGCTGTAGGCGTTTTATATTAATTGCTTCAACAAATATGACCGACCGACTTAAACACAACTCTCTATTTAAAAGAAATAATATAAAAAAAAACAAACAAATGGAAAATATTTTTTTATAAATTTGAATTATAAATAGTGTAAATATTTTTAAGTAATTATAAATTAAGAATAGTGTAAATAAGAAAAAAATGTACTTTATTGTAAAAAAGCGTAGGGTGCGTGATGTTCATAGCTATAAATATTTTATTGATAGATATCAGTAGCAGGATTTTCATTTGGATAATATCTAGGAAACTGTGTTTTTTAGTTTTGTTTTTATTTCATTTTTAGTTCGATACGTTTTTATTTCATTATTAGTTCTATAAAAAAAGTTTTTTCTCTTTTTTCATCTTATTTAAAGTTGGTAACTTATCCGAGAAATAGGTGATCAGCGCACCTGGTAGTTTACATTCTTGGTCTTGGCGCAAAGACACTACCAGTTTAAGGTAAAACAACTGTTTAAATTGTCATCGGTCCTTGATAGGTATGCCAAATTTCGAGTTCATCCGACGTTTTGAAGGGCCACAAAATCATGTTCAGTTTCCGTTACATACTAACATACATATTTACGTATAAAGCTAATAAAAGCCTGTTAAAAAAAGATTGAAATCGATTCATAAACGTCGCAGATTTAGCGTTACATAATCAATAAATAAAAATTAAGTGGAATTGAGAACTCTCCATATTTTTAACAATTGCATTTTTCAGTTTCAAAAACAAATGAATGAGTTCTCCTTCCATTCAGAATACTTCATCTGCAGGGCGCTAAGATTAGCCCTGTGTGACGTCAGTTTGTCGCAGAGGCTGTTACGCAGATTAGCGCTTAGACACTCAGGCGCCGGTGTGTCGAGACCGAGGTCAGACAGTGTTCCAGCCAAAAGAAACCGTCTCACACCAATTTATCATCCTTTCAATAATAACACCGTGTAGGACGAATTTGTTGCCAAATATCTATTTGACCAATAGAATATGTATTGTGGTTTGTAATTTGTATTTGATTAGATAATTATAATAGTTTTAAATACTCTTTATCAGCAAGTGAAATGCAACGCTATAAAACATACCAAATGAGAGCAAATAGGGTTCGCTAGTAACTACTGAAGAGAATCTCATGGCTTTATAAGACTGCAGTTACCAAGCCCAATCTTTTGGACTAGTTAAATGAAATGCCATAAACTCTAACTCTGAGGGTTCATTGCTTGCCACTGAAGAGTTGCACTATCTCTGTCCTGGCTCCATAATCAGATCCAAAATACCAAATTATTGTATTCTCATCCAAACTTCATATACAAAAACTTTCTTTCCGTTATGACACCTACATAGATTTAGAAGTTAAGTTAAAACTTACTTCCAAAACTTATTTTTTATGTTATAGGGGGACAGACGAACAGACGGGTCATCTGATGGTAAGTGACAACCGCCGTCTATGGACACTTGCAACTCAAGACGCGTAAGTGTCCCCTTTGAAGGTGATGACGAGAGGGGGGATGAGGAGTTGGGCCTCCGGAAACCTCACTAATTGAGGGAAAATGCAACAAAAATCGCTTCACAACCGGTTTTCTGTGAGGCCATGGTATCGTACATAGTTATTTACAGGTAAAGCTTATTAATTCATTTGATGACTTTTACATGACAGGTTGTATTATTCTATACTTTTTATTGATATTTTTGTTAGATATGAAGTTTTATTTTTAAGAGCGATTTATTAATGTTATTTTTAATAACCGACCGTAAACTTCGGATGCTTTAAATCTGGATGTTGTATAGGGGGACAGATGAACAGAGGGGTCACCTGATGGTAAGTGACAATCGTACCCCATGGATACCTGTAACTCAAGAGACGTAAGTGCCGCTTTTGAAGATGATGAGGGGAAGGGAAAGAGCAATGGGGAAGTTGAGCCTTTCTTATATATACACATACATACATACATATGTAAATTACCGTGGTATATTTAAGTAGATAGTTTCCACTTCTGATAAAGCAACATATTGGTAACCAAAGACAACCATAAACAATATGTTCTGCGAGGTCCACCCGTATGCAGAACATACTTTCTTTCTTTCGAACATACTACATTTATACAAACATACAAACTGACTGCTCTTACACTAGGGCCAAGTCTATTGCCTTGACGAGCACTATGTGTATACACATAATGTAATATAATTGTATGGTAGGTAACAGACCAATCCATCAGTTGCTTTTCCATCGAGAACTGCCACTGTAACCCGTAATACGCTTTAGTTAGTATTTATTATGTGCTTGGCTTTAAACTGAATCATCATTGCCAAGATTGCTATCAAATCCCCATAGTTGCATCGAATAAGGGCTTCATGGCAAGAAATTTTCATAAAATATTACAAAGTCGGTAAATATTTTGCTACGAAGTTGTAAACAATGTTGAATTTATAAGCATAAAGTAAGTTTAAGCCGTAGTTTACAGTACACAAGGTACAAAATTATAAATCATGTAAAATTATCTTACTAATGTTGTTCCTGAGTAATTTCTTTTCTATTTCTGTCACACACGATGGATAAAAATAAAGTCTTAAATAAATTAAAGGCCGGCAACGCACTTGTGACTCTTGAGTTGCAGGTGTCCATGGGCGGCGGTAGTCACTTACCATCAGGTGACCCGTCTGCTCGTTTGCCCCCTATCGCATAAAAAAAAAGTCTATCAATATACAACCTTATTAAATTACCAGAATTTAAATGATAAAAAAAACTTAAAATTTGGTTTACGAATTCCGTTATAAATCCGCAGAAATTATGTAAAATAGCATAACATTCGCATTTCAAACTTACATAAATACCAACAATTTCAGCCAGACATGACACTATGACGTCAGGCCATCAGACTCAATACTTACACGTTATTCATAGCCTCATCTTTCACAGACATAAAACCATTTTACGTCTATAAATAGCTGTTTAACCATTAGCAGTTATGTTAAGACGCTATATTTCTTACTTAATGTCCTATTTCTCTTATGACATTCGCTTTCATACGAACCAAGTTATTTACTAACAAAACAAAACTCTGAAATAAAACGTTATCGTAAATATTCGTCGCACTACTTCGCTACAGCAGCCGGCTACGCACGAACCGCCTACGATTTTAAACTTCGAAGCATTCATACATGCGAGAATGAGACAGAAACTAATAAACGCTTACGCTAGTTCGTAGGAGCGAGTGAGACTGGAATAGACATCGATCGGTGTGCGTCACACAGAAAGCGTGGGTGCGATGACGTCACGGCGCACCCGCCAATCAGCATGTTAGGAAAAGCCGCCACGTCCAGTGAGAGAATTGAAGGAAATATATTTATGGAAATCACTTTCTTATTTATTCTAATATGTGCTTATATACATATATGTATATATATTTTTTTTTTAATTCAATGATAGATACACACATACATACCTATGCTCTCACATACATACCTATATCTCTAAAGGGAGGGTGTATTACCACCCACATTTTGCCAATTATAATTTGGACAAAACTAACGTTATAAGGGCAAGCCTATTGCTGCCGAAAGGGCACCTAAGGAAGTAAAGATTGGAAAAAGGTACACGGCAATTATAGCTATGTACAATATATAGTTATTTAATTGTGAATTCTTACTTTATAAAGTGATTAAAATTCTTCTTTTAGTTTCGAATGTTTTAATTTACATTTTAGTGTTTAAAACATAAAAAACGAAGCCTGTCTTAATATTGTAATATTTAATATATAGTAAGTTTGTGCTGGTGTATATTAAAAATGAGATTTGTTTGTAAATTCGGTATAAAAAGAAAAAAACAATAGAAAGCAATGTTTACGATTGAAAGGTTAGTGCAATTTTTTAATCTGTAATCTATAGATATACTTGTATATTTACAATAATAAAATAAATCTATTGACAGAAAATATATTAAGGCAGTCATGAAGACGGCCTTACCAGTGGGAGAGCCAAGCTCAGGCACGAAGGGGCCGGCTCGACCGCAGTAATACCGCGGTATTACTGCGCGGTATTACATTGTTGGTCTACCTGTTTTCTGCACCACAGAAAACCGGTAGACCAACAATGTTTGCATGGTATTGCCCACTGAGTGAGGGTACCGGTTTCTCTGCTTCCCTAAACTCCCCTCTCGCTGCCTCGGCCTCATATTGGCAAACATAATATAGTTTAGTATCAATTACGTAATAAGGGCAAGCTTATTGCCACCACCGAGGCACTGTATAAAGTGTATAATATCAGATAGAAAACAGTCCAATTCCATAGGAGCCATTTACGAGGAATGGAAAGAGCTACTGTCGAAGAGATGAGAAGTTGCAGTGTTCAAATAATTGAACAGTCAGGATTATATTCAGCGCTTCCCAGACAATGGAACACTTATTTAAACCATTAAAAGTCCACTTCTCTAGCATGCACTTCCAAAATAAAAGTTATGACTGTTTCCATCTCAGTTTCTCATAAATGAAAGTATAGATACATGCACCAACTCCAAAATTGACCTCTGTTGACGATTTGAGAAATATATGTCAGAAGATATAGAGGTAAACTAGCGGCATCTATTAGCTAAGTACGACAAACAATGGTATAAAGACAAAACGTAACCGTTAACGTTACTAGTACCTCTTTCTATCACTAGGTGGTACTGTTAAACAAAATAGGCTAATCCATTGAAGATACAGGTATTGTTTTAGGTACTTTTCAATCGACTTCAAAAGTAGTGTATTTGTAAGTTGTTGTATTTCTAATGTATGGTACGCGATATCTTCATTGCTTGTAAACCCATTTAAAAAAATATTTTTTCTATAACATACTCGAGATTTGTACATATTATTTTAAAGTTTTAAAATTAAGGGCTGAACACATTGCACGTACATAAAAGTAGGTTATAAATATTTTTCAAGATTGCGTGTAGTAAAAAAAAGTTACACTGAAAGATATTGTTCTATCGTATCCAGGTACCTAGGATATTATTATAAAAACGTCGTTGTGTGGTTTGTTAAACTTTAGTTGTGGCCTTCAAACTATTTTTGTTATTGTACACACAACTATTATAAGCCTTTAGTCGCTTTGGCACTCCCACGATCACAGACATTAAACTGATCAATACTAAATTGGCGTTAAGCACTAACTACACCTAGACGTCTGTCTACCAGTGAGGTAGTGCATAATGTGTAGGCTGGACTGACTTTAGGTGTAATAATACACAGCTAATATTTTACTTATCTAAATTATAAGCAGGCGTTTTTTTTTTTTTTTTTTTTTTTATGCGGTAAGTGACTACCGCCGCCCATGGACACCCGCAACTCAAGAGTCACAAGTGCGTTGCCGGCTTTTTAGGTAGGAGTACGCTCTTTTCTTGAAGGTTTGAAGGTCGTATCGGTTCGGAAATACGGCAGGCGACAATTTGTTCCATAAGCTGGTTGTACGAGGCAAAAATCTTCTGGAGAAGGTGCCAATCGTTCAGGTGATGGGGATGGATATTTTGTCGCGTAGGACGATGGCGGAAACCTGCAGCCGGTATAAGTCTTATCAATAAGAATCATAATATGCGTGGTGTTTCATGTTGTAATATGAAATGAATGTAAAATGATCAATGGACGTAAAAAAAACCAAGACTCGCTACAACTCTTTTGTCCTGTTTGGGATTCGCACCCACTACCGCTCAGCAGTCAGGATCATTAACCACTAGACCAACAGGTAAGTCATCATATTCATGTATCATGTGTATATATCCGGCTGTCTCTCTATCTGTTCTTATTGAATTCAATATTTCAAGAGTTATCGCATTTAAGTAAAATATATACATATGTGTAGAGCTTTGCTAAAACGTAAGCGACTCATGTCGCTGTGCGGGCGCGCGTTGAAAGGATTGATAACTTCATCAAACATACTTTCTTAGCATTGTTTTAATTTGGCCCTGACAATAAATCTAGCCATAAAGAAGTCCATATGTCTCATGAAAATTATTTTTAAGAAGCGTACTTTTCTTTAGTGAACATAAATTTCTTATTTGTATAAGACTGTATAAACATACAAACAATTGACACAAAGAACACTTAGACTCGCCTCGGCTATTTACATACAATAATTTACATACATTCACGCCTGTAATCCCGAAAGGGCAGACAGATGTGTAATTAACGCCCCAATTTTGACAATAATAATTTAATCCCATATACCTAATGGGGGCAAGCCTATTACCATCATCAGGATTTTTTTGAGTTTGGTGTTAAAATGTATAGTATATTGACAGTAAAGGGACGATAAATAGGGAAGGAAAGGGGCTTATACAGATGGGTTGTAGAGTATAGTAAGTCCCATCAAGTCGTAACCATCCACCGCACCACGTACATCCCCCGTATATCCATAGTTACAACTGGCTGATGTCTGGAAGTACGAAATCTCTAACAAAATCACTACAACTATTTGAGGATCAAACCAATTTTTGTACCATGTGGTCATCGAACCCAAGACATCTGGCTCGGCAGTCAAGGTCACTAACCAGTTAACCACTAACAGGCCAGTCACTTTCTTTGATTTTAACTTCATATACACTTTATATCAATGACAGTGCTTAATATAAATTGTATAAAACAATGCATCAGTTTCCAAAACCTATTATAGATATGTGTATTGCAAAAGTAACCTTGTCATTAGTATACGCCAAAGTTTCTTTTCAATAACCCTATGTCGCAACAATGGGTTGCTAAACTATTTCTTTCAATAATCTATGGGAAACGTTATTAGCCCCTGGTCTATTGTGTTGTCCAATCATGTAATGCCGTAGGTTATGTTGTAATGGTGCCTCAATACCTCATCTTGCTAAAATGACAATCGCATTTCCATGTTTTTCTTTGGACGTTTTCTTAAACTTCGTGTGACGTTAACTTTAAATAAACACCCATATTGATCACCACACTGTGTAAGTATAAAACTCTGACATTTCTTTAAAACTAGCTGTTACCCTCGACTTCGTCCGCGTGGTATTTAACAAAAAAGTTATTGTTCAGTTCGCAGAGTTTACTATAACTTATTAATTCTGTATTTAAGAAATACCTATACTAATTTGAATTATATTCTTCTTTTAATCGAATATTATAAAATTTTAATTAGTTTTAATTTTTTTTCGTGATGTCCTATTTTTTTTCTAAATTAAAAGTAGCCTAAGTTACTCCTTGTTACATCAGCTATCTGCCAGTGAAAGTCCCGCCAAAATCGGTCCAGCCATTTCCGAGATTAGCCGGAACAAACAGACAGACAGACAGATGTTTTGGTATATGTACCATGTATACATGCATATGCAATTAGTAAAAAAATGGTTATTTTAATATTACAAACAGACACGCCAATTTTATTTATATGTATAGATAATATACGTAACACGCCTACATCTCCAAAGAGAGTTACAGAGGAGTGTTAAATAAACTCTGGACTTACTTATTGCCGTCAATCGGGCACTAATTGTATATACATATGTATATACTGTCTGATATATGACAGTCCAATACCTTAGTGGCCCTTTATGACATCATTAAGAAGAGAGGCTTTTTCTAGTTAGGGTTATTCTGCTATATAGATTCTTCTATCCTTTTCTAGTTAGGGTTATTCTGCTATATAGATTCTTCTATCCTTTTCTAGTTAGGGTTATTCTGCTATATAGATTCTTCTATCCTTAGGGGACTTCCCGGTTGGTTTGATAATATTGGTAATGATAACATGTTCTATTGCGTCCTTCAGGCTACTGTTCTCTTACTACACTGACTATTATTCTATATAACTATAATAAAAGTTAACACTGTTGCAAGATACAATAACGATAGCGACAGAAAAGGTTTAAATACAAGCTTATACATTTTAAATTTCTGAACTGATATCCGTCAGTATAATCATCACTCAAGTATTAACACTTTCTACCAAAGATTACAAGTAACTAACTTTGTAACTGACCACCCAGACGTTCGTAAAATGTATATTAATGGTTAAAAATATTTTTGAAATTGCTACAAATAATGCTTCATCTTCATTGTTTTTGTTCAGGACATTGATGTGGACTGTTACGGATTTAATCATAGTTTAACTTTCCCTTATAATTCAACATGGGTGTCCTTATGTCTGGGGTCATGACTGTTAATGCCGAGGGGCCCCTAGGGTTGTCAAGTTATTATTTATTATATTACCCATCTGTACTCCACAATATTTATATTTCAACATCTAGAAATTTTTCAAAATCCAACAACCTCCGATGAACGGTTTAAGTTAATATAACATTAGCTTACTAAGTTCTAGCAACATCATATGTTATCTTTTTAGTTATATACAGATAACACGTACTTCCAGAGGCGCACTTAACGCCCACACATAGCCTGTAATCCAGGCTCATACATGTAACAAGGGGCAAGCCCATTGCCACCTGGGCACTTTTAGGAATTAGATGGGAAAATTTAGAGTATATTGATGAATTGATTATATAGGGAAAATAGAAAGGAAAGGAATATTGCTAATAGAGACGGATTGGGAAGCATAAGCAATAGCTCCAGCAAGTCAGGGTCACAATCCTGTAACTCGAACTGGCAGGTCCTGGGAAGACCAAGCTCTCTAACGCTGGATTACATTTATTCGTAGGAAATTGCGATAGTTAAAACAAAATTATAAATACAGTTTTCCCGATTGCCAACCCTGCTGCAGTCACAAAGGGTGAAAAAACTGTTAGTACTGGCTTTAAAACATTTCCATGATGACCATAGAGCAGAGAATTCCGGACGCTACATTCATTCATTGCCTTAGTTGATCTTTAATGATATAAAATCTAAGCATCACTAAAATTCGATATGGTCCATATTCAGTAATATTTTATTACTGACTAAAATAGGCGTGATGAAATAGTTTACGTAAATGTTTGGTGCTAGATATGTTACAAGGCTTGGACTATTCAACACCAGCTTGTTCCAGTTGCAGGCATACGACCATGACCTGCTCGAGATATTACTTAAGCTCCCGTTAGTTTTCGTGCGGAAACCCCCACGGATCATCTTCTCACCAGAGTGTAAAATAGTACGTCAAAACTGAACAGACTAACACACCACGGTATTCCATCACCAGTAGGTCATTACAAGGTACCCGGGCTTAGCAAACCAACTTCCTGGAATCAAAGTAATATACGCCCTAATCCATCCATATAAGTTATACCTTCCTCTTTTTTCGGGCGGTTCACCTGATGGTAGATCAATTCCGCCGCCCATGAATACTTGCAATTCAAGAGTCACAAGAGTGCTTTTTAGAGGGAAAAAGGGGTACAGGGAGGATGGGAAAGAGGGTAAGGGATAGGAAGGAGGATAAAGAGTTGAAGTAAGGCTCTCCCACGTCTCCTTTCTTATCAATAATATCCTTCTAATTTTCGCATCCCTGTTTCACAACGTTGACCGTTGACATAGTGAAGTTCTTGGTAGACGGCAGCAGGTTTGCCTCCTATTATATGAGAGATAATCAATTCTGTTCTTCTGTGTATATTTGGCACTTCGGCAACACTCTAAATAGATCCTAAAAGTCCAAATCCAATACAATGAGGTACTTATCCTTCAATTAACAGTCCGGCTGTTGCAACACTCAATTCACTGGACTGGACTTGAAATAGGAAGTGAACGGCCGACATTATTGTTACCGATATTGATAGAATATAATTGATCTGTGTGTCCCAGTTTCGCGTGCCCTACGGAAAGGTGAAGGTGATTGAAAGGTTAAGTTGATCTGAACAACCTTTATACTTTTATTGTATCAGCAAAAAGGTGACTTGCTATATAGATACAAAAAGTAAAAGTTATTCGTGTGGTTGTCGTTCAAGTAGAATAGGGCCACCCTATTTCTTGCAGAGTCCGGTTCATGGCAGTAGGCTTCCCCCCTTTACGTAAATAGCGCTAAATGGTGTTTGAAAATATGAGAGCCTTTAATGATATAGGATTGAGTAAGTGTTACATACACATGTTTGTTCGGACAGCCAATATTTATGTTTAAATAACTTCCTGCATGAAAGTAGCCTTTTTTGACCTTCGATAGTCATTTTTGTTATTATAGCAAAAAATCAACAATAAAGAAAAATAAATAATAAACATTGTATATTGCACATAATTACGTAAAAACGTCAATATTCTCTGTACTCTCGCATCTCATAAATGTAGGAATTGGCAATGCATATAAAGTAACTCCAGACTGAAACAAAGAATACACATATATTTATATAGTTATTTTAAGTGATAGAGATGCTTTGCCTAGTGCACTATGGCTCCTCAACGGTTGGACTGCATTTAATTTAGTTTTGTTATTGTTCTTAAGGTAGGTACTTGATCGATTGCTCTTACCCACATATATGTAAAGAAAATCAGTTTAGCCGGAGAACCTCAGCTCTTTTGTAATACTTAAAGGAATTTTAGGGTCGGAATTATTTTAATTACTTATTTCATACTATGCGATTCAAATAAGAACATCAAATAATTACAAAACTTAATAAATACAAACAACAATGCTTATAACTTAAAATTTGAACTCCCCTCATCACTCTCAAAGGCAAGCAGCGCACTTAAAAGTCTTCAGTTGGAGGTGTCAATGGGCGGCGGTTGTCATTTATCATGAGGTGAGCCGTTTACTATAAACAATACACACACATACATACATGTTGTTACTGGTCAGTTCCCAGGGGCCACTCGTTCGGGCTAAGATCCTATTTCTCTACAAGTTCTAAAACTAGCTAAACACCCGGTCTCGCTCGGATAATCTGCTACCTATGTTTATTATTTCCGACAACTTCAACAGTGATTCTCATTTTATACAAAATGTTAGGCATTCATCATGAAAAGTGTAATCACCTCACGACAAGTGACAGTCGCTGCCCATGGACACCTGCAACTCAAGTGTCGTAAGTGCGCTGTCTGCTTTCGAGGGTGATGAGGGGAGGAGAAAGACGAGAGGGAGAGCTGAGCTTTCGGTACCCTCACTGACTCGGTAATACAATCATTGTTTGTTTACCGGTTTTCTGAGAGGCCATGATTAATACTGACTTCGAGCCGGCCCATTCAAGTCTAAGCAGTGCTCACCCATGGTTGATTTTACTCATACGATTTTTCGTTTACGATTATATAACATAGGTATATAACAATATAATAAATATGACTTACACATAAAGTAAGTAACGTGGACGAAACCATCGCTTGGATTCCAGCACTCGAAGTTATATTCATGCCGAGTATAAAACATTCCGAGTGTGATCACACCATGACATAGCATGAAAAATGCAGACAGCAGTCCGAGCGATATAAATGTTTCGGCAAATGACAAAAATCTTCCCTGCAAATTAATTTGACTCATTAATAATTAGTTATTAAATTATTAATTATTAAATAATAATTATTAACTAATTACTAATCAATTAGTGGAATTAATGAGATTTTTTTTGCAATTGAATATCAAAAATTATGAAAACTATATACTGCTACTGCTAACTATATGTGTACAACTATATACATTCATACATAAACATAATAAGATTATAACAGAATAATATCTTTACATTAGAGATATTGAAGAGAAGCTTATAGTTTGGTTGACTTTAATAGAACGTCAGAAGATAAAACATTTTTTTAGATTTTTTGTCTGTTTGTCTGTGCTTGTACATGCATCACGCAAAACCTAGTTTATGGAATGGAATGCAGTTTTCACAGATGTATTGCTAGAGTTCTCACTTGAAATAAAGGCTGAATGGTATCACTTCTCCTCATAAATAAAAATAATCTAAATTCTACTATATAAATTCTACTCATACGAAGTAGCGAGAAAATGCTAGTTTACAATTAAAATACACACATATACATATATATATATATATATATATTATATTATATACATATATAATTAAAATACACAAGCGAATGGTACAGATTTTGCGAATTGGTACAGAAATTTTTGAGTTTTGCACTAAGAAACGTATTGAGCCTTTAATTTTTATTTATATACTCTCTTGTTAATGATTATCACACGAGGGTCACACTGTTTTTTTTTTTAGAATAGGGCATTAAGAAAAGCAGTCGATGAAAAGTTTATTTAAATTTCGACATAGGAACTCTTCTGAAATCTCTAGATGTGTAATGAATTCACATGTAATATCTTTCTACAAATTGATGGCAATTTAAAGTGTCTGTCGTGCATTGAAATGCATTTGACTAGACAAAATTTTCGTTCAATGATGTCTTATGACTTTCGTTGCGATCTTAGTTTCATGGCTTTGAACTTGGTCGAAACAAGTTCACTGAAGATTCTTGAGAAGGACGTCCTGCAGCGACTACTAAACATAACGTGAATGTTTTGACCAGACTCGGGCAGCTTTAGGCATTGGTATGAGTCAGGTACAAAAGGTACCTTTTGTACCGTTTTTGTAGGCGTACTTGATTGATATCTCATAATTTGACGAAAGATCAAAAATACCGTCATTTAAATTGGTCGCCGGCCACTCAATGTTTGAAAAGTATGACGGAGGTGACTCAAATGCTGTATGTATATGACATCATCACATGTGATGAAAGCTGGTTATATTGTTACGAACCCGAAACTAAAAGACAATCTGCGCAATAGATGTTTCTATTCGAAGATTTGCGAAACATTACAGCAATAGTAGTAAGTATTACTACAGATTGGAATCTCAGTCATTGTTTACCAATTGTCTTGGAAAATGTTAGAGAGCAGCGCCTAAAAAGGATCCTCCTCTACCACGACAACGCTCCAGATCACTCCGCCAGATGGACTATCGAATATTTTTGGATATCTAAGGTTTAGAGTTATTGAGTCCTTCTTTAAGTCCCGACCTGGCACCTTGTACTTTTAATTATTTATAAATATAAAAGATGAACTTAGAGGAATTCGTTTTATGAACCCTCTAGATGTCGTGGGTGTGTTTGAAAAGGCGTGGAAGAGTTCCTTACAAAAGAGTGCGCTCACTGCTAAAGTCATGCAAAGGTGCTTAGAAAAGGAACGGACACTACTTCGAAAAGGAATAACAATGTCAACAGGTTTCCTTATCATTAGTTTTTTTTTTTTTAAGTTTAAGTGTGACCCCTGTAAATAGTAAGACCGCTTGTTGGCAATCTTTAAAACATTGCGACCTACAAGAAGTAGAGTCTAATATCTATAGATTATCGAGAAAATAAATTTATAAACCATTTATATCTATTACCTACCAAAATTATTTGTAAGAATGCTACTTACAAATAACAATGTTAATAAAAAGGCAAAGCTGCTTAAAACTGTGAGCATGTTCAATATGAACAGTATCCACATAAAAACATATGAGGGCTTGAACAAAGGGTTGCTCTCGTCTTTGTACTGAGTTGGACATGCCGGCCATAGCAATATACTGCAGCTATGGCATGCTACTAGCTGAAAAACACATCACATTTTAAAAATGGGGAAATGAGAAGATACTTTGTAGTCCGAGAGCCATGCTTAAGCACCAACGGTCCCGGCTCCACCGGAGATTGAATCCGGATCCTGACTGGATTTCAGTAGATAAACACTGATTGAATTGTATTGCAGAGTGAGTGACTCAGCTCCGCTTTTCCTCTTCCCCCCCGTAACTCCCCCCTCCTAATCACCATTAAAGGAGGACAGTCCGCTTACAACTTTTGAGTTGGAGGAGTCAATAAGCGGCAGTCGTAACTTAACATCAGATGACCCGTCTTCTCGTTTGCCACCTATGAAATAAAAAAGTAACACATACATACTCGTAAATATGTTTTTGTTTAGGTACTGCCCAGGGGTTCCTACTTGTTATACATTAAAAAAAAAACCGTTTTAATGAGTTAAAACAGATTTTTAGTTAGTCCGTTTTAATAAAAAAGGGTTATACAATGAGCTGAATGTGTTGGTAACAATTGATAAATAATTGTTTTTAATTGAAAGACTGGACTCGAAGTATGCCCTGATGAAATTTGAAGAAGACATTTTTTGTACAGGAGTAGAAAATGAAGAGATGAAGAATACAGCGGTCAGTTGATACTTTAAGAAAATTACACATGTATACATACACCATACCTGAAGGTGTTATTCCATTCCAGAGGTGTAATTAATACCCAAATTTTGCAGACTATAATTTAGTCCCATTTATGTAGTAGAGGACAGGTCTAGTGCCGTCAAATGGGCACTTTGGGAATAAGATGGGATATTTTATGGTGTTTTGAGAGGTAAAGGGAGGACAGAAAGTGAAGGATATGGTTTATATAGATGGACTGGGTATTAGAAACACTAGCTTTGATTTATGTTTTATCAGTATATGAATGTTTACGGATTGAATACGAAGCACCTTTGTATTCCTAGCTAACGGAGGTTGCACAACGCTAGTAGATACAGACTTACCATACTCCATAAGACAATAAAAACACAAGCCACTCTCAATTTCCTGGTGCACCAGCAACATCTTCTAAGTCTTGGACAGCAAGGGATAGGCATCGGAATTGTCTCATAAGGGTGGTCTATCAAATAGAGTTTATTTCATATCATTAAAATGGATATATAAATGTAGATGAGTTTAAAACTCTTGGTGGGTTGCAAGGTGACAGCAAGTGACATTTTATGTTTTTTAAAGTATATTCTTCATTTAGATATACAAGTGATTCGGTTTATATCGAAAGCGTATACATCATTATTAACCATTTAAATAGTTCGTTTATTCATTCTTGTGTAAGTGCGTACATATATATATTTAAGCCATCGAAAGTTCAGAAAGAGTTATTTAGAAATTAAGAAGCACACATTACAATACTTTTGTTCAGGCTAAATCGACTATAATTTAAATATAAGCAGGCAACTTTTGCCTACACCTTATTGTAACATCAGATATGTTTTTTTTTTTTTACTATTACAGTTTAACTGTCCGTCTAACAGACAAACGCCGTCCATTTACATCTATACCTTAAGAATCGTAAGCACGTTACCCACATTTAAGAGCGATGCCCGGGGAATTGAGGGTAGTGGAAAGAGTGAGACGATGGTAAAAAAGGAGACGGGGGTGAAGGGAGGGGAAAGAGGTGAGAGGGAGTTGAACCTCCGGTACCCTCTCTCACTCAGCAATACAATTCAAGCATTGCTTGTCTACCGGTTTACTATGTTAATGCATGGCTCTCACACCTGCTGTTTTTTTCTGTAAATTTCAAAGATTTTTTTTTTTTGCTTTAGCTTTAGATTTAATGTATCAAGTTTATCATTTTAACTTTATTTGCATATAACATTTAAAAAAGATTACGTTGTCATGACCTGTTATTTTTGGCGAAATATATTTGAATTTATAATTTTATAATGAGATCAAAACTAGTTAATTATCATTTAGCCATATAGCCACTTTTGGTTATTATACCTTACAGATTCTGAATAAGCTCTTCATGTTTCAAAGGACAGTGTTCATATCTATGAACTACGTTGTGCATTCAGTGAATAATTGCTTGTTTTTAGATAACATAATTATTATAACATATTATTACAATCTCACGGATAAATGAAGATCTTTTTAAAATATAAAAGGTTTACCACGACTCCAAACAATATATATTGACGTCTCCATAAGACAGTGCTGCCACTTCTACAGTTTTAATAAAGCGTTGCGGGTATTTGTTAAAGAAAATAAAAGATTCTGGGGTTTTCCAGATATATATATATATATATCGTTATTTTATTTGATGTGTTGAATTAGTGATTAAAAAATCTTTTAGAATATTATTAATACATGAACACTTGAAAAGTTTTCCAATATTTTGTAAATACATACAAACAGTTTTGTTAATTGCTTTTATTTTGCAGTAATCAAAAATAAATAGTTTCACTTGATAGCCACTATTTTGTGCTTACTTTTTGTTTTGCTTACATTGTGAAGTTTTCGTTTATACGTGTATGTCCAACATTTATTGTGATTACGGCGCATTAATTTTGAAAAAAAAAAAGAGTCCTTGTTGTCATAAATTAATAACACATGAATTTTGTTATAGAGTTGACTTGGTAATTACTAAAATAAATAGTTTCAGAGTGCATTTAAAAAGCTTTTGTGAATGCATTATTTGTATTCAATAGTCATGTGTCCCACTCAGACATCTTTTTTTTTTTTTTTTTTTTTTTTTACGTGGGGAAATCCTCATGGACTATCCTCCGCCGGGGGCATCAGCGGAGGGGTGTGCCGGACTTGACCGGCTAAAACCACCACGGTGTTCCTTCCTCGCACCTGCTGCCGAGGGCCGCGGGAACACGACATTCTTCCGCGGCCAGCAGGTGACCGTCCGGAGCGGACCCCATCTCGTTTTGAGGGGGAAATGCGCCTCTCCCCCACCATCACTCCCTGAGGGAGGCGTGCGGAACACTACACGCCCGCAACCTCGGACCTGTTAAACGATTTGGGCGGTGGACTGTACCCCCCGTACACCGCCCTCGGGTCCATTTACGGAGGCCGGAATTGGGCATTGTCGGCCCTCCTCCGACGTCCGGTGCGTCGTCTGCGGATGGAGAGAGAAGTCGTGTTTTCCCTCTCCCTTTCCGCAGCCTCCTTCTGTGTCATAACAGTTTCACAGAAGGTGACCACTGCATCCCATGACCTCTCGCTCCCGACCATGGCGCGCACAAGCGCATTGAGCGAGAGGTCAGTCCCTATCTCTGTTACTAAGGCACGGCGCGGCTCTTCCCAAGCATTACACTCTTGTACCGTATGCCACGCCGTGTCTACCTCGCAATTGACGCAGTGGTGGCACCGGGCATCCGGCTCCCTGCGAATGTCCCGCAGGTACTTCCCAAAACATCCATGACCTGTAAGCACCTGCGTTACCCTATATGACAGGGAGCCGTGCCTCCGTTCGACCCAATCACTGAATACTGGCCGGATGGCCTCGATGGTGTTGAGGCCATATGACGGGTGCAGTAGTCGCACCCGCCATTCCGCCACAAGGACCCCCCTCACTTCAGTCCGACGCCTCTCGTACTCTCTAGGGGTGGGTTGGTGTCCTCGCTCTCGCGCCTCTTCACGCCACTGATGTAGCGACGCGAGAGCTTTCGCTTCCAGGTCCCAGGGCAGTGATCCGGCCAGTAAGCACGCTGCCTCATAGGAGATCGTGCGGTATCCTCGCACGACTCTAACGGCCATCGCCCGCTGTGGTCTGCGCAGTATGGCGACGGTGGCTGCCGTCAGATGGTCGGCCCATACTGGAGCCCCGTAAAGGGCCATGGACCGCACGACCCCCACATATAAGCGCCGACATGCTACGCTCGGCCCCCTAAGATTTGGAAGCAGCGAAGACAAAGCGGCCGCAGTGCTCATTAGCTTCGTCGACAGCTGGCTGAAATGTGGGCGGAAATCCCATCGACTGTCAAGGATCAAACCCAGGTATTTGATAGTGTCCTTGACAGCCATCCGCACCCCGCTGACGATGATGTGGAAGTCCAGCGGCCGCGGGTTTCGAGGCCCATGAAACACAATGGCCTCGGACTTTTCAAGGGCAACCCGTAGGCCCAGCCGCTGGATTCGTTCCACGATTTGAGAGACTGCAGCCGCAGCAAGCAACGCTGCCCCACCATATGTCGCCCCCCAGGCCGTGACCAACGTGTCATCCGCGTAACATGTGAGATTCACGCCTGGGAGGAGAGCCGCCCTCAACACCCAGTCATATCCGATGTTCCACAGGTGTGGTCCTAGCACCAACCCCTGTGGAACACCGCAAGACATTTCTCGACGGCCTATGCTGTCCTTCCTTGCGTAGGTGACGCAACGCCCTGATAAGTATGCCCCGACTATGCGGCGGAGGTAGGATGGCACCTGGTGGTATCTTAACGCCTCCATGATACATGACCAGGGTAGGGTATTGAACGCGTTAGAGATATCCAACGAAACTGCGAGCAACACCCCACCCCGGGAGACCGCTTCCTCCGCCAGAGCTCTTACACGTTTAATCGCCCCAATTGTGGAGCGCCCACGCCGAAACCCGAACTGATGTTCGTCCAGGTCTGGTCCGAACGTGGATAAGTGGCCGACGAGGCGGTGGGCAACAATCCTCTCAAAAAGTTTGGCCACCTCGTCGAGCAACACTATTGGCCGGTAGGCAGATGGTGAGTCCATCGGGCGCCCCCCCTTTCGGAGCAGTACCAGCTTGCCGGTTTTCCAAATAGAAGGAAACCGGCCTTGCACCAGACACGCTGTGAAGAGCTCTCTGAGTTGGGGCTCCAACTCCTTTAGGGCAAGGACTATTGCGCCACCAGGTACACCGTCAGGCCCCGGAGCGGTTTTCTTTGCCCGGAGGCGTAACACCGCGACCCGAAGGTCTGGTTGCGTCACCTCAGGGACATATTCCTCCTCTCTCTCTCTCTCTGACTCTGCGACTATGGGTGGAGCCATCGTAGGTGGGATGTGCGCCGCACGAGCGGGGAATAGGGCTGCAACCACCTCTTCCAGTAGCTGTGGCTGGAGACTCTCCGTTAAAGGAGGCGCCCACTGGCGAAGTTTGCCCCTTACTAGATGGTAAGGTCGCCCCCACGGATCCCGATCCAGAGTCTCCAGCAGCTCTTCCTTTCCTCTATCTTTAGCAACGCTGATAGCTAGTCGCAGAGCTAGTTTGGCCTGGCGGTAAGCCTCGTAACGTTCCTCCTCTTCTTCGGGAATACGTCGACGCCGTCTCCTGTACCTGGTGTACTGCCGTCGGATCGCCACGCATTCATCGCGAAGGTGGGCGATTTCATTTGACCACCAGTACACCTGGCGCCTCCTGTGATGGGATCGGATGCGGGGCATCGCTGCATCACAGATGCCTGCCATCGCCGATCCAAACCATCGTGCCTCCTCCTCAACGTCAACGTCTCCCTCGGATAGGGAATCATGGATCCAGGCCGCAACAATGGCAGCTTCTTCCAGGACCTCTCTGTTCAGTTGTTTGAGAGCCCATCGCGGGCTGTTAGGCCTCGGGGATACAGTGGTAAGACTTTCTTCGGCCAGGGTGGAGACATCGAACCGGATGTAGCGGTGATCTGATAATGTCTCCAGACCTTCCTCCACCATCCAGCCTTGTACTCGGCGTGCTAGGGCAGGGGTTGCGAACGTTATGTCCACAATGGACTCCCCCAGCCGTCGCACGCACGTGCCGACCGAACCCCGGTTTAGGACAGAGAGGCCTGTGGTCAGTGCCCACTCCTCCAGAATGTTGCCCCGACGATCTGTGATGCGGGAGCCCCAAGCCGCGGACTTCGCATTGAAGTCCCCTAACACCAAAACTTGCCGAGAATGGCAACGACCAACAACTGCACCCAAGCTACTGAGGAAGCCGTCAAATTCGATGAGGCTCCTGTTGGGTGAAAAGTACACCCCGACAACGTAGATGTCGTCCAGGAGGGCGGCCACCCAACCGTTTCCCCTGGATACGTTCTCAGGAACCCCACCGATTATAGCCACCAGGCCGTCAATGTCCCCGCCCACTCAGACATCTAACACTTTGAAGTTTTAAAAATTATGCGCAACTGTATTTTAACCAGTAACATTTTGGTATTTCTAAATTATTCTGTAATTTTGTGTATAATTTAAAAAAAAAAAGAAAATTAAAACCTCACTTTCAAATATAGAGTATTACTTTCTTCCCGAATCACACTATTCACCACTAAACAAAACATTAACTAGCTAAAAAGCACAAAATCTTATGCTTACGAAAATTTTTCTTTAGTATTAATATAATTTTTGCTTGAAAATTGCTTCTACACACTTAGGTAATATGTTAAGTATTAGAAAACTATATAAATTAATATGCAAATACATTGATACCTTTGCAACACGGCACTCATCCCATCACTGGTCAATGTTCTGATTGCATGTAACAGCTCTAGAATTACCACAGTTATCCATGTACGACCTTCAAACCTTCAAGAAAAGAGCGTACTCCTGCCTAAAAGGCCGGCAACGCACTTGTGACTCTTGAGTTGCGGGTGTCCATGGGCGGCGGTAGTCACTTACCGTCAGGTGACCCGTCTGCTCGTTTGCCCCCTTTTTTTTTTTTTTTTTTTTTTTTTTTCTCCGTGCGGAAATCCCCTCGGATACCACCTTCTGGTGGCATGTCGGACTCGAACCGACTAAAACCGCACGCCATCTTGGGTACTAGATGCCGGGGAACCAGGTACACCATAGAAAGGAAAACCCTGGAACCCCGACGTACCTCGGGCCACCTACGGTTTGTAGACGGCCCCCTCCAGTGTGGGAACCCCAATGTTCCCGTAACTTCCCCCAAGGGCGCGCACACTCCGCAGCGTCCGCGCCGCCACCCAAGCCTGCTTCTGCTAGGGTGACAGATGGCCTCATATGTCACCCCCAGGCCTGCGCTTATGGAGGGCGGAGATCATTCTCCGATCTCCGGCGCCTGAGTCGCCTGTGGTACCTGGCCCGTTCCCGGGCCTGGCGGGCCGGAAGAGTTCTAAACCTCTCCCGATCCCGCTCCAACGTCTCCTTGGCAAGCATAATTTGCTCGCAGAAAGAGACGGCGGAGTTCCACGCGTTCTCGCTCCGCAACATGGCCGCAATCATGTTACCGAGCGAGAGAACCACCACCCCGATGGCCGCCACGAAATCACGCCTCGGCTCCTCCCACGCCGGACATTCTGCCAGCGTGTGGAGCGCCGTGTCCACGGTCTGGCCATCGCAATGATGGCACTCAGGCGTTGGCTCCTTACGGATCAGACACAGGTGATCTCCGAAACATCCCTTTCCAGTGATCACCTGCGTCAGCCGGTATGAGAGGGTCCCATGACGCCTCTCGAGCCAATCCTCCATAACGGGTCTTACCGCCGTAATAACAGCGTGCCCATGCTCGTTTGCCCCCTATCGCATAAAAAAAATGTAACTGAGTAAGATCTAAGGAACTAAAACTGATATATTGAGCCATTCGCGGTATCGCCTTAATACGGCTTGCACTGAGACATGCATGGATTAAGTTAAACGCAAATAAATAAAATATATTATATTCTATTCTTAAATAAATATTTATACGATTTTAAGAAGATTAATTAAGAATTAATAAGGAGCACAATTTTTTTTTTTACCTGGTCATTTAATTTTGAAAGAGTTGAAAATATGGAGTCAAATATTTAATTAATGATTTCAGAAAGTCTTAAAATTAAATATGTGTGTATGTTTCTATCTTCAATAATTCTTTACCAAATAATTATTTATTATATGTGGCTTTAATAATAAAAATAAATGTATTTTAAATGTTTGTTCATCAATTTCATCGGCTTAGAGATGATATGTTGAAAGTTCGCATATTAAGGTTTTTTTTGTTGATTTTCTTGGTATTTTGCAAATATGGCTAAATATATTTTAAATCTTATGTATTTTGGGTCTTGCAATTATGCAATTAAAAATATACGTACTAAGCGGGTATCTGCGGGTAACTTGTTGTTGTAAAACTAAAATAAAAATGGATTATTTAAAATAAATACAAATAAATAATCATATAGTGCTGTTGTGTGATAATAGTATTGATAAGAAATACCTCGATAAAGTCACGTCAAGTAGTTAGTATTTTCGCTACTTGGAGCATCTGCCTCCGTGGCGCAATTGGTTAGCGCGTTCGGCTGTTAACCGAAAGGTTGGTGGTTCGAGCCCACCCGGGGGCGAGTTCTCTTTTTGAAGTTTGTAAAGTTTTATTTAAATATTTTGATAATTTGTTTATTTACTGTTTCTTATGTTTTTTTATACTATTCTGAATTGTTACCTAATTAATGTCGTTCTGACCTAATTAATGTCATTGTTTTTAAACAACGACATTAATGAAATCTATGACGTACATAAATTAAAATTTGTTTGCACGCAAGCAAACAAATTAAAGTTGTTTTTTTATTAAAAATAAATATACTATAAAAATAAAATCTTTAGTATTTCACTAAAGAATTTTATTTTTATAGTAACACAGCTTATACATCAGAATAGTTAGAGAACTCGGCCTTCCGGCCACCAGCCAACTCGAGTGATAAGTATGCGACCCTGACTTGCATGAGCTGTTGTTTATACTCCTCAATCCATCTGTATGAGATCGCTTTCTTTCTGTCCTGCCTGTCAATATACTCCAAATATTCCCATCGAATTCCCAAAAGTGCCTGGATAAATTACGTAAAAGGTGCTAAATTATAATCAGCAAAATGTGGGCGTTAATAACGCATCTGCTTACCCCTCGGGAATACAGACGCCAGTGTATGTATGTATAATAACACATAAGATATAATTATATAATGTAGATATTATTATAATTTAATGCTCACGGATCGGAGCTGTGAGGTCTAGCCCGTACTTCCTATTACGTCAATTTGCTAAAATAAGCAAATGAAATTAGAGAGGAAACATATCAACATAATTTATTATTTTGTTAAATATATTATAGCGGAAAACGGAAAGTGGACGCCGCCCCACCAGATGGACCGTTGATCTGCAAATAGTAGCTGTAATCGACTGGATACGGAACGTAGAGGGCCTGGTGCTATGGTGCACATTGGTAGAGGCCTAGAGTGGACTACAGTACGCTAATTAATGGATCGATAGTATACATTTTAGTTTGGGCCGAAAAGTTAAAACCAAGTCATTTTAAGAAAGGTCTCTCTAGTTTTAATCGGCTGACAGTTTAGTCACTATCATCAGGGAGTCAATTTGGACGTTAAATCAGCCGATTTTAAATCGTAAAATGAGCCACTCCCATAGGTACAGCTACATAATAATTATACAAGATCGATTAAACTATCGGCCAACTAAAAATAACCAATGCTGTAGCCCTAAAAGTACAATAAAGGTTCATAAAGATATACTTACATTATAATATACACTGAAAGGTCATAACAAATTGCGTTACGTGTAAGCATTATTAAAAAAGTATGTGAGACGTATCAGTTTATTTTGCCGTTCTTAACGTGCCTTCGATAGCTCAGTTGGTAGAGCGGTGGACTGTAGATGGTTAAGAAAATGGTAATCCATAGGTCGCTGGTTCAAATCCGGCTCGAAGGAGTGTTTTTGAAGTGTCATTTAAAAGAAGTATATATTATTTTTATTTTGCCTTTTGAATACAATAAAAGATTTTGTAGTGTGATAATGTGTGAATACGTTTCAAACATTCATTTAATCGAGTATTTCTGAAATAAACTTTACAAATAATCATTACCAAGCGGTAATCATCCGGCACCCCTTGTCATCCAACATACCTATGATAGAGTCAAATTTGCGTCGATGCATTTTTAAATACGCTATAATGTTTTTGATTGCTACAATCCCATTATCCAATTATTGATAAGTGCCAATTAATGATATTTATTAATAAATTCATATTACAATTAACTACTACCTGATATTTGGTTCATTCACAGAACCAAATATCAGGTAGTAGTTTTATAATTAACTACTACCTGATATTTGGTTCATAATAAACTCCACTTTATTAATTTGTAGTGTTCTATATTACTGTGTGTTGTTTAAATCACCAAATCCTGAGACTGAATTAAATCTTACTATTTTATTAAGGATATATTTTATGTTTTTAGATTACAAAGTACCATTTTTTAAAGTTCCGGAGTATAAACAGTTGGGGGCTGTACTCGATTGTCAAAAACCGTTCATCGAATTATCATGGGTCCTCGGTACTTACAAAACTAGATATACATATGTATATGCATATATTATCTATATTGCATGGAGATTCTAAGTAGTAACATATTATTGATTCATTCATATCCACTCTCGCTCTTTTCTGCAAATGTTACTTTATCACTGGGTTTGGAGCATATTTGTCATTTGAAATTAGGTAATATAGATAACTACAAATTAAAAAAAAAACAATGCAAGATAATTGAAGTAATCGGAATTAATACGATAGATAATGATGACGGAGGTTAAAATATACACAAACGTATAAATATATTAAAATAACCTTAATTAAAATAAATTTGATAATAATCAAACAAAAGCAATGTAAGTTTAATTTGTATAATAATCATCAGTCTGTTGTTTGGCTTAAAACTGATTGATGATTATTAAATTAAAAAAAAAATGAATGCCAATTATACCAATATAAATTAATTGCTTCACACACATTTATAAAGCATGTCCCAGAAAGTAAAACACTTAAATAAATCACTGAAAATTTGTATCTCTAAAATGCAGTTGCACAAAAAGAAATAGAAGATTTTACAGCACAAGTATTTTTTTTATTTTTGAAATTATACAATCCGCTGTTGAGAAAATCCATAAAAACCTTTTTTTAAACTATAAATTCCCTTAAAAGTAAGTTTTTTAAATAAAACGAACGATGATTTAAAAACTTAAACATTTTTTTGTTGTCTTTACCTTTTATTTTATTTATTTGACCCGCCTACAATTAAGTACACTTATACAATATGAGATACATGCAATAAAATTATAGCCAATTCCTTACAAGTTGTAAAAATACTTAAAAAATAAATGAAGGCTTAATTAGGCACCTAACGTAATCATGTATTTTATAGTAAGATTAGGTTTACAAAAGTTTAGTATTAAATTTGCCAGCCCGCCACCCTAGCAGAAGTAGGCCCGAGACGGTAGCGCGTCGTGTTCTTCGCGCGCCTCTCTTAGTTCGAGGGGGGCTAGGACCCCCGCTTTCCACGGTGTGGAGGTCTGCAGGGGTTCTCGGAAGCTTCGTAGGGTATACCCGGGTCCTCTGCGATAGACCTCGTGACGGATACCGTGTGGTTTTCGTCGGTTCGAGTCCGACATTCCACTTCACTTTTGGCTCAAGTGAGGTGATGAATAAAAAAAAAGTATTATTAGCCAAAATAGTGAAATGTTTTGCTAGTTTTTACAAACAATATTTCTACTCTTACCTAATGAGTGAGAGTACAGGTCAATGAGATCATTGTAGCTGTTTAACTACTTACAGGAGTTACTGGAGCTCGTAGATTTTTATTTTGCTCAACAATTGAGGACGGTCAATTTAATGTTTCAAAATTTTAAATAAAAAACAAAAATGAATAAAGTTTTTTTTTTGGTGGTACCTGATGGTAAGTGACTATCTCCGTCAATGGACACCCGCAACTCAAGAGACACACATGCGTTGCCGCCCTCTCAGGTAGGAGTACGCTCTTGTCCTGAAGGTTTGAAATCTGTCCTCGTTCAGTAGTAATATCATATTAAAATGCGAAAGTCTCTCTTTGTATAATGTTTCCTTTTTGGCTATCCCGTAAGAGTATGCCAAATGCCATCGTTCTTTAATTGTTCCAACAGTACATACAGTACTCCATACAGTACTTTAATACTTTAGCGAACTGCGGACCAAACAATTAAAAAAAAAAAACAACATTTTACTATAATAATACCTATAAATTAAAATGGTCATAACTTTTAATGGTTTATTATTTCAATATTCTTTTTGCAACTACTGGAGCTGTATATTTTTTATTAATAAAATAAGTGTTCCATTTTCTGGGACACGCTGTAAAGAATATTTCAAAATATTAAATGCAACCACTTGCAACAATCATATCAATAAACTACACTAAAATTTTCGTCATCAGTAATTAATGTTATAATTTAAATCTAACGTCATTTGCCAAACATTTGTCCTCTCGAATTGATCTCAAAGCAAGGCTATTACAAAACCTAGACGGCGATAATAGGTTCCTGCAGTTAATTTTCTTAACTAGTTTATCTTGACACAGACCGATATCCTTTAAACAATATCTTAAAATATTGGCCTCCAATTTATGTGACGTCACACCTCATTCTGTTGCATAATGTTGCCAGAGTAACGTTTCAAGTTCTTCCACATAAAAATTAAAAATAATTCGAGGTTATTGTACTATCGATTAATGTCACATTTTTTTTTTTGTTTCAAGTGCTTAAAAGTACCTTCAAATATTCCAATCTATATTTTTCATATTATTTCCGTGTTGTTCCACTTTCAGTTTACTTTACAATTTTATCAAGGCGAATTATATTTGCTTTGATATGATAATTTTATTCAGGTGTTTAATTCTTAGTAAGAGATGATACATATACATACATACATTCTCATATTAACGCTTGGAAGGGGTAGGCAGAAGCTACTCGAATGCTTACATTTTGAACACCCTGTTTTTTTGTGTTGAAACCCCCACGGACTCGAACCGACTAAAACCACACAGTGTTCCGTCAACGGGTCTTATGGCCTTGGCCTCAGGTGTACCCTAGATAGGAAGTCCCTGTGTACTCCGGCAGACCTGGCCGCCTTCTGAGCAAGGCGACCCCAATATGATGTGTGGGGGTTCAGCCCCCCCCCCTCATATTTAGTCAGGCGCGCGTGGAACACATCGTTCCGCTGTCTCGGGCCTGCTTCTGCTAGGGCGATAGATAGCCCAGTCTGTCGCCCTCAGGCCAGCGCTCATGGAGGCCGGAGGTCATTTTGCACTCTCCGGTGCCTTGTGCGTTTTCTGTGGGACGGAAGAGTACTAACTCTCTCCCGTTCCCTTTCCGCCGCTTCTTTTGCAAGCATCACTGCCTCGCAGTACGCAGCGGCGGAATCCCATGCACATTTTGAACACCCTAATATAATTTAATATATTTAGCACTGTATAAACTGTATATTTACTATCTGATAGATACCAGTCCAATCCCTTAGTGGCTTTTTACGACACCCACGGGAATAAATGGGGTGACCCTATTCTACTGCACTGAGAAACACACGGCAAAGCCCAACAAAGAATCGTAATATGATTTTTGGGACTATTATATTACATAAAAATTATACAATTTTTTTTAAACCTATCTGTTAATTCAAGAGATTAACATGTTTAATAATAATAAAAAAAAATAGTAACTTTTCGTAGTTGAAGTTTAAATAATATAATTAATCAGTATATTTCATTTATTTCTATGCATTATATAATTATATTGTACATACATAAATATGTTAATAGGCCTGTATGATGTACTTGTTTTTTAAACAGTCTAAATATTCAGTCCCAACCACTGATTAAACTAATCTGTACCTACTAATTATAAATGTGAAAATAACTGTATGTTTGTCTGTTACCATTTCACGGTAAAATTTGGCATAGAGATACTTCGAATGTTGAGGAAGGATTCTACTGTTTATAGACAAAACACGCGGGTGGAGCTAGTAGCAATATAAAGAGTTTTAAACACGTGAGTTGGCGGATTTGCTCATGAGACTATAACTTTATTAAGAGAACCGGTATCTTTAATTTACGATGCAGTGTTTAGGAGACTGTACAATTTCGTAACTAGACTTAGGCGGTGTACAACATTATACCGATCGGAACGGTGTCTATACTTGGCTACCTTGAATTCAATCTCATACCTTTCTAAATATATTTTACATATTCAACGCGTGAGAAAAATCTATACTTTATAGCTTGTAAATACGAAAGTAATATTGTTCGTCTGTCATGTTATTATGCCTAAACTGCTGAACCTGTTAATTTATTTTTGAAATAGATTAAGATTTTGACTACAAATGTTTAGACAAAGTAAATAGAATTTTAAGGAGAGGTTTAATTTTGAACTGGATAAAAACTGCGATTAAAATTTGTATGGTAAAGTCACGCAGATGAAGTCGGGGGTACTAAGTTCTATTCTGTACAACAATCTAATACTAGTAGCATTGCATTGGTAATAAATTTAGATTGCCATTCACTTAGTCAGGTCCGGATACTCTGATTCACCAACGTTTTATTGCAAACATATTGCAAGTAAAACCTTTTGTGTAATGATTAGGAAGTATTTTTTTATCGTATAATGGGGAAAACGAGCAGATACCACCAGCTTTTGGTTGTAAGTTCACTGCCCGTCATTGAAGATGATAAATGAAGGATTAGGAGAGACTCACCCTGTAAATAAAAAGCAAGCATTGTTTGACAATCGGTTTTCTGTGAGATCGTGGTATTGCTCCGGTCGAGGTGGTCCATTTGCGCCTAAACAAAGCTATTCCAGGGCTAACCAGACTCATGATTAAATATATAGGTTTTAATAGTTATTAGGTTTTCAAATATATCATCACCATCACTCATATAACTCATTGTACTAATGTATATAGTATTGTACTAGTGTCCGATTAGGGTGATGCTAATCTTTTCACTTTTAAGCCTTCAACACAAGCATGCCTCTTCTTAGCGAAAAAGAGTATTTTCGTACTCACGCCCATTCTAACGTGTATCTATACCTATCACTGACCAACTAGACCATCACAGTCATCAGGTTTTAATTCGAACTAAAAGCTTTGACAGTTCATTTTTGGTTTACGTCTCCAAGCTTTAGAATGAGCTGCCTGCGTCTATTTTTCCAGAAAACTATAATCCTGGAACCTTCAAGAGTAGAGTGAATAGGTTTCTCTAGGATAGACTTGCACCATCTTCGTTTTCTCACTTTTCATCCTTTTCCATACCAATAAAAAAGAACTAATTACAAAATCGGTGCATCCGTTATTTAGTTATTATACCGCAGACGGACAAAAAGACCTATTGACCAACTGAGCTGTTTGGTTCTTGACTGCGAGGTCGTGTTGGACGTGGTCGAGGTAGGTAAGACTTCTAAACAGGAATAGGTGTTCCGAGTCTGGGTGTTGTTGGTGTCCATCATATGTATGTGTTTGTTTCCCGATGATACAGGAATAATAATTAAAAGACGGCAAGAGATGGAAGACAAAAGTAAGCCGAGGTCTCTGAGGGTATGCGGTGATTGGAAAGAGAGGGAGATGATGAGATGGGAAGGGGGTCAGGGGGGAGGACAAAGGAGAGGGGGAGTTAAGCCTCCTAACCTACCTCCCTCCACCCTACCTTCAGGGAAATGCAACGCAAGCGTTGCTTCACAACCGGCTTTCTATAAGGCCGTGGTATCGCACCGGTCGAGCCGGCCCATTCGTGCCTAAGCATGACTCTACGACGTAAAAATGTAGGCATACTATTGATTACACAGCTTGTAGTGAAATATGTAAATGCTCTCTTAAAATGTGTTTTTGTTTGTATCTACACAAAATATTTTCAATATATTTCAACACATACAAACTCTCCCGCATATATATCTCCACACAGGTACGCAGAGGTGTCTCAAACACCCATTCTTTGCCTACAATAATGACGTCCAACTTACGTCATAGAAATCAGCTTATAGCCATCATCTGAGCACTGCAGTATATACACTGTCTGATAGATAACGTATGATCCCTTAGTCGTTTTTTAGGACATCCACTGGAAGAGATTAGGAGGCCTTATTCTACTCTATCGAGAACCACACTGCATATTTACTATTGGATTACTATTGGAACGAAGTTCCTTATGGGGTGTTGCGGAGGATTACCCTAGCTGGCAAAAAACGTCCGTAATGTTAAAAAAAAAGCTTGAGATTTTTTGTGTAGTCTATGTATGATGACTATACAGTATCTAATGTTTAGTCTATGGGATGACTGTTATTATTATTGCAGTTTGCTATTATTATTCATGTAAATAACTGTTAATTTGTATATTATTATTATATAATTTAATAAATCATTGTAAATAAAATAAAGGCGTTAAGATAATTTTGTAAAGTAGTTTTTTTGATTTTTCTTCTAGACACTTCGTTCCTATCTGGTGTCCGAGGACACCACACATCTTTTTTACTATTATTCTTTTCTTTCTTTCTTTTAATAATGACAACTCCCGCACTACAATTAATTCTTGTATCGCAGGAGATTTTACAAAAATTCAAATACCGGACTCAAAAACAACCAGAGTCGGAACAACAATTTAAGAAATACACAAGGTGGTGTTCCGTGTGGGGATCGAACAAACAATACTCGGCAGCGTAGTGAGTGACTACTTAAACCAATGTCATATTCATTTTATCAAATGAAATGCGAAGATACAGATTCAAACAATATACTATTATATATGTAGAACTAGCTCAAGAGTTCATTTGCATATCACTCGCTATTGTTGTCCATATGTTATACTAATTTAACAGGAAAAGATATACTAATGATATATGTATTTATTTATGTTATTTTAGGTATATTTTAAAAGGTTTTTATTGCGTACGGAAGATATATATATTATATATTTAAATAAATTAGAATTATTATATATTAATAAGTGATAAAACAAGTTTACTTCTTTTGTTACCTTCTAGGCTTAAGAATATGACTCTGGTTGACGTCCATTAATCACGTGCGGTTCGAAAGGGGGGCGGGCGGGGGGATGGCAAAAATCAAGAAATATCACAAGGTCCCTAAGTGTAGTAAAATATGACGTGTATTTATGTTTTCGTTATCGATTTCTAAACCGAAAAGCGGCGTGTAGTGGAACCTTGTGACTTGACTACATGCGTGGCGCCGAATACATGCGTGAACCGTTACCTCGTACGTTTTGCATTTCAACGATGTCTAACTCTAAACTATTTGTATTTGTAGGGGGGAGGAGTAGTCTTAAACCTTACCACGTATCACCAAGGGGGGGGGGGTTAAAATGCTTAAAGAAACATCACGTGATACATGAATGACATGATGATTGTGCTTCAAAAGAAGTTCTTTTTACAATACTTTAGTTTCAGCATCAGTGACTATCAATGACAGGTATACGGACCTGACATTCTTAAGCTTTAGCTCATACTTCTCAAAACATCCGTATCAGAAGTATCTCTTCCCTTCCATTTTATTTTCTTATCCTTACCTGACAATTTAAATACACTTCCATTTTTTTTGGGGGTGAGGCGATGGGAAAGGGGAGAGGGGGGATGAGGGGAGAGGATAGAGGAGAGGAGTTGGGCCACCGGAAAACTCACTCATTTCGGGAAAATGCAACGCAAGAGTTACTTCACAACCGATTTTCTGTGAGGCCGTGTTTATCGTACCGGTCAAGCCGGTCCATTCGTGCCTAAGCATGACTCTACCATGTTGTTCTTATGTTGAATTCATTGTGATTGTCAAAAGGCGGTGTTTAATATTCCTCAGGGATACAGATGTAAGTGCATATACATATGTAAGTGATCGTTACCATCATCAGAGCACCTCTGTTTCAAAACGAACTTTATTTATTTATTACGAGTAATTGTTCAAAGCAAATCTGTGTTCGTCAATGATCACTGTCCTGCTTCTAAGGTTAAGGTTAATCAGTAACCTAAACCTAAATGAAGAAATATAATTATTAACAAAAAAGATATGAATCTATACTTTAATTTTTTTTTTGTTGACATTATCTAAAAATACCTAACGTCTCTTTCAGTATTAAAACGATTCAAAAGATATCCCACGGAGATAAATTCATCAAACCTTAATTCATACATGTACTCGAAAATCAAAACCGCATATCTGCTTTTGGTCAAATATTGAATTTAATGAGTTAGTCTGCTGGAAGGGTTCAAACTTACAACTTTTTGATCAGTCAACATAGCTATTGTTATCTGTTGCTAAAAAACGAATGTGTATAGTTTTCTTCTTCTATTTTGCTTACCAGTAAGGTAATTCAATGTGTTACCCTATGTTTACTAGTAAACTAGATAAATGCAGTAACAAAACTAGCAATTCATGAGTGCCGCGCTGTGTGCAAGCGTCTATCAGTACGCCCTCGAAACAAATTCTAGTAATACTCTTAATTCTTCTAAATATTTGTTTGGCTTTTGCAGGCATCTGTGCACTGGTCGCACTGCCCTGGATAAATGTAAGTACACGTACAGTCTATATCTGTTCGTGTGTTCTGAGCTATTTTTATTTCATAATAAATAAACGAACGATCTTAAATTTGACCTTGTCTGTCCGTATGTGTTACGCAATAATCCAACAATATAATGCTGTCTTACTTTTGATACAGATATATATACCTATAACAGATTGATTCGAGAGTATTTCACGAACACTTTTAGTATTGATAGTTTATAAGTGAAAGTAAGCAGTTACTTTTGAAGAAATTGGTCTGGTTTAAACAAAAAATAAAAGATATATAATTCACTTTAGCTTGATTATAGTGACATGAGGTAGAACTGGTCTATTGGTCTAGCGGTTAAAGACGAAGAAGATAAATAGTTGTGACGGGTCTGGGTGTTCTTTGTGTCCGTTTTTTGTATGTTTGTAAAACCCCTCCGTGATCAGGAATTATTCTTAGTGCGGGAGTTAAAAAATATATCTTACGAATGTTTCAAATGGCATTGAATTCGATTATACTTATCCTAAAATAGATAATTATTTATTTGTAAGTAGAGTTTGTATTGAATTATGGTTTAGTCTTTACGTATAAAATTTACCAAAGTAAATATATTTATGGATGGACTAATCTGAAAAGAAGAAAATAGAGGCCTTTGTTGGAAGTTTTTGAACAAGAGTTTTTTTTTTAAGTTTTTAGTTAACCTTTTAACAATTAAATAATTCATAACCTGTTATTATATTTATACACTTTTATATACGTACTAGCTGCGCCCGACAGACGTTGTCCTGAAGTTGCAGTATAGATAAATAACCTAGATACCGACTGCAGCGCCATCTGCCGGGCTGATTTGTGAATCTAAACCATTCCCAGATCCCCTTGAACACACACAAAAAATTTCATCAAAATCCGTCCAGTCGTTTGAGAGTAGTTCAGTGACATACACACTCACAGAAGAATTATATATATAAAGATGAGGCTTCTCGAAAAGGCGAATTCCCATTGATAAGAAGATAATGTTGATTTGATGATAGACAAGCTTTTATATGTACCATGAATATAGTAATCATCACGATTGAAACATCGTCATGATAAAACTATTTATTTACGACTTCAAAAAAGGAGGATGTTCGTCTGTATGTATTTGTCTATGTATGTTGAAAAATATTTCGGAAAATAATTTGAAAGGCGTATTGAAGGCGATTAACTAAGTTTTTAAGAGCCAATTACGAGGAATAGAGTTGAAATGGTATGATGCCTAGATATTTGGTTGAGATGTTATATCTTTTTTTTTGTTTTTGTCGTCATCAATAAATAAATTTAAATGAAAAATCTCTGCATCCACGAGAACAACAAACACGCATTCTAATTAGAGCAGAAATTTAGAATAATATGCTAAAATCTACAGATCCATGTTTAGAATATACAAAAAATCTGAAGGCTACAATCGATTCTACAAATGAAAGCCCAGTGGGTGGTATGTTAATACCACCATATGCCATAACATGAAAAAAAAATGTCTAATTTATTCTTTACACGTGTACGTTTCTCTAAAAATTTTTTTATTAGAAAAGTATACCAACCTACAAAATACAACGTTAAAACACAAAAGAACAGAAAAGCAAAAAATACAAAGCAAAAAGCGTGGTGGCGAGGTGACCACTTAAACTGCTACGCCATCCATGCCGTCAAATTGAAGAAATATTAATCAGTTAGCATTTCGTCAAAAAATTTAATGACCAAAATCACTTCTTCTCTTCTTCTCTACTCACACACACATCAATTCTTCTACATTAGCGATGCTAACGTGCTAGTTAGAACTACATTCGCCTTGATACGAATGTACTGTGGATTTGAACCTTCATCCACTTGGTTACAATTCTAATATCATACCCATTATAAACCATTGTATTCATCTTAATTACAGTAGCCACACAATCAAGTATTCAGGGTACCCTTGCTGTTTCATCAGAATCTAATAACAGAAGAAAGTAGAAGAATTATAAACAGCCACCACACGATTCATTAGATACTTCATCATATTTACTGCTGCACTGCTATACAGCACTCATCCGCGACTCACAGGACTTTATCGTCGACTCATTGTATCTATTTACAACGTTTAACAAACTTTGATAGCGAAACTATATAAAAAGTATGTAAAAACATCAATATCCTTAATTATGTCATAATTCAACACTTAAAGGTTCTCAACTTGGTAGTCATGTTACGCTTACTTTCGGTAATGGTCTAAATCACCAAAAATTGTCGCAATCTCTGTACAAAGTTGTCATGCGCCTGGACGGCAAATTCTAAAATGTTGCATAACAGCGCCTGCGCCTAAGAAAATCGTGAGCTATACGCTCACGATGTTGAGTTAAAAAATACAGTATTTGGGTGACTAATGTTATATATTGATATAATTTTTTTTTATAAAAAGCCCAGGGCAGCCAATCTAGTGAGCGGCGATTGTAGTTTTGTTACATTCTACATTTTTCTGAATCCCAAGGTATGTGGTAGGTACTCCAGAATAGAACCGATTTGTGCTCTACCGATATATACCGATCGATACGTTGTCCGAAAACAATGGTTATGAAAACTAGTATACAGTAATAATAAATATTGTCTATATCTTATTAACTCTAATGTTCTAGGTTTTCCATAATGTTTATTGCCATAAATACGATTTTTTTAAATTAAAAAATTAAGAATCAGTAAATAAATTTATGAAGCATTATGTTAAACAAGCAAGGTTTTATAAAGCATATTTTTTCTAGCAATAATAATGTTATTAAATAACTAATAAATTTATTCAAGGCCAAAAACAAAACTATACCATAACAGGCTATCTGTCAACAAGTCTCAAATACAGTGGTAGTCAATTTATGCAACTCCTAATTATGCCAATACAACGAGACCAATTGATGCCATGAATCTCGAATGAAGTATTATTATGCTAATAAAAGTTATGCGAAAACGTTATGCCAAATAATATTATGCTTTAAACATTTTTGACAAGCAATACTTAAATTAAATGCCAGTCAATTTTAGCAAATCTAATGTAACTTTAGGACTTACATGAGAAGCCATATAAACGTGAAATATAATATAATTATAACATATACAATCAATGGCAGTGTTTACATTTTTAAAATTAGAACACAGACCACAGTTTTGAATTTAAAAAAAAACTAGTCAAATCGAGGTAGTTGTGCCTTCAATTCCTTGGATTCAACTTGAATTATTCCAATTGAGTTTGAACTTTGACATTCGCGTGGAAATATTTTTATCGGTGCATTGTAGTCGCTTTTTTTTTAAGTTCATTATATATGACCGAGAGACGAATGAAGTCATAGCTTATTTCAAAATTTTATTGGATTTGATCTATACCTATTTGAAGGATTGTTTTGTTCTTTTCTAAGAGTGTTAAGTGTTAAGTTTTCTAAGAGTATTATCCAGATGGACAAAGGCTTTTGATTATATTAAATATACTACTAGTAGTTTCAAGCACTTTCAACCAGGTTTATAATTCACCATATTTAATATAGTTTCTTATTATTATCTTTATATCTATAAGATGTTAGAATATATGTACATAGTATTCTATCATTTAGTTTGACAGTTGATAGTTTTTAAATGGATGCTAGACTTTTAATAAATTACCAGGAACAATCGTAACAATATTCATTTAAATATTTATAAATAATATTTTTTTTTACATGATCAGAAATCTAAAACATTATGGTGATACACATGTTGCTACATTTAAAACTATAAAATGGTTACATTGACTGTAAAGTTCAATGATGTGTATTGGAGTAACGAGAAAAAAGCGCAATGGATGGTGTATAAGATGAATCAGACGATGGGTAGGACAAAGGCCAGTTTGATAGTAAAGCTGCGTTGACCGTATCGCGGGGGAACGAACGAGCGCTCTCAACTCGCAGTCATCGTCTTGGAGCTCAGCCACTCGCTCGCTCCCGAACGGTTCGAAATTCAATTTTCGAACTGTGATTCGAAATTCGTTTGCACTTCTGCACTGAGAAAGTGACTCGTGATTTCAAAGAAAAAAAAAACTGGTGTTGCTATAATAAAATTTGAAAGTTAAAAGGATTTTTTGTCGAAGGTTTGTGTAAAAATTTTCGTTGTCTTCCATGCGGTAAGTTTATTAAATAGTTGAAAATAGTATAGAAAAATGATAATGACGTCACTTGATAGCGTGATATTAGACTAGTATTGATGCAGTTTCATTTTCTTTAGCCGATGCAGATACAATGACATTTAAAATTATAAATGTTGAGTGAATAACTTTGTTCACGTGAGAATGATGTCTCGTAATTATCGATAATCACGTATAGTACGAAAATGCTTCAAGATGTTTGTTTGCAATCACAAGAAAAAAAGTTTAATTGTATCATTCGCAGTATCAAGTGAGAGTAACTACTAACAAAAAATAAATCTTTATAAATTATAAAACTAAATCAATGATTTATCCGCTCATTAGTTTTGCCCTGTGTCAGCGGGTGTGGTTTTACTGGCTTGTTTTTTTTAATAAATTTAAAGGAATCTCTTTTTAATTTTTCTTTTTCCATTAGTTTAGTATTTTTGTGATTTTTACAATGGTCGTTTGCGCTGGAATTTTTGAAAAGTTTAAACTGCTTTCTACTTATAATTTAATTAATTCTATAAGTTTTACTTTAAACATGCGCCTGTCCCCATAAACAAGAAAATAAAATAAATATCTCAATGATACCTAAGATTTTTTAATTTTCTTTTTTGGCAATTTGAACTCCTGCGCACGTTGTGAACGATCGTACAAAAGACATCAACGAACGCATACATATAGGTACATTACATAAGAAAAATTATCGTTACACAAAACTATCATTATCTATATATAACTGTGTTTGTCTATCAGTATATTACGCCTACTATGAATGTTGAAAAATACTAGTTAGTTTCTACTACTAGTTGTTACGTAAAGCAAATGAAATTCGGTCTAAATAATGTGGTATTATTATGTTATAATGCCTTATATCCAAACAGCCCTCTCCCATGCGTTCATGGTCATTGCTCTGCTTTTTAATGTAGTAGCGTGAGCTTAAATAGTTTATAATCTTCTTCAAGGATTTAGCTATAAATCCAAAAAACAAATAGGGTTTAGTTCTGTAGGTTATTTAGCGCAAGGAAATAAAATATCTCTAGCCTAATCATACTCGTATTATTTTAATATTGATTCTGATTATTTAATTAAAAATATATATAACCGACTTCAAAAAGAAAGACGTATACAATGTTTTTTTTTTATATTTCACCTTTTAGGTATGACACCAATATTTCACCTCTAGGGGATGAAGAAGAAATATTATGCGATATCTTCGTCATCCATTTAACTGACGAAGACGACTTGAAGCGATTCCAATACAATTCTTTTTAAATTGAGTTGCTTATATTCAACGTTGGTCCAGATTAAAGTTTAACAAAAATATTTCGACTCTTCGGTGGTAAATTAAAGGACGAAGACAGGCGCATTGAAGTCTGTTATATACTTATTAAACTGATTGTTATTAGTAAGTGAGTGAGTTATTCAGTGAGTGAAATCGACAGTCAATAAATAATTTTACCCCTTTTAATTTAGGTATTTAACAGAAACGTCGAATTACATAATCAAATTATCGTGAAATATTATAATCAAGTTACATAAAATGTTAAGTGGTTAAAATTTACATGTTTTAAGACCATAAAATAATTTTATATACGTCGCGTACTATTTCAGTCAGAAAGAAAAAATATATATTACGTAACAAATTTAAAATAAATAATTTATTTTTTTCTGTCTGTATCTTTTTACCTGACTGACTGTCCTCGAATTGTGGTTATATGTGTATTTTTTAATAGAGTTAGATGGTTGAAATTTCTTGCAACTTTTTTTTATATTCGCTTCCTGGATAGAAATAATACTATATGGTTTTCTGTATTCTTAACAATGAGTATGCAAATTTACATATATTTAGTAATTAAGGAGTGCAACAGTAACAAACAAACTTATAGTCAGGTTTTTAATAAAGCCAGAATCACTATAAGGTAGCACTTAAAAGCCAAAATAACCGAAGTAATTACGATATCACACCGTTCGTGTGAATGTAGGCTTATTAAAAATAATTACATCAGATTTACACAATTACTAAGTTGGTAAACCCAAATTATAATTATTATTTTATATTGTAGGATTCTCTGAACACAATTAACTTGTATGACATATTGATGATATCTCTTAACAATTATTGGTAGTACTCGTTCATTCTATTAGGATACCAAAGACGTGATATCTAAGCATGTGTAAAAGATAGTTTAAACTAACTACAATAGCTTGACAAACCGTACCACAAGTCATTAAACTAGTTTATTCACTGGTGACTATTGACCAGTGACAAGTTTATTATTCAGTTAGAATTGACCAGCAACAAGTGTAAAGTGAGAATTTGTAATTGGTGACTAGCGACCAGTATCTACAACGTTGAAATTAAGATTCTACTGACTAGTGACCAGTGTCTACAACGTTGAAATAAAGATTCTACTGACTAGTGACCAGTATCTACAACGTTGAAATTAAGATTCTACTGACTAGACTTCTAATATAATGGAATAAAAAACTGGTAATTAATGTCAAATATATTTGTTGGAAAACGTGGTATTTCTTTTTAATTGTTATAAGTAAATATATATATATCAAATCAATATATAATATTTGCCTGTTTCAATTATTCGCACCGTCGTTGGGTATAATTAATAAACAAAATAGTGTTCCGTACTGAAATTGTACATTCACAACCATACATACACCCATCCGTGTGTCCTCAAAGGGACAGGTAGAGTCGTAATTATTTGTTAAATTGAATCCCATTTAGGTAGTACATGTAATTTCCTGGCCCGTAACCTATTGTACCTTATGAGAGAAATGAATGAAATCAAATGAAAATGAAATAAGGGATAAGCCTCTTACCATCGTACGGGCACTTTTGGGCATTTGATGGGATAATTTGGAGTATATTGACAGGAAAGGGAGTCTAGAGGTGGTGGTGATTAGTACACTACATTGTACCAGTTCTGGTAAAAATAAAAAAAGTCATGTTACTTGGTAAATTGGGTGGTAATTGGAATATTTTTGAAAATGTTGATAATCAACCCTATGTTAAAAAAGGTCACGTATTTAGGTACTGTGATCACATATTATCAATTTTTTTAGGGATTTTTTCATGTAATCCTAAATAACTATACTATTAATTGCAGTCACTAATCCAATAATGGTCCGCGTGGCCTGGCAAGTTGTTGAAAAAATGAGCATTTAATTAAGATTTTAAAAAGGTACAACCATTGCAACTTCAATTTCAATAAAAAATATTAGAGCATCGCATCTGGCAATCAGTTTTGATAAACAAACTATTAGCTTTGTTCGTGTACAATGTACAACTACTAAAATATTATAAGCTTTGTTTAGATAATTAATTAATATAATGATATTTTGTAAGCCATTTAAAAACAAGGCTTTTATTATCCCTAATTAGATTTAAACATTTTGTATCATTGTTTGAAACACCTATTGCTGGTAGTCACTCCCCAATGATCTCTGTCAACCTTACTTACTTACTTTATTAATACTTCTGTGAGGTTCATGCTGTCACTAGTAACAAAACCTGAGCAAATTAGCGATCAAGTCTTTAATAAAATTACTGAGATTTCTTTATTAAAAACTCAATGAAAATTGAGGGCGGTCATCACATCCAGAATCGTATGAAGCAGTTGACAATATTAATTACAAATGCAGACTGTAAAAACAGATGAAAGGCGTACACATTACGTAATATGACATATGTATGTATGTCTAAATCAACTAATCACAGGATGACAAGCTTGTTTTTCTCTCATCCCGAGTATGGCAACCCAACCATTACCGGTAACAGAACGCACCAGGTATAAATTCATACACTACAATTCCGTCCGCTTCCGTAAACGTTGCTTTAGAAAGTTTATATGAAAATGTTAATAAAACCTGCAGCAATATACATGCGTGTATAATAAAGAACAACTTTACAACATATCCATATTGAGTCATCATTGGTGTTCAAACAATACGAATTTACATGATTAGTGAACGAATTAAAGTGAGATGGTACAGTCGTGTGCAGAATTCTTCGATCTACATTACGTGCCGAGTACATACATTTAAAATTTATGTATCTTCATGAAAAGTAACATAATATTTTGTACTTAAAAGACAAGAATCGGCTTCAAATGTTTGAATAGAGTATTTTATTTGAATTCATTTCAACTATCATTATGAATATTTAACTATTATATCATTATATACGTTTTGTACAAAACAATAGGTGTACTTTGTCTATTACCGAATATTAAGTAATAAAAAAAGTGCAATTTGAGTTAGTTCAAGGTTTCATACAACATCCTTATTATTTTATAATGAGGTTAGCAAAAGTCAAGGGTACGTTAATCCATTTAGTGGTCTGATCCGATTATTAAAACACTTAAGATATCGTGGTATAGATACACAGAGGTCACGAACGATAAAGATATATTAAGATAACGAGGTGTATCCGCGTCTTTCTGATGACGAAATGAGAATAGTTTAATATATATTTCGTGTCATATATCTGTAGTGGTCATAGAATTGTACGGTTCATGACGTCAGCAACCTTTTCATGAAATATTTGCATTGTTCACTGTCAGAGGCGCTGATATCGTCTGGTTTTTGAGCTGCATTGTCGCTGCCTATATTTTTTTTTAAATATACAATACATTCACGTCAGCATCCAGGAAGGGATAGGCAGAGGTGTAAGAAACACCCATATTTGCCAATTATACTCTAGTCCCATTGAGGTAATAGTATCTCTTACAGCCTTTGCGATGTGTGGGCGAGCATTGGCATGCAGTAAAATGATCTTTTGTTTTCTATGTGCAATTCTTGGACGTTTTTGGTTCAATGCATGACTCAATTCGATTAATTGATGTTGATAATACTTAGCTGTGATAGTTTCATTTGGTTTTAACAATTCATAATAAATAACACCTTTCATATCCCACCAAATGCATAAAAATACCTTATTTATGTGAATGTTACGATTATGAATCGATGTGGACGGGTGACCAGGATCTACCCATGATTTCCTACGTTTTGAAATATATAATAATTTTTCATAGCCGGTAACGATTTGATACGAAAAAGATTTCTTTTTGTGACGAGACAGTAGTGAAGCACAAATGAATACTCGATTTTGCATCGCTAATTCTGATAAAACTTGTGGAACCCATTTTTCTTGTTTTTGAATTTTGCCCATTGTAAACGTCAGAAATCGTTGATTTACCGACATTTAATTCTTCAACCAACTCTTGCAGTGAGCGGGCAGGGTTATAATAACGCCTGCAATTCACCGTCTTCAAACTTTTTTGGTTTTCCACAACGTTCTTTATCCTCTAAATCATAATTACCACTTTTAAATCGTCGAATCCAGTATTCACATGTTTTAACAGGTGGTGCAGATTCATGATATGTATGTACAATAAATCTGTGAGCTTCTGCTCCCGTTTTTCTTTAATCGAAAAAGTATAGTAGTTAATGACGAAAATGATATTTATCACGTTCCTTATTTAATCACACTAAAAACTTACGTGCGTTTACTGTAAGTGAGTTACTTCGAATAATTAAAGTGCAAGCACCCCGCATCGAATATCTAAGTAACTTGTACCGACGTTCCCTCAAAACTAAGAAGACCTAATATTATAGACGCAGAAGATCAACTGATTACTACTTTTTTATTTTAGTATAGGGGACAAACAATCAGGCGGGTCACCTGATGGTGAGTGACTTCGTAACGAAAGGGGGTTGGGCCGCCGGTGACCTCATAGAGTTGCACATGCCCATCGCTAAGGTGGCTTAGTGACGTCACTTTTCAACGAATAACGTATTCAACATAACGTTTTCCCTTGGGTCACGTTTTTCCGTCAAACTATTTATTTTATGACAGAATGTCTGTACTATCACTCACTTGGTCACAGTATTGTTTAACAGCCGGTGTTCTGTGTTGAATACATTTTAATATCAAAAATACGTAATACTTTTTTCATGTTCATTGTAGGTAGTTTTTGCTAAAATGTAATCTGTTACGAGTTAATAAAGTCACGAATGCAGATCGCAATAAGGAAGTACTTATGTCGTAATTGTAAACGATTAACTTATTGTGGTTTTTATGTGTAAGTAAAATAAAAGTTTAATAAGTTTTCACGACTATTCCCTACCTTATGAAGTAATATTAGCACTGCAATTTTTATTTATTCGATTATTGATTTGTTTATTCAATTGTTCTCTTCAATTGTTGTTGTGTACATAAGGGAATCAAAACATCATTTGTAAATACTAAACTATTAAATACGTAAAAAGAAAAGAGAGTTTAGCCTCTTTTACACAATTATTATTGCTTTGTTACTTATATTGTATAGGTAAACTAAACTGTATAAATTTATCTCCAAGCGTTACTAAATAAAATTCAAATGTTTTTGTCTGTTAAATCAATAAATTGTATATTAGGCTTAATTTTTCTTTTTATTTTTCTAACAATAGTTTGATTGTTCATAAATAATTTAACATAGACATGTACATTTATCTAAGACTAACATTAAAAAAAAAAAAATTAACTTTTTCAACCGACTTTAAAAAGGAGGAGGTTCTCAATTCGACTTTCGATTGCGCGAACCGTTTTAGACGTTTTTTTTTTATTTGAAAGCTTGAAAGCTTCTCATGTGGTCCCATTTTAATTTGGTTCAGTTCTGATGATGGCATCCATGAGAAAGAAGCATATAAGTCTTAAATAACTTAATATCACGCCAACCGATTTCGATGATTCTTTTTATTATTGGAGAGGATGTACTTCAAGGGTAGTTAGATAAGGGTGTGGTCCAGTTGTGACAATGGCATCGATTAGAGGACCAAATAAGTCTTAAATTTTATGATAAACGCATTGAAGTCGGTTGCCTACTTTTTTAAAGTCCATAATTGAAACGGGCGAGTAATATTATGCTTCGTTTCAAGTATTACTAGAAGTACGTTGCATTCATACATGTAAGAATGCAAAATTTTATGCAACTTAAAATTTGTCAACAAAGACTAAAAAACGAAAATCAAAAAATATACATACTTACCGAAAATTATGCTCTTAGTATTTTATTACTTCTGATAAGTACAGAATAATATTATCTGTTATGTTCTGATTTCCAATACACAATAAAAAAAAAAACTGTGGAACGAACGATAAAACAAGTATATAAAGCGAACGTTACATTACATTTACATTTATTTTTATAGAATACCACCATTAGAATTCTTGTTAACCCACCCAGCTAAGTTACATGCTTGTATGAGGGGTGGGTTCACTCATCAAAACCCCGGTGGAATGACGGTATCCTCATGCAAAAAAAAGTAGCAGCTTGACTACCTTCTTCTTTCACTGAGTGGTTTCGAACCTCCAACCATTCGCTCGCAAGTCTGGCGCTTTAGCCATTACGCTAACGCTTTTAACATAACCCAATTAAATGTGATGCTGAGGTGATGTTCTGAAAAAAGGGTATTTATTGCATGAAAGGTTTTTTATGATCTCATGACGTATATAGAAATCAAATAGTCCGTTGTTGTCTCTTTCTACTTGAACAAGGAGTGATTTTATATATGTACATATGTATGTATGTGTATGTGACATAAAATTACTGATCTTAAAATGATAATGATTACCACTTCCAAATTGTACATTTTTTGCAACTTCGGGTTTTTTGGTTATAAAAATAGTATTAAAATTTAGGATAACCTTGTTTTTAAGACACTTGAAAGAGTATTGGGTCATGTCCGGATTATTTTAACAGTAATCTGAAATTGCAGACAAGTTTTTACACTGTTGTGGATCGTCAATGATATTGATAATATTGTACATTTTATTTTTTTATTTCAAAACCCTCCTAAATAAACGGGTTTATTTAGGGTTGCCACATCACGTAGTTATTAACTTATTAGAAAATTGTAATTATTCATCGATTCTTAGAGTTATCAACTTTTTTGAAAGTTTAGTTTGGTTCTTCTAAATTTAAATCATAGAAAAAAATGAAATGAATTAAAACTGCGGTAAAGTGCAATGTTTCTTCAATATTTTTCATGAAAGGCTTTAATGACCATAAGGATTCTATTTATTCAGTTTCATTTCAATTTGAAAAGGCACTTAAAAGTAAGGTTAAAATTTGAATCTGACTTGGCATAGACGGCAATTACATGCTGCAAAATATTTCTTAACTTAAAGATGAACAGACCGTGGTTTTAATACAAATTTGCGGTTGAATTTTAAAGCACTTGCTTTAACTGAAATATAGTAGAATGCCTCTTAATTTTTCTTATATTAGGAAATTTATAATGTAACTATCATTCAAATTTATATTTACTCATTACGCAATTTGACTGGTCAGTTATGTCGCCGTCCAGCGCGATATGCCGGGAGACCTGTCTCAAAGAGTATGTTGACGGCCATCCGCGAAACGTATGTAACGTGAGTAAAGGCGTTTAATTAAATAAAGAAGAGCATACTTTTATTCTTTAAGTACACATTATTGTTTTACACGAGTGCATTAGAATGAAGGTTATATATATTCATGCTGCTTCATATTGTGATGAAAATATGAACACCTTGTTGGTTATGTCCTTTTTTTTCCTTTATTCATAGCTTCACGCCTGACTGACCAATACCTCGGACAATTTAAAAGCTCCTTTAATTGGTTTAATTAAAATAAAAGATTTATAAATTGAATACCTTTTGATATAATCACATTCTGTTTTAGTCATTATATATACTCGTTACAAAAGTGCCACAAAATTTACTTAAAATGTTAAAAACATGCTGCAATAAAGCGAATATAAGTATTCAGTAATTTTTTTTTAGGATGACACTAATATTTGAATCTGGTTTTTTTGGTCAACTGTGCTGTGGCAGCCCTACCACCAATATTGCCAATATCCGCACCACGCATCATTACGCCGTGTAATGAAAGTCGCTGCGCCGGATTCCACTACCAACACTTATGTTGAATGCAATACTACATAGTCGGACACATTTATTACACTTTTCTTGTTTACAAGGAAATAATAAACATACTGTATAATCTTCCCAGTTAATGATGTTTATTTCTAGTAAACTTTAAGTGCACAGTTTGCATGTGATTTTTATCTTAAATGATCTTCAAATCAATGCATTTTTTTAATCATAACATAACCTAAATAATACACTAAAACTGCTAGTCATATAACACGGTAGCTCCTAATACCGATACGAGAGATTGCTTCATAAATCATGCTTAAATGGAAGCAAATAAATATATCCGAATACCTAAATGACAATTTTATGGAGTAAACACTGACTATATATACATATAGCTTTTTTACACTATTGCGGGCATGTGTGAATACTAATTTATGATAAGGCCGATTGTATACCATATTTTATATTTGAGGGTATTTTGGGCCTGGAATCTTTTTTATTTTGACTGTGTTCATTTTATTAGCTTGATTTCGAAAGCGCTACTTTTAAAATTAAAAATGAAGGTTATAGGGACACCGAACGATAAATATCTGAACCTCACCTTTTGTTTGGCGGTCGTCGGGTCAAAGCTCCAAAATTAACATATGCGGAACTCTCGTCTCAAGATCAGGTTTAACGTTTATCATTCGTCAATAAAAATGTTACCTTATTAGGGCTTATGGATTCAATTATATTTTTTTTTTACAAATTTTTACATCCGTAGTATTGAGTTTCAGACTGATTTATTAAGTGAAATCTTAAGTTTTTAAGTAAGATAGGCAATAATTATTATCCTGGATATCCATTTCAATAAATGAATACAAAAGATTTTTATATCTATTATAGTATTTGCAATTAGCAATAAGTTTTATATTGAAGTTAGTAAATAAAGCAGAATGAAAATAACACTACAAACAAATCTTGACTGGCCTGTTGGCTGGGTGGTATACATATAATGTAATACATACGTTTACGCCTGTATACCCTAAGGGGTCTGCAGAATAGTATTAAACACCCATATTTTCTCAATTACAATTTGTTCTCATTATCGTTACATGGGCAAGCATATTCCCGTGATTCGGGCACTGTATGACTGTATACATACTGTGTGATAAATAACAACCCGATCTCTTAGTCGCCTTTTACGCCACCGAAGGGAAGTGATAGGATGGCTATATTTTACTCCACCGAGAACGACACGGCTGGGTGGTTTTTGTGTCTATTGTTTGTATAACTGTAACGTATTTTTAAATAAATCGCCCTGGAGACAGGCATACTTCTTGGTGTGGCAGTTGCTCCTATTTAAAAAAAAAGATACGATTTGCCAGTAGTTTTTTTTTTTTTTCAATTAAAACAAAAACCGATCGGATAAAATATCTTTGTTTTGTCTCTCGCTGTCAATCCACGGTGTTAATAAATTGACAGATTTACACAAATTCTAATCGACAGTCGTATTTTAGTCAATTTCCCATTACAACAATCCACATGGTAAAAAGATAATACAGGTTCGTGCAGATAAATGACATATGACTACAAATAAATCTAACCTTGAAACATGACACCGCTGGCACAAGTGTGAGTAAGTGCACCTTACAATATAATTACGACATAAAATGATAACAACGAGTAATAAGATCCGTTGGCTACAAATTACTTGTAATCCGTTTTGAGGTCAAAGATCACTCATTCCTGAAGTTCGGGTTAATTAGCGTCAAGACCAATCAACGTGGCATTGAGGCAGGTCGAATTTATTATGGCTACTAGTAAGGACGATTGTTGGGTTCAGTTTATATGAAAAATACACTGTTTTTATCTTTTCTTGTGCTAAGTAAGGATGTGGAAACGACCCACCTGGCAACCATTGTTAGTGGTTCCTATATCAATAACAATCAATTCAAATTTATATCAATCAATAATTAAATCTGTTGCCAAGCAATAAAACTACTTAGAAAATTGTGTTTATTTTAAGTTTTTATTCTTTCAATAATTGTATTCACACATAATGCCATAAAAATATGCACTTACTGGAAAACGTAAGTAATTTACACCATTTAAAGGATTGTAGTAAAAAAAAGGTGGGAGAGACATGCTTAGGCGCTAATAAGCCGGCCTGACCGGGTACCGGAGGCCCAACTCCCCCTTTGCTCTCCCCTCATCGTCCCAATGCTTCCTTTCCACTTCCTCATCACCTCTAAAAAGGCGGGCAGCGCATTTATGACTCGAGTTGTCGTCCATCGACGGCGGTTGTCATTTACCATCAAGTGACCCGTCTGCTCGTCTGTCCACCACATCATAAAAAAAAACTGTACCTTCACTGTATTATATAGTTCTCGCATGTAATGCAAATGTTAGAAAAAGTAACACGATTAAAAAAAAAATCTCAACTGCTTTATCGACTTCCCATTTTCTTACGTTATCTCAAAATATTATACCCTATGCCACTTCCATTAATAAGACGATTCAAATGACAACCGTCGAAGCTCTATGACGTGAAACACATCATATCTACATACAAACATAACTTGAAAACTATTACCCTCCTTCCTACACAGTCAGGTAAAAACACAGTATTTCAATTCTTGCGATCAAGCCCAATATAATAATCAAGCAATATAACTAATTTTGCCGTTATTATGTAACCTTTCGTAAGTTGTTCTACCTTAACGGTTGTGAACTAGATTAGGTGTGTCTGCCTATTTCGAGTAAGCTCGACGTGATTAGGACACTATAAGGGGCAGAGGCCGACCTTTGAAATATAAATTCAAACATAAATTTACAGCTGCAACTAATTAAGACCTCCGCCCACTACACCGTTTCGCCTTGTTCTTTCGTAAGTACTGAAGTCCTTGGGACCTTATATTTGGATATTTTTATTTTTAATGTAGGAAAATAAATTCTGAACTGAATTAAAGAAATCCATTGGTGGACATAGACCTCTTTCAATCTGTGAGGTTTCCGACGACCAAATGCTACTCTCATTTTTTCTCTTCCCTCATCCCCCTCTCCTCTTACCAATCTCCTCATACCCTTTCTCTTCCTTCCCCTCTCCATATCCAACTTCCTTCATCACCCTTAAAGGCTGACTTACGACTCCTGTCCACAGACGCCGGTTGTCACTTACCATCAGATGACCCGTCTGTTATTTTGTCCCCCCCTTATATTATATAAAAAAAAAAGCTCGGCTTTGGTAACCGCCTTCAAAAAAGGAGGAGGTTTCTCAATTCGACCGTATAAACTTTTTTTATATACTATTTTCATTTCAGTGTATGACTTGTTACTTTCTTTTTCTTATGTACAATAAAGAGTATAAACATGAATAATCATTTCGGTGAATCGAACTCAGAAAAAACGACGCATCGCCAGTTTGCGCGTTGAACTCTTAAAGCACTGCAACATTCGATTAATTCATGCACAAAAAATAATAACATTAATTAAAAGAAAAGAAAAAAATATGAATGACCTAGTGAGATAAGACCTTTATGGAAATGGTAAGGACGCAATGAATGAGTGTCACTGGTATGTTGCAGAGATATTAAATATCAAAGTCAAGTCAAGTCAAATAGCGTATTAATATTATTAGCTTATGAACCTAGGTTGATTTATAAACTTAGACTTTTATTTTCGAATTCAAATCCAAAATCATTTATTTCAATTAAACCTTTTTATGATATCAAATGACAACCGAAGGCCTTAGGAGAGGCCTTCGTCCAACAGTTTAAGGTCCGTCCGTCCGTCGTAACGTCCGTCCATTTCCGGAGAAGTAAGTGCGCTGGCCGCAAAGAGTGAGACAGATGCTTAATGACTTTATCGCGATATCTAATATCCTATGTCAAAACCACTTCTGACACCTCACATGTAGAAATCCAGCGAACCTTTTAATCTCCATACATATACACATCTAAAACATAACCCGCGTTCTTGCACAACTCGTGTAAAACCGAAAATATGTCGAAAACACTATTCTCCTGAACAGTACTTTCGTTTCTTTATCTGTTAAGTATCTTGAATCCGTATTTAAGAAACTTATCAGACCCTAAAATTTGTTAAGAATAATCTTAATTACATTATGTAATATAATAACGACTAAATAACTTCAATACCAAAGGGAATGGTAATTAAACGTGCTATACACTGTAATTTGTTACTATTATTTAGGAACATTAATTTTCTTTAAAATACTTTCTGCAAACACCTATGTAGTGGTATTGTATAATAATTACAAAGTTGCCTCAAAAACATCTAGACTATGACGAAATAATGAGACAGAAATTACTATTAACTTTATTATGATAGTGTACTAGAAAACCAGTCTAGGAACAGTATCGTTCTAGCTTGCCTAGCCGACTCAAGTGAAATATAAAATTGGATTTTTATAAACAATATCTATTATTCTTTTTATTTCTGAACGTTGATATTTTAACATCAAAATTTGAACGCGATTCAAGAAAGGAATTAATCGTAAATGGTGGTAGGTAATTTCCTTAGTTCATTTGACATACATAATATGTGTATGTTTAAAACAAATGTATGAAAGAGAAGTACTTGATCAAAAATATTTAAAAAAAAAGTAATAATCTGATAAGTAGGGATTTTAGTAGTGGTATTTCAAAGTTATGGAAAATGGTCAGGTGTAGCGCCTGCCACCGACAGATATATGTATAATATATATTTGAGTAATCGACATAGCCCCCCCCCCCCCCCCGGATCAGCAGGCTAAAGTGGCAATGGTCTGGCCATATTAGCCGCAGAACCGTCGACTGTTGGAGAAAATGAGTTCTTGAGTGGAGACCGCGTCTCGGCAAACGTAGCGTAGGAAGCCCACAGGCCAGGTGGAGTAACGATTTGCGCAAGATGGCTGGCAGGAGCTGGATGCGAGAAGCCGAAAATAGATCGAAGTGGCGTGCAAAGGGAGAGGCCTATGTCCAGCAGTGGACTGCGATAGGCTGATGATGATGATGATGATATATTTGAGTTCTGTGTTTTTATATTCTCTCGAGAATGAGTACCTTATAACAAGTGTTTATTATTATATTATAATTTTTATCCGATCAAAGAGCTTTCTACATCATTATTTAAAGAAATTCAATGCCGTAGTGTGCATTGTAAGTTTGTTATTATTATAATATTTCCTTAGTATATATATATAAAACGTTCTTTGTCCAAATATTCTACTTACAGTTATTAAGTAGAGAGGCAAACCTTGAGATGGTATAGAGCGGCGGAATCCGAAACAAGGCAACACCTGTAGAGACTCAATGTGGAATACTATCAAGCGAAAATTATCACTATCGTTTAAAGTTAAGAAGTATATTGTATTGCATGATGATGATATAGATTTCAGATCTGTTCCGAACCGATTAATTAGTCAAATGGCGATGGTTCAAAGTTACTATGCGTAATGAGTTAAATATTATTCATATGCAATTAGGTTTTTACGTAATATATTAATTTTTTGTTGAAGTTTAACACGGGGAGAAGCAAGCGTGACTACGTGAGAGTATGCATATATATAATGTATGATTGTGTATATTTATATAACTAGGTTTGTACACAAGCATGCGACCCGCTTGTCGGGACCTAAAACTATCTATCTGTTCGTCACCTTTTAACGGTTAAAAGATTGAACCGACTTTGATAAAATTTTGTATGAGGAACCTTTGGGAAAATATGTAAGCTGCTTTTAATATGCATACCACGTAGGCGAGACGTGCGTGTAAGCTAGTAAATGTTTATTCCGTCCACGAAGTCTACAGTTAGTTACACACACACGCTACATGGTCTGATCCTGATCTCTAACTAGGCAGAGCCTGTAATAGGGATACCAGATGGCTGATGAACATGTAATACTAAAACATATATAAATATTATTGATAAATTTTAAAATACTTTTACAGAGCAAATGATTTTACTCATTTGTACAGCAAGGCAAACCTGATGAAAATTTACTATCCACTCACAATGCTTCAATTGACTATCAAATACATATTCGTATTACAACCAACCTATGGATATTAATAAAGCGGAATAGCATAGAAAAACGAGAAACAACAAATATCACTGGAACTCTCAGTCAGATAGTCGGCAAAATGTGTTAATGACTGTACAGGAGTCATTAACACATTTTGATCTTTTTTGGGTCTAATTAGAAGCAAAGGAATTCTTTTTGTATTTCGTAGTGTATTTATTGAGGCATGATATAGGCTATAAAATATCACGATGCGGCTCTAAATAGTGAAGATGTGAGCATAAACACAGGTGAACTGTGGGGAATGATATCGCAAAAGAATAAAATTTTAGTTTTTTCATGTAACAGTTGTTTATCATCGACATACCGTGTAATAGTTCGTTGCTAATTTATTTTTAATTGTTTATTTGACAGCTTTTCAATGCAATAAATGAAATGGTATTTATATAGTATGTATATGGGACCTGTATTTGTATGTATAAGGGACCTGTATTTGTATGTATAAGGGACCTGTATTTGTATGTATATGAGAGTGACAAGAATATATTAAAAGTTATAAAATATTTTTCTATTTCCTCTCTCCCAAAGAAATAAAAATATAATAGGAGACCATGTCGTGTCTCTAATTTCCTACATAGTTACAAGTAACTGATGTTTTTTTTATTAGAAGTAGAAACAAGAAAAAAATCTTTATGAAAGAATTGTGTTGTTTGTACAATTTTAACGAATGCAAATCTTCATCACCATCATCAGTCCACTGCTGAACATAGGCCTCTCCCATTGCACGCCAGTTCGATCTATTTTCGGCTTCTCGCATTCAGCTCCTGCCAGCAATCTTGCGCAAATCGTCACTCCACCTGGCCTGTTCGCGTCCTACGCTACGTTTGCAAATTTTAACAAAATCTATTTTTTTATTAATTAAAGTCCACCTAACATTAGCCTTATCACATGAAATAATTTGCACCACATGATGGCTACATTAAATTTAAAAAATACCGTTTGGAACTAACTTTAATAAAACTATGTAGTGTAACCAATTGTTTAAATTCAGTTCATCTACTAATGACTTCATAACAGCAATTTTAAAGAAAAATATAAAAGAAAAATAACTGTTGGTCACTCGCTTTTTATAAACCTTTATAAATGAAGTTGGAACACGAATACATAATTATTGTTTGCGTTATTAAAAGAACCATACAAGGAGCAAAAGACTTAATGAATGAATTACTTTTAATTTCAGTAATTCTTTCATACATTTTCCTACAATATATAAAATAAAACAAAAGCAAGATTGGATGCGTATAACGAGAATTTAATCATTAAAGCCATGATTAAATTACTATAAACAGGAGACATTTTTGTATTACACCAATTGTAACCAATTGTGAACCGTCTCAAATCACGCACGATCGGTTTAGAGGGCTTGGATTTACCGGCCACAACCATTTCTAATTCTAGCTATGTTTTTTATTGAAATGCCTTGAAACCCCCTCGGGCCTTCATCCCACCAGGGTTTTCGGTGGAACGGTGTGTCAGAATCGGATCTACTAAAACCACACGGTGTGCCATACTGCGCTTAAAATAGGAGGAATCCGGCAACAGTTTTAGTAAGACATCCGGGAGTTATAGCTATTCGACCCAACCCCGCTCACACTATTGGTTAGTCCCGTATTCGTACATAAAATACTTTTTCCTTTTATTGCGTGTCCGTTTTACTAAAACCGTTTTACTCCTCCGTTTTACTAAAAAAACATGTAAAAGTTTTAATGAATGGTGATTAGCAATCACGCCAAAACTAAAAAATATCACTTTCGTTGGTTTTTATCTCGGAAAAGATTACGGTTCAAAATTTTTACGCTAGCGAAGTCAAGGGCAGCAGCTAGCATACTATATTGTTGAACTTTAATTAAGAATCCCTGAGAATGAAGGCATATACTTAAGTATTACATATGGGGGAACAGATTAGTGTGGTAAATGAAGGTGGTAATACAATTTGGTCCAGATTACTAGCATGGGTGTATGTACATACTACATTAAATTGACACATCTCACACACGAGCGTCAGGTCTCAAACTTGTGCTATGTTATGATATGGCTAGCAGAGCTTATACTATGGTAATTAGACTGCTGATTAACATTCTCATGTACTTCTATACATTTGTATTATAGATAAATTATACCCATATAGATAAAAGAGAAATAGACTCAGTATGCTATTATTGCGACCGTTGTAGAATACTTTAAGCAATTGTTAGGAATGTGTCCCACACTGCGTTTGTCAGGTGACCTACACCACGTTGCAGTAGCTACATATTTGCAAAATATTTTCGTAATACATATATTTCGTTAACACATATGTTTTGCAATGAATGTTAGGACATCTAGCATTGCAAAAATGATATATATTTGAATAAAGGTATAGTGTTATATTTTGGTAAGCTTTGGTTTATATTTAGTGTTTAACATCACACATCGAACGTAACCGTTAACGTGGGAGAGCCGTGTTTAGGCACGTATGGGCCGGAGGAGTTAGGAGTAATACCACGGCATCACAACAAACTGGCTGTCGATCAGTTGCAGATGTCCATGGGCTTTGGAAGTCACCATCAGATGACCTATCCTCGGTCTTTCCCCTGATATCCCAAATACCATAAAAAGAGATCACGATAAGAAATGACAGAAAGAGGTCATACGTCCAAGGCTTGGATATTTCGGCTACAGAAAGTACGAGTTACGGGTATGCAATCAAGACGTCCTCGAACCGGCTTACACATTTCTATCCCTCAGATAAATCTTACCTTTTTTTTCTCAAAGCTTCCCTTGCTGTTACATGTCCTTTTCAACATATTCCCAATTTTGCCCTATAATAATCATAATGCCTTAAGGACCTGTGACAATAGGGTTATGTTAGTGGAACCAAATTCTAATTGGCAAAGTATTTGTATTAATACATCTCTTCATGGGTATAAATGAACGTATATAAGTTAGATATGTATAAATTATTTTTTTGTTTTGTTCGTTTTTAATGTATGTGTAGCTGAAAGAAAAACTCTTCTAGGAATCAGTGGCTAGGCGAGCGCCAATGTAGTCCAAGTGGTACCTACTATTCCCATTCTCATCTATTGACAGCAGTGCCACACTTTATGATCGTAGTATTATTGTACTTTGGTCATAGGTATCATGGTCTCAATCATTTTATTTCGCTATATTGTATTAGTATCTACCCACTGTCAGAACGTACACACAGCTTAATGTTTATTCTCAACCAACCTTTAAATAATTAATATGATTGGCTTTATTAAAAACCAATCGTAGTGCTATGATTTATTTGGTAGTAATTTCAAAACACGTTTAGAATTAAAAGCATCCATCTATCTGACAAATCAATGATACTATTAATCTTCTTCTCTTAAAGAACTATCAAAGCTATTACGGAGATAATCAAAACCGCTTTAATATCACTGTGTCGTAATTGACGCCTTGCTTCATATTGACTCATTAAATCATATTAGAACTGATATACTTTGGAACTTGCGTAAGTACTGTAACATAAAACGCAAAATGCCACTCCTTTGTGATGAAATACAACATTCTAATAAAAGTGTTTATATGGGTGTATTGGTGTATTCATCTAGTCTAAACTTTAGAAGACAAATACTTACCCAATATCAGTCAAAAAATTAAGGAAAATATGTAATCGCTGCACTGTATCAAGCGTCTACTGTTTGTTTGCTTCGAATCCACCGCGAAAGAAAATTTTATACTTTGAAAGACAGAACAAAAGAAAATACGTTTTTTATTCAAAACATTACTCAAAAAACTAAAACTATGCACACTGTCGACACCGGTTTTACTATGCTTAGTACAAATGATTTAAAATTTTAGTGCTACGCACATGTAACAAACTCTGAAAGGAACCTAAAGAAACTATTTGTAGATTAATTAATAATAATAAATTGTAATCCCAGGTCAATTCTACTTCGTCTACATTTGTGAATCTCCCGACACACATAGATAAATGTACTCGTATTAAATTTGTATAATATTCTTATGATATTGAATTATTTTAAAATTTATTTATTGTTCATTTTTTGTAATATGGTAATTAACAGACTTCCTTTTAACAAAATATGCTTTTAATTACCAGTTATAGTGGGTCTGTTTACGTTAACACGCTTAGTTCATAACTAGCTGCTTTTGTTAACGAGTTTTGTTTGATTTGCATAGTGATTCATACTCCTTGTGAATGGTATTGTAACAAGTAAAGTGTGAAAGCTCACTTATTGTTACAAAATAATACGTTTTCACACGCTTTTGTGTTGAAAATAAACTTTAGGAATGTGAGTTTATTAAAAATTAGACAATTAGCAATTTAAAGTTTTCAAATGAAGCTGATTTATGTTCTTGAGTATCGATAAACTCATGAAATTCAGATAAAGTTACGCAACCAATAACCACGATTTTTAGATATCCCACCAAGCATTGGCATTCCATCAAGATTATTTGCTTATAGTTTCATTCGTGAAAGAAAGAAGTCATATAGTTTCATATAGGGACTATACTTTATATATATTAAAAAAACGGTTTCCTCTTTGTTGTGAATTTTATAGTAAAAGTATAGAGTAGCTATTTAAAAAATAAACAGCAGAATTCACCGCATTTTTTGCAGTCATTTCATATAACTCCTATCAATTAATAGACTGCTCATCTCAATGATATCAAACGTCTAACAAAACACATAATGAAGCAACAAAGTAACATTGAATCATCTTCCCACAGCTTATACGTATCTTTGTTTGTTAGTATTTATCTCGTATAGCGATGTTATTCTACAAGATTATCTCACAATTATGAAAGATATCAATTGTTAAACAGCATATAATTTACTATTTTTTGTAAGGAGTAAATCCAAATAGCATAACTTCGCTTCGGTGTTTAAATCTCGGGTTTGGCTAAAATCAGACAAACCATATTTATACCCGCTACAGACAGTACAACGCGCAGTTGACCATTTGGCCCGGAAAGTTCTAGAAACAATTTCTAGTGACCTTGGCAAAGAGTGCATTCCACTTTTTTCTTCTAAAAACCACGTGTGTCTAGTGACAGTATCAGGCTAACTATCGCGAGGGCCCATAACGGTCTGCAGCGTAAACCGGACAGAACATTTTCTGAAGATTATGATCAATATACTCGTAACAAGAAGAATGAGTCCTTAGTAATATATTTGAAACCTCCCTTCAAGTTCAATAATGTCAAGGTCACTAACGCCATTATTTTTATTTTCTCACATACATATCTACGTGCCCATATCCCTGAAAGGGTAGACAGACGTATCTCAAACGCCCACCTTTTGCCATCAATAATTTAGTCCTGCTTACGTAACATATTTAATTACGTTACTTTCGCAATTAGGTAGGCACTGCCGTCATTCGGGACTATATACTGTCTGACAGATAACTTCTGATCCCCTAATGGCCATTTACGACACATCTCATGATAAAGATCTTTAATATCGTTTTTTTAATAGTCTCTCATCAACTCTCACCAATATATACATAATATCCGCTACATAATAAGGGTTTAACATTACAAATACATCTAACACTGACCTACTATACGTAATATACTCTCAGCACACGTTACAGAATACAGTAACTAGAGTAGAGTGCTTACGTCACACATTTTCTTTTCGCTTTCAATTTTATTTGCAAACGTGTGGCGCACGCGACTTACCAAGAGCCAAGTGAAAATAAACGATTTAGATAACTTGATAAGTCATGTCACTGCACTAATTCACAATAGAATGACAGAGATACGTGTAATAGTGTTTTAATTAGAAAGTTTTTTTTCTTGATAGTGGACACGGTTTATCGTAAGGGGTTATTGTTGCTTTGTTGGTAGAATGTCTTTGTTGGTGTAAAGTACAGTTTTTTTCTTCTTTTTGTTGTAGTTTACTTCAAATACTAGTTTATAAGACTCAAATTGACTTTTAACATCTATTGATACTGCATTTTTATAATAGACGTAAAATATACTGAAGGACAATTCCTTAATTTAATTGCTTAATTTTTTTAATAGTATAGGTAGCAAACAAGCAGGCAGGACATATGTAACTCAAGAATCATAAGTGCGCTTCCCATCTTTGATGGGAGGGAAAGGACAGGGTGGGTTCGGCCTCCGCTAATCTTAGTCACTCAGCGAAACACAGTGCAAGCATTGCTATGCAATTGGTTTTATGTGAAACCGTGGTATACCCCATCGAGTCGGCCAATTTATTAAATATCTACCAGTACTTTATATTGTATAACCGAATACAGAAGGTGCTTAGTACGACTCTTTCATTAGAAAAAATGCTCCATCCGAACATGAACTTATTGTGTTTTTGGCATTGACTCAACTACGTATCACCAGTAAATAGCGCTAAAACAAAACAATACCTGCATTTTACTTACAGGTCATTGATCTAAGTTAGAATGTACTTCGTACCTCTTAATTGTTTATTTATACTTAACTATACAAGAGTTGTGTTGACATATAGCATGCCAATATAACTTTCAATTGCTCATTTTACATTTCGAACGAAAACGATTAATGACATTGAACTGCGATGTCATGCTGAATGTCTGGTTTGATTATAGTATAGTGTAAATATTTGTATCAATAAATATATATGACTATTAGGTATAATTATACGTATTTTGTTTCAATGTTTTATAGTATGTTTGTAAATGGTTCAAGTTAACTTTAATTTGAGTTAATAAATTACTGTGTAATATTATAACTAAAAAAATAATTATATTAACTTACAAGTGTAATATCCTATTACCAACAACACTTTACATACACACATATGTATATACATATATAAATATAAGCTTGCGCCTTTTCACAGAAGCCTTGGTCTTTTATACAATAAAGTTGCATTTAGGTTATCCCTGCAACTTGCCCAAACCAAGCACGCAACATTAATTTTTGATATTCTTGTTCCATTACATAATCATCACAATTGTAATATTTAGGTAAATTGTTAATTTCTATCTTAAACTTAAGATTATCATCATATATTATATGTGTGGATGGGTGGATTTGAAAAAAAATATACATTTAAACGTTCCGCAGCGCATTTGTTCGACTTCTCAACAAATTTGTCAGTCATTTATCTATATTTGATAATTATCTGTAATAAATTAACTATAAACAACTTAATAAGCTCAGTAAAAAAAAAAACTTGTGTCTAGTGCCAGTATTCTCAATCCTAAACCTAACAGAAAATTTTTTGAAGACACAAAACTAATTATGATCAATATACTCGTAGCAAGAAGAATGAGTCCTTAGTAATATATTTCAAATTCAATATTGAAGTTCAATAAAATCAGGGTCATTAACGCTGCCATTTTGATTTTCTCTCATACATTTACCTGCTTATATAACTGAAGGAGAAGACAGAGTCGTCTCAACCACTCACTTTTTACCATCAGTAATTTTGTTCTACTTACGTAACTATTTAAAATAACTTTATCATATTTAATTTACTAACGCGTGGCAATATAACTATTTTTAAAGATAAAAGATTGTTTCTTGTGTCGCGCATGACTTTACAAACATACACGCAACGGAAACAAAGACCACAATATCTCAATTAAACTAATTGTGGATCACACAATTGAACCCACGTCTTCTGGCTCAGTAGTCAGGGTCACTAACCACTACTCCAGCAGGCCAATATCTTGTCTCAAGTTACTGTCTCTATAACTCAAAGGCTCATACATTCTATTGTCACCAAGTACGTCTAATCGTGACACTTTCACTGCTGTGATTCTTACTATACTTAGCCATATTAAGTGTTAGTAATTACACGACAATGTGGTTATCTATCGCTGGATACCTAATAAGCGACTGTGTAGCATAATAGTTGCGTGTTTAGATCTTATAACATTAAAATATTTTGTCTGATAGTGTAAATCTCGTCTTAATGGGTACCTAGTACGATTCTGTTACTGGAATGAAATGCATTCCAGTAGCAGTATTTTTTTTATAGAAACTATTTTGAAGAAACTCGCAGTTAGCTTAATGATAAACGGTTTCACTAATACAAATAACACAAAGAAATACCAAACATGACAATCGACCAGTTCAAGGTTAGTTTTTCATTTATTTTGAAAAATAGCTTAGCGAGAGGTGCATTTATAGAGTCTCTTAATTAATGATTATTTACGGCACTTACTAGGAAAATTTAACGTGGTTAAAAATACATTAGTTAATAGTCTGTATAAGAAAATGTTTGTTATTATATACATAAATACACTCAAGCCTGCATTCCCGAAGGTTGGCAGAAGCGTAAATAATGTCCACATTTTGAATATTATAATTATTTTAGTCTCATTTATGTGATAGGGGTCAAGCCTATTGCGGTCTTCCTGGCACTTTTCTAACTCACACAAAAGGATGGATAAAAAGTGATTTCTTTTATAGACACAAGTCAGGATCGCGGAAACTGATTTTAGCTATTTTCTTTGAACATATCCTTATTTACTATAATGTTAAGCTGAATAGTCTTGTTTTTATTATTGAAACGGTTTATTTTTCAAGAGTGCCAGCCATGCTTAAGCACGAATGGGCCGGCTCAATCAGTGTTATACTACGGCCTTACAGAAAACCAGTTATGAAGCAACAACTCTTCTATTTCCTCTCCCTTCATCCTCCTCCCTTCATTTCCTCTCTCTTCTTACCTCTACCCGAGACCCCCTTCCTACATCACTCTCAAAGGCAGGCAGCGAACTTACGAACTACGACTTGTCACTTACCATCAGATGAACCCTCTGTTCGCCTGTCCCCTATACTATAAAATATGTATGTATATATTTTTGTATTGAAGAGGGTATTTATTGAGACTATATATATAGGCCATAAAACTAACGGATTGACTGGCCTATTGGTCTAGTGATTAGTGACCCTGACTGCTGAGCCGGAGGTCGTATTCGATTCCCACACGGGGAGAAAATTTGTGTGATCCACAACTAGTTTTCCCGGATCTGGGTGTTATTTGTGTCTGTTTTATCTGTGTTTATAAAGTCCGCCGCGACATAGGAATCACATATTTGTAAATTATAAAATAAGAAAACACCACGCTACTACACTTACGTGCGGATTAGTGCTCATAAACGTACGTTATTAGAAAGAGGTTAAGTCCGTGTTATGTTCTTTCAGTAATCTTAAATATTTCTATAATCAGTTTCTTCAAATTATGCCGTACTTTAATTTTACTATTTCAGTATTGTACTCAAATAGTAAAATTAAAGTACCAATATAAGCAGCTGGTTGTTGCAAGTAACGCATAGCAGTACCGGTTTATGTTGACCTATATAACGGTTATAACGATACCAAATGGCTATGTATTTTATTGTACAAACGAGTACAAAAAGTTTTAGCTACAATCTTAATATCAGCAGTAAAAAACCATATGAAACTTTGCATACTAGATAGGACATTACGAAGGTTTGATGAAACATCGTGTAACTAAATACTTACATATGTATGCTCACCACTGTACCCCCTTAATTGGAACCGAGCCCCTTAATTTTGCCCTTAACGACCCACTTTAGAGATTGGAATATTGATAATATATTAAAAGAGCAAGGTAAAAAAAAAGAAGGACAGTCCATGCATGAAAAAGTTACTGCTTATAAATATGTATGTAGTCGGCAGTTAATACGTCGAGGACGTCGGGGTTACATATCTGCAACTCGAACTGGCTGTAGCCAGAGGCACGAACTCTCTGTCTGTAATAACTATGTAAACATGAAACAGATTCTTTTGATACTCTATATAATGATTCGCCTCTTAAGTATTAAACGTGATAGTTACATATTGTTGCTAGCCCTTTTGTAGGTATTCTATACAAGAAAGCCACCGGTATTTGATATAAAGTCATCACATGCACAGGCTGTCACATTCACTGAATAACGATTGAGCATGATTCATGAGCACATATACGAATGATTAGTTAGTCAGGACGTACAAAGTGTAGATGCCGAATAACATGTGAGCGGTGTTACAAAGGCAGTGCCTATGTGGTCTAAACAGATTGTTTAAAATTCATAGCATTGTTAAGAAAGTGGGTAGAATAATGTAGTGAATAATTATTAAAACTATAGAATGTTATCCGAGGGAGATCCATGCTTAGGCACGAATGGGCCGGCTCGACCGGATTAATACCACGTCTGTATTTTATTGGATTACATCAACTTGAAACGTATTTTTTATACCGATGGGAAATCCGTGTTCAATAATACTCAATGTACTTCATAATATCATTATAGTAATAATAGCATTCGTCTCCATTAAAGTTGCTGATGTAAGCATTTTAACATATAATTCTGTAATTATTTAAATGTTAACTGTCAGAAAAAAATCAATTTGTTAGTAATATAATGGTATAATAACCTACCGCTATCATTATGTATAAATAAATAACAATATGACGAATATGGAATATGCTACTGACTAGTTAGTTAATTCGAATACTAAGGAGAATAACAAACATCAAATGAGTGTATCTTGCACCAAATTTAGATAAACAGAAGGTAAAACGCCTCCCATCGAGATGGTGGTCGTGGACGTCCTGAAGAATCTTTCCGAGTTATGGATTTAATTCGGAAAGCGAAGGGCCGGGACCTAGGGCGTATATGAGCTGATAAATGAACTGCAATAGGTTGATTGATAAGTCATGATATACATATAGATTCGATTACTGCTAATGGTATACAGTTAGACAGAACTCGTTGCAAAAATATATTACTAAAACCTAAGATCTATTATATTAGTGCATCTAATTATATTAAAAGTATTTTTCTATTATAATAATAGATTATACTTTGTCTAACCGCCTGTACTTACTAATAAGTTAGTAAACGTAACAGGCTTGCCTGTGTTACATTTTAGTCCGGTTTATTACATAAAAATTACGTAAAGCATGGACACACGAGAAGTGGCCGAACGCGCCTGCGCACGTTTTTCATTCAACAGCAGTCCACGTGACTATATGTCGGAGAATCAAACTGTTAGAGTCACTGCAGTGATATTATTTTTATTAATTTGAAGATGTTGAAAGAGGATTATTATTCAAACGATTTGTTAATTCCAGTTTTAGTCTCTTGTAATAGAATGGGGCTTAATGTCTTTGCTAGATACTTACCAGACTCGTTTCAACAGAAAAATAAACCTATTGCAAAAAGATACATTTTAATTCAAAGTTAGTTGATGCTTATCATAAAACGTAACATTTTCAAGGTAACAGAAGGTGCAAAATTTCAACCTAATCAGACACCGGGACAGTCAGACAACGGAACAAACAAATTTCAAGTTGAATAAAAGCTTGTAAAAAACAAAGGGCTTAAATGGTTTACATATTACTAACTTTTTTATCTCAATCACGTCTACTTCAACGCAGAAATAGACCATTCCTGGCTTAAATTCATTGACATAGAGGCACCCACCGAGTTCTGCTCGAGAGAAACTGCGATTACATTTCGAGCTACCAAATACGATAACACTGTTGACTATTATTATACATACATATTCATGAGAACTTTGACGTCGAGAGTCTGTAACTGTTGATCTGATAGATGTTAAATGAAACAGAACCTGAGATAATTATAAATTGTTTAACGCGTAATATGAAAAATAACATTATTGTTATTAGCATCTCTCATGTTTATTTGCTTAATGAGATAAAAAATAAACAAAAGACCTACTAGAGATAGGGTGCTGCTATCTCTAGTAGGTCTTTTCCATTTTTTTATACTGTAGGGGGATATACCAATAGACTGGTCACCTGATGGTAAGTGACAACCGTCCATAGACACCTGGAAATCTAGAGTCGCAAGTGCGCTGCCCGCAGGGAGGAAAAAAAAGAGGGGAGGGATGAGGAGATTTGAAAGAGGAGAGGGGATGAGGCGAGTGGAAAGAGGAGAGGGGGAAGACTTCCACGACTAATGTTCTTGAACCGCAAACGAAACTTAAATTACAACCTAGCTCGTCCCAGAATGAAGAACATTGCAGTAAAGCGCTACATAGCTATGAAAATTGCCATTGTACCCTAATCGCCGGTAATACCCCAGTTATTAGTTATAATTTCAGTACTATTTCCATTATGTATGATAATTTTGTATTGTGGCTTATGGAACAGACCAATGGTCATATTATAGTCAATCATTTGCGTTTAATTACTACCTTGAACAGATGTTGAGAGACGGTGGATTTAAGTAGTATAGTAGTTATACATTCTATCAAAAATGGAACTGATAAAGCCTTTGAATCCGTCACATATTGCATTGAATTTGCTTAAGGTGGGCCTGTGATACGGTTAGTGAATAAAACCTTTTTTAAAGCTTAATGTTATAGTATGATATATGATATGTTATGGCAATGATATAAAAAATGAACCTTGCAGTAAGATTGTAGCAGAATATTTTGCAAAAACTACATTATAATCGCGGGGTGTTTTGCAAGGTACTGTCTTCAGACATGTATTCACACAGTGTTTATTTCCTTTTTTCTTAAAGTGTTGAGTCTTTGTTAGTTTGGTATTGGCCATCGGTAGCTTTCTTTGAGCGCAGCTATCAAGTCTGAGGCAACGAATAGCTGCAACTTCTAGTGTAATTATAGAGTATTGCAAGTTTGCGTTTCACACAGTGGAACAGCGCAATTATTGGTCTGATCGGACTCCTTGCAACATATCTTTAAATATACTTACTTCTTTTCTATCTCTAAAACTAACAAATAACTATTAGCTACAATGACTTACAATTAAGGCTAGTTATAAATTCTAATAGATAGCATTTCCATGCACTTACTGAAAAGGTAGTTTTTAAATGACTCCTGTCATTTTATCGGAAATAGCAACTGTTGATGGTATTCATGCATACATATGTATGTATGTACCTATATTCAGTAGGTATTAGGTAGGTGTAGGTATCCCCGAAGGGGGAGGGACAGAAGCTTATTAAATGCCTTAATACAGACTGTTATATATACAAGAGTAGCTTATATTGTTTGATGTGTTCTGCCTGCTCTTTCGAGGAGGTATCTCTGAGTGTCTCTATCTCTGACGCGTATAATAACAGCAGTAATCGCGGGCTTATGCAATGTGTAATTAAACAAACTGTCAGAACTGAACACAATGCTTTTGATATGTTTATTGTGATGTATATTACAATAAAATTGTTTCAGTCACGTGAACTAAGATAAACGTGTTGGCTCTTGATTAAGATGATTAGAGCTATTGATAATCTCAATGACTAAACAAAAAAACTCATCATTAACACGCACTTTTGACATTTTGAAATCGAATTATAAAATATTAGCAATCTTTCTACACGTGCTCCTAAAACCAAAAACATACTCTCTGATAGATACTATATGCACACATATGAGCCGAAATATGTTTCACAACCGTTAATTTCTTAACACTCTTCTCGCTAGATCTGATTTATATCTTATTTCTCATATCGTATCAATATCTTATTCAATATTATATGTTCTAAATTATATTCTATTGTATTTTCTTTATTACTTAATATATGCTGAAGCATCCTATCTTTTTCCTGTAGATTATCTATCAGACGGTATTTATACAGTACCCAGTTGACAACAATAAGTTTAACCCTGTTACGTTAAAGGGACCAAATTTTAATAATGTTTAATGCACCTCTTCCTACCCCTTCGGGGCTACAGCCGTGAGCGTTTGTATATCTGTATGTACTTAACACAGACTTTTATACCACGCTTGTTGTCACTTGACAGCAAACACTAATTAAGCGGCGGTAGCTTGATGGCTGAGGCGTCGGACTTGCGATCAAGTGGTTGCGGGTTCAAACCCCACCTAGTACACTACCGTCGTACACCCACCCCTAAAACAAGCATTTAGCTTAGCTGGGGATTAACAACAGAATACTAGTAATATGTGACCCACGTTGCTAGCATTCTTTAAAAATAAAAAAAAAGGCCATTAATTGACCACTTTAATAAAAACTAGATTACCAATTAAAAAGGATTAACAAATTTATTAGCTTTAGCTAACTCGTTGAAATCAAACAAAAAGATGTAATATTTTTACTAATTACAAAAAGATTAATAAAAATGTGGATGATAACCATCGTATTATAGAAGATAAATATACATATATGTACATATATGTGTATATTTAATTTTTAATTACGACTACCCACTACACAATAACTATGAAAATAATATAAGTTCAAGTTACCATTACAATTAAAAAAATATTATACAATTTTATAGGAGTATAAGTAACATAGATTATATACTTATAACATAACAGTTTAAAAACTAACGCGTTATACTTCCAAGATAAGGAAATAGATATAACATCTTTATCAACTCAAACCCCTTCGTTAATTACCTTTATTAAAGAAATAACAGAAATAAAATATTAAAAAAAAGCTCCCTCTAAAAGAAACTGATATAATATAAAAGGTAGATACAGTGGTAGAGCCATGCTTAGGCACAAATGGGCCGGCTCGACCGGAGCGATACCACGGCCTCACAGAGAACTGGTTGAGAAGCAACGCTTGATCTTCCCATCCTTGCAGGTGTCCATGGACGGCGGTTGACACTTACCATCTCAGATGACCTGTATGTCCGTCTGTCTACCATCTACTATAAAAAAAAACAGTTGAAATAGAGTAGTTGACTTTAACTTGAACTTGAATAACCGTATCACTATTTTTGTAGTTTAACAATAGTTTTCGGATTTCTCTGATTAATTGCAGGATTAAAAGAATTATAACTACATATGTAGGTACATAAGTATAAAAATGAAAACTATGAAGTTTCTATAACACGTTCTAATCTCAGGCAAGGAAGAGGAAGAAGAGAGGAGGGATGAGGAGAGGGGATGAAAGGAGAGATAGGAGGAAAGGAGGAGTTAGATCTCCGGAAACTACACTCATTTCGGGGAAATGTAAGCGTTGCTTCCCAACCGGTTTTCAGTGAGGCCGTGGTATCGCACCGGTCGAGCCGGCCCATTCGTGCCTAAGCATGGCTCTACCACTGTTAAAAGCCTACTTACTGACATAGTCAGCTGTCAGTGATACTACTCATTTAGGCGAAGAAGAAATCAATAAAATACGTGGTTCTTAAAATCGATTATTATAAATCTAAGTTTTAAAAATAATGTATATGCTATATGTACCAGAGAAGGGCCAATATAATAGCGTCCGTGACCGACGTGTGTAAAATGACTGATTAATACGGAAGTGGCGAAAGTATGTCGTAAATGGCGTTCAACCGCTTCTTCCTACTCTGTGTATGTATGTGTTTGTATGTAAAAATAATTTGATCGATGACAAATAAGCACGAGTTCAACAAAAAATGTAGATAGCTTTATAGCGTTAAAACAATGATGAATGGGTTCTGAATCAACCAGCAATTACTCAGTACATCTTTAATTGCAATTGCTTTTATTTTACTGACATTTAATTACTATATTAGTACACGCTTAAAGTTGTTTTATGTGACTATGCACACGAGACGTAAAATACCTATTACTGAGAATATAATTTTAAAATAAATTTGTTTACTCAATAAATGGCAACAATTTTTGTATAAAAGTGTTTATTATGTACAATGTACAAAGTTGGATGAATATAGACGAGCACAGATTTTGTTTTGAATTGAAAAATAAATTTGCGAATCATGAAATCAATTGCAAAAACAAAACAAAAGCAAGATTTTATTTTATTTTATTTATTTTTATGTATTATATTTTTATTTATTTTATTTGGGGTCGACTTTCACTGTGCAGTTTTAAAAGTCAAGGATTTTGAGTATTTGTATATATACTCGTATGTGTGTATGATGTTTCTTTGTCATGTTCTAGAGCCAACGCCTTATTTTTTTTTTCGGATTTCAAAATGTGAGTTGTCACTTGATTCGTCTTTATAATTGAAATGAAGGTACAATATTTCGAAAAAACTAAATCAAAAAAATAGAGCGAAAGAAAATATTGCAATGGGGTGTTATATTTCTTTAATATTTTAATGTTTTCCCCTCGCCAATGGTGAAGGGGGAGGGGTCTGTCGGACTCTTATCGACTAAAAACCACCTCAGTCTTCCTTACGTATGATCTCCGGAGCAAGGACACCATTGCATTCTTCACTACACGTATGTATAAATTTGCTTACCACAACGAACTTAATTTATGTGGCATACATTACCTTATATTACACAAAATAATATTAATATGAATTGATGTAGATATCCATTTTGTATACAGGAAACATAGATCCGGTATGTTTAATATATGTATTTAAAATACTGCTTAAATTTAATTGAATTGAATTAATTGAATATTAGATGCTGTATGCCTTAGAAGCATGTAATTCTTATGCCATAATCATAATGTTCCCGCTTTGATCCCAGGTCTTTTAAGCGGGGCGTGAAAAAACATCTCACCAGGCCGCCATAGAGTGGGTCACCATGCTACATTGACTACACATGCAATGAGGATGGTGACCAGCACTCTTAGACTCCACTTGTTGCTTTCCATTAGGCAGAGTGGAGTCATTATGGTAGGCTAATAAAAAAAAAACTTACTCTTAAATGTTATTACACCAAAACTACCCTTAATAACATTCCAGTTGTTGCTTTTGTCCATAGGTTGCCTTTAAGGAATTCCTTTTGCAATAAGGCAGCAATTTGAATATAACATGTTCATCTGTTGTATTTCTTCCTTATAAACAACGTCTCTTGGTGTGCATTTTTTTAATTATATTCCATGCCACTGATAATATTCATAAGTTATTAATACTTTGAAATGTGCGATGAAGTCTGTATTTTCACATTTTACATCTTATTCATATGATATTTATACAGGTGTCATCGGTATACACATTATTACGTCCGGTACCTAGTTCAAAAGCCCCAAAATTTTATATGCCCGTCTGGAAATTACTAAAATATTAAATAAACACAAAATGTTTTAGCGTAAGTTTAATTATAACCTAACCAGTTGTATTTTGATGATGCCGTTGACCTCTGTGAGAGGTGATAATTTCGGTGGCATTTAATAAAAAAGTCTATCAGTATTTTCTTTGGTATTCGTTCGGTAACTTCGTTTGTTTTTATTACAAAAGTTATTGAACAATATCATACTTACAAGTTTCATTTGAAACCAACTCATTATCATCACCATCTTATTTCCCTGCTACTAAATTTCTTTCCATTAATCTTCAATTAACTGTGTAAACAAATCTCAGAAGTCGAATTTAACTTACTTTTGATAATCGTATCGATTTGAAACTTTGCGTATGTATGTAATACCTAAAAAAAAATTTAGTTCTAAAGACAAGCTCTGATCATGGAATCATAACGTGTATAGTGGAACTACTTGATGGCTAAGCCCGTCGAGTTAAAGTTATTATTATTATTCTCTTTATTCACATTAATAAACATACAAATTACATTTTTAAATATAAAATAAAAAAAAATATATTTAAAAATATAAAAAATTGTGTCCCACCGGTATCGGGTGCAGGGACCAAGCTACCGGTGGTTAGGGCTCCAGAGACAGGAACCTGCTCACAATACGTGCCGTATCAAGAAGGACATATTATTATATATATAGATATATATTATCATTTTAGTAATTATTTGTACCTAATAACGTCAATGAAGTCGTATTAAGTCAATGGTATTATTTTAATGGACGATTACATTATTTCAAGTGACATCATATAAAAATTAACAAAAAGTGCTTAACAAAATATTGTAGTTCCTTAGAAATCGTTCGTAGTCGATTCCATTGTTCTTCATTTAGGAACCGTTTACAAACTTAATGTTACTTGTGTCCTATTTATAATTTTTATGAATAGTTGTTTTAAATCATTTCAATGGCTGTAGTGAAATATAATATCTTTCAACATTGACAGCAGTTACATTACAAGTGGGTTACTATTGTATTACAAAATTACAAATATACAAAACGTAGATTACTTCAAATATTATAGACACCAGCTTTTCAGAATTATTTATAACAAACTACTGCTGTTTATCTTCGTTTATTAGTCTGTGTGTGACATTGTGTATAATGTATTATTTGACAAGCAATACTCTATCCTATAATAGCATAATCATTGAAATCTAACTTATGTACCAGAGATTTGTGTTGTAATAAAATAACATAAATTGGAAACGGTTCGACCGATTTTTATGATGTTGTTGATTTTTTGTTTAAGAAATGCTTAAATTGAACTCATATAGCTTGAACATATTTAATTTCATGTTACACACATACGCGCTTGATTCCAGAGCAGACTCTGGTCAAGTCTTTTGAAAATCACGGTTGCAAATAGGTATAAAGCGGACCACGTTATAAGAGGTTACACAGCAGATGAAGGTCGCTGTTGGCATGTTTATGAAGTCCCCCACGGCACAGAAATTATTACCATACTAGCTGTTACCCGCGACTTCGTCCGCGTGGTATTTAACAAAAAAGTTATTGTTCAGTTCGCAGAGTTTACGATAACTTATTAATTCTGTATTTAAAAAATACTTATAATAATTAAAAAAAAATCTTCTTTTAATCGAATATTACAAAATTTTAATTGGTTTTAATTTTTTTTCGTGAGATCCTATTTTTTTTCTAAATTAAAAGTAGCCTAAGTTAGTCCTTGATACATCAGCTATCTGCCAGTGAAAGTCTCGCCAAAATCGGTCCAGCCATTTCAGAGATTAGCCGGAACAAACAGACAGACAGACAGACGGAACATACACAAAAAATGTAAAAAATATTGTTTTGGTATATGTACCGTGTATACATACATATGCAATTAGTAAAAAACGGTTATTTTAATATTACAAACAGACACTCCAATTTAATTTATTTGTATAGATGCGGAAGGTGTCCTTCTTTGAGGAAGTAAAGAAAATATGTGTATATAAGAATTAAACCCAGTATGGGTTTTGTCTCATTTTAATGTTTATGACTGTATCTTATTTATTACATGCGTAATAATTGACATCCACGAACAATTTTCTTGCCGAAACTAATTGTCATACGTGAAACGCTGTCTGCATATGTCAGCCTACAGGCTTTGTATGCGTAATTTGATGACCCCTAAATAGGCCATGTCTCTAATCATCTTCGTAATAAAGTCTATAATTGTCTTATTATGGCCGAGGTTGGAAATTATGTTATTATCAAGTATTATTAGCAATTTTAATCATATGTATGATCTCAGATATCGAGACAAAGAAGTGTATAACAGCCGATGGATCTTTGTCAAGGCAACGTGAACCTTTTCAAGAACATTACTACATTTATAATTTTTGCAAAACAACATAAAAAAAACGGTATTTGTGTTTATTATAACAAACTACTTAAGCCATTTTAATCTGAACGGTCTAAAGTTACATTGGTGCTTATAAAATTAACTACATGTGACCAGGGTATTTTTTGGTTCATAACGGTTATATACCGTTATTTAAAGGACAACGTTATAAATAAATTATAAATTCATATTTTGTTCTTTTATGTGTATATGTGTACAACAGGAACTTTGAAAATGTTACTGGTTGTCGAACCAATCCATTAGATTAGTTGATGAAGCCGTATAAAAGATTGAATCTTGTACATTGGAAATTAATTAGAGTATCTGTCTAGCTATGCTCTTTGGGAGCTAGCTAGACAGCTAGCTAGCTCCCAAAGAGTAAAAAACTACCCCGGTAAAATTATCGTATATCGGTAAATTTATATTTAAAATGATATTTTATCCATAGAATTACAATAATATGCAGGAAGAGTATAAATGATAAATGATAAATGATAAATGATCTTTATTTTGTAAATAGGTTAGAACAACACTTTTACACGTCAATATATTATTTTTTTCTGTTAGTTTATGCTAGATGAGGCCGGTGTTTCCTAGCTGACTACCCTGAGAAGAAACACCGAAACAAACTCAGAGGTCAAAGTCTGTTTTAAAGTCCATACAGATGTACTGGTCAAAAACATATGAGAACCATGCACGCTAACGTCTGAGATGAGCTTTTGAAGAAAGCACCACGCTCATTTGAGTGGACCCGTCCAAACAGTGCAAGCATTTGTCAGTTATCGTGTAGCTCAACTTAGAACTTTAAGGAGCTCAACGGACCGACGAACAGTACCAAAGCAAGGACATTTGGGTAGGCCGCAAAAGTACTCAAACTGTCAGACATCGTTATAAAACAAACTACAGGAGAAAAGAGAAAAAAATAAATAAATAAATAACCTACATAGTCCTCACATTTACAATAATTAAATTTATAAATTAAAAAAAAAAAGAAACAAATATATAATATATTATACTTAACAAAGTATTCATGTCAAAAGGTACAAAGATTAAACAATAAAAAAAAAACAATATAATACTTAACAAAGTAAGTATTCATGTCAAAAAGTAAAATATAAAATGTCAATGTGTATAAAAAAAAAAAATTATAAACGAAAAACAAAGGCTCATGTACAATATAACAAATATAGTACATATAGTACATATACAAATATAAAACAATACATTAGTTTAAAAAAGCCCAAGATAAGATTGAAATTAATCTCATGAGTTAGGTATCTCATGTTCTAAACATTAATTATCTTTGTAAGCTATGGTCAACAAAGTTTTTAATTGGCAGGAACTGAACTCATAATTGGAAATTATGAGTTCAGTTTATAATTATATATCAATAATATAATATCAATTTATTGACGGAAACAAATAAATTTATTAATATAATGTTTGTTTTGTTTCAGATAACTTATTACAAGGAGTGTGAAGCCTGCATGCTGTGACCTCTTTACTGTGATAACCTAAGAATGTCAATATTGTATTGACATTTATATTGAATACTCGTATTTTAATCGTATTTTATAGTTCGGACAGTGAAAAAAACTATGCGGATAAGTGCCGTAGTAAGATAATATTTGTTACACCCGTATTTTTTACGTGTGTCATGGCGTCTTGGAAGTCTGTTGGTTTGTGGACAGTGTGTGTAGTGTTGTGCCTTTTGGGGAAGATCTCAGGGCTGGATAATGGACTAGCGCTAACACCTCCAATGGGCTGGCTTGCGTGGGAACGGTTTCGATGCAACACCGACTGTAAAAATGATCCTGATAATTGTATAAGGTAAACGAATGTATCTTAATAGTTAGTTTAATTTATGCTTTGTTTAAAATCATGTCAACGGAGGTTGAGTATTGAATACTATTTTAAACGACTTCAAAATTGTAAAGGCACTTAACGTAGATGTATAGCTTTAACTCGAACTAAAAGTATTAAAGCGTTACGAAATACTTATAAACAAATATGAAATATCAATTCCATAGCAACACCGTGAAAAAGTAATAAAACAAAATTAGTTTAGTAGTATGTTCTATTTATTATCGTGCTCTTATAATAGCAAAAGTTTGGTGTTTGATGAAATATGCAAAGTAAAATTAAGTACATTTAAGTAAACATACAGAATATTCAGCTGCACTTAAACTTTTAAAATCTATTTAGACTCAGTTCACCACTGACTAGCTGTTGTTTATGTATATTGTAAAAATAACTTGTGTAACTTCATTTCCTAGACTCCACTAGTATCTAATTAATTATATTACGTATGCCGGCAGTTGGCACGGCTTTGAAGAACTTTCGTTCAGTTTTTACCCCACATGTTGTTCGAGTCTATGTATATATTATGTTTCTTCTAGATACTATGTTTCTTTGACACGCAGTGGAGCCTAGATGACTTGATTAAAATGGTCAAGAGAGGTATCATTTGATTAATAAAGAGAGTCATATGGGATATAACATTTTAATGAGACGTTCATGATGCAGCGGGGTTTATATTATTTACAATTATACTTGTTATTATATTAAAGACAATAGACACCTCGTGGTTACTTTGTGGAAAGGTGTTCAGATATTACAGTGGTTGACAACCTGTTAAGGATAGAACATTAGATTATTTGTAGGCATTAAAAATGAGACTTTATCAGCAACCCTGCCAGATCGATCACCTTTAAAAGACTTCGGTATCGCATCGATCGAGCCGGCCCATTCGTGCCTACGCATGGCTCTACCACTGCCTCTTAAATAATTTCGATAAAAAAAATATATCAAACTATTTGCATCAAAATTAGGTCATGCTTATGGTGAAGATGTATTGCCATCGGAGCTGAAGATAATATCATAAATTTTAGCTCAAGCTAGAAGAGGGTCAAAGTAAAAGCTTATAAAACAATTCCTATTTAACCTGCAATGTATGTTCGTTCGGATCAAATCTTGCGCGTTAAATTTACCTTGTGAGGGACAGTAAATTGATTTACAAAATCTATATCAAATAACCATACCTTTTTGAATTAGTCACGCATTACATCATTGTGTGCGTTTGTATATGCTGAAATGGATCGGCCTGTCATTGGAACCAATCAGAACAAATGAACCTGTTCGCTCTCTCGCACAGTATTAGTGTCTGATTTATTCGGTTCCTACATTAATTGTCTGTTACTAATCTTTCTCTAACAATGGATCTTTATACACGTTATTTTAACTTTTGGTAGTCGTCATGAAACCGAATCATGTACTTCAAGGTTTCCAATAGCAGTAATAGTTTTTATATATTAATTTAATTTGATACCCATAGTTTCGCCCGCCTTTTAGCAAGGCGCATGATATCTTACGTGTATGTCATAAACTGTTTATATACCAAATTGGTCCAAAGCCGACTAGTAGGTTTCACACGAAATAGTAAGAAATATGCAGATATTATTTTACAAACTTTCGCGTTTGTACCCTATGACTCTTGTTGAAATCCATCAAGCCGTCTAGACTCTAGGACGTAAAGAAGTAAGGACCCTGAAAAAAAAATAAAAAAAAAAACACCAGGACTCGAACCGGGGTCTAATGGTTTCGGGACCACCCTATTTCTTAAAAATGTTGGTGAAATTTACCTTCGTATTCTAATGACATTGTAGCAGCTTTTCATTGCTTGAAAGCACGGATGACACGACGTTTTCTAAAAATGAAACCTAGCTAGATCGATTTATGGCCCCCGAAATCCCTGTATACTAAATTTCATGAAAATCTTTGGAGCTGTTCGCGAGATTCAGATTATATATATATATATATATTAATATTAATAGTAACAAGTGAGATTTATTACTTTTTTGGGCTTTAATTTTGTGTGCCAAAATTCTTTCGCTTAAATCTCAAAAGATTGAAAAAGGAATTTTTAACAGTTCATTACTAGTTGTATTGGATGATTCAGTAAGAATTGCTTCCTCGAATCATGAGCAAACGTTTTTTTTTTATTTAGGGGGACAGACGAACAGACGGGTTACGTTTAGGTTTTTACGTAATACATATTAGTTTATTTTAGTATTACATACACATGCATACACCACTATCCCTCATTAGGCCTGTTATAATTTACGTCAATTTATGTAATGGGGGCAAGAATATTGCCTTCATCCGGGTACTTTTGGGAATTGAATAGGACAATTTGATTTCCATTTCCCCCTTTCCTGTAAATACAATACTAATTGATTAAAGTAATATTACTTATACAGTATTAGCAATATCTCAAGTAAGTCAGGTTCGCATGCCTATAACTCGTATTTTAGTTTTACTCAAATATATTTCGTTCAGAGCAAAGGTATGTGGTCAAGGAACTTTAAATAATTATGAAATACATAGGTACATAAATACTTTTTTGGTATCCAAATTTACAATATTTTGCATATTTGGCATATTAGAATTTTAAGTGCCACAGGTTTGTTTTAATGAATAGTTTAAATATAAACTTTGAACATTGACTAAAAGAGCTCATTTAGTGTATTTTTTTAATAAATATATATATATATATGTAGGATTATTATTCAGTAGCATTTTTACTGTGCTACTGGTAGTTTAAATTAAGCTTTTGGTGGTATTGATAACTTATTTTTTAACGATCTATGTTATCAAATAAGCACAGGGCAACCCGACACTTGCAATCGGCTTGTTAAATCTCTACATATGATATGAGAACAGCTCATAGGGCTCTGACCGTATTACTTTACTAGAACTTGTATGAATACACCGTCTTCCAAGTCAGTGTCAGTATATCAGTTATATTACCGGTTAGCACACTATGCTGCTGTGGACTCTATGTCCTTTTTTAATTTAATAACATAGGGTTTACAGACGAACAGACGAGTCACCTGATGCTATGTGACAACCGTCGTCCATGGACACCTACAATTCAAGACGCGTAAGTACGCTACCCGCACTTGACACTGATGAGAAGTGGGGGATGCGGGGAGGGGAAAAGAGGAGTGTGAGAAAAAATAGAATAGTTAAAGAAAAGGGGGGATCATTAGAGGGGAAAACGGAAAGGAGAAGTGGGCCTCCGGAAACACACGGCCTCACAAATTTCGGAAAGGTTTTGTGAGTGTGAGGCCGTAGTTTCGCACTGACCAAGCCGTCCAATTAGTGTTGAAGCATGGTGCGTACACCCTAAAAACCCTTCTTTTATAGTTTTAGTTACATACATACTCATGCCTTTTTACCCGATAGAACAAGAAGGCTGGTTATGTTTTTCGAGTGTATATATATGTATGTATCTGTCCATATACGTATGATCTTTCCTTTCTTTTAATAAACTCTGCATTTTCCCATCTTATTCCCAAGGTGCTCGAATAATGCCAATAGGTAGTCCGGAGTTATTTTTTTATAATCATTTATGAATTTAATAATTGTTTTCTTGCACAGTGACCGGTTATTCCGTACAATGACCGACATCTTGGTGTCGGAGGGTTACGCAGCGGTGGGATACGAGTACATCAACGTTGATGACTGCTGGCTGGAGCGAGAGCGGGACTCTCGGGGCAGATTGGTGCCGGATAGGGAAAGGTTCCCCTCCGGCATAAAGAGCTTGGCTGATTATGTAAGTTACTTTATTATTTTTATTATTATTTAATTATATTTCTACCCATTTTTATGTAAATCATTACTGTCATGAAAAAGAATAATTTATACTAGATAAAATTTATTTAATATAAAGCAGAAGATCTTTTGTTCTTGGGTTAAACGTGTTTTGTAAAAATTGTGTTAATCTTTTGATTTATCAGCAGGCGGGTTTGAAAATTAATTCTTGCATTTGATCGCTTATCGACAAATAGACAATACAACTCTTTTATGTTTAGAAATGCAGTGCATTGTCCTTACATATCTTATTTTATTTTATGTGCACTTATGAACTGTTACAACAGACTAACTTCAAATATTTGAAAAAGAGTGTCCTTGAGTTTGATTTTAAATGAGCGTTCAATTCGGATAAATAAATTTACAAATTCCTTAACAAACTAGATCAATATTCATTTTCTAATTAAGTTCAGAATGTAATATCCCAACTCCGATACAAAGAGTGAATAGATACATATAACACCTATATAAGAACATAAGGTTTCTTGTTATTCCTATATTTGCATTACAAACATGTTTACGTTTTTGTAACGTGTACTGAACGAGATTAGTGTTTCAACATCGTAACAATGATGTGTGGCTTCATAATATGTCTTAGGTCATACTTAATCACGCTATAAATCTATGGTTATCAGATATTCATCATTAGATTTACAGGTGTATGATGTAAGTTAGGTTAGTAATTGCCATCACTTTTTCTCTCCCATTCGTCATAAGGCCAGCCGCAAAGACTCGACGTCCATCTGTGCCTTTTTTTTTTAAAGAAAACTCCCGCACTAGGATTAATTCCTGTGTCGCGGGGGACTTTACAAACATTCAAACAACGGACACAAAGAACACACAGACTCATAACAACAATTTGAGGATTACACAAAGTGTTGTCCCATGTTGATCGAACACACAACACTCGGCGCGGCAGCGTATAGGCGAGGTGACCATTTAAAACGCTACGCCATCCGTGCAGTCACTCTATGGGAATCGGAAAATGTGTCTAGGTGTCTAAGAGACCGGATTGTTCTCTATCAGACAGTATTAATATATAAAGTCATACAGCACCGGATGACGGCATAGGCCTATAACGTTGAAGGGATTTAATCATAGTGTTCAAAAAGTGATTGTTTGATACACCTCTGCTTACCAGTTTGGGGATTTAGGCGTGAGGGAATTCATGTATATATGGTTATTTACTCTGAGCCATACGTTTTTGAGGCAGGCGCTGCTTATTACTCTACTTAACACTTTCTATTTCGGGTACAGTAAAGCACATCCTGTGGTTTTGCATGAGTTGATTCTAGCATTCAAGTTCACTAAAACCCCTTCTGCCAACAAAAAATTAATCCCACTTATGTAATAGCGGGCAAGGCAATTGACGTCAACCGGGCACTGTACATATGTATATATACTGACTGGTAGATAACAGTCTCAGCACTTCTTTTCTTACGTGGTAGAGCCGTGCTTAGGCACGAATGTGCCGGCTCGACCGGTGCGATACTACGGTCTTACAGAAAACCGGTTATGAAGCAACACTTTTCCGGAGGTCCAACTCCTCTTCACCTTTTGTCCTCTTCTCTGACCCCCCCCCCGTTGTAATCTCCACATCCCCCTCTTTCCCCTCTCGCATACCTTCATCAGTCATCACCCTCAAAGGCAGTTGCAGGTGTCCATGGACGGCAATTGTCACTTACCATTAGGTGACCCGTTTGTTCGAACTGCCCCCCTATAAAATAATAAAAAAAACAAAAACCTTAGTAAGTTATAAGTGAGAGTGAGGGAGACCTCATAAGTAAGTTAGTTATTCGTTTAAGCTTGGCAGACACAAAGTTTGATGTTCTTAAGTTGTACACTAATCAGTGTGAGAACACTTATTGTGTGATGCAATGATGCTACAGCATCGATAGATCAAAGTAATGAGGCTCATTTTAACTCGATGGTATATTTATGTAGTTATCGTAACAGTATATTATATTTATGTAATGCAATATCAACAAATGATGTAATAATATGCGAATGTTCCAAAAGCAATCAGTTCCAATAATCGCGTAGAAATCTGCTGTATCCCTAACCCCTACAATTATCGAGTAAATGTGTTTGTAATCGATATTTGTTCATACTTTTTTATGACCACAAAAAGATATTAAAACAGATATTCAAGCGTCATTATGCCAAGAACGACGATTGAATAATGATTCATAATTCTTCCCAGAACACAGTGACATGCGGAGACGAAATTGCTTTATTTTTTTAATTAACTGTAAATGCACGTGATATTATTTAAGCGTTGACGAAGTGCAATATTTCATAATCAGTTGCGTTTATTTCACGATTTAGCGGCGTATTTAGGCGACTCAATTACACTTTTCCTTTTGATTTATGTTAGATATAGCTTTCACCAGCGGTGTTGTTATAAAATATCCCTCAAGACTGTTTGTTATGCACATAGATAATATGCATAATAATTATTTCAAAAAATTATAAAAAATAACATCATTTCTTTAACAATTTTAAATGTAATAAGTTAAAAAATATCATAATAACAATATTCGAGGATTTTATGATATCCTAACCTAGCTTAGTACTAGCCCAGTTACTAAGCATAGCAGCTAGCGCCTAGTAGTGATTAGCGGCTTAAAATTAATTACATATTTTGTATATATATGAAAACCACTAATAAACATATGCAGGGAAGTTATCTATTTATATATTACTGTACAAACATAAACAAGCTAAGTAAAAAGCTGTAGGTGCAAAACCTCACGAACCTTAGCAGAGCTTTAGCGTCTTTTTTTAAACAGTCTGTCACATTTTTGGTACGAAGGGCGTTGCCCTACTTTAGTGAAGAAAGGCCCGTGGAAACGTTGGACCATCTCAGGCTTGCTTCTGCTAGGATAACGGTCAGCCCCCCATTATCCCAGGCCATCGCTCATGGAAACTGGAGTTCGTCCGACACTGCCCAGCTTGTGCGTCTTCTTCGGGGCAGGATTTTTTTTTTTATTTTATAAAATTAATCCACAATTATTTGTAATCTTCCTGATTTAATTTAAAAAAAATAATACGAATCATAGATCAGCACACTCATAAACACATACCCGCACACACACACATACACACTGAAACAGTAGGTTGCTTTGCAGTCAAATATTAGAAAACCTTTTAAGTAAACATTGGTTTACTTAAGGTTTTCTGTGCTACAAATTAAGTTACTAAATCAATTTTTATATTTTATTTTTTATCGTTATGAAACAAGGCATTGTCTCGCGTATTTGTTTAAAACCCACCTGTGCAAATGCCTCAATAGATTGTAATCATGAATGATGATAAATTATAATCTGTATTAATAGTGGGCGTTACCATTCGTGATTCTCATGGGAACATTAATAGATCTTAAGTCCTTGATACACCTTTGAATGTACATAGTCGTGACAGTAATCATTTGACAAAAGCTGTTGAATACATTAATGTGTGAATAATAAATTATAGGTTTTTGTTGTTTTATAAGTTTTAAAATGCGAATGATAAATATCCTTTAAATATTTGTTTAATAAATAAGTGCATGTGGTTTGGATAGAGCCCTTGGCCTTCCAGTTACAGCTGGTTCGGGTCTCACGTATGCGTCTCCTGACGTCTTTGAGCTATTTCATTTTCAATCCATCAGTCCAATAATATCACTTTCCTCCCATTGCGATCTCAGAATTATATATTAAAATTAGGAATACATTGAAAGTTTCACATCTAATTCCCAAAGTATCCGCTCACTATTACGTAAACTGAATTATGGGTGCAAAATGTGGGCGTAAATATGTTCATATCTACTAATTCGGGGCTATATGTACATATATGTATGTTTGTAGCAATAAGTGTTCTACAAAGCGTTCTGTAATATATCCCACAATTACTGCTATTACAGAACGAAAAATCTAATTGACTGCACGGATGGTAGTAGTTTAAGTGGTCACCTCGCCACTACACTTAGTGTAGCACGGGACGACATTTTGTGTAATGATCAAAAGGTTGTTCTGAGTCTGGGTGTTCTTTGTGTCCGTTGTTTGAATGTTTGTAAAGTCCCCCGCTACACAGGAATTAATCCTAGTGCGGGGGTTGTCTTTTTAAAAAATAAGAAAAGAAAAAATAATTGTGAATATGTACGTAGTGTCGAAACCATTTTTTATAAGGAAATTAATATTAGTTCACAGATATAAATAAATTAATATGTGAAAGATATATTAAACATACACATATAAAACAGTTACAATAAAAAAATTGTGCCCCAGAATAGAATCTGAAACTTCTAACGTTGCAGTTGTTCACTTAATCTTTTAGCGTACCGCGCTAAATGATATAAATTTGTACTGACGTATTTATGCCGAGGAATCCGGTCTAGTTTTGCTCCAGATAGGTTTGCTTTATCAACATAGGAAGACACCACACGTCAGTAACAGACGTCACAACTAACCATCGTTATTTCAGTAGACAATTTCTTATAAAAAGTAAAAAAAAAATGCTTGCTGTTTTTACATATTCCTTTCTTTTTGTGATCGATATTTCAATATCAGTCAATGTCACTTCCACTATTAAGAGGATTTAAATGACACCTCAAATGTGAAAATGAATCAACCCGTATAGGCTTTAGGCCCTGTCATAGAAACATAATATACATACATATATACAAACCTACACACGTACACTCAAAATAAAAAACCCTTCTTCTCGCACAGTCTGGTAAATAGAAATAACACCTGATATTCCCTTAATAGACTACTATTGATATACTTGTTGTTCCTACGATCTGGATAGGTTATATTATAGTTACAGGTTCAGTGACGTCATACGACAGCGATCGCTAAAAGCTTTACAATCGGAATGGTTGCGTAAACCACTTATTGTTTTCATGCAACAACAACGTTTTCGCTTTTTACTGATTTAAATTTATTTTTACAGTAGCTACAAACATACAAGGGCCATATACATGGGCGGTAGATAACGGTTTACGCAATCTTTGCCTGCCTTGTCCATCGCTTAATGTTGCTTCGCTTACTTCTTTTATGGTTGTTAGGTTCGATTCTCGATGTCCGAGTCCAACAGATACTTACCTCAATTTTAATTAGTTTATTTCAAGCGCTCCACGTAATAGAGATCGTTGTAATTTTTGAAGTGAAAACTTCTTTTAGCGCGGTACTCATATTTTTAAATGAGATAAAATCTATGGACTCGCGACACCGTTACGAGACGCATATGTCCAATCAACGCAATATTGCCACAACGAGATATAAAGTAAAATTCATGAGATATTTAAATAACTTCGAATCAACATTGTTTATTTCCTATTTCAGTTACCATGAACATATAGTTTCTTTTTTTTTATTGTAATAATTTTAATGATAATGATGATGATACAAGAGTTATCAAAATTGTTAACGATGACTCATAAAATAATATTAAATGTATTTTAAAGTTTCTAATAATTAATCAAATGCAATTCATAAATAAAATGCAATTCATTACCCAATAACCCAATAACCCTAGTACCCATCTAAAAATGTCTAACGCGCAAAAATAAGTTTTCACTTCTGTCGGCACGGTTTCTTGAATACACGTCTATTTAACTCTAGGGATAGTCTCTCTAATATCTCTAATATTAGCTATGATGTAATGAACCAGCCATATTGTCGGAGAATAGTCCAAGTAATTCCAAAATCGGGATCATTATTAACATTGAAATGGCTATTGTAACATGTAGAAATATTTGCAAGACCAACAAGGCCGACCGATTATCAGACTTTAAATCTCTAAAATAACGATAAATTGAAATGGCGGTTTCTTTGTCCTTTAATATTCTAGTACAACCATTTAAATTGATATTGGAACCGGTTCGCAAAAGGCTAAAATATCAAAAAGAGAAGTACAAAAGAACAAGAACAAGATTTAGAAATTACGAGACCTTTCTGAAGTCAGTTAAAAAATCATAGCTTTAAGTTAACAATTAATCATCTGTAGGGTCGGGTAGATATAATATATAAAGTAGGTAACAAAAGGAAATTTAAGATGGCATTTTGTCTATCAAAACACAAATAATCAACGTTCTAAAACTGTCCAGCATACACCTTGTATGTGTGCACTATCAGTATGTGTGCATGTCTCTTATACAATTAATTGCTATTAAGTAATGTCAATTACGAGCGATAAATGAATGTCACAGTACCATGACGTTACTAGGAAATGACTATTTACTGGAAAAAAATCTTTACTGATTATTTTACCGCAGTAATGGTTGTGTGAATTGATTGTTACCGCAGTTTGCGGTTTGATGCGGCGGTCGGTGAGAAGCGTCGGCACGTGTTGTGAAAGTATCTAATCGAATACGTTACATAATAAACATTCTTTATGTTTTGTTGTCGTGATTTTGAATTACTAAATCTGATAAGCGAATAGCTTTTTCTATATAATTGTTAGTTTTATTTTACTGTAGGTTTTTGTAAGTGTTTCAGTGAAGTCTGTTGGGAGTCTCAAAAACAGAGTAAGGTTCCTTTTTTTAAATCTAATTCTAACCTACGATTAACTAAGATGAACGTACAACAGTTTTATTAAAAAAAAAATAACAGAAACGCGTACATTATATTTTTACTTACTAATAGTCTTAGGAATAAGTGAGTGAACTATTTCCTAGATTTTAAATGATATAAAACAAACAAAAAAGTGATTGCGACTGAATAATAGCATTTCCATTCTTACCATTCTAGAATGTTACGAACCAAAACCATAACGATTTGATCTTGTAAGTCAAACCACGTCTCAACCAGGGAAGTCAAGTCCAAGTCATTGTCATTTCAGAGATCGTCTTGCAATATCTTGCAGTCTCTGTTGAGTTGAAATTGTTATTTAAATATTTCTGATATATATTTGGTTCTGACCATATGAAGGTATGTTTTGAAAACGAGTTTAGTTCTTAACTATACTTGGCATGTAAAGTGAACCTTCTTTGTAGGATGGGTAGAAAAAAACTAAATATTCTAATACCTTCTACCTTAACTTTCAATTTTACTTCTTGGCTTACCAGAAAATTTTCAAAATTATTTTATTAAATTAATAACTGTTTTTAGGAACACAGCACTTTCTATATTTTTTATGCGTTTGAAAACCTGTGCACATCATAACGAGAGGCCTAATTACAGCAGTGTATGATGAAAGAATGCTGGTGATATCAAATCAAATAAAAATTATTTATTTTAATCTCGCTCGTTGCCTGTTACAATACATTTGGAGAAGAACAGTCAAGAAACTACAAGGCTGCGTGGGTGGTTTCCATTCTTGAGTGTTCATCCTGCCGGGAGTTTCGGTGGAACAGTATACCGGAGTAGATAGATAGGTTTTAGGCCCACACTAAGCAAGGCTTCCCTCGGTTCTACATACACACTTAAACTCACGCCTGTATCCCCGAAAGGGTAGGCAGAAGCGAAAATAACTTTTATATATATATATACAGCTGGATGGGAATGTATATGCAATAACTGAAGGAAGTCCGGGCCCTCTAACTCTCTTCTAGACAGTAGATAAACACATACTAAGCTACTTTATATACATTAAACCACACAGAGATATAGAACAGTTATTTTAAGGGGTTAAGATTCTTGAAAGGTTAAAAGCAGTCCTTATAGTACGACTTTGTTGTCGGTCTGTCTGTTTATATGTTCTATGTTAATATTCGAGTCAACAAAGTGATCAATAAATATAATTGACTGTACGGTTGGCGTAGCGGTTTAAGTGGTCACCTCGCCACTCGCCAACAACACTTTGTATAATCCTCAAATTGTTGTTCTAAGTCTGGGTGTTCTTTGTGTCTGTTGCTTGTATGTTTGTCAAAATAATCAACAACAACAAGTAATACATATTATAACAATCGACTCTCGTGGAGTCTTTATGTCAATGTGAAGTTTATCATTAATGCGTCAGTGTCAATTACATTGTGCAATTGCTTTCATAATAGCTTTAATAGGAATATATAAACGATATTTATTGCGTGCACACTTCATCGGAGACTGTATGCTCATTTAAATTTTATGTGTACGTAGAAGTGCTGTCTTAATTTAACGTAAATGCTGTATGCGATTATTGACAGCAAAAGAAACAACGTTATAATACATCGCACTCACACTTATCAACATGCAAAGCAGCAAAATTAAGGAAGAATTTTGTCAATAAATAGTTTTTACTCCCTAATTGTGCTGAACACTTCGGATGTCCTTAAAACTTTTGAATAACTAATCCCTTCCTCTTTGACCACCTTGGTCGAACTACTTTTCAAAAAAAATTAAGTGTGACTGACAACAATAAACCCACTATTGTTTTTAACTGACTTCAAAAACAGGAGGAGGCTCTCGGTTGAGTTGCATTTTTTTTATGTTTATTACCTCATAACTCCGTCATTTATGAAGAAAAAGAAGAAATTTTAATCAACAGCGGTACAGAAGTTTGGTTTTTAAATCAAAATAACATGAAAAAATATGTCATTCAAGTAAACGAATTCACCAAAATATTGCGTACATATTTTGCTTTGTAACCGATGAAGAAAGAGATCTCAATTCGGTTGTATTTTGAGTTACACGTTTTTACCATTGAAAGTATTAAGGAAAAGAATTTGAAAGGCACATTGGAGGAGCAACTTTATATTAAACCATTTAATTATTTTTTATAAAAAATATTTTTATCTTTATTTAGTGCTATGTTTAATCTTTTCCTGGAATTAGCCTTCGTGTAATACTTATTACTTTATGTATAGTTCCAACTTCCAGGGGAGGTAAAATTGTAATACGTCTTATAAATGTTATTATGCAACTTCTTAAGAAAGGGTATAAATTAATAAATACACTTTCCATCAGAGAATAATTACACACAAGTAATTAACAAGAAAGTACGTTACGCAACTGATAGTTATAGAGAGATATTTAATTTGAAATGTATGGTCAACACTACCAAAACACACATAGATATTGTTATTAAATTCTTTAAATTTGGATATTTACAAAACAATAAATACATTTTTCGAGTGGTTCACCTTGGAGTAGAATAAGGCCACCCTATCTCTCCCCGGTGGTGACGTAAAATGCGACTAAGGGATCGGACTGTTATCTATCAGACAGTATGTATAGAGTCATAAAGTGCCCGGTTGATGGCAGTAGGCTAAACACCTATTAAGCTGGTGGGACCAAATTGTAATATGCAAAATGTGGGTGTTTAATACACCTTTACTTGCCCCTTAGGGATAGAGGCGTGAGGGTACGTATGTACGTAGGTAAATAAATAAATAAAATCGATAGTTTAATGTAATTACAAACATATAATTAACGAATGCAGAGAATACTATACTATTATTAAAGACTGTTTGAAAGCCAGACAGACTGAGAGGTGTCCATTCTAACTACTATTCGATTGTGTATATCGTCAATCAACCACGTTATGGCGAAAAGCATATGGTACATTTGATTTCTAAGATAACGACATAAAAACTATTAATGCGACTTTGGGAAATCAAAGAAAAGATATTAAAAAGTTAATAAATAAAATAGGGAAATCAAATATGCACACGACCGTCGTGTGGCCAGGCCCAACAAGAATTTAATTATATGGAGAAGATATTGAGAAAGTCAAAGTTAAGGTTAATCGAGTTCATTTACGTAACAATCTGACGCATATGAGTATTTAAAAGATACATTTATAAAATGGACTAATGTGAAAAGAGCACCAGCACGAAAAAAAACAAGTCATGACGAAGAACAAGTCTTTTTCAGCTACAGTTAATTCCATTACTATAAATTTATAGAATACTTGTAGGGCAACGCATTTGCGACTGATTAGTTGTTGTTTGTTCACTAACCATCGTGTGACTCATCCGCTTTGTTTAATCTATTCTACCGTGTGGTTCTCTGTGGAGTGGAATAGGGCCACTCCAAATCTCCCCTTGGGTGTCGTAAAAGCCACCAAGAGATCGGTCGGTTATCTGTCAAACAGTATATAGGTATACAGTGCCCGGTTAACGGCCATAGGTTTGCAACTTATTACTTTAGTTTCTGTAAGTTATGGTTGTCAAAGGTCAGTGTTTAAAACGCTCTGCCTGCCCCTATGTCGATTGTAAGTACATATATACTATAAAAGAGGAGATAGTAGATATGATTTATATATATTTACGTGGTAGAGGCATGCTTAGGCTTCGGCTTGACCGGTGAAACAAGCTTGCGTTGCTTATCCCCGAAATTAGTGAGGCTTCCGCAGGCCCAAGCCCCTCTCCTTTTTTCTGGCTCCTGACGCCCAGCCCCTATTCCCATCTGCTCATCCCCTTTTCCCGTAGCCCGCCTGTTCGTCTGTCCCCCTATAATATAAAAAAACGAACTTTTCAAGATTCAAGGTATTCTAACAACAAGTAAAACAGTCGGTATTTTTTAAAACTAAATTACTCTAACTAAAAATTTAATTCTTTAAAAGACAAAACAAGCAAAGTTGATATCATCATCAGTAAATTAATAATTGATTGAAGAAAAACCTATTTATCTTTATTTCCGGTGATGTCATAAGATGACATTTTATACCGAAAAAAGTATATCGGTTTAAAATGTCACGACATTGCGATGTTATCAGGGCCACCTACATATCTACATGGTAAATACGTGAGAACCAATTATAATAACGGGTTCTTGGCGATAATAATTTCTATGAATCTAGATTTTTACATAAGGTACAAAAGTCAATAAAGCAGTATGGTTTTTAGTGGAAAAGAATCGGGTCACCTCAATTCTACCCGAGGTTGTCGTACAAGGCAACTGAGGGATCACTGTTAATTATCAGAAAACATATACATACATACATACAAGTATACAGTCATACAGTGCCCAGATAACAGCAATAGGCTTGCCCCTTTTATGTAAGTGGGACTATATTATACTTGGCACAAATTTGACGTTCAAGATATCTCTGCCAGCCCCTTCAGCGATGTAAATACTTAGTGCGAAATTACAATCAGCAGCCTTGTAATAACTCAAAACTTTTACTTAAATGCCCATTGTTAATCGACTCGTAATGACGATTGTTCGACGATCGTCGATTTAAGAGAAAGCTGCACTTTAAGAGTAAAAGGAAAATAAAATTTGATACAGTTTGACCTCTTTATTATTGAGAGTCTTAAATTGAAGATATAATCAGTTAGTATCTGTTAAACACTTTCTTTGCAAGAATTTACACAGGACATATTTATTTGAAAGTATTAAAAATAAATATATTTGAATGAGTGTATGAAGTGATCTAACTCTATGTCTACTTCATATTATTTCACTGCAGTCGTACCTACTGGAACACATTAACTATGACACATGTGTAATCGAACCCACCTGTGGCTTAGCAGTCAAGATCACTAACCACTAGACTAGAGCAACAAGTCAGTCATCAGTTGAAACATGAAATAACTAAGTTGTTTTACTGTGTGTTGTTTTCAACCGCCTTCAAAAATGAGGAGGTTCTCAATTCGACTGTATTTTTTTTTATGTTTGTTACCTCAGAAATTTCGACTGCGTAAACCGATTTCAACGATTTTTTATTTGAAAGCTTGTGCTTCCCGTGTGGTCCAGTTCTGACAATGGCATCCATGAGAAAACCATATAAGTCTTAAATTTCTGGATCGACCTTCACCGAGCTGATAATAGATTTTTTTTGTTTAAATTAAAGAAATATATAAATATATATTTATTTATCAACAAAAAAAAAATAACTAAAAATATTCTGTCCAGGATTTTTTTAGACAACCCATTTTTAATATATTTTATAATATACGAAATTTATTATAAAATAAGTTTTATTCTATCAGCTCGGTAAAGATCGATCTAGGTTCGGATCTTAGATGATCAAGGATTCTTTTTTTATTGGAAAGGATGTACTTCAAAGGTAGTTAGATGAGAGTTTGGTCCAGTTGTAACAATGGCATCCATGAGAAAACTATATTTGTCATGATAGACGCATTGAAGTCGATTGTCTACTTTTTTAAAGTGAATTATGTTTTTCACAGATCGTTTTTGTTGTATAACTTATGCAGTCACTATACCCGATCTTTCAACGCACGCGCAATTATAGCCATTATGTAAATCATCTTCCATTTGTAGACTCAATGATTATAATTATTCAAATATGTATTATGTATTAAAATTATCATCATCATTAATGTACTATAGTTCTATTTTATGTTATGGCTGTATTCTTGCTTTCTCTTATATCATAATTTTTGATGAACAGTGTGTTTTATAAAAGAGAGTGATACCAGTATGTTTGTGACCTTTGTGTCACGGCTTACATTTAATTCTTAAAAAAAATAGTTATTGTCTATAGCTTTCGGACCTGCTTTGACTGGCCTGTTGGTCTAGTGGTTAGTGACCCTGAGTGCTAAGCCAGAGGTCGTGGGTTCGATTCCCACCAAAGACAAATATTTGCGTGATTGCATGATCATTTGTTCTGTGTCTGTGTGTAATTAATCTATAATATATACATATGTATTTAGAAGTATATTAGAATGTTTATCAGCTGTCTGGTTACCATAGTACAAGCTTCGCTTAGTTTGTGTGTCTAGTTCTTATTATTATATTAAACAAACAAGTAAAACCTCATACAAAATGTTAGCTAAAACGAAGAGGTGAATAAACTTATTGCAAATCAAATGTTTGTTCTGTTCTTGCTTTCTTATAAAATTCTATTTAACGTTAGAGCATTGACCGGTTGTCGTCTCTTCGATTGAATTAGCTGGTTCTGTTTTCTTATTTATATTTAAAAATAAAGATTTTTATATATATAGTTTTAAAGTAGTTTGAACTTTATTAGAATGATATTAAAATCAATCAGGTTTTGTTTTAAGTTTTATTGAAATTCTTCCATATGTAATTTGTTTTGAGCCGGATACAGAATTCTCCTTTATAAAGGTGATTTTTAATTAATTGCTGCTGTACAAAAATGGTAAATTAGGAAATATTGTAACTGACCAAAATGTTTTGTGTAAAAAGTAAATAAACCTGTTTTATAACGATATATAAACAGTAGTTATATTATAACTTAATAACAGGTTACTTCTGCTCCTGAGTAGACTAGCTAGCTACTGAACTCTAAACCTCGTAACCTTTTTTTTTTATATATTAAAAAAAAACATTGTAGCGGGGTAGACGAACAGACGGGCTTAATAGTAAGTGTCGGCAATGGACACAATGCAATGCGCTGCCCGCCTTTGAGGGTGATGATGAGGGGTTGCGAGGAGGGGAAAGAAGAAAAAGGTTATGAGGAGATAGGAAGAGGGGAGGGATGGCAGTGGAGAGAAAAAAGGAGAAGCCCCACTATTTTCGGGGAAAAGCAACGCAAGCGTTGCTTCACAACCGCTTTTCTGTGAGACCGTGGTATCACATCGTTTGAGCCGGCCCATTCATGTCTAAGCACTGCTCTACCACTATTGAAATTATAAAACTAGAGCAGAGAATAATGACACAAACCGCTAAAGGAAATAGCGAATCGTACGTGACGGACTTGTGAAGCTTTGTAATTTAAAGAATGTATTTACGTGACAACCGCCGTCCTTGGACACCTGCAACTCGAGAGTCGTAAGTGCGCTGCCCGCCTTTGATGGTAATGAGGGATATGAGGATGTGTATATGTTGTTTGTACCGTAATAGACATTTGTCTTATATAAAAATTTAATCTGATAATTACCTAACATCTCACACACGGCCGTCTGATCTCAACTAAGCAGAGCTTTAGCTACGGTAACCTGATTGTTGATAAATACACTGATACATGCCTACATACAAATACATATTATAGCTAAATTAAAACAGGACTCACAATTATGTATCCCGAGTGGAAATCGAACCCTCGACTTCTGGCTTGACAGTGAGGGTCACTAACCACAAGACCAACAGCTCATTAAAAAGTTGGGTACACACATTTTAAACTTAGCTGTTACTATTGTGGAAAGCGGTATAAAATGAGGAGACTAGCTTAGTTTTTTGCCGTAAAACTATCACTAGTTGTTATAACATTGAAATAAACAATGAAGAGACCTTATTGTCGTTAACTTAGTTTAAAAAGGGTATTTCGACCATTTGTCATGCTGCTTATAAACTTTGCTAAGTAATTCATTATTGACTGCCACGTACTATATAAAAAGTCAATGATTCAAATGAATTGTCTTAATGACAATTTCTTTTGTAATGTAGAACAGTAACTGATCGAGGTAACGAAAATAAACGACGTCACTGTTCCGGTCGAATTATTGAGAAATGTGTAAAGTGATCCAAAGTCTACTAAATAAAATAATTATAATTTTAGTTTTTACTTTTTGCGTATTTATAAAGAAATAAATGAAAATATCAATGTTCTTTTTTTTTAAATCAGGCAACTGTCAAATCATAAAAGTATTGGTTTGAGTGCCTAGACCACTTTTGGTTTGGACCAACACGTGCTATAAATATATTACTATATTGCTGCGCATAATAATATCACACACAAAAGGCGTCCCATTTACGATAAATGAGAAAATTTGGAGTATAAGCATGAGGTCGCGAACTGACTGGTGCCGAGAAATCTGACCCCTCTAACTACAATAATAATATAATATTATACTATTACTATACTATTACTATACTATTACTTATTTAAAACATGTCCCTAGTCAATAAAATTGGTATTAACCATAAATAAATTTAAAGCTGTTAACCTGCTTTCCTTCAGTCATTTCGTACGTAATATTACAGAATTGTTTTGTTAGATGGCTAGAGCATCTCTGTTACGGATCGCGAAATACAAATTGCATTGTGGGCTACTTTCTTAACAGTAAGTGGGTTAGGTCTAGAAATTCAAATTGGAAAATTATAATGATTGACGCAAGAATAGAGCTTTTTTTTAAGTATAGTCTGACAAACGAGCACACGGTTCACCTGCCGCCGATGAAGACTTCCAACTCAAGAGTCATAAGAGTGCAGTCCGCTTTTTAGGGTAGGGGTAAGAGAGGAGGACTCTCCCTCGTTAAAAACTGTACTACATCTATTTGATTGTTGTTTTCATATTTAAGTTAGTGTTGATTTTTTATAACACCACATCACGACGTGGATCTCGTAAAAGGCGATTTAAGACCCGCGCTGTCATCGGTGTCTGAACGACGTCAATAGGCTTACTTTATTGGAACTAAACTATCGTTGCCTAAGTTGGCGTTTGTAGCGCCTCCGCTTCCCCCTTCGAGGATATATGCTTGAGTATATATGTACTAATAGAGAGCCGAAATGAAATGAAATGAATAAATTAATAACAATAATTCTAAGCATCGAATGCAAACAAAACTATTGCATTTTAGTGATAGATACACATTGATACACACTTGAAAGACTACAAAAACATATACAGAAAAAATCTTTTGAGAATCAAATGACAAAAATATCTATAGAAATAATAGGATTTCAAAATCAGCACTGCTCGTATTTGTATTTCTTGAGCCGTAGTCACGAGCACATAGTGCTACTCAAAATATAATATATTGTTTTATTAATATATTATATAAATAGTGTTCATTAAAACCTTATACAATATATTATTAAATAAATAGACAGGTAGACCACCACGAAGTTTGTGTTCCTTTATATTTGTAATCAACACGTTAAGTGAATTCAAGTATTAAGTTTGTTAAGTTAGTAATTTAACGGTAACCAACGTTTTCATCGCGCAATTGTTAATCTTTGCGGCCATAAATCTGATGATGCCTGTTCTCACTGTAAATAGAGATGCCAAGTTGTAATAATATCGATACTAGACTCCTGTTTTATATTAAAACTCTCAGAATAACGAAAAGTAGTCTAGTCATTATAATTAGTAAACTTATTTACTTATAAATTAAGATATATAATAACTATTAACAAAATATTTTTTAATCCCTTAAAGGTTGGTTTAATCAGCATTAGAATAACAACACTGATGTATGAAAGAAAATGTAGTCGAGGTAGTATAAAAGCTATATTTCGACCTGATCTTATAAAGGTTTTTTTTTTTTTTTTATATGCGATAGGGGGCAAACGAGCAGACGGGTCACCTGATGGTAAGTGACTACCGCCGTCCATGGACACCCGCAACTCAAGAGTCACAAGTGCGTTGCCGGCTTTTAGGTAGAGGTACGCTCTCTTCTTGAAGGTTTGAAGGTCGTATCGGTTCGGAAATACGGCAGGCGACAATTTGTTCCATAAGCTGGTTGTGCGAGGCAAAAAGCTTCTAGGTTACTATACAAACGCTTCTGTCTATAGAAATAGCAGACTATGTAAAAATATACAAATTCTATAATAGGTTATGTTCGATAATATTAACAACAATATCGATGAATATCGATTTTCGCTATTTTATCGATTTATAATATTCGATTATAATATCAATATTAAAAGTTGATAATATTGCTTTGTGATTATCGTAATTATTGATATTCTTTAACTTTAGTTACAACCCTAATTATAAATATGAATTTATGAAGCTTAGCTTCCTACTTTCTTCTATAGAAATTGACGTTAAACTTAAGTACATTGAGGAGTATGCATAGATAGCTATGCATACTCCTCAATGTACTTAATGCTGCTTATTTTCTACCGAATCGTTAGATTTTTACATGGAATACTGATTAGAAGTGAAATATCAACATGTTAATTATACAAAGTTATTTATATTCGTGGTAATTTTATTCGTAACAATGTCATGTTTTTAATATAACAACAACAACAACAACATACAACACAAAAAAATATAGTACAAGTAATAAATCGGATTAAATTGGATATCAATATTTTTCGTTGAACACTGTTGTTGTCGATATATTTCTTTATTATTTTTTTTTCGAGACGTTATATATTACATAAATCCGTATATTTAACATTTTTTTATTTATCACAGATAATTTCAGTTCTGTTTGCTGCGGATGTTTTTTTTTTTGATAATATCAATTTAGCCAGCGTTAAATTTCGTCATAAATACTTACCTCTAGTTCGAACATATATCCCAATATCAAAACAGTCTTATTTAAACATAAATCATGTAATTCAATTAACCAATTATGCCCAAAATAAGATGAAAAAGTAATTTAAGATGGAACATAAACAAACACTGACGTTCAAGCAACAAAAAATGCCTGCAGTTGATTCTCATGACCTTGCTCCACATCACCAATTAGACGGTGATCATGGCCCTCACACAGAAACATACATTGAGCTGTTAAAAGTGACTAAGATTACTCTTAGAAAAACCAAAATATTAAAATCATATTCAAATCAATAGCCTATCTTTTAAATTATCCGGATGTCTGTTACGTTTAACGGATATCATTGCTGTGCATAATTCCACAATTTTTTTAGTTGATTAAATAGTTAAGACATAATATTAGATGAAAGTCCTATCATACATTTTAATTTCTATTATTTTTGGTCTTTTGTCGTCAGCTTCAGTTAAAAATTACAATATTTAACAACTGTAATAGGCTAAGCATAGCCTTGTATTATGTGTTCTAGAACGCGGATAAACTAAATAAAATTTTTATTTGCACCTATATTATTATTTCTTTAATTTTAATTACAACTGGGTATATTATTCGAAGGTCAGTTCAAATTAAAAAGCTAAAAAATGTATATTAAAAGGAATTAATAATATGAATTAATAAATATGAATATGATGTCAGTCCCTAATAAAAAAAATACAAAATATTTTTGAATGTACATCTGCCTACTTGATTAAAGCAAAATATATGCATCACACATAGAAACAAATCCAAGCAAATGTAAAATTATAAATATACAAATATTTGAACCCGTGACCTCACGTTGCAACGGAATTCTTTACCGCCACGCCACATTATGTAGGTCGCTATCACCAACTATACCATATTAAATTTAATATGCATTTTATCATAAGATCTGTAATAGTTACTAGTTCGTAGTATTTAATGACTTGTGTATGCAAATTCATTTGCATATTCACTTGTGCGCCATATTAGGTTTCGACATTCAAAAGTAAAAGGTGATTATTACTGTACTAATTCGTAGTTTAAAATAGTAAACACATGAATAATTTTCATGGTAACTGTAAAGCAGAAACTCGTTGTTATATGTTTGGAGAGAGAACGATAGGTCCTGCTTGTTTACAGTCTATATCTGACTGATTGAATACTGTTGAGATGTATATGACTGGATTGGTTAAGTGGTTAGTGATAATGACTGCTGAGCTAGTGGGGATAAAAATATTTGTAATCAACAAATAGTTTTTCCGGGCCTGAGTGTTCTTTGCTCCCGAGCCAGGGTGTTCTTTGCGTCCGTTGTTTGTATGTTTGTCAAGACCCCCACGACACAGAAGCAGAATTTGAATTCAGTAGGACAGTACTTGTAGCTTTTTAAAAAATATATTTTGTACTGTCTTTGGATGGTCAGCGTTCCGATAGTACGAGTTGAGGTCAGCTGGCACTGCCAATCACGTGCATTGTGTGTGACTGTATTGGCTTCCGATTAATCCAGAAGCTGCAAAACCAATCGCTGAGTAACAAATACACAAACGTAGAAAATACCTCCATGGCTGCGAATGAAATCAGCAATGAAATTATTTTGTCGTCTTTACGTTTACTTGGTATATTTTTTAAGTTATCACATTACTTAGAAGTGTCGATTATCCTAAGGAGAAAGGAAAGAAGCATTGTCGCTTCCACTGTCTAGAGTGCACTATAAAGAGGTTCGTAAAGTCTCCACTTATTTCACACCATGACAATCTTCAGACATCCTTAAACAATAACATAATTGCATGTGTTATCGACCAACAATACAATGTAACACGCATGAAGAATGTATGTAAAAATACATGGCAGCCATTGAAATACGAAATTCCGTAATAAAACTTCATGGGTGGTTTTTGAAAGACCACAATTCAATAGCTGCACATGGTTGCACAGTTACTTCAAGCCAAGCTTCAAGGCACTTGTTTGGGTGAGTAATATCGACTACCTTGCACTGTAGTTGAACCGGCTTTATTCAGATTAGATACTATTTCATGACAGAACTTCATCAATCTTATGCAGTTCGTTATCTAACGATATTATTTAAGGATGTGATTTAGACAGTACGTACCAAGTAAGGGTTGTTAGTTATTTTTTAGTCATAAACTAACCGCCAATATACCTTACTATTTTCTATCTGTTATATAATAAAGTTGTGATTTTCGACGCAAATTATATATTATTCAACACAGGATCTCGGGATCATGGTGTACTTGACGTCTTCTGTGTGCCTATTTTTCGTGACAGGATGGATGCTGTTGTTGCTATCCCAACTATTCCATTTATTTACCTCATATTATCAAGTACTGGTATATTACAACGGATACGGATATATAACGTAATATAATAAATACACTTATAAAAAAATATGCTTAAAAATTGTAAGTCAGAACACCACTATAATTATTCACAAGAATTGCTCCAAATTCAGTTCAATGTCATCTCATCGTTCGCCGTGAGAAACCGTCAGCATGATCGTGGCCTGAAGGTCGCGGTAAAAGTGTAAAAAACAGCCAACGCCCAACGCACAGCGACGCATAAAGGTCAACACCTACTAGATACTTTTTGTACTGTAGAAAACCGAAGTTATTTGTGTTAAATCATCGATTCATCGTCGATAGATCATATAATTGAATAAATTTTCATATCTACTATCGCCGTATGCATATGCAGTCGTTTTTGAGGTTATATTCTTGTTTTCTTTTGAGGTTATATTTGACAGGTGCAACAGCCAAGCATTAAGATGGTGTTAAATGTTATTCACCTCGACTTTGACGACAATAAGTCAATAAAATGGCTATTTATAGAATATTTATTTATATTGTAAATATACGTTTTAGAGCAATGAAGACCCTATTTTACAGACTATTGCTTTGAAAGTGACAGCTGGTCTGTAAAATACATATTTTTATCACGTAAGGAGAATTTTTGTTACTCTGTCATTTTATTTGGCGTTAAAATGTTCACTGTTTAAAATAATATAAAATCAGTCCAAAAATGCTGCACGTAACAGCCCTGCCGAGCTGCTTTGCGACAAAAAAACACTAAAGTGCAGTTTGCTAGTACCTTTACGTGGTGTAACTGGGCCAAGTGCACGCTAATCAATGGCCAATTGCGCGGTACACAACACGGAAACAGATTCGCTTTTCATCGGTTTTTACACTGGAATTTTCACGCTTTCATTGGATCGGAAATCGTTTGATTTGAACCACTGATCGATTTCTACGTTATTATAAAGTATTCTTCAGTTTAATTCTTTGTTTGTTATTATAATCACTTATTAGGCCGTAAAAGATTGTTTTTAGAAATAAATACAATCGAGAAGTGACTTTATAATTCAATGCGCTAGTAAAATATACTATGGTATTTGCTACTTAAATATTGAGAACAATTATTATTTTATGTGTACCTAATTGGACCCTGGATTACTGAAATATGTACCGTATAATGTCTTTATTTATCTGTAGTTAAGTTACTTTTAAATAAGGAAAAGCAGCAGCAAAGGTTATGTGATCCATAATCAGGAAATTTTCTTTTGATAGTATTTATAAAGATTAACTCAACCCTCGAATCCTGTATTCCTTAATATTCAGCTTAATTTATTTACGAAATGTTCTGAAATATAATAGAATAGAATATAATAAACTTTGTTGTACACCAATTATAATTATGTTGCAAAGAATATCACAAAAACAACATGTACAAGCGTCGGTCTTACCACTTAAAGCGATTTCTTAAAGGCAACCTTTGAATTGACATGGTTGACATTAAATGTATAAAATATAATGGATAGTTTTTGTGTAATAGTATATTTGAGGTAAAAAATAATAATGCTATAAATTAAAATTTCTTTTCAATGAAAAATAAACTGATCCGAAAATGTTAGGTTTATTGAACACATTTCCCTTTTTGCGAGACTAATTCATTCGCAACACAGCCATTTTGTACATATTCATGTCATGGACCGCGCTGTTATTCGTTCCGGCCCGTTTTAATAACGACACACATACTCATATTGCACATAATTTAAAATATAGACTCGATTAACAATGAAAGCTCTGTAAATCAGGTGTTACAATATAGAAATGTTTACTAAATGTACAGTTAATTGTAATTTCGAAGAGAAAAAAAATATTTCTCTTATCATAACTGTTAAGATTTTCACTCCTTTAAGGACATCTAGAATTAATCCTCACCTCTTTGTACTTAACAAGTTTTGATAACATTGGTTGCTATTGTCAAGACATTTATTTAGTTTTCATGATTTGTTTGATCGTAACTAATCTTATTTCTTAACTTTCTATGACAGCGAACGAGTTGATAAATTACTCCCTTTTTGAGTAATTAATTATCGAGTCCTATATGCCTACGGCCAGTTTGGAACGGGTAGCAGAAAATTAAAATGTATATAATTTATTTTCATTCGTCCCACGTTTCTTTTTGTGTGGGATTTTAAACTTTTTCAACATTTGATACAGCTAGTGACAATATATCATATTTTTTTCGGGTAACAGTTATTGTTTCATTATGTTACCTGAAATTAAAACGAATGGTAGGCTTTTACAACCAAACGGGCCGTAGGAATATAGGACTAGTTGATCAATTACACAGCTTTTTGTATGAGGTCTGTGAAATATTTACCTCAACCACATAAAAATACTGCGCCTTTTTATTTGTATGTGTGTAGGATGTTCTTGTCATCGTATATTCGATATGAGAATATGTGTTTATCCTCGTTTACGTTTATCTTAAATACTACCCTCATTTTTGCTTCGCTGATTTAAGTGATAAAATCTGAACAAAGTAGGAAAATGCCTGTCACGTATACACTGTACTGGTACACACGCATTTCGCCGACGCACTTGAACTTGGCAGTGCGCTTGCGCATGATGCGAACCGTGAAGCCTCATTCACATACATACAATAAATTTGTCAAAGGATCAAATTGTCAATAACATTCTATGGGTATTTAAAAATAGATGTCGTGAGAGAATTTAATTTATACAGCTCAACATTATTGCTTCACCGTAGCTGCGGTTGGGGGCACTTTTAACAGCTTACTTATTGAGCTATATGCTTTTATGGCTTTTAATATAATAATTGATTTTATCCCACAGCACCATACAAAGTTAAGACAAGATATTGCTGTTTTTCTATTGATGAGCTACCTCAACAGAGGTAGATATTTAACGAACTCACTAACCCTTAAATCTTCTATTTTTGGCGAAAATATAGTATGATTTAAGCCCAGTAGTGCAGTAATAATATAATAAGTCAGGCATTCTTGAAATATACATGTGAGTAAAACCATTTTTCCTTAATAATCAGATATATGTATATAATAAATGGTAATTTAATAAATGCACACAACGCATACTGATCTACTTTTAAGAACATTTCAACTTATCAGGGTTAATAATGATCACATCGCACACGACGTAACACCATATAAAGTGCTTACTTAACACCCTATACACACAGCTCACGCAAATTGTTCAACTACCTACTATGTAATAGTTTAACTAGAGTTTTTAGATCAGGCCGAGGTCATGACAATTTTCTTGTCATGACAATCAAATAAACAAACAAAATAACGATCCATGATCGTTTGTAAAAGTTCAAATGAAGGAGGTTAATAACAGTGTTTTAGTTATTTTAATAATATGTTATATGAAGGTTCACTGACGTCATAAATAATCAAATCAACTCTATGATTGATAAGTAAATGCGTGAAATATATTACTGTAATACTTAATATAGAGAATTAAAGTTAAATTTTGTATCTTTCGCCCTCGTCAATAGAAAATGTTAAATATGTTTTTCATCCATTCATACACAAAGTTTTTAATCGATGTTACATTTGCGCAATAAAGATTCGTAAACTAATGTAATGTTGTAATGTAATGTAATGTAGTGTAATGTAATGTAGTGTAATGTAATGTAGTGTAATGTAATGTTTTATTTATTTTCTTAACTCAATATTCGGCTACAATTTTATCCATCACTATGCATGACACCACATTTCCCATTTAACTTCATTCTCATTCACCAAAAACGGTGTCCTTTATATGGCTATATCTTCATGTAGGTATAATTTCAACATTTGTCTCCATCTTATATGGGCAACTGAAGAAATCAGAACAAGACACAAAAGGTCAAACGAAAACAATCAAAATATCTTAAATATTTCGGTCATATCTTTTTACTTTGCAAATGCAATCTCGTTATATTACAATAGTGTCGTAAGAAACAGCCCTTACGTTTATGAGAACGGTGCAACAATACGAACAGTCAAATAATAGGCACGTTAAGTACATAAATGTATCCACAGTCTTATCTTGAGACCTTCGGTGTAGGATCGGATGTTTCCCACGCCTGTATGAATGTCGGAACAAAAGACACACAGTTCACATAACATTCGCCTGCCTTTTTAAAATTAGATTAAAAGTTTATGAGACAGGTCATTTAGGAATGAGATCAGGTTGGTACGGTGTCGTAAATGTAGTCGGATGTTGGGAAACGATAAGATTTGTTATTGGGTAACATTTACAGATTTTCTATGCGATGTCCATCGTTGCTTTCCTCTCGCCTCATTCCTCCTTTCCTCTTTCCCATCTCTTCATCTCCCTTCTTTCCCCTCCCCGCATCCCCCATCCCTCATCATCCGCAATGGCGATCAGTGCACTTACGACTCTTGTGTTGCAGGTTTCCTTGGATGGCGGTTGTCACTTACCATTAGGTGACCCGTCTGTTCCCCCCCCCCCCCCTATAATATAAAAAAATCTATCTACCTTATTACAAGCCGCCATCATGTTTAGTCAAAGTATATTTGTAATGAAGCCGTTTGCATCCCAAGTCCACCACACGGGCCTAGCAGCCTAGTACTATCATTTTTTTTTGCCGCCTTCAAACAGAGATTTTCATTTCTACTGTTTTGATTTTGTATATGTCCCGTGATATCTGTGCCGTTTGCAATTTTTTTTAACGATTTGAATGTATTTTATTTAAATAAAAGGGAGGTAGTGCCAATTTTACTTTGAAAAAAATATACCTCATCGTAAGGTGGAAAATTACAAAATCTATTAGATAATTGTTTATAAAAAGAAGTAGAAGGTTTATTTTTCCCAGGGTTCGTCAGACATCAGCGTTGTTGCAAGCTTTAACAATCAAGTATTGTACATACGATTATGTAGAGGAAGCAATATACTATAAAGTTGGCGAGTTAAATTTATATAAGTGGACTCGACCCACGCTCGAGGTGTATTTACCTACTAAGAAATCGTGATAACAAATTCACTAATTTACTAAATACACATTATGTTATAAAGTTTAATAAATAATTTAATGAAAACTCTTCATTATACTACGATATCGACACAGCAAACGAGTTCAATCATATACTACACTTAATAGATAAAGATCACATCTTATAGTGTTTAGTTATAATTCATTCAAATTTTAGATATTTATTTAAAATTTTTAAAAGAACACATTAGGATTTCATGCTGTGTCACGACGGACTTGACAAACATACAAATAACGGACACAAATAACACCTACAAGCTTTACAACTATTAACTAAATTTTTTGTCCCGTGTAGGAATCGGACCCACGATCTTTGGCTCAGCAATCAGAATAAGAAACCAATAGGCCAGCAGTCTAGGCCAAATTACTTAGTTCAAATTAAACTAATGAAGTGATTTATGTGCCAATAACTATACAATTTATAATAAAGTAAGTCGTCAAGGCTCTTATAAACATCATACAGTTCTCATATTTAACCTGTACAAATAATGCGAAACAAAATAAAGCAGGAGAGAGTTAGATAAAGGAAGTTATTATAAATGTCTTAGCAGTGCTACATGGTGTTTCGAAACGGAGTCACAGAAGGTTTTCCCACGATTTTACGCAATATGCTAGCGACACAATCCTAACTACTACATGTCATCTTTGAAACACAACACGTATTATACAGTCGTTAACAAGAGACCCGTCTGTTGCGAGGCTTCTCTTTCAAATGTGAGACAATTATATTTATTGGGGTAACATTTATTTAAGTCATATTATGTGTGATAAAGACAAGTGATCTGTTTTCGTATCTTATCATTTTTAACCGAATGTCAAAATTTAGTGTAATATTTTATTAGGCTTCGTATATTTATATGTATTTATGTGAATTTATTGCTTCACTCATGGCTTCTAAATCCATAAACAAAAATGGTAATAATATGGGTATCGTTGGAAACAAAATATTCACCTTTTATTCAATTCAAGTCAATAGAATTTGGAGGATGAACTGCGCGTAATTAGTTTTTATACGATAGGTTCTTTTTTGTATTTTTACTCATGAGGCTATGCAGTATATACACAAATATTCCAGTCAGAAAGCAGAACTATTAGTTTGTAATCTGATTTACGCTAAATTATGTATAATATTATTACTAATCATTACTCAAAGTTACACTTGTGTTTATGTTCACTGCTTCGCGCCTAGGGGTCGTAGCGGGACTTAATTTGCGTTTCATCATTACTCTAAAAGAACGTGATTCAATACTAAAACTTAAAAGAAACAAGCAACAAACTTCAGGTTTATTATGTTAGGATAAATTATATGAACATTATCTCTTCTTTTAAATTCTGTGTTCGTGAGTGTTACGTGTATATGCATATAACACTCACGAACACATTACACATAAATACAGAGATGCACATTAGAAAAGTCGCTACTATATCGAACTAATCAGTTTCTTTTTCTAGAAAGTGGTGGAAGAGCATACATTAACCAAATGATATACTCAGACATACACTGTTTATGTTTATGTTATAATAAATTTATAACTTATAAATTAAATTAAATAAAACGTGAAAAGAAATATTATAAATCTAAACATATGGAAAATATTCAGTTGCAGAATATGTACAAATATTTATAATCGCAATATATAATTGAATTACAAACTGCCAACTAGATTATTGAGATACGATTTAAATGTAAATGACATGTAGTTGTATATTTAAATATAATATGGAGTATCGTAAGGGCTTTTGGAAGTAACAGCAGTCCTACGTCGTTTTACGTCATCACTTTTATTGATAGAAAGGAGTTTTAAATAAAAACTAAAACGAAGTTTAATATAAACAAAAATATTTTATTTCAATAAGTGAATATATTACTAATTTATATTATCTCTTTTTATTATACTATAGGAGGACAGACGAACTGACGGGTCACCTGATGGTAAGTGACAATCGCCGTCCATGGACACCTACAACTCAGAGTAGTAAGGGCGCTGTCCGCTTTTAAGCGGGACGAGAGAAATGGGGGATGTGTAGAGGGAAAGAAGAGAGATGAGGGGAGAGGAGGAATTGGACCTCCTGAAATCTCACTAATTTCCACTAATTACCACTATTAAATAATATCTATAGAATAATAATACTCATTGAATTATTTACATCGTCATGACTTCAGTGTCTGTTTTATACATACATAAATTGTATATACATAAAGTATTTGTTTTTTTTAATACAAGCGGATACCTGACGTGTGCTACTACGATAAAAAAAAGATAAACATTTTGATTTAGTGGTCTTCTAAAACTTCTCTCTTCGCATTATTGCCTTTCTAATGAAACCTGTTTGGGGTACATCGATCGGTTGCAAGCCTATAACAAACATAGGTAGAATTTTTTTTTGTGTTTTATATAAATATGTATAATTAAAAACTATTTTAAATTTTATTTATGATAACTTTATTAAGTTCTAAACCAAACTTGCTATACTTTTTAGCCTACATATTGCAATATTGTCTATACATAGTAAGGTTTTTTAATATTGCAGTGGTAGAGCCATGCTTAGGCACGAATGGGCCGGCTCGACCGGTGCGATACCACGGCCTCACAGAAAACCGGTTGTGAAGTAACGCTTGCGTTGCATTTCCCCGAATTGAGTGAGGTCTCCGGAGGCCCAATTCCCGCTCCCCCATTTCTCTACCTCATCTCCTTTCTCCCTTTTTCCATCTCCTCATCCCTCTTCTCTTCTTTCCGCTCCCTGCATCCCCCATCCCTCATCACCCTCAAAGGCGGGCAGCGCACTTGCGACTCTTGAGTTGCAAGTGTCCATGGACGGCGGTGTCACTTACCATCAGGTGACCCGTCTGTTCGTCTGTCCCCCTATAGTATAAAAAAAAAAAAAAAAAAATATTACAACTCTTTTATTACCTTTTCAAAGTAACTATAAAGTGTTGCAACTGTAGTAAATTAATTAATTAATTTGTAATGCATTCCGCCAATGTTAATTCATGCTGATGTAAAGTTCCTGTTTGTTTGTCCATATGTTTTTGTTTTGTCTCTCACTCAATGACAAGTGTAACATTAACAACATATAGTAAACACATCTGGTACACGATCGTGACCCTTGAACGGCATACAGTGTTACTATTTAATCTTTTTACTGTTATATGATCTCTGTTATCTGATTCTGTCATACAATCTTAGTAAATGTGTTAAAATAATGTTGATAACTATAATATATTCTTGAAATTGAATAGTGCTTTATCATAGCGAAATAAATGTTATTGTTTTACATTGATAATACATTCGTCCTTTCTGTGTAAAACGTATGTGCAATATGAAAAGTGCATAAAAAAGGAAATGTATTACCTACTGATATATTATTTATATTACATACATAAACTCACGACTATTCCCTTCGGGGTAGGCAGAGCCAACAACCCGCCAGTTGCTTCTATCCTTCCATACCTTTAAGCTCACAGCTCACAGCTTCCTCTACTGTCATTATACGTTTCATACAAGCGTAGGTTTCGGGTACTTCTAATATAACCTACTTTATTTTCGAAACATCACCGCTTAGAGTATGTTTTTCGCGGTCGACTCCTAGCGGCCTTCCCACTAACATTCGCAATATATATTTGTTTTAATTATAAATTCCTGGCCCGTCCTATAAAATCAACTATAACGCCTTAGATCATGCGAGTGTTACCAATCCAAATAACCGAAAAGCTACATTTTTGTAATGTATAACGACACAATTAAGTGCCTCCATTTGCAGTTATTTTTCTCAAAACGCGGCCCTAACATTATAATGTATTATAAACTTTTATTTTACCCATGAACAATTAAAACTTTGCTATAAAACCTATCAATCTCCGGTGAACAAAGATAACTATACATATCAAATTTTATTGTTATACTCGTAACCTTGGTGTGGGAGTGAATGACTTGTTCGTTATACGTGTTGTATACGGTGTAATTATTCATCAAAGTTTTTGTAATTATTGTTTCGTAACAATAAGACCGCATTGTTATACAATCTAGTTGTAGATTTTGACAGTTCGTCATACATATGTATATGTGATGTAAAGAACAAGGCGGCTATTTACATTTTGGTTCACACACCATAACGGCTAAAACTGATCTGGAATAAATTTTGTACAGAGACAAATTTTAGTCTAAAATAACACTTAACCAACGCTTAAAAGCGACTTTTCTAAAACAGTAAAAAACCGACTTCAATGCGTCAATCATAAAATTTAAGACTAATATGGTTTTCTCATGGATGCCATTGTCATAACTGGACCAAACTCTCATCAACCTACCCTTGAAGTACATCCTTTCTAATGAAAAAGAATCATCGAAATCGGTTGGCGTGATATTGAGTTATCCCTCCATTTGTCGCTCACATGCTTAATGCAATTTTAAGACATATAAGTCTTAAATTTTTCTCATGGTTGCCATTGTCAGAACTGAACCAAATTAAAATGGGACCACAAAGGAAGCATCAGCTTTCAAATGAAAAAAAAACGGTTCACGCAGTAGAAAGTTCTGATGTAATAAACATAAAAAAAGTCGGTTGAAAAATGTATAAGTTGCAAAAACTTTAACGTGAACGGAGTCGCGTAACATACTATTTTTATAAGAACATGAGTAAATAACTTTTGTTAACTATAGTTATACAACTACATGAAGATTTATAACAAAAAAAAAATGTGCAAAGCAAAAACCGAACACGCTATTTTGTCCCCGTTTGCGTTCCTTAAACAGGTAGTTGGTGTTGTAATCATGTCAAATAATTGTGCTATTTACACAAACATGAAAGTCATCTAAATGCTCGTCTTTTAAACTAATGTCATTCAGGTCATCTTAAATCATTTAGAAATCCTCTATCATTGGAATCGTGACTGCGTCAGAATATGAGTATTTTTTTAATAAAATGAATATTTTAAATGTGTGAGTAGCTCCGCATGTTTGTCTATTATTAGCTTCTTACGTCTAAACGGCTGAACCAATTTTGCTGAAATTTTATATGATGATATCTACATATATTTATGGAAGTGAATGAACTTTGATTATATTAGAAGCATATATATATATGACGGTTACTTGGCGTAGATTTCTACTTTTTGTAACTATTGTATATAAAAGTTGTGAAATAATTTAAATCTGTAAAATTTTCACGACTGGCAACCTTAACTTTTTATCTATGGTCATCGTTTAGCTTTTTTTGACAGCAAAAACTTAAGGTGATTCGATGCAAAACTTTTTGCCGTCATTTATTTCAGATTGTTCTGCGCCGTGAGTAAAGCGTTCATTTGTTGTGCAAAAGAAAAGACAGTTTTATGTGTCTTTTTTCTTTAATTGACTTTGATTTTAACACAAACGATTTCATGGTAAATATAGCCATTATTTCAATGAAAAGAAATGAAGCTAAGTAACGCGTGCACTGAACCATATATAGAGTTTTTATTCTTAGTATTTTTATTTAAGGTGAATGCCACTAATGCAATATCATTACATCCTGAATTATCTTTATCTTAACACGTTATAAATAAGGATTAGGTTTAAAACAATGTACAAAGACGTTACAAAGTACTTCATCATATATAGTAATTTATTGACCTCTATCCATTTTTTAACAGTAATGGTTACTGCTCCGCTCCCTTGAATAGTATTATAGTGATATATACATATGAATATTAGTGTGGTGATATATTTGTACATAGTTTGTATCCTTCCCCAATAAACGGACTTACTAATACATTTTTATTTTAAATCGGATAAGTTGTTCCTGAGGTTGGCGCGTACAAACAAATAAACTTTTAATCTTTTATAATATTAGTATATGTCTGATGTGGTCTTTTTGTGTCCGTTGATTGCATGTTTGTCCCCCCACGAGACAAGATTTATTCCTAATGCGGGAGTTGACTTAAAAAATAATACTATTAATAGCACGGATACGTATTTAATACTACAGATTAAATCTTTCTTTAGGTCATATTATTACAGTCAATTAAAATGAAACAGGATGCAATTATTTTATGCTGAGCGAAACATTAGTATAAGTCATACTAAAATCTAACTAGTATTATAACAACTTCATTTTATTCTTTTTCAATTTATTTTCTATTTTATTTTAAATATCAAACTGAGTAGATACTTAAGACATTTTATTGGAGCGTAAACGCATGCATCAGTGACTATATGCCTTTGAATGTATATTAGAAATTAATAATCAATTATGTTGTGACATATACACATGTCGATTATCGGTTATAGTTAATACAAAATAGTTATACATATGTATATTACTCTTCACTAAGTAAAGTTCGGGTAAAAGTTTTGGTGTTGCCGATAAGATTCCCTTCCTTTGAGCGTCATCGTATGTGATCGACTTGTTAGTACGAATGTATGCATGTTTCAATCTCTGCGTGTCACTTCATATACATTGAAATTAAAACAATCTATATGATACTTAGCTATTTGGTTTTTGCGGCTCTCATATGTTTTTTCTCTTTCAAATCTATCGAGTGAAGTACCAAAAATAATCATTATCACCATCAACTAGTCAATAATTATATTTTACTAGCTGTGCCTCGCTCCACTCGAGTTAAGGCCCTATTTGTTGTCATTTTTAGGGTTCCTTACGCAAAAGGTAAACGGAACCCTATTATTGAGATTTTGCTGTCCGTCTATCACCAGGCTTTTTCTCATTAACCGTGATAGTTAGACCCTTTAAATTTTCACAGATGATGTATTTCTGCCACTATAACAACAAATACTAAAAAACATAATAAAATAAATATTTAAGGGGGCTCCCATACAACAGACACAATTTTTTTGCCGATTTTTATAGATAATGTTACGGAACCTATATTTATTACTGCTCGGGAAATGAATAAAGCACCTGAAACCATGTCGCTTATTTTAAAAGTTGACTTAGGACTTGCAGCCTATAAGAGACGCATTTGTCATTATTAACCTGATAATTTATAAAATAAAAATCACAACAACTTCTTAGTGGTACGCAAAGGGAGATCACGGGATTTTTTTATTCGCTGACTAGAAAATGTTTACTATTGAGCTTATCGTCAAAGCTCTACAGAAGTATTCCAAGTAGTCAATCACACTTATCCCGCATCAGTGGTGAGTGAAGTTTGATGGGGTATTAGCTATCATGGTTATAAAGGTTAGCATCCTTTTGTGAAAAAGGTATCAAGACATCAGCAAAGTGTAGTAGTAGTAAGCCTCGTAGCAACACCATATTCCATAACCAAGGAACAAGAATCAGAATCGGAAAATAAGGCTCAATCCACCCAAGCGTGGTTTTAAACGAACATTTTTTAATACAACAGAGCTGAAGGCTGGCCGTCATCTAGTCCCAATTTTAATCCGCTGGATTACGATTTATGGTCAGATTTAGAATGTACGGCATGTTCTAAACGCAATGATAATTTGTTGTTCTTAAACCAATCCATAAGCTTGGCAGTGAAGAAATCTCCCATGGAGAGAGTGCGTGTTTCTATTGATGACTGGCCTCAACGTTTAAAGGAGCGTATTAAAACTATTTGATTAATGTACATTACAGTGACAAATGGTGCATACAATACATTTTCCTTTACCTTCTCCTTCTCCTTCCCTACATTTCTCCTTGTAACAGTATTTATGGCGAGACTAGGTATAATCTATAAATGAAATAAAAATACGATGACGAAGTCAGTGTAAACACATTTTTTGTATTAATAAAATGTCTATTGTCTCCAGGTACACAGCAAAGGACTTAAATTCGGCATCTACGAAGATTACGGCAACTTCACCTGCGCTGGGTACCCTGGTGTGGTCGGACATCTAAGTGGAGGTAGAGCATATGATATAAATACATTTACGGCTTAACAATGTACACAGAGGCGTATATATATTTATTAGTTATTGAGTGAGTGGAATTAAATAAATTTGGCTCCTACTGACATAATAGGGACTGTTTATATTAATAGGGCTCTTTGAAAATAAAGATAAGACAATTATTGGCAGTACATTAACAGTAGAATGTAGATCAGAACGAAAGGCACGGTACTGAAAGGATTTTTTCCTTTTTTTTTTGAAAGACTTTCACTAGGATTAATTCCTGGGTCCCGAGGGACTTTACAAACATTGAAACAACGGACACAAAGAACACCCAGACTCAGAACAACAATTTGAGGATTACACAAAGTGTTGTCCCGTTCAGGGATCCAACCCACAACACTAGGCGCGGCAGCGTGGTGGGGAGGTGACCACTTAATAAACCGGTACGCTATCCATCATAGCAACCTATCAATACCAGTTTATTTATTATGTAGGGGGACAGACGAACAGACGGGTCACCTAATAGTAAGTGACAACTGCAGCCCATGGACACCTGCAACTCAAGATTCGTAAGTGTGCTCCCCGCCTTATGGAACCGGGTGATGGATGGATGGATTTCCACTCCGGAAAGGGGAAAGAGGAGTTGGGCCTCCGGAACCCTCACTCACTCGGCAATATAATTTAAAGCATTGTTTGTCTACCGATTTTCTTTGAGGCCCTGGGAATACTCGCCCATTCGTGCCTAAGCATGGCTCTCTCACGGTAAAAATGTACTTACTATCTAATAGTATTATAGGTAAGGTTGCCAGTTTCACCTTCTTCTATGGTTACTGCTCCGATTCATCAAGTCATTGTGTTCAGTTTTGTAGCCTATTATTTGTCAACTAATACTATAACCAATACATTTAAATCAGACTGATGCTCCAGAGATTAACGCTCGATTATATATAACATGATATATGTCAACATATAATAGCAATAAAGGTTTGGGACTTATATTTCCCATCAGATATGTTGGAGGACAAATGCCTTTCTTTTCGTTGAAAACCCAAAAGGGTTGTCACCTCATTGGAGCTGTCGGTAAAGTGGTATGTCGGACTCGAACGGACTAAAACCACTCAGTATTCCGAGTATTCACGAGAGCGTCTATTCCTAGGGACCCGGGATACCTTCACGAGGAAGCGTCCGGGTACCGCAGCACACCTTGGCCACCTGACTAGCAGGCGACCACACTTTGGAGTATGGGGCCTTACGCCCCCCACATCAGATAGGCACGCGTGGAACACGTACGTCGTGCCACCGTCTCAGGCCTACTTCTGCTGGAGGTCGGAGATCAGTTCTTGCTCTATATTTGTTTGTAGTGAATAATATATTATATTACTGCTATTATAACAAAACAAAACACAGACGTTCCAGAACATAAATTAGAGTGTTCCATATTAATTTATTAATTCATTTCTCATACTTAATAATGACATCCTAGAATTTATTACGAATTTCCTTAACATCGTAAATCAATGTTTCTGCCACTCGTATATAATTGTCAATAATTCAGCTGCTACCGCTGTAATAATTATAGTCATGAATATCTTGACGAGCGCTGCAATAATTATTGAAGCGCTAGTATATTAATACATAGATTAATAGCTAGAGATAGAGAACCCTTTATTTGTGCACCACTATTGCAGGAGAAGTTCATATTTACAAATATATTCGTCAATTTGATAATGTATAAATGGCGGCCTTATTGCTTGCGGAGTATAGCTGATGTGAAATTGAGTGACAGAGTGAGGAAAAGTGTGATAAGGGATCAGTGTGGTGTGAAAGAGGATGTAGTGACTAAAAAGTATGCTGTACTGGTTCGGGCATATCGAAAGGATGTATGAAAGAAAGTTGACAAAAGGTATTTATATGGCAGAGGTAAATGGAGTTGTCGGAAGAGGAAGACCTAGGCGAATGTTCTTTTACCAAGTCCAAGAAAATCTAAGCAAAGGCCAGGTCATAAGTACCTTTAACCGAGGAGTCTGTATGCGGAACGGAATGACAGTTGAAGAACCGAGAAAGGTATGTCAGAATCGTAGCAAATGGAAGGAAGTGGTCTCTGCCTACCCCTATGGGAAGGAGGCGTGATATTATGTATGTAAGTATTGCTTATTACAATCACTTCCAGGCACCCTCCCATACATACATACACTCACATCTATATCCCAGAAGAGGTGGACAAGGGCGTCTAGAAAGCCCACATGTAATTATAAAATAAGTATTGAGCCTTTTAAGCCCGCATCAGCCGAATCAACCCGTTGCTAAGCAATGCTTGTGTTGTGTTTCGCTGAGAAGTTCCGGCGACGCACCTTCTCTTGAATTGCAGATGTCAGATGGAGGTGATAGTCACTTACTTTCTAGTCAGCAAAGTATAATAATTGTCCCTAAAAAAAATAAAAAATCTCATTAAGTAAAATACATATTTTGCTGAACACCTAGTAACTGGTAATGACAACAAAGTTTGCAATTTACTCACGTGCTTATTGTATAATGTATACGATATTAAAATGCGAAGACATATTACATATGTAATAAACCACTCAAAAACCATTTTCTATCATGTACAATACAATACAGTACGTAACCTACATCCTACTTCGATTATGACCATTCGATGTGCCAATAATAATCGATTTTAGTTACAATATAAATTCATTGCGTGACAGTAATTTGAATAGTTTATTCTCAGAGAGTCTCTTTGTCATGCTGAAATATTTGCATTTGGAACGATAGAAACATTAAAATCTATCCCTGTCGCGAAAATCTTTAGACTCAATGCAATATGCAGAGAGTTTTGGCTAGTTTCTTTGATAGAAATGTGTCTAGTCGTTTTAAGAAGGGAAAGAAGTAAAATAGGTAAAGACTGACATTTGGTGTAAGGAACAACGCAAGTGTTGGACAAGGAGACAGGACTGAGACTGCAGTACCTGTTTGCTCTGAACTCATTTGACTGGAGAGCCTACTAGAACAGGAACACCTGTTGGGTGGATTATATGTGTATTCTGGGTACCTACATAGGTAAATATTGTTACATCTAATCGAATGTATCCACTAAGTAAGAAATTGATGGCAAAAAGTCTAAATGTGGATACCGTTCATCATGTCCGTACCCATGTTCATTGTTGGGTCAGGGGATGCCCAATGGGTGGTCAAATCAGAAGGTTATTCTTACAGGTTTTTTTTTTATATACTATAGGGGCACAGACAAACAGACGGCTCACCTGATGGTAAGTGACAACCTCCGTCCGTGGACATCTGCCCGCCTTTGAGGGTGATGAGGGACGTTGAGGTTAAGAAGAGAGGAGGGATGAGAAGAGAGGAAAGTGGAGAGGAGGAGTTGGGACTCCGGAAACCTCACCTCAGAAATGCAAGGCCGTCGAGCCATTCCATTCACGCCTAAGCATGGCTGTACCACTATTAATCTGTTATTTTAAATATTAACATATATCATATATGTACATATGTCTTGGTGCTTAGCACCAGACGGGCTCTTTAAGTACATATTTTAAAAATGAAATTAAGTTACAATACTACTCACATCTTGTTTAGGGGCACTGTTTTAATATATAAAGGTTGTGTAAGTTACGCGTGCGATTGCAACACCTCTTATGATTTCCTGACCTATACTGAGCACCGGTTCTTAGTTACGGTCACCATGAAACTGTCAAGAATGTCCAGAATTATTTATATTTATTTAATTTAAAATAATAGATTTCTTTGTATTGGAGATATTCAAGATTTTAGAGATTAAGAAGAGAAAATGTAGAGTATATAATATAGGAGTTTTGTTAATTACGCCTAGGATACAGTACTACAGATCGTACAAGGCATTAAGTACGTGTTGTGTATACAGAGTATAAAAAATAAAAAATAAATAAATTGCTTATTATGTAAGTTAGATACGTGTTAAATAAAGTTACGCAACACAGAGAGTGTTTGTAATTATCTATGGTGACGAGAGTCAATTGTCACAGGTGTTCATCGTCAAAATTCTAGTAATGTCCCAAACTATAATTGCCGTGTGGTGGACCTACGATTACACACCTGACTTCCTTCGTGTAGCATTTATATTGTAGGTACCTTATCGTAATTATTTTATAGTCATAGCAGTTAGTAAATTTAAGCATAAATATTTGTTACTTCGCAATATTTAGGATTTTAGAAGAGTTTTTACAACAATATCTAGTCTCCATATTTAATATACCCTTTAACGCTTTCTAATACAACGATCAAAGACTTTCATTCTTTTAAGAAAGCCGAACTTTGTTAACAAAACTTGAACTTGAACTTAACAGTGGTAGAGCAATGCTTAAGCACGAATGGGCCTGCTCGACGCTGCGATACCACGGCCTCACAGAAAACCTGTTGTGAAGTAACGCTTGGCCCAACTCAGGAGGAGTTAACCAACTACTCTTTCCTCTCCCCTCATCCCCTCTCATTTTTCCATCGATCATCACCCTCAAATCCGGGCAGCGCACTTGCGACTCTTGGACGGACCATGGACGGAGGTTGTCACTTACTATCAGGTGACCCGTCTGTTCGTCTGTCCCCCTATATTTAAAAAAGAGAAAAACATGTTGTGGGCTGTGGTTGGCGATCCTATAAGATCCTATAAGAGTTTGATTTTTTATTTGCAACCCTAAATGTAAAATGTTACCACATCATCCCTTACATTAACTTGCCATAGAGTAGAGCTTGAGGCGAGGGCCGTCACATCTCTACGACGATGGCGCAACAGTATGTCCGAGGAAGGAGAACGACCGGTGCCACGTGAAATCGAGAGGCACCGGTCGGATTTGCGACAGGTTCTGATTGCGGAGTGGCCGGAGCGCCTTTTACACCCATCCGCCGGCCTCAATACCATCGAGGCCGTCCAGCCAGTGCTGCCGGAATGGCTCGAAAGGAGACATGGCTCCTTAACATTCCGGGCGACGCAGGTGTTTTCCGATCACGAAATGCTTCGGAAAATACCTGCACCGTATAGGTAGGGAGCCGGTCGCCCGGTGTCATCACTGCATTATTTGCCATGAGGAAACGGCGCGACACGTGGTGGCAGAGTGTACTGCGTGGGAAGAACTGCGCCGTGCCCTCGTCGCAAAAATTGTAGGAAATCTCTCGCTGCCAGCTATTGTAAGAAAAATGGTTGGCAGTGAGAGTTGTTGGGACGCTGTTATATCCTTCTGTGAAACAGTAATGACACAGAAGGAGGCTGCGGAAAGGGAAAGGGAAATATCAACTACCCTCTCGATCCGCAGCAGGCGCACCGGGCGTCGCAGAAGGGCTCATAATGCCCTCTTTCGGCCCCCCTAAATGACCCGTGGGCGACGGATTTGGGGAAATCCGTCGTCCATAAATGGGTCCGAGGAGACAGCGCCACATATTCAACGCGCGCCTCTATATGGAGGATGGACAAAGCGAGCGGGGATAATATTTAACCCCCTCAGAGACGGGGACCTGCACATGCGGGCCAGCACTGCTTGGGACGCGGACGAATATGACTCCCGTATCCCCGGCAGAAGGTGCGAGATGGAGCTCACTGGTGGTTTTAGCCGGTAGGAGTCCGGCACACCCCTCCGCCGTACCCCAGGCGGAGGTCAGTCCATGATGGATTTCCCCAGTTAAAAAAAAAAAGAGTAGAGCGTTTAGTGCAGTTTTGATTTGGCCGGGTCAACGCATTATTTATTATTTTATTTATTATCTTCCAAACTGGGAGATTTATTTATACATGGCAGGACTGAAGCCGAACACCGCTGTCAATAAACTGAGAATCACAGAGCTACGGCCCAAACCTTACATTAAAGATATCGTGATGAACACGCGACAAGATACGCGTGAACAAATCCATTACAATAATCCAAGATTGTGGGACATATTTTGAGCTGTAAATATTCATATTTGGTGTTATGAAATGTAGGATTGAACATCATTTGTAAACATTATTCTGTTATGCAATATTTCTTATAGATTTTATATACACGGTTTTATTCACGTGTGTATTTCAGGGTTCTTGTTTGACTACGACCCTTTTTTTTTTTTTTTTTTTTTTTTTATGTGTGGAAACCCCCACGGGTCATCACCCTACCGGGGCCGGTAAGGTGGTATGTCGGACTCGAACCGACTAAAACCACACAGTGTTCCATCATCGCGTCTTATAGCCGGGACCTCAGACTATTATTACGACTATTGACTACGACCCTATGTTAAGGTCTAAAGGGGCCTATATAATAAAAATAGCATTAAGGGTAGTTTATATTTTATTATGCATATGTATAGAATAATTATTTTATCCGGTTTAAGTATACGATACACATATATATAATATACCTAGTCTTGCCATAAATACTGTTACAAGGTTTTTTTTTCTTTTATTGCATATAACATTTATTACTGTAAAATGTTTAAATTTAAACAGTAAAATAATAGCAATAAATATGTATGAAGCCTGTTCAAAACTTCCATTGGCTTTTATACAGTCTCTTAACATCGAGGCCAGTTATTAAAAGAAACACGCACTCTCTCCATGGGAAATTCTTAACACCCGTTTTAGAGACTCCAAATTATTATGGCGTTTAGGGCATACCATTCTCTCTGAAACTGACCATAAATCAAAATCCAGCGGCTTAAGATTGGGACTAGATGACGGCCAGGCTCAGATGAAGTTAGAAACGTTCGTTCTCAACTGCGCTTCGGTGAATTTATGACCCGGTTCTGAGTCTTCCGAAAAGACCATTCTTTGTTACAGAATGTTGTTAAGAGGCGTAACCACCTTCTAAGATTCGTATCTTAATACACTTGTTCCGATGTTTTGACACCTTTTTCACAAAAATATGACACAGTCACTTCTTGATAGCCAACACCCCACCACACCATCTGAAGTCGGATACCACCATCATCCGAACTGAAGTCGGATAATGCCCACGTTGTACTCTGTTGACTAATTGGGAACCTTGTTTAGAGATTTGAGCATAAACTCAGTGACTCTGCTTTTTAAAGTATTGCTGAATAGTAAAAAAAAAATAGTCAGATTTTTTTTCTGTTCCTTTGCGTACCGCTTAACAAGTTGTTTGATTTTAAAACCTCATTCATTTTTAAATTATCACTCAAATAATAACCAGTGCAGCTCTTAGAGGCTGACATTCCTAAGTCATCTTTTAAAATACGCAACGCAGTTCTAGCTACTATATTCATTTCCTGATATAAAATCTTTTGCTTTCGGACACGTTTCGTTGTACCTATTAATAGCCTGTACACAAATATTCTACCAAGGGGATTCACAGTTTCAAAAATTACATATGGCTCCATACCTACTTTGTATACCGGTGTCACAGAAAGTCGGTTCTCTTTATCACCCCACTCCATTTTATGTTTTACAAAAATATTTAACAGTGATTGGCGCAAAATAACAAAACAATGAAAATTAATTGATTCCAAATTCAAATGTAATATTATGTTTTTTTTTATTGTAACTTAAGTATTTTAATAAAAAAAAAAAAAAGTTACATTATTAAAAGAATATAAAACCCCACTGCACTATAAAAATGATTTTATACATAAAATATTTATTTAAATCGTTAAGCACCCGTTAACGGTTATCTTGCCCCTATTACGTCAGTCGAAACAAACTCTAATTGATAAAATATGTGTTTAAAAGACCTTTGCCTACCGATGGTTTTTGTCTCTAGCGCCATCTATCGAAAGTGAGCTGAGAAAAGAACTACCTATCAGCCGGATGAATATAACGGAATCGAGAGATTATTTAGTATATCGTATTGGTTGAATAGAATATTTCAATGTTTTCAGATGCCAACACATTCGCCGCGTGGGGCGTGGACTACGTGAAGCTAGACGGCTGCTACGCCCTACCTGCCGACATGGACTACGGATACCCTGAATTCGGCAATCAACTGAACAAGACTGGCAGACAGATGGTCTACTCGTGCAGTTGGCCCGTCTACCAGATATACGCTGGTATTCAGGTATAGATACATAATACTTCTGGCTATATAATCGATTTCTTTGCTTTATATGTGTAACGATTAACGTACTACGAGATATGTGTTAATCTAATCTTACCCTACCAAATATACAAACCAATGAAACATTTGAAATCTGAGTTAATAGTACGATAAAGAAAGTATAGTATCAACATATTCTTATACATTAGTAGAATTTTATAAGAATTGAAAAGACAGGGTCAGACTTTCCCGAAATTTTCCATCTTTGTTACTCCGTTAACTCATCATCAAAGACTGGATCACAGCAACCCTAAAGTGGAGAAAGTTTTAAAGTTTTAAGGAATTCATGGAACTTTTTCTTGTTTTTTTTTCTTTTTTTGTTAGTTCATTGATTACGGGGAAATTGTTTGAATAGGTAAATTTTTACTCAATATCATTTGCATACAATTTACGATGTTTAAGTACAAGAGCCCAAAATTACCAGCATTAAACTATAAGGAACCCAAAAGCGCCTGCTAAATGTTTCGAGGCAAGTGACTTAAGGCAAGTGTTTGTGGATTTTTGTCACAAAACCACACACGTATAAGTTTTTCTGGAGTACTCAATATTTTTATTACCATACTAAACCACACTAAGTAAGGAAGTTAGGGACTATAATTGTTTTTTTTTTATAAATTCATTCCTTGCTAGTGCCAGGAAACCCCCCCCCCCCCCCAGCTAAGCTAAATGCTTGTGTGCTGAGGCGTCGGACTTGCTATCAAGTGGTTGCGGGTTCAAACCCCGTCAAGTACACTACCGTCGAAAACCCACTCCTGCGTGCGTGGCGGTAGCGTGATGTCATCACGCTACCGCCGCTTTATATTGCCGTCAATCGGACACTTTATGACTGTACACATACTGTCTGATAGATAATAATCCGATTACTTAGTCGCCTTTTACGACACCCACGAGATGAGATTACTATTCTACTCCACGGAGTTAAATGTTAAGTTAAATGCATTCATGTTGAATACCAAATGCAGGTTAAAATCAATATACATATCTTAACACTAAACATGGCAATAGTGTCGTACAAGAATTGTATAGTCTAGAAATCAGCACTAATTCTTCTCACATTGAGAGAAGACCATTTAGCTTAACAAGAATATTAGTAATGTGTTGCTAATATTCATTTAAAAAAAAAAACCTTTTTAGTTTTTAGACAAATGGGTAAAATATTGCGAAAACCATATAAAACACCAACATGTTAGTAACAGGTGCTTTATATTCAAAAGCAGCTTCACATTCATGATGTGAATTTACATTTTCAGCCCAACTTTTCATCTATTATCGAACACTGTAACTTGTGGCGCAACTTTGACGACATACAAGACTCTTGGGCTTCCGTCGAATCTATTATAGACTATTACGGAAACCACCAGGACATTATTGTACCGAATGCTGGACCTGGACACTGGAATGACCCCGACATGGTAAGAAAAGATCTTGAAATACCTAAAGAATCCTAGTCTATAAGTCTAAAGAGATTTTTCTTTTCACTAGGGAGCCAAACTTCATAATTGTCAAATTTTATGTAATGTGTTTGCTACCCCAATCGAAAACCGTAGTCCATAAGAACTCAACTACCGATTTCAGCCAGACCAGTACTAGTAAAGATACTGCGTTTGAAAGGTGATAAAAATATATAGTTCATTTCTAAATTAATAATATGAATGAACAGAATACTGCACGGAATGATTAAAGAAATAAATGTCTCCAAAGTCGAATAAATAAAAAAAAACAATAATGAAGAATACTAATCAATACATTGACACGTTTTCAGCTGATCATCGGCAACTTTGGCCTCTCATACGAACAGAGTAAGACACAATTCGCGATCTGGGCGATCCTAGCTGCACCCCTGCTCATGAGCGTAGACCTCAGGACCATACGGCCCGAGTACAAGGCCATCCTACAGAACAGGAAGATTATCGACGTTGACCAGGACCCCCTTGGCATTCAGGGCAGAAGAATATACAAGGTGAATATAAACATTGACATGACAAAGTATGACTTCATGAAAATGCTATTTCACAAATGTTAATATTATATTAACAATTAGAATTTAACAAGAGTAGTATTAAAATTTATTATATCTATAAAGGGACAAGAAGGCAGGAAGGAAAGCAAATTTGTATGGAAAAAGATTAGGGTGATATTTCTGTATCTCAAAGTGGATATTGACAGGAATCACAAGCCTTTTTTTAATGGTCTATGGGCATACGTAGTAATGGATCTCACTTATTTTAGAGACCGTTGACAAGATTAATGAACGTCGTATGTCGTACCTCAATTTATACATATATTTCCTTAATAATTTTGTTCAATTCCCAGCACCGCGGCATAGAGATTTGGTCTCGTCCGATCCTGCCGATCCAGGGCATCTACTACTCGTACGCTGTGGCGTTCGTCAACCGGCGCACGGACGGCACCCCCTCCGACGTGGCTGTTACCCTGCGTGAACTGGGACTCAATAACCCAGCTGGGTACAGGGTCGAGGTAAGAACTACCATACTTTAGAAAAATAGAACAAGAAACATTTTAAAAATAACATCTTCCATAACCTTAATGAATTAAAATTCTTAAATGCTTTATTTTGTGTGGTATTCCTCTAGTGTCTAAGAGAAGTATCTTATATATAAACACCGCAATTAACCTGATGTGATTCTAACACATTTTCATACTGTATCCTTTCAATAATTCATTGTGGTTAACCGTAGGTTAGGTAATTAGGTAGAGCTAATAATTACCACGTTGAAAGATCAAAAAAGACTCAGAAATAAAGTCTGCAATTCAAGGCTATTCCAGTTATATAATAAGTTATAATTCTGTTAATTTTTCGGAAATAAATATGAATATGGTATACATAGGTATCTTACTAATATTATAAACTAAATATCTTGTGGCAAGTGTGAGTGAACTGATTTGCATTTAGGCCTACGCATAGTTTATGACCTTGAAACATAGAAATACTCCTTATCACTGTAAATGAGGCCTACGAAGTTCAAATCACGAGCAAAAGCTAGTATTTAATTATAAACACATATTTGTACTTCTTTGCATCTTGCATCTTCACTGATCCAGCAAATACCTCTGTAAGTCTTACTTTGGTTTTAAAAGACTAGAAATTGTGTGGTATATTTAAAACTGGTCACAACTTCGTAATATTGAAGTCGAACCAAGACCGGCCGATATCCCTTTAGAAAACCATGGTGGGTGTAAAGATATACACCGTTTTAAACGGTATTGTTTATCTCCAGGATTTGTACGAGGATGTGGACTACGGCGTGCTGTCGCCGCAAACGAAGATCAAAGTGAAAGTGAACCCCTCAGGTAGAAAGTGTCGCACTTGTTCGCTTCGCAAGGGCTCGGTGTCACGCTAACGCTTACACGCTCACATGGTAATGTATGGGGCACGGTGCACCAATCATGGCGAGATGGTGCCAGGAGATCAGTGAAAACATTTGGGAATGCTTTGAAATTTTAATCCATCGTACGCTCAGCTTAAGCTATCATGTTGTTATAGTTAACTATTTGTTTATTGAGGCACCACTTTCTGAAAATAAAAGCGTTGTTGAAACTTCTTCTAGAACATTGCGATTCTTGTACTGCGAATATATGAGACTCTTTACACAGTCTCATAAAATAGACTACAAAACAAGACTCTGGCTTGTTCTATTATCTATTAAAGTATCAAACTGGTTGATTATTTTGTATATGGTCTTCAAATCTCTGAAACATAGGAGGAGCTCCGCAGAAAACGTTCAATATTCTTTAAATATGAATATCGTAGTTAAAACTATTAATGACATTGTTTTATATTGGACTCAGCTAGATTTCTAAAACCTTTAAAATTTACGTCTTGTTTTAGATTGTACAAATGTTTTATTCTAAGTTTCAAGAACTGGTGTTCCTTTATTTTAAAATTTGTTTAAAGAATCTTTTGTTCAAATTCTTCAAATTCTTATAAATTCTGATTGTTAACACTTGAGCACCATAAAACGTCTCTTGGTGTTAAATGTTTTTAGCGAGTCGATGATCTACATTTTTTTTTTTTTTTTTTTTCTTAACTCGAGGGTCCTAGTAATTTTAGAAATCAAAACGAGTAATCCTTGTTCGATTTTATTAATCAGTTTGATTAAAAAAAAATATGACAGATGGCTGTCATATTTTTTTTATCAATTTTCATACATTGCTGCATATCCCATAGAGATGGCATGCCCATTTTCTTTATATCTAACAACTTTACAATACAGATTATTAATAGGACACGATTGTGCCGTAAGGCCGCGAGTTAGAGCCCCGGCGTTGCTTTTAGAAATTATCAGCATTACTAGCACTGTTCACAAGAAGAAACAGTAATTTGGGGTCTTCTATAGGGTAAGGTAATTAATTACCTTAGGGTTATATTCAGAAACATATCTGCTTTGCCTTTCACCTCTCCCTCATTATGACAACTTCTGAGCAGCAGCTGTTAGCAGCATCTCTGTAAACTGTACATTGTGCACAACCAGCGCAGGTAAGACGATATTACGTACAGATATTGACGAGTGAAAGAAAATGTTTTCAATTTTCATTTCATTTAGATTTCAAACATTTCCATTAATAACGTCATCAATATTTAATGCTTGCTTATTTTTAATTGTTTCACAATAGTATGTTAATGCATACACAACACTAATATAAAAGTAGAAACATTGTAGAATATTTGTGTATAGTTGGGACTCCCTCACAGTCGAATATTAAACACATGAAATAATGAAAAAGTTTGTAAATATCATCCACGGCGAGACTAGTAGACTGATTCTACTAGTCTCGCCGTTCACTGCTGGACACAAAAAATTTACTATGAGTTTTACTCTTGTTAAATCTTTTTATCAACCAAATACTTTTTTTTAAAACAATTGGCGCTCACAGATGTAAATCAAAATTTGGCAACATTAGGTACAAAATAGGGAAAGCTTAACAGTTTATAAAATATACACAAATTACAGACAGAAAATACTAACACTAAAACTCACATTATAACGTAAAACCGCCAACGCCATCTACACATTATTACATGAACTACACGGTAAGCTCGTGGGAGTGTGGCCTAATAGTTAATGTTGTGTACAGGTGTTGTGATCCTGCGCGCCGATACGCAGCCCTCATATTTGTTCAACTCGATCCCGACGCGGACGCCGTATTCACCGCTCAACGACGTGTTCAGACTCACCAACAAGTAACGCCATCTATTGAGCTACCGACTCAACACTCGAAACAATCTACTCGTACAAGTACAATAAATGATTTCTCCTTTTGATTGTAACTCTTGTCGTTGACTCGTTACGGCGGAGTATGTTTTGTTTGGAGATGTTTTAAATAAGTTTATTGTAAAGTGTTTCATTACACACTGCAAGTGGGGAACGTTAAATTTCTAACAGACGTTTGAACATGCTACAAACCGGCAGATTTAGTCTGTTTTTTCGACAACATGACAATATTCTTACCATGACGATCAATGATCAGATGGGTACATTTAAATACCTTAACATGTTTTACAGACTATTCTCTACACTTGGTGTTTAGTATGATCAGAGCTTAGATTAAAGGACCTCTTTAATCTGCGGGTCAAATTGATCAAGTTGTCTGCCAAGACCGTAGTGTATTCGCACTTCTGTCATCAGTGGAAACAATAAGTTAAGGTGGCGGATGAACGTTGCAGACCAAGTCTGTTGTCTGTTCCTCAATACGTATTATGCTCCAGAATATCATTCCGTAAAATGGTAGACCTTTTAATCAAAGTTCCCTTTTTTCACGATCCCACAAGTAATGATAGTTATGTGCTGCCTGTTTTTTTTTTTGGTACTACGATAGATGAACATAGTTGTAAATCACAGTGCGTAGGGCAAGAACTAGGCCCTTTCAATATCTGTCATATTACGTTCCCAGTTGTAATTTTAAAAATCGCTTAAAATGTAGTTATAATGTTGTTGATTGTATGAATGTCGAGATTACCACTTACATTGATTGTTAAAATCATAATCTCATCTCATCATAATTTTCCAATACGACATAAAAAATGTGATAATATGCTACTTCATTTTCTAATAACATAAAAAATTACCAGTGAAATCAATAATATAATTATTGCAGTGAATACTATAAAGTAGATGATTATCTAAAGTCTAAATGGTATCGGATATACATACATACATAGTTTTCCAGTCGTTTCACACGTTCGTATGTTGTTCGTGTTTGTCGAAAACCTATCTTTACTTTAAATAATATATTGTATCTTTCATATGAACTAAGCTCTCATTTTCACATCACATTTCCTTTTCTTTTGAGCTACTGAATGAATTTAGTTTTGACACTTGCAATGAGATCAGAAATCGTTTTGTTATGTTACTAATTGGATCAGTAAAATAAATCATAATATTACAGCAAAGAAAGCAATTATCTAAATATAATATTTATGTCAATAATAAGTTTTGTGATTAATGTTGTTATAGATTTTTGGTAATAAATACTTTGATTAATTGATTACTAATATCTTGAATGACTTCATTATTTGTTTTAGGTACTTATTTGTAAAACATATTCGCCACTATAGGGCAATATGTTCATCTAAATTTGACGTTTTGTTAAATGACATAATGTCAGCTTGTAAATAATTGTTTTTTTTTTTATTAACTAATGTTCAAGTATATTGGGTCATGAATTTGTTATGTATCGTTGTTAGTATGCTCGAAGGTGCCAGCGAGTATAAAAAGTTGCCGTAACGTGTAAACGAGTGTACAAACCAATCTAAGTATGTGTAGGGTTGCCATAAGCGAAAACTTAATCACGTGACCAAGTCTTTGGTTTATTATTTAAAATCCAAATCCTGATAGATAGTGCTAGTTACTAATAATAATGTTTCTTTTCGTAGATCTAGAAATGTTTTGTTATACACCCTTAATAAAAGCATCAACATCATACCATTATAGTACAGATCTAAGTCACTGATCAGAAAGCAAGCCCCATGAAATTAAGAAATAATTAATTTACATGTTTAACTTTTCTTCTTTGACTTGACAACCCTATAAGTACATTTACTTCGGTGTGTAAAATATTTACCAATCGGTATATTCCTGCGTTTTGCCGCAGCTTACACCTTATTTATATTTCGTTCTCGCTAGTGTGGTCATTGTAATGTTTTTGTGTTGTAACAACGACACGGGGAGAATTGATTATTGCCATTACGTTGTACTTAGGATAAGGATGTACATTTTAGGTGCCTTTGATGTAGATAAGTTTTTTTTAGTAAATGTCAATAAATAAATATACTTATGATGAAGATTTTTATTTACAACTTTAAAGAGAAGGAGTACAGCGATCTAGTCTGGATTGATGTTCTTCAAATTCCTTCAATCACAGAAGCATCATCGGTAAACGACCGCCAGCTAAATCAACGTAACCTATATAAACCATAATACAAACAACAGAAATATAGAAAATCCAGAATCGGGACAACTACTTGTGGATTACACAAATTTTTGTACCGTTTGAGAATCGACCCCACGACCTCCTAGGCCTCCTAAACAATCAAGCTAAATAAATTCATCTCATCCCACATCCCACGTTGACCCTTTTGAACCAAGGCGTGCCTCAATTCTTTATGAGTGGATATTTTTGTAAACCAAATTGTCCGTCAGTCTTGTATCCCGCCAAGTGAATTTGTAAGCAGACACTGTTGAGCCAACGTTTTCTTCTTCTATCACGTTTTTGCTCCTGTAAATAAAAATGTATTTGTATGAACAAATTTATACTAATAGTATAGATGCGCAAGTAAAATGTCAATGTTTCTTTTCACGGCTAAACAGCTGAACCGATCTTGACTTAATATGATATGTCGAAACTTCAAACCCCGGGGTAGGCCATAGGCAATTTTTTACCGATATACCACTCCAGCAAAGCCACGGGCAGAAGTTAGAACATAATATTAAAGAATTTCTATAGTATTTAAAAAAAAAAAGAATAGTAGCAACGTAGGTCACACATTACTAGTGAAAATAATAATCTTCTTTGACATTTACACAGCGTTACCAAGACCCCTTAGATGTTCTATCTCAATACGCAAGACTCATACTAAACAAAACTCCATAATTCACATTAAAAAGTAGACAACCGCCGTCCAAGGACACCTGCACTCAAGAGTCTTAAGTGCTCTGCCCGCCTATGAGGGTGATGAGGGATAGGGAAATGCAGGGAGGGGAAAGAAGAGAGGGGGCGATCAGGACAGGGGAAATGAGGAGAGGGAAGTTGGGCCTCCGGAAACCTCACTCATTTCGGGGAAATGCAACTCAAGCGTTACTTCACAAACGGTTTTCTGTGAGGCCGTGTTATCGCACCGGTGGAGCCGGCCCATTTGTGCCTAAGCATGGCTCTACCGCTGTGTATAGCTGTACATACACACATATACAAGTAAAGGATTATAACTTGTATAAGTAACTTAATTTGTTTATAGTAATTTCATTAGTAAACCACAGCCGATTGTTATGTGTTATTATTTGTAACATGTCTACTGTGTATATATATATATCTTCTTATATATAAAATTCTCGTGTCACAATGTTAGTTACCATACTCCTCCGAAACGGCTGGACCGATTTTTATGAAATTTTGTGTACAAATCAGGTAAGTCTGAGAATCGGCCTACATCAATTTTTTATCTCCAATTTCTTTTTTTTGGACAAAACTTTTGTTTTTGCGGGAACATTTCTAATACGTACAAAGTCGTGGGCAACAGCTAATATATATATATATACATATATATATATATATATATATATGTATAAAAAGTGTACAATAAAGAATTTAATATTTAAATATACACATAGCAAGTCACCTATAACTCGAACTGGGTGATTCTGGGAAGTTCGAGCCATCTAATACACTCTGAGTACCACTGTAGCACTGTGCTGTACCACCAACCCGGCTACTTTACTACTATAATAATCTATTTTTAAATTTCTTTTTACCAAGAAGAAAACAAAAATACCATAGTTTTCGAGTGTATGTCGTTTGCAAAAGGAACATACATACATATATATGTTGCTTTTGCAAACGACTTCAAAAAGGAGGAGGTTCTAAATTCGACTGTATTTTTTTTTTCCTTTTTTTATGTTTGTTATCTCAGAACTTTGGACTACGTGAACAGATCTAAAGATGAAGAAAGCTGAAGAAAGCTGATGCTTCCCGTGTGGTCCCATTTTAATTTGGCCCAGTTCTGACACTGGCATCTATGAGAAAACCATATCAGTCTTAAATTTGCATTGAGCATGTGTGCTACACATGGAAGAATAACTCAATATCACGCCAACCGATTTCGAAGATTATTTTTTTATTGGAAAGGATGTACTTCAAGGGTAGTTAGATGAGTTTGGTCCAGTTGTGACAATGGCATCCATGAGAAAGCCACATAAGTCTTAAATTTTATGATAGACGCATTGAAGTCGGTTGTCTACTTTTGTAAAGTCCGATTATTATTAAATTTATTTTTACCAGGAAGTAAAAAGAACATAGTTTTCGAGTGTATATACATATATATATATGGTGCTTTTTGTCACTCTCTAGAGCATAAAGACCGTATGGTTCGTCATTTGAGGCGTCATTTGAATGATAAAATGCAGTCAAGGTTTATATTTTTATAATATTTGTACTAGTGTACACCCAAATTATCATACCAAAATTGAATCTTTTTAGCTCTTGACTGGCCTGTTGGTCTAGCGGTTAACGATCCTGACTGCTAAGCCGAGGTCGTGGGTTCAATTCGATCACACGTCGTTTGTTCTGTGGCTGGGTGTAATTTATCTATATATGTATGTATTTAGAAATATATAAGTATGTTTATCAGCTGTCTGGTTACCATAGTACAAGCTCTGATTAGTTTGGGATCAGATGGCCGTGTGTGAGATGTGAGGAGTATTTATTATTATTTACTTATTCATTTCATTAAACCGAATATATATAGTCAGAATACTATATATAATATACTCAGAACTATAATAGAAGTAATCACCTCTTTACTTTTGAAATTTTAGACGTCGTAACATAATCCGTTCGTGTAACTTCCTCTGATTCTTTAGACGTCCTCTGATCCTCCTCCGGGATCAAATTAATATTTCGTTCTTCTAGTATTGTTTCTACAACTGGGTCTTGAATATACGATTCGGTTCTTAAGTTAAAGTTGCTATGTTTCTGATAGTAATTGTTGCGTAATGGTTCTGCTTCTGGTACAGAGGCCACAAATAACAACGTCTGTGAAGAAAGAAAAAACGAGATTTTCATGTCAGTTTCTTACTTGTCGTTGTTCCTACTTAGTAAATGAATTTTTACTTTATTTTTCATAGCAATTTACTATATATTTTTCTAATAGTTACATCATTCAATTGGAGTGTGATAAAAGGTGTGCAGTTATTTACTCAATAATAATGTCGCAGAAGCAATACGACGCGAACAACAACAAAAAAACTGCTGCCTAAAGAAACACAGTTCCTTCTTAAAAGAATACCATAACCAGGTATCTGCCGGGAAACAGGGAGTTTCTTTCTAGGGCCCCCTGAGGCCCCGGCCATAAGACCCGGTGACAAACACTTTGTGGTTTCAGTTGGTTGGATTACTGCATTGGCACCAGGCCCAATCCAGCAATGGTAAAAGTATATACTTTTACCATTGCTGGATTGGGCCTGGTGTGCCTGGTGTGTGAGTCGGAGTCTATATATCTTACTAACATACATACTTAAACTGACCTGATCATCTTATCTGATATCCGGGGTTGTTGCAGGTCAAATATATATAGCTACATTGGCTTATTACTAGTACCGCAGGTTACCCAACATAGTGATCTTTTTTTAAAAGATATAAAAAAATATCCGGTATAAAAATAAAAACTACACAATTTCAATTCTTCATGGTCATCGAAATATGGCCTCAAAGTTTACTGACCCCGTGTACACATACATACACATTATTATAATTCGAAAGTGCCTTTTGGGCCTATTTGAAATAAATGCTTTGACTTTGACTTTGAGGCCGAGGCTGGACGGATGGTGTAGCTTTTTAAGTGGTCACTACGCTTAGTCACACAGGACAACTTGTGTAATCCACAAATTGTTCAAGGATGGATCAGCTTATGCTGTAACCATATGTTCATCACACAATCACAAATCTCATCATCCCACATATATCTGGCATACTTATACATACCATTCCCATTCAGTCTCTCGTCTCCAAATACCTTGAGAAGTCTCTCATTTCCATCCTGTATCACTCTAACCCCTTGCATTAAATTCTCTAAACATGACAATTTGTTCATTCGTCCTAAGCATCAATAAAACCCCTCGCAGTTCAAGACTCGCAAGTGCGCTGCCCTCCTTTTGATGGTGATGAAGGGTTTGCAAAAGCGGTGAGGGAGAAGAGGGGAAGCGAGTGAGGAGAGGGGGAATGAGGGTAGAGAAAAGAGGAGAGAGGGAGATATACCTCCGGAAACTTCACAAATTTCGGCAAAATGCGTCTAGCCGCCCCGTTCGTGTCACACCACGACTCTCCCACGAAAAAATTGTACATTTCAAAAAATTTTTAGAAAGTTAATAATGCAGTTTGGGTTTTATAGTTTTTCTAGTAGCACTGTAATTTCTTCTGCTTGTTTTACACACCCCCATTTTTTGACGAAACATTTAGATATGATTATTTTGTTCCCAATAAAGACTTACCAGGATTAGATGCATTACATATGTTCCAGATTCCATTATTCCTTATATGATACAGCACTAATTGTGTGTTACGTAATTGCACAACTCAAGACTTGACTGGAATCTATCACGCACTGCCTATTTGTGCCTATATTTAGACATAGGCGTACACTATAGACAGTTCTTCATTAAATTAATATGTTACTACGCAAATGAAGTTATAATTAAATAACTTTTTCAGTTATTTTCTTTTTATTTCCTTCTTGAGGTAAGAAGTCACCATAGTGAAGTTTACAGGCTTGACCAAAATAGGTGAGATGAAGATAAGGAATAGGTGAGATGAAGATAAGGAACCTGTAATCAAGCCTCGCCGAATTGCGAAATGAACCGACTCGACAAATCGACCGACTTTTTACTTCTTTTCAAGATAGTCGGTTGGGCTAGTTACTACTATTTTCCCGAAATTAGTGAGGTTTCCGGAAGCCCAACTCCTCCTCTCCTTAACAATATATGTATATATAAATGTTAAATGAGCCTTCTTTTTTTCATCAAATTAAAGTGTAGCGAAATACTTAACAATATAGACAAGTTATATACTTACCTACCTTTTTGTAGGTATAAATCTTTTTGCAGTTATCGAAGTAGGTAGAGACTCAGAGGTCAGTTGGGGTCAAGATAACATTGAAGTATCAGCAGTACATTTGTTCATAGTAACGTATGGTTTCTGTATCTAGAGATGAGGCTATTGACCTGATCAGTAACAAAGAGATTTTGAGATATGTTTTTATGAGGATTATATAAGCTTCTGTAATAACTATAAGCTATGAGGATCTTGGAGATCTAATTTAAATAATCTTAAAACCTGACCTGATCTGATAATGGAATAAAATAATGGATGTGGATTCTGGAACTCTTCGATGGTTACTCTTCACATCGAGTTTGGGCTCATTCGATTTGTTTTAACCGACTTAAAAAACGGAGTAGGTTCTATATTCGACTATATGTTTTTTTATGTATGTTAAGCGATTTCTTCGCCAATCGTAGAGCGGTTTTCATTTTTTTATAAGTATTAGGAGGAATTGAAAGACGCATCGAAGACGGATATCTACTTTTTTTTTAAGGCAATTATTAACATGCGAATACTTTATTACTTGTTAAAAAAAAGTATTATTTTTACTGTTATCTTCAATGTTAGTTGATTTTAATCTTCAATGTTAGTTTTACCTCACTACTTTTATATTATCTTCTACCAACATACAGTCTTATAAATTTATAAAAAAAAGAAAACATACACAAATGTAAGCCCAACCAAGAAAAACTTACTACAAAATACTTTTAAATAATTAGTTCACGTCAAAAGACAGTTCACTTTAAAGTCTGGTAAATGCGGAACAGTTGCTTTGAAACTAGGTACTGTACAGCAAAATGTGTATCCTTCTGCCGGATTATCAGGATGCCACGTTAGCCAGTCGAAATCCATATGATTCCTGCACAAGTCTTCACAGAAGAACATTTCTCTTGCTTCTGAAGGTGTATAATAAGGATTATTTATACCAACAAATGCGATACCACACTTGCTTGTAAGATCGTAAACCACTTTATAAAAATATTCTGGTATAGGTATTACTGGATTGTTATTCTCATCAGTATATAAATACATTTCTATTCTTCTCCCGTATTCATCGGCAAGCTTTGTGACTCCAAAAGTTCCAGTATAAATGATTGTACTGCGACCAACTGAGTGAATATGATTCCTAAGATCCACCTCCAACTGATTCCAATTTCCTCCATTGAAGCCTACCCACTGAGGAGCACAGTTGACGTAATGAAATGTGGCTCTCTCAGTGAATGCAAACGCAAAGTCCGTTTTCGCCGCCAAATGTCCTCTTGAAAGAAATTGCGTCTTCGTTAGGTAATTATCAGCAAGAGTTCCTATAAGCTGAGCCACTGCGGATTTTTGGCCTCCTGGAGAAAAAAGTGAATTCACTGGTACATGATATCCATAGACATCATCCGCTTTAAAAAAGGGTCTTTCAACTCTGGTCTGATAAAATGCGTTATATGGTTTTTGGGTGTACTTAGAATATATAGCATTTAGGGCCCCTTCATCAAAGCACGACTCGTAAACTGGATAAAAATTATTTTCAACTGCGTACCCAACTTCAAAGATTTGATGGTTGTTATAGCAGCTTCGGTTTGTTCGTTGGCTCTTATAGTTTGGAGGGAGTAAACATTTGAATTCACGGAAAGATCCTGGGCCATTTAGCCATTCCTCGTTTTTGAAACTGTCCCCTTCTACACAAGTGATGGTGGCTGTGTTCAGAGATCTTGAAGCCAACGGATGTGTAAGAGGACCTCCTTCTTCACAACTCAACGTTAATGAATCACCGTGGTTCAGTTCGATGTTACCAAATGCGTCTGTAGGCTCTAGAAATTTATTATTCTTTATTATAACTGGTAAAGGTTCACCAAAGTGTTGGCGTGTGTTTAATCTACATTTCTGATTATTATGTAGATTCAGGGCACACAAAACTAACATAATAATCCGATGTATCCCCATTTTTGTAGGTTAACGTGTTTATATAATCATATCTAATATAAGAACAAAAACCGGCAATTTTTATAACTGTTTTTAATGATTTGAGAATTTTATATTTACTTTTAGATTGACATATTATGACATTGGAGGACAACAAACATTGACAGTGAATGCAATAAGCAGTACTTATTTATAAAAACGATACTAGAAATTTTAGCAATCGCAGATTTTATCTTTTCGAAAGTATTTATGCAGAATGGAAGGAATCTATTGTTCTAATCTGAAAGACAAACCACTCGGACAACTTTTAGGGTCGTAAAGGAAAATTCATTATTATTAATATAAAAACACGACTTTGAAACAGAGAATTCAACCTTTAATTTAATTTATAAGACTAATATAATAGCCAGGATAATAAGTAATAAGAGGTTTGTTATTAAACAACCAGTACATTGAGAGGTCAATGTAATCGTACTCGCATTTACAAAAAAGTGCGTGGTCAATAGAATATTTACATTTTATTGAACTGACTGTGGTGTCATTACATTCGAAAACCATATATTTATATCATATTTCTAACAAATTAAACACAAATTATATGAAAAAAAAATACATGCTTTGTGGTTATTCGTTTATTCAAATATAGGCAACCACAACTTTAATATATAGAGTTTGTATTATTTAATTAATGAAACGTTACAACATAAAAATAAAGGCAACATACTTAAAATAAATAAACTAAAATAAAAATTGACTTGCGACTATTGAGTTTCGGGTGTCCAATAGTCGCTAACAGGTGACCCCTCTGGTCGTTTGTCCTGCTATGTTATAATAAATATTCTAGAAGTTAGATAAAATGCTAAATTGATGGAATTGTATCTAAAAGAAAACAGTGAAGCTTAGGGGATACGTTAGTTATCTGAGCTGTGTTTCTTTTAAATTAGATCCTTCTTACCCTGTGCGATTTAGTTTAGTAGTTTAGTCTAGTAGTTAGTTAGTAGATTAGAAATAATACAGTATCCTTAGCATCATGATCAAAGTTTGGTTACACGGATAGTAAGTTTCGTTCTGACGCCTATTAGTTTGAGGCCGTACAGCAATGACCGCTTTTCACAAGGTAGTCGTATGTCGTTTGAGGGTCTTACAACTTACGTTTAACGATCTCCAGCACTCAACTGTGGATATGTTGTGCGATTGGTTTGCGTTTGATTGTTTTCATGTTTGACATTAAGTAAACTTCAGAAAGATGTATCATCTGTTTATTATTATGCTATATTTGTTACTGTTGTGGCGACCTCTTCATACATCAACATCATCTACCGACTACCGACGCGCATGTCACAAGCTTTGAGATTGTTAGATCACTTTGTTGATTATGTAAATGCCTATCTTTATATATATAATTCTTCTGTGAGTGTGTATGACACTGAACTCCTCCTAAACGGCTGGACCGATTTGAACGATTTTTTTTGTGTGCGTTTGGGTGGAGCCCTGGATGGTTTAGATTCACAAATCAGCCCGGCAGATGGCGCTGCAGTCGGTGTCTAGGTTATTTATCTACACTGCAACATCAGGACAACGTCTGACGGGTCCGCTAGTATAACTATATAACTTGCGTAGTTCGACGCGTACATATGTGTCTTATCTCCGTGTTTTGAACATAGTACTCGTATCTTACATTGTTAGCTGAAATAGCAAAAAAAATCAAAGATAACGTTTCTTAAATACCTACCTATTATAGGACACCTCTTTGAACACTGATTCAGAGTATAAGTAGTGGGAAAAAACCGGCCAAGTGCGAGTCGGACTCGTGTACGAAGAGTTCCGTAACATCATCTATAAAAATGGCAAAAAAATCACGTTTGTTGTATAAATATTTGTTTTATTTTAATTTAATCATTTATTTTTAAAGTGAGTACATAACTAAATATTCTGTCAATATTTCATAAGTCCACCTATTGTCGTTATCAATATCGAACAAAAACGAGCAAGAGAGAATTTGTGATATGGGAGCCCCATTAAATATTTATTTTATTCTGTTTTTTATTATTTGTTGTTATAGCGTCCACAGAAATTCATCATCTGTGAGTTTTAACTGTATAACTGTCACGGAGATATTCATGAGATACAGTCTGCTCATAGACGGACAGACGGACAGCGGACTCAGTAATAGGGTCCCGCTTTACACTTTGGGTAAGTACTTAAATGTATAAGTTTAAAACTAAGTTCGTCTGTGAAATCTTAGATCTCTTACTATTACGTTGTTACTGATTGCTATCCACCATACAGTGCCCGGTTGACTTCATATTGCCCCCCTATTTTGTAAGCGGGATTAAATAACAGTAAGCCAAATGGGGGTGTTTGATACGGTTCTGCCTTTCCCTTCGGGGATTGAGGCGTATGATAGACAAGACAGTGGCATTACTTGTGCCAACCTCATTTATACTTCATTTGGTAATTGACAGGCCTCTTGGTCTAATAGTAAGTTGTGACCAGAATGCTTTGTTTACGTCGGAGTCTGGTTTGGTCATAAAATAAAACGTTGATCATAAAACTTAGAATAAATCCATTAAAAGTGTCACTTAATTAAGATTGCTTTACAACTCGATTAAATACAGTTTTTAACTAGTACTTCACACATGATCAGTGAATTAAAGGCACGTAGCTAATTGTACAATTTCATTACGTCTCGGCTGTAATTAAGTTTCAACACATTTTTAAAACCTGGCTACCACGACAAAGTAAAAATTGGTGAAGGTAAATTTGTAAATACATACCTAGTAAAATTTTGGTCACAACTTTGCTTTTGTAATGAATATTTTCTCATCTAAATACAAATCCCTCTCTAGGAATTATTCCTGTGAAGTCCCCCGCGGACACCAACCGACCGACCAACAACGAACACAACGAACACCCTGACTCATGACAACTGCTTATGGATTTTTGTCCCGTATGGGAATCGAACCGACGACCTCCGGCTTAACAGTCAGTGTTACTAACCACTAGATCAAAAACCCAGTTACCCCTTATCTTTTCTATATTCCATAACCTAACAGAAGTTATATGAAGGTACTTTATTTCCGTGAGGCATTGAGATGGCAATGCCAGATTATTCAAAATTCTGTCCAAAGATTAATATGTATTATAATAGGGCTATTAAAATTAATAATCACTCATTAATTCCACTCGCAAAAACCTTTTTTTCAAGTAATTACTTCTTATGGGAGGGTAAACCGCTTCGTTACGTAACGCGTTACGGCGCCAGTCTGTCTGGCTTCCTGTCTCCCTCACGCATACGGCACTGGTACTTTAGTTTAAGTTATCACTTCTGTCGGGCGAGACGCACACTTCTTTTCTTATAGTTGTGACTCCTATAACTTGGGCATATGGTTTCTATATTATGCTATTAAACTCTTAAAAAAGCTACTATAAGGTCTCTAAAAATTGAAATCTGTAAGGTATATTATTCTATATGGTGTAACTTAGAGACAACGCAGGTAATCCCCGTTTCTGTAGTTTGGGGCGGTGACATCGGCAGCTTTATCATCACTTTTTGCCAACGAAACGATGACTTTTTCACGTGCTTTTTTATCAGAACAGATACATGTAAAAACATACAAAAAACATTTTAAGAATGTATTTTTAAAACAACAACTGAATCAACAAAAAATTAATAAATAGTATTTATAGTAAATGGTGACTTTATACCTCTAACGTTATTATCAAGCTAAATCTGTGAGAGACTAGACAGAGAACAAAATGCCTAATTCTGAAGGTACTCGTATTCGGACTACGGATTCCAAGCGCAATGATATTTTATTAAGCAGCAATTATTAAATACAACCAAGCCAACCCCCAAGAAAAATTAAACAGCGCTCATCTTGGTTACGCCGGCACGAAAACGCCAATTTATGTTGCAGAGCATCTCTCACCCACCAACCGAGCCCTTCACACAGCAACGAGGATCAAAGCTAAGGAGAAGGACTACAAGTACGTGTGGATCAGAAATGGTAGGATATTTGTCAGAAAAACCGATGGCGCAGAATGCATTCAAATCAAAAGCATAAATGGGCTAAGTAAAATAATATAGTGGGTTTGCTCTTATTGTTTATTTTTGTTTTTTGTTTAAATTACTTTAATGCAAGTCTTGGACTTAATTCCTGTAAAATTCAAGGATATCTCAATTTTTTACCAGAATTGTAGAGGTTTGCGAACAAAAACTTATGTTTTTTACTGTAATTTGTGTTGCATGAATTATGATGTTATTATTCTATATTGGTTAAACAGAAACATACAAAGCAGTGAGCTGTTTGACGATAGATATGTGGTTTACCGTAGGGATAGGGAATCTACTGGGTTTCAAAGCAATAAAGACGGAGGTGGAGTACTCATTGCAGTTAACAAAAACATTAACTCAACGCATATCGAACACTGGCAAAGTAAATGTGAAGACCTCTGGGTCACTATTTGTATATCTTCTTCTGGTACATCTCGTCGTGTGGCTCTCTGCGCGGTTTACTTCCCTCCACCTGTATGTCCGTCGGGTCTGGAACACTTTATGGAGCATTGTAACAAAGTACTTGACTCAACGGACATGCCAATTTGTGTGATTGGCGATTTTAACCTAGGCAAAATTAACTGGGACGTAAACGGAGGATGTGATCCTTTACCTAAAGCTTGCCTGACGCTCTTGGACTTTGTAAGGGTTGGTCAATTGGTACAGCATAACCATGTAAAGAACCACTCTGGACGTGTGCTAGATCTAGTGCTATCAACGGTGCCCTCATGCTCAGTTAACGAGTCAAGTTCATTCCTTACTGTTATCGATAAGTTTCATCCTGCCCTTGATATATCACTTTCATTAGCTAGGGACTGTAAGCTGCCATATAATAAGCTGATCTGTAGGCCAAATTTTTACAAAGCCAATTATGTGGAAATTAACCAGTATTTGAATGATTTAAACTGGAGAGAAATTTTCAATAATACTGGGGATGTGAATGAAATGGTTGCAGTATTTTACAATTATTTGGGTAACATTATTGGAAGATACGTGCCTTTTCGTAAATCAAAGAACTGTTGCTACCCGCCATGGTTCAATAAGTCATTAATCAACTGTTTAAAAGAGACAAATAGGCTAAGAATTCGATATAAGAAATACAAAAATCCCTTGGATGAAATTGAATTGAAATTGGTTTCAAAGAGATGTGAAAAATTAGCAATGAACCTATACAATGATTATATAAAGAACGTGGAAGAAGACATTACAGACAATCCGAAGTTGTTCTGGAGTTACGTAAAAGCCAAGCGCGGCGGGTCCAGTGCTTACCCATTATCTATGACGGACGGACAGACTGTGACGTCTGAAGGCTCTGAAATCTGTAATATATTTGCCAATTACTTCTCGTCCGTATATACATCTGATAACGATAAAGAATCTTACTATAACTCAAAATTTCTCCAAGCTCTACATGGTAATGGTCAGTGTCTGTCCAGTCCAGTGATCGACCCCGGAATGTTACTTAAGAAACTAAAAACCATTAACATAAATAAGGGGCCAGGTCCTGATGGCATACCACCTATCTTTATCTCTTCATGTGCAACTGCTCTGGTACTTCCTTTGCTAATAATTTATAACACGTCTCTTGCGACAGGTATTTTTCCACTGGAATGGAAAAACTCCAAAGTGGTACCAGTTTACAAGTCGGAAAATAAAAACCTAATTTACAACTACAGACCCATATCTGTTTTGTCCAGCTTTGCAAAGATTTTGGAATCTGTTATCTGCCCGCACATTCAGGAGCATCTTAGAATGTACCTTAGCGAACACCAGCACGGTTTTGTTGCATCGAGATCTACAACCACGAACTTAGTGACATTCACGGAATCATTGATCCAGGCTGTGGACGCAAGCAAACAATTTGATGTGATATACACGGATTTCAGCAAGGCCTTTGACAAAATGTCCCATTCCGTACTAATTAACAAGCTATCTGCTTACGGTATAACGGGCCCTTTTCTGGACTGGTTTAGGTCATACCTGTCGGAGCGCGAGTTCTACGTCGTTGTAAATGGCTTCCAATCCCCAGCGTACATAATAAACTCAGGCGCTCCTCAAGGTTCGCATTTGGCTCCAATTTTGTTTAACATCTTTATTAACGATCTCCCTCAATTTTTCCGCTATTCTGAACCTTACTTATATGCCGATGACTTAAAATTTACCCGAAAAATTGAAGCTCTAAGAGACACCGAACTGTTGCAATATGATCTTGACCGGGTTATCGTTTGGTGTAAAAATAACAAAATGCAGCTAAACTCTAAAAAGTGTTACCATATGAAATTCACAAGAAACATTAGCTATATCAAATCCGAATACCACATTAACCATGATAAAGTGCAAGAGGTGGACGCAATCAAAGATTAGGTGTTATATTTGATAGAAAGGTCACTTTTGTTGCTCATATAGAGTATATAATAAAAAAATCTTCAAAAATGTTGGGGTTCGTACTTCGTAATAGTAAGGGCTTTCGAAAGAGAAGGACCAAACTAATGCTCTATAACGTTCTCGTGCGAAGTGTATTAGAATACTGCAGCGTTGTGTGGAGACCTCACTATGCTAGTCACATGATGCGTTTAGAACGCGTACAGAAACGATTGATGTGGCACCTAGCGTTCAGTGAAGGTAAATATAAGAGCTTGCCATCCTACAATACTCGTCTGCAGTACTTCAAAGTGCCAGCTTTATCCACACGTAGAAATGTTATCGATGCTGTATTCCTTTACAAATTATTGAGAAATAAAATTGACTGTCCCAATTTATTAAGTCTCATCAGATTGCGAGTTCCATCTAGATATCCAAGGAATAACATCACACCGCTGTGCCCACCTTTGCGCCGAACTATACTCGGTTCACATTCGCCTACAGCCAGGTTAAGCAAGCTCATTAACAGTTGTAGCGACTTGTTAGACATACACCATGACAAGATTCGTGATTTCTGTAAAGTAATTATAAATAACCGTAACATCTAGTCCATTAACAATTTAATGAAATCAAAATCAAATGTCTGATTATATTATATAATTTAATCTTAAACAAGTGTTCTTCCTGTCGTAATGTGTTTAATTAATTTCATTTAATTTATCTTGTTGTAAGTGCATCATAAATGAGTTGTATTGATTTGTTTGATGTCTTATTTTGATATAATTGTATGTTTTACTGACACTATTGATTCTATCTTAATTTGTTCATCTTCCATATTTTTTACTATAATATTAGAATTGTTATAATTTATTATTATATTGCTATTATTGTTATTATTTTTAATTTATACCGTTTTTTGTGCACGCGGTGTTAGCCTATAATTAATTGTTACACCAGCAAATGTTGTTTAGTTGATAAATAGTAAATGTAATGTGTAAACAATTGTTGGCTAACCTTAAATAAATAAATAAATAAATAAATTTATTAAAAGGTTTAAATGTTAAGTAAATCACTATTTTGGTTATTTAGGTTATTTCTCAGTGGGGGATTACGTTGGAGATTAACGTGTTAGAGATCCACAGGTTATTTCAAATACTCAATACAATATAATGTTTGAGCTAAAATGTTTCTCATTTTCCATCTTTTGTATTATTTATTTTATTTTATTTATCTCTTTATTGTACACCATACAAGAAATGGAAAAAATATATATATAGACATGCATGTATTACGGTATAGCAATTGGCGGTCTTATCACTCACGGTGATTTCTTCCAGACAACCTTTATACGGATATTATGACATCAAATTAGGGGTAGTCGAAGGTGTACTATTCTAATAACATGAATATATGTACTTAATATCATATATAATACTAACATATAAGTAAATAAATATATACATATCCATATATATATATATATATATATATATATATATATATATATATATATAGGAACATACATATTTATAATGACAAGAAGTAGTTTACCACTTGCTTTTTACATATAAGTATGGATTTGGCTTGTCGAATATCCAGTGGTAAATTATTCCACAGCCTGACTGCTTGCACCGAGAACGATTTGTCAATGAATTGTGTGGTATGTCTGGGCATTTTCAGCTTCAAATTCTCTGACGATCTCAGGTTCCTGCCATGTGTGTTATATAAGAACTCAAAACGTTCTTTAAGATAAGAGGGAGTATGTGGATGGAACAGAGTACTGTAAAGAAGAGAAAGAATATGAACATTCCGGCGAAGGCGTATAGGTAGCCACTTGAGCTTTGAACGATACTGTGAGATATGATCATATTTCCGTAACCCGAATATGAATCTTATGCAGACGTTTTGGAGTCGCTCAAGTTTGTTCAGTTGGTCTTCGGTGAGATCTAGATAGCTGACGTCACCATAGTCAAGAATAGGAAGGAGAAGAGATTGTGCTAAAGAAATTTTGGTATTGACAGGAAGAAAGTTGCGAAGTCTGCGCAGCGACCCCGCAGTGGCAAATATTTTCCGACTGACTTCACTTATGTGGGGGCTCCATGACAAGAACCGATCCATATAGATCCCCAAGTTTTTGACTTTGTCACTATATGGAATAATGGAACCATCGCAATAGATAGCGGGTAGATGTTGCCTGTTTATTAATGTTTCTTACTTCTTCCTTTTTAACTTCTTTTTCCTTGCTTTGCAGTTACCTTATTTCAATTACCTTATCTGAAAACGGTAGTTATAGATCAACACAGACAGCTATTTAATAATCCTATCTTTTTAATATTAATTTTACAGTTGCGGTGACGCTGTGTGTATTGGTCTAAATTTTAAATATTTTAACAGGAGTATTTCAAATATATGCCCAACAGTTTTATAAAGTAGAAGTAGAAGTAGAAGTAGTAAGAAATTCAATTTAAAAATGTTATTACTTAAAAAACATATTTATTATCATAAAATAATGTTCCTCTAATTATTATTAGTATTATAATATTACTTGCTGATACAGAATGGTTAATGAGCGCAATAATATCTACCTAGTATATATGTTGTACGGACTTCTTGATAATATCCTTGCAAAATTTAAATTAAATTTATTCAGTACTTTTGCGTTATACCCAGACATGAATATAGACAAACACCAATAAAATCTAAAAACTATATTTTTTGGCATCAGTATCGTTCCTAAAATACGTAGTAAGTACTTTCTTTAAAATATATTCAATGTACAGTTTATACTTTTTTACAAATTTATTATATGTATGTATAAATGTTTATTTTTATCCAAATTCGTTTATGGATTACAATATTTATAAAAAACTTATCTCGATAGATCTAGTATATAAACCTATAGCGAAAGCGAGCTGATTCTTAAATATCTTTTTTATGTAGTGGCATGGTGTTGCGTTTCATGTTTCTCTGCATTTACTCAATGTGACAAGTGATGAGCATGTCAATACAGGACGTAATCAATACCACCAGAAATTGATAACATCTCTGTCATTTTACTTCCCAAACATGAAATTGCAATAACCTAAAATGGATAGACACAGTTGATAATAAATATTATCTTCTTAACTGTTTATTGTTATCGAAACTAAATGCCTATAAGTTTTTAAGTACATTTAAAACTTCACTTATTTGTACGATAATAATGATGATGAAATAGACCCCTAACCCTAGGAGTTTCTTGCCTGTTCTTCTCCATAGGATCTATGTATTGGAACAGGCAACTAGCTTTACGACTGTTTTACTGTTTAGTTGAAATAAATGGTTTTGATTTTGGTTTTGATTTTCATTTAGGTCCGTTTTATTCAAGAGCCCAATGAAAGTGATAGAATAAACTATAAAATAAACCCTGTATTTAATAAATTCAAGGCAGGTATAGGCTGCAAATAGTTGAGTCGTAATAAAAACATTAGGTTTAGTTTGAATACTCGTTCAATTCACCCGACTTCAGAAAATGAGTATCACTTTCATCATTGAATTTTCTGCGTCATTGTTCTCCTGCAGAAATATAATTTATTTAGGTAACTGGGCTAAAATGCTGTCCTATTTTAGTGGAGTTCAAAATATTTTTATTTTATCAGAAATTATTTATACTTTTAAAGATTTTTGCCCGGTAAACAATTTGGAAGTAAAAAACTAACACTCGCCTTTTGTTACATAAAAGCAATAGGTAGTACCTAGTTATAACCCGCTAAAAGTAGATGTATCACACTATTTTTGACTTAAAAAAAAGATAAAGAAAAAAGTAGATAGATGTTTCTAAAAAAAATAAAAACGATAAAAAAATACTTTAAATTGTAAACGCATTTCAAAATCTTATTACATGATAAAATTCAGATTTGTTTACAATAGGATCGCCGCAGGAGTTTACTCCGAACCGATTTTCTTTTTTCTTTAAGAAATCTCAGTCTCAGAATTATTAGTTCTGTCCTAACTCCTATTTAATCATTCATACTATATTTTAAACTATTATGTCGACTCCAACGAACCTAAACATTTAACAATGTTAAACTCAATGTTCCGTCACAAGAAAAGTGGGTGTATTGCAGAGAGCCCTCGTTATCTGGAGAGGAGAACTCTGGTGTTAAAAGTGTTATGGGATCGTTTGAAATCAAAGTATTCGTGATTAACGGATTTTCTTAAGAGCCACCGAACAGAGAACATATTCGTCTATCCCCCTATGTCATATATGAAATTAATAAAAATTTTGATGTTGCTACAGTAAAACATGTTGTACTTTATGCAATATTAACTCAACACCCTTTAACCATGTTTTTTGCAAATAAATATTCTGATTCTGCTTTATCCGGCCTATTTTCGTCATCCAAATACTACTAAAGAATAAATTATAACGCCAACATTTAAAATAAAAAATAAAATTGTAAAATTTCCAACATTCAAAATCTATTTAATATAGTTTTATTTTTTATTTTTTAGATACTATAGGGGGACAGACGAACAGACGGTATACAAACCTGATGATAAGTGACAACCGCCGTCCATGGACACCCGTAACTGCGGGGAGGGGAAAGAAGAGAGGGGGGATATGGTGATGGAAAAAGGAGGAAGAAGATCAGGGGAGTTGGGCCTCCGGAACCTCACTCAATTCTGGGAAATGCAACGCAAGCGTTACTTCACAACCGGTTTTCTGTGAGACCGTGGTATCGCACCGCTCAAGCCGGCCCATTCGTGCCTACGCATGGGTCTACCACTTTATATTACGCACTAAGGGTTTCGTACCATTATCTATAAAAACGGCAAAAAAATCACGGTTTTTATATGGCAGCCCAATTAAAAATTTGTATTATTTTAATAAATATATAACTAAATATACTGTGAATATTTCAAGCGTCTACCTGTTGCCGTTATCAATATCGAGCAAAAACGAGCAATAAAATCCCATTTGTTGCATGGGAGCCCCCTAAATAGGTATTTTATTCTGGTTTTTAGTATTTGTTGTTATAGTGGCAACAGAAATACATCATCTGTTAAAAATTTCAGCTGTCTAGCTATCACGGTTCATGGGATACAGCCTGGTGACAGGCGGACAGACAGACAGACAAACGGACAGCGGAGTCTCAGTAATAGAGTCCCGTTTTACCCTTTGGGTACGGAACCCTAACAACTGTTGACCTCGAGATCTTCGTTCCAGAATTACGATTAATTCATACATTAAATTCATTACGATTCATACGATCATACAGAGACCACGTTCGAGAATTACGAGTTGACGTGTCATTAGTCACTACAAATTATCAAATGAACGTGAAAAGATCAAACTACATTCGTGGTATAGTTAATAATTAGGACAGAGGTTCCTCATTCCCGTATCATCACGCGTTTAGAACAGACGTATTGAGACTTATAATTGTATATTTGATTACAAACAAACCTTTGTAGTGGCATTAGGTAAACAAAAACATTCGCGGCGTGACTGATTGATTATGAAACTAGAAGTGATATGATATAGAATAAATATACTTGTCGGAGGGTCTTGTTAACCGCAATATGACTCGGATTTGTGTAAGTGTTTTCTATTATTTATTCAACCGTTATATGTATATCAACTTGTAACTAATTTATTGTATAAAATTCCAACAAATTTTTAATAAGAAAACGTGCGTCTGTAGAAATGAAGTTCTTATGACAAATATTTCAATGACGATAATTAAATTTAAAAAAGTATATAACGGACTTCAAAATATCATAAGTTTTTACCTTTAGAAGAGTAAGTCTTAAATTTAAAACATTATTAAATCTTTTAATGTTAAAGGAAGTATTGAAATCGGTTCACAAATACCGAATATATTGATTGACATACACACAAAAGATAAATATTAATCGAATCGGTTGAAGAAGAGGAACTGATTTAGAAGTCTGTTTGTAATAACAAAACCTAGTTCTAAAATAATGTATTTATCAAATGAAGAGCGTTTTATTTTTAACAGAGCTGGTAACAATATCCTAAATTAATGAGCTCACACCGTGTCACATACATACATTAATAACGTCAAATTGTTAAATTATACCAAGTTGTATTAATTTTGTGGTTAAAAATACGACATGCCCTCTTTTCCTTTTATAATACCAATTCAAAACACCTTTAAGCTTTTATAATACCAATATTGTGACTATTGCCTTGCCAATGAAATGCCTTTAGGTCAGGTAATACTGCTTAACTAGAGTTTTCTATAACAGGAACGTACCAGACCAATCAGACAGCTTAATGTCAAGCAGAAATCTGCTTTTGCAATATTAAAGCGATGAGCGTGAGTTTGCGATGATAGCGATATAAGGTATCACTTAGGTTGTGGACGTTTATTTCCGGATGTGTTACGAATCTTTGATGCGTTAAAAGAGAAGATAAAACAGACGATTAAAAATAATAATATAATTGTATATAGAAAGAAAGGGCAGGTCAGTAGTACCTAAAACCAGAGGTGGGCTTGAAGGAAAGGTTTGATGAAGACGCGTGAGGTATGTAAAGATGCTGTTATCTGGCTACCCCAGTGGGACTGTGGAAGATGAAAAGCGTGAGCCTGTGTACAATCAATCAATTAGCCTACTGCAGTCCACTGCACGACATAGCACAAGGTCTTCAGAATCCAGTCTATCCCAGTTTCCTTCGTTAGGTCATTGATCTATCTATCTGGTTACGTTGGCCTACGTTTCGGTTACCGAGTCATTGTGGATACCTAGAGTCCTAGAGTTGATACTCTAGGACTCGTTTTTCCTTCAGCCATCAGCCTTTTGGCATATGTGGCCAGCCCAATACCACTTCATCTTATTAATTCTGCGAGCTATGTCGGTAACTTTGGTTCTTTTTCAGAAGACTTCATTTTGAATTTTATCTTTCAAAAACTCCTAAATAGACGACTGCACGACTTTCAACGTGTAGACTTGCCCTAATGTCAATGCCCCCGTTCGTATACGAGTCTATGTTCGTATGTAAGAATATCGCCCGTTCTTCAGAGCCGCTTCAGGGTCAATACGCGAACTACTCGAACCTCGAACTCTTACCCCAATTTACATTCTTCCTTTGTCTAGAATGATAAATGATTTCATTTTCATGGAGGATTGGCGTCATGCAGGCAGCCGAACCATAAAGGAAGCAAGCCAAATTATAGCCCTATTGCAATATCAAATTATTTTGCACCGACCTCAAATAAAATTGGGAAAAGAGCAGGAAGGTGATAATAAAATATTTTGTTTGTTTGTCATATGTACTTACTTTTATATGATATATTTTCTTTATTGAAATGCGCAATAAAATACTTACAAAAGATATTTATAAAATTTATGCATAGATGACTTGACATCCTCAGTAATTATCTGCTAAGAGACACGTGAAGGACAGTATTTTTCCATAGCACAGGAATGTTAAACTAATTGCATACAATAAATAGAGTTTTAGTCGTAATAATTACAAATATGTGTGTTATTTTAATCAATATTTTAAATAGTGGCACTTCAATCAGAAATTCAATATTTTGTTATTCGAACATCTAATCATTATATATTTATAACTAAAAAGCGAGCGTGTTGTTTTGCTGGCATGTACAAATCCTACACAATATACCAATTTCGTAACTTACGTAACCACTCCTTATACATATTTTTGATTGATGATTACGCCATTCAACAAAATGCCATTTTTTTATGAGATTGGGGGCAAACGAGCGTACGGGTCCGACTACCGCCGCCCAGCGGCAAATGCGTTGCGGGCCTTTTAAGTGGGCGTACACTGTTTTCTTGAAAGTTTGAAGGAAATAAATTAGAAATCAGATTTTTAAAGGCATATTTTTCATATAGTGCCGTTTAATTGTTCTTTGATCTAGCATTGAATATGATCTTGGTGAAGAAATCGCTTAACATCGATAAAAAAAGATGCATAAAATCAAACATATCACATCTTCTTTTTAAGTCGGTTAAAATCGAGCGTATTTTTTGTAAATAGTTTTAGTTCTTCTCAAATTTGGTAACAAATTTAAAGAAATATAAAGTATAATGATTAGCTATTGCAGATTATGACGTAACATGTTTTGTCACACAAGTGTTTTACAAAACGTATAGATATGTCATTTTCTGAAGAGACACCTCTTTGACTGGATAGTCAATACTTACTCCGTACTAACTACCTAGATGCTAAATCGATTGATTATCGAGTTACCTCTAATAAGTTCATCCTTGATAAGGGATATTGGTCGTTGAAATAATTATCTTCTGTCCGACAAGTGGCCTTAGCAACTGGTCATCGCTCTCGTTAATTATGTTTGGGTCACATAATTAACGAGAGCGATGACCAGTTACTCATCATTCAAATATTAATAGTTTAAATTAGTCTGGTTAGTTAGTCATGCGCGATTGATAATCTTCTTTGTCAAATTCCATTCGAAAATTTTAATATAATGCAATATGCTATTTAATAAAGAACCATATTGAGTATATATTTATACTTACTACAGACATTTCACACATGGCCGTCTGTTCCAAAATTAAGCAGAGCTTCTACTATGATAACCAGACTGCTGATAAATATATGTACCTACTTATATATACATGAACACAGAACAAATGATCGTGCTCATCATACAAATATTGGTCCTGGATGGGAATTAAACCTATGACCTATCTGGCTTAGCAGCCAGGATAAACGAGCGGACTTTAAGTGAATGTACAACTCCAATTCAAGAGTCGTAACTGCCCGCCTTCGAGAGCGGAGAGAGGGGAAATGAAAGACTTGATTGTATTTACTTTTTTCTTTATCCCTAAAGTTCATTCAAACATGCATATTGGTAAAACTAGATAGTCTATGTATGATCCAGGTGATGAAGTAGAAGTTATGGTACCAATAAAAATGAACATCGTTTCCTGAGTAGGTCTGTAAAATTAATTACATATATGCCAAGCTCCGCATTCTCAGTTTTTGCCGTTTTCTTTAAAGTGTCAAATTACAGTGTCAAATCAGCTTTTTGTGGTGCAAAAGATGATAAAAACAATTCTATGATAACTTTGTTATTCACCTATGTACATGCGATGCTACGACGTCAATTCATTGTACGATGTACTTACTATAAAAACGGTATGTGTCCATTTGCAATGACTTGTAAGTCATTATCCAAATTGAAACAACCTGAATGAATACGATTGTCTGAAATTAGTTTAATTATAACTTAAACTATATAGTTTATATAAAAAAAAATATTATCTTATAACCAACCTATTGAAACTGTTTTTTTTTATTTCATTAGTTTTGTCATTAAAGGTGCCTATTAGTTTCCGATTTGACTACAAAAATATTATGTAATTAATTTAGATTAGTGGAAGCACAATCCATAATAATATTGCATCCAAATGTAAGATTCTTCCACGCTACTACAAACCCGATCACCGTGAATTTTTTTAAACACGTTGTCAGACATGTAGGACACCTCTGCTTCCCAGTCAAAAAATAACTATAGCTAACGTGAGCAAAGCAGCAATAAGGCTATTGCCAAATATGTACTAGCTAGCAGAAATAAAAATAGGAACAGTAAAAGTACTATAATATGAAATAGTTCTAGGGGCTGTAAATCTTAATTAAATTTTAATCTTCATAGAGAGCGGTTATAGCGGATTTCCCTGTTATGAACTTTTGTAATTTGCGTGCTGAACAACCTGAAAGGAAAAGTTATTACTATTGAATAGTCTATGAAAAGGAATACAGTCACAATAGAATACGTAATCGAAATTTGAATTGTCATTCTATTTACGTAAATAACAATAATTAACACCGACCAGAAATGTAAAACAAAGAGTATTGTAGACTGTCTAGAAGCGTCATCAAAGACTATTGTTCATGTTACTATTATCCTCTCCCCCGTAGGACAGAGGTCCTCAAAATATCACTGGATTTACGTTTAGTTTTGACCCCCTGTGGCTAAGGTTGGGCTGAGGCTAAACCTCGAGCGTAACCATGTCTATTGCTTGTTTGCTAGGTACCTACTCTTATATTGCAAACAATGATTAGGGTTGTTAAGGGGTTGCTATGTAAATTTTTACTAATAGTATTATTTATATTCCAGGTACTTATAGTACTGTTTAGTACATTAATTCTAGTGAGTGACGTCACCAGTTACATTCTACCCTTGAAGGATACAAATAAGAATGTTCAGCCTACAGCAGAACAAAAAGAATTATCGAAAACTGAAGTTTCTGAAGACTATAGAAAATACAGCTATATTATAACAACATATTTATAGTATATACTCATAGTTAGATACAGTATTAGTTACAAGTGCGAAGTATTTACAAAGTATACATTTTGATAACTTTTGTATCATTATTACTTAATAATATGTTTGTGATTGTAGGATACAAACCCTATTTTCTAAGTTGACTTGACCTTGAATGTCCTTTATTTTGAATCACCTTTTATAAGGACAAATTATAATAAACAAATGTGTCTGTGCCTGTACCATTTTCCTGATAATATCGGTAACTAATTTATTTATAAACAACTAGATATATAGAATTAATGGTTTTAACTTCTATTACTAGGTTGGAGATATTAAAAATATTTTATACATAACTGAATACTTGCATGAATGGCACTTGAGAATGTATTAAATATATGTGTTTTTCTTAAAAAATATAGCACTGTTAAGGACATACCACTAGTTCATAACTAGAACTGTTCAATAAGAAATTGTATTAAGCATATTTTTATTTCTACTATACTTTGTACATTAGGCAGGTACCCGATAGCCACTCTAGCATATACGAGTAGTCCTAGAGTGGCTATGATCTATATATATCTATATATCTATATTCTCAGATATATTATATATATATAGATCTATCGATCTATATATATATAATATATCTGATTATTTAAAGATCATTTAGAGGTAATTTGATGATAAAAGATATAAGGGTTTGACTAAAATCAGGGTTGTGATAACTATTTATATGCAATGGGACATTGTGGTAATTATTACAATATGGCTATAAACTATTAAGGCGACAAAATAATGGATTGTATTGTATGCGATATTTTTTTAGCAAATTTGTTATTGGTGTTTTAAGTATTTTTATTGTATTAAGTGAACTTTCAACTATTGACAATATTGAAATGTTATTCTAAAACCTTACCTTTGTTAATATAACAATTAAATAATTTGGAGTTAATTTCATTTATAAGTTTTCTTAAGAAAATGACGCATTCGCCATAACTTGAGATTAAATTTATGACTCTATCAAGAAATAATGTTAAGTTTGTGGAGAACCAATATTAAATTATGATTTGAATGGAATAGCAAATATACCAAAATATATAAAAAAAAATATTAAAAATTATTACCCCCAAACCGTTTAATTCAATATTAAAAACATGAATAGGAATATATTTGGAATAAAACACAGTTACACATTACATAATACAAGGTTAAATTAACGATTTCAATGTAAATAAATGTGCACTCACACTATTATCCACAGAATATAGTGTTAAAAAAATGAATTTATTTCTGTAATTGTGGTTGTGTAATATAATCGTACATATATAGCTTATTAGTATGTTACGCTTATACTACTTATACACTACAATATTCGTTACACTTGTTAATTAATTCCTACTTAGGTATGATGAGACGAGATACCATTTCTTTACCTAGAAGAAATTTATTTCTATTTTGTATTTTAGTTAACGTATCTTTAAACACTTACAGTATACGAAAACTAATATGGAACCGCAACCGCGTAACGATACCCGCGGTTGACAGAAATCCTTGCTCTACGGATTGGAATGCTATATTTTTGTACACACTGATTTAATAATATTATGACCAAGAAGTGTTTATAGAGAAATAAATTTATATTAAGTTACATAAACGTAAAAATCTTATTAAACTGTTGTAATGATCTATGATCGTAACTATTAATCTTAAATCTAAAATCACTATCGTAATAGGTGCAAAGCTTATTGCATTCAACCAGGCACAGACTGAATATATACTGTCTGGCAGGTAACAGTCCAATCCCTTTGTCACCTTCTATAATACCAACAGGGAGGGATGGTCCTTATTTTATTCCATCGCGAACCAAATAGATACTTAAATACCATCCAGAAACATTATATACTTAGCTTTTTGAACTTCATTGTAATAATAATATTAGTTTAATTAATACGTACGTAATGGTAATATTATTAGTTCATTCTTCATTTTAGATGTGGATGGAAAGAGCAATGCTTGCGGCTTTGTTTCGCGGAGTTAGTGAAGTTACCGAAGAATAACATAACATACCATCTTCCCCCTCTCCTACTATCTACTGCCATTATGTTTAAATAAATACATTTAATATTTACATGAAAATTTTACCAACCCTGGACAATAGGCAACACAGGCCAGTGAATAGGTATGACATACTGTAATTAATTAATCCACAGTACAACTAAACTACAACAACGACTTCTTTTGCTCTAGTCCTATAGGCTGATCTCCGGCTCGAGGAGCTATTGGAAGCTGGTCAAAATTAGTGAAGGTGCGAACCGACGAATAACCGTACATGACCCATGCGAAATGAAAACCGAGTAATCACGGGAGTCAATTGGGTAGAACACTATGCTCGATTACATAATTTGCTAAGCTGGGCTATTGCCCAGGTTACAGTAACCTATTTGTAGTAATCATATTTGATTACTACAAATCGGTTACTGTTTGCCATTCCGTTTAACTGAAGGTCTTACAAAAATGTACCCATCCTACCGATTGACTTGACAGACTATGACTTTCAGTCTGATTAATATATGTATGTTATCTATATATTTGTGGGTTCAGATATGAAAGTTTAATGTTTTATCAAATTATCAATGCTACTTTACCATGCTCGTCACCGTCTCCTACTACAAAGTTTTAAACGTATACTAAAATACTATACTTAAATATTGCAACGAAATACTTACTCGACGATGGCAGTATTAGTTATGTTACATATATATATATGTATATATATATATATATAAGCTAGCTATGTACGTTGCTAGTATCTTTAAAAAAAAAAACTTGTTGGCTCAGTTGCCACATCAAAAAAAAGAAGAAGACATTCAGTCACTTATTAATAAAGGGAGTTATACTAAATCAGTGTCACGTTGGTATCACTAAAACTATACCGTAAAATAATTTTACGCACGTGTGCTTACTCAGTTACTTAATTAAATAAGTATTGGGTAAGCAATGAAACTGCTTTTATCTAAATATTTAATTTACGGTACGGATTCCGTGCATTTCATTTAATGTGTTCTTGAACCTAAACGGTGATTTTTATCCTTTTAAATGAAGTAAGTATTAAGTGTCCGCCCCAAGTAGACCTTGACCAGAAGAAGATAGATGAGATAGGAGTGGATGCGAAAGGCGATGGACCGGGTACTATAGCACATGTTGGGAGACGCCTATGTCTAGTAGTGGACTGCAGTAGGCTGAATGATGATGATGAAGTACGAAAAACGGTTCACGCTTTTTTAACTTTGGTGATGCCTTTGAATTTTTTCCACATTCAACTAAACACACATCGAAATTTAATAAGAAATTAGTTACGAAGTTGCCTGTTTAGAAACAGTCAATGTATTCAAATCAAAGAAACCTTTATCTGTTAAATCAATTGTGGTATGCTCCAGGGTGGTGTTTAGAGCCTTAGTGGTCTTCAAAAATGACAAACCAAATTGCCATACAACTGAAATAATGATTGGACAGTATAAATAACAATTGACACAATAACTGTGTAGATGTATATATATATATATATATATATATATATATATGTGTGTATATATGTGACGAAGCATATGAACAGAAGTCCTGTATAAGAAAAATTAATAGTTTAATTAAGCTTACATGACAAAAATGCTCAAACTGCGTTTAAAAAATATGACAATCTTGTACATTACTACTACTACTAGAATGCGGAAACTGATAAGTCTGATGACCTAATTAATCAATGTTTTTATTAAACAATAACTGTGAACAACGAAGTTGCTCTCATCACATAATAGCTCTTGTTACTTTGTGCTAAGTGTAAACAAACAACGGTGCGTGACTGTCCCTTTGTTCTGTGTGTAGAATGACGGAATTATTTATCGATGCCCATTTGATATCAGAAGTTAAAGGTCTTAAAACATACTTAATTAGTTCGTGGGTCTGATTCTATTCTAACTCAAACTTTGAACTTTTGTATTATTAGGTAAGAAGCGTCATATTGTAGGCTAGCAACTGAAACTGGTCCTCCATACAGACGACATTCACAAAGTAAAATTTTTCCAGATGATTTACATTTTCACTTTTTTATTGAGGGGTCCCAGGGGTCTAACTAGTTAAGACTTTATTCAACAGTTTAGAACCAGTTTCATATCTCGTTACTGATTACGGAGCTAAATAAAATTTCATATGTGGGTATTTTTTATCTTCCCTTATTTATTAATCCTTTTGTACATAAACAGATACGTATAACTATCCAAACAAATATGCTTGCATTATTCAATCAAACGCATGTATCGTCCGCCCGTCTTCGTGTAGAGGGCATAGGTTCCTTAAATCTTTGCATGGAGTTCAAGAAAGCTTTGCCGGTTGCACTGTAAGCATCCATGTATTCTGTCCTTCCTGGGTACGTGGACATATAAGTTTTTATAGACGTCGGCATAACTCCAGTATTTACTGTTCCTGGAGGGTTGATTGTTGGCCGAGCCTTGGGAGGTGGTTCAGTGAAATGTGTTGGATCTTTGTAACATCGCAATATACCTAAGCGATTACTTTCTACTGGCACTGGCGCGGGTGATTGAGAAGCAGCTATTATCTTTCGATAGTCAGTCACTGGGAATGCTGTAAGAGATTTTTTAGAGTTCCTATTATTTATCTCTTATATATTATTTTCTAAATAAAATAAAAAAGCGACTGCACGGATGGCGTAGCTGTTAAAGTGGTCACTTCGCCACTACGCTGCCGCGCCGAGTGTTGTGGCTTCGATCCCTGCACGGGACAACACTTTGTGTAATACTCAAATTGTTCTGAGTCTGGGTGTTCTGTGTCCGTTGCTTGAATGTTTGTAAGTCCAACGCAACACAGGAATAAATCCTAGTGCGGTAGTAGTCCTTTTGTAAAAAAAGAAGAAAGGAAATCTACAATCTTTAGGCTTCTGTTGTTAACAGGGGTTCAGTTCTTATGGATTGATAAATAAAACTACAAATAAGGTACATGCTTATAGTTCCATAGCCATTACATATATTTCAAATATTAAAAGCAAAAAAGTTAAAAAAAAAAGCGATAATTTCAAATCAATCAATAAATTGAATAATAATTGAACTCTATTGTAGTTTCTTTAAAGACAGAACAGAATTGTATACTCACATCTCTTCTTGTAAGTGGATTGGTACATGGTTATCATTTTACTATCAAGATCATCGCAGGGATGATCAAGAATGTCATTAGTTACATCCACCATCTGCAACAACATAACGCTCTCAGTTTCAAAACGCACACTCAGTCTTTAAGTAAATTAAAATATCAGGGACCAGGGGATCCGAAAAAAATAACGTTCGAAACTGCGGTCGTTAGCACAATTTAAACTAAAATGTCAATCATTTTACATTAAGGCATGCCAACCACGACTATTCAGTGTGTCCTCCTTTTAAATATTCATTTACTCAAAGTGTTGACTTTATTTTGCACTATGTTAGTAATCAATTTCGTTTATGTAGGCCATTAAAAATGCTGTACTTTTAAACTCCAAATTACCAATGTAATAATACTAACTGCAGGGATGGCGTAGCGGTCACTGTGTGTGTGAGTGGTCACCTCGCCACTACGGTGCCGAGCCGAGTGTTGTAGGTTCGATCCCCGCACAGGACAACACTTTATATAATCCTCAAATTGTTGTTCCGAGTCTGGGTGTTCTTTGTGTCCGTTGTTTGAATGTTTGTAAACCGTGTCCCGTAAACTGTGTTCCCTGCGACACAGGAATTAATCCTATAGCGGAAGTTGTCTTTTAGGTACATACACACAGTCACGCCTGTATCCCCGGAGGGGTAGGCAGAAATGTACATAATTAGCGCAAACATTTTGGCGATTATAATTTAGTCTATTGCTGGAATTCGATGACTATAATTCTGATGATATGATGATAGACGGGAAAACTTGGTAAGTATATTGAACGTAAAGGGAGAACAAAAATGGAAGAGAAAGATTTTGCTTATACAGATGGATTGGGGGAGTATGAGCAGTAGACGGAGCAACTACTGCCAGAAAGTCAGCCATCTAATTCGTTTTAATCATTACTTTACAAATACTTATTTACCGACAATTATCCTTTTAGAGACTAATGCAGTCGTATCAAACGCTTTTGTAATTTCCATATTATTTAGAACAGCAGGTTTCAGTAGTACCGGAGATACAAAATGTTGTGTATCTTACAAAGATCTTCTGTAAGAGATCACAGAATGCGATTGTACCACTGTATTTAAAAATCTTATTCCTTTTCTAATTAAAAGAAGAAGAGTATCTATCTATCTATTTTACTATAGGCATATCGTAAAAAGTGGTATTTTAGTGGTAGAGCCATGCTCGGGCACAAATGGGCCTTCTCGACCCGTGCGATACCACGGCCGCACAAAATACCAGAAATTAGTTCGGTTTTCAAAGGAACCATAGGCTTCCTCTTTCCCCTCCACTCATCTCCCCTCTCCTCTTTCCCATCCTCGCTTTCCCCCGTCTCTTATCACTCGCTAAGGTGGGCAGAGCACTTGCCACTCTTAAGTTGCAGGTGTCGTCATCGTCAGTCCCCCTAAACTATAAAAAAAAACTCTCCAGAAACAGCGTTGCCTTACCTGTCTACTAAGTTGTGCATAATCCTGACATAGCTTCTGCTCCTTTTCCAGTAATTGTTTGTACTGCTCCACGCGAGGCTCGTATGAGTGGGCATCGCAGTGGCAGTACGGCGCTACCGGAGCCGGGCGGATGGATGGTCCCGGGTCTGGAATTGGTGGCTCGCATGGTCTATTAGTCAGAGAAAAATTCGTAACATTTAAGTGTTATTGTAATTTCTTTTTAATATTGAGGGAAATGTCAAATACATAGAAAAAATATACTGCTGCTGAGCTGAGGAAATGTGAGGTATCAAGGGTAGAGGATCCTGAATTCGATCCGATGATCGCTCGTCACTGCCATTACCAAGCATGTTTTTTCAAATAGATGCAAATTAACTTAGTTTAGTCAAGAAATTTTAGTTTAATGTATATGTAGATACATTTATAGAACAATAATATTTTCAAGCAACTTCTTATCACATCAGACGGATATCAAGCCCAAACGAACATATCATAATAAAAATAAAATTTCCTTACTTCCCGACTATTGGCTTTGCAAATGGCCACTGATAATCGCTAGAAACGGTTGTTTGAAAATCCATCTTCGCTGAATAAGTCTAAAAGTACCAGGGACGGCGACTAGACTAGATTTTTTTTTATATTTTTTTCCGTCTCTATTATGTCACGCCCACAACGCGCTATGTATATTTCAATCACTTTATCCTAAAATATTAATATTTTTTAGATTTAGTATTACTACATTAGCTAATTGACACCCTACATAATTTAAAACTGCTTTTGAAGCCAAAAATTTGATTTGTATTAAAATTTCTTCAATGAGGGAAGATAAAAACATTTTGAAATTTTGTATTTTTTTTATTCTGTTAGCCAGCCATTAATACCAACTTAATGGTAAAGTCGTAGGGTACGAGATTCACATAAAGCCTTAGACGAAGTCAAATTTTAAGTTGCCAATATCCAAAGAGTAAACAAACACTACAGTACCAATATATTTGCTCATTGTGTGCCTACCTCATTTATCATATTCAGTAATAGAGAGGACGAGCAAAAGTTATGTATATTAAAATAAACTATGTATAGTAAATTACTTGTTTAAATGAAGGAATGTTGTTGATTCTTTCATAGAAGTCTCTGTTTTAGTGCTATGGATAGCATTAGGACAGGAACGATAACTGTTAAATCTACTAAATTATTCCTCAGAATAATTAATTACTACTACTGACCCGTTACATCTCGATGGTTATTGTTTATAGTTGTATTGTGTAAGCATAAAATGAAAATAAATGTACATATATCATAATAGTCTTATAGTGCCGTATGGGTATGTACACTATACCTGCGGCTTATACATTTTCTAAAATGTGCCTAGAAAATTTAATAAGATTATCCAAAAGCAACTCGAGTTTTTATTAGTGTAATAAAGAATGTATGTGTTGAGTTAGGCGTAGAGGTTTGATCTATAATAATTTTGAGGCACTAAGCATATAATTATACATGTGCAGTAGATACTATAGATTATACATGTGCAGTAGATAGACTGGTTGCCTGAGGCTTTTTAGTTTCGGTTGCATTGTGCATTGCGGAGTTTTCATTAATAGGTACTCGTGTTGTCGGAGTGGTGATGGTACTAGGCTACCATCTCTGCGATAACACGAGTAAGTCTCACTATTGAGTATTTCCCCTTCTGAAGTTTATCTATGCGCATCCAAATAAACTCTCTGTAGTTAACTAATTACATAATAAGGTACTCCTAGTTTTATCATATATATTCATACCATAAACTTAATGTGGTTCGTACCATAAAAAGTAAAACTATACAAGCTTCCTTAAAATAAAACAGTGTATTTTCTCATAAATTCTTATAATGGTAATTATCTAATAAACGTTTAAGAATAATTATTGCCATACGTATTGTTGGATGAGGAGGAAGATTAATAACGATTAAATGTTATGTTTCTGAAAGTTTTACCATTACAATTTAGTTTCATCGCAAAACCTGCAATAAATAATATAATATTTCCTAATAAATATATTATTATTTCATGATGGTCTGAATAAATTAAAAGATTAAATAGTAGTTTTACTAAGTAAATGGCAATAAAATGATTGCAAAATATTTTTTTTTGCAATCATTTTATTGCCATTTACTTAGTAAAACTACTATTTTTGTCGCTGTCAACATCGTTGTTTTCATGTCATCCGTCATCAAATCAGCTGTGTATCACACACAGGGAACATGTAATAATAAATGTGCGTATTAAAATTATTGGTGTGAAAATGTCCACTGAGATAACTGATACAAAATCAACTCAATGTTTATGATAAATTCGCGGTGGAAGAGACATGGCGCGCCGGAGGAGCAGCGGCATTACGAGCCTGGGTTTTAACCAGGATCAAGGTTTGTGTTACTTCCTAGTTCGTCAACCTAAGTTCTTTGTTCTCAGACAAACAAGAATTATTGGGATAAGCATATTGTTTGGTGTGGTTGTGGTAGTTATTGTGATGTGGTGAGGCACACAACGCTGTGAGTTGTACGTTATTGACGGGCCGCGTACTGCTGTCGTCGGTAGTTCACGTCGCCACGCGATTCGTACTCCGAAACGCTCCACGTGTTGTTTATATTTTTAGTAGCGCACCCACGCGCAGATTCTTCCTACCGAACTACGCGTGCTATTGTTTTGGGCGTTGGTTTTGTTTGTACCTACCTCACACTCGCATTGTATTCGAAATGTAAAACGCAATATTTAGCAATTTAAAAAGCTAAATATTGCGTTTTAATTTAAAAAAGTGCGTCAAAATATTTTGATCCTCTGCATTCTTTTTTTCCTTACCAGCTGTTGTTTGTTTTGCATTCAAAAGTTTTAATTTCATTGTTCATTGTAAATGGTAAGGTAATTCATTGCACCTCAGTAATAACTTATTTACATAATTATAATTAAATACTCATTGTAGCAGGAACAGATATATACACATATTGTCTGAGTATACAGAAAACTATTATATTTATTTATATATATAAATATATATTTATTTTTAATTTAAATTCCTAACTATCAATCAATTAATCAATTAATTAACATAATGAATTTATGCACTGCCATATATCTCTTATGTTGTAGGCTGCTTCACTTGCTGCCTCAAAACCGGCTTGCGTGTCTACAATGTGGAACCACTCGTTGAAAAAGCTCACTACAGTAAGTGTATTAAAAACCTGACAAATATGGCCATCCCATATTATATTAATGCTATTTTATTTAACATTGTTTTATGCAAGTTGTTTTGAACATAATCTTATTGATTGTAGGTTTATTTAGATGTTACTTTAAGGGTCAAGAATTACTCATTGCACCTTTTATAAAGCTTAGAATTCCCCCAATCTCAAGTATAGTTTATTCCTTGTTGTATAAAAATAAATACATAAATATCTTTAATAAATCAAAGTCAACTTTAGAAGTATTACATTTATAAAAATAATGTCTATATTTTTTATTTTATCACTACTAGAAATTCTACTCAATTACAATTTTTCTTGTGTTATACCAATTTGTTAAAGTTTATATGTCAATGATGTGTTGATAACTCTTAATTGAACTGCTATTAGGTTGTTTATAATGAGTGGGTGTTTAATGAAAAACGGTAATAATTACTTACTTAATTGTTATATACAGCTGCAATCAGGCTTTTATATAATAGAAAATTTGAAAGTAGCTAATTAATTTCACATCATCATCAGTTTCACATTAAATATAAAATCACAAGATTGTAATAGTGGATACTTAAAATGTCTATTGATATCATTCAATAAAAACATGATTAAAGGATCTTTTAAGGTCACTTAACTGAAAAACTGTTTAAACTGCACTATGCATGACTACACAAATATTAATTTTTAAAATATATGTTTATATTTTAATTGCTTAACATGAAATTCACAAATATTATTATACTAATTAATATTATATACTTATGTTTATGAATAAGTAATTGTTTATATTTTTGTCCGTTTCACAGCCAAAAGGCTGAACTGTTTTTTTTTTAAATTGGCATTTAGATACCTCAAATGCCGAAGAAAGTTTTAGGCTACTTTTTATTGAGATTGATGAAGACGGAAGGTATATTTAATATTTTAAGATTATCATAATAATAAAACTTTTTGATAGTGAACAAATTTTCCTTGAGATTTTATGATAGTAAAGTCCATGTCGTATCTAAATAGAGAGAAGTATTGTCGTTTTAAAAAAATATGTTCTAACATTTAAACAACCTATTTAATTATTACCATCCATTGTTCTCTGACATTAGTGAACTTTTGTTGTTGTGCAGCTAGAATTGTTGCTGAAATATGTATAAAAAAATAGTACCTTGCATTTAACTTTGATGAATTAGTCATAATGCTTCATTAGCATTATGTTTACATATTCTAGTGTATACATTTATTTAACAAACAGTATGTGCCACTGAATAACCAAAATTACACATTATTCAGTAAAGTCAGTAAGTAAAATGTAAAATTTGATAAATATGCATATACATATTCTTTAATTAACTATATTTTAGTACAAAGGGTAAAAGGTAACTGCGTGTCTAAAGGGGTATCCACTGTGTGCATATATTATGCAAAACTGATATACACTCACAGGCACAATTAACCGCCCACCTTGTATTTCTTTCAATTTTTAGTAGTCGGAAAATTTTTACCACATTTGATGGAAGTTATGTTAAAAGCAGCCATTAAGGATAAATAAAGTCACAAAAGTCTTTAAACAAAACCGTTTAATAAAAAAAAATATGCCAAAAATCGATTTTGCAAAAAATTTGCATGAAAATGTGATGACTTTAATTTTGAAAAAAATCGTCCGCTTTCTTTTTATTTAAATTTTAATAATGAGTATTACTACCTCGGGCCCTGATGACTTCTTGTAGTCGGTTTGGCAATCCATCTATGAGGTCTTGAATATCCGACTGAGGGATATTATGCCACTCCTCTATCGCAGCCGTCTTGAGCTCTTGTAAGGTCGCAGGGGCTGATATTCTTGCTCGAATACGTCTTTTTAGGTTGTCCCAAATGTGCTCAATTGGGTTAAGATCGGGACTGCGTGACGGCCATGGCAAAACTTGAATCCCGAACTCATCGAGGTATTGAGTGACGGATCTCGCGGTATGGCATCGAGCATTGTCGTGCATTAGTTTAAAGTTTTCACCAATAAATGGTGCGAAAGGTATGACGTGGTCTTGTAAGACTTCCTCCACGTATCTTTGAGCAGTCACACTGCCTCTATCAAACACCACTAGATCGGTACGAGCCTCGTAAGAGATACCTCCCCAAACCATTATGGATCCTCCCTGATAACCCACGGTTGCGATTATTGCACATGGAGCAAACCGTTCATTTTGGCGCTTATAAACACGCTGACGTCGACCCCTTAAGGCTATTCTGCTCTCATCTGAGAACAGTACGTTCTTCCATTGTTCCGTAGTCCAGTCAGCATATTCTCGTGCAAAGGCAAGTCTTGCTCTACGATGCTGTGCAAGCAGCTGTTGACCGCGAGCTGGACGATAAGCTCTCAGATTCCTTTCAGCCAGTCTTCTTCTTATCGTACGTTCACTTACAGTGACATTTCTCACCTCAAACAGACGTGTGCGCGCTTCAGTAGCGGTGCAAAAGCGATTTCTTAGCACGTTACTGACAACAAAGCGGTCATCCAGAACCGAGGTGCACCGATGTCGGCCTTGACCTGGCCTTCTCGTGTATGAACCAGTCTCCCGAAAGCGTCTGATGGCATCCCGCACTGTAGTTCGAGGTACACCAAGCGTACGAGCGATGCGACATTGGCTATACCCAGCGTCAGCTAAAGTCACTGCCCTAGCAGCACCAGTTGCATCTAGTGGCATTTTTTTCAGTCACAAACAATAATCGTACACTAAAAACTCAAATTAAACAATGTTCGTACACGATAGCAGACAAGAACAAGAAATGTAATCAATGTAACGTTACTGCAACAATGTCAAACAGAGACTAAATTCTAAAAACGCTTCGGCGATACAAGTTTAGGGGTCGAAATAAGGGTTTTTAAGTGTTTAGTTTATTGCTAAAGTACCCACTTAACTAAAAACAAAACAGTAGATAAGCCACAGTTAACATAAACAAACAGGGTGACGAAAAATATAGGTGGGCGGTTAATTGTGCCTGTGAGTGTATATCCTCAGCACCAACCAGTTCCGAGTCTTGATGTAATGCTCATAGTATAATAGTTATAATATTTAGTGTTCAAGAAAGTATTGCACATTTTACACAAAATTATCTTACGTATTTAAAGTTTTTTAAATTATTATTACAAATATTTGAGGTGATGACCCGTAGGGGTTTCCACACTAAAAAAAAGGTTTAGAGTCTGTATTCCAGTTGCACGGAGCTCGTACCCTGAATACATGAAGAATTGAGATACAAAAATAAAATTTACATTTGTGTGTATGTGTGCGTGCGATGATGGATGATATAAACTTAGTTATATCGTTCTCCTGCGTAACTGTTACTTGTAAACTATTAACTAACGTTTTAAAACAATACAATTACGCTATCTATCGTTTTAAAATTTACAAAAACACTCTTTGTCACTAATTGTTATGTATTTGGACTGCAACCCATATGAGCGTAACCTCGAAGTTCCGTTTTCCATCTTTTGAGTCTATCACCAGATCAGATTTATCTACCATTTATTTCTTATTATCATCCGTGGTACAATCGGTATGACAGTTAAAGTTGTCTAAATCCGGACTTCCAAGATTTGTTAAAGGTGAAGCTAATTCAAATTCATTATCTTTATTTTTTTTCTCGTTCTGTTTTTAAATCATTAAAGATTATAGCTCAACACATACAATCCCAACCCAAATTGGGTATTTATTTTGTAACGTGATTTATGTGTTAATAATATTGCTAAAGATAAAAAGAAAGCGAATAAAATTTATTTAATTATTCAGAATGTATGTTTAAAAGGTGTTAAATGTGTATGCTAAACTCGAACACGTAAGGTATATTAATGAACGATGACGCAGTTCGATTCGTGACTCATTCAATAAAAAATTGTCTAATCACGCATCATCCAACAAAGTCATAATTATAGATTCGTTTTTCTACTCCCAAGTGCAAATGCAATACCTATCAATGCACAAGTGAATGAACTCCTATAAATAGAACGTCCTATGTCGATTGAACGTAGGCCAAATTTCACAGACTTATTGTTTTTTAATGATCCTCTGTGTGATACAGGCTATGACTTGTATGTTGCCATCAGTGATAGCTTTAGTATAACTGGGTAGGGCATACACAGCAGTCGTTCTAGAAATCCCTAAGAGTAATCATTAATGCATTAATTTCCCATTTCGACCATTCTGCTCACGCCGCCAATCTAATATTTGTAATGAACCGATTTAAATCACTATAATTATCCTTATATCTTTAAACCTTTCTTTTTTGTTGACCTGGTAGAAGATCCTCATGGATGTCCTTCGCCCAAGGGGTCTATTGGACTCGTACCGTCTAAAACCCACCTTGGTGTTCCTTAACTTGTCCATGATCGGAGGAGCTGGAATCGCAATTCTATTCTTCCGCTACCCCCGACAGACATTGACCCTTCTCACCCGACGAGTCCCATCACACGGTGCAACCACCGGTCACCCTTCGGTTGCAGTCCTCTAAGGAGCGCGTACGGATCACTGCGCATGCTTCTCGGGCCTGTATCTGCTTGGACGACGAAATCCCCAAAAATTTCGTCGCCCGCATTCCGTTTATAAGGTTTATAAGGTGGCCGGAGATCGATGAATGCCCTCCGGCGCCCGGTGCGTCTTCTGCGGGTAGATAGAGCTGTTAAGCAAACTCTCCTGTTCCGCCACTTTTGAAGACTAATTTAACCTACGGATTTAGATAAAGTTTATGTTTTTTTTTTTGCATACATAGTTGTAAGTCTATATCTCCATGTGCCATTTTTTATTACTGAGTATTTATACATTGTCTGTCGTTAATAATGGATAACCCGTTAGCTGGGGGTAACCTGATATTAGGCTGTAAGAAAATAATATTTTTATATCAGGGTTGCCAACAGTGTGAAAATGACTGACAATTTTGTGTTTTTGTTTAAATTTCACTTCTTTGCCCTTTCAAATGGTTGCCATTTCAACAAAATTTGTTTTTTTGTGTATTGGTTTTGGCATCGTGCTTGTGAATACGATGCAGCAACAGTATGATGAAAATACACAGTAAACGAACGAACGTATGCCATAGTCAAAATCACACTGAGCTGAGGCCTGTGAGAGAGATGCGCCCTAACGATAAAAACAAAAGCGGCTCCAAATCCTTTTTACACTCGGTAAGTGCGAAAATAACAAAGCTATCAAAAATATCAATTGTCCCTTTCACGTGCAGAGAAGGCCTTTGTATTGCCGTTTTTGTTAGTTTTTTGCCTGACCCTTTTGATTTTGGACTATGCTTATTTTAACTTGTTGCAGATAGTTGCAAGGATTATTAAAAAAACACAATTAAAACTGTTTAGCTTAAAAATAGAATCTTAATTAAATAAAATCGAAAATTGTAGAGTTTTTTTGAAAAATCGTATTCCTGCTGTTAGTTAGCTCTTTGGCTTCTTTGACCAGAATTGCTTACTTAAAGTAATTCATTGTTTACCTTTTTAGAAACTACACACACTACACATGTTATTGAGATAATAGGCAGCTATAGCATCATACGTTTTTTTTTTCACAATCAGTGGTTAAAACTAGAGGTACAGAAAAAAAATATTTAAAAAATTGCTTAAAGTTTGATAATGTTTTACGTTAATGTCGCCTAAAAATGTAGTTAAATTTAAACGCACTATTTTCTTCAAAGACTAGTCCGATTCCAAACATGATTGACAATAATGAAACAGCCATGTACCCGTTCGGAGCCTCGACGTGCCACTAGTAAATATTAATGAACTTCATAAAATTACCATACCGGCAATTAACGCGTTATCTATGTAGCTATAACATATCTTTGGGCAACATTCACGGGCTGACTGTCTCAGAGGGACTGTGACCAGGGCAAGTGCAACCTGGTCGAAACATCAATTTAATTAAAAAGATATGTAATATCTGTACAACACGTTAATTCTTCATTCCCACGCAAAAATTTAAAAGTTATAATAATGAACTTAGTTTGATATTTTAACGTAGCAGAGCCATGCTTAAGCACGAATGGGCCGGGTCAACCGAAGTAATTCCGCGCTATGTTTTTTTTTTTCAAATTAACTTATGTATAAACCGCTGTAAGTTAACTGTTGTGTTTGCACATCGCTTGGCAACTTGTCAATGCACTGTATTGTTCGACAATTAACTTCGAACTCGTCGTATTTATAACTCTTAAATCAATGCAATTGCAGTTCTTGCCATGAGCACTATTAAAATTAAATGCCAGCCTACGAATCGTTTTATCTATCTATATATTATATATATCGGGATGTGACGTCATTCACGGCGAAAATACAACAGACGTCATACACACGCATATATTTCCGAAAGGGTAAGCAGAGGTGCATCTAACGTCAACATTTGTCCAAATATAATTTAGTCCCACTTCGTAATAGGTGGCACCCCTATTGCCGTCTATCGGCCACTGTATGATATACATACTGTGTGATAGATAACAGTCCAATCCCTGAATCACCTTTTACGACACCACCAGGAAGATATGGGGTGGCCCTATTCTACAACACGGTGAACCACACGTGTAATATAGGAGTGTAAACAGTGGACATGCAACGGGGTTCAGCCATTGCCGATTTAGCCAGTAAAGCGTAATAGCGTAAAGACATTACGTCTTAAGACGTCTCACACACGGCCATCTTATCTCAAACTAAGAAGATCTTGTACTATGGCAATCAAACAGATTGCAAACGTATTATAGATATGTATACCAATCACACGAAATAAATAATCAGGCTCATCACACAATTGTTTTGTGGAGAGAATCGAACGTAGAACTGGCTAGTAGGTGTTACACTTGCCACTGTCAAGCTTGTCACTCCGTGGTTTTTAACCGACTTGAAAAAAGGAGGAGGTTCTCAATTACTTTTTTTTTGTTTTCTACAATTTTGTTTACACAAAATTGTAAAGAAAAGTAAGGGTAAAGGATACATATTACAGTTAGCGATTTTGAATTAGTTTGTCTTGCGGTTGGACTAGTTAAAATTTCAAGCCTCGTGGGATTTGGAAGCGGAAGTGCTCGCCGCAATTTATCGGCGAACGGCTGACTTCCAGGCGGTTGGCGGCAGTAGGCCCCCGCCCGAAGAGGTACGCGAGTGGCTTGAGGCCGCTCGCCGAGCCACAATAGTTCGTTGGTCGTCCCGGCTAGCGTCTCCACGCGCTGGCTTTGCTGCCGTGGAGGCGCTCCAGGCGTTCATTGTCGAATGGACAGGGCGGCAGCACGGGACTCTTTCGTTCCGACTGACGCAGGTTCTTTCCGGGCACAGCTGCTTCGGGAAGTACCTGCACTCGGTCGCTAGGAGGGAAATGAGCCCCGTCTGTCACCACTACGACTGTAATGAAGATTCGGCTCAGCACACGCTTGCGGTTTGCCCCTCTTGGGCGTCGCAGAGTCGGGCCCTCACTGCAGCACTGCACTCTTATTGATTGGTTACCCGTAGGTGGTGCCGAAAAAAAAAAGTTATAACTTCAAGAAATACGAGTTTGTCGTCTCACATATTTTTTTAGGCACTTATTTATTGCCGTGTGTTTCAGTTCATTTATTTATTGCTTAAAAAAAATACATTGTGTTGATATGGTTCAATAATAACAGATAATATAGAAAATAAAATATGCAGCTAAATTAAACTTAATAAATTAATATCAGTATTAGATTATGTAGTACAGATTTAATTCCCATCCATTTAAGATAAATCACTCATTAACTACTTTGCTTTAAGAATTCATCAACAGATTAGAAACACCTTGCAACAAGACAGTTATTAGTTCATATTAAAATTTATTTCGGCTAGTAATTTATTTTAAATTCAAACGTTTATTTATTAAATAATAATATATTTCCGGACTGTGCCAAAACACTGTGGCTGATCACTTCAAATGCGATGTTATCAAAGGTTGGAAATCGTACGTCTTGCTATCCCTCTCTGTGCTATAGAGTTTTATTTATTTAGGTAATGTCCTCACTGGATTATACAAGTATGCAGTATGAATAACAAGTAACATAAAAATAACGGGTTTTTGGCAACACTGATTCATACGATGACCCAGACACGTTAAGTCTCTACTGAAATTGTTAGACAAAAATAACTGGACGGTTTTTTAAGAATAGAGGACGAGAAAATTATATAGGCCCCCGTCTTCGCCTAGTGAGATTTTGCTCCAACAAGTCCTCCTCCCCCTCCCCCCTTGATCTGACGGAAGATTTTTTTTTAAATGACTATTTTGTTATTAATCTGTATTCAATGGCGTTAGTTTTGTTTTATTATAAAAACAGGTTGATAATTAATTTTAATTTTAGACTAATTACGAGTATTCTTTAGATTTCTAAGATTCTAGTAGTCTATAATCACTGTCAGAAAATCGAATAGAAAAAAAATTCGTGCTATGTTGTGACACCCCCGTGATATTGTGTGAGATTCGGATAGCCCTCCCCCCCTCCTCCTTAATGCCTCACGTAATTAATAGAGGCTCCCTTATGTTAATTGGCAACGCATTCCTCTAATTAGGTTACTAATATAGCGACATTTAAAAATCTACAGGCAAAGAAGAGCTGGGCGAGGTGTCGCTATGCGAAATGGTGTTCCGCACCAACTGGCTGCTGGTGGTGAAGGCGCGGCGCCCCTGCAGCCTGATGCTGCTCGACGACCAGCAGCGCGCCTTCCGAGCTGAGGTACTCTTCAAGTCACCCATCAGAGCTCTCCGGGCCAGGAAGGATAAGTAAGTACATATTTCAATTCACGCGTAAAAGGAGCGCTCTTTAATCCACGATTGAGGTCCAAAACTGGTCACAGAGAAGAAGACTTTATTGCATAATGCAATTTAATATAAAAAAAAATCTATTATATATATAAGACTCTATAAAAATATATTTTAGATTTGTTAAGGACACATTCGAGTTCATTGACATTCTTTGTTTATTTACTTAAAAAAAAACAAACATTGATAAGTTTGATAACACATAAAGTTAATATAAAAAACACATTGAAAGTTGTTTATACTGTAAAGGGAACAATTTAACGGTTCTCGTGGATAAGTAGCTTTAGATTATTAGGAATTGATTTGGCCTGTTAATCCGTGTTCATCAATTAAAATCTTTATCCATCCAATCCTTACTTGTGTTCATATACTTCGAGGGTAGAAATCCCCTATAACTTTTTGTATTTAGTAAAAAAAAAACTAAAATATTATTTCTTGAGACAAAGAAACCCGGCATTTTAAAATATACTAGCTATTTCCGGCAGTTTCAACTGCGTTTATATATAGTTCAAGCGGCCAAATTAAAAACGTACATATGTATAATATAGTCTCCGTCGTTTACACCGATAAGAGAACAGCTACCTTCACCCAATAACCCACTAATTTGTCGTGTATTTTGATTTATTTGTTTATGGTTGTATAACTTTTGTCTTGTCTGTGTTTTTCGTTGAGTATGAATCACATCGAAAACTTTATGTCTGAATAAAAAGTATCCTATGTGAGGTTTTTATACAGTCTGTGGGTACAATATATAGTGTGCGAAATTACTAAAATAAAATACTTTAGGCGTAAAAGAGTAATAAACTAAACCCAACAATCAGCTTATATAACATCTTGATATACACCACTTTATGTTCTACATATTTATGTTTTAAAATACTAAGGGCTGTTAGTTTAGCGGCATGTGATCCTGTTTGCTAATCCTATAGAATAAAAAAAATATACATCGAAATTTTGTGTCAAAATTTACAACGATTGATGAGTTTGGCGACAGTCGTACGACGTACGTACGACTGTCGCCAAACTCACAACAAATGAACGTACTATTTATTTCTGCACACTAATGTCGAATTGTTTTGATTTGTTTTTTTTTTTTATTATTTTACTCAAAAGTAGAATAAATACATAAGTCACAAGTTAGATAATTAACGCTTTAAATTAACAGTTGCTTTGCCATTTCGTAATCTTAAAACTAATAATACTACATTGCAAGGTACGTCCCATGTCACACTGATTCTAAGTGCAATTATTATATCAATCACAGTAAAAAATAGACATAACTACTTAACAAAATGACAGTTTTAATTTCCAGGCTTTATCACCTCCGTTTCTCATAAATGCACTGAATGGTTTGAAATCTAGCATATTTTTTTGTTTTGACTTTTATTGAGAAAATCCCTAAAAACTCTTTTAAAAGTTTTTAAAGTTTACACACTAATTCTTTTTTCAACAGCATGATGGTGTATATTTTCAATATTTAAAACAAGTGTTTTATTTTAAAAACAAATAAAATTTCATATTTATAAAAAGTAAGTATATATAACACGTTTAATATTTTATTATATATTATATCGGTAAAACTAACATCCGACCTGACTACATCACTAATCAGAAGCATATTGAGAGTAATGTTGAAAACTGATAAGACCCTATCGTACCATATTGAGTTTTATGTGAATCGGATAAGGAAGAGTTTAACTTTTATCTCTGGCCAATTGTCAGTAAATGGAAATTTTAAGATTTTATTGAAAAAATATATAAAATTGTTACTACGGAGCGTAAGAAACGCCTCCATTACTAAGGTGTTACCTTCTGCTATCATTCTTTCACTGTAAAACAGAGCTGTTACGGCATTGTGACAAAAAAAAAACACTTTCAATTGTTGTAACACGACTATGATACAAGATACCTACCAACTCTTAAAGGTACGCGTTGCAGCGCTTAGCAATAGCAAGGGCGAGAAGCCTATGATTATTTATTCGTTGTCTGTGTGTTATTTATCTATAATACGTTCGCCAGCAGTCTGGTTGCCATAGTACAAGATCTGCTTAGTTTGAGATAAGACGGCCGTGTGTGAGACGTCTTAAGATATTATGTTATTATGTACTCTATAATGGTTAATGGCTGAACTACGCTATATGTCCGCTATTTACTACTTTCAATCTATATTATTAGAAATATATTACACGTGTAGTAGAATATATATATCTTTCCGGTGGTCTCGTAGAAGGCGACTAAGGGTTCAGACTATTATCTATCACACAGTATGTATACATACAGTCATACAGTGGCCGGTAGACAGCAACAGGGTTGCCCCCTATTACGTAATTGAACTAAATAATATTTGGCAAAATGTTGACGTTAGACGCGCCTCTGCCTACCCCCTTAGAAGATACAGGCGTTAGCGTATCTATGTATATTACAAGGGGTAGTAATTTTGTCTGTCTGTATATTACATACAGACAGGATATTTTAAGTGTTCCTAACATTTACACAAGTCAATCTATAGTTATATAATAAAGCTGAAGGGTTTTTTGTTTGTTTAAACGATCTCTAGTCTCTGGCACTATCGGTCAGACTTCAATGATTCATTCTGTATTGGATAGAGTAATTATTAGGGAATAGTAAAGGCACTAGAACTTGACGCCAAGTCTTTTAGGACTTGAGCTATGAGTCTTAACGCTGGTGAATCTGCGGGGATCGCCTAGCACGTATTAAAACTACGCATATTTAAAAAACAATTGGCAGACAGACGTGACTCTACTCGAAATGCAGTCATTAGGCTAATATAGTCGAAAAATACTCAGATTAAAAATGCAATATGACATTGTTTGATACGGTGTCATACCGTAATTACTTAACCGTTCATAATGAAATTGTGAATACAGTATTACACAGAAAACTGCTTCCGAGGAATATAAACATAGCTAAAACTATCCATGCTGGTTTGAAATCAAGGATGTGAGCAAAACTAGTAATCTATAAATTTGTTAAAACTAGGTTCACCCTCAATAATTAAATTCAAATAAAAAATATCCTTCTTTTAAATCAAATCTTGCTGAAGCTAAAGTACAGTATAAATGCGAATGTGACTGTGTTACTCTTTAACTACTCACCTGATTTGTCCAGAAAGAAAAAACTGACAATGACAATACGATAATTGACTTGACTAGACTTAACCTCACCGAATATTTTCTTCAATTAAAAAAATAAAAAAAAAATCTAAATAAATAAATAATTTTCTAAATCGCTTAGTAAATTACGGATTTATGTGGACCACACATATAAAAAAATTATGAACCTTGACCACAATAGGGTTCCCCCTATTACGTTGGTGGGACAAAATTCAAATTAGCAAAATGTAGGTGTACACCTCTGCCTGTCTCCTTTCCAAATGACATCAGATATTTATGTTATGATCACCCCCATGTGCAGGGTGGCTGTGGTGCTATCATCCAGCATTCAGGTGTTGTCGCTGCCGTCACTAACGCGCGTGGCGCTAGTTCCTACGCGGCCCGGAGCTCGTGCACTCGTCGCGCTGGCGAGTGAACCCACGGCGCCACACCTACTCGCCGCGCCAGCACACCGGAAAGGCTCGCTTCAGCTACTTGTATGAACTGTTTATTTATAATTACTAATGCTTTGTTTTGAGTAAGGTAAATTTGTATATCCTTCTAAATCCAATCAGTTTTACTCTGGAATGCACTGACACTCGAAATCAGGAAATCCACTAAACGCTTTATTTTTAAGAGGGTACGTGACCTAGGCAGAATTTTCATATATATTAGAACATATTATAGAAACGTTTGCTCGTAGCGTCGTACCAAGTCTTTTCATTTTGCATTAGATGAAGTTTAAATAAAAACTATATTTAGTACTTAAAAGGATGGAATCGAATGAAACTAATGTGAATAGTGCCCCATTAGCATCACAGCCCCATTAGCACAACTACTGGATGTCCATATAAATAAATAAATATCAATGTTTTTTACATTAATTATAGAAAATTATTTATACCACGTGTAAAGGGAATGGAGGAATTATTCCTAATGCGGGAGTTATCTTTTAATGATGATTCGCTCACCAACGGAAGCGTTTTTTTGTAAGTTACAAAGTCGACCTTAGTCCGTTGTTAGTTTTTGTTTGTAAAGTATTTATTTCAGGTAGAATCCGCTTATGCAAGTCATATTAAAAAAAACATTACCTGTAAACTACACTCTTGGTAAAGTTGGGCAAAGGATTATATATTACTTCTGTTGTTCTACTAACAGGATGCAGACCGTCAAAAACAATCTTGAACAAAAACATATCAGTCGTACTGAGAGCCGCTTTGTTTTTAAGTCGTTTGAAAAATATGTACGTAATGACGAGTATTTCATTTACTTCGGTTGTAATTCATACATACATACATATATAATATCACGACTCTTTCCCATAGGGGTAGGCAGAGACCACTTCCTTCCATTTGCTACGATTCTGACATACCTTTCTCGCTACTTCAACTTTCATTCCGTTCCGCATACAGGCTCGTCTGTTATAGGTACTTTTGACCTGGCCTTTGCTTAGATTATCTTGGACTTGGTCCAAGAACATTCATTCTTCTTATAAAAGAGAGTCTCTCTTTTCTCGACCGTTGTCACTTCTTTGATTTGTGATGACAGTCAAATAAAGTCAAGTCAGAAGAAGATGGTATGACTATTGGTCTGTGTTCCAGGACGTGACCCGTGCGGTACGCGGCGCCCATTCGTCGTCCCCAGCGGTGATGGGTTGTCACAAGACGGAGCTGGTGTGCGTGAGCCTGTCGGCCAACGGCGCGCGCCTTGCCACCGCCTCCGAGCGCGGCACCATCATCCGCCTCTGGGACACTGCCACTAAACACATGCTCCACGAATTGCGTAGAGGCTCTGATTACGCTGACGTTTATTGGTGAGTTGATATAGACTTATAGTTAGGGATCTATATAATACTGTTCCCGGATTCCGGAGAGGTGGAATGACGTCCCAAGAGGGATTCCATACGAAAAAAAAAAGACAATGGCGATATTCGCCCTCTGCATTTAAACTTTATCATGGTTTGAATGTAGCACACGGTTTTAAACGTTAACCCTAATTTATGTTATTTCGGAAGAAAAATAATAAATTTTAAATTTCTATGGTTGTACTCCTATGTGTTTCGGAGAGACTCCGCCTAGTTTTAGGCCTGTCAGGAGTGCCATAACAAGAAGCGATTTAACATGTCTAAGGGGTATTTCAATTTAGATGTTTCGTGTCTGACGGCTGTGGCCCGTTTACTGTGCTACTTGCTATATCGACATATATGTGACGGCAGCAGTGAGACATTAACCGTCTATTTTGATAGCGTAACAGTATGCCTACATTTTCGGCATCAATCGAGCCATAGAGTCTGTTGAAGAAACATTACTGTTAGTCCTATTTTTGAATAAAATTAAACAAAAACGCATTTTTCACAATGCCTTCCCAAGCTATTTTTCTCAAAGCTATTATATATATATTACTGTAAATTACTGTAAATTTCTCATTTTGAATGCCTCAGAGCAGGACGTATTTCTATTTTGTCTATAATTTTTTCCACGTTAGTATCTTCCACCCAACCTAGGTTTCTATGGCCGCACTACTAAACAACGAAAAGAGCACTTTGCGTTCACGACCACAAAAAAGCAAGCAACGGGGGGGGGGGCGGTTTAGGAGTACTACCGTATATCTGTAATAACCCTTATCACTCAACTCAAACTCAAATCATTATTATTATTATTATTATTATTTGTGAAACTGTTTGTTACTCGGTTTTAGCTCATTTGTAAACGCAACTGTTTATGAGGTAGCTGTCCTTTCCAACAACACACCCGGTGTAAAAGTCAAGTAATATTCATTCTTGTGTGCACAGCATAAGGTTCAATCAGTCGGGCTCGCTGGTGAGCTGCGTGTCGGACAAGGGCACGTTGCACGTGTGGCGCGCGGGTGGGGCGCGCGGTGAGCACGTGGCGGCCGCGCGTTCTCTGCCCGACACGCGCGCTCTATGCGCCTTCACCGACGACAACACCGCCATTGGTACGTAAAACGCGCACTGAACGTTTTCAAAACATAAACTTAGCGGAATTCGTTTTACGACCTCTGAAGAAGTTGGGCCTGTTTAAAAAATCATAAAGAAAGAAGAGTGGGCTTTCTGCTACAGGCAATGGCTCCAACGCATCTAAAAGCTTACTGTGCGACTCCCGCATACATAATAAATGAATCAAATAAAATGAAAGCTAAGATTTAAAATTTTATAAATTTAGAACCAATATTCACAGAAAAGACTCGTTTTTAATATACAAAAACCAAGAATATTGATAAAACTAGTTAATGTTTATGAAATACTTGCAATTTTTTTTTATACTCGCCTTTAAGGGTGATGAAGGATGGGGGATTCTTGGAGGAGAAAGAGGAGAGGGAGGATGAGGGGAAAGGAAAAAAGAGAGGGGGAGTTGGGCCTCCGGAAACCTCACTTATTTCGGGGAAATGCAACGCAAATGTTACTTCACAACCGTTTCAATACTAATAAGTTTAAGAACGGTGTTTCGAATTGTAAGTTTTGTTCTACTAAGTTCTACAGTAATATTAGGGAAGATTTCTTAATAATAATGCTGTTTAATGCTTATAACATTTTTATTTTTTAGTGATATGCGAAGACGGCACTTTCCACAAATTTACATTTGCAGCCGAAGGCAACTGTCATCGTAGCGACTTTGAGTACTTCTTACAGGTATATTACTTTTAAAACTTCTTTATATTAACATATGATATTCAAACATTAGTCTTTGTGTCATATAAAGAACTTAACAATATTATTTTAACCCCAATCAACGAAGCTTTAGAGCTCACAATTGCCGGATACACTAGTACAGTAGTGTGTAGTAATCGAACAAATTATATTTTTTTTTAGCAAGCTTTCGACTCTGTATGTTTCCATCTTACTTTCCACATGGGAAAAGGTTGGCCTTTTTGTTTCTATTTTAGGTCTGTAGCTATTGCAGATATGTCTGAATAATGATAAACAGATAGTCAATTTTAGAATCATGTAAATAATGAGGAACGCTCAAAGCAAAAATATGTTTTGGCGTACCACAGGTATGTATTCTAGGCCAACTTATCAATATTATTGGTACATAAGATAACATTATGAGAATATAAACATACATTTAGGCCTATTAATGTAATATATATTTACAATTTAAATCGCGTAAATCATTCCAAGTCATCCAAGGCGTTATAAAGAAACATCATACATGCATATGCATACACTCGAAAACCATAATCCTTTTTCTTATGCAGTCAGGTAAAACAAGAAGTTAATTTATTTAAATACTGCATAAGAAAAAGGATTATGGTTTTCGAGTGTATGTATGTATATGTTTCTTTATCATGCCCTGGATGACTTGGAATGACTTAGATAGGGAATACCTATATAGGATAACCGTTACCATTTTAATTTAATGCCGTTATTATATATTTTTTAAACTATTGTACTGTACACTAAAGAAGATTAATATGAAGAACCAGTCAATTCTTATTAATTCGTCCCTCATTAAGTAAAAACTTAACATAATTCAAAATCATAGCCCACATTTTTGTTAAGATGCCTCTAAACTTTGTTCTATTGTTTACCCATTTCTCGTACTTATTCTATAATTACTTGACTCCATGATATGGAAAAATTCTATAAATAAGTAATTAATTAAAAGTTTTTGATCTTGCAGGTGGGCGACGACGACGAATTTTTGCAATGATAACTTTTTATAATAAAAAATGACGTTTCAGCGTTAAGTGATAATACAGTGAAAAGTGATGATATATTGTAATATAAATGACACTAACGATTTAATACTTACTTTCGAATATTTCCAAGACTTATAACACCGCCGTAGGACTGTACCTGTGAACAGCACTTGCTCGCGGATTATAGTTCTAAAGGATATTACTTTCACAAATTGTATGTAAATATAAATATAATCGGTTTCATTGCTAAGACATCAAAACAATTAATAATTTGTGCACACCAAACTTTCTTCCTACCGCAGATAAAGCAGCAGCACCATATTATGCCACTTACCACTACACCGTCATAGTAATATATGATACAAAGTATGATATCAATAATATAATAAATTATTTAGATCTACGTGCGATGATATACTTAATAATATCTAATATACTTTATAAATATATCTGTAGCTATGTATAATATTATAGAGGAGAGGAGCAGTGGCAAGTACATTGACGTCACACTATTTATCCTCAGTAACTGCACAAAATAAAAACAATGTTATAGCGTAAAAACTTATGAAGGGCAGTGTGTACTGGAATGGTTGCTTTGATATATTGGTTCTGAAAATGATTTATCATAAATTATATTACTTAGTTTAAAAAATCCCCTGTTATATTTGTTTTACTAAAGGGAGCGCCACGTATGTCTTTATATGTATGTATCTTGACATTGATTTTATTATTAAGTAACTTAACAAGGTCAACGAAATGTATGAAATTTTTGTGAATTGGTCCATTAGAAACATGCACAAAATATATCTAAGAGTATACTTGTCTAAACCAAATTTGTATAAAATTATTTTAGAAAACTGCAAAATTTATAAAAAAATAAAATTGCATGTTTAACATTTCTGTATAATATAACGCTTAGGTACCTATACAAAGTGTCATTAAAAATAACATTGATTTGAAATATAAAAATGGCATGTAATATAAATGTGTCACTAAAAATAAGATGTAATTCGGTTTGCATTTCTCAAAGTTAGGACCAATTTAGAAATATTTATTTGTAGTTTGTTTTAGTATAATTATAGATTAACATATTTTTTTTTAATGAATCACTAAATTGTAAAAGACAAAGGGCACTAAATAGCATTTGTTTTATTTAAGTTCAAAATGGCAGAGTAGTATAATAATTTTACTCACTATATAATATTTTAGGTACAATAAACATAAATGTTTATGTTTGCTTTATAATATTTAAGTTTTTATTATAACCAAATCTACGACTTCTCTCTATTCAGTAAATCTTTTAAAATAAGAACGATATAGTTATTACGATTATTTTTTGCAATAAAGAAATGTATACTACTTTATTTTTAATTCCATTTTGTCCATATTATATTTTATTATTTTTATAGAGGCTTTAAAATAGTGGTAGTGTACATACCTTCGTATAAAACTTATGTTTATAGGTTCGACTGAAGTCTAATAAAAAATATAGTAGGAAATGCCAGAATATGGCAACATAATATATAAAACTTAAATATATGTATGTCAGTTTAGTTTTGCACTTTAAATAAATGCTAGACAATATTTTTAGTAGTTGCAACAATGCAATATTATTTGTACAAAGTTGCTTGTTCCCAGTTCATAGTTTTCTATTAATATGTTATAGAATTCGTGAAATATTTTTGTGCATTACTAATCATTGTTATATAAAATCATTTTTATCATAGCTTTAGTCAGTCATTTATGTTTCATTGTAGAGAAGCTCAATTTTTAATTTGTATGATTTCCATTTGCTCATTTAGGTGGAGAGCTCCCAAAATTTCTTTGCTTAATTATAAATCATCATTGAGAATGTCATTACTATTATTATCATTAGTTTTCTATGAAATGATTTGAACTGAGAGAATATATTTAAAGGTCGAATATAAAAGGCTTGTATTAAAAGACTATTTAATTCAAGTCCAAGTATAAAATTCTATAGTAAAGATAAAGATAGCATGTAAATATTTTTAAAAGCCACATTACTTTTTGTACTTCGTCATTAGCAAAAGATTGTTACTTGTCTCAGCTTGAAACATATTTAATCACTTAGAAATAATGACCACAATTAATAGGTACAACAAAACAAGCACATTAGGACCCTGTAAATATGGAGTTGAGGAAAACAAATTTATTTTTTTATTAAATTTGAAAATTAAGAAACAAGGATGACACTCTTTTGTATAAAAGCTTTAGGATGGATACCCAAATGGGGTTACCTGAAATTTGAATATTAAAATCTTCTTTTATATAATGTTAGTTTTATTTAAATAAATTAATTAATTTAATTTTTTGTGTACCTAACACAGATGAGAAGAAAGTGAGGTTGTGGACCAGATTAATTTAATACTTGAGCTAATTCTTACACTCCCCAATCCATTTGCATAATCAATATCACTTTCTATCCTCCCTCTGATGTCAATATACTCCAAAACTTTCCCATCCAATTCATTCTCATCCGAAATCTTAAGTACTTCAAAAGGAGATACTATTCCGCTTAAAAGGACACTACAAATAAATGGGCCTTAAAATACTGTTGCATCTACACTAACAAACCCTAAGGTAACACTGCGGTCAGAAATAGGAGTGATGTCATTAAATAAAAATGATATAACTCTTCATTAAATTTACTATTAACAATTAAATTAATATAACTAATATACAGATTGTTTATTCACTCTCTCGCTCTGGCTTCTTCCGTCCGAATGGATCTGTCCACACCTTCATATCTGAAAAATAAATGTACCTTAATTTATTTATGTAGGTTACACAATACATTTTTGATGTTACATTTACATACAGTCCCATGTTTGCAAGTTAAGGGTGAAAAAGAAGAAGCCTTAGACCTTGAAACTTAACTGTAGCCATGTGTTACTATATATATATTTCTTAAAATACACCCAACTTTGACTACTCTGAGTTCCAGAACATACTTAATAAAATTTGACTATAATAGCTTCAGTTTATGTAAGACAGCAGTTCTCACAGATAGCATTGATAGCATAAGTACATTGGAACCATCCATAAATTAAGTTACATGTTAAGGGGAGGGTCAATCAGATGTGACAAGGGTCAAAAGCTTGGTGAAGTCACATGTTAAAGTCTTAATAACTAAAATGCTAAATTTATCCAAAATCTTAACAATACACACATCAATTATCTAGGGTTTAAGATCCTTTTAGAGTATAAGGGAAACTGAGGATTATTATTTAACTTTTTTAGATTCCTTGTTGATTCTTTTTAGAGAATTTCATTAATTCTAGTTGATTAAGAGTTTTCTTGAAATTTTTACTAAACAGAATATTAACAGTCAATCAAGATCCTTATGATATTAGGTAATAGCATGAGAACTGAAAAAGTTTGCATTGATATGGAGCAACAACATCATTTGACATGAGAAGAGATGATGAGTTCTGATTCTGGGCTAGAGTCATAACGCGCACTCCTGGTGAGACTCGCATCAATATTCCGTGACCTGCTCAACCGCCCAGACCTGACCCAATTGCACTGCAAAGAAAAGCACTGCCGAGTATGGATGGCGTGCATATAGTACAACAACTTTTTGACCTGTTAGAAAGAATGTGATTCCTCAAAGTGATCTTGATGCCAAATCGCTATGATTGTGTGATTAGTGTCAATAGTAGAAACACAGCTTGCATAGATTATAGATTTCTCTTTATAAGAAAGATTTTAAAAAACCCTTTGCCTGATAAGTTAGTTATTAACTTTAACATAAATTCAAGTAAGAAGCCAGTCTGGAAGAATAGATTTAGAAATTTTTTAATGGATATTTAAAAAAATATATATTTTTAAGGATTTATTTTTATATATATATTACTAACTTGATCTGTCTGTCCAACAAGTCACCGCAGTAAATGACATGCATCAGATTATATGCATGGTGTCAGATTATGCTATATAAAATTAAATATATAATACACCAGAGGGGAGGGGAATTCACAGGTGTGACATGGATGGATCAAAAAACCATAAAATTTGTGACGTAATTTATGGAGGGCCCCATTAGTGACATAAAAAAAGTAATTAAACACTACTTACTCCCAGGTTGTATATCCTCTTGTCTAATATTTTTCCTTGCCTCCTTTTGAATTTTTCCTAAAAAAGAGATGAAATAAATGTAAATAAACCAATTTCAATAAATATTTTTCGTTGTGTCAGTAATAAGTAGACAAATTAGTAGTTATATAAACAACTCACTATACTCAGAAGCATCCATCATAGGACTTATAGCTATGGGATAGAGCGCAAGGCCTATAAATCCAACAAATCCTGAAATAAACGCGACATATCGCCATCCTCTGTGGAATGCCATTTTAATGTTATTTTATAAAAACTACGTGTTTTTATTAAAAATTATATACATTTTCAGATTCAGAAATTATTTACTTATCACCTGTCGACTCTATGTGTTTGACATAAAGCTGTCAGTGCATGTAGTGCTGCCAATAAAAACACTACAATTTTTGAGCTCTCTTAACTCAGTATTCCCTGGAGACCTAGAGCTATGTGATGTATGAGCAAACTTTATTAATGATAATAATATTAAACTTGAGAATAATTTATTTATTGTTATGTATTACACAGGTCAACACAAGTCGTTTCCTTTTTTTGACTATGAAAAAAATACTGGGAGATTGCTAACAGCTTAACTTATTGAAATATACAGTTTTATTATTTTGACAAAAAAAAACAGAAAATTAATATACTATGTTAACAATATTTCTATTAAACACAATGAAATTATCTTTTATAAGATTTCCGTGAATTAACGAATTTTGGTTGATCTGGTTTTAAACTCCAGCAGTATTCTGTAAAGTGCAATAGGTATAGATCCGTACTTATTACCGTTATGAAGCAAAACACACTTTAAAATTCTTTTACTGCTATCTATGAAAAGACGCCAATCACTAGATTGATACTTTTTTAATGCCATCTGTTCCAAAATACCACCAACGTAGTTACAAAAAACTAAATCCTTCTCTTTAGAAAAATACGGTAACAGATTTTTTTCTCGGGTACGATGTAATGTTGGTTTCCGGAGTAAGCTATTTTTACTCTCTTAAACGAGATGCTAAAAATTCTGAAGTTTGTTTCGGTGAGTACAGGTATCTTACTAAGTGTTTTTTTTTTATACTATAGGGGGATAGACGAACAGACGGGTCACCTGATGGTAAGTGACAACCACCGTATATAGACACCTGCAACTGAAGAGTGGAATGAACTGAGATGAGGAATAGGGGGATGCGGGTAGGGGAAAGAAGAGACGGGGATTAGGATATAGGAAAAAGGAGAGGAGGGATGAGGGGAGAGGAAAGAGGAGAGGGAGATTTGGACCTCCTGGATTTGGACTGGATTTGGAAACCAGACTCGTTTCGGAGAAATGCACCTTGCGTTGCGTCCACACGCACACGCGCGACACACACGTGCACGTAACACCTATTTATAATAAGAGGCTACAGTACTAAAATTAAAATGTTAGCAACTAAGTAGTAGTTTTTAATTCGATTTTTTGTTTTTCGTATCACTATTATTTTTGTAGTATGTTTCTTTTTTTGACACTGTGTTTGTCTTACGAGTACTGCTAACGTTATATGTATACAGTGTACGCGAGAACGCTGGTACCCTAAACACAAGTTGAATCTTATTCTGGGTGCCAGAGTTTATCGTCAATACTATATAACGTGTATGTGACGTTTGAATGTACTTTTGTGCCAAATTAATGAAAATAAATCTTTATCTTATCTTATCTTAGACAGAAAAAAACAAAAAAATCACAAGAAACAAGCAATTTCTTATTTTTTGTTGACCAGTGTTATCTATATATTTGTGGGTTCTGATATGAAGGTATAATGTTTTAACAAATTATCAATGCTGCTTTACCATGCTCGTCACCGTCGCCTACAATAAAATTTTAGAGTCTAGACGTATATATTTAAGTATTTCTTCAAAGTATTTACTCGACGCTGGTATTAGTAACTTTTGTTGGCTCAGTTGCCACAACGAAAAAAATAAGAAGTTGGTACTAATCTATGAAAATATTGTTTTCATTTTTTTTTAGTCGCATGTCTAAAGCTCTTCAATAAAATTGTAAGGTACTTAGAAAAAAACTGTTACAATAGGTGTAATAAATAAGAATTGACAAGGCATAGAAATAAGAATGAACTAGAAATGGCTAGCAGGCGTGTCGCTCTTGATACTATTGAGTTACTGAGCCTTGCAAGTAATTGATATCTATACTTCCTATAACATAATTAGATAAATAATTATTAATGATTAAATAAAAAACATTTCTTTTATGTTGGTTTGTAATTGAGCCTCGTAGGGGCTGGTCAGCAGGTGGAAGTTTACGAGAGATGCCGATGAACTCTGCGGGAATTCTTTCTATTCATATTTTTATATTCTATATATAATAATATGAATAGAAATTTTACTAATTTTCTATAGGAGCTGTTATTCCATTTCACACGTGTCAGGTGTCGGTAGTAGAGATTCTGTGTCTCGCATTTGCGCAAGCGAAACGTATGTGTAGTAAAAGTTAGACGCAGGTTCTTTCCGGGCACGGCTGCGTCGGAAAGTACCTGCACTCAGTCGGTAGGAGGGAATTGAGTCACTTCTGCCACCATTGACACAACGACTGCGACTGCAGTGAGGACTCGGCCCAGCATACGCTCGCGGATTGCCTGGCTTGAGCGGCGCAGCGTCGGGCCCTCACTGCAGTAATTGGAGAGGATCTGTCACTACTGGCCGTCATACGCTCCATGACCAGTAGTGATAGGAGGAGGTCGTCTCGCAGAAGGAGGCAGTGGAGAAGGCCCGGGAGGACGATCTCCAATCGGAACCAATTTACCTCAGGCTGCCAAAGCTGTTCCCGGAATCCTCCTATGTCAGGCGCAGTATGGCACACCGTGTGGTTTTAGTCGGTCCGATTCCAACACACCGTTTGACTGAAAACTCCGGTGGGATGACGGCCCGAAGAGGTTTCCACGTTAAAAAAAAGGAGTGGGTTTACGACGGTAGTGTACTGGGTCCCACGCCTCAGCCATCACACTACCGCCGCCTGAAGCTTGACACGCTGGTTATTATACAACCGGACACAGCACCCCTACCGACCCGTGTCTCGCGCACCGAGGGTTTTTTGAAGGTTGAAACTTGTTGAAATTCTATTTATTTCTTAATAAATTAATAGTTTCTCTATCAGTCGTCGTCGTCTTTTCCGAAAGACAAACTTTAGTATGCAGTTCACTCCCATACATCGACTTAGTTACTCTATACATTATCAAAAACCCTATGCATAATCAAACACAACACACCTAAGTGCTATAACTGCTCTTATCAAGACATCAAAGCTCAACGACGAAGCTGACGACTCAACGACTCAACCACTTAATAACTCAATATTTATTTGAAATAAAAGAGAACTTTCCCCCCCTTTGTTCAAGCTATAACCAAAAATTTCATCACGCACCTGACATATTAAAGTCTATAAATCGGTATATTTATCACCGATTGAACCACTTCCAGAACACATAGAACATTGAAGGCGGAGGGCCTTCAACACCCAGTTACCCACCTGGGTAACTGGGTGTTTGCAAAAGGAAAAGATTTATATATTAAGAGAGATTGATATATTAAGATTTTAAATATGTAATTTCAAAGTAATCGATATGGATTAATAAATAGCGCCTTTCGGAATTTTACTAGCAAATTTTTCTACTTCACAAGAATAGTTACCATGATAAGAGATCACTTTTAATGCTTAGTATACGCGATTATTGATTAAACTTGGACAAAATGGACTAACTGCCAACGTATCGAAATGTGTGTATGTGTAGTTTGCATGATAATACTATAACATAGCATAAATAGCATAGCGTTTAATTAACTATAATAAGCTTGTGGCGTACACATGCCACGTACTGTGAAGACCTAAACATGCATTAAAGTAACACGCATCCACTCGCACTCCATACCAAGCGCCGAATGAACGTGTTTTGCGCGACACCGCGTCGCTAAGACGCCACAACGCCCTGTAGAGGGCGTGTGCTGCACGGTGGTAGTAGTCTTCTTTTGAGGGGCCGCTTCAGTCTTCACGCCGTCTAGGCGGTCTAGCCGAGCCAGATGAGACCTCAGGCGACTTCTGGGGAGGTCCAGCTCCGGGCAACCAGCGACACAGGCGGCAACTTACGTACGACCCCTCGGCGTCATATCCGGTGGTGGTCCCACACTGCAACGCGGCCTGTGGGTCTTCTTCGTTTGTTTCAGTTTCTACGGTCACCCGCGTCCGCATTCGACTTTTAACGACGACCGCGTTTTATCTGATGCATAATTTATACTCGCACACAGCAACGTAATCTGATTGGTTGCCTACACATCGATTATTGTAAATATAGCATTAGAAATCTTATAGGTTAATTCATGTATTGTGCGGTGAACTAACTAACTTACTTAATGGTCAAAAATGTACATATAACTGGCATACTTTTAATGAAATACAAGTCGATTACAACTATTCCGTCGTGTTTATTTTACACTTTAATAGCTCAAGGACTAACCAGTCTAGCCGGCTAACATAGGCATCTTTCCCTGCTTCTAGCATTGTCTGCTTAGCTACGGGTCTACGGCTTATACAGCCTGGCCGGCTAAGTAGGTATCCTCACCTCGATCAGCTAGTTGGTACAAACGTAGGAAAATTATTTGTAACAACTTATCGGGTCAGCTATCCCAACAGCTGATCCCGAAAAGCTAGTGATGTTGAACCCTGGCACCGCTTTTTTTTCTACTACACTCTTTGCAAATACACCTAAATAGACTAAATACATACATAATTTCTCACTTTTCTAATTCATTGTCTCACTTTTCAGAAAAAGCTTGATATGGCACCAAGATCGTCGGTGTAAAATACTATCGATTTAATTATATGTATATGTATATACATACACACACACACAAAGTATGACAGTATAATTATATGCATATACCTATGTATATGTATATGCATACGCATACTTTGCATGAATTCTACCTACAACTAGCAAAACATTAGATTTATCAATAAATTTAAAGGTCCCAGTTTCAGTTTCAAAATAAGATTTTTGTATATTTTTTTATGTCTTTTACGGCCTATTTATGCCTTTACGTTTTATACGTAATGAACACACCTTACTCAAAAACCTGGTATATAGTGATCTAAACAGAAAAGTAACAACCAGTGTAGTTTTATTTTAACTACTAGTTTTCCTGGCACTTGAGGAAAACCAAATACTGAATTAATAATGTTTATAACATTACATTAATATAAATAACATTAAATCTCTATATTGGTTGCATATTGTACCTTCTGAGGAAATAAATGGAATCGGAATCTTTAAAATCACTTATTTCCCATTCTTAACTAAAAGAAACTAAGGTCAAAAATGAGTATATTGTTTTATTAGTTTTACTCTATTACTATATTTATTATTAAACAGTTGAGTAATTTCAATAAATAATGCCTAATTATTTATCATCATTACTCAACTGTGTATGAGTAACACAGTGCAAGGGTCAAATGACTCAAGTAGATAAATATGTAAAATTGCAGTTGCACATAAATTTAAACAATAACATAAAGTTGTTTGTATTAATTACGCTTTATTTTCGTATGTTATGATTCATTCATCTTCAATATATCTAGGTAAAGAGAGAATGGAGTTTTATATCAGAATAGATGCGATTGAAAGTGAGCAAATATTAGGACTTGTAGTAAATTTTCAAACCCTATTTAAATAAACTTTAATCTACGTAATTCAATCAACTATATACCTACTATCCACTGTGACATATACGTACGAGAGGGGGGGATGAGGGGAGTTACATTATGTACCTCCTTAAACAACATCAGATGAGCTCTAAGCATTGGCGCTGCCAGGACTACTTTTGCATCCATCATCATCTATCTTATGTCATTTATTATATGTACGTCATCCATTGAGTCTATGGTTGACAATACACATTATTGCTCACGAAATCCTTGCTAACGTGCGATATACGGGGAACTGGGTGGGAACTAATCAGTGGTCTTTAAAAAATCTACAAGTCTGAGCCTTTTGGGCGTTTGCTGTGTTGTCTATTTGATTTTTAAGTTATGAATGATATAACACATTTTTTCTGCAAAAACGCATTTAGTTTGAAGCAACCGCAAAATAATGAAAGAAATGAAATATGTTTGGTTTTTTTATGTCAGAGAGGGCAAACGTGCAGACGAGTCACCTGATGGTAAGTGACCACCGCCACCGGCAACGCACTTGCAACTCAGAAGTTGCTAAATCGTTGATGGCCTTTGAAGTGGGAGTACGCTCTTTTCTTGAAGGATTAAAAGTCACTTCGGAAAGACAATTTGTTTCGCATAATGGTTGTGCGAGACAAAAGTTTACGGTGGTGTGTGTGTGTATGTGGTGGAGTGCCTACTCAAAAAGTAAAGAGAGAAAGAGAAAGAAAGAAGTAAAGAAAAGTCTAGTGCAAATGATGGGGATAAAAGATTTGTCGCTCTGAACGGTTGCGGAAACCTGCGACCGGTATAAGTCAGAACAACCCCTCCGGGCACTCCCCATTGTACAAGCGATAGAGAATGTAAAGTGAAGCTACATTTCTGCAACGCCATACCAACGAGTCGAACCGATCTGTGTATATTGTCTTTTTGGGTATTGGCTGCTGATATGAGTTTGTTAGTGGCATGATTTCGATTGGATCCATGCGTTGTGATAAAGATGATAAAAACCCAACTAAATTGTTAAGAAATCGGAATAATATGTGCCACATCTTCTGTGTCACTTCTATGCCAATACTCGTAGAATTGAACGCGAAAAACATAGCGGTACTTATTTTTCTTTTGATAATTATTATCTTGATTTAAATAAACTTGTTGGTCAATGATACGACTACGATGCAATGGCAGGTTGAATGGGAGGCGTTCTGTTTACTAATGCCAAATATTTTGCAAAATGTTTGGTGGTAGAGCCATGCTTAGGCACGATTGGGCCGGCTCGACCGGTGCGATACCACGGCCTCACAGAAAACCGGTTGTGAAGTAACGCTTGCGTTGCATTTCCCCGAATTGAGTGAGGTTTTCGGAGGCCCAATTCCCCCGCCCCCCTTTTCTCTGCCCTCATCTCCTTTGTCCTTTTTCCATCTCCTCATCCCTCCTCTCTTCTTTCCGCTCCCTGCATCCCCTATCCCTCATCACCCTCAAAGGCGGACAGCGCACTTGCGACTCTTGAGTTGCAAGTGTCCATGGACGGCGGTGTCACTTACCATCAGGTGACCCGTCTGTTCGTCTGTCCCCCTATAGTATAAAAAAAAAAAAAAAAAAAAAACTATTTTTCTACTGGCAAACTATATATTAAATCACATTGAAAATCATGTCATCAAAACGTCAAAAAAATAAGAGAAAGTGGTAAAAGTATGAAGTATGAGTAAAAAAACATATAAAATGTAATATTTAATACATGGAAAATTTTACTAAGTATTCTGCGTATTTTTTGTACATACATTAACAAAATTCACGGAAAGAAACAGTGTTATTTTTTAGTAAAAAAAAAAAAGATATCAAAAAATTGGTCGTATTTATATCACCTTTTGATAGGGAGATCCCTAGTACCCATAAATCACCTTTCATATAATATATTTCCTGTTGGTGTTGTTTTATTTTCATCATCCTCCAACAGGTTACATGGTGTTATTATTTTTTTAAGAGAAAAAGTTATTTTCACTAGTCGCTCTACACTGGTCTGGTTAATATATATATATATAATGAATAAATCAAATTACAAATACCTCTATTTTACGAAACGCTTATGACAGCATAGTACAATAGCATCAGAAAAAATATCTTGAAAACTTTTGACCACTGCACAAGCAGCCTTACAGAGCTGTTATACTTTAGTGTGCGTTGTGCAAAAGTTTTTCTTTACAAACTACTAACTTTAAAATACCAAGAGACACTGTTAGCATTTATCATTTCTGGCTATTCTGCCAAACTTGAACGTGTAAGTAAAAGAATCTGATGGCAATACAATATTACATAATTGAAATTAGCGAAAATACTTCAGACTCCTCGGAATAGTGCTTCAATGGAGTTTGCGATCAGTTTTCCGCAAAACCGCAATAAAAAAAGGATGAAGAACTGAAAACGGAAAATGCAGTAGATTTTTTTATATAATTTTTACTCTTTCTGTCTCCATTACATATTTATATTCATTTATTTTTTTAATACTAGCAACGTGCGTCACACATTACTAGTATTCTTGTTAACCTAAAATCAACCGCAGCTAAGCTAAAATGCTTGTGTTAGGGGTAGGTTTACGACCTATACGGTGCACCGGTGTGGGCGGAGGCTCTGACCGCCCAGAATAGGGCACGCCTCTGGCGTCCTCAGAGAGTTATGGCGGTTAGAGCCGTACGCGGTTACCGCACCGTATCAACGGAGGCGGCATGCGCGTTGGCCGGAACGCCCCCGTGGGATTTGGAGGCGGAAGTGCTCGCCGAGGTCTATCGGCGAACGGCTGATTTCCGGGTGGTTGGTGGCAGTCGGCCCCCGCCCGAAGAGGTACGCGAGTGGCGTGAGGCCGCACGCCGAGCCACAATGGTTCGTTGGTCGTCCCGGCTGGAGGCTCCACGTGCTGGCTTTGCCGCCGTGGAGGCGCTCCAGCCGGTCATTGTCGAATGGGCAGGGCGGCAGCACGGAACTCTTTCCTTCCGACTGACGCAGGTTCTTTCCGGGCACGGCTGCTTCGGGAAGCACCTGCACTCGGTCGCTAGGAGGGAAATGAGCCCCGTCTGTCACCACTGCTACTGTAGTGAGGACTCGGCTCAGCACACGCTTGCGGTTTGCCCTTCTTGGGCGTCGTAGCGCCGGGCCCTCACTGCAGTCATCGGAGAGGATCTGTCGCTACTGGCTGTTATACGCTTCATGGCCAGTAGCGACAGTAATTTTACCGCGGTTGCAACCTTCTGCGTGGACGTTATCTCGCGGAAGGAGGCGGCGGAGCGGGCCCGGGAGGACGATCTCCATTCGGACCTAATCCGCCGCCGGCGAACCGGGCGGCGGAGGCGCGCCTACCAGCGCCTCATGCCACCCTGAGTGTGGCCGCGGGTGGTCGGGACGGGTTTTCCCCTCCACCTGCTTTAGTGGCCAGCCGCGAGGGGGTGACGTCCGCGTGTGTCTGGACGCCACCTTATTGATAGGTTACCCGTAGGTGGTGACCGCATAGTGCGGGCAGGCGCTAGGAGGGGTCCGGATGTCTTAATAAAGCTGTTCCCGGATTTCTCCTATTTTAAGCGCAGTATGGCACACCGTGTGGTTTATGTCGGTTCGATTCCGACACACTGTTCCACCGAAAACCCCGGTGGGATGACGGCCCAAGGGGGTTTCCACACGAAAAAAAAAAAAAAAAAAAGGGGTAGGTTTACGACAGTAGCCTACCGGGTGGGTTATGAACCCGCAAGCACTCGATCGCAAGTCCGACTTCTCAGCCATCACGCGACTGCAGCTTCTATATGTATATAATTATACAGGGAACAATGACAAAAATAATACTAAACTTCTATTTCGTTACTTAATAACTATATTTTTTTGATAACAGTAACCTTCCTCCTTCGTTTTCCTTCCTTTGTGACCTTGAAGCACGTATAACTTTTTAGCAGCAGGATGGGACCTTGTAGGATTTTGATGAAAAGGTTCATTCCAAAATCCAGGTTTACACTCATTTTACAGAACAAAAAGGTAAGTAAGACGAAAAGTCTTTATTCCCGTACTTTTCTAAGAATCCAATTTTGAAAAAAGCGTTTTGAATTACACTACGATACCCAGAACATATGTATGTAGAGAATGAGAACATGAGACAAAATATATTTTTTTAAGAATAGCACTGCTCCCCGCGAACATGGCTCCTATATGCCATATTATTGTATTGTCATCGAAACTACATATGTATATACTCGCTTTTTATGGCTAAAGGTAGGTGTGAAACTTGAGATCAACCGACTTAACTTAGGTTTATCTTAGAGGAGAGGTTAAGATTAGCCTTTTCTATCTTAAGTCGACTAAACTTTAGAAGCAAATAAAAAGGAAATAATAGAATAATGTTAGTAATACCACGGCTTCAAACTCTCTCGGCAATACAAGAGAGAGGGTACCGGAGGCCTAACTCCTCCTCGTCTCTTTCTCCTCCAATCATCTCCATCTCTTTTTTCCCCCTTATCCCCTTATCATCATCATCCTGAAAGGCGACTACCGACTTTAGTTGCAGGTGTCCATATCCCAGGGCGGAAGTTATCACTTACCATCAGCTGACCCATCTGTTAGTTTGACCCTCTCTATCATAAAAAAAAACTACAACAGCAATTTAATATAAAAAAAAACACATGTAGAGAAGAAAATTAGCCTCTAATGTCAGCTGAATCCCTGTAAATTTTGGAGTAATACTAGACCAAACGAAGGCTGTAAATATCTACATTAGGGTTGTTAGGAATCAGTACCTACTAGATACTAATAACCAGGTATCTTCGATCCTTTCTTAAAACTTCCATTCAATTTACTCCCAATTATAATTCCCGAAGTGCCCATTAAACAGCAAAAGCTTTCCCCCTATCACATGAGTAACGATATTATGGTCAGTAAATGTGGGCGTTTAATATATCTAACTCCTCGGGGAGGCAGACATGAGTGCATATATGTTTCAATATTGAAATGCAATTATTACGCCTATATGGAGGTTAAAGAAAATACAATATGCGGTTGTGCTGACTCTTTGTATCATTATGTTCTTATTTTGTAGTTATTATTAACATGTATACATACACTACCATCTTGCCGAGGACACAACGATAGTTTTTCCAGCCCAAACCTAAAAATAGAACGTTGTTTCCTTCATAAGACCTGTTTGTCGGAGAAAAGCTGTAATTAGTTATAATTCGTTGAAGGAACCCGAAACATGTAGCAATTTTTTTCTCTCTGGCCAGTTGTGAACTCAGGTCGGTAACAACAGTAGTCTGCTGTTGCTAATTTATAATGAGACATATAATCACTTGCATTAGATTCAATCTACGTGTTCGTTTAAATTATATTTCAATGAGCAATATGTACACTATACACCGATTTACTTAAAATGTACTTCAACACAAACCTACAATTAGACGGAACGTTAATAGACTAATTTCCCATTAACATTCTTGGAACAATCATTATCTTTAAGTCTCGAATAACAATAAACAAAGCATCCTTACGCTACGATCGAGAAAGAAGACGGTAATAATACTTATAATGATATATACTTTCTGCCCCTCAATAGGTTGAAACTAAAACATCTGTGTTTATCTCTAGTATTGTTACATATAAAAATTGGAAGGCAGAATACACAATAATAATATTTTGGTGCAACACGACCTAATGATACCTAGACTCAATGTATGCATAAGTATTTGCTCTGGATAGAACACAAATAAATAATATATTTAATTTGGTTTCCTGAACAAATAGACATATTAAGGTATACCAATATTTGCATAACAGAACAAATGGTATCTGATCTACAGGAGGGGAGAAGTATCGTGATAAAGAATGTAAGGTTAACTATTTGCCTTCAGTTTACCGTCTACTGAATTCATACTAAACATTTTCAACCGACTTCAAAAAGGAGAAGGTTCTCAATTCGACTGTACTTTTTTTATGTTTGTTACCTTAGAACTTGCGACTGCATGAACCGATTTCGGCTATTTATTTTAAATAAGAAAACCATATAAGTCTTACATTTGCATTAAGCATGTGAGCGACAAATAAACGAATAACTCAATATAACGCCAACAAATGGTTCTTTTTTTATTGGAAAGGATGTACTTCAAGGGTAGTTAGATGAAAGTTGTTGTGATCCAGTTGTAACAATGGCATCCATGAGAAAACCATATTAGTCTTAAATTCTATGATAGACGCATTGAAGTCGGTTGTATACTTTTTTAAAGTCCGATTATACTTTATATACGAAGAGTATTGAAAAACTGATACCCGAGAAACAATCCGAAAAAAGCTTTAATTAAATCATAATAATATTTTATTCATCTAACACATTAATTTCTACTGCAGCATATGTTGACGTCCGCCTACCGATACCTTCTTCCATGAGCTGTAATAACTTCGCGTAAACAAGAGTTGGCGCATCAACAGCCCACAGAAAGTCAATGTGATTGAATTCCTTTAGAGGTACAATATAATGTGCTATTGGATTTTCTAGTTGTGCATATAAATTCGTGACATCCGTGATACTTGACAACCAATCATTTTGAGCACTGAACAAAGCAATTGGCAATGTTATCTTATTTACTGGATACTCGGGAGGATTTATCTGGCCGTATTGCTTAATGTTTCCTGAAGTTCCATAATCAAACTGTTGAAATCTGCCATCATTATTAATTTCTTGAGCGTAGTGGATCAAAGTCTTAGTCGAAGCTCCAGCGGGAGTATGACTCAGTATTAGTGGCAACAAAGTCTTATTGAATTGATTTGCATCGTGACCACACAATACAAACAAGGAATTTTCACAAATCACTTCCTCGTAATGGTTTATTTCACAGGCATGTTTTGACAACCATCTCAATACAGTACTTTGTGGGAGAAACTCATTTGCACCGAGAAGTTTCATCAGGTATGCTATGTTGTCGCTGAATTTTGCTAATATTTTAAGAGGGCTTTTTATTTCTGACATGTAGGCAACTGGTGCTAAGGCGAAACCTGCCCGCAAGATCTTATTGTATTGAGGTTTCGTGGAAAGTAATGCAAACAATATTGAAGTCCCCATTGAATGACCGATATAGTTTATTTTAACGTCCCATCCCTTTACCTCCATAATGTAATCTATCACAGCCGGTAGGTCGTGTTGGCCGACGTCGTGGAAGGTGAAGTTCCAGAACTCATAAGAGTCTATGCTTCTTGAAACATGAGCCCGGGAGTATGTGTTTCCTCTAACGTTAGCTAGCCATACGTCGTAGCCGGCGTCAGACAAAATATATGCCAGACTTTTCTTAGGGCCAGCAATGACCCAGTCAGCAGAGCTTCCAAGAAGACCATGATGTAAGAGAGCAGTCTTCCGGGGCACTGATTTACGAGGTCCCTTTTTATTATACGGGATCCTGTGCACAGTAAGGATGTATCCATCTGACGTCATGATCGTATGCGATTCAGATGGATAACCGTAGAGAGCAATGAGTTGTGGTGTGTTAAATTGAATCGTAGGATCATCATTACTACAACTTTCTGTAGCAATAGTTGTATCTGGAATCTTACCCCTTGCTTCTCTCTGTGTAACTCCCTCTAGGAAATCACGGAATGTTCTTTTCACTCTCGCCTCCTTATCTTTTAAATCAACTGCAACCACGTTACTTTGGTTCGTACGTATTCCAAGGTACGAATTGATTTTAGTTCGCACATTTTGAACGTAATAATTTTTCAGATTGCGTGATTTTTCTCGAACGTATTTAGTTATTTGTGATGTCCGATTTGTGAACGAATCTACAATATTTGGAAACCAGGTTGTGCTTCCACATTCACTGCAACTCAGTAGTATTACGAACGAAAACACTACAAAGAGGCAAGGAAGCTTCATGTTTGTCAGCTTCGTGGATGCGCGAGGGTTCGAGCGCGGCCGTTGTTCACGAGACTGAACTCAATACTGTATCACTAACGTGATTATATTCCCTCGTGGGAGGTCAAGGGGAAGCGTGAGTATGAGTAATTCTCACAGCAGAGCGACGGCGTCCAATTTATTACATAAACATACAGATAGTATATCTACACTATTTATTTAAACAATACTTCGATTATGAATCATCAATATATTTTTTCTTTATAATATTGTTGCCTGAAACGGGGTGTACGTAATATTAATGGAAATGTAGTGATTTTATCTTATTTAAACAAATGATATTTAAAATAGCCGAAACAAAACTAAAATATTCTGGAAATCTACTAACTTACATTTGTTGAGTTAATAACAAAGGGTAAACAAACCTATTAAAAATTGCTTTCACGGAAAGAAAAATAACTTACAGTTATTGCAATGTATTGTTTATGGACACTCTCTCGTGCGTATATTCAATTCCACCAATGTCCAGTATTTAGAGAGAAAAAAAAATGTCTATCGTTTATAAAATTTGGTATTCTGTCGCAATGACTAAATTATATATCATTTTGACAAACCATGAAATCCTAGTGACGTAATGCTAGGAACAAAACAATTCTTTAAGAAAAGATTTGTTCATACGATAAATCGATTAAAAAAATATTATTTCAAAATTATTTCAACTTTGCTGTTTTATAGCATGAAATATAGTTGATTGGGGCCATCCAATCTTTTCCCGGAGGTGTTATAAAAGACGACTAAGGGTCGCCGCCGGGACTGTTATAATTATTTTTAATGTTTCGTTAGTATATTTGTTGTCATCCCTATATACATTTACGGGTAAGAAACTCAAAACTATAAATTAAAAAATGGGCTCATGGTACACTATGTACCTAGGTATGTAGTATCTAAAAATGTTCACTGTCCATTGTTAAATTTCTTAGAAAACGAAGATTTGTGACACAGAAAGTTATCAAATCAAATTGTTAATCTATCTAAACATTAACAGTGAGTATTATTTACATATCTCCGCAGTTTCACCAGCGTTAGTGGTCAGTGCCATGCTCCTAAGGATCATAGCTTATTGTTTTATAGCCTGTAGACAGACTTTCTCAATAAAACAGTAGTTTCTAAGAGTAGTGCATTCAAACAAACTTATTTATCTTCTTCTTTATAATATTGGTATACATAGGAACTTTTTTTTTATCTGTAGGTATATTTGATTGTACAGAATGTTATTTATATGGTTTTTAAGTTTAGTACCGGCAATAATAATAATAACCACACATCTCACACACGGCCCTCTGATCCTGAACTAAGTAAGTACAACTTGTATTATGGTAACCAGACTGCTGATAAACATACTTACATATTTCTAAACGCATACAAATTATAGACAAATTACACCCAGACAGAACAAATGATCGTGCTCATTACGAAGAATGCATCGATATTTATAGAATACCAGCTGTGCCTACGACTTCGCCTTTATGTTGGAAAATGACAATATGCCACTTGTAATAAGCGTGGTGATAGTTGAATAGGGAAAACTTTCAGGCATCAGACTTTTTATACTGTAGTAGCAATGAAACTACATTGAGCTTACTCATAAACATTGTTTTGTTTGCTTATATGCGAATCACGATATTTGATAACCACTGCAATGACTGAATGGGCCGGTTCGACCGGAGCAATTCCACCGCCTCACAGGAAACCGTTTGTTAAGTAACGCTTGAGTTGCATTTCCCCGAAATGAGTTAGGTTTCCGGAGGCCCAACTCCCCCATCCCCTATCCTCTCCTCTCATCCCATCTTCTTTCCCCTCCCAGTATAAACCATCCCTCAAAGGCGGGCAGCAAACTTGCGGCTCTTGTGTTGCAGCTGTCCATGGACGGTTTTGTCACTTACCATCAGGTGACCCGTCTGTTGGTCTATTCCCCTATAGTATAAAAAAAAACCGACACTTTCTTTTAAATGTATATTGCAATAGTTTGACACAAACGCTTTAATTTGAAGCGTTTTTTTTTATTATTACTTACCACAAAGTAGCCGTGCTTTTAATACACATTCACTAGAAAAGGACAGGTACGTTAGCTAAGCATTTCCAAAATACCTTACCTTAAGTATCTAAACTATGGTTAGATATTGTTATTATAACACCTTGAAAATTAAAGTTATCATAATAATAGTACTTATACCTACCCATCGATACCATAAAATTGTTATATAGGACAGTTTGGCATTTGTATCCAGGCGTAGCACACTTTCTCTACAAGACAACACGTGCTGGCCTGAGGAGTCATCGTTTGAGAGTTGAAAACATACGATCCCGAACTAATATCCCGATCGGTTAAAGCCTGGAATTCACTACCAGCACAGTTTCTCTCCCACTTTGATCCCAGGTCTTTTAAGAGGGGCGTGAAAAAGCATCTCTCCAGGCCGTGCAATGAGGATGGTGACCACCACTCTTGGACTCCATTTACTGATTGACATCTATCAGAGTGAAGACATTATGGTAGGCGTTCATATGAAAAAGTACACTTGAAACATAACAACAATATTGCCTATCAAACATGAATGAATATAAATATAATCCATGACTGGAAATATAAAAGAAATTTAACGGAGACATTTTGCTGCAAAATTTTTTTGTTAAAAAAAACTAATAAACTAAATAAATAAAAAGGGATTGATATTGCGTATAGGGATGGATTCTCTTTTATTAGTCATTAATAAAACATATTTTTATATAAATATGTAAATTGAACGAAGTAGATAAAATAAAAACACTCAATCATATAATTTCTTCTTTTTTTTTTTTTTTTTTTTTTTTATGCGATAGGGGGCAAACGAGCAGACGGGTCACCTGATGGTAAATGACTACCGCCGCCCATGGACACCCGCAACTCAAGGGTCACAAGTGCGTTGCCGGCCTTTTAGGTAGGAGTACGCTCTTTTCTTGAAGGTTTGAAGGTCGTATCGGTTCGGAAATACGGCAGGCGACAATTTGTTCCATAAGCTGGTTGTGCGAGGCAAAAAGCTTCTGGAGAAGCGCACAGTGGTGGAGTGCCAATCGTCCAGGTGATGGGGATGGATATTTTGTCGCGTAGAACGATGGCGGAAACCAGCAGCCGGTATAAGTCCGAACAATTCCTCTGAACACTCCCCATGATACAAGCGATAGAGGATGCAGAGTGAAGCTACATCTCTACGCAACGCCAAGGTGTCAAGTCGATCAGAGATATCTTGGCAGTCGATGATGCGAGTCGCTCTCCGTTGAATGCGGTCAAGAGGGAGAAGTTGGTACTGGGGTGCACCTGCATAGAGATGAGAACAGTATTCCATGTGCGGCCGAACCTGCGCCTTATAAAGTTGCAGGCGGTGGGCCGGAGTAAAATACTGTCTCGATCTGTTTAGCACACCAAGCTTCTTCGAGGCTAATATGGCCTTACTCTCTAAGTGACCGCGAAACTGGACTTCGCTTGATATATCGACGCCAAGGATTCCGATACTGGCTGATGCAGTTAGGGAAGTGCTCTCAAATTGAGGTGATACGACCAATGGCATCTTTTTAGCGGTGAACGCGCAAACCTGTGTCTTCGTGGGGTTAAATTGGACTAGGTTAAGTCGACCCCAATCTGAAACTTTTGATAAAGAAGTTTCGATTTCAGACACAAGTTTGGATCGGCTTTCGATGACGTTTACCCGAGAAATGTTAGCGCGGCCGGTATAAAGGGCATCACTCGTGCTATCGTCTGCATAGCAATGGATGCTGCTAATCTGCAGCATGTCGTTGATATGCAGAAGAAACAGCGTGGGTGATAGCACACAGCCTTGTGGGACACCAGAATTAACAGACTTCGAGTCGGAGCATGCACCGTCAACAACGACCTTGATGCTTCTGTCTGTAAGAAAACTAAGTACTTATTAATAATATCGATTTTTATGTAATTGATAAAGCACATGACAATCGATATTATTAGGCATCTGTTTTAGTTGTGGTACGTCTTATGTCAAATCTTTCAACTTTCAATCTGCTTGTTCACCTTGACATTGGCAAAATCATCGAAAACGATGGAGCCAATTTAATTAAGAAAAAAAAAATCTTGTGGACAAAATTGATTAATGACTAATATTACTTGAGAATAATATTATATTAGTGTGTTACTATTTGTGTATTTAATGTTTTAATAAATTATCAATGGTCCTATACTGTACTCGTCACCGTTTCCAACGACTAAGTTCTAGTCGTAATTGTTTCACCTGTTCGACGCTGACAAAATTAGCTAAATTTGTTCTCTCAGTTGCCACAACGAAAAAGAACAATATAAGATTACCTATTTTGTTTTGTGGCAATTGGCATTTACGATATTTAAATTGGACACGATCCCAAAGTAATAAAAATAGATTATAAACCTTTTTGACGATGTAATAAAATATTTTTTTAATAAATAGACACCTACCTAATTAAACAAATGTAAAACCTGACGTCATTTTAAACTTATCTTTTTTTCTGACGTCTTTATCTATATTATCTTTATCGTCATCCATATGTCATTCACTGCCAAGGTGATTCAGATGATACCCCAGACCTGAACCCCAAAGTACTAATTTCCTCATGGGTGAAATCCATCTAGTCGTCTAGGCTGTAGTCATGACTAAGAAACATTATGCATACATCAAAAAACATAACTCTCCTTCTTGCATAGTCGGATAAAAACGACCAAAGATCAATCTAAATTCGAAAAGCGCTTATAGTTAGTTATATGAGTTGTAGGTAATCTATATATATAATTGCTCACCTCTTCAAAGCGTTCAGGCGAGGTGTTTTGTAATGGAATGATGGAAACAATACAAACACGTACAGCAATCAGCAGAATTATTTGCTGTTAGTTGTTAGGGTTACGTAGTACCTATACAAAAAAACTTCCCTTACAAATACATATTTAAATATCGACAATTGCATCCAAATAGGATCAGTAGCTGTTGAGAAAATCCAGTTCATCCAAATATAAAATACAATTGTCGCCTGCCGTATTTCCGAACCGATACGACCTTCAAACCTTCAAGAAAAGAGCGTACTCCTACCTAAAAGGCCTGGCAACGCGCTTGTGACTCTTGAGTTGCGGGTGTCCATGGGCGGCGGTAGACACTTACCATCAGGTGACCTGTCTGCTCGTTTGCATATCGCATAAAAAAAAACACCGTCACATATGAAATTAACGTTTTAAATAAAAAAAGTAAAAAGAAACAAAAAATAAAATTATTTATTTAATTATCGATGTATTTACCATTATTATCTATGAAGTATTTCCATTTTATAGGTAGTTCATTAATTCCACTGAAAAAATTGGGGCACCGAGAATCGATAAAATCTTTAAAGATTGGACTGCCACATCGGAATTGATGGGTGTCAGAGACATTACATTACATCTAGCGTTGTCCTGATGCACCAGAAGGCTAGAACAATTGGCCAGTCTCGGTTGCTTTTCCATCATGGTTTGCAATTGTTGACAATACAGTAAATACAATTTTTGTACTTATTTCTAAATTATATAGAATTGGGATATTTTTATATAACTAAGGATCAGATTTTCTATCTTGATTTATTTTTAAATTATAATTGTTTGATATCCTCATAGACTTTCTCAAAATCATCTAGAGTCCACTTCAGTAACTCATTGTCTAGATCTTCTGCAGTAAGGTTTTTGAAGTTCTCCATTTCTAAAAAAAACATATATTTTTATTAAAATACGAACCAGGCTTTTTTTTTCGTTTGGAAATCGGTATGTCGGACTCGAACCGACTAGAACTATACGTCACGAAAGCATCGTCTCTAGTTATTCGGGATACCCTCAGAAGGAAGCATCCGGGAACCCCAGCAAACCTTGGCCATCTGACTAGCAGGCGACCACACTTTGGGAGTTTCCGTTCGTCGTTTCCGTCTCAGGCCTACTTCTGCCGGGGTCAGCCCAAACAGCTACCTCCAGGCCAGCGCTCATGGAGGTCGAAGATCAGTCTTGGCTCTTCGACGCCTGGTGCGTCTTCTGCGGGATGGGAGAATGCTTGTCCTCTCCTTTCCCCGTTCGGCCGCCTCTTTGTCCAACATCACATAATTGTTTTTACTGAGTTCTAGATTTTTAAAAGAAATTTTTGAAGGTAATTTTCAGGCTTACTTTAAGATATTTCTTTTAAAAATATAATTGAACCTAGATAAAACCGTCGAATCCAATTTTATTATACCTATACATCATTGAGCAATCGACCAATTGAAGTGGTAGCATATCTACCGTAAATCTGAATGCATACTCCCGCCTGTATCGCCGAAAGTGGAAACAGACGCGTATAAAACGCCCGCATTTTACTGACTACAATTTATTTAACCCCACTTTCATAGAAGAATATATAGAAGGGAAGGGACCGAAAGAGAGATAGATAGATAGAAGGGAAGGAAAGAGATAGGTAGATCGATAGATAGAAGGAAAGGAAAGAGATAGATAGATAGATAGATAGATAGAAGGGAAGAGTTGGATAGATAAATAGAAAAGGGAAGGAAAGAGATAGATAGATAACTTTTTAATTTGTACACCATTGCTAGAGTAAAGAATAATACATACACGTATCAGACATATAATGTAAAAAGGGCGATCTAATTTCTAAATGCAATTTCTTCCAGGCAACCTTATGATAGATCATAATGATTCCATGAGACAGAGGTAGTTGGAGATAGATTTTAATCATTTTACGAAAAACAAATACCTTATTTATAACATACATACATACAATCACGCCTGTGTCCCCGAAGGGGTTGGCAGATGGGTAATTAACGCCTACCTTTGCACCACGCAACAAGGGGCAAGCCCATTGCAGTTACCCGGGCAATTTTAGAGATAAGATGGGAAAATTTGGGGCATATTGACAAGAAAGGGAGGATAGAAAAGAAAGGGATCTAACAGGCCAAGGCCCTCTAACCAAACTCCGAAGTCTTATTATTGTAGCCCAATTAAGAATACCATGGACTATTACAAGTCATTAACTGCCATAAATTTCCTCACCATAAACAGGAAACCAGCCACTCAATTCCAGAACAGCTACATTTATAGCTGAAAACTGCTTAGCACCCGTCGTACTTTTCCTTGGCCAAATTATGACTTTCACTGTATCATTTTCTACATCCTGATGCCTTCTAGTCAATAGAATATTATGTGCTATGGAGTTCTTTAAGAAATATTCCAATATCTTGTAAATGTCCTTTGTAGTTTCTAATATTGAATGTCTTTGTACTTGGAAACAAAATGCTGGTACAGGATGCGCTTCGGCCAGTCTATAGATACAGCCCATTATGGGTTTCCACTCCTGATAAAGAATACCACGTTTAAATTTTTAAGTCAAAGATATGGTCTACAACATTGCACTGGTTGGTTGGTCAATAGTTCTCCAATCGTAGACTTGTGACCAAATAGTAAAAAAACAATGTGTAAGAAGATAAATAAGATAGATGACTCATGAAATAGTAGAATTAGGAAAGACGTTTCCTGGGTTTCCACCCTGAGAGGGAGCAAAAAAGAATTTTAATGTGGCAATATTTATATGCACTGGTTCAGACCTGACCTGATTTGTTTTCTTACTCTATTCTGTTAATAAGATATGAAAACTCATAAAGCTAAAACTACTCACCACTTTCTCAACATAAAAGTCATTCTTTTCCAAAAAAAGATGGTAATGTAAATGATTTACAGATGCAAAGCCACACAAGCTATTGAACAAAATCCTCAAGTTCCTAAAACAAATACACAATATGTATAAATATTGAAACCGGTTTCATAATTCACTTTAAAAAAGTAGACAACAGACTTCAATGCATACATCAAAAAAATTTAGATTTATATGGTCAGAAATGGATCAAATTGAAAAAGGAGGCACCAGCTTTCAAATAAAAAACCCAGGGGAAAGTTCTGAGGTAAGAAACATAATAAAAATACAGTGGAATTGAGAACTTCGTCCTTTTTTTAAAGCCTTCTAAAAAGACAGTAATGTAAACTAAGCATTGAACTAAAATTGGAAAAAAAAATCATTTCACATACTACAATTTTTCTGATGTTTTATTTTTAACATGACAATCTAGTAATTCTATCAAAATGGTTGCGAGTCTCATACTTGCCTATACTCACCGGTCCTCTGCAATAAACATGATTTGTACTGCCAAAGCCAAGCTTTCCACTGTCACCACCTGTGGTAAGCATTTGTTTACTGATGGGCATAGCAGTGAGTGGTATTTTGATATTGGACTAACATTCACTAGGACTGTATGAACATCAGAATCTATTAAAGATATGAAAGGTAAATAAATAAAAAATTTAAAATCATTTAAATCTAATAGCTTTAAACTAGCAATTCTTGTATATATGTATACTCATATATAATCTGAATCTCGAAAACTGCTCCGACTGCTGCTGCTGCTTTTATGAAATTTAGTATTCTACGAGTTTTAATTTTTATAAAAAAGCTTTAATCCTTGTTTTCAGGCAATAAAAAGCGTATCATTAGAATACGAGGTTAAATTTCGTCACCATCTACAAAGTTATAATATCTCAGGGAGGAAATCGGGCGGCCCCGAACCAGGTTCAGATGATTTTTTTATATATATAAAAGGAGCTATGCTCGGTCATCCAGCTACTTTACATATGAAACAAGCAGAAGGGTCATTTGATGGTAAGTGATCATGGAACCTTGCTTCAAGAGTAGAAAGTGTAATGTGAGCAGAGGTTGGGTTACGTGGAGCTGGTGACCTTACTGTTGGTGACATACAATGCAAGCATTGCTGCACAATCGGGTTTCTGATAGTTTAAGACAAAAAAATCTAATCATCCAAAGGTTGTCTAGAAGATTTTGCTGTAATCAATATGATAGCATTGTTTTAAATAAAGACATTCATTTTAATTTAAGAATTATCTATTTACGTATCTAATAGTCAATTAATTTATAATGTTAGGATAAAGCAAAAGTAAACTTAAGAAGGGCCTCTATTGGTCAATAGATATAAAATATTTGTTTGATATTAAAATTAAAGTACCTTTGTCATATATAGAAAACAAAATTTCATTTGATGTTACTTTGGTGAAATTAAATTTAGTTTTATCAAATGGTTGGCATACATTGTTCATTTCATCTGGGGCTCTTCTCTTGGTACAACGATCAGGATTTAGCTGGAAAAGAAAGACAAAATAACTCAAACCATTATAAATAAATTAAATTCAAAGTATTATCAGAATTAGCACCAATTATGCCATCATTCGGGCATTTTTAGGAATTAAAATGTGTAAATTTGGAGTATGTATATTGACAGGAAACGAAGACTAAAAATGAAAGACAAGGGATATTGTTTATTCAGATGGATTGGGGAATATAAGAAATAGGTCAAACAAATCAGACCTCTAGAAATAAGTCATTTGGAACTTTTTTATAGTACATACTATGTACTGTATTGAATTGTCTGCTGGTATTGTAATATTACAACTAATATTATAATGACCAAAATTAAATACTGTTTTATTTTAAGCTAATTATAGATACCCAGTTTATTTGAAATAAATTTAAGTTGATATATTTTTTAATAGAAGCTTCCTAGGAACTACCCAGGATTTATTCAGGAGACTGATCTGTCTGATCATGCTGACTCATCAGTTGAAGGGATATTATCAATTCTTATGATAAATTAGTAAACCTTTATTGTTTTTCTTGATAATAATTGATTATATTGTTACAGCGTGCTGTAATCCAAGTCAATTACATAATCTTAGTTAATTATACCAACATGTTATTATATGGGCCCAGGCCATTGGTAATTTGGCAGTTGTAGCAGTAGTAGGTACCTATCATAACTCTACCTGTAAATTTAATTGGTATAATATAACTTACCTGCATAAAATACTTTTCATTTACGAGCCGTTCTTCCAATTTATCGATTTTATAGCGAAATATATGCGTATTACTGTGTAATTCGTCCCATCTTGATTTTAATAATTCTGAAAAATTCAAAGAGTTGCTCCTTTCATTAAAGTTACTTATTTTGAACATGATTACAGCATAATATCTAAGAATGCTTTTAAATGAATGAAGAATCCCGTAGCGACATGAAATATTGTTTGTAAACTTTTCCAACTTGTCAACCTAAAATTCATTGCCAATAGTTACAATGTAGCTTCTTATGTTTTCGTTGTGATTTTCAATGTCAATGTCATTCATTTCATAAAAGATAGTTTGATCTCTGTGACATATGTCAAACTGTCATTCTTTGGGTTGTAGGATATAAAAAATTGTTGATAGAAATCATCGACGTTTCTCATTATCAATGCTTATATAACATATTATTGGGTGTAATTTACCTACGTTACTAAATTAAAAGAATATTTTAATATAAAATAAATTTATTCACTTAAAGGTGTACACCCCAAATCCATATCTGAATCGCTGGAACAATCTTGTAAATTGATTATAAATTCTTGTTCACAAACATTAACAAATCGGACGTCCCGCTCCTAATCTTGTCACATTAGTTTTCTGCCTTTGGTTACCACCTGTCTGTCTTCTGCAGATACATTGTCGATTGCACTTTTTAATAACTGCAACATTTTATTTGCCGTGAAAGGCGGTGTTGTATTGTATCTGGCAGCGTAACCTTAAAAGAAAACATATTTTTACTAAGATTAATTATACAGTAGTTAATACTTAAAGTACCTATCTAACTGAAATTCAACGCCAACTCAATTCCGCCATTTTGGTTCTCTCGCTCAAAATATTCACGTAAGCGAATCACAAACTCACCACTTTGACTGTTCAAAACAGTTTTCTTCTTTATCTTTGGCATTACGCTAACAAGAAACTAACAATAATAAAAGATAACAGAACTCAACAAATTAACGTACATCGTACTTCGAAAACACACTCGTGTTGCATCCCATAGTACGAGCCCAAATGCAAAATAGTTCGTCTAGTGTGAAATTTTTTCTAACTTCATTATTTTTGAATATCTATATAAAATATTAAGCTGTTCTACTATCACATGTCGCGTTACTTATGCCATTTTTTAATGATGAACCAATAAACTATTTTAGCTTTTTAAATTTAAACATATCCTGTTTTAAATTCGAAGAAGTTGTAAGCAAAATAGTTCGACTAATTGTTAATCGATTCAAAAGAGTTCGTCTATCGGTGAGTTAAATGACATTATTTCTTCTTTGTACAATTATGTTGCATAATTTAAATTTGTAAAAGTAATTCTGTGTCATTTGTCAAGTGAGACAGTATAAATTCTGAAAATTTCAGTTTTTTTCATTAGTTTTCAAATAACAATGGGTCGTGGTAAACCCGTGTGTGAAGAGCTTCGAAAGCGAATAGTTTGTCTGGTCGATGCAAGCAAATCAAGTTACCAAATATCTAAAGACTTGATACTTCCCAGGTCTATAGTCCAATCTATCATTCAGCACTATAAAAAGAATAGAACGACTTCTTGTTTGTAAAAAACTGGTCGACCACGCATCACAAGTGCAGTAGAAAACAGAATCCTGAAGAAAATTATGAAAAATAATTGTGCTTGAACTGGAGAACTCACGGTGCAATGGAAGGACATGATTCTCAAATACGGCTCAGTTGATACTTGCAAAAGAGTCCTAAAAAGAATGGGTTACGGAATTAACACCGCTAAGGAGAAACCACTGTTGTCTGCTGTACAAAAGAAAAAGAGGTTGAAGTTTGCTCGTGATAATTTAAATTGGACTTCCGATCAGTGGCGTAGTATCATTTGGAGTGACGAGTCCAAATTTGAAGTGACAGTCGGCGATGAAAGGAAAAAAGTGATTCGGAACAAAAATGAGGCATTTCATACTGATTGTCTCAAATGCAAAGTGAAGTTTCCGGTGTCTCTTATGATATGGGGCTGCATGTCTGCACAAGGTGTTGGTGGTATGCAGTTTGTGGATGGTTCTGTCAATGCTGCAAGGTATCATAACCTTTTGGAGGAGAATTTACTGCTCTCTATTCCGTCACTTAAGCATCATCATTAAGATTCCTTCATTTTTTAACAGGACGGGGCTTCCTGCCATACTGCAAGGACAACAAAGACGTGGCTACTGGCGAAAAGCATCCCTACAATCGAATGGTCATCTAACAGCCCGGACTTGTCGCAGATCGAAGCCCTATAGTGGAAAATGAAAAAAGTTCTCCGTAAAAATCCATCAAGATCGAAGAGCGACTTAAAGGCTAAACTCTTGGCTGTCTGGGAGTCAATTACGCCTGAGGAGTGTGCAGCGTTGGTTGCAACCATGCTTCTTCGCATTAAAGCTGTCCTTGAGAGCAAAGGCGACACAACTAAGTGGTAGATGAACTATTTTGCGTGAGCGACAAGGGTAGACGAATAGTTTTTTAGAATATTTTTTAAATTTTTTTATGTTATGTAAAGTCATGAACGAATTTCAGTTATGTTAAAATAAACTTTAAAATGTTCCTCAAATTGTGGTTTACTTTTTATTAAACGTTCTTAATTATTTTACCAATATTTACTTTCTATATTTTACGCTTTCCACTACTTTCCATACTAGATGAACAATTTTGCATCGGGGCTTGTATGTATTACTTTACTCTTTGGCACTCGTACTGAGGAGAATGGAGGTTCATACAAACAAGAAGGCTGCGTTACTTTACTAAAGAGATCAAAGTGGACTATATAAAATATAATTTGTAGGTAAATATAATAGTAGGTGACAAATTGGATTTTATTTACTTACTATTATTTTAGATGTAAATATTTGTAATGTAAATAATGCTATGATATTAAAATATACAATAAAATTAAAATATAAATTATTTTTAAATTCAGTTTTATTTAAAATATCGATAGTTTATAGTCTGGGGCCACGATGATTCATCGCTCACCACTAATTAGGTCGGCATGACCATAAGTATGACATTGAGAGGTACTGTGCTTCAGATTGTCATGTCGGTTTTCGACCAACATGGCGATCATATTTTTATTGACTGTTTTTTCTCTAGAAATACTTGAAATTGGCAGAATCTCTGCGTTGAATATACACGCGAGAAAGAGTCCATAAATAAATAATAATAATAAAAACTTGACATTGGCAAAATTGAGGTGACACCTCCACAAATGCCAAAAAAAATAAAAAAAGAGAGGTACTGTCTGTACTATTATGAAATTCAGGACTTCATAGTCCTGACAAAGGCCACAATGAAGAATTGAATTGAATTCATAGTCCTGATTTTACTGAGAGATCAACCTGTCATTTTATAGACATGCCATGACCCTTTTACATTTTTTTAATGGCATTTTCATTTTAATTTGTCTTAGTTTTTACATACATACATAAACTATAACTTTCATCTCACGACCTTTGTCTACTGTCATCTTATTACACGTTTACATCATACTTCTTCATTTATTACAGTTACGTTTATCCACTGGCCAAGTTATTTTTGTAATTTAAAAGAAGAAGAATGGAGGTTCAAACAAAAAAAATGTACAAGGGTTACTTTAAACCCTTGTAGGTCGCTTGCAGGTCAAAGCGGATGGGAACGCTAAATTGGGACTGCAAACATGGCGAACACGTTCCCTTAAAGTTTTAAATATGAGGTTCACCGGTTGTTATGGAAAATAACAATTTGCGTGATTATGCGTTTAAAGATATGCAGATATTAGAGTCAATATTGAATAAAAAGATTGATATATATAATGTGCGGTAAACTAACTCTATTACTTAATGGTCAAAAATGTAAATATAACTAGCATACTTTTAATCAAATACAAAGAGTGTTTCAGACTGTCGTGGCGAACGGACGTGCTTGCGCTCCGACCGCCATCGTACGGGCGCCCCTAACACTGCTTATTTTAATATTTAATATTTGTTAAATATTATTATTTGCACCCGAATTGTACTTGTACATTCGGAGGCGAATACCTTCCCCGAGAAAGCCAGCGTGTAAACCTTCCCCGCGGGGTGGGGTCTCCGACCCTAACCTCAACGGTGATGGCAAACCTGCCAAGGCGCCACGAGGACGGATCCACCAACATGAAGAGTACCAGCGCGAAGAGAAAGGCTCGACCGACGCAGCACTGCACTACCAGCGACAAAAATACCAGGGCGACCTGAGTATTTTTAACTCCCTTCGAGAGAAGGGAGAAATGTCGCAGGGTCTGCAGCGCTGGTTGGAGGCGTACTTCCGAGTATTGGAAGTACATATTGGCGACAAGAAAAAGGAGGACCTCACTGCCCAGGATGTACACATCCTGACAGCGGTGGAGTCAGCACTGCCGCCTACCGCAACGCCTATACTAGGCAAGCGGAGGCGGGAAGAAGACCCGGAGCCGCAAGCGGCGAAGAGGACGACAGTAGAGGATTCCCTAACCTCGGACTCCGAGGAAGGGGATAGCGAGGAGATGGACGTCCAAGTCCTCTCCACCTCGCCCGAACCGACTCCAGTAACACTGGAAGTCTAACGGGCCCCTACGCCTACACCCAGACCAAGGACAGCAGCAGCTGTACTTACCGCACCACCACCCCAGAAACCCATAACAACAACTCAGAGGCCCATAACAACAAAAACGAGGCCCATAACAACCAGACCAGACTTCCAAGGCGCCCACTACCCAGACGTCCACAAGGAGACAAACAATCCTTGTAGTGGACCGTCTGGAGAACTGGACGACCCACATGAAGGAGTTGACCGCCAAAATCGGTCACCCACCCAGCATGAGGCCCTTTGGGAAGGGATTTAAATTCACTCCCAAAGAGGACGCCGAATTCAGAGTCATTCAGGCTCACCTGGACGACCTAGGACAAGACAAGGCGCCTTACTACGCCATCGCTCCACCACACCAGAAGCCCCTGAAAATGGCTATCCGGGGCTTACCTGCGGACACTCCCACAGAAGAAATAGTGGAGGACTTGACTAGCAAGGGAGTGCCAGTCAAGTTTGCGAAGCACATCCGTGCTCGCACTAGCAGACCCGGATGCATCTTCTTCGCAGAAGTGGAGAAGAGCCCGACCGCAACTAAGGCCTACAATATTGACGAGGTCTTGCTCATGCCAGGCGTCGTCATAGAGGCCTGGAGAAGCAAGAAAGGACCCTCTCAATGTCACCGCTGCCAAGGCTTCCGCCACAGTTCACAGAACTGTCACAGGCGCCTAGCCTGCACTCCACCACGCTCCAGCTGACTCGTGTCCTAGACGAGATGGCTACGTGGTTGAACAAGGGCGGGAGCACAGTGACCGTGATGCTCGACACGGAGAAGGCGTTCGACAGAGTGTGGCATGAAGGTCTCATCCACAAGCTGTCGACATCGTCTCTACCACGAAAAGTAGTCGCGATCATCGCATCGTTCCTGACCCAGAGAACCTTCCGTGTGGCTATAGAGGATACCACATCGGAAATCAAAACCATCAGTGCCGGAGTCCCGCAAGGGAGCTGTCTGTCACCGGCCTTGTACGCCCACTACACGGATGACATCCCTGTAGTCGGAGACGTCAAGCTGGCACTGTTTGCAGACGATGCCGCGTACTTGTCAAGTTCACGCAACGCCGCACACGCTGCACGGAAATTGCGCCCCACACTCGAAGCCCTTCCGGGCTGGCTGAAGCGATTGAGGCTCAAGTGCAACGTGTCGAAGACCCAGGCGATGATAACCGGTATGGCACACTACCCGCCAAACCTACGTCTGATGGAAGAGGACATCCCATGGTCCCCAAAGGTCAAGTACCTGGGAATCACCATCGACAGATCACTGTCGATGAATCACCACGTCGAGACCATCACAGCGAAGGCCAGAGCTGCGCGGACGAAGCTGCGTCCCCTGCTATCCTCCAGACTACCAGTAAGTGCCAAACTAGGCATTTACAAAACATATATCAGGTCGCGCCTCACCTACGGTGGGCCGGCCTGGTACAACTTGATAGCAGGGACATCGCGCCAACGTTTGCAGGCTGTAGAGAACAGCTGCCTTCGCATGGTGGTCGACGCCCCCAGGTACCTCAGGAATGCAACAATCCACCGAGACCTCAAGTGGGAACCTATAAAGGAGATTGTGAGCAGACTCGCCACGGGGATGTTTGAGCGGGCTGACCGCTCGAAACTTCCCCACCTGGTAGGTATTGCTCCGCTCCCACATCCAGACGATACAACACTCATCCGGAGGCGACTCAAACGCCCCGCTCGGGAGCTCATATCAGTTCCTTCGAGCGGAGCATTGGCTTCGCCATCGGATGCAGATAGCCAACCACCGACCTCTCGCAGGCGGCTCGCTGGACCCCTCTTCAGAGGAGCGATCGGCGAGCAAACCTCGAGGCCGGTGAGCTAACTCCAATGACCGGCTCATAGTGGTGAGCTGCGAGGAAAATCACTATAAGGAGCCCAGTGCTTCAAATAGTCTCCCCACCCCCCTCAACAGGGGTGAGATGATACCAGATAGGATCAAATACAAGTCGATTCCAACCATTCTCTGGTGTTTCACTTCAGCTACGGTTCAAGGACTAACCAGTCTGGCCGGCTAACATAGAAACCTTTCCTTGCTCCTAGTATTATCTACTTAGCTACGGTACGACGGCTTTTACAGCCTGGCCGGCTAAGTAGATACCCTCACCTCAATCAGCCAGCTGGCACAGACGTAGGAAAAGTACTACTTTAAAAACTTATCGGGTCAGCTACCCCAACAGCTGATCCCGAAAATACTATATTGCATAATGAGAAGTGCCGCAGCTGGCATGGCCGATACCTACTCACTTGGCCGACTCACACTTATCTTCACGCGTTCATAATTCCGCAGTACATAAGGTGCCTGTACGCGTTTACAACATACCTAGGTTACGCGAATAATGCTGCTTAGCCCGTACAAGGCTATTTGTGTGATGCGGTGTACTTATGTACTACATAAACGACTGTCTGTCGGTTTTTTGATCTGGAGCTGTTTCATTGGACGTTAGTTACAGTGCCAGTTGCCAGAGGCAGTGACCAGCCACTGTGTTTGTTGAAGTTCGGACGACCAGTTCTATCGATCGAAATATTTTTCATTGGAAAGTAAGGAAGTCTTAAAATCTAAAAAGATACTGTGAGTTTTCTTATATTTTATCCACAATAAAACAAAATTTACTTTAACAAATAAGAGAACAAGAAAGCAAAACGATAACAATAGAAAGGAACTGAAAATAGAAAAGAATCTGTTAGCTTAAGAAGTACAACATTCGTATCAGACAGTATGGCCATATTAAAAGCACTAGAGGGCAATACCATGAATTCTGACCACATATGTATGCCACCAAATACTGAAGCGTTTAGCCTCAGCTAATGGGGTTTTCATTCAATAGGTCAGAAAGAGATCACTCGTGAATGACGCTATCGAAGAGCTAACAAGGAAGGGTTCTATAAAACCGGCAGCAGGTCCAACTGTACAGCTACCACTACTATTCAAGCAATTTCGCTACTGGGTAAGGCAATAGACGCAAGAAGCGAAGCGAAGTCCAAACTGGTGATGACGGGTGTCTCACCGCGTTTGACTAGAAGACTAGGTAGCCTTAACCGACAAGACATTTGACCCTGAATCGACATCTATTTAGCATCATTGCGACGAAATATTCTCCGAAGCCTTTGCATGATCCAGCAGATTTTTGTGCTAATTGAAGGAGCTACGCTGGCTCAACTAGTCAGCCTGTTTGAACTCATAACGGACCGCCTGTAGGTCTACATGTGGAAACGGAGCCCGATGCCAATAACAATACCACAAACCTGTTAGCCTAACAAAATTCCTACACTGGCTGCACTAATGTAAATTGTAAAAAAAAATTGAGTGAGGCAAATTTTTAAATTTCGGTAAATTTCAAACTAGTCGCCTCGCTCGTAATAATAAATTTGTTTGTATGTCTGAAGTGTTGGTGGAGAATTTTATAGGTTTATGTAATTGAGCCTCCTTTGAATTGCTGGCAGCTTAGAAGTAAGTTATAACATTATATATAATATGTCGAATGTTTTTGTAATGATGAAGAGTTGTAATGTCAGATCGATTGAATTGCCAAACAATTGAAGATCATCGAATTAAGATGTTGTAATTTGTAATATTGTATTGAAGATCAAAGAATTAAGATGTAGTAATTTGTAATAAAAAATTGTTTTGATAATAATGTTTAATATAAATAAATTCAATTCAAGTGATGAAGAAAGTTTAATTTACCATAGATTTATACCGTAAACAGGTTATGGGCATGCACAGCGCAAGAATGAAATGTAGCCCTAAAATTTAGAAGAAAAAAACGAAAGGAACATAAGAAAGACTTTATAAAGAAAGATGCAAAAGCAAAATATTTGTCAGTGCTATGAACAATAATTATGTGAACCACATAATTAACTGTGAAATGTTATGTAAAATGTTAGAAAAACGAGATATGATTTTTCTGGGTCAGAAAGAAAACCAAATAAGCCAATTACTACAAGAATTTCATAATTATAAAATGACAGAAGAAGATATAATGTTGAGCAATTTGGAAAATATTTAAACAAACATTAAGACGTTAGGATTCAAAATGATACACAGGTTATATCGAAAATACTGTCCAGTCTACCCGAAAACATGTCAAACTTTAGAACTGCGTGGGAATCAACAGGAAAAGATGAGAAAAAATTATTAAATTTAATTTCTAGCATTTCACTAGAAAACAGATATAAAAATCAAAAATTTTGTCAAAATTTAAAAATAGAAAATACACAATTTAACGCTTTCTTATTGAAGAAACAATGTTTTAAGTGCGGAAGGAAGGGACACGTCGCAAAATTTTGTCCGGGAAAAAGTATTAATAATAATCTACAATGTTATAAATGCCTAAAAAATTGACCTAAATTAATTGTAAGCAAGGAAAGATTGCATACGCATTGCAAATCAGACAGTCAATACAGCAAATTCTGTCTTCTACAAGCAAGCCATTCTGTAAGTTATTCAAATAATTTAAATGGATATGAAGGAATTGAATTTATCCTAGATTCCGGAGCTACTTGTCACATAGTTAATTCAGCGAGATACATACAAAACAGAGAGAAAGCATCATATAGAATTATGACAGCTGATGGAAATGAATATTCTGTAGATATTATTAGAAAGATATTCTTTAAACCGTTGAACATAAATTTTAATAATGTCTTATGTGTACCGGAATGTAAGAAAAAAATATTATCAATTTCTAAGATAATGGAATATAACTATTACATTATATTTTTCGTAAATAAATGTGAAATTTTGGACAGCAAGAAAATTCTCCTGTCTGGAGAGCGAGGTGATGATTGTTTATATTACGTCAGAATACCAGTGAACCAACTTAATTAAAAAACGGATATAGATAAGTCAGTTAAAATTAATAACAAAATAAATTCGAATAATGATATAACTTTTTGGCAGTTAAATTAGCACGTAGCGAAAAAAAAAAACATGTGTACTCGGTTCATCAAACTCGGAAATAAGACTATTTTTTTTTTTCAAGTTACATAATGCTGATATAGGTGGCCAGTGCGTATGGAGATCATGATAAACATAATTCACTAGGAAGTTCCGAGCCTAGAAGGCAAACTATTTCCGGTCTAAAGATATACTTGTCTAAATTCCATGAAACAGAACATAAGCAATATCTAAAGTCAGTTGGAAATCAACGAGCAGAATATGCAGCTGAAATTAAAGCGATACGATTCACAAAACTCAGTAACCACCATTGACAGTGCCATTGGTAGCAAACTGGTGCAGACCACAATCCCTGACATCGCGCACGCGCAATGATATTTTCTGTAATGAACTTCAACCTATCGCTTGCTGGTAGCATCTGAATTTTTTTACATTGAAACAATTTATGGTTTTTATACTTACAGTAGCTGCATGCTGCTCCTGTCACTGCATGCGCTGTTACCCTTTTATTGCCTTGGATTCTGATGAGAGCCCTATTGTTCTCCGTGGCGACTGCTCGCTTTTCTAAGAATTTTAATAAATTATTGAACCTCGGCTCCTCGACAAGGTTCCGCTCAACCTGATATGCCCTTGAGTTAAAATGGGTACTTAGTAATATTGTATCATATTGCTCAACTTTAGGTTCATAATAACAGCTAACTGTTGATTGACATCAGATAAAAATGTTCTTAAATTGTCTGCTGATGACTTAGTTATTGGTTTGAGATCTAATATATTTGTAATATGCTCTGATGTTATTCTATACCTATTGTTATAACTCTAATCCAATAGGTTTACGGCTTCATCATATACAGATATAGAACTTACGTAACTTAACCTAGGCTATATCTGTCTAAAACTTTTATTTAATGATCAAGACTAGTTACTGACAAAAGGTTTTTTTTTAATGAATAGACAAATCTCAGGGTACATACATTCATTACTAAAATACTTAGAAATTAAAGTGAGACATAAGCCAAGGGTGATAATGATGCCTCACAGCCGTTTTCTTTTGGCTACAGCTTGCATGCCTGCTCTTAAATGTGTTTGCCATTGGCTGATGTCGAAGGTTCCCCTTTTGGTCTAAGTCAGACCTTCTGACTTGTTAAACTCATTGACTTTCTTTTAATAGGTATCCTCGTTGTGCTGCTTTCTCCTGCCACTGAGAAGGCTCAATGTTGCATTTCTTTAATTTCTAGGCACAATGTTGTCTTTTCAAACAATACTTTATTGCAAGTTATGGCCACCACATTTCTGCTTACTTCCAACTGGGTCAGGACCATCGAAGCTGCCAACATATGAGGTACTGCTCTATACTGCTTGGCTCATTGCAAGTATATATTTTAACCAAAGGTTTTAAATCATATAGTGATAACTGTGTGTATCATAGACCACTAATATCTTGTATTGTTTATATATCTTCATACTTTATTTTATTAGGATTAAATGGATTATCTTTATGATATAATAATAATATATTCATAATTTGATTTGAAATACTTCCGGCTCTAAATGCATTCATTTCATTTAGCTTGTTGGCAATGATGGGCACTAAATTTCCATATTCTGTGTTATCTACATTAAATATGTCATTTTGTACACCTCTAAACACATTTAATATACCATTTGCTATTTTGTGACATGTATCATCATCATTTGTTGATTTGTTACAAAAATCATCTTCATAGCTGCTTAATTCTTCATCCTTAACATCTGTATCATCCTGAAATGAGAAATGACTATACTAAGGACTAATCAATAGATAATATTTAGGCTAACATATAAGATGTATATGGGCTCTTGAAATGAGAACTATTTTTTAACTAAGTAGCTAGTTTAAACTTGGCTAAAAATAACAGATGTAATTAGGAAGAGTTTCCTTTGCATGTAAGTGATATTTACAGAAATTCATTAAATTTTTAAATTATACTAGAGAGGCGCACAAGAGAGGCATAAGTTACGTCCACATTTCGCTAATTACAATTCAGTCCCATTCACTTAATAGGGGGCAAACTAATTGCCATCATCTAGGCACTTTTGCTAATTAGATGGAATAATTTGAAGTATGTTGATGAGAAAGAGAACAGGATCGGAAGGATATTGCTGATACAGATGGGGGTATAAGCTAGCTTAGGTCGGAGTAACATACCTATAGCTTGAACTGGCTGGTGAGGGGAAGTCAGAGTCCTCTAACAAAAATCTAGAAATCTATAGTCTATACTAAGATAATCCAGATGAAGGGATTTTTGATATTTTTTTTTGTTTATTTAACTTATCTCATGAAGTATAATTTTGTATGGATTACAAAAATCTTTGTGTTGTAGTTTATAATTAGAAATTACATAGCCTATAAAACATTGTGTTACAACACTTAGGTGTGGTGTAGAGACCATCAAAGTCGATGATTGGCTAGTAATATAATTTTTATTTTTATTTATTTTTTTATACTATAGGGTAAAGGGTTTTTTTATACTATAAGTGACACCTCCGTTCATGGACACTTGCAACTCAAGAGTCGCAAGTGCGCTGCCCGCCTTTGAGGGTGACGAGGGATGGGGGATGCAGGGAGCAGAATGAAATGAGGAGGGATGAGGAGATGGAAAAAAGGAGGAGATGAGGGGAGAGAAAAGGGGGGAGGGGGAATTGGGCCTCCGGAAACCTCACTCCATTCGGGGAAATGCAATGCAAGCGTTACTTCACAACTGGTTTTCTTTGAGGCCCTGGTATCGCACCGGTCGAGCCGGCCCATTCGTGCCTAAGCATGGCTCTACCACTGTTAAATTTCGGGTATAATTGTGTTAATAAATAAGTAATATTTGGAAACACATTCATTCAATATTTTGATTGAAGGTGTGACAGTTATCCTTAAATTATAAAATGTGTATAAATATTTTTTTCATTAAAGTACCTTAGTTTCTTCTTGGGGACTTCCAGCTCCTGATTTTCTTAATTTGTTTTTCTTATTTACATTAAGTAAGAAACTGCAAGGTTCCCATAAATGCCAGGTAACTTTAAATACCTGTAAAATAATAACTATATATTTTTTTCATAGAAAAAGAGTATGTTTTTTACTAACTTTTAAACTTCCAGTCAAATGAAATATTAGAAAATTACCACAACGGACAAAATGCGACATGAATTGGTGTGTATCTTTTAATATGCCCGACGTTTCGATAGATAAAATGATAGGATTGAAAAACGACATGACTGAAGCACCTTTGCGTTGCTATTGAGTATGTGCTATCAAAAATACTTTCATGTAAATACAAAATTTGTAAAATAACATTGGAACAGAACTACCTCGCCATCACCCTTGGCTCGACTTGCTTTCAATTTTCTTAAATAGTTAGCAAAAGTAGATCTGATATTCGTCCATCGTTCCTTCACTGCTTGTCCTGTAAATTCATTACCATATTTAGAGGCAAAAGTAGCGTAAGTTTGATCGCGGTATTCAACTGAGGTGTATTTCGGATGTTTAGGATTCCAAACGTTCGGGTTGTTTTCAATAAATTTCACGAGCTTTAAATTCATCTTTCTGGTCCAAAAAACTTTCTCTTTTGCAAATTCTGATATCATAATTTATAATATAACAAAATTATTTATTAACAATATTGTAGCTCAATCACAAAAATACAATAAACATGTAGGTCAGTTGGTCAGTGCAAATTATCCAAAGACTCAATCCATAGACTATAGACTAGTCCAGTGGTCTCGAATGTAAAAAGGCTAAATTAGTAGTTTTGCAAAGTAAAATCAATATATTTGGGGTGTAATCGGTATATTATCAGTAGTAAAAATAGTGGCCATGAGTTTATTTGCCCGATTACTCAAACTCAACCATTTGAAAACGGACTGTTATAGATCAACAAAATCAAAATCAAAATCAAAAATGTTTTATAAATATGATGATTTCAAATAATTGTTGAGCAATATTATTAAATATATGTATATATAGATCTTGAATTTGTTTATTAAAATATATATATATGTATATATATATAATATTAAAATATATAAGAAATAAAAATATCAAGCAAGTGTCTTTATTTAAAAGTTAAGGGATTATTATTTCACTGTTGATTGTAAAAGCAATAACAGGGGGCATATCTTATAAAAGTAAAATGTGCTATTTATAACGGCTCCCTTGTGCACAGCTAGACCCGCTGAGGCCTTCGAGGTATAAGTCAATGTGATTCATTGTATTAAAAAAATAAAAGAAATATTTATATAAACATTAAATATGATATTATGACAGCGGTCGTGGCCATGCATAAGCACGAATGGGCCTTCTCGACTGATGTGATACCACGGCCTCGCAGAAAACCGATTGTGAAGCAACGCTTATGTTGCATTTCCCCGAAATTAGGGAGTTTTACGGAGGCCCAAGTTTTTTTTTGTTTTCAACTGCTAAACCTAATTTTTTTTGTAATTGTGTGTATTATGTTTGTGTCTAGCTGTTGCGCGCGATTTGACAGTCTTGACTCTTTTACAACGATCGACTTGATAAGACCTGCAAACCTTCAAGAAAAGAGCGTACTCCTACCTAAAAGGCCGGCAACGAACTTGAGACTCTTAAGTTATGGGTGTCCATGGGCGGCAATACTCACGGCTTCCATCAGGTGACCCGTCTGCTCGCTTACAAAAATATTATGTACATTGTACATATGTATATCCACGAAAGTCACAGACGAGACCCATTTATATGTACATATGTATGCAGTAATAGTAAAACTCGATTTGAAAACAATAGCTTCGGTCCCGATAGAGCTACGGGAGGGGAATTTTAAAACGAAGACTAATTAACGTGTCTATCCTATCGCATATCGCAAAATAATAATAATAATAATAACCAAACCCAAAATGAAACTTTCAAGTGATTGCTTTTACAAAAAAATAACATTATCAGAAGTTATCTTATCTATACATGCCAAAAGTTCAAGACCACCTTAATTAAAGTAGGAAAATAAAATAAAACTTGAAAAGCGGAAATAAATATTAACAGTCCATCCTAAAAAAGGCTATGGTAAGCTGAACAGATTTTTCATTAAAAAATCCTGCTGTCCATCTATGACTTTTTTCACAAATCTCGGCTAACGGGCAATCAATTTTGATGGTGTCTTGTGATTTATTGCTCCAACTTTCGCATAAAGCATTCCACATTTCTTCTTTCGAGGATGGGTCACGATTATGGACGTCTCTATGAAGCTCTTTCCACAAAAGTTCAATGGGGTTGAGATCCGGGCTCTGTGGAGGTCAAACCATGTTTTTAACACCCCTTGTGCCTCTTCTAAATATCCCCTGCATAATTTTGAGCTATGCTTTGGATCATTATCTTGTTGGAAAATGAATCCAACTCTAATTAATCGCAACCCGGAAGGAACGGAATTTTGTTCATTTTTTTTGTATTGTTCCTTTTTCAAACTTTTCCTTGAACTTTGATCAATTCGCCAGTTCCTTGATGGAACCCTAGACCGTAATTGAGCCACCACCATGCTTGTTGGGACTACACAGTCTGGCATTATCTTTTCGCGGGCACTGCATCGAACGTAAATTCTTCATTTTCAACCGAATAGCTCAAACTTTGATTCATCGGTCCAGAAAACTTTTTTAAAATCTTCTTCAGTCCAAGCTCGATTGGCAAGAGCCCACTGCATCCGTTTTTTCTTGTTTTGTGGTCTTAGCAGAGGTTTTGTAGAAACCACAAGTTTGGACTAATTGAGAATGTTTGTGAACAAACCCACGTAAACTCAGGTAATAAGTCGGAAACACGTGTTTTCAGAAGCTAAATAATCCTAATTATTGATTCATGCGAAACAGAATCAAATTAATTAGTAATGAGCATATTGTCCAATAACTTGAAAGTAAACAAAATAATGACTTCTTTAAATATTCAATATTAACAATAGAATATACAGATGTGCATTTCTTTTATTTATCTTATAGGATTTTATTACAATAATGATAGATAATTATGTTGTTTAAGTGAGGGCTTAAACTTTTGGTCGGCAGTGTATATGATGAAAAAAAAAATTGCCATCCGTAAATGCAGCGTCAGAAGCGGCGCTCATCTATGGCGGTCGCCGCTCTCGTGAAACGGTACCAGCGGGATATCGTTGGGTGCGCTAGCGCAGTCGTCTCTGCGGCCTTAACCGCCATGGGTCGTTCTCTCCGTACGTTCGCGGTATACACGCAACCGTTTATAGCAAAAAATGCTAGAACAGCCGCAACTGGCTGCCCGTTTTCTAAAAGACAACGGTCTCAAATAGCCCCAACTGCGGAGCTGAATGAGGAAATTTTCGCAAATGCAAAACCTTATTCGGAAGTTCCGGGACCAAAACCGATTCCTATACTGGGGAATACGTGGCGGATGGTGCCTATCATAGGTCAGTTCGATATATCAGAGTTCGCGAAAGTGACTAAACACTTTTTAGATAAATATGGAAGGATTGTCCGTTTGGGAGGGCTGATTGGCAGGCCCGACTTGTTGTTTGTGTACGACGCTGATGAGATCGAGCGCATATACAGGAGAGAAGGTCCTACTCCATTCCGGCCTTCTATGCCTTGCCTCGTCAAATACAAGTCCGAGGTGAGGAAGGATTTCTTCGGTGAACTGCCTGGAGTAGTCGGAGTGTAAGTTTTTAATTTATTTTAAGTCACTGTATTTTTTTCTAAATATAATAATTGCTTAATAACTGTAAAAAAAGTTATAAGTACGTAGTTCAAACTAAAGAGGTTCAAATGTTTTAAATTTAAAGATCTTAGTGAGGATATACATTCAAGTTAGTTTATTCGAATTTTTTTTTGAAAAAGTATTTAAATCAGCATTTGTTTGAAAATAATTTATAGCTAAGAATAAAATTACACTGTTTAGATGCATTCTACGATTTTAGGAGAAATTGTGCTTTGACGTACTTTTACTTATTTATGTAGGTATTGGTTCAGATAATTTTGCCAAACAAGTATCACGAACTCGTTTGAAATGTTAGAAAGTATAGCTGTAGTAGATCGAATATACCATTTAACATAAAATTTACGAAATATCGCCCCATAAGCTTACAGTTTTGAACAATACAATGCCATGCATTCTTAAAACAGCAACAGGTTCATTCAAGTTTTTTCTTTGGTTTTCAAAAAGTGAAAGGTATACATTCCGTTGGTTAACGGCACAGCTCGTTTTTTGTTGTGGCTCCACGGGGCTTACATGTGGAAGTTCTTTTTTTAATACATTAATGTGTTTTAGGATACGATCAATTTAAAGTTTTACACTATATATTATTATCGCTCAGGGACAAATAATCTTCCAGGTATATTAACAACAATCAATATTCTCTTATTTTATTCTATCGATTCTGACGGATCAATTTTCCAAAAACAATCATAGTATATAATGACCAAAGTCAACTTTAATGTTCCTAACACAAAATAAATAATCACCTTGAAATGTGTGGCCAGTCTTGAGGCTTGAGGGCGACAACAAACATTAATACCTATTTGTAACGATCTAAATAAACTGTATCTACAATATAATTAATTAATGTAATTATGGCTGTGGGGTGTATGGTCCGCTGAAAGAGGTGGTTGATAACAATATACATACGCGCATAACATATACCTCTTAATCGCGTTTTAGAACACCCACGGGAAGGTATTGGAAGACCTTTTTCCATTCAACCGAAAACCACACTTGTAACATCCGAAGCTAATAAGTAATTAACTATATAAACGTTTACTCTTAAAATCGACTCGAAGCATTCCCTATTCAAATAGTCTAGAGAGTCTGGAGTGTCTGGAGTTTTACAGAAGTATAATTTATGATTATTATCAATTTATTATTATTATTATCAGCTTTTTGCCTGTGCAACAAATAAGTGCCTGCCGTATTTCCGGACCGATACGACCTTTAAACTTTCAAGAAAAGAACGCGCGCCGGCAGCTCACTTGTGACTCTTTAGTTGCTGTGGGTGTCCATGGGCTGCTAACGTAACCATCAGGTGACTCATCTGTTCGTTTCTCCGCTATCCCATAATAAAAAACAAATCTAGCATTAATTTCAGAATATTAATTCATGCATATGTTGTACAACCGATTAAGAGTTGTATACTTTGGTGGGTTATTCGAAAGATTTATCTTAGGACTGGTGGATTACAAACTCTAAGCGTTGATCGATTTTCGGTTAAAAGTAGGGTAATATATATAGAATTAAAAAAGAATTTTTATTCAACATTCGACACCCAATTATGTAACATGTAAATAATGTATAATGAAAATAATGAATGAAATATAAATAATAAAAAATAATGAATAAATAATGAATGAAATGTAAATAATGAATATATTTTGGTCAGACAAAAACGTAATAATAGTTTTTAGTGTTACCAATATATGTATTCTATTTACACTAAATTTAAACACGAGTAATATTTCATACCGTAGCATTCGCAATCCTTTCGAAAAAAACCGCAATCGGCTAATCTTTTATTACAAAATGAAACGTTTTTTTCTTGTTTTGCTGTTATTGTTATTATATATTAATATTATACTTCATTTTCGACATAACACCTATGTAGATAGGTACGTGTCGCAGCTGTATACCTACTTTTCGGCAGCAACATCATCGTTTGATGCCCAGTAAGCGCAAATATTTGTAGGTACAAGTATTTATATTTGAATTATCATAGGTATTTCAATTTATATTGGAATATTACACAAAATTATGATATTACATATATGGATATTAAAATGTTCTTCTGCCGAAACACGGTTCGGTCAAAGGGCGTATACCAAGAATCTTAAGAATCACTAATTACTCAGTTATAATTCAATTATTATGATCGTCTGCAGGGACCATATTCGTGATGCATCTATGCAGATAATCGTAATTCATTTGACGCCATTAGCGTCCACGATCAACAAACAATGCTATCCTTGTACTAGTTTCTTTGTGTTAGGGTTTGAATAGTAATATAGTAATCAAATAATTATATATAGCCTGGTTGAAGAGCTAATCATAAAACCAATTATATGCCTAAGCTATACGGTTTTTCATAACCACATATGTTTTCATCACTTCAAGTTTCCAAATTTATTTTTTGCTCAGTTCCATGTTAGGTCAAATTTAATTGACATTGATCAATTTATAAGAAAATGCAACTTATTTGCTCTATAAGTTTCATAATATCAAGGCTAGCTTACTTTGTAACCGACTTCAAAAAGGGGGAGATTCTAAGTTCGATTCCTATTACGTTAGTGGGATCAAATTCTAATTCTCAAAAAGTGGGTGTTTAATGCAATTCTGCCTACAACTAAGATGATACAGGAGTGAGCGTATGATCGTATTAACATACATATGTTAATTCTTCAGATTCTATTCTTAAATTTCTCTAAAAATTAATTATTTTACAAGCCCTAACTATCCGCTAACAATTTCTGCTTTAACTAAATTACGCCATACTATATTATTCTTTTTTACTTCTATTATGGCCGCCATATGGTAACAGTTAGAACTAGTTAGCACTTCGGTCTGCGCTAAAATGTATTGACTATATAATTTATTTGTCCCGTCATTCTGTTACGTGTATTGCCGTTTCATTTAGCACAATAGTATGAAGGTCGTGATTTACTATTATGAACATATGATTCCATTCAATACTTAACTGGGTGCTTTCATTGAAGGTCCTGTAAATTTCAGAAGAAGGTGCCTCCTTAAAATTGTTCTAATGGTTTGTGTCGCTGATTGCTGAGACAAAGGTCGAGAGTGATCCTCAGTCTGGTCCCGGGTCCGGTGTACTTTGTGTTAGTTGTTTGTATGTTTGTTCGTCTAGGCAAACGTAGCGTAGGACGCCCACAGGCCAGGTGGAGTGACGATTTGCCCAAGATGGCTGGCAAGAGCTGGATACGAGAAGTCCAGTAGTGGACTGCGATAGGCTGATGATGATGATGATGATGTTTGTTAATCATTCCTGTGCGGTGCGGTGTCTTTTTTCTAATTATATTTTCAAATTTATTAGGTGCTCCTTAAACCAAGTAATTAATCATCTAATACAATATCGCAGTCACTTCGCTACTATTACGTTATTATTACCAAAAAAAAATTCAACACTTAAACAGTATTTTTAAATTAGTTGAGAAAAGTATTTTCAAATTCAGTTAATAGTACTTCGTGGTATTTACCGTTACATTATAGTGAGAGATATAGATATATAGATATGTATAATATGTACCTATTATAATTTTTTATTGGCGTGATGTTTGAGTAGTGACACCGGCTGCACAATCAAGAGTCTAATGACATCCGATTGAAACTGACTTCGTGTTAAGATAGTTAAATTATTTCGAGAACTAGTACAATAACAACAAGAACTACAAAATACATGTCGAACCATCAATTCTTACACTTCAAAGTGTATCACTGATTGTTACAACCTTATTTTTAACTTTTTTTTCATTTATTATAAATTTACAACATTTGAAGCTTATACTGATTACATGCGTTGTTATAAACCACTGAATTGCTGTTACCAGTTACTTTGTGCCGTGTGGTTCACAGTGGAGTAGTATAGGGCCACCCCGCCTCTACCCCGTGGTGTCGTAAATGGCGATTATCCCTTAAAGGCGGGCACTCACTTGCGAGTTTTGAGGTGCAGGTGTCCACGGATGGCTATTGTCACTTACCATCAGAGGTCCCGTCTGATTGTCTGTCCCTCAATATTATTTAAAACTACTACCATCTCTTAGGGGATACAAGCTTGAGCTTATGCTGAGAGGTGTAATAGGTAGGCGTAGGTGTAGAAAATTAGTCAAACACCACCCGTCTGGCCTTTAGCGATAACAGATGCTTATAGAACTGATAATACCAGTTGTTCCAGTTTCCGTTTCTCTGAAGGAATGGATTACGTCTCAAGCGTGCTAACTGTAGCCTAATGTCAGGAGGTAAGTCCCTGTCCCTTAATTTGTAATTTGTTATAATATCTTGCATAAATGAAAACAAAACATATCTCATAAAACAACCTTTTAATACAAAATCAAATATTATAAAACAAAAAAGCAAAGTTACACAAAAGAGCAGAAATATATAAATGTATCTGTAGATTTTCTAGTTAAGCGTGTCATGAGACTGGCCACCCGATATGTTGGCGTTGATGCTTGGCCCACTTGGTATACAGGGCGAGGCGAAAGTGTGCACGCGTGATGTGCACTTAAATTAACTCTTTCCAAAAACAACAACTAGAAACACCCTGTTGGCTTCTTAATGACAATTGTTTGAATAAATTTAAATAATTGAAATCTTCAGCTTAGATATATGTCTACGACTATAAATTAAAAGTAAAGCTATATCTATCTGTCTGTTATCTTTACACGAATAAACGGTTAATCCGATTTGGATTACAATTGGTATCTGAACCGCTGATTTGAATCGCTGAAACTCCGAATCATGGGAATCGTAATGAAACAATAAGAAATGTGTTCATCTCATTTATGACAAAGAGGATTTTAATCTAGTAATTATTTAATTAGTGGCTTAATACTGTAATTGTAATAGTCACGGTATCTAAAAGTCTGAACCTCTATATGTATAATCCAAGTATGTTTGATTGCGAATAATATAAATTTGAAAAAATTGCATTGTAATGCTGATGGTCGCAGCAGGGAGACCTTTGTTGACTCGTTACCACTGCCCTAATTGACCATCAAAAAGGCCTTGTGGAATTGTCAACATAGGTATATGAAAAGTGACTCGTAAATAGTAATGAACGTCATTTAAAAAACAATGCTATTAAAATTGAATCTAAAGAATCTATGTTACTATAATATTATTATTATGTAATTATTTTAGATTAGACTTACTTAAGTTAATTATTTATAATATTATTTAGTTAATAAAAAAAAACACTAGTGCATTTCTCTCTTCTTTTCCGGCTGTTAAAGCGATTCAAATACACATCACATGTCGAAATCCATCAACTCGTCTAGGCTTTCTGTTGTGACAAAGGAAAGTACACACATACATACATAAATACATACGTATGTATATACATACATACATACAATCAAAATCGTGTCCAAAGCCACAGACTTGGGACTCCTTAGTTGCAGGTGTTTATGAACGGCGGCAGTTACTTATCATCAGGTGAGTCTGCTCGTTTTCCCCCTAGACTCTAGAGCATAAAAATGTACATCATTTTTATCCGCCGGTGAACTTTGTTAAATACGTAGAATTCTACACTACTTTGTGTCCATCAAATAGTTTCTCAACTGTAATACAGAGCCACATTATCGTTAAAGTGTTTCCAAATAATGAAAAAATAATTTAGTAATGGTTCACATTTCAACATTCTGCGGCCTTTACGGTTGTTGCTTGCCTTGCCTCAATAAGGAGATGAGCGGCCTGCGGTGGATAATTATGCGAATATCACGTAAAACAAGTAAGTGGCTAGCAATGGGAGAGGCCTATGTCCAGCAATGGACTGCAATAGACAGCAGTAGCGGCAGTGTTCTTCTTACACGTTATTTAAGGAGTTTTCTGCTGGAGGCTGACTTTCCGTATGCCATATTTGTTTATTACACCAAGTTGACTATATGATCGTGTGATATTTAGCAAGTTAATTGACATATAATTGTCTTAATATTTTGCCTTGACGAGAACATTACACTGGTTGGTGCCTGGTTATTATAACATTAAATATTGGTTATTTAAGTATGTTTACTCACTTTTATTGTTTTCCGGAATAGTGTGTTAGCAGTTTTGTGAGTATTTCATATTTACTTAGTTTTTTATGATTTTATTAAATATGCATTTGGCTTTATTAAATAAGATTTATCCATTTACCATTTACAATACATATGTATGTGCCTATTTTTAGCGCGCAACCACAATGTTATTTAAAACGCCTATCAATTAAGTAGGTGATTCTGCCGTTATCAAATTTACCGTTAAAACAAAATATAATTTGTTACCTATTGCGAAATCTAGAAAAGCAACATGAAGCTTCGCAAGTTTTAACGGTTTAATATGTTTGACATCAATTTCCTACACGTTAGTGTGTTTGTGGGTAGATTTACTACAGAAATCGTCATAGTTTTTATAGGATATATTATTTTTTTGCACAGGCCGGTATTGTTGTTGTGAAAAACGTACATAAATACGTCCAAGCTCGGTAGCGTTGCTGAGAGATCTATCTTGCAAAACTAGAACTTGTCGTAATTGTCGTAAATGATTGCACAGATGGCGTAGCGGTTTAAGTGGTCACCTCGCCAATACGCTGCCGCGCCGAGTGTTGTAGGTTCAATCCCCGCACGGGACAACACTTTGGGTAATCTTCAAATTGTTGTTCTAAATATGGGTGTATTGTGTGTTCTTTGTATCCGTTGTCTCAATGTTTGTAAAGTCCCCCGCGATACAGGAATTTATCCCAGAAAAAAACGATTGAGAGAGATGTTCTTTTAATATAAATTTTTATTGCAAACCGGTTTTAGTTTAATGTAGCGGATTATACGATTTTCGAGTAAGTTAAGTTAACAAACATAGTCTTACTTTACCTTAAAGCCTGAGCGTCACTAGTGACAACAATTGTGACTTATTAATTCGTTCCCTTTTCATTTATCATAGGTCTTACTCAACTCACCAACGAAATCCAACCCCAGTAGAGCTGTCTAACCACAGTCTTCTTTGGGTAGAAGTACACGAGCCATCGGATGGCTGAATTTCAGCTATGCGTTACCGCCTTAAATAGTGGTACTTCCTTTATATGTATTTTGTTAGTATAAAGCAAAATCTTTACACTAGCGCCAGATGTACTGAAGTAAATGCTTTGATTCTAAGAACAGCTAATGGGACAACAATTTTAACCACGACTGTGATGTATGAAGCAAATATTAATATATCAATACATACTCTCACGCCTAATAATTCTAATTAATAGTTAATTGTGTTGTCACGCACTGTGTATAATAATTTAAAATGTTATTTCTACCGTTCTTCCATAAAGATGGCAACCCTTGTTACAGTATTAGCCATCTTATATTTTGCGGTTGCACGAGTCATAGTGTTTTAGTCGTGTGTTTTAAAAAGTTCTTGTATGCTTTGTAGGCTTACGACTTGGCGTTTGACAGCGGTTTAAAGAATAGCAGTAAACTGTCTGTATTCCTGTGTTACATTACCAACGCTTGGTCTTCGGGTATGTTTCGGTGCATGCAAGCAATAAAGCGGCTGTAAAGAGCCGTTTCTGGACCGAAATACGCAGTTGTTACTGAAAAGAATTAAAAATAAAATAAAAGCCCTTACTCTATCATAAACTTCCACTATTTTGACGACTTTATCTTTAAATCTTGTACCCTATTTACTTCATATATTTGATTCGAATGTATTTTTACTCATTCATACACATGAAAGTCATAACTTTCCTTCTTGCGCAGTCGGGTAAAAAGTGGTTGCGATGTTGGGTACTTACCAGTGCGTAGTTACCTTCATGTATACATACATATGTATTTATGTAAAGCTGGTTTAAAAAATATTTAAATAATAATTCGAAGTATTGAAATGTTTGCATACGATGAAATTTTTAGCCCAATTTTTAGCAAATATTTAACAACCTACGACTTAATTGTAAGTTAGTATTGATTGTCTACTAATACTAATCTGCAGAGTTTGTTCGTTTGTTAGGAAATAAATCTTTAGGCCCAATCATAATATATGTCACCATTCAGTTATACTTTTAATGTCTTCGAAATTTACTTCTTGTTTTGATTTATCACTGAACTACCTAATTATTTATTTTGAATTGTCTCGAGAAAACTAACATATCACAATAACACACACAACAAAATTAAATCGGCGTTGTTGCCAGGCCGTCCGGCTCCATAAGAAAGATGCGTTAGTATTCGTTGCATATTGTCACGAGAGCCACACTCCAATAACCGCCAATCGTAACGATAGCATGTACATTTTTATTCTAACAACGATTTCTTGTCAACTATGCTGTCACCACACAATCATCATTTATGAGGAATTTATAACCTTAAGTATTTAATGAGATAAAATACTTGTTTACTGAGTAAGGTACGGTTGAAGACGACGCTGTCGAAAGTGTATTGTTAAGCAAGAAGCAAGTTATTGAATCAGGTTGTATATATAAAAAAAATAGATATTTCCTCGCAGTTTCAGCACCCTTTATGGTCTCTAATTAAATGAAATATAAATACTCTATAGACTACAAGAAAAAACCCTTTTTATTTCGGTAACTTCTAATTAGTGTCATTTGCATCAGAAATGACTTCACATGCTTCTTTTACAGCTCACTATCACGATATCTATCTATTTTATTTATGTGTCAATTAATATTCTTGAACTTTTATAAGTAGTCGAAGTTTAAACCGTAAAATTAATACCGTTATTATGTAGATGGATCCTGAAGACAAAACATAAAACTTAGGATCAGAAGCGTCCGAAGACCTTATTTATAAATAATTCACTTTAAAAGTAGACAACCGACTTCAATGCGTCTATCATAAAATTTAAGACTTATATGGTTTTCTCATGGATGCCGTTGTGAGAACTGGATCAAATTGAAATGGGACCAAACGGGAAACACCAGCTTTCAAATAAAAAAAAAAAACTTCTAAAATCGTTTCACCCGATCGAAAAGCTCTGAGGTAACAAACATAAAAAAAAGTACAGTCGAATTGAGAACATCCACCCTTTTTGAAGTCGGTTGAAAATATTGACAAACCCACGTTTTTCACACATCTCACTTCCTTTGATTATAATAACTCATGACTATATCTTATTTAAACGTAAATTTAAAGTACGTTTGCGTTCCGTTTGAACCCATAGAACTGTTCAAAGAGTCGGTGGCTGAATGTTTTCTTGTGTAAAAACATTTTATGATCTTTACTTTATAGCTTACTCCTGGAGCGTCAATTCATCTTCTGATTACATTTCACAGTTCTATGGTTACGACAGCGTTTCTATGAATATACGATTGGTATTATATTTCATGGGCTTTTATAAATTTTCTCTACGACTTTAATGGTCTTTTTATGTGTTTGTGCACACAAATTGCACACCATTGCGTGAGCACTCACGCAATTATTATTATTATGAAGGTTTCTAATGCTCAAAGCTAAAACGCTCTAAGGCCTCGATGTTAACTTTTAAGTTAAGTCGGTTAAAAGAATATATTCTTGATCTGTAAATGTCTAAAGCCTTGCCAACCAAATTTTAAAATACTTTTACCATTTTTTAGCCTTTAAATCCTCACATGTCGCCTGTCAGAATCGAACCGACCATAACTACACTAGGTATGTTTTGTCTCTGGTGAATCTACTTGAAAGGCACCCGGAAGAAAGTATCCAGGAACAAAATACTTATGTTAAAGTTTAGTACACGTAATTTCTTATTTTTACATTATATTTCATATTTGTATATTAATTAACGGTGCCTGTTTTAGTATAGTTACTATTAATATAAAATCCATATAAAGGTCGTATCGGTCCGGAAATACGGCTCGCGACAATTTGTTCCACAGGCTGGTTGTGCGAAGCAAAAAAGTTGTAGTGGAGTACAAATCATCCAGGTGACAGGGACGGATATTTTGTCGCGTAAGAGGATGACAGAAACCTGCGGCCGGTAAAGTCCGAACGATTCCTCTGAATATTCCCCGTGATACAAGCGATAGAGAATGTAGAGTGAAGCTACATCTTTACGGAACGCCAAGAGCCAATCAGAAATATCTTGGCAATCGATGGTGCAAGTCGCTCTCTGTTGAATGTGGTCAAGATAGAGAAGTTGGTACTGGGGTGCACCTGCATAGAGATGAGAACAGCTACCTACCTATTACTGTTTTGCTTATATTATATTACTAATATGGTTTTAATTAAAAGTAGTCTCTAGGCAAACAATTCATAAACGTGTTACGTTTTTTAAACATTTTCAAAATTGTTTGAAGTAAACGCTATTGAAATACTTGACTTTTAAATAAAATAAATAACCTCTTTCAAAGTGCTTTTCTAATTCCTTTGACAATACTTTAAGTCGTAAAAAAGTGTTATTTAAAGACTTATTTATTCGTAATTTCCCTGGTATTTCATGATGAAATCCTTAGGAGGTCGGTTAAATAGTAAATGTATGTTTAAATAAACGTAATGTATATTAAGTTTGTTTAAGTATATATCTTGTGCGTATATGTACATACACCGTGTCCCACATAAAGTAAATGTTCGGTTTAAGAGCCAAGTTAGTGCAGGCCGGGTGACCTCGACAAGTTTGTTGCGATAGATAAACTGACCATTCCTTAACTGAGGCATGCGATCAAGATTTAGCGAACCGCATTGAAGAGTTTAGCTTACTTACGCAAATAAATAATCGATTTCAACAGGAATGTCTTCATTTTATAATTATATATTGAGTAGACCTATTTCATGTTTTCTTAAGTGTATTTATTTCATTGTTTTATTATTATTATTTTTTTATATGTCAATTTTCTCTGTCTCATATCAAGTGTATCATTTCGTTGGTAGAAAATTTCCATAAAAGGTAGCAAGTACCCATATATACAATCCATCTATATATATGTATATGAAATAGATAAATACTAAATTTATTAGTAAGTACTAAGTTTTAAATAACTTACTACATAATTATATTTTTTTAAGAGTTGGCACGCATACCCCATCTTAGAGTACTTATTCTAGTTTTATACAAGCTTTTCCAGAAACGTGTGTTCATTTTTTAAGGTCATATAGTAGACCACGTGAATAACGTAAAGCAATAACAATTTTAGGAAAATAAATAGACTTAATATGAAGATGGAACAGACAATCAAACCCTAAAACTGATCTATTGATTTTATGTATTTCGTAAGAATCATGCTATTGTAAATTAAACTATAGGTATTTCATATCAAGGAATTTGGTGGCGTAGTCGGATTTTTAAGAAACTATTTGCATTAAACAAAAACAAATTCGAAATTGAAGAAAAAATAAATATTTCTTCATAAAAGCCTTTTTTTTTAAATATATATATATTTAAATATATTATAGGAAACGAACAGACGGGTCACCTGATAGCAAGTGACAACCGAGAGGGAGAGTTGGGCTTCCGGGAACCTCACTAATTTCGGGTAAATGCAACGTTACTTCACAACCGGTTTTCTGTGAGGCCGTGGTATCGCACCGGTCGAGCCTGCCCAAAACTATTGACAGCTACACCTACACCTTTTTGAAACACCCGTTATGTTATATACCAACCAAAAATATCTTTATAATTTTCAAATTACTCTTTGTTTCCAGTCATGGTGAAAAATGGCGGCAGTTTCGCTCAAAGGTTCAGCGTCCGATACTGCAACCGCAGACTGTGAAGAAGTACGTAGCTCCCATCGAGCATGTGACAGAAGACTTCTTAAAGTATATGGTGAAGGCGCGAGACGAGAACGGGGACCTGCCCCACGAGTTCGACAACGACATTCATCGATGGTCGCTTGAATGTGAGTGTCCTTTGTGAAAGTGGCGTACGATCGATTTCTAAGAAATCTGTTTACATTAAGAAGTTAGCACGCCATTTAGTTAGTATCTGTTATTTATTGAGTTTCCGATTCGGAATTCCTTAAACTGATCTAATGAATTAGAACAGTTTAAAGAATTCCGAGATCATTATTACGTGGTTGCCCAAAAGAGAGTGTATTGATTTTAATGGCCATGAATGTAGTATTCTGAGTTACTTTATTCCTCCATAACTTTGTATGAGGATTGACAGTTGATTTTTTGGCAAACCATTATCTTTTTTAATACATAGTCACTTCTTAATGGCAAAAATTTTGGCTCAGTCAGTCATATCTAAATTAATAATATTTTCGTCCACAGACTTTATTTACAGCGTCTATTATTATAAGTTAAAAGTAGAAAGAGAATTAAACTATACAAAAAGTATAAAACTGTTAAGATTTTTTATATACAAGTAGAGGGCGCTAACTAACGAACTACCGCTCGTTCAAATTCAAATTCAAATGAAATTTCTTATTTCATAAAATTGCTTAACGATTATTTGAACTATAGATCAATACACACAGCGTCACCGGCGTCACCGCAACTAAAGGTAGCCTTGTCAAATGTAAAATTGATATTATAAAGATAAAGTAATGAAATACCTACCTGTGTGGATCTATAAGCGCCCGTTTCAGAATGGTTGATCTTTATTAGAAGAAATCGGTCAAACAAACTCACGGCCACTCTTTTAAATCACCACATAGGTATTCCAAAATTTAGTTTACAACATGTATTATTCAATAAAACAACAATTTTATCGCCTGCTATTATGTTGCTAATAGTAAATAAACTAAAATTAGGCTATTATTAAAAGGTATTAAGTGCCATAATGTGAGATTTTATAGTTTCTTTGTTGGAAAAAAAAGCCTCTTTAAAAACATTAGTTATGTAGGTGGAATTTCAGTAGCCCCTTACTACTGTTATGTTCCTGTGCCATGTATAATTAAACAATAAACAATTTCCGATTCTGCTCATGTACCGCCTAAGTAGTAAGTAGGGATCCCGTTATTTCTAGGTATTGGTCGTGTGGCGCTGGACGTGCGGCTAGGTTGTTTGTCATCGCAGCTGAGCAGTGACTCTGAGCCGCAACGGATCATCGACGCTGCCAAGTACGCCCTCAGGAACGTCGCAGTCCTCGAACTAAAGGCTCCGTACTGGAGATATATCCCAACACCTTTGTGGACTAAATACGTGAATAACATGAACTTTTTTGTTGAGTAAGTAGCTCAGTTAAAAGTTTTTATTATCTTTTTTTGGCGAGTGATTTATGATTAAATACACTAATAGTCTTGTCACTGACATGCTATTAACTGCAATTAAAAATTTGTACAAGAAATTAGTAAAAAAAATACTTATTTCCGAGCAAGTAAATCACTACTTCGAAATTTACTTTTTAAAAATAATATAATATAAATGATCACGATCTCTTTTATTGTTGCCTTCAAGTCACACAATGTTCTCGGCAACGATTAAGCCTATAGTAATGGCATTCAACAAATAGACATTAGATATACTAAGTGTATGTATGTATATGAGTCTCCATAGACTCCATAGAACAATATTATAAATGCAAGTATTTTGCTGGTTTGCCTTATCCCCAAGCAGGCAGTTGAAAACTTATGGGATTTTTGATATACATACATAGTATTATAAAATCAAAGTACTTGTTTAAGGAGTAAATTCAGTGTTGCCCTAATTGTGTAATAAAAAGTTTTTATTGTAGGCATTACATTGAATATTAAAATATGGTAACTAATATTAGACTAAGCGTTAAAGTATAAACATTAGTGTAAAAGCACCTCACCGGGCTACCATTTTGTGGGTCACCATGCTGCATTGACTGCACTTGCAATGAGGATGATGGCCACCACTCTTGGCCTCAACTTATTGCTTTCCATCTGGCAAAGTGGATTCACTATGGTAGGCTTATATATATAAATAAATCACTTGCTAATAACCGGTCCAAAATTGGTAGGCAACAAGTGAATTAGAACAAACTGATTGCGTTATTCGGGTCTAAAGGCCGTCGTATGTTGGAATTGCTTCCTAACGTTTCGCTAGCACGAGTGGCCAGCTTCTTCAGAGGTCCTTCCATCTCCGATACTGGATGCAGACAATCCAGTCTGAGATCTGGAGTCTCTGTCAACGAGTCATCAATCGGCCGCGAAAGCCTCAACCAATTTGTCAAACTTATATAAGTTTTAATGTGGACAGACATCACCGTTGCTAATGTTTAAAAAGGTCTTGCAATAACCTATCAACACTAATATATTCAATAATTAGAGTTCCAATGCGACACGGACAAATACAACAAACAAATTGGCTGTTGGATGCTTTCAGGCTTTGCAGTCGTTACATAAACGAAGCTCTTGAACGCCTGAAGACCAAGGAGGTCACATCAGAAAATGATTTGTCTCTCCTGGAGCGTGTCCTTCAGAGTGAGGGAGATCCGAAGATCGCCACCGTCATGGCTCTCGACCTTATTCTCGTTGGCATTGATACCGTAAGTAAAGACTAAGTAAATTAAAGTAGGTTCTGTATTAAAGTCAGGCGTGGGCAATATGTACTTGTGCAGACGAAAGGTGTGTGTAGCGAGTGTACCGATTCAACCTCGACATGTCATGTTGACTTAATGGTCGTGGGTTCAAACTTCGAACAATTAATTATGACCACGATCGTTTGTTATGTGTCTGGTTATCATGTATATATACTATGTGCGTATTTAGTATGTTTATTAATATTTCAGTTACATGGTCTCTGTTTAGTTTGGAATATAAAGGCCGTGTGTTAGATGTGACATCGTTTACTAAAACTAAAAATACTGATGTTCTATTACTAAAGATTTAGAACTAATAATATAATTAACCTTTAACTATAGGTATTGTTAAATTAAGTTTGTAGTTTAATTTTTAACTTTAATGTAACTTTTAATCCGTGGTAAACAATATGAAATGGCCTCTGTAATGCATATAGACAGAGGCTATTTCAGTATTCAAAGGTATCACTCAATTAGACTCGAGTGTGCGATGACCCTTAAGAAAATATATTACCCTTTATAATAAATAGTAAATAGAATTTGGTTATTAGATGTTTTCTGATTTAAAGTTAGGTTAAATTGTTAAGGGATATTGTAAAAAGGATGATTTAATAATAAGAAAAGAATAATAAGAAAAAAAGAAATAATGTTTATATATTAAAAATACTTCATTTATAAAATCACATTTTATCTATTTACAGATATCGATGGCTGTCTGTTCAATCCTATATCAGGCAGCGACCAGGCTAAAACAGCAAGAGAAAATGGCCGAAGAAATCAAGAGAGTCCTGCCTGACCCCACCAAACCGATTTCGTACTCAGACTTAGATAAACTGCACTACACTAAAGCTTTTGTACGGGAAGTGTTTAGGTAGGTATAAGTTTGTAGCTTTCGGCCGTATTGCCTCCCGCTAGCTAGTCTTCTTCTCGGGAACCCCACCTTTTTTCTCATGGAGGATAATGTCTTTTTGGTACCCCTGACAGCGTCTAGATAAATTTCTCGATAATCGGTTCAGTTATGAAGACGTGAAAGCGTAAGAAACAATATTAAATACAAACAGAAGGTTATCTCAAATTGCTTAAAAAAACGAAAAGACAAAAGATTTCTTCAACAGTTAAGTGTTTGGACTAGATTCAACGGCGGCCTTAGGCCTTGATTATGCTAAAGCTAGATTGTATTTCAGAGTGGCTGTCGATAGACACAACAAAATTTTATTTTCTTCTAAACATTTTATGTCTCTTTTACCGTTTGGGCGCTCCTTGCCACGACCATATTAAACAACATATTTACCCAGAGGCCGAGACTTATAAAGTAAATAAAACTAATTCCATATTAACACTGTCATATATTTTAGTTTTAAGAAGTATATAAAGAATTACAATTAGAGTATTAAAATAATATAGAGGTTAAGATAGAGTTACGTGAAATTCATTCATAGGTACTACTGTATCTATGAATGAATATCACGTAACTCTCAGAACTGTATACCAGATACTGTTAGTGAGAAGTATACCTCAAAGTGCTTAGATAACTATGGCTCACTACAATAACTTATCTATATTATTTCTGTTAACAAATATTCTGGTTTTGTCGTTTCGTGATCTACACATTTACATTTATACTCAGGTTTAAATACAAGATGGAGTTAAATAACAACATTTATTTCAGAATGTATTCTACGGTTATCGGCAACGGCAGAACACTTCAAGAAGACGATGTTATCTGTGGTTATCATATTCCCAAAGGCGTAAGTGTTCATTCGTTAACATGATATCTGGAAACTACTGATAAACTCTTGATTTTACTGATTTGACAAATCAGTTTCTAATACTAGCTTTTAAGAAATCTAAACACATAGAATTAAACATTCAAATTAATATTAAAATAAAAACTTTCGTGAATTAGATTCATATTTATTTAAACATACGGTTTTACTCGCGTGTGTATTTCGGGGATGCCCGAATAGTTTCAGTCTCGACGGGAGACCTTTTATATAAAAAAGGTCCTTGAAAAAGGTCTCCTGTCGAGACCGAAACTAGTCGGGCATACCCGAAATACACACGCGAGTACAACCATATATATAAATAAATTCAGATTAATGTTGAGAAACAGTTAATTTTTATTTTATAGGTTCAAGTGGTTTTCCCCACTATCGTGACAGGCAACATGGAACAGTTTGTGTCGGACCCTGACGAGTTCAAACCTGAACGATGGCTGGAGTCTGACGGTCGACTGCACCCATTCGCCTCCTTACCTTATGGTTTTGGCGCTAGAATCTGCTTAGGGCGCAGATTTGCTGATTTGGAAATTCAGATCCTTCTGGCAAAGGTAATATAACTGTTTATTACATTTCTTCAAAAAGTTTCAAAAAGTTATGAAAATATCTAAAAAGAATATTGTTTTCAATGAAATTTATACCGTCTTTTTCTCAAACGACTTCAAAAATGGAGGAGGTTCTCAATTCGACTGTATTTTCTTATTATTTTATGTTTATTGTAGCATTTGACTGGATGACCGATTTAGATCATTTTTTTAAATTTGAAAGCTGGTGGTTCCCATGTGGTCTCGCTTCAATTTGGTCCAGTTCTGACAGTGGCATCTATGAGAAAACTATACAAGTCTTAAATTTTATGACCGACACATTGAAGTCGGTTGTCTATATTTCTATTTTAAAGTGAATTATTAAAAACCGTAAAACATTGGCATTTGAGGTAGTTTCTAAATTTAATAAAGTCAAATACGTTACTTTTGCTTACATTTTTCTTAAAGACATCTCTCGCATTAGGAAGCATTCCTGTGTCCCCTTTGTATTTACAAACATTCAATCAACGGAAACAAAGAACACCCCGACCCTATTTGACAAATATGATCGACAACTATTTGTGGATCACAACATTACTTGTCCTTTGCGAAACCGACCTACGACCTTCAGCAGTCAGGATCACCAATCACTGGACCATCAGTCCCGTCCAGTAAAAGCTGAAATTTGTTAATCTAATCTTTCCAGTTGCTCCGTCGATATCGTCTGGAATATCACTTCGAGCCCCTCGACTACGCGGTCACATTCATGTACGCACCTGATGGACCGCTGCGCCTGCGAATGATTGACCGATAAAATTTAATGTTGGAGAACAAATAGTCATTAACATTTTCTTAATTTTTTTTTTAAAACAGGGAACAGGGAACCTTATAACAGAGAACTTCGTTCCTATCTGGTGTCCCACGACACCACACGTTTTTTTATTTTTTTTAAAAGAATACTAGAATCACATTACTTGTTAACTAGCTAAGCTAAATGCTTGTGTTAGGGGTATGTTTACGACGGTAGTGTACTGGGCGGGGTTTGAACCTGCAACCACTTGATCGCAAGTCACGCTAGCGCCGCTTATATATTATATATTACAATGGTAATAGTCTAATAAGACAGTATATTGTAAGTTCAGTTTAAATAAGTTGTTAGTGTATGGGTGAAGTATCGTATTGTTTAGTGTTTAGTTATCGGTTAGTAGTAATGAATAATATAATTAAAACAAATGATATTTCATTTGTGAGATGTAAATAAACTTTTTGTACGAATATCTTTATTTTTATTTTCATTTTCTTCTAACTAGGTGATTGGAACGGCAAATAACATTGCTTATATTTGTTCAATGGTTGTAAACTCATAAGTGCGGATGAGTAAAAGTTTGACCTCATTTGTCCTGCAACCGTAAAATATCATGCTTGCCTGAAAACTGTTATAAACCTGACAAGTTCCTGTTCACTCAAGGGTGTTCCTTGTCTGTCTGATATCTAGCACTCCCCAGTCCAACAACAAGTATAGCAAGTGCAACTGAACTAGAGAAGCTTACTATGATTTAAATAATAATTAATATTTATTTAATTTTATAATTTTATTTTATTAAAAAAAACAATCTTTATAACATACCACGTATCTATTCGGAACCTTGGAAAATCTGAAATCAGGGGGATATCCAGTGTAGATCCCTATACTTTATTATATGACGTCTTTTTGGCTGTTAAGTTTAGGAAGAATAACACCAACCCTTGCTCCATCATCAGAACAACTAAAAGATAACAAATTATAATATTATCATCAAACTACATATATATTATATGTAAGTTGGATACATATATATGTAATTAACTTCCAAAATCTATTTAGATAGTTACAAGTGAATTTAATACATAAAATCGTGTTAGAAAATAATTCTAATGAGCCTGTTGTTACATGCATTACAAGTGTTTGTCACGTCCTGTGTATACAAATTATGAATAAAACTCATATATTTATACTTTTAACAGCTGTACCGCCATGCTTGAGCACGAATGGGCCGTCTCAACCGATGCGATACCACGGCCTCACAGAAAACCGGTTGTAAAGCAACGCCTGTTTTGCATTTCCTCGAAATTAGTGATGTTTTCGAACACCCAACTCCCCCCTCTAGTCTTTCCATCTCCTTACTCCCCTCTCTTCTTTCCCCTACCTGCATCCCCCATCACTCATCATCCTAAAAGGCGGGCAGCGCACTTGCAACTCTTGAGTTGTATGTAGGTGTCCATGGACTGCGGTTGTCACTTACCATCGGGTGACCCGTCTGTTCGTCTGCCAGGGAGGCAGACGAACAGACGGGTCATGCCATAAAAATGGGTCGGATCGGGTTATGCCATAAAAAAATCTTTTATATAGTTCTTTGGGTATTTTGTCTGACCACATAAAATAATACCATTTCATGAAGTGGTTGGCCACATCATCTGCCAACTACATGTCTCCGGGGTTGATAGTTTTTTATACGTTTGATGTGGCGGCTTGAGCTTGAGGTGGTAGTGTCAGTACAAGGCAACCTAAGTAGATAGCCTTAAAAAGTCTTTGTCAAGACAGTGTGTATAGATTTGAATTCACTTCATGTGATCTAGGTCAAAAGCACTGGTATGAGAATTAGTTGATAATATCGAAAAATATTTAAAAGATTTTAAACCACCATCCTACCCAAATACTCCTAAACACACATGATTTTGCTTTCTGCAAAATATAGCTGTAGTAACGTCATAGGCGCTCCAAAAAAATATGGGAAGTTATCAAAAAAATATGGTCATATTTACTTAATGTTCAAGGGTTCTGTTTCTCAAAATTAAAAAGAAATCCCTTTAGGATAACTCCGTTGTATCAGTTAATACCTTTTTTTCTACGGAACGCGTGGAAGTATAAAGTTCAAATTAACAACGGTACAAAAACTAACAAATGCAGCTCAACAAATTTGAGAAATTCGTTGTTACATCAAAACCTAAAGGGTGTCTGACCTAGTCATGAAATTCGGAAAGAAGTAAGATCTCAAATTTGTTCATTTTCATATAAAAATACTTTTTAGGATTACAAACTTACAATGTGCAGTCGAATGCCACGTCGATGTATAGGAGAGAACTGCAAAGTTCTTCTTTTGTAAAAGTCGATCCTTAATACTTTAATAAAAGTTTATTATACATTTTATTAGATATACAGAAGATCGTTTGCTTAATCAACAGAGAGTGTAGATTTTGAGTACCCTTTTTTAACATGGGAGGGCCATGCTTAAGCACGGCGGGGCCACAAGCTGAGCCGGCTCGACCGAGGTTTTACAACGGCGCGGCCGGCCGCGGACGGCGAGCGCCGGAAGTCACTTAACAAGAGGTGGCCAGTCTGCTCGTTTGTTCTCCTATACCTACCATAAATAATCTGTATTTTCTCTCATTTAGTCTTCTTGGATAATTTTGTTTAGTTTTATATACATTATATGACACGTGTATACATTTTACCCTGTCATAATAACATTAGTTAGTTAAAGCTCTCGGTTTTGAAGTCTGATACTCGTACTTACCTACGAACAATAGCTGGTTCAAAGCATGGTGTTACTTTCTAAAGGTACAATACAATATTAGTTACAGAAAGTTATGCGGTTTACTTACCACACTTTTGTTTGATAAGTTACGTTCCTACTATTTGAGTCGTGATTGGCTTCGCTTATTCCGTACCCACTAGAAGAAAGTTTACATATAAATTGCTGTGTTGTCGTTCAAGGTTAAGAAAGTAAGGCTTTTAATGAAGACGTTTGGTCGCTATTTTGAGTTGTACATGTGAGAACAGTGTAATTGTTTAAAACTTGTTAGATATATTTTCCATGTCGCCTGGCAGTTGTGAGTATCTCATACTCACCTCCTACTCCTGCCAATGGTGGCGTATGTGTCAGGTCGTTCGGCTCCCTTTAATATGGTTGAGGTGGATGATGACTAGCGCGTGCGTCATACTCGTGAACGAGTGCCGTTGATTGGGTCTGATCCTCTCCGGACTGCTATTACTTAAAATATATATGGTACTAATTATTAGAACTTATATTTCAGATTGATGTATTATATTTATCTAAATATACGGGTTTACTCACGTGTGTATTCGGAGAGTTTTTTTAAGGATTGTGTCGTTCGGTACCATCGTGGCTTAAACCGTTTATTTAAATAAATATGAATATAACTTACTAAAGTTTTTATTCTATTGTATTGTATCGACATAACATTTTATTTTACACTTATGAATGGTAACAAGAAAACTGTATACAATTCTTGCCTGTTCCTCTCCATAAGATCTATGTTTTAGAACAGGCAACTACAATCTCCTTTTCCCAATTCCTCCTTTTTTCCATCTCCTCATCCCTCCTCTCTTCTTTCCGCTCCCTGCATCCCCCATCCCTCATCACCCTCAAAGGCGGGCAGCGCACTTGCGACTCTTGAGTTGCAAGTGTCCATGGACGGCGGTGTCACTTACCATCAGGTGACCCGTCTGTTCGTCTGTCCCCCTATAGTATAAAAAAAAAAAAAAAATCTACACGACCGTATCCGAACCGAATCTACGAAATACCTATGAATGGTTTAATTGAAATAAATGGTTTTGATTTTGATTTTGATACCTATTAATAGATCATTATTATATTTCATTTATCTGTGGAAACCTTTTCAGGTGGTACTAAAACCAAGCCATTACTGTCAGTGCTTCGCCGGAATGTCCGCAACAGTCCTCAAGGATCATTATCCAACCCATGATTAGTTATATATGTATGTATTTTGTTATCAACACTCCAGATGTGCGTGGTTTGTATAGTGTCGTGTCGCGGCACGTATGTCACATAGATATGTTGTTTGCCCATCAATACTTGTCCGTCTCATCATTGCTTGCTCTACCTACATTTGTTTTACAACGGCTGTTACACAAATGTTTTCCTCTCCTCACGAACAATTACATAATCTCCATGCTTTAGGGATGATGTCATGTACAATAAATAGACCATATACAGAGTGTTACAGAAAGTCTGGTCATATTTTAGGAGCATTGGGTGTTGATGACAAATAGTAGATTTTTTGTGAATTTCAATATATATATACATATATATTATGCGTATTACTTACCTACATTTTTAAAAATATCCGCTATAGTCCTAACATTAATTGTTTGATTCCAGTTTACTATCTCTCTTAGGAAATATTATCGTAATTTATCGAATTTAAAGTTCAATTTTCAATTTTTGTACTGTTACTACTTGTTACTGTTCAATTTTTGTTATTTTTGTTTTATTAAAAAATCTGGATTTCTAATCCAGATTTTTTAATAAAACAACCCTAAAATACCTCACCTTTTTGTTACGCCGCGCCTCGTATTATTTAGCCAATGTCATGTATGTATTGAGGTGTTTAGGAATGTTTGCTAACTAGAGTTACTAACCTGAGAACACAAGTGACTCAAAGTGAAAAAAAAAAATAACTGGGACACTGTGCGCCTGAGACGGAAGGGATCCGGGAACTGCTGATATTAAGACATCCGGACCCCTCCCAGCGCTTGCCCGCACTGAAGCGGGCACCGTCTGCTGTTAAACTCTCTAATTAGGCGACGTACGGCACACGCGTACGTCACCCCCTCGCGGGTGGCCACTAGAGCGGATGGAGGGGAAAACCCGTCCCGACCATCCGCGGCCACACTCAGGGCGGCATGAGGCGCTGATAGGCGCGCCTACGCCGCCCAGTTCGCCGGCGGCGGATTGGGTCCGAGTGGATATCGTCCTCCCGGGCCTTCTCCGCCGCCTCCTTCTGCGAGATGACATCTTCACAGAAGGTTGCGACCGCGGTAAAACTGCTATCGCTACCGGCCATGGAGCGTATGACGGCCGGTAGCGAGAGATCTCCTCCGATGACTGCAGTGAGGGCCCGGCGCTGCGACTCCCAAGCGGGGCAGATCGCCAGCGTGTGCTGGGCCGAGTCTTCACTGCAGTCGCAGTGGTGGCAGGCGGGACTCAGTTCCCTCCTGGCGACCGAGTGCAGGTACTTCCCGAAGCAACCATGCCCGGAAAGCACCTGCGTCAGTCGGAAGGAAAGGGTCCCGTGCTGCCGCCCTGCCCACTCGAAGATGACCGGCTGGAGAGCCTCCACGGCGGCAAAGCCAGCGCGCGGAGTCTCCAGCCGGAACGACCAACTAGCCATCGTGGCTCGACGGGCGGCTTCACGCCACTCGCGTACCTCTTCGGGCGGAGGGCGAAAGCCATACTCCGCCCGATATTCGGGTGGCTGAATCGATAAACTTCGGCGAGTACCTCCGCCTCCAAATCCCACGGGGGTGTTCCAGCCAAGGCGCACGCCGCCTCGGTGGACACCGTGCGGTATCCGCGTATGGCTCTGACCGCCAATACCCTTTGAGGCCGCCAGAGGCGGGCCTTATTCTGGGCGGTCAGAGCCGCCACCCACACCGGTGCCCCATACAGCGCCATCGACCGGACCACCCCCGTGTAGAGGTGTCGCGTTGCGACGCTGGCTCCACCCAAGTTGGGCAAAAGTCGCCCAAGGGCAGAGGCAGCGTCGACCAGCTTCGGACCAAGCTGTCGGAAGTGCTCGTCGAAGAGCCACCTACCGTCGAGTATCAGGCCCAGATACCTCATCTGGGCCTGAACCGGGACGAGGACCGAGTTGACCTCGATGGAGGCACCGGCGGGTGGACCACGACGGGGCCCATGGAACAAAAGGACCTCCATCTTGTCCAGGGCCACCCGTAAGCCCAGTGCCTCGATGCGCCCGACCACCAAAGAAACACCCCTGGTGGCCAGGCGCGCCGCCTCTTGGAAGTTCGCCCCCCGGGCTGTGACCTGTGTGTCATCAGCGTAGCAAATTACGCCCAGCCCGGGGGGGAGGCGACCAGGACTATCAGTCGCCCTAGCAGAAGGCCCGACATGGCCGCGAGTTGGCGCGAAGTGGGAGGAGGGAGGTTTAAAACCCTCCGCACGCTATAGTGGGGTCGCCTTGCTCGCCATGGTCTGCCAGGTCTGTAGGCTACACAGAGCCTTCCTTTATAGGGTGCACTTGAGGCCTCGGCCTAAAGACTCTTTTTGACGGAACAATGTATGTTTTTTTTAATGCCATGTGCCGTGAGCAAACGAACAGACGGGTCACCTGATTCGTTATTATGGTATCGTATTTCGTATCCGACATACTTCCATACACACAAAAATATAAGTTAGTACAAGCTTTGTTATTATTATGTGGCGAGAAATAAAGTAACAAATGAAAATTTTCAAATCAAATACAATAAAAATGCAGTTTGTATATACTGGTCAATGAAATTAAACAAAACATTTAATGTTCAATATAATTCAATATATATATATATGTATATATATATATATATATTTATAGATATATTCAATATATATGTATATATAATTCAATATAATTTAATTATGGTCGAATATCGACATACTGGTGATCTCCAGTATTATCTATTTCACTAACTATTACAAATTCTAGAAAAACTTCTACTGAGAAAACTATCAGCTTTATAAAAATGCAACCAATATAATAATATAATTCCTACTTGCACTACCAGTGGGTAAGGAAATTAGACTGGAAGGGTGTGCTATCAGCTCTCAGTTTCGATTTCATTTTCGATTGCTTTAGAGGACCGGAAGTCGCAACCCTTAATGACAACGTGTAATTCACTTGAAATGGCCAGCATAAATTTTTTTAGGCCATCACAATCCTAAAGTAACGTAACGTGGTTAAAACCCGTTACTTGTAATTATAATATCCGTAAAATTTGAGAAAATTTTAAATCGTTTTAGTCAATTTTGCGGATTGTAATCAAAAACACTTTAACACGCTTTCTAACATCTTCTTTGAGAACACGATAAGTCGTAACCATTGATCCTCCTTATTTGCCTCACATGGTTCATAACGTAAGAAGGACACATTTGACTTTTATTTATTTTTTTCAATTTAAGATAAACTTAAACTTGGAAAAAAAAACTTTTTAACGTAGAGAGCCATGCGTCTGCATGGCCACGGCCTCACAAAAAAACCGGATGCAATGCTTGCATTATGTGACCGAGCGAGTGAGGTTATCAGAGACCCAACCCCCTTTAACTGTAACTAGACAATCTAAAAATGTTTTTTTAGTTTCGCTTCATAGCGCTGTGACGTAAGATAACAATACATTAATAGAACTAATAATAATCATATAATTCTATTTATGTACTGTTGTACAATCGTGTACATAAATAGCAAAAGTATTTGAAACAAAAAGTATTTTCAAAATACTAATATACCAAGAGCATGTTTCCGAGTACAATATAAGCCTTAAAAAAAGTATTTCAAATATAAGATTTAAAATATCTTGTATCTAACATATATATGTATATACCGCATTTAACAAGTAAGTATCAGTAGTACTGGAGGCTCTACCTTCATTCACGCTTTCCCATTGATACCTCGCGTACGTTCTTACTTCACCGTCAAAAGAAATAGAAAGTTTATTGACACGGAAAATGGAGCCTGCTTGAAGAATATCGAGTATACCGCAAGAAATGCATTCCAAGTTTCTTTAGTTACAGTGAACGGACAAGCATGATGGAAAATATGTAAGACTAGTGATTATTTATCTTCGTTTATACTCGTATTGCTACGATTGTTTTTTGGTGACTCGAAAGAAGACGTGTTAAAAATTGCAAAAGGGTATGCTGAGATGATAAAGGCATGTGCAGAGAATGAGTGACGAACGAATGACAAATCAAGTATACAGGACCAAAAAGAGTAGGAGCACCAGCACTCCTATTCACGTGTGAAAAAATTAGAAATATCTAAAGATTAGAAATATCCGGTCTTTAAACAGCTGGACGGAACTTTTTTGGGACGATGTTCCATATCGCGCATTACACGCTATAAGGGAATGGAGCGGTGCCGGAAAAGAATAATAAGACTTTTTTCGACACTTCTTGTTTCTCGTTTCATAGACCCCTCACGCCTTTTTTAATTTACTTAATTTATACTTGTGTTACTACGCTCTAGATCTAGAAAATGACTAAATCACTTTTATCTCATGAGGTGCTTCACAAGGATGTTTAAAAAATAATCAACAGCTGTAGTAATTTATAAGAAGAATTCTTCTTAAAAATATTAGATTTAAAACATTCGTGAGTGTTATTCCTATATATTAGGGAACCTACGGTTTTAGTCACGTGCGTATTTCGTAGATCAAAAGAAAATTCTAAATTATTCATTTGTTTGAAACAATGTAGAAAAAGGTGTTACAAAACAGTCATGAGTACATGATGCTTCACCTATCTGGGGACATACAAATGATGCTCAGATAGTTAGGAGGGCCACCTTTGGTGGAGACTTACGAATTGACCTGCCGCCCCGACATGAGATGCTGCTAACGCAAGTCTGGCATCCCCGAATGTCACAACTAAAGTGAACCGTATATTCCTTAACAAATCATTTCATAAAATGCTGAGTGTGTAGTAACCTATAAAGGAGTTTGTGAGCAGACTCGCCACGGGGATGTTTGAGCGGGCTGACCGCTCGAAACTTCCCCACCTGGTAGGTATTGCTCCGCTCCCATATCCAGACGATACAACACTCATCCGGAGGCGACTCAAACTCGGGAGCTCATAACAGTTCCTTCGAGCGGGGCATTGGCTTCGCCATCGGATGCAGATAGCCAACCACCGACCTCTCGCAGGCGGCTCGCTGGACCCCTCTTCAGAGGAGCGATCGGCGAGCAAACCTCGAGGCCGGTGAGCTAACTCCAATGACCGGCTCACAGTGGTGAGCTGCGAGGAAAACCACTATAAGGAGCCCAGTGCTTCAAATAGTCTCCCCACCCCCCTCAACAGGGGTGACATGATACCAGATAGTGAGTGTGTAGTAACATTTTTTAACATTTGAAAGGTGTTTAAAATTGTTTGTTTTGTTTTGGTTATAATGTAGTCAATACTTCATAGCATTGTATCGGTTCTAATAAAAATCTAAAAATCTACTCCCAAGGTAGAAAATACAATTTATCATGACATCATTATATGATTTATGTCGGTTATATGCCTACTCTTTCAAAAGTTGATTATGATGTATTAGGTTAATTATTAAAATATAACTATATGTACAGCTCATACATACATATCTACTAGTGGACTGACTGCTTAATCGGATTTGGTTTGAGTGTAATGATTGAAAATAGCAAGAGATGTTAAAATAAATAAAACCATCCTACCATAGACAAGCATATATATGTTTGTACCTTTTTTTAAAAGCTTCGTCTTATTCTATTTCCAAGATAAGATTAAGTGTTCGATAAGAGACTGTGAATGTGCTCGAACAATGAACGCAGAGTGCGTTCATTGTTCGAGCACATTCTGAACGTATATTGAATAGTCTTATTTTATAACTGTTAAACTTAACATTACATTAAATTACACTAAATAAAAATAGCATTGTGTGTACCAAACAATGAATCAGTATGAAATTTTATTAACTTTTTCTAATAATTAAAATTATGTTTTAATAATTAAAGCACATACGTTAGTATAAATGAACTGTTTTGTGTTATTGATGGGCCAGTGTTTCGGGATTCAACGGACTAACACGAGACGGTGAGCCATAGTGGGCCTAAAGTATTATTAAGACATAATCCAAATAAAATGAATCCTTTACAATCAAATAATTGTATTAAAAGTTCGTCTTTTTTCAATTATACGAGTATGTACAGTCATACAGTGCCCGGATGACAGTGATATGCTTAACCCCCTTTTGGGTCAGTGGAATTAAGTTATGGTTGGCAAAATATGAGTGCTAAAGACGCTTCTGCCTACCCCTTCGGCAATATAGGCGTGAGTGTATATTAAAAGTACGAGTAAGTATGGGTAAGTCGGCGTACATTATGTACATCGGCGCGGATGTTAGGTGAATGTTTGATGCGGTTATGTAAAAAGTAACCATGCATAACGTTATTCAGTGTACTTATTAACTGTAACAAATAACAGCAATTTAGAAGTCGCATCCTGCTTTCCAAACGATTAAAAAGTTATTTTAGATAGCCGATCCTGACTTTTGACTATTAACGCACATAACTGTAGACACTTGTCTGAGTCTAGGCATTGGCCATGAGACAATGAGTACTTTCGATCTCGTTAATCTGATATAGCGTTTGCTTTCAAAAACTTTACTACGTAAAATTAACGCAGTGCGTTTTCATTGTGTCACGGTAAATTGCTACTACACTACTGATATCGTATCATAAGTTTTGTAATAAAAACAAAATAATATGTGCTTTTTTTGCAACAAATGAGCACAACTTAATAAGGTTTTCATTGGCCTCAGAATGAGCACATATGTTTTAAATACATATATCAATAATAATTGTAAGTGCGAAAGTTTGAATGGATGTTAGTTACTCAATCACCCCAAAATTGCTGGATATATATATCGGGTCTGGATAAAATTTAGAGATTTAGCACATAAGCTACTACACTTTTATACAGACAAAATGTACGGTTGAAAATTTGAAATTTTTGCGTAATTATATCGAGGGCAACAGCTAGTATATTAAAAACTACACATAATGTGAAAATAATGTGCTCAAATCCTTTTTCAACGTTTTTAGAAATCAATTTTAAACTGTGGTTTTGTGGTGAGTGGAATCACCTATCTGTTTTGCAAAAAAAAATCTTTAACTTCATAGATGTGTAAAACAAGATATATTGAAGGCTAATTTTTATTAAAAAAAAAAGCCATAAACAAGGTTCAAAAACCTTACAACATATTTCTTTTTAATTAAACATTTTAAATTCAAACCAGCTTCATCAAATGTGTGTATAAAAATAACAATTACTGTTGTTAAAGGTCTGTTTACGTACAATGGAGAGAGGTGCAGAAAGCGAGTACCCGACATGTAGCAACGAGACGTTCAGTCGCTCTTCAACTCGCTATCGCGCCAGGGGCACACAGGGCACCAGCAGAGATCCTGGTCTAACTTTTTATTGTTGTGTACTATTGTGTTTAAAGTGACAGTGAAAAGGGAAAGAGTTAACATAATATTATTTTAATTTAAAAGGGTAAGCATATGTTTCGTGTTTTTTTTTAAATAATTGAACCTTAATCATTACGAGTGATTGATGATCGACAATAACATTAGAATTGCTGCGAGCGACCTTCCTTGTTTCAGTCATATATATATATATATATATATATATATATATATATATATATATATTATATTTTGTACTACAACTGTAAATTATAATGTTTAAGGTACTATTATGTAATGTACCAATTACCCTTTTTACGTAAAGCATATTTTTACATGAACTATTGTAACTGTATCAGAAAAAGTTCAAGATCATTACTGTCAACAATAAACCGTTCACTTTTTGACCGACAATAAAAACAGAGGAGGTTAGAATTAGTTGTTGTTGTACGTATGTAAAAAACTAATAGATGATGATACATTTTAGGTAAATCGATTTTAATAATTCATTATTTCTTGAATTGTTGTACTCAGAGTTGGTACTAAAGAGTCTTAGGTTTTAATAACAAATTTAAATTACTCATCACATTTCTATCATCCAATCAATAAAGTCAATAAACAGATATGTGGATTATAAACCGATTGTATTTTGTTTTTTGTTTTTTGTATGTTTTTTTTTAATAATAAGCATTAATTAATGAATTTTAAAACTGAAGGGGTTGAGAAGAGGCGTATAATTTAATCACATTTACGTAATAATGGACAAGCCTATTACCGTCATCCGGGCACTTTTCGGTATTAGATGGGAATATTTGTAGTATATCGACAGGAAATTGAGGATAAAGAGGGATGGAAAGGGGTATTGCTACTACAGATGGATTGGGAATATAAGCAATAGCTCCAGCAAGTCAGGGTCGCATACCACCTTAGCCATTAGCCCCGCTAGGCTGATGACCCGTGAGGGTTTCCAGACAGAAAAAAAAGAATTATATTTATAGTATTTTAACAGTTATCATTCATTCTATAGGTTTAGAAAAGAGATACCTAACCTCTTTGAGTTTTTAGTTGTTACATTCATATTAAAACTTAATTATTTACGAATTATAAGCACAGCTAATATGAATACATAAATGGCAATACCTGATAAGCGACAGTCAAAAAGCTATGGAATAATTATAATAAGCGTGTTAGACAAATTAAATTAATTTTCTAGACTGATATTATTATTATTATTTATATTTCGTTATGTAAGTATGTTTATCAGCAATTTGGTTACGTGGTCTGTCGAACGAAAAATAAAATAAAAACAAAAACGTTAGTAAATTTGCAAAGGTTTCTACAAAATGGTATAGTATGATATTTTTATTGAAATAAAAATACTTATTGAGGAAGAAAAAAACACATACATACATAGTTTTACACTCACGCCTGTATAACCGAGGGGATAGCCGATGGCATACTCGTACTAACACTCACATTTTGCCAATTATAATTAACAAAAAAACATACGCAAGCTAAATGCTTGCGTATGTTTTTTTGGTACTTCAAGTTATATGTTAAAAGTTAAGTAATTTTTAAATTTTATTGAACAAGTCTCTAATGATGAGACATTCTAATTGACGGATCGTGTGTGCAATTTTGATGCGTTGATTACGTGAAGCCACAATACAGCAACAAAGAAATATAGCTTTTGTTATGTATCTACTCTTGCAACAATCCTTTTTTTTATCTAGATAAGAGAGAAACTCGACCATTTTTTTTTTAAATAAAGCTAGCGACGTGGGTCACACATTACTAGTATTCTTGTTAAACCCCAGCTAAACTAAATGCTTGTGTTAGGGGTGGGTTTACGACGGTAGTGTACTGGGTGAGGTGGTTTGAACCCGCAACCACTTGATTGCAAGAATAATACTGTAAAGATAGTAAACAAATTGACACCGTTAGGAAGTTGATTACCAAATCCTGATGAAAATAAGCATTTTTTGCCGATAACAGCGCAAATAACAATCATTGGATTAAATAATAAAAATCAAAGTCAACGTGTATAGAGCCTCATAAGGTTACTTGATTCTCTTGAAGTACTCTATATACGGTGCCAAAGAGAGGTAAGGTCAGTGGTCCCGTAAAGGAAGTATAACGTTAAGTGTACGAAATCTTAATTTTTAAAACATTTTTTTTTGGTACTGCCAAATCAATCTTCAACTTTCATCGATATACCTAGCATATATTTTGTAAGTTACATTTTACATAAATGAAACTAAACAAACTTACATCCATATAATATCAAGGATATGACCAAGGTCGTGGAAGAGCCATACACGAATGGGCCGGTTCGACCGAACCGGTAGACAAACATTGCTGGCATTGTATTGCCGAGTGATTGAAGGTACCGGAGGCATAAATATCCCTCTCCCCTTTCCCCTCCCCTCATACCCCCCTCACCCCTCATTTCCAGGTGGGCAGCACACTTACGACTCTTGAGTAACAGGTCATTGACAATCAGTCGCCCCATTGTTTGTCTGTCCTCCTTCATCAGGTTTGAAGAAAATATATTAAATACATATTTTTCAGAATATGTTTTTTTTTATAAGGATAGGAGACAAATGATCAGATGTGTATACCTAATGAGTCTTAAACATGACCGTTCCTATGTAGAAATCGTACACATCTGCTATAATTCACCCAAAAAGTACAAAGCACCAGTCGTTAGGTAAGCTAAGCGTCGGTTTCAATTAATAAGAAACATAAAATGTGTAGGTATAATTATTTGTACACGTTTGTATATTTATTTGAACACTCACGTCCGTTCCTGCAATATAATAATAGTTTTGACGTTAGAGAGCATATGTTTTATGTTTCTTTTATAATAGGCAATTTTGATGATTATGATGAGGCGGTAGTTTTGCTACTAAATCTCATGTAAGGGAACTAATATGTAAACCGAAAAACATATGAAGTGGGCCCGCGTTTTTTGCACCCCATAAGCCGTGTACGAATAGAAGACCAATCGACAGATCAGCTAATCCTCACAGATCCTCAGATCACATGTGTATGTGTTTATCTTTTAATAATTAGGCAGAGATGCGGTATTGCAAAATGTGGGATTTTGCCAACAAAAATTTGTCCGCACTGAATGTGGACCTATTGCCGTCGACCGGGCATTGTATGACTGTATATATACTGTCTGATAGATAACAGTCCGATCTTTTAGTCGCCTCTTACGTGACCCACCAAAAGAGATAGGGGTTGCTATATTCTACTCCACTGCTACTTTTAACAACACGGCTTTTCACCGTTACATTATTTTTAGTCAGTTGTGAACAAATTTTAATTTATTTTAACACTTTTAGATCATAACATACAGAAGAATGAAAAGTGGCGTGACAGTTGTAAAATGGAAACTTCAGACCATGGGTGCGGTTCGACAGCTCTACTCCACTCCACGACTTTATCAAGCGTCTGACGGTGGATTGGAAATTGGTATGTGAATGAACTTCCTTTTCTATGTGTATAAAAAATTTCGCCAGACCATCATTAACACTGGGATTGTTGGACTATAACCACGGTGTGCAATATTAAGTCTGCAGTATGAGGAGGCCCGGGAACGTCTATTGGCAAGATGTCAAGCAAAGACGTCCTGTCCAGCAGAATTACAAGCACATGCATATAAACTCCTTTATGAGTTCTAATTACTTTAATTACGTTTTAATGACCTTATCAGTCCAAAGTAATCAGAGTGGCGGTCCATTCACTGACGGCAGCTATTGGTCATGCACACCACGAACTCACTTTACGTCTGATGCTATTAATTTCAGTTCCTTCCAACTGCTAAGTAATTACACCACAGTCCATAGATATATTCAAGTTTCCTAAATGATGAAATAGGATACAGTTAACATATAAAATATTATAGCAAACAATATTTTAATGACCACAAATGAATTAGAATAAGGACTGGCAGAGTGCTATCGTTCCTTTACCCTAAAAATAGAGATCTAGCTTTTAAGGATTGTATACATGTATATCAATATTATGTACATAGTAACATTAAGTCAAATTATAATTATGATTTATGTTGTAATTTAAGGTATCTCTTAAAGAATTGTAACAATAAAGACACTCTTGCAACTGTCGGTATATAATGTACTGTCCGCCTTTTAAGGTAGGCCCTAAAAGGCGGACATTACTCTTGTGTCTCTTGAGTTGACAATACGGCACTAACACTTCGTTGATTTAGTTTGTTAATTTGATAGACCATCAAATTAGTGCACGTTTAAGAATTCTGATCGGAACACATAATTACTTTTCAACATCAAAAAAGGCCCCATGAAAGAGCCAAACGAAATTTATACCAACTATTAAAGTGAGCTACCTAAATTACTGAGAAAATAAATAAATTGGCTTGGGTGACGCTAGTCGCTACGTGAACATCAGTTCCGTAGCTATAAATTGCTTAATATTCAATAAGTGATTAAATAAGTTGGTAAAAGTTGTAATTTAACTTCAATTACTATAACTTCCATTGTCTATCGTTTGTGAAACCTTACAACAGTTCAATACTACATAAAAGTGCAAAACAATTATTATCTTACTAACATTGTTTAAAAACATTATTGCTTGAATAAGCGCAAGAAATTGTAAAGAACTCATACAACTCTATAACAACATACACAGTGTCGATAGTTTGTGCTAAAAAACCAATTATGAAGTTTTAATTAGTTTTTAAATTCTGTAGTGAAATTGAAACAGTGAAAAAAAGTGTTCCTTGTTTTTACTCAAAATATAAATGTGGGTGAATGAGCTCTCAATTAACAGACGTATTCGCTCACTGTTTGACCTAAAATATACTCAAACATTTCAAAACATTAAATAATTGTTTCTGTGGTCCGGCGTGTATGTACCAACTTCGATACTCGACAACATACTCGCATACGTTTTTTGGGAAGCTTTTCATTATTCTTCTATTTCCTATAGGTTAATTGTTTAAATATGGCATATGGAAATACTGCGTTCCGACTCACAACAACCGATTGAATCAGTGGATAGTTTGTCAATGCCACGCAGTGCCAAGAGTATGATAGATTACTGACCTAACAGATACTATAAATCAATTTAAAGAACAGTTGATGAGTGCACATGAAAAAATAGATACATTGACACTAGAAAACTTATCGCTGCAACAAAAATTACAAGACGAAACACAGAAAGTGGTTCAGTTAAAAAATATGTATGTTACTAGCTTGAGTGTTAGAAAGAATGAAACGTCGAGTAATACAAAAAATATAAAAATATTGCGGGAGCGCTTAATAAAATCCAAGATCTGGATATGGCTATACACGAGCTGCACAAATCAGGTATAAACATTGAAGTTGTTTTTTTTTAACTGAACATTTTATAACTGAAGGTGAGGAAAATTATATGCTATTAAATGGCTACCAACTTTTTGCATTTTTTTGTCGAGAACAACGACGAGGGGGCACTTGTATACTTTGTAAGAATAGGTATAAATGCACTGAATTAACTGACATTAAAGCTATGAGCATTGAGAAACCATTCGAAATATGTGGTATAGAAATTTAAAACAGTAACATTACTGTAATTTGTATATACAGAACTCCGAACTCAAACATCCACATATTTTTTGATAACTTTGAAAAATTACTCATTAAAATGCAACACGAAAAATTTAAAGTTGTAATTGTTGGAGATTTTCATATATTTTTTTTACATAATGATGGTAACATCATTAAATTTAATGAACAAATCTTTAATTATGGTATGCAATGTCATATAAACGAGCCGACACGAGCAAATAAATGCATTAACAACATTGTTAGCAATATTCCAACATCGACTGGAAAACCTTTGCCTGTCTGACCATAAAACTGCTCAAGTTTTGGAATTCAAGTATCAAAGCAGTAACTCCACAGGATATTACTTTTTAAATAAAAACGATCTCAGTAAAGAAAATATAAATAAATTTCTTGAATACATAAGAAAATTGTCCTTTCCAGAAATATATGAAGTCTCTCAAGTCAATGATGCGTTTGATAGGTTTCATAACATGTTAATACTGTTTTATAAACTATGTTTCCCTATCATTAAAGTAAAACAAATACACAAAACTACTAGAATAAAATGGTTAACTAAAGGACTTAAAATTTGCAGCAAAAATAAGAGAAAATTAAGATTTGCTTACTACAACAACAGAACTATCGAGAGTAAAAATAAATTTAAAACGTATTCAAACATACTAAGAAAATGCATTAATCATCTACAATCGACTAATCATCAAAAGTATATTGCTTACTCTAATAACAAGTGTCAAAAAAGGTCCCAGAACTGAAAAAAACAGCTACTTGGGATGTTGTTAAAAGAAACATCGGTAATCAATCATCCCAGATATATATAGATAAGATTATTACGAATAATACTATGACAGATTCTGGATCTCACATAGCTAATGTATTGAATGATTATTTTATTGATAATGTAGAAAAGAATATAAAAAGAAATGACACTAACACTTCCACTTATTTCAACGATAATAATTTACATTGTAATAATATTAATCATAGTATATTTTTAGAACCTACAAATGCAATAGAAACCAACAATATAATCAAGTCACTGAAAAACACTAAATCCTCAGGCCACGACGATTTCAGCACTGAACTAATTAAACTACATTTATATCAGAACCATTAGCGTATATAATAAATTTGTCTCTAGAACAAGGTTGTTTTCCAGAGAACTTGAAGCTGTCCATAATAAAACCCTTACACAAAAAAGGTCCCAGAACTGATAAAAATAACTATAGACCAATAGCCTTAACGTCTATTTTTTCTAAAATTTTTGAAAAGGTAATGAATAAAAGAATAATTAGTTTCTATAATAAATATGACGTATTGGCTAAAGAACCATTTGGATTTCGAAAGGGTAAATCCACTCAGCATGCTATATTTTCCTTCATAAACTCTGTAATTAATAATATAAATAAAAAAATACCATCTGGCGTACTATTTTTGGATTTAAGTAAAGCGTTTGATTTTGTGAGTCACGACATACTCATTAAAAAACTAGATAAAACTGGGATAAGAGTCATAGCCTTACAGTGGATAAATTCATATTTAAGCAGCCGAAGACAAATTACAAGAATAACTAAATTCAGTAGTAGTGCTAATACTTTACAATCTTTTGATTCGGCCTAGGTTCAATTATTACGGAGTGCCGCAAGAGAGTATCTTGGGGCCATTGTTATTCCTCGTTTATATTAATGATCTCCCTCAAGCCATACAAAATCATCAGTGTGTGTTATTTGCAGATGATACCACAATAATAATAGAAAATAATAACTGAAAATCATATGAACATGAAGTAAATAAGACGCTTCAGAAAATAATTAAATAGCTTGATATGAACACTTTAAAAATAAATATAGAAAAAACAAAACTTATTCATTTTAGAACAGCAAAAACAAAACAATTTAATATTTCTGTTAATTAGGATGGTCAACAAATAGAACAAATACAGAGCACAAAATTTCTTTGTGTTACAGTCGACGAACACATGACGTGGAAGTATCACATAGATAATGTTTGCAAAAAGATCCATAAGTTTGTATTTGCATTAAAAAAAGTTAAAGATGTTGCATCAAGGGAGACTGCCTTAATGATATACCATGCATATGTTTGCTCCATGATTCGTTACGGCATCGTAGTTTGGGGTTATTCATCTGAAATTACGCGAGTATTCATAGCGCAAAAGAAATGTCTTCGTGCAATATTTGGCTTGATATGGTCAGATTCATGCAGGCCCATTTTTGCGTCTCAAAATCTGTTAACCGTCCCTAGTATATTCATCTACGAAGTAGCAAAATTTGTTAGATGCAATAAGGAGCTTTTTGAACTTAAAGACAATACCAACAGACGTAAAAATACTCACTCGTATTTGAAACTACCAGTACCTCGCCTAGAGATTTTTAGGGTAAGTTGTGTTTATATGGCACCACTTATTTTTAACGCGTTACCAGAGACTATTACAAATCTTCCTTATCATAAATTTTGTGCTACATTAAAGAATTAGCTAATTGCAGAATGCTTTTACTCCGTCAACGGTTTTTTAATAAAGAACTCCTCTCAGTCGTATCACTTCAGAAATGCATTAGTGTAGTCAATGTAAAAATAAGATTTTTAATTCTTCAACTGTCATATATTTATTATATAGTGGCAAATCAAGTCATCAATTCAATGTTTTTATGTTAGTATGTTTTCATAATTTTATATGTATAATCTTAAATATTAGTATGTAGTGTCTTGTGCTTTTAATACTGTAAACCACCTCCTGTAACCACATTTCTGCAAATAAATATTATTATTATTATAAAAAATCCCCACTTACTTAGAACTGAATGTACCTGAAGATAGACATTTGTTTCTTCTATACATTAGTGATAGTACCTTTAAGTATGAGGTGGTTTCAGGTACTAAGCCTATGGAAATATGTCCTGCACAAGGCTCTCGTGCGAGATCAACTCATGCGGCCCTAGATACATCCTTGTTCGATGTGTCCCCTTCCGTAAAATCGTGGCGCGAGGTGCCAGGACCCAAGCCTTTGCCATTATTGGGAAATACATGGCGTTTCACGCCATATATTGGTAAGTATTTGAACACATGAATGGTTGCTAGCATTTATTGTTCGTTATCATTTCGGTTATTTTCGTCAGCAACTAGTTATATATTGTGCATACCAACTATTGTTGACGTAACGTGGTAGACTAAATCTCAAACTTCCGGATGTAGAATGGTGGTTCTGTGCCTCCAACACAAAGAAAGGATGTTCAAATGTTTAATATCGTAATTAGCCTCAGACCTTTAATTGCGCTTTACAGGATTAGTATAATAATGTTTATGCAGTTCAACTTCTTTTCGCTAGAGTAAATTGAAGTCAGTTTATGACGTATTTCTTTTGTTGTATGTGTATCTCGTTACATCAATAAACAATAGTATGTGCTGTCCTATTAGAATAAGATATTAATATAAGATAGAAATTGTGCTGGTTATTAAGTGAAATGAGTCTTCTATTCAAATATAAAAACAATGTTAATTAGGTACCTAGTTGAAAGAGAAACTTTTCTGCAAACAAATATGAAAAAAGAATTCATTTATAAATAGACATAGGTAATGGTCTTAGGATTACATTAATCCATGTGAAAAAGGTACATTCATATTTGGTGTAAGTGTGTGCATTTATATATAATTGCAAGAGGTCTTCCTATACGAGGTCGTCGATTTTTATGTTTTTAACATATCTGTGGGAAAAATTGAGACGAAAGCAAGGTTAAGAAATATTTTTTTATAGTTACGTGTAGTTAATATATCTACGTTCGGTTTGAGCAGATAAATTCGCTTCTGCTTGCCCCTCCCCTCAAAGACGGGAAGCGCACTTGCCACTCTTGTGTTGCAGGGTATCCATAGTCAGCTGTTGTCGCCATCAAGCTACCCACCTGTTCGTTTAGTTTAAAAAATGGCTTAAGAATTAATGGCACCTCCACACCGTTTATGCTTATCCAGTTTCAAGCTATTGAGATTATACTGTCTTAGTTGTGAAGACCAGAATATTAGAACGTTAATCTGGTGGGTCTTCTGAAGGGACGAGAGAGTGCTAGTCCTATCCCGTTCCCGTTTCGCCACCTCTTAGATTCCCATCACCTCCTGGCAAAATGAGGTGGCGGATTCCCACTCTAATTTTGGACCAGGAATTGAATCATGGTCTCTAGCGAACAAACAAATGCGCAAACACTGCAACAGTAATGATGTCTGTACTGTATCGCTTATCTTAATTTAGAGTATTGTATTGTTTCAAAAAGAGCACTAACTAAAACATACCCTACACGGAGCACGTACTGTTGTACTTAATTTTCATTTTACTAAATACTTTACTTCTTTCAACGTTAACATCGCTAATTATTATATTTATGATACTAAGTTTGCAAACATATTCGTATCTATTTAGTTCATATCATCTATCGTATTTATATTATCGGTTACCGGTAAATGTAGACAGATAAATGTTGAAACAGTTGTGGTATAATTGACATTAGCAACCGCAGTCGCCACAAATTTCCTGGATATTTAGTGACTCTACTTAGGTACAAAACAGTAACACAACATTACGCTATTATAGCTCATTACCAGCCTTGCAATGACATTAAATTAGACATTTAATCATCCGTTATTTGGTGTGTCCCTTAACCCAAATTATTCTCCCTACTCATTTACGTTCAGAAGATCTCCGGGATCTCCCTGTCTTCCTTCTTTACCGCAGGGAAGTTCAGGCAGCATTAGGCAGGCAGTGGGCCATAAAATAAATGGTCTTGTCTTGTAATGTGATAACCCCATAACCAACCCTAAATAAATATAGGACAAGGGTTGTCAGATTATAATACACAATTACTCACGTCAATCATAGTAGCCACGCCTCCTTAGTTTCCGGCATAGGTAGTCATTACAATTAAATCTATTCATAGAAATGACATAAATACGAGTAGATATTCATTACATAGATATTTTAAACCTATCATAGGTTTAAAAATTATTCATGATTTAAATACAATTAAGTTAAGTTAATGATGCTAAGTGTTAAGTTAAGAAATGCTATGTTAAGTAGATACTACTAATGCAAAGCTGAGCGAGAATATCTCGCTCATAAATCAAACACGATGGGAATTCTTTAAGTTTAGTGCAATTTATTTTTAAATATAAAACAGCAGCCAGTCGGAGTTATAGGTATGCGACCCTGAGTCGCTTGAGCTATTGCTTATACTACCTTATTCATCTCTATAAGCATTACCCTTTCCTTCCCGTTCTATCCTCCCTTACATGTCAATATACCCAACATTTTCACATCTTATTCCCAAAAGTGCCTGGTTGGCGGCAACAGACTTGCCCATCATTTAGTCACTAAATATTATTATCAGCAAAATGTGGGCGATATACACTCAGGCCTGGGTCCCCGTATGTGTAAAATAATTAAGATTGTATCTTTGATAAAAATAAAATTAAAATTTTGAAACCCCTACGCATAAATGCTTATAGTTTAAGGGACAACCTTAAAAAAGTTAAAAATATAAGTCTGCTGTGAGTTTTCGAAGAGTTGGGTTCTCTGGAGACCATTCTGGTCGCAGCATCAGATCGAATTTATCAATTAACTTTCATTTAACGATTGCACTGGTATGCATGCAGCACTTAATCGAGTAACCAAAAATGCCTTACATTATTTGGAAAAGAGCTGATACTCTTACTCTGCTGGACCGATATTATCCAAACATAGCTAAGAACCACAAGGAAACTCGCTTTCAAATGAAAAAAAAAACTGCATCGAAATCCTTCATTCCCTTTAAGAGCTACGATGCCACACATACACACACACAGACAGACATTGACGTCAAACTTATAACATCCCTCTTTTTTCATCGGAGGTTAAAAAAACAGACATTTGCATCAAAATAGCCTGGGGGACACCTTGACTTTATCAAATTTAGGGGACAGTTTAACCATAAACTTAAAATTAACATTACTAGCACAACTGGTTTTCAGACACATTAATGATATATCTTAATTATTTATTTCATGAAGAAGGTTACAAGTTAACTTTGACTTGTTTTTTAGAACACATGAATCCCACTATTGTGAATTTTTATCTGTGGTGTGACTTGAACAGCTTGAACTACATACTAATTATACCCAAAATGTATGCTGCCAGGCTTATAATATTACGAGTATTCATATATTAACTCTGTGAATATTCGTGTCATATTTTGATTTATATTCTTCTGCTTGGTTTGGGATCATACGTGTGTGAGATGTCTTAAGTTTTTATTATTGTTATTATACCACATTTAATTATAACTAAAGGCGCTTAGCTAGAATATCTATTCGAAACAGTAGCATTTTCTCCTTTTTTCTGTAGTGAGGCCGTATACATCCAATCTGACGAAACGAAAGTCGTAGACGTTAATACTGTGCAGAAAGGTACGTCAAAAGTCACCCAATGAAAACTCAATTGATTGAGTTGAGATGAAAATCATGAATAGATTGCATTAACGTTCAAAAACATTAATATACAATGTATAATAGGACAGTATACAGAACATCAACATGATAGACAGTTATGATTCAAGTGACAGCAGTCGGGGCCATCTTCCTTAATTGCACTGTAATAAAGGCATTCAAGGCATTGTGTGTTTTTATGTAACTGCTCGTAACAACACCGACGGCATACCAATTTTCTTTAATATCTTGCCTCCGTTGCGAAAAGCTTTAAGTGGGCCAAGGTTTCCAATTTGATTCATTATGCTCATCAACATGATGTTATGACAATGGTATTAAGTACATTAGAAGAAAAAGATAAAACGGGACTTTAGAGACAATGTAAAGACATCGCATGGGGTGTCGCTTAAGTCTTCGGTTTGCAGGTCCCAAAATTAATTAACCAAATCAAGAAATTCAGTTTATGCCAAGCTCTTAAACCATTGATAATGGCCAAAAATGCTGGTTTCAAAGAGTAGACGAATTTAGAATAATAGCTTTTTAGAATATTATAGAATAGATAAAGTTTTTTTTTTCCATGCCAAAGTTGCAACTAAACAGCCAGTGTACACTTAAATGAGAGTCCAACTCTTGAATAGACTGGAAACCCCAATTTTTTTACTTCTGATTCCCGTTTGTATAGGAAAACGTAGTTCTCATGACTCGTCAGTTATTGCAAGTTACATGCAATACATTTCCTTTCTTGCGCAGTACTGCAATTTTTACGCTCCGCAGTGCGTAAGGCGATAACCAGTTTCTTGCATGCTTGTACAGCACACCTTTTGATTTGTATGTATGTATAATCACGGGCACCTCGTTTAGGTACAAAGAACTATGTTTATTATATTTTCGGGATCAGCTGTTGGGGTAGCTGACCCGATAAGTTTTTAAAGTAGTACTTTTCCTATATCGTCTGTGCCAGCTGGCTGATTGAGGTGAGGGTATCTACTTAGCCGGCCAGGCTGTATAAGCCGTCGAACCGTAGCTAAGTAGATAATACTAGGAGCAAGGAAAGGTGTCTATGTTAGCCGGCCAGACTGGTTAGTCCTTGAACCGTAGCTGAAGTGAAACACCAGAAAATGGTTGGAATCGACTTGTATTTGATTGGTATGCTGTGCGAGTGGATGCGTGCTATCTTGATGCATTTTTAGAGCTTTAGAGTACGTGGCATATGTACGCCACAATATGAACCGATTTGGGGGTAGCTGTCATCAGCAAACTACGTCATGATAATCGGTTTATGTTAAATAGTTCTATACAAAATGGTAATCAATTTAGAAAACATGTAAAGCTTATAAAACGCTTGCCATGCATTTCCCCGAATTGAGTGAGGTTTCCGGAGGCCCAATTCCCCCTCCCCCCCTTTTCTCTCCCCTCATCTCCTTTTTTCCATCTCCTCATCCCTCCTCTCTTCTTTCCGCTCCCTGCATCCCCCATCCCTCATCACCCTCAAAGGCGGGCAGCGCACTTGCGACTCTTGAGTTGCAAGTGTCCATGGACGGCGGTGTCACTTACCATCAGGTGACCCGTCTGTTCGTCTGTCCCCCTATAGTATAAAAAAAAAATATAACGAATCTTATCTCTACTTCAATATACACAGCTAGAATTCTGGTTAAAATATTCAAACGTCTTCAGTTATGTATGTACCTGTTCAGAGAGCGAGTAGTGAGGAAAAAATTGACCAAATATACATATATTCTAAAGGGGGCCGAATAGTTATGAAAAACAACTACGAAAATTAAAGTTTTACCATAGAAATATCAAATTGCAATTGATCGCTTCCTTGTCTAGGTAAGGTTTACTTTCAAGCACATAATATATGTTTTAAGAAATAAAAAGAAATCAAGGATGTATTCCCAATGAGAAAGTCGTTGGTTGATAGAAACAGGCCTTAATCAGACGCAAGCAACATTACTAACTAGGATTTCTAGACGAGTCGACAAGCTAGGTATGTCTATCTAGAATGTAATGTATGTAGCCTATATGCAATGATTTTTATATAATATCATTGCTTATAAGTATTATTATATGTTATGCTAGTAAGAGGTTGGCGAATGGGTAATTTGTTTTAAAAACATACCTACCCTAATAATATATTTGCTGCTACAACGATTAACTAATCAAAATGATTTTAAAACAGTGTCAGTTTACGTATATATTTAACTAAACACGAAGTTCAGATATAAATAGTGTACTAATTTGTGTCTAAATTGTGAATCTTGGTTTCAGTTTAAATGATATGTAGGTATTTATATGAGTTATATTTATAACGCTTTGCAATACTCATAATATTTTAACGGTTACATCAACGCGGCTTCATTGGCAAGTATTTGACGATTTGTGGTAACCATTTGTACCAATAACATATAATTTTTCTAATGACTGGCCTACGTAATTTGAATGTTTCAGGTAGTTGATTTGTTTCAACAGATGTAGCGCTTTAGGATTGAGCCACAGTAGCGCAAATACACGTGTAATAAGATATACAAAAAGTACAACCGTTAGCAAATTACTCAAAAATCGTAACACTGAAAAATAAAGTTATAACTACTACGTTTTTGTAAACATAGCTTTAAGCTGCAAAATTGGTGACTAAAAACTTTTCCGAAGTTTGGCAAGTTTCAATTTTAAAAACTGAAATAAAGTAAAATAAAAACATAACTAAAAATAAAATAAATCTAAAAATATTTAAATCATCGTTCTATTTTTGTAATCGTTATTTTAGTAATACATTCATTCTAAATATATTTTTTATTTATTATTAGAATGTTATTATATTAGTCATGTTATTGAACCTTGGAATGACCAAACTTTTATTCATTCATTCGGAGCGTTTATGATTTTTTTACAACTAATCGTTCAACGAGCTTTTGACTGCTTTGATCAACTCTTCATCAGTTACTCTGTCAGCAACTTACTGAACAAACAATTAGTGGATAAATTGACTGAGTTTTAAGACATGAATGAGAACGGCTTTTAGATTGGGTATAAAATGCGGATAAACTTTGCAAACGGAGAAGTAATTAAATTATAACTTTTATTGCGACAATGAACTTGAACTTTCAGAGAGAGGTTTCTTTTTCGAGGTTACAATTACACCTCACATACGGAAGTGAAGGGCTTTACGCATTTAGCGAGACAGACATCTCTTATAATATTTTGATTCAAGTATGAGTACATACAGATATATCAATCCTGTATAGTTACCAAATTATTTATTTCTTAAGTATTTATAGGGTTTCATTAAGGGCATTTCGTAAGAATGACTAGGAACTAGGTATGTAATATTTTAATTTTCCCTTCCATTTTAATATATGCAACAAAAAATACACGTTAATATAAATATTGGAAATATTACGTATATTTATTATCAATAAACTCTCTTTTACTATAATTGCACATACTTTTATATAATTCTGCATCACCCCAATTGGTAATATGTTGTCATTTAAGTCTGTCTATATATAATAATTTGGGCATTTCTTCCGTATAATCTATATAATATACGTGACAGTTATATACGTATTATAAGAATTCGTATATTAACTGACTGCGTATTGCACAGTTTGATGTACGAAATGAGTTGTATGAAAGTTTTAAATTAATAATTCGATATCGGCGCTCTGATAAACAATACCTAATAGCATACAGACCTACTCTCTCGTATAACATATTAGCACAGCTTCTAAATAAGGTGTAATTGGCCATGATCTTTTTATTGAGTGAGTAGCTCTGTCCCGCTCATTTTCGCTAGCATGTACATATTTATTTTTTAATATTATAAATGAAATAAAAGTATTACTTATATTACCATTATAATTATATAATTACCATTATAAATAAAGGTATTACTTAGATTAACAAAATTGTTTAATTTGCTTTTGTTTTGCATTACGATTTAGTAAAGTGGTGTTATTATGACGTGACAAACATATAGGAGCTTTATTTCTTATATCTAAGTAAACAAGCTATAATAGACGAATTTCACACACAATTCATTGTTTTTATACTGAACTTACCAGAAGAATACCAAATTCAAAGTCCCTTTGTTGCCGATTAAGTATTTCTTTCAAATACGTACAAATAATTCTCTTTACATATTAAAATGTTGATAGATAATAAGAGAACTGTTATTAGATGTCATGAAGTCTCAGAATTAATGATTATTTAGTGGGCTAGTATTCAGATGTAGGTGGTGTAGTTTGTCCTTATATCGATAGTACTAAAATTTATGAAAATCATACAACGTTGCCTCAAATAAAACAAATTAGTCTGCGCGTGACCACGGCGAATGCAATACTTCTTTAAATAGCGGACGTTATGTAATATTAGTTTGAAATTTTCTTAATGTTTACTTGATGTGATTTTGATGAGTGTGAAAAGAGAAAATCACTTTTGTTGTATTATTAAGGATCTAAAGTGAGCGCTGTAGTCACTTGTTAGTTTGTAAGTAGAAATAAGAACTTTAACATTCTGAATAAATAGTTTTCAGCTTAGTAGATTTTTATCTACGGGATAAAATATATACGAGCAAAACATCAACAGGCATTTCCTTGAACCACATAGTACATTTTCAACCAAAATAATGTTTCCATAATATAAAACATTGACATGGTTTAAGATGATTACAGCTGATTTAGTTATACTAGTATATTATAATCTATCACAAAATAGGAATAAAGGAAAACTAGACTCAAACGGCGATTGAGTTTCCAAATGTTTAAATCTATCAAAAATATTAATCCACGGATCGAGTTTATTATGAGCTTTCCTTTGGCTTTTTAAATTATTCCTACATTTCTTTTCTTACCTTTCAATGGCTCTTTAAGTAGAAAGTTTAAGCTTTTTCTTTTATTCTATTGATAATTGCGTCTGTCCACTAGTTTCAGTTGTGGCAGGAAATTAGGCTACAAAATACTTTCTACTTACTACTATTTAAATGTATGTTTAACATACATAGTGTTATAGTTTTGTAAAGACACATGTTGTTTAAAACGTATTCTATGCATATTGGTAACATAATATTTGTGTACAAAAAGGTATACAAAATCAGAAGTAAAGTACTATTCAAACCATTATAGCTATATATTTATTGCCGTAAGGTTAAATATGAGTTTTGACATTGCTTCTTACATGCATATCTTTTCAAGTATAACTAACGATGAAACTAATGACGAATGATAAAACAATGTAACTCTCCTTTTCTCAGGATATCGTAGAAACCGGTGAGTCTAGTGACAGTCAATGTCGAAAGTAAAACTGTAGGAATCTGGGAATGCATGGAAGCGTAGTTTCTACTGAGTTTGGATCGAATTGCGGTCGATCGATAGCTATCATGTTCCACCATCATGCCTTTGCAGTACAAAACTTATTACAACCAGTTTGAAATTACCACGCGCAATTGAGCTACTATAGGTTTTGGTATTAATATAAAATTTTATATTTTCACTGCCTAAAGGTGAACTACCGATGACTATGGATTCGGTTTGTAGTAAGGAAAAAGGTTTAGTACAGAAAACTAATACGTTTACTAGGCGTGAGAACGGTTACGGCGCGGTGAAACGAATATGTCAGAGAGGAATCGATTAGGTACATGCAACTCGATTAATGAACGCAACTCTTTACACTGATCCGATAATTGGATTATATTTTATTATATGGAGGGACAAACGACCAGACGGGTCACCTAATGGTAAGTGAGAACCGCTACCCATAGTCACCTCCAACTCAAGAGTCGCAAGTGCATTGCCTGCCTTTGATGGTGATGAGGGAGTTTAAAGAGGAGAGGGGGAGGAGGGGAGGGAAAACAGGAGAGGGGGTTGAGGGGAAGGGAAAGAAGATACGGGGAGTTTGGCCTTCGTTATCCTCACTCACTCGGCAATACAATGCAAGCATTGTATGTCTGCCGGTTTTCTGTAAGGCCGTGGTAATACTCCGTTCGAGACTGCCCATTCGTGCCTAAGCATGGCTCTCCAACGGCTGACAGCTGTCCATTGAAGAACCTACAGCTGGGAGGATCTAGATATACATTTAATAGTTTCAAATTATAAACTTTTTGTTTTTCAGGTGGATATTCTGTTGAGCATATCGACAAAGTGTGTTTGTCGCTGCGCGAGCAGTATGGTAACTGTGTCAAGATGACAGGTTTATTAGGAAGACCAGATATGCTGTTCGTTTTCGACGCCACTGAAGTCGAGAGAGTGTTTAGGGGCGAAGATGCTGCTCCTCACAGGTGAGTTCAGATAATTAACTATTGATTTTTGGAATACAAAAAGAAACATTTCGAAACAGGTGAGTCTGAATAGTACTCATCTTATTACCATTTTGGGAATTTTAAGCATGTGTGTTGCTTACGTAAATACGAACTTACTTAGTAATATATTAGTTGGTAGCCCTAACCTGAGTTGATTTTCTTTAATATTTCAGGCCCTCAATGCCGTCTCTTAATTACTACAAGCACACCCTCAGGAAAGATTTCTTTGGTGCTGAAGAAAACTGCGCTGGAGTCATAGCAGTGTAAGTTGCAAAATAATGACTCGCATTTATAACCAAGGATGTTTAGGAAATTGGAATCAGGATTTTCCTAGAGCTTGTATGGTTGAATATTTCATATTATTATGTCAATCTATCCTTCGCTTCAATAAAAAATATTTTGTGTCCCCCCAGTGAACAGCACTTTGTCTTTGATGATTGTAATGAAAGATAATTTATGACGTCCTATGGGAACCTATATGCAAAATGTCATGGTGATTGGTTCAGTGGGAAAGATTAAAACCGTGACAAACAAACATTCACTTTGCCGAATTTTTAGTTATGATAACTTTTAATATTAAATTTGTCATCATCATTAAACATGTCATGAAATACTAAATTTGTCAAATGAATCTTCCTGAACAAATATGGCAACCTCAAAAACCTCTATAAAAAATATTCACTAATTCTACTTTTAGTTTAATTGATATTACCTGTTGGTCAGCTTTTATCTGTTGTTTCCATTTTCATAAGTGTCATTAATCGTATCGTTTATATTAATCATAGCGAATCAAGTGTATTTAATACCTCTCCGTTTCAGTCATGGTGAATCGTGGGCTGCATTTAGAGCAAAGGTATCTAGGGTAGCTTTAAGTGCTGGTGCCGCAGCTCAGTATACTCTTCCAGTAGCAGAAGTCGCCGATGCATTTGTGCAAAGGTAAATACTGACATTGACGTATCATTCAACTTCGACCTATTTCTATATATAGCTATAGGTATTGCTATATATAGTTTAATTATTAAAGTAGTAATGAACTGGGGTTCAGATACGTAAATCATAATTAACGACTGTTTTCTTTCAGATTGACTTAATATGTCTATTCATAATTTACGAAAAGCTATAAGATTTGCAGTGGCATTCGTTGCCCTTATTAGTGTTAACCTGTACATAGAACTACGCTGTTTTATTTATTTTTATGGTTTATAAGCGACTTCTTCAATAAAACATTATATAATAGTAATAACAACTAACTCTTTATATTTGTATGAATACTTTATTGTGAGTACTTTTAACGTTTTAGGGTACGTGATATAAGGAATAATAACTTGGAAACACCAGATGACTTTTTAAACGAAGTTCATAAATGGTCGCTAGAATGTAAGTGATATTTAATAAACAAATTAATATATGTATATCAAGACAGGGTTTCAAGACTTTCGTTTATATAATAATAATAATAATAACATTTATTTGCAGAAATGTGGTTACAGTAGGTGGTTTACAGTATTAAAAGCACGAGACACATTTCGCTATATTTAGGTAGCATGCAAATATTTAAGATTATTCAGATAAAAATTGGGAAAACATACTCAGATAAAAAACATTGAATTGATGACTTGATTTGCCACTATGTAATAAATATATGACAGTTGTAGAATTAAAAATCTTATTTTATACATTGACTACACTAATGCATTTCTGAAGTGATACGACTGAGAGGAGTTCTTTATTAAAAAATCGTTGACGGAGTAAAAGCATTCTGCAATTAGCCAATTCTTTAATGTAGCACAAAATTTATGATAAGGAAGATTTGTAATAGTCTCTGATAACGCGTTAAAAATAAGTGGTGCCATATAAACACAACTTACCCTAAAAATCTCTAGGCGAGGTACTGGTAGTTTAAAATACGAGTGAGTATTTTTACGTCTGTTGGTATTATCTTTAAGTTCAAAAAGCTCCTTATTGCATCTAACAAATTTTGCTACTTCGTAGATGAATATACTAGGGACGGTTAACAGATTTTGAGACGCAAAAATGGGCCTGTTTGATTGTTTGTATATTCTGTAAAGAAGAGACTTTTACCTTGGATAAGTATTTTCTATCCTTCATAAGGAGGCAGTATAATTTACTTATACTATGTAATTCTTGGTTGTGTATGGACTGTATACAAAAATAGGTAATTGTTGAGTGCATCGTAGTGCCCTATGGCCTGAGTAAACCTTGCCTAAGGCAACTTGATGTTCATTGTGATGTTAGAATTTAAGTGCATTTTTTAATCCTGTAACGAAAAATTAAACCGTTTAGATTTTTGTTTAATTTTTTTTAGAAGACAACTCTAGCTTTAGGAATAATTCCTGTGTCGTAGGGGGCTTTACAAACATGTCCCGTGATGGAATCGAACCCAAGACCAATTCAGCAGTTAGGGTCTCTAACCACTAGACCATTACGCCCGTAAAATTTATAACAATATAGCGTTACATGGATATTACCCGTTACCAAAAAACATTAATGTTTATTAATACTGTTTTATTTCAGCCCTTGGCTTAATAGCCTTAGACACCCGGCTTGGTTGTTTCGAAGCCGAAGAAGAGTCAGAGAGCATGCGGCTCATTAATGCCGTGCAAACTTTCTTTCTAAGCGTTGGTGAACTTGAACTGCGCGCTCCCTGGTGGCGGCTTTACCCGACTACAATGTTTAAGAAATACTGCGCTGCTCTGGATACAATTCTTAGGTATAACCCCCTTTTTTTAACATCCCGCTTCGTGGGTTAGCGCACATATTAGTCATATGACCATTAAAATGTTAAATATTTTTCTAATAAATACACAAATGCTAAAAGAAAGTTGTAGTTTTTCAGAAAGTTGTAGTCATATATGTGAGCCATATATGTAGCTGATCCCGTTAATAACGTAATACGTAATACACTAATAGCTGTAGAAAATTCATAATTTTTTTTTTTACAAACTTACAATTCATTGACAAAATATGTCTTTATAGCTAAACAGTAGGGTTTTAATATTAAAACCCTACACTTTAGCTGTATAGCTATGCTTTATTAAAAAATAAAAGTAACTACAAAAATCATAGTACTCGTTATGTTTATAAATGTTTACTCACACCTAACAAGGAAAAGCATTTTCCAAAGTTATATACATATTCTATTTGCTGGCTTCACGTAACGCTTCTAATTTGACCTTACCTTTTTATAACACTATGTTTAATAAGGTACTTACATAAAAACGGAAAATTATGATTATCATAAACCACATTGAAATTACAACGACCCACAAAAACACCGCATATTGTATTGAAATATTTATTATTAATCGTTAGATATCTAATGACAATATATATGATGTAATAAAATATAATAAGAATCAAATGTGTTGATGACCGAAACCTTGACTATAATTTATTAATTTGTTTATCTTTTGACTTTTGCCTCGCTTGCAGTGTAACTCTCAGACACGTAGAGAAGGCACTAAAGGAATGTGAACTTCATGGCAGCAGTAAGTCACTCCTACAAGACTTAGTGACAGCTGCTGGGCCGAGAGTAGCTGCTGTAGCCGCATTAGATCTGTTCCTTGTAGGCATCGACACGGTAATGTCCTTAACGCCACAGACATAAGGCTTTAATTTTTGCTAAATATTCTGTTTTAAAATCTGTTAGATCATAATATTACAAAGACAAAACAACAAGATCTGTCATAACTTCATAAGCACCAAGCCTAATCTAGTCACTCATCAAAACCATTAAAACTTGATACGCCTGTTTAAAAAAGTTCAGCAATCTTTTAACTTGCTCAATAAAGTTAAGTATTGTAGGCGCAGTGTTATGGTATGGTGACAACTAGCAAATTAATTGTTCTATAGTCTTAATTTCCATGTAATATAAAATACAAAAGAAAATAAACACTGCATGTATGTTCAAATGAATTTTCTTTAATATTTTTAGACCTCGAATGCAGTAGCGTCAATTTTATACCAATTATCATTAAGACCTGAAGTACAGGAACGTTTATACGAAGAAATCAACAATGTTCTTCAAGGTAGACCTATGAGACCTGGAGATGTTAACAAGATGCCGTACTTAAAGGCATGTGTGAAGGAAGTTATGAGGTTAGTCAAGATTTATGCAAGTTACTTGCCATTGAATCAAAATGCGACGTTGGTTCTAATATTTGGAAATATACCTAACGAAAATGAATATAAGTATCACTATTGCGAACTTTTAGAAACAATAGTAGTATTTATTTATAAAAAGCGATTTACGATTTCTCTCATACAAATGAATATACCTACTAAACTTTAATATTAGGGCTTTTGCGAGTGATAAAATATCCTATATTATTTATTGAGTTAGTTTCGGTAACATCTTCAAATTATTTTTAAATATTACTTATTCTGTTTGATAAATATTACTTGTTTGTTTTTAAGGATGTATCCCGTAGTAATTGGAAATGGCCGACAGCTCTCGAAGGACACAATTATATGTGGCTATCAAATACCTAAAGGGGTAAGTAAGTACGTACTATATAGTAATGTACAAATCTTTTACTGTTTCAAGTTTTTTGGCTTGTTTTATTATTATTACTACAAGTATAGTAGTATATTATATTACTACATAGTTTTTTTTTTACCATGGTATAGAGGAAAACCCGTAGACAAACAATCATTGCATCGTATTGCCAGGTGAGTGACAGTACCTTACTCACCTTTATCAGCTTCAAAGCGGGCAGCGCACTTTCGAGATGTGAGAACTATTCTTATACATATGGGCCGTCTCGCCGGTAAACGGTTCTTTAGGAATCCTTGCGTTGCGTTTCGACGAGGTCGTCAACGGACTTGTCTCTCCTGAGTTGTAGGGATCCATTTCATGGGCCCACTGCCCATGAAATGGATCAACCACTTACTATCAGATGATCAGTCTGCTCATTTTCTCCCTGTATACCTGTACTATCAAATGTCATAATCTCAATCTGACTAAATAATTTTAAAGATGGGTCATGTTCTCTTGTGTACTTATCCGTAGGTACTTCAGTAAACATATTAATAAAAAAAAATGTTTCCTTGTTCGTTTTACAGACTCAAGTAATCTTTCAACATTACGTGATGGGAAACAGCGACGATTATTTTTTAAATGCAAAAGATTTTTAACCAGAAAGATGGATGCATCGATCGCCAACACAAAAGCACCACGCATTTGCGTCTCTGCCGTTTGGTTATGGTAAAAGGATGTGTTTGGGGAGAAGATTTGCTGAACTGGAAATACATACATTTATATGCAAGGTATTTTTTATTTTTTTTTATACTGTATGGGGACAGACGAACGACGGGCCACTTGATGGTAAGTGACAACCTCCGTCCATGGACACCTGCAACTCATGAGCTGTAGGTCCGCTGCCCGCTTTGAGGGTTATGAGGAATGGGGGGATGGGAAAGAACAGTGGGAGGTTGAGGAAATAGAAAAGAGTAGAGGGGTGATTAGGGGAGTGGTAAGGGGAGGGGAGGGACTTCACAACCGGTTTTCTGTGAGACCGTGGTATCGCACCGGTCGAGACGGCCTATTCGTGCCTAAGCATGGCTCTACCACTGTTTTATTATGAATAGAAGACTAATTCATATATATGGCAGGCCTATTACCGTCATATGGGCGACCTTAGGGCATCAGATTAAAAAAAATGGAGTATGTTGAGAGGATAGGGAGAACAGAAAGGGAAGAAAAGGGATATTACTCATATTGGGATTGGGATTGGGGAGTAGTATCAATAGTTCAAGCAAATCAGGGTCGCACTCGAACTGGCTGGTGGGTGGAAGTCCGAGTCCTCTAACATACAAGAAACGCAAAATTAAAAATTTTGAAAAAAAGCACGACGGTTAAAAATAAATTGAAAAGGGATAAAATCTATTTAAGAACCCTCAGTAATCAAACACAAAGTGCATTAAAACCGGACTAGTAGTTTTGATTTTGCACAAACAAATGTTTACTGCAGCGCCCCCTGGTGAGTTGTCACCGTAACAGCTATCTAAGAACATGCACCAATCAAACTCCATCAAAATCGGACTAGTGTTTTGAATTATGAGGACTTTTGCAAGTGATTATAAAAAGACTGTTGAGATTGTAGGTATACTTACTACCAAATTATTTCTAGGTCAACCCAGAGAATTTGTTTATTTGCTAACTTCAATTGTATATAAATAATCTATCAAATATATTTTAATAATTTAAATATAACCAACTGGCAATTTTTACTAAGAAAGATATAATAAAAAATACTCTAAAAACCGTTTAAACAAAACGTTCTTCGAAAAAACAAAAAAATGGCGCGGGCGTACCGCGAAACTTGTAACTTCTATCTATACCTGGTAGTATACTCTATGCTTGCTTGCAACTTTGTAAGTACATATTCGTAACTTGTAAACTCTGTACTTTCTTGTTAGTGATTTTTGTTGTAATCTTTTATCGTTATGAAAACATGCAAAGGAATTGTAAATATTAGTTTAAGTACGTACCTTGAAGTATGAATTTTATGTTAGTTATTGTAAGTCTATGGTTAAATTGGTTAATTTAAAACTAAGTAATGTAGCACGGCGATTATCAATTGCTTTTTGATGAAACTTTTTCAATTGCAGATGGTGCAAGCTTTTAAAATGGAATATCATCATAAACCAATGGACTATCACATTCATCCGATGTATACCCCAAACGGCCCTATTAGATTGAAGCTTCTTGAGCGGTAAATTACTACATCAATAGAAAGGTATATTATGATTTATGATGTTGATAAAACAAGAAGAACCTACGTACATCTTGTGAGTGATTCGAGCATATAACGATCTATTTTGGAGCAAGGCTCTTGAATTGTCTTATTTTTTTAGTGTCGTTGTAATGTTGTGTTTAGTGAATATAGTTTTTTTTTCATGCCTCCGTGGGTATACATTTTCTAGTTAACTTTAATTTCTTAATATAATAAATACCTTCCATTATACCAACTATTTCATATTCGTATCATAAACATTAAAATATTGGTGTATCAACCTGTACTTCATAATATCATGAGAGACCAGTGGTATTGATAAAGCTACCTATTCTGTTACAATAAGGGCCGGCAATGTTTGTAAAGCAGTTTTAATCCCTGTTTATGATGAAAAAAATATTGAAATAATTAAAGAATTACCAGTTACATACATACACATATGGTCAAACCTGTATCCTGTAAGGCGTAGACAGAGGTGTTAAACACCCATATTTTGCCCTATTCTTCTACCACATGGCACTCATCAGTAGGTGTATGTTGATCTGGTATCCATCAAATTATACCCTCAACTGCAGATATTAAAGAAGCTACAACATGCTAGCCTCAGTGATGTTCACATATGCATGTATAAGCTCTAGGTGTTCAGAGTACTGTATTCTTTATTAATTATCTTATTATAGAGACAGCAGTGACTCACCTTCCTAATTTTAAATAATGTTTGAAACCCTTAACAGAGTGCTTAGTATAAGAGTTTTATGTGTACTAGCTCTTTAAATTTAGCTAATCGCGCAGCTATTTGCCCAGTTGACATTATTTCAGTGAATGTTTCTTATGAAATAGCTACTTTAGTTTCTATTGATATTTTCTTTTAAGAACCTATTGATCTGTGTATATAAATATGTTGTACTTATGTATATATACTATAAATATTGCTCAACAGGATGTTAACTATTAGGTTTATTATAAAATTAACAATTTGAAGTTTTAATATATTCCCATGTGTGGGTCTGAGACTTTGTGTGTGTTTTATTTGTTATTATATCAAGTATCTACATATGAAAGGTGCTAAATGGTAAGGAACAAACTAATGGCTGATGTAAATTGTGACTGAAGTAACCACTACAGATTTTCTTTGTGTGATTATGCATTTTATTTATATTTTCTGGTAAAAGTCTATTTGCTTAAAGATTCATTACATACTATAATTACAAAGGACACTAATTATAAAATCAGAAATATTTAATTAATTTTCGTTGTATTTTTTTAGAAATCAAAAATTTTATATAACAATTGTGTACAGAACCAGCTTTATTTATTCATTCATTTTCAAACTAAGTCATAGCCTGGTACATATGATAGAACTAACAATAAAAGTTCCTGTTCCAAAGAATTATTTTGTTTTACACTTGATCCTCAACGTAACATACGGCTAACAATACCAGAGGTTTATACTGTTGTCAAACGATTATCCCTTTTCGAGACATCTTGTACTTTATTGGAGTTAAGACTTGTGCAGATATACATACTTTCTCAGATTGATAGTCTGAATTTGAATGAGCGATATCCTCGTATCCTAACTAATAATATAAAAAGTGAGACCCGAGTTTTTATTATGTGACGCTTTCACGTCTCAGCTACTCAAATTATCTTCATCAAATTTGCAGTTTTATACAATGCCCAGGGGACAAAATAACATTTACATATGCATAATCTACTAGCCAAGTGAATACTTAATTCTAAAGAGAAATAAAACAAAATTGACATTCATAGAATGTTTTACTTCAATCTTACTAAGTAACACTAAGAAATCATTGTAAATATTACATAATGACTGTAAACACATTCCAAAGATGTAATCCTAAATCTCAGCTTTCTTTTGTCGTGCTTCACAGATTTTAGAATTACTTACTCTAGCCATAATTATTTCAATAAAAATACGTTTTAATACAATTTAATGGCCACATCAGTGTACTGTTCAATATATTTATACAAAAATATCACAAATGAGTATATTAAACAATGAGTAATGTTAAATTTAATAAATCATTATGAATTCAAAATATGGTTTACATAATACATAATATTGACTAGGAATTATAAAATATACAAAGGTAATAAATTCTGAGGATGCTTTGAAGAACACATTAGTTTAACATTGTTTCACTATGGCACTATTTACATAATGATACACTAGGCATTCAAAGCGCCTGAAATAATAAGCTAATAAGGCAGTGAATTAAGGAGAGTTCAATACAAAAAATATCCATCGCAACTCAATCATTTCTTCAAACTTTTTGTTAAAGTTAATTAAATTAGGATATCACAAAATAAAATTTATACTTTATTAATATTTAAATTGCTTAGCATGAGTTTGTCGCGTTTGTCATTGCTATCGATTTAGATCTTTTGTTTTTGTACAAATACATAGCAAGTGAAACAGATAAAATCATGAATACAGTCGAGCCCATCACTATGTACATTACAGCCACGCTAGTCGATGCAACTGCAGCAGTATCACTAAAGCCTGTGACTTCTCTCACTTTTCGGGATTTAGACTGCGTTTGCTCTTGTGTATCTGTAAATTAAAAAAATATAGTTTTAAGCACATTCCAGATCAAGGGAACATGTGTCTTCTTGATTGTTATAGCTATTACATAGCTTGATCATTATGCGTTTTTTAAAACCAACGTTTAAAACAAAGGCAAGGTTAAGTAAAGTTATGAAAATATGGTGACTAAGACTTCCTGAATTAGAAATAAATTGTTGTCATAAAATGCAACTTTCTACGATAGAATTAATAACAAAATTCTTACCAATATCATAATAAAAGTTCTTGGATGCTAATCTTGAGGGTCGTAAAGATTTCACTTCATTTTCAGCTGGAAAGGGTGGTAAGTATGTGGAAGGTGGATTTGTGCTACTTGGGGCGAAGGGTTGTGGACACTTTGGATCTTTAGATCCAGGGTAACAAGAGCTTGGAGTTGTAGGTTTAGGACACCTAGGATCTGAACTGCCGGGGAAGCATCGTGGAGGTTCAGGTGTTGTAGGTTTAGGGCACCTAGGGTCTGTACTACCAGGATAGCATCGTGGTGGTTCAGGTGTTGTTGGTTTGGGGCATCTAGGATCTGCACTACCAGGGAAGCATCGTGGAGGTTCAGGTGTTGTAGGTTTAGGGCACCTAGGGTCTGTACTACCAGGATAGCATCGTGGTGGTTCAGGTGTTGTCGGTTTGGGGCATCTAGGGTCTGTACTACCAGGGAAGCATCGTGGAGGTTCAGGTGTTGTAGGTTTAGGGCACCTAGGGTCTGTACTACCAGGATAGCATCGTGGTGGTTCAGGTGTTGTCGGTTTGGGGCATCTAGGGTCTGTACTACCAGGGAAGCATCGTGGAGGTTCAGGTGTTGTAGGTTTAGGGCACCTAGGGTCTGTACTACCAGGATAGCATCGTGGTGGTTCAGGTGTTGTCGGTTTGGGGCATCTAGGGTCTGTACTACCAGGGAAGCATCGTGGAGGTTCAGGTGTTGTAGGTTTAGGACACCTTGGATCTGTACTACCAGGGAAACAGCGAGGGGGTTCAGGTGTTGTGGGTTTCGGGCACCTAGGGTCTGTACTGCTGGGGAAACATCGTGGTGGTTCAGGTGTTGTGGGTTTGGGGCACCTAGAATCTGTACTGCCAGGGAAGCAACGAGGAGGTTCTGGAGTTGTAGGTTTTGGGCATCTAGGGTCTGTACTGCCAGGATAGCATCGTGGTGGTTCTGGAGTTGTAGGTTTAGGGCACCTAGGGTCTGTACTACCAGGGAAGCACCTAGGGGGTGCGGGTGTTGTTGGTTTGGGGCACCTAGGGTCTGTACTACCAGGGAAGCACCTAGGGGGTGCGGGTGTTGTTGGTTTGGGGCACCTAGGGTCTGTACTACCAGGGAAGCACCTAGGGGGTGCGGGTGTTGTTGGTCTGGGGCACCTAGGATCTGTACTACCAGGGAAGCAGCGAGGAGGTTCAGGTGTTGTAGGTTTAGGGCACCTAGGGTCTGTACTACCAGGGAAGCAGCGGGGAGGTTCAGGTGTTGTTGGTTTTGGACACCTAGGGTCTGTACTGCCGGGATAGCAACGTGGCGCAGGTGTTTCTGGGGGCAAGTAGGTAGGTGGGTTTAAGGTAGTTGGTCGTGGCGGCTGTGGACATTTTGGATCCGGTGAACCAGGGTAGCAAATAGGCTTTGATGGCTGAGGTGTAGTAGGTTTAGGACACCTGGGATCTGTAGTACCAGGGAAACAGCGAGGGGGTTCAGGTGTTGTGGGTTTAGGACACCTAGGGTCTGTACTACCAGGGAAACAGCGAGGGGGTTCAGGTGTTGTGGGTTTCGGGCACCTAGGGTCTGTACTGCCGGGGAAGCATCGAGGTGGTGCAGGTGTTGTAGGTTTAGGGCATCTAGGGTCTGTACTATCGGGGTAGCATCTAGGAGGTGCAGGTGTAGTAGGTTTAGGACACCTAGGGTCTGTACTACCAGGGAAACAGCGAGGGGATTCAGGTGTTGTGGGTTTGGGGCACCTAGGGTCTGTACTACCAGGGAAGCAACGAGGTGGTTCAGGTGTTGTGGGTTTGGGGCACCTAGAATCTGTACTACCAGGGAAGCAACGAGGTGGTTCAGGTGTTGTGGGTTTGGGGCATCTAGAATCTGTACTACCAGGGAAGCAACGAGGTGGTTCTGGAGTAGTAGGTTTTGGGCATCTAGGGTCTGTACTGCCAGGATAGCATCGTGGTGGTTCTGGAGTTGTAGGTTTAGGGCACCTAGGGTCTGTACTACCAGGGAAGCACCTAGGGGGTGCGGGTGTTGTTGGTTTGGGGCACCTAGGGTCTGTACTACCAGGGAAGCACCTAGGGGGTGCGGGTGTTGTTGGTCTGGGGCACCTAGGGTCTGTACTACCAGGGAAGCAGCGAGGAGGTTCAGGTGTTGTAGGTTTAGGGCACCTAGGGTCTGTACTACCAGGGAAGCAGCGGGGAGGTTCAGGTGTTGTTGGTTTTGGACACCTAGGGTCTGTACTGCCGGGATAGCAACGTGGCGCAGGTGTTTCTGGGGGCAAGTAGGTAGGTGGGTTTAAGGTAGTTGGTCGTGGCGGCTGTGGACATTTTGGATCCGGTGAACCAGGGTAGCAAATAGGCTTTGATGGCTGAGGTGTAGTAGGTTTAGGACACCTGGGATCTGTACTACCAGGGAAACAGCGAGGGGGTTCAGGTGTTGTGGGTTTCGGGCACCTAGGGTCTGTACTGCCGGGGAAGCATCGTGGTGGTTCAGGTGTTGTGGGTTTGGGGCACCTAGAATCTGTACTACCAGGGAAGCAACGAGGAGGTTCTGGAGTTGTAGGTTTTGGGCATCTAGGGTCTGTACTGCCAGGGAAACACCTAGGGGGTGCGGGTGTTGTTGGTTTGGGGCACCTAGGGTCTGTACTACCAGTGAAGCACCTAGGGGGTGCGGGTGTTGTTGGTCTGGGGCACCTAGGGTCTGTACTACCAGGGAAGCAGCGAGGAGGTTCAGGTGTTGTGGGTTTGGGGCATCTAGGATCTGCACTACCAGGGAGGCATCGTGGAGGTTCAGGTGTTGTAGGTTTAGGGCACCTAGGGTCTGTACTACCAGGATAGCATCGTGGTGGTTCAGGTGTTGTCGGTTTGGGGCATCTAGGGTCTGTACTACCAGGGAAGCATCGTGGAGGTTCAGGTGTTGTAGGTTTAGGGCACCTAGGGTCTGTACTACCAGGATAGCATCGTGGTGGTTCAGGTGTTGTCGGTTTGGGGCATCTAGGGTCTGTACTACCAGGGAAGCATCGTGGAGGTTCAGGTGTTGTAGGTTTAGGACACCTTGGATCTGTACTACCAGGGAAACAGCGAGGGGGTTCAGGTGTTGTGGGTTTCGGGCACCTAGGGTCTGTACTGCCGGGGAAGCATCGTGGTGGTTCAGGTGTTGTGGGTTTGGGGCACCTAGAATCTGTACTACCAGGGAAGCAACGAGGAGGTTCTGGAGTTGTAGGTTTTGGGCATCTAGGGTCTGTACTGCCAGGGAAGCACCTAGGGGGTGCGGGTGTTGTTGGTTTGGGGCACCTAGGGTCTGTACTACCAGGGAAGCACCTAGGGGGTGCGGGTGTTGTTGGTTTGGGGCACCTAGGGTCTGTACTACCAGGGAAGCACCTAGGGGGTGCGGGTGTTGTTGGTCTGGGGCACCTAGGATCTGTACTACCAGGGAAGCAGCGAGGAGGTTCAGGTGTTGTAGGTTTAGGGCACCTAGGGTCTGTACTACCAGGGAAGCAGCGGGGAGGTTCAGGTGTTGTTGGTTTTGGACACCTAGGGTCTGTACTGCCGGGATAGCAACGTGGCGCAGGTGTTTCTGGGGGCAAGTAGGTAGGTGGGTTTAACGTAGTTGGTCGTGGCGGCTGTGGACATTTTGGATCCGGTGAACCAGGGTAGCAAATAGGCTTTGATGGCTGAGGTGTAGTAGGTTTAGGACACCTAGGGTCTGTACTACCAGGGAAACAGCGAGGGGGTTTAGGTGTTGTGGGTTTCGGGCACCTAGGGTCTGTACTGCCGGGGAAGCATCGAGGTGGTGCAGGTGTTGTAGGTTTAGGGCATCTAGGGTCTGTACTGCCGGGGTAGCATCTAGGAGGTGCAGGTGTAGTAGGTTGAGGACACCTAGGGTCTGTACTACCAGGGAAACAGCGAGGGGGTTCAGGTGTTGTGGGTTTGGGGCACCTAGGGTCTGTACTACCAGGGAAGCAACGAGGTGGTTCAGGTGTTGTGGGTTTGGGGCACCTAGAATCTGTACTACCAGGGAAGCAACGAGGTGGTTCAGGTGTTGTGGGTTTGGGGCATCTAGAATCTGTACTACCAGGGAAGCAACGAGGTGGTTCTGGAGTTGTAGGTTTTGGGCACCTAGAATCTGTACTACCAGGGAAGCAACGAGGTGGTTCTGGAGTTGTAGGTTTTGGGCATCTAGGGTCTGTACTACCAGGGTAGCATGATGGTGGTTCTGGAGTTGTAGGTTTAGGGCACCTAGGGTCTGTACTGCCAGGATAGCATCGTGGTGGTTCTGGAGTTGTAGGTTTAGGGCACCTAGGGTCTGTACTACCAGGGAAGCACCTAGGGGGTGCGGGTGTTGTTGGTTTAGGGCACCTAGGGTCTGTACTACCAGGGAAGCACCTAGGGGGTGCGGGTGTTGTTGGTCTGGGGCACCTAGGGTCTGTACTACCAGGGAAGCAGCGAGGAGGTTCAGGTGTTGTGGGTTTGGGGCATCTAGGGTCTGTACTACCAGGGAAACAGCGAGGGGGTTCAGGTGTTGTGGGTTTCGGGCACCTAGGGTCTGTACTGCCGGGGAAGCATCGAGGTGGTGCAGGTGTTGTAGGTTTAGGGCACCTAGGGTCTGTACTACCAGGGAAGCAACGAGGTGGTTCTGGAGTTGTAGGTTTTGGGCATCTAGGGTCTGTACTACCAGGGTAGCATGATGGTGGTTCTGGAGTTGTAGGTTTAGGGCACCTAGGGTCTGTACTGCCAGGATAGCATCGTGGTGGTTCTGGAGTTGTAGGTTTAGGGCACCTAGGGTCTGTACTACCAGGGAAGCACCTAGGGGGTGCGGGTGTTGTTGGTTTGGGGCACCTAGGGTCTGTACTACCAGGGAAGCACCTAGGGGGTGCGGGTGTTGTTGGTCTGGGGCACCTAGGGTCTGTACTACCAGGGAAGCAGCGAGGAGGTTCAGGTGTTGTGGGTTTGGGGCATCTAGGGTCTGTACTACCAGGGAAACAGCGAGGGGGTTCAGGTGTTGTGGGTTTCGGGCACCTAGGGTCTGTACTGCCGGGGAAGCATCGAGGTGGTGCAGGTGTTGTAGGTTTAGGGCACCTAGGGTCTGTACTACCAGGGAAGCACCTAGGGGGTGCGGGTGTTGTTGGTCTGGGGCACCTAGGGTCTGTACTACCAGGGAAGCAGCGAGGAGGTTCAGGTGTTGTAGGTTTAGGGCACCTAGGGTCTGTACTACCAGGGAAGCAGCGGGGAGGTTCAGGTGTTGTTGGTTTTGGACACCTAGGGTCTGTACTGCCGGGATAGCAACGTGGCGCAGGTGTTTCTGGGGGCAAGTAGGTAGGTGGGTTTAAGGTAGTTGGTCGTGGCGGCTGTGGACATTTTGGATCCGGTGAACCAGGGTAGCAAATAGGCTTTGATGGCTGAGGTGTAGTAGATTTTGGACACCTGGGATCTGTACTACCAGGGAAACAGCGAGGGGGTTCAGGTGTTGTGGGTTTCGGGCACCTAGGGTCTGTACTGCCGGGGAAGCATCGAGGTGGTGCAGGTGTTGTGGGTTTGGGGCACCTAGAATCTGTACTACCAGGGAAGCAACGAGGTGGTTCAGGTGTTGTGGGTTTGGGGCATCTAGAATCTGTACTACCAGGGAAGCAACGAGGTGGTTCTGGAGTTGTAGATTTTGGGCATCTAGGGTCTGTACTGCCAGGATAGCATCGTGGTGGTTCTGGAGTTGTAGGTTTAGGGCACCTAGGGTCTGTACTGCCAGGATAGCATCGTGGTGGTTCTGGAGTTGTAGGTTTTGGGCACCTAGAATCTGTACTACCAGGGAAACAGCGTAGGGGTTCAGGTGTTGTGGGTTTCGGGCACCTAGGGTCTGTACTGCCGGGGAAGCATCGAGGTGGTGCAGGTGTTGTAGGTTTAGGGCACCTAGGGTCTGTACTACCAGGGAAGCACCTAGGGGGTGCGGGTGTTGTTGGTCTGGGGCACCTAGGATCTGTACTACCAGGGAAGCAGCGAGGAGGTTCAGGTGTTGTAGGTTTAGGGCACCTAGGGTCTGTACTACCAGGGAAGCAGCGGGGAGGTTCAGGTGTTGTTGGTTTTGGACACCTAGGGTCTGTACTGCCGGGATAGCAACGTGGCGCAGGTGTTTCTGGTGGCAAGTAGGTAGGTGGGTTTAAGGTAGTTGGTCGTGGCGGCTGTGGACATTTTGGATCCGGTGAACCAGGGTAGCAAATAGGCTTTGATGGCTGAGGTGTAGTAGGTTTAGGACACCTGGGATCTGTACTACCAGGGAAACAGCGAGGGGGTTCAGGTGTTGTGGGTTTGGGGCACCTAGGATCTGTACTACCAGGGAAACAGCGAGGGGGTTCAGGTGTTGTGGGTTTCGGGCACCTAGGGTCTGTACTGCCGGGGAAGCATCGAGGTGGTGCAGGTGTTGTAGGTTTAGGGCATCTAGGGTCTGTACTGCCGGGGAAACAGCGAGGGGGTTCAGGTGTTGTGGGTTTGGGGCACCTAGAATCTGTACTACCAGGGAAGCAACGAGGTGGTTCAGGTGTTGTGGGTTTGGGGCATCTAGAATCTGTACTACCAGGGAAGCAACGAGGAGGTTCAGGTGTTGTAGGTTTAGGGCACCTAGGGTCTGTACTGCCAGGATAGCATCGTGGTGGTTCTGGAGTTGTAGGTTTAGGGCACCTAGGGTCTGTACTGCCAGGATAGCATCGTGGTGGTTCTGGAGTTGTAGTTTTTGGGCACCTAGAATCTGTACTACCAGGGAAGCAACGAGGTGGTTCTGGAGTTGTAGGTTTTGGGCATCTAGGGTCTGTACTGCCAGGATAGCATCGTGGTGGTTTTGGAGTTGTAGGTTTAGGGCACCTAGGGTCTGTACTGCCAGGATAGCATCGTGGTGGTTCTGGAGTTGTAGGTTTAGGGCACCTAGGGTCTGTACTACCAGGGAAGCACCTAGGGGGTGCGGGTGTTGTTGGTCTCGGGCACCTAGGGTCTGTACTACCAGGGAAGCAGCGAGGAGGTTCAGGTGTTGTAGGTTTAGGGCACCTAGGGTCTGTACTACCAGGGAAGCAGCGGGGAGGTTCAGGTGTTGTTGGTTTTGGACACCTAGGGTCTGTACTGCCTGGATAGCAACGTGGCGCAGGTGTTTCTGGGGGCAAGTAGGTAGGTGGGTTTAAGGTAGTTGGTCGTGGCGGCTGTGGACATTTTGGATCCGGTGAACCAGGGTAGCAAATAGGTTTTGATGGCTGAGGTGTAGTAGGTTTAGGACACCTGGGATCTGTACTACCAGGGAAACAGCGAGGGGGTTCTGGTGTTGTGGGTTTAGGGCACCTAGGGTCGGTACTGCCGGGGAAGCATCGAGGTGGTGCAGGTGTTGTGGGTTTCGGGCACCTAGGGTCTGTACTGCCGGGGAAGCATCGAGGTGGTGCAGGTGTTGTAGGCTTTGGGCATCTAGGGTCTGTACTGCCGAGGTAGCATCTAGGAGGTGCAGGTGTAGTAGGTTTAGGACACCTAGGATCTGTACTACCAGGGAAACAGCGAGGGGGTTCAGGTGTTGTGGGTTTGGGGCACCTAGGATCTGTACTACCAGGGAAACAGCGAGGGGGTTCAGGTGTTGTGGGTTTGGGGCACCTAGGATCTGTACTACCTGGGAAACAGCGAGGAGGTTCAGGTGTTGTGGGTTTGGGGCATCTAGGGTCAGAACTGCCAGGGTAGCAACGAGGTGGTTCGGGTGTTGTGGGTTTAGGGCACCTAGTGTCTGTAGCACCAGGGTAGCAACGAGGTGGTTCAGGTGTTGTGGGTTTAGGGCACCTAGGGTCTGTACTACCAGGGAAGCAACGAGGTGGTGCAGGTGTTGTGGGTTTGGGGCACCTAGAATCTGTACTACCAGGGAAGCAACGAGGAGGTTCTGGAGTTGTAGGTTTTGGGCATCTAGGGTCTGTACTGCCAGGATAGCATCTTGGTGGTTCTGGAGTTGTAGGTTTAGGGCACCTAGGGTCTGTACTACCAGGGAAGCACCTAGGGGGTGCGGGTGTTGTTGGTTTGGGGCACCTAGGGTCTGTACTACCAGGGAAGCACCTAGGGGGTGCGGGTGTTGTTGGTTTGGGGCACCTAGGGTCTGTACTACCAGGGAAGCAGCGAGGAGCTTCAGGTGTTGTTGGTTTCGGACACCTAGGGTCTGTACTGCCGGGATAGCAACGTGGCGCAGGTGTTTCTGGGGGCAAGTAGGTAGGTGGGTTTAAGGTAGTTGGTCGTGGCGGCTGTGGACATTTTGGATCTGGTGAACCAGGGTAGCAAATAGTCTTTGATGGCTGAGGTGTAGTAGGTTTAGGACACCTGGGATCTGTACTACCAGGGAAACAGCGAGAGGGTTCTGGTGTTGTGGGTTTAGGGCACCTAGGGTCTGTACTACCAGGGAAACAGCGAGGAGGTTCAGGTGTTGTTGGTTTTGGACATCTGGGGTCTGTACTGCCCGGAAAGCAACTAGGTGGTTCAGGAGTTGTAGGTTTGGGACATCTCGGATCAGTACTACCTTCATAACAGTTAGGAGGTGCTGGTGTTGTTGGCTTTGGGCATCTGGGGTCAGTGCTACCGGGGAAGCACCGAGGTTGTTCAGGTGTTGCGGGTTTTGGGCACCTAGGGTCTGTACTTCCGGGGAAGCAGCGAGGTGGTGCAGGTGTTGTAGGTTTGGGGCACCTAGGGTCTGTACTGCCGGGGTAGCATCTAGGAGGTGCAGGTGTAGTAGGTTTAGGACACCTAGGATCTGTACTACCAGGGAAACAGCGAAGGGGTTCAGGTGTTGTGGGTTTGGGGCACCTGGGGTCTGTACTGCCCGGGAAGCACCTAGGTGGTTCAGGAGTTGTAGGTTTGGGACATCTCGGATCAGTACTACCTTCATAACAGTTAGGAGGTGCTGGTGTTGTAGGTTTTGGGCATCTGGGATCTGTACTACCAGGGAAACAGCGAGGGGGTTCAGGTGTTGTGGGTTTGGGGCACCTTGGGTCCGTACTACCTGGATAGCAGTTAGAAGGTGGTGGCGTTGTAGGTTGAGGACAGTTTGGATCTCGTGAACCGGCATAACATACAGGCTTTGTTGGCCTCGGACAACGGGGATCATTACTACCTGGATAACAAATAGGAGGAGCTAGTGTTGTTGATTTCGGGCATCTAGGATCTGTACTGCCTGGGAAGCAGTTTGGAGGTGCTTGTGGCGTAGTTTGAGGACATCGTTGGTCTGTGGATCCGGGGAAACATGTAGGTGAAGGTGTTGTGGGTGGTAAATAAGTAGGCGTATTCAATGTTGTCTGCCGCGGTGGTTGAACACATTGCGGGTCAGCTGAACCTGGGTAACACTTTCGGGAGGGTCTTATAGTTGTTATTATTTCCTTTGTAATTCCTTCACACTTGGCATCACAGTTGTTTGTGCAAAGCTAAAAATAAATACCATGTGATTAGTTGTTTATTTTTTAAAAAAATTGTAAAGATTTCTATTAAATTATTTACCTCTACATTACATGTCAGGTAAACTTGGTCGTTTTCTGGAAAGCGGAATGCGCTTACTTTACTGTAAGCGATTAGCGTTGCTCCGCTTTTACCAGTATTAGTTGTTTTCTGCCAAAGGTCTATAAGTTTCTTCTTCCTGTTTTTAAATTCAAAAGATTTATTAGAGTATATTCAGTTTTAGGCCTGACTACAAGTTTAATTTAATATTAAGCTTTTATTAAAATATTTTTTTTTTTTGTAATAATTTAGCTAAAGTATGTATAACTTAAACGCTACTAGCGTGTATATTAGCTAAAGTGATTATGGACATGTTTTTTATTGAGTAGAATGAGGTTGGTTGCTTGGTTTTTGAATAAGATTTCTTACTTTGGACAGCCTTCCTTGTCTGTGAGCTGAATTTTACTTGTTTTAGGACTGTCGTAGTTCTCGTTGTCGTAAGCCCAACAGTCGTGAATTTTAAGGTTGAACTGATTTCGAACATCTTTAAGATATACCAATATTGTTAAATATTCGCCAATCTTTATCGAGTTCTCCAAAGGAGTAGTCTGAAAAATATGCAAATTAAATTAAAACAAAATATTTTCTTAATCGTTGTACAACAATACGTACTGCAATACGAACTGAAGAAAATAATTACAATCCGTGGTCCGTGGTGTTATTAATTGAGTCTGCCAAACCCATATAAACAACCAAATAAATGTTATTATCTACGTAAACAGTATTAATTTATTAAATAGGTTTGGTCTATTATTTGACAAAATAATAACTTTCATGAAATCAAAGTTCATATTTATGTCAGGAATACCCGACTAGTTTTGTCGACGTCGACTCCGCGATAAAGCCCCCGTCAGGACCGAAACTAGCCGTTCCTTTTAATCAATTTTATTTGAAATAATCTTCTTTCAAAAAAATATTTTCTTAGTTTGATGTGTAAGGTTTAGTAATTAGGAATATATTAATACCTTTTGCTCCGCTGCAAAACCTTATGTGGCACGGTAGTCGTACATGACTGTTTTTACAATAAATCAAGGCATAATTTACGATATTTTGATCAACACCATTATATATTATTATAAAGTAAGAAATTACTAACATTAGGAAAAACTCCCTTTTGTATATCCATCCAACATTCGACTCCTCCTGCGGGGCCCTCCACAGCTACGACCTCTAACATATCGACCATAAATGGTTTTAATTTAAGGATGTGTTGATCCTTGGTGGCGATGCTGCCGGTACCGGCGGACACTTCCAAAGCCGTGCGAACACATGACACCTGAAAAATAAACGTTGCATTGTTTGAACACAAATTAAGCTAAGTAGTCGTATATTAGAAAAGGTCGATGTTTATTTTATCGATACGATATATGCGATAAACTCGGAGTTTGAACTTCTCGAGCGTTCCCAGGGAAGAGGAATTTATTCACATACTTAAAAAGTACATATGTTATGTTAAATGAAGTATAAATGTACTTAATTCTTGCAAAATCTTGAATGAAAATCTTGATCAGGGTTTGCATTCCTACTGTGTAGTTTTAGGGTGTGAATGTACAGCTTGTACCAGCTGTCATTGCCGCATGAGAAAGGGCCGTAAACCGTCTGTTCGTATGTCCCCCGATAATATAAAAAAGTCGGTCCTTTCGATTTTATTTATTAGCATTTTCACTATATTGTACTAAGATAGTTTTAATATATTTAATAGCTATAAAATCAAAAAATATCTTATTGTTAAAAATATAATATGAAAATTTCCTCAATAAAAACTTGGTAGAAAACTTTCTTATTATTTGCGAAAGTGCGACACTTCACAAGGTATCTAGTGCCTTGGCCCCCACTATTTTTCTGTTTCTACACACTGTTCCTACAATTATTACTGACTTCAGAAAATGCCCTCTCCGCTACTACATATGATATCGCAATAGCTTCCGAGATATTATTTATAAATATTTTTATTTTAAGCGGACGAGTTCTAATGCTGTTAATACTAGTGAGCGGGAATTACCGCACAAATGCGGGAATTACGCAGGTCTTGCAACATGCAGTAGAAATATGGGATTGGAAACCCTAAACCTGTAATACCTTTTAACTTTACGTTCAACTTTAAAGCCAATAAACAATTTTTATATGATATTTAATATTAATAGAGAAGGAACCAAATCACAAAATTATGCGAAGGATCATCTTATATAAAGCAATTTTCATACATACCTTGCGAGCAAAATCCAATGACCCTTGTACAAAGTCGTCAGATTGAAATACGAGAACATTGTCGATAGTACCGCAAGCGTTGCAAAGAGATCGGGAACCGCAGCCATTCAGGGGTACTCTGAACGAGTACCGTGATTGGCTTCCTCCCAGTGATACATATCTAAAGGTAAATAAAATAAGATTAAGATTTTCCTCCTCTTTTATTTTTTTATTTTTATTTATTTTATTATTATAACAGATGTTCTTGTATGGAAATTGTATAAGTAATAGTATTATAAAAGTAAAGTAATAAACGAGAAACTCTGCGCAGGATGCCTTCATAATTATTGAGGACCTCATAATCATATCCTTAGGAGACCATTTTGCAAGAATGTAGATTAACCCCAGTCAAACCATCAAATTTAGAAAGACAGAAAATATTATAGTACGAGATCCGGCTGCAAAATCTCTACGTTCATCGGGTTATTAATAAAATTCACATTTTTACATACATTTATGATTAGGAGAATACATTGATAACAGAGTGCCAGTCAACAAGTGGCCGCAAGTAATTTTAATTAAATGAATGTTAATTAATTTTCAAAACAAAATTTCGTTCATTCATTTTTTAAATAAAATATCATCCACATCATAGCAATGTATGTAAAGAATTCGAAAATCGATGGGTGCCATTGCACACTCGGCCGCAACTACTTCGCAGCCAGGTGTAAGCAGGTATTATTTTGGTGTATTTATACGCATGTTTTTTTATATAGAATTAAAGCTATTTTTTTTTAAATATGATGATATATCGCTGCCTGTGATCAAATGGCCGCAAATGAGGGTAACTAGCTGTTAAACACTCGAGGTATTCGAGATAAAGTGAAAGAGAGTTAGCGCGCAACGCCACTTGTTAAAAAAGGATGGCGTGTGCCAGCTGTGCGAGTATTTGAAGCCATTGCGCATGCGTCCATAGATAGGGTTCTCAGTCAGCGGCGCAAACAGTAGTAGAAACGACTTTACATTTACTCCAAAATTGTAATTAATATTCTGGAAAGAAATGTAAATAAGAAAAAAAATATTTTATAAAAAAAAATTGTTTATCGATCGAGTAAAAATGAAATAAGGGTATTTATGAAGAATAGAATTTTGGTTGTCTTACTTTATTAACAAAAAAGATACTACGCATATCATATTTGAAAAAATATTAGATTTTATTACAGTTCGTTAATTCAGTTATTAGTTTGACATTAAATATCAGTTCAAGAAAAAATCAACATTGTACTTAAAATAAACAAATGAAAGAGAGCATTAAAAAAAATCATCAAATAGTTAATACAATACACGCACTGATAAGAAATTTAACTTGATAATCGATATTGATAAGTAATCTTGAATCAAGAGAACCATTTTGAATAAACTGATATGTTGGAGTGAAGCGAATAAATTCTTGAACCAAGAAAACTTAACTCAGATCCTGAATAATTTCTTGGCTCAAGAATTTGTTTTCTTGACTCCAAAATATCAGTTTATTCAAATTCAGTCTCTTAAATCGAGTTATATCTTTTATCAGTGTATTACATTTTCTTATGAACTAATCGAAGTCCGATTCCTCGTTGCTTTCATTATCACTGTTGTCACTCTCGTCGTCGCAATCAGAATCTTCTTCATCGTCTGAAGATTTGTTAACTGAGTTACATAACACATTTTCAACTTGTGTTGGAGTTGAGCTTCCCAGAAACCATGTAGGTTTTAAGCAACCATCCAAAAGAAGCCAACCATTATTTTCCGCACTAAACTTTAAACAGTCGAACTCAGTAGCATTGAGCCACATCGAATTGACGAAAATGGTCCGTAGCAATTTTTGTTTTAATGATTTCCAACACGGTAAAATGTGAGTTGAATCAAAGCCTTTGATTTTTAATGAATTTTTCATTGTTCGTTTTCGACACATACATTTTGTTGAACATGATAAATCGTCCATTGTTAACGCTTTGGCAATTGTTCATTCCATACATCCGGCATGTAAATTCTTGAACACCTAACTCTCTTTCACTTTATCTCGAATACCTCGAGTGTTTAACAGCTAGTTACCCTCATTTGCGGCCATTTGATCACAGGCAGCGATATATCATCATATTTAAAAAAAAAATAGCTTTAATTCTATATAAAAAAAACATGCGTATAAATACACCAAAATAATACCTGCTTACACCTGGCTGCGAAGTATTTGCGGCCGAGTGTGCAATGGCACCCATCGATTTTCGAATTCTTTACATACATTGCTATGATGTGGATGATATTTTATATAAAAAATGAATGAACGAAATTTTGTTTTGAAAATTAATTAACATTCATTTAATTAAAATTACTTGCGGCCACTTGTTGACTGGCACTCTGTTATCAATGTATTCTCCTAATCATAAATGTATGTAAAAATGTGAATTTTATTAATAACCCGATGAACGTAGAGATTTTGCAGCCGGATCTTAGACTATTATGTAAGATTTGAATATAATAAAACTATACTATATATTTAAAAAAAAAAATAGATCAAACAAAAATAATCTCGTATTGCAAATTATTTGTACATTACAGGTATACCTTACATTACACATTTTGATATACATTGACTGAGCCATACATAGTTAACTGTTGAACTTTTAAAGAACCCTATAATCAAAAATGAATTGATCTAATGACTTTAATGCTAACAATACTGAATTCTCCATTGTCATCCACAATTGTATACAAGTTACTTACATATGCTCAAACCTTTCTTCTATCTGGGTAGGAAGAGACCAAACCACCAAACCTTTCATACAAGCCCGCTAGCTTCGGGTACTTCTTTCCCTGCCTGGTATGATCTTTAAAACATCATATCTATATCATCTAATTTTTGCTTACAACATAAAACATACTTACTTGCATTTAGGGTCATTTAAAAAACCCTTGCTGTATATGATACCATCATAAATATCGGCAAATTCCACAGTTACATCAATAAAGTCATCGGAACATTGCACGTCGATATCAGGTGATAGGGGCGAGTCAGCGGCTCTTGCACCTCTCATAAAGGTAACCCCAGTCTCTTCATTGCTCTCGTAGAAAGGTGAAAGCCCATGGTCGCCGGCTAATTCGCGGTTTAGTTCCACCGCGGTTAAAGTTTGGATTGAATCATCTGAAACAGCTGTAGCGAGCGACAGCTACAGAAAAAAAAAGTTGATATTTCTGATAGATGCTTAGGTTTGTTTTTTAATTGTAGTGTTTAAAATAAATAATATAAGTAACCCTAATATGTTATATTCTAGACTATTGTTATTCAGAGATAAGTATATATGTATATCATATATCGCATCGCGAACGTATCAAGAGCTCTTACGCATATACCTAAAGATATGGTAGTCTAGTGGACTACCATACCTTTAGGTATATACTTAGCCCGTACTAGAGGAAGTAAGTACGTACATTGGAATAAAACTGGTGAATAATATTCATATTGATGAAAAATGTACGGTGAATTACAATAGGTCCGGGTCCCTTTACATCCGCATGTTCAAAACGTCAGAAAATTCCCGACAAGAACCGTAGCCTATTGTCGCGCCTGACGTCTGCTTCACCCTTTATTAAAGAAAGGGATCCAGTCTTTCCTAAAAATAGTCACTATACTCAAAATACAGAAATGTGTACCTTTTAAAAATTACATGCTTGTTAATCAAAGAAGTCTGTTTATAGAAATTAGGAAATATTCTAGCTGAAAAATTATAACTTGGAAGTAGTAAAATCACTAGCCTACACCATATGCGGTCTTTTTTGTTTACCTAAACAACAGATTTAGTTATTTTGTTACTTAATTAATGTTCTATGTTTCGAAGGAGTTCACAAAATATGTTTTACTCAAACAGAGCCGCAGGCAAAAGTTAGTTTAAGATAAATTCATGAAAATACGTGTTTACAGCATAATTTGATATTAAAACTTAGTAATTCAAACATGAGAAACTACTTTAAATCATCAAGAAGCTTGGTGTAAGACGGGTTGGGGGTTCTACTATCAACGTTAAATCTGCAAGTAATTTATTGTTTGTCGAGGACAATGAATATTTACTCTCACGAACTTAATTTTATGTCACAAACCACTACATTGTATTACTAAACCGCAATCTACATTGATTAATTAATCAATGTAAATGTAAAGTAAAGATTACTCTGCTGAAGTTGCAAAATCATTTATTTATATGTAGGCATCGTAACAATTTGAGTAAGTAAGTAATAGGCGTAAATTGTGGTAAGGAGAACCGTCTCTGTTTATGAAAGTGTCTTTCAATGCATTAAATTTAGGGTTATTAGGAAACCACCAAAAGATATTAGATGTTATTTTCTTTTACGGGGTATTGCTGTTTGTGTTCTACGTGATTGTAATGTACAGGAATAAATTTCATATTTCAGTTCTTTTTCCCCGCAGAAAAAACCTTGAGGTGATCTTGTAAGTCAAATTTTCGGTACATATTTATGCTCCGCTTTAAAATGAAGATGCAAACATGATCTGTACATTTCAAAGCAATACCTTAAGAAATTTTCCAATTTTACTATCTCGCCAAGGTCTGTAAATTTAAGAAAAAAAAAAGATGATTCGAGTCATAAAATTGTAAAATAAACCATCATAAATATAGTAAAGATTTCATAAAACAATAATACACATGCTATTGGTTGGAAATAAGACAGAGACTCGTGCGAATCATACTCAATATTTGATTGCACACCATAATGTTACAAAGTCGTTACATTGGGTTTTACAGTGCTTTATGCAAAAATTCTTTCACGCCACGTTTTCTTACAGCAATTATTTTAGGTTATATTGACAATATTATTTCGGAGCACGTAAATAGTAGAGATTTTGTGTACTGGACTGTTAATAACTACTTTAGTTACAAAAAAAGTCCTGAAAATAAGATATAATTGAGTTCGATTTTATTCTTAAGTGTTCCCCAGATCTTTTTGCAAACCACATTTAATAAAATTCGTCAAAGCATTTGTCAATAAAGTTGTGTTTAGCATCAAAATCGTAATTAAGTAATTTGAAATTAGAAATATTTTAAGTTTGACATATGACCTTCATGGTATAAATGACTTAATTAGGTTCGTTTTCTTAAACATAATTAAACTAATACCAAACCAAGTTTATAGTAAGAAGGTTGTTGGTAGAATCGTTTAACCCCGAGGAGAAAGAAATTACAATAATGTTTATTATTTATGTAATATAATTAAGACAATTTACATTTGACATATTTTGAGATCAGATTCAGACGTTTCGATGGATTCTGAAATGCCATTTAGTAAAAACATATAACACTGTATAAATGTTAATGCTGTAACGTTTAAAATCAATGTCCGTTTTAGAAACTCTTTTTTGCATTGGTTGTGTAGTCATATTGAAACTTTTCTAATGTGTGTTATCCGATCTATAAAACGACTTACAGATAAACCAAAAAAAAATGTTAAAAGTGTAGTCGTAGCAGATTGTGTCAAACGCACTAATAAACATTATAACGAGAGTTTCAATAAACTTTTTGATTTTAGTATTTAAAGGTTGTTTGGAAGCTCTTATGTGCGACCGCACATTGTACAAATATGCCAAAACTATGATCATCATTATTAATCGCGCATTATGAGTTTTAACATGAGTATGTAAGTGTGCAGCTTTTGAACTAAAAGCTAATAATAATAATACAAAGACCGCCTAAAAGCATTTTTAATTACTGTAGTAAATCAGTACCTAATTCCTGTTAACTTTTTTGTAATCACTTTTAAAGTGGTGTCCCTTTGTAGTACAAAATAATTAAATCAAAGTTAGTAGATAGAAAGAGAGTGGCATAAAAACTTATAAATGTCATTTTTCTCCCATTTTTTAACAGTTTGGGGGCGATGCTATATTTTACAAATAAGCGTTGTCACCAAATGTAGTCATAACATTAATAAATCATTTACTAAAACAATGTTAAGCATAATAAAGTGATTTAAGTGTAATTTATTAGACAGGCATAATTAATTTTGTGACCACATGCCTGTCACTATTGCATTATGCCGAAAAGATGAAGCTTTACAAGTGAAAAGAAAATGTTACAAAATTGAGTGAACGTGTAAGGATTTCACTTTAAGCTTGTGCTTTGTTGCTTGGTCTGGCCAACAACATAAACAACGAAGCTTCCCTCCATCGTGCTGATTTGAACCTGAGGGAAGCACAGGAATAAAAGTGTGAAGTGTTTTTAAACTATATATAGCATATGCAAAATCTTACCTGCACGAGTGCAATCAGTGCCGCTATGCGCATGACAGCCGCTTCATGGGGACCTAAAAAAGAAATAAAATTATTTTAAATTGTGTATGTGTATTTGGGGGTAGTATTATGAACAATAAATCCAAATTTCTGTAGGGATAAATACTGCCCCAAGATCGTTCGCTCGTGTCGTATTAGTCTTTTATGATAGACGCTTTGAAGTCAGTTGTCTACTTTTTTATAGTCCGATTATTATTGGAAAGGATATATTTCAAGGGTTTTTCAAGTTAGATGAGAGTTTGCTTAGGTTTTGATAATGACGACCTTTTGAAAACCACATAAGTCTTAGTATAAGTTTTTAAACTTGTCGTTTTAGTGATGAAAGTAATATGTAATTTAACAGTGTTTATTTATTATATGCTGGTCACTGTTTAATAGACCACTTGGGAATCACAGGCAAATCTTTGCACTTCTTGGAAAGAACTTTAGGGTGTCGGTATGATACATTTTTAAATGTTACAATTTTTCTGCATAGCGACAAGTAATTTTTTCTGTTACGAGAATTACTTACTGTTTGGTTAGCGTTTCGTTGTATGCCAAATAGTGACTCTGTCAAATGAATTAGGTACAAGGCAATGTGCCAATATAATTGTCGTTCTGTAACTTTTAAAAACAAGTACAGTTTTGAAAGAGATTAACATGATGTAGTGAAACTCTTTCAAAATTTGCTCTGATAATGTCACCGTGCATGAATACATGTTTGCATATTAACAACTAACTCTATAGTGTCAAGTGCTTGTTGCATGTCTAAGTTCAGGACTGAAGTATTATGCAACGCTTTACTTCTTTGTTGGCCTCTAATAAAATACATACACTGTATTCTGTCAATAACATATTAAATGTTATTGCACTGTGGAGGTATTTCTACATATTTTAAAGTTTTCAATAGTATTTACCGTGTAAGATTATTGTAGTAGTGCTGTGTATTGTAAGATTTAAGTAATTAATTTATAATAAAAATATGTGAATAGTGCAATACTGTAGCAATGTATACTATATACTTATTACATATAATATTTAGTGTATAGTGTACTCACTATGGACAAAGATGCGTAAGTGCACTAAGTAATGGACTCCATTTGAAAATCATCACTAACAAAAATCAATAATTCTAGACATACTTTGATAAAAATATCCGTATTCTGTAAGAGTGTAGTATATGGACCCTCCTTTTGAGAGCAGTTCGCAATCGAGTAATCAATGTTCATACAGTGGTAGGGGATAATTACTGTAGCAAAAAGCACAGTCATCGGCCGGATTCTGAACAATATAAATCAAATTAAAATTTCTATGATAGTAGAATTGGCTATTAGAATGACATTCGTGGTAAAGTATTAACGTAATCAGCCATTTCTGATTTGACTACCGACTTCTTTACCTACAGAGAATAAACATAAATAAGTGATATTATTTAAGATTCCAGATCTATCCCAGATCTCAGCGATTTAGTACTACTATAAATCTGTCAATATCTTGGTCGAATTGACCTGGTTCCGACTTAACGCTTCACATATTTTATTTGTATCGATGTGATCACTCCAACTAAAAATTCCACATTAGAAAAATACCAAAGGCTTATGAGCAGGGTCAATCAGAGTCGATTGACTGCTCATAAGCCTTTTGTAATGTTTTAATATGAAACTTTAAAATAAAATTAAAGCTAACTTTATTGAGTAGGTGATGTTTGAATAGTGCAGAAGAAATAGTTAGTAAGTTACAGAATGTAACTGCTAATAACGCAATTGATCAAAGGCAAATACCCAGAGTTTTATTGTACCAAATAAAGAATATAAATAGCAGTCGTTAAACCATTATAGTGTGAAGGTTTCCAAATAAATTACGATTAATATGCGAAAAATGTAATCAATATTCATTGTTAAGTCAATCAATAGTTTATTTGCTTTGCAATATATTTAATTACATTATTGTAATTAAATTTACTTATTCACTATTGTACTTTATAAATATAAATTGTTAATAGGTTAAGTTACAGCTCACGAATAACACTTTAATTGTAAGGTTGTTGCATCTTCGATTCGTGAGGTCAGCCGTGTGAACCCAGCGCGATGTTTCCGTGTCTTGCTTAAACATAGGTTTCGCCAATTAAATTGTCCTGGATAGCTTTGTTAAATGTCTTTTCAGTTTTTATAATTTGTATTGTAATCAACGGTTCATATGATCCTTTTGCAGACATGTTTCTAACTGTTCAAACATCAAATCCTTGAGTGATAAATAATAATAAAAATAATGTTATAACTTTGAACTGTTCAAACTGCTAATCCATTGAATTCGTTGCAGTCAGGTAAAGCTAAAATAATATGAACTGAATACCGAAATAAGTGCACGAAACAAAAGGTACAGTTTAAGTAAAAAATAAACAGTTGCAACACAGTTAACCTTCATATGGGTAATATACATCATTAAATTAGTGTAAATGTGGCATGGATGATGGCAATATTAAATCTTACTTCACAAAATACATGTAACAAATTATATAGTTTTACCCATAAATTACCCTATATTTTGTCGAATTTAGTCTTATTCCAGTTAAACCTATCCATCATATCAACATAAATTTACGATAATAGTATAGTTACAAAATATGTTATAATCTTGCCAAACAAGATTCTTCCCATCGTGTACCTGTTCTTATCACAACATTGTTGAAAACACCCAAACTTTTTGTTGTTATTAATATTAATCGACTTTAACAATACTGACTCCTACCGTTTCCCAACTTTTTGTACGTTCGTAATGAAGAAACACCAATTTGTATTGTTCTCTAACGCATAGGTGATCGGTTACACGTCAATTAATTATTTAGACAACCTTTATATTGATGGTTTTTGGTGCAGCTTTGTTTTATAATGATAAATAAAACCTTAACGAAATCTTCAGTATTTTTTTCATAAAGTTGCATGTTTTCATTTGAAGTGTCTTTTTTTTATATTGTGAAGGTAAGGAGGCAATGGTTGACAATTTAAAGAATGTGTCAATATTTTGTACACAATATATCTACACAAGTTAAGAGATGAGAACTACTTTAATTCGAAAGAGGTATCTGTCCTTATTAGCCATAATTCCTTAAGAAATATTAGGAACTCATTTCCTATTGATTGGCCTTTAAAAATATCTGCAGGATATTTATACCAAAATGCTTATGTCATTTACTTAGGAGCAACTGAAGAATGTAGATCTAACATTAGTCTTTACACCAGAGGAGCAACAGTTGTTTTAGAGATTTTATTTATTTAAAACTTACTGCACAATTTGTAGAAACTGACATAATTCCCAAGATATTCTCCGCCAGTCAACCTTAGGGTGGGGTAGCAATATATGTTAGAGGCAAAAATACGTAATAACTTTGAAGTAGTTTATGTTAATTTTTAAGAAAAAAATAGAGAAGAGATTGTTATCTGTTAAATTTACAAGAAACATTACAAGATTAAGTTAATCTACATATGGGTAAAATATATCATTAAACTAGTATGAATGTATCACGGATGATGGCACTGTTTACTCTTACTTTAGAAAATATGTGGCAGGATATTTAGTTGAACGCGTTAAAAAAATACAGTAGAAATACACATTTCAAGATTTTAATTAGTATTTCCAGCCAGAAGGAGTTCGTATTGAGTATTTACTGAGGTATCACTTAAAAAGTGTGCAAAGAAATCGAAATAAGTGGAAAAGTTTAAAGTCCAAGGAACTTAACAGAATTACCGACTCTAGTAGTTAAAATGTTACCGCTGTTTAAAAAAAAAAAAAACATTTTATTATGCTTTTGAATACTTTGAAGTACATACTTGTGATTTCTTATTCTGATTACCCACTTACCTCTAAACAAATAAGCAGCAATAATTTTAATATTTAAATTACCAGCAAACGTATCAAGGTCACAACTCATTTAATAATTTACAAGTGATCAACGTATGTATTAAGTAAAGTTCATTAGGTCAGCTAACTACTTCAATGTGCGTTGTCAAAAACATTGTGTTAATGTTTAGCCCCGAATTTTTTGTGTATTCATTTTTGTACTGGCCATGTGCCTAAGAAAATAGAAGCTACTTTTTACATTAGCATGATGTAAAAGCATCAAGATTGTTTATTAATGGTCAGATATATTGATATTTATTTAGTGTGAATGACAATTAGATTACCTTCTTGCCATGGTATGGCAACAAATATCTCTATATCAAATTACATACACTTTTTTATGCGATAGGGGGCAAAGGATCAGACGGGTCACCTGATGGTAAGTGACTACCGTCGCCCATGGACACCTGCAACTCAAGAGTCACAAGTGCTTTGCCGGCCTTTTAGGTAGGAGTTGAAGGTTTGAAGGTCGCAAGCAATTATTATTAATCGGGTAATTATTAAGTTATATTTTCTTTGTTTGGTTTATTAATTGTAAGTTGCATATAAACAACATTTTGCTTCTGTACATTAAAAAAAAAACTACATATATTCATTTTTTTGGAATAACTTAGTACTTATTTTAAAAGCCCAATCTACATCTATGGTAAAATTTGATTTTTACGGTCGGTGGCGTCGTCGGTCTGTCTATCTTTAGAACAGTGTCATCGAATTATTAAATATAAACTGTGTCACGGCCGTCATGACTTCACCGGATCGTAAACCCTGTGCCCTAGACCGGTCGAACTGGTTGATGAGCATCGCAATATATCGCTGATCCACCCAGAAATCGCAATACATAATTCGTAAATTTGTGCAACGAGATGGATGAGCTTATTTGATTGTTATCGACACGTCCCATTAAAAGTCAAGTTCGATAATAGTTACCTACTGTGTGTCAAGTCTCATCTTTGTAAACATATTAGGTATACAGCTACGGCCTAATTTTAAATTGTTAATTTGTAAGTCGGTTTAGTCTTTGTCTGTTAATTGTGCATGTACGTAATGTCACCCACAATTTCGAATAATTGTTTAGTTGATAGTTTTTTGATACTAAAATATAAAGAAATAAATATAACATTAAAAAAAAATCAACTAGCAGACAATGTTCAATATTTTTAGAAACCTAAGAAAATTGATTTGTCTATTAATTTATTACTACATTAGTATTTAGTAATTAATTAATTCCTCGGGAATAATACTTTATCCTGGACGTAAGGCACTCAATATCCTTTCTAGTATATTAATAGAAAATTATGAAAACGTAACAATATAAATATATATAACTTATATACCGACTGTAATCATCTTATATTTTATCGTTGTAATTATTGTTTAATTATTAAATCGTATGTATCGTAGATTATACAATATGTAGAACGTCTCTTTAACAGAATATATGATCCGTGTGCATGGTTGTCTTAAAAATTAAAACAGTTAATTGTTCATTCATTGTGTTAATGGGCTTCACGAAAGCAAAACAATGAGTGAAATTATAAAATTAACTTTCGCTGCTACTTGGTAGTATGCACTTTAACATTTTCATCCTCTTAGACAGCTATATATGTGATAATTTTTTCTAATGAATTGATTTTGTGAATGTAAATGCTAACCCACCATGGAAGGATGGAAGGCGGTTCCCTCCTATTAAAATATAAACGTCTCATCAACACAAGACAACAAAAACACTTAAATAGGGCAGAATGTTTCTATGCCTTCCCCTATGGTTTTATGTTATAGGTTTAAATCAATCATGTACATATCTAGCTTAACTTTAATACAGTACAATGTATAGATGGACTGCAGTCTGCGAAGTTTGAAATACAGACTTTAAGCTAAGCATATTAAACCTTATTAAAAGTATTACGTATAGTATTCGTAGATGGCTCATCGAGATGATTATTCGTATCGTCACGACTTGGTTTAGAGCGTAATGTCAACTATCGTGAAGGGTCAGGTATATGGAATTCAGTAATTCCAATAGGACTAAATACAACTACAATATTAGATCTTAAAAGTAAATCCACTTGAGTTTAGTGTTGAGCGTTTAATTTTTATTGTTTTCTTAACTCACGGATCAGGAAATTGGATATAAAGATTGGTAAGTGATTACAGAAAAACCGGCCAAGTGCAGTTGGACTCGCGCACGAAGGGTTCCGTACCATTATCTATAAAACGGCAAAAAAATCACGTTGGTTGTATAGGAGCCTCTTAAATATTTATTTTATTCTGTTTTTTAAGTATTTGTTGTTATAGCGGCAACAGAAATACAACATCTGTGAAAATTTCAACTGTCTAACTATGACGGTTCATGAGATACAGCCAGGTGACAGACGGACAGACAGACAGATGGACAGCGAAGTCTCAGTAATAGAGTCCCGTTTTACCCCTTAACTTTACGGAATCCTAAAAATTAAACTTATTGTCTTGCTTAAAAGCACACAATTTAAAAAATGATGATCTCAGTATAACAATATCTTTATATAAGTAGTACACGCAATTTAAAAGTTGTTCTAAACTATGCGTAGGAATCGACTTAGTCAATATAAAGGTACGTATTATTGTCGGGCTACTTGATACGAGGAAACGTTGTTTCTTATTGACCTCACCAGAACTCGTATATATTCGTTATACTATCCTGGTATTGCTACAGTACAGTGTTTTTTATAAAAGTATTTTTTTTTAGTTTTTATTAAGTGAATTTAAATGAATAAAAAATATTTCCTCTTTGTTGTAATATAAGGAGTACATCTATCTATCTAAAGCATATTTGTACCCTCCACCACTTGAGATTCAAAAGGGTCTAAGGATATTTTATTCAGATATTCAGACGTAGGCATGTTCCATTCGGCTGCCCTTTTAATCTTAACAATTTTATGACAACACACGACTTAGAGCATTAACGTTTATGGATTTCGTACTTCATAACTGTATTATTACTCAATATGTTAATGCGGTCAAGCGATGAATCTTCTGTGCAAGTACTACTACCCCTTAATTACATCTTGTTTCTGTAATCTTAATTTACGACAAGCAATTTCTGTGTTTTGCAACTGCGAGTAATGATCGATCATCAAAGTTATGACGGTTTATTCAAAGGCACTTCTTAGACGTTGTTTGTGGATATTCTCTCTTGTTTAGCTCATCAGTTTTTATCAGAGTTCAATGAGGATTCTGTGGATTATAGAGTATTAAAGATGGAAGGGTGTACAAAGGATAATATAGTATTGATACATAAGTGTAGAGAGAACATGTTGATTATATCATTTAAAAAGTTCACGCTTCAGTAACGTCCATAAGAAACTTCCCCATAAACGGTCACTAACACACCTGACAAACTCAATAACATTTTATGAGAATTCAATACCGTTATTGCTAAGGAACTTCATGGAATCTTTATTTACTTCGTCAAAACGATTCTCATAAAGTTTCATCCATTAAGGTTAATAGCATCGCATTATTAGTCGGTTATTAGAATTCAAGAAAAGGTTAACTATGAGTGCTTCGAATGTCATAATGTTGTTGGACAGGTGTCTACCAAAAAATTAACAAATAAAATAAATAGGAAGCAAGGTTATAGAAGAGGCAATGAGGTCACTTGTTGCTTATAAATCATTACGATATTTTTGATAACGATGTGCCATCTACATGCACGGTAGGTATTAGATCGATATATTTATCTCAAATTTAAAATTCAAAATGAGTAACTAAGGCCTACCACTATTCCTAGCTAGATGGCAAGCATTGAGCACCAGTTGTTTACAGGTGCTGGGTTACTTAGACACGTATTACTAGATCAGTATTATATACAATAATATTAATGAAATGTATCAGTAATATAAGTTTTTAATGAAAAGGTGCGTGTGTTTTAGACCGCGGCGACTGCTTTTTGCCCCGACACATTGTCAGCGCCCGTGCGCCCGTGTGGCTCACATACCCGATCTTGTAAATTATTTAAAACAAAAATAATTTTAAATTGATGTCACAAAATTCGTTCAAGGTATGTATATATATATTAATACCTAATCGTATTTGTTGAATGACAACCAGTGCTCGACGTGATCATCACTGACGAATGTGTTAAAAGTGTCCTTTATTAATGCGAGGAATTGAGTAAAACTTGTTTGCCTTAAGGAGATTTCGATGACTGATGATTCAGGTTGAGTACAGGTCGTTGTTGCATTTGTGACAGTATGTTTCGTTCGCTTGTATGCATGTACCCTGCGCCTTTTATTGGCTAGCACGTATGGCAGTATGCATTTTAAGAAGTACCTACTTTTGTAATGCAACCAAAATAAATAAAAAATAATAGAGAAAAGTCATGACCTGATTTGACTTAGACTGCGTTGCGTTATCAGCCGTCACAAGCGATATAACGTGTTTTAACAAACTTTTTAGTAGGGTCCTTAACTGTTTACAAATAGGTTTTTACCTAATTTTACTTAATCCTTTATAAAAGACTACGTAATGTAAGTCTGTTTAAAAATAAAATATTTAGCAATGTTTCCGTTAGATAACACTTGATGACCAATGGGTTGAGGTACTGATATCGTAATAACATCGACAATCGTAAAAGGCACTAAGAAACAGTTTATTTTGAGACACGATGACATCGATTTCTAAGTGACTTTGATTTCGTATTGCGGTGAGAATATAACTCTACCTATATTTACATATTATATTTAAAGTTAAAAGTTATTATGTTTTACACAATGAAGGTCATGAGAGACTGCCTGCGAGATCTGCCCATCGTTATCCTAGGGCTGTTGTCTGCCACGATATCAGGAGATTTCTGGCAATTACTTTATATATATATATATTATATATATCATTACTATTGTCTCAAATTGGACACATTATCTTTCTGCAATAAATCGTTATGTAGCACTTCCGAAATAAATACCCTGTACAGCTTCGGCAGGTCAGATATGTGGGCGCAGTGCATATCCGAGGTACATAAGTACGTTCACCAGTTTGATATATTTATCGATTAGGATATACATGCACACACGTAATTATATCCTAACAAAGGTACTAATAATATAATTTAATTTTAAATTTAAGTTGTCACAATAAATTAAACTTTAAGCAACTCTTACTAAAAGTGGGATTTTTATTTAGAAATGAAAATTAAAGACATAGGTTTTAACTTTGTATGGAGGCTAATGCTGCAACTCTTACTGGCTGACTCGTTTATTACTTACTACAATTTATTTTATCTTCTTGCGTAAATATTTGCCTGTACTGATGATGATTATATGTTTTTTTAATTCTAAACATTCCGAATCTAAAAATGTAGAAAAAGTAGTTTCAAACACGTATAGTTTTTAAAGTCTCATCTCGCATTTCAACAGCCATAATAAGTTTTGTGAACCTTATAAGTTAAATGTAATCACCTAGAACACGCTAGGTGTGTACCGTGAAATGTGAAGCAATATAATTACATTCATCGTTACTTTTGTAAATAAATACCGCTCCGTAAATATACTTAACCATAAGTAGGACGTGTATGCCTGTCCATCAGCCAAAGGTTATTCCGTGCAACATTTAATTTTTGATGGGGCAAGTATTGCAGAGTAGATAAGGATAGTCTGGTGTGAATTTATCTTCAATACCGTGGGTAGAGTTGTAAGCAACGTTCTCAGAGAATTGATGTTCAAAATATCGCTCGATTTTTCATTACAATGTTTGTAGATACATTCAAGGGCGTGACTATTTATTGCCGTGTAAAGTTAAAACAATGGCGACGTTCGTTGAGCAATCTGGCCGGTATCATTTCATACTCTTAGAGCCTTGGACAATGGAAGGTGCTACTGGTTTCTCACAGACTCGCTAAAAAGTAAAAATACAAATCTAAAATTACGAAATATGGTCAAACGGATGTGATTCTTCTCCATATAATTATTTATTCTTTAGCTGAAAGTGTGCGGCAAAGACAACTCCCGCATTAAAATTAATTCCTGTGTCGCGGGGTTTTTACAAACATTCAAACAACCGACACCAAGAACACACAGATTTAGAACAACAATTTGAGCATGACACAAAATGTTGTCCCGTGCGGGAATCGAACCCACGACACTCGGCACAGCAGCGTGGTGGTGAGGTGACCACTTAAACCGCCATCTGTGCAGTAAATTTTTTATCCTTAGTGCAAATTTATTCATAATTGCATAATTAATATTGCAATAGGGACGCAAACAGTCATTTGAACCACCACACGAACGCAAGAGTTACGCTTGGCAAAACATCACTAAAGGAGTTGAGATCTCTACGAAGTATAGATAGAAAATGAATTTTAAGATCGATATGGATTAAAAGATGATGTAGTGACGAGTTTCAACAATGGTTTTAAAAATAATGGTGATGTAAATAGGGCAACGGTATTTTCTGTACTTATGTGGTGACACAGGTAAAAACTGAAAGATACTGAATCAGAAGTCGTAACGTCGTTGAGATTATAACGATTCATATACGGTTGATATTGAGCCTGGTATCCAAATATACCAAATACGAATCTGATTATAATTTCTTATGTAATTAATACATGCTAATTTAAAACCACTTTTCAACTTAAAGAAACGTTCCGCCCTACCCATGTCCTCTTTTGGACATTTTAAAATAAATTATTACATATATTACGTTGTCCTTGTAATAGTCACTTTCAAACCTATCCGCCTACACAAATATTAACACAATTGTATTACATAATTCCAAGTAAAAAAAAAACATTATTAAATAATAGGCATGTTTTTTTAAATAATATTAACATAAATAACATGTCCATAAATAATTTAACTTTGCTTTTTCTTTTAGATATTTATCTTGTGGTGTTAAAATTTTAATACTTTACCTAATACAGCGTGTATAACATTCCAACTAGAATTTTCCTACAAACGTTTGACATTACTTGATTAAAGAATTGGATTTATCAACCACTAAATTAAAGACACACGTTGGCAACATATGAAAGCCCAACAATCTAGTAATTGTTTAAACACGTGAAACATGCATGTTTACAAAGAAGCACCGGCCTATTTACTTTATTTCAATTTATTTAATCTCGATACATTATGTTAACGGTGCACTGGTTTCACTTACAATAACAAAAAAGCATAAGAAAAACTATTTAACTAAGTATTAAATATACTTTATAGAATCAAAAAACCAAATATTGTAATTATTTTATATATTTTTACAGATATATTAGATAGCATCAGGTATCTCTTACCTAAATTGTCATTATATTTACATATGTATTTAAACCGTTAGAGGATTTACAGGTTATTATTACTTAATTGTTTGATATAATGGTTTTTATGTGTTATTTATATTCTAGACTTAGGATTTTATCTGGCAAAGAACATAGTTTGCATGATTCATGGTATGATACAATTTGTGTGATAAACCCCGTGCCCATATGTGAATTCTCGTTGCGTAATGTAATGTAACATTATTAAATATATTCAGATATATTTTCAAAGTAAGTAGTTCCCATAGAATACAATATATAACAAAGTAATAGTTACCTTAAAGTAAAACAGAAATAGAGTAGTATTTAAAATATATATTAAGTACACTTTTTGCACGTTCATGAATAAAAAATAATGGTTACTAAAAACATTTAAAACAGATGCACTAAAAAAAGGAAGTTGCTTAATCAACTGCATTGTCATTCCCGACTAGTAGGCCTATTGTGTAAGTTAAGACGATCTGCCCTGACTACTAAGCCGATGGCTTGCCTGTTAATTTGTTAATGGTAATTTAATTAGGTCGCTTTAACTAGCACATTTGATTGACACCCCTGTTGAAGCCAAGAATACGGTAAACTATATATTAATTAAAATACATATACACATATGTATGTATTTTAATTAACATCAAACGTTTATGCCTTCAAATTGTTATATAGAAAATTTATTTATAAGTACTATTATATGCATATTTTCAAAGTATTACCAATAGGGCAGTAGTTTAAAAGATTATTCTCGCATATATGTACATATTTTTATATGAATATTTATATTATACTTAGATGTGATGGCTGAGGCGTCGGACTTGCGATCAACAAGAGGAATACTAGTAATGTGTGACCCACGTGGCTATTTAAAAAAAAAATATCCCTCTTAAGTAAAATGCTTTTCTTTCTCCTCTTTTGTACACCTAAGCTATCCCTATGATTTTTTATATGTTGTATTTTTTGTCCATCCTAAAAGGTTACTTTTTTTTTTGTATAAAAATTGTAAATTTTGTTTATAGGTGTACAATGAAGTTTATTTATTACATACGTTCTCGTTAATTGACTGTAGTGGTTTGATGTTGTTTATTACTATTTTTTTTTATATATGATAACTATCCAATCAGGAAGGACCCTGGTTCGCGGGGTGGTTCTGCACAAACATTTAAACAACGGACAAAAAAATTATATCCACACTCGGGACAACTATTCGTCGATCGCACGATTCGAACCCACGTCCTCTGGCTCAGTAGTTATTGTCACCAACCACTACACCAACAGGCCAGTTAATGCAATCTAATTAGTATTTACTAGTGTTTTAATTATTAATTTTATTAATTGTATGCAGCCTTCTACTATTAATTTTATTATTTCTGATTTAAATTAGTCGTAATTAACTATATGTACATATGTCTCTTGTAAATTAGGTGCTTAGAGTGTTTGACATGTCCGATTATTTTTAATTGTTGTATTAAAAAAAAACTACAGTTGTGTGAAAAACAGTAACCACTCTTTGTCTTCTGTAATAAAAATAAAATCGCATGTCTTACGAAATCGGTACGTTGCATCTTATCAAAGTTTCCTCACCTTCAAGTTTAATGAGAACTGAACATTAAGGGTTTCCAAATCAGCATTTTCATAATTTTAAGTGAATAGTTTATTAGAATATAATTAATTAGTGAAAATTTCGTGAAATTTATGTTACTGAAATAACATAACATCTATTGAAACAAAAAAAAAATACTACTCTTGCAGAAATGGACCTTCTACGCATACAGAGCTCTGTTTACTTTTCAAATATTTGTACAGTCTCTTTGATGGCTATATTCACCATGCCTAAGTCCGATATTAAAAAAAAAATGACAATTTATCAAAGTGATTTTAAGCTTTAACATCAAGAATAATTACATTTATTAATCTTACATTAAATATCTTTACCTTTATGAACAAAAATGTCGACCAGATTATGTTTTTTGCTACCATTTTGCTATTTTAATTTTGCCATCGTTCCCTTAACAGATAATATATAGCAGTTTTTATGCTAATGTGTCCCTTCGTGTTAGTATTGTTTCTTGAGTAGTCTTGTCGACCTTGACATTTCTACTAAGTCAAAATGGTTTAAAATATCCAGTTTATGTAATTTTGTCTAAATTCGGTTGTCGCAAAGAAAGAATTTCATTCGAGGTTATCTGGCAAACATTAAAAACGTGTTTGAACAGATTTTGTTACAAACACGTTTTAAATGTTTGCTTATATATTATAATATAGCTTATAAATATAAAGTTTATCTAAAGTATTATAGGTATAATGATAAATACATAGTTGCAGTCTCAAACTAACGACTGAAGCCCATGTACAACATAGTAAGTAATAGAATTAATAAATGTAGACAAGACAAGATTAGAAACTTTCTTTTCTGACAAAAATTTCGAGAGTAGTATTAAAGGTTCTGACATGAGGTTTAACTTTTCATATTTCAAAGTTTTAAAATTACCATTTTGAAATTAATAATTTATAAATTGAGTGTAATAAAATAATCGTAAAAAGTAATTGGTTATGTTACTGAGAACTAAAGGTACTAAAACGATTCATGATCAATGATCATATATTTAATACCGAAAGATTTCGCAAAACATGTCGTCGCAATAATATTTGTCTAAAGTGTAATTCCCACACTCATCACAAATTTAACAGCTGCAGTATAGTAAACATTAAATCTAAACGAAATAGTCAAATGTTAAGTTATTTAAGTGGTTCGCTCATTGGTTCACTAAAAAAAAAACTGTAAATGCCATCGCTGAGGTCGAGATGAATTACTAGGAATCACGATGCAATATACAAATGATCGTCCATTGACGGCACAAAACGTAGTTCACGATTTCATTAACATTACATTAACAATCAGTTTTAAATTGTTTAGCTCAATGTTATTGTTCCGGTGTTATTTTAATGTTGTTTCCGCATAATAATTTAAAATTTTATTAGTTACAAGATGAATCATAACTCATAACACAATGTCATTCCTGTGACTAAAAAAGGTACTTATTAATTATGATGTTAAAGCTAGATTATCAACAATACTTTCTTTTTTGTTTTTACACTACCAGTACACTACATCTACTATATTACACATCTACATTCTACATAACTATTTAAATAATCTGTAGGCTTGAAACAGATGCATACATCGGTGGGTCTTATATCATAGGTCAATACGTATTCATCACAATTCACAACCTTATAATCTCGGTAAGAATCAAACATCGTTCTCGAGTTATGAGTCAATTAATTGATCAAAGAATTCTTTAGCACCTGACATGTATATACAATGGATTGTTGCCACTCCTTGCATTGAATCATATTCAAGTCGTATATATCATATAGATGATCAGGTGTGGGTATGTTGCGTGTTCCATCAAAATGTCAGAATTGAAAGCTATCTGCGTTACGCGACTGTCCTATTGAGTTTGTAAATATAAACTTAGTATCTATTTTAGACTCCATTGGGTAAATGTTACGTAATTGTACAATAAATGGAATATATCATATACAATAAAACAAGCACGTCTATTTTATTACTTCTTACGTATGTACTACTATATGACTAGTTCGTTGACTTCTTCTTTATGTATGCGTATATACATATGTATATATATGATTAAAAATAAGTTTTATAGTTTATAACCTAGTAATAAAATAATAATAAGTATTTGTGTCATGGGTAAGTTTGTCAAAAATAATAGTTACGCTCTACGGCTTTTATTTTCAATAAACGTAAATACTCATTATATCACTATTTACATTTTGTGAGTTGGTAATTACTTCAACAGAACAATATAGGTGACAAGGCATATTCATTTTTAAGAATGAGTGGTACATCAGATTGACTGCGCAGATGGCGTAGCGATTTCAGTGGTCACCACGCCACTACAATACCGCGCCGAGTGCTGTGGGTTCGATCCCCGCACGGGACAACACTTTGTGTAATCCTCGAATTGTAATTGTAGTGTTCTGAGTGTGGGTGCTCTTTGTGTCCGTTGTTTGAATGTTTGCGAAGTCCCTCACGACACAGGAATTAATCCTTGTCTTCTTAAAAAACAAAGAAAAAATAAGAAAAGGTTCACTGAATTGATTTAATAATCCTTTTGAATCTTGTTAATTCCATTAATACATATTAATCTAGTAGGTACGCCGGGTACCCAAGTAATTGATATTGGAATGCTTGAGGAAATAAGTAACTCACGCATATTATGAAAAAAATCTGTCTAATTTTATGAAACCGCTCCCAAATATTAAATGATTGATCTGTAAGATTGCTTGATAATATTAAGACTAGAATTTTTTGGTCTTGTCAAAAAGAAAAATCTTCTTAACGCTTTTTTTTTATATGTTGATTCGCACACATGGAATTTATTTGCATGCGAATCGCGAATTACTACTACATGATAATCGTCAGCATGTTATTTGGCAACTCTTAATTGACATTGTGCCATCTTTATAATTTATTACGATTCCTTAGAGTGCATATGATCTGGCTATCAGCACTTTACAACATAAAAAGCAATGATGAAACGATTCGTGAATATCCCCAGAAGATAAAGAGTTCTTCTGACTTGGGATCTGCATGCCACCAGCTTCAAAGTGGATAACAATACTTAGACTTCAATATAATGCACTGTGATAAAACATAATATTCTTCCACAATCATTTTTATTTTTATAGAAATACAAACATAGAAAACAGCGGAATGTTATTGGTACACATATGAAGTTATTTACATTACACTATTACATTTTTACTTATTTGTAATACATTATATAAAGTAGTCGAATAAATAAATCTGACAAACTTTGTTTTTATTTCATATATACTGTTTTTTTGTCAGATTTGAATTAAATGATACAACAAATAAATTTTACGAATAAATATAGAAATTAAAAAATATAACTATATAATATAACTTACTAAAGCACAAATTGCAAGGTCAAAAAATATCTACAGTTTACTGTCGCAAATCACGGCAAGGTCAGGACCTCAGAAGTTGTGTTTATTCCAGGGAATATAAATTTAAAGTAAAATTCTTCAACCCATTTATGTCACATTTCTTATAATTCTCACATAAATACATAGAAGTACGTAAATAGTGCGTATGCAAATAGATCTTGCAATGAAAACTGACAGTTGTGAGAAAATTAGTTTATTTGCTGTGTGAAACTAGGTACGCATATAAATTATATTATTACATTATACGCCGAGACAGTTACAAAATTCGCAAGAAAATTCATAAATTAATGTTTTAGATTGATCGGATTCAATGATTTTATCTTATGCTCACCATTCACCACACGAGGCTGCCCTTTTGGCAGTGAATGTCGAATGTAAATGAACCATGTTGTATAACTGCACAGCTATGTACATAGCAGATCGGCACATCACAGGCAGTCAGAATGCATAGAGTTACTACGTACTTAGTGATTCCATTAAGTGCCCTTAAATAGTTATTTCTCAAAGTATTACGTTCTGATCTTTGAAAGATAAGTAAATTTCAAAAGATCCATTTTTCCAATACCTGTGCATTGTAAAGAAGCTCACAAGTCGGCCAAATAAAAACACTACCCGTAGTAGAAAGAAAGAAAGAAAAACATTTATTCGACGCGAGCATTGAGACACAACAATTATGAATAAACAGAAGACATAAGAACTTACGATTATTATGAAAAATGTGTGTCTCGAAGTCGTGTCAAAAAATAGCTCAGCATGTGTCACCCGAATGCCTGACGCTGGTTTTCAGCTGGGCCCTTGGTGACTCAGAGACATAATGTTTAGTTTAGTTTAGTTCATGAAGCCAGTTGTTTCATAGGTAATTATAATATCATTTCTTGCACACAATATAACACAAAGCGTACACCATGGCATAATTGGCACTTTACCTTATTACTTGATTGTATATATCTACTTCAATATTCTTTTCTATCTATTATTTTCAACTATACACACACAGCACAAACATTATGCTTAGTAGAAGTATTTATTTGTAATCCAATAATTAATAGTAATCAAATCCTTTCCTAGACTGTATTTTATGTCACTTTCGTAGACTTCACATAACCCTGAACAATGTAAAGAAATAATTAGTTTTGCAATACTATGTAATAGTCAGACAAACAATAGGATGTCGCTGTACCTATTTCCCACAACGTCGTAATACTTTCTCTATCGTGATCGACCGTTTCAGATCTGCTCATCTCCGGACGTGTCGATGCGTCCAATCCGTTCGTGTATCGTTTCCGCTGTGATTTTACTTTCAATCCTTGATAAATATCGTGAAATAAGCTCTATTTCATTTCATCTCATGTCACGAATTCTTGTTCACTTGCTTTCATATTTTTTGTAGATTTTAAATTGTTACATTAAATGTTGGATTTTTAACGTTAAATGTCTCATCTCATAACATAACATTTTCAATGGAAACTATTTTGTTGTTTAAATTATTAACACATTCTGTCATTGGTCTATTACCTAAGAACACGCAACACGAATATTGTGTAAACAACATTTGATGTCATATACAAACAAATGCAGAAAACTTATTGCATAAAATATGTAAACAAATTTAGCTTTTAATAGTTTGTAGTCGAATTTACATAAAAAATAATATTAAGTTATATGTAGGTTTATGTTGTATTTATGAAATTAAATATTACATTTTTTATGGCACTGGGCAAACGAACACCATTCACCTAAGTGTGATGTAGGGGGGGGGGGATCTCCCATGTTTCGGAATTTCGGATCTTTTCATCAATAAAACCAATCATCTTTGACAGACATAATTATTTCAAAGAAAAAATACATTATTATAGGTCGAATACAATATATTATAAAAATTTTATCATAAAATCACATGGCGAAGCTTGTCTAGTTTCACGATAATTTAAATAATCATAGAAATAAACATTAATTATCAAATGATATCAGATCATTGTTGATTCCAATAATGTTTATTTTTTATTTTTAGCATGTAATAAAATATTGCATATGAGTAAATCTAACCAGTAGCTTTTTAATTTCGTTTATTTTTAATAGTTTTGAATAAAATAGTATTATTATAATTTCTGATGTACCTCATATTAAGTTTAGAATTTTTAATTTTAATCAACTAACATGTTTTAAAAAAGTATTGATTTTATTACATCACCCATTCAAAATTTTGTGTAGTAACAGTCAAAGTGTATTTATAGGCTGGCAAACTGGTCCTATAATATATTCTTAAAAGCGTATATATTACATTTTACACTTTATTAATGTAATTTAAAAATATTTTTCTCGAGTGGCCTTGGTTTACGGAAACGGATCTTAAGACAGTTTATTTTATTATTATCAATTGGTTTATGTGGCTTTGTATGACCCTGGATCCATGCACTATGTTATAACTCTTGAACGCAATCATGGTGAAACAGTTCATACAATAACATATAATATGCATAAAAAGTGCAGTAAACAGAATCGACCATAGCATTTTCAAAAGGGAAAATTAAATTTAAAATAAAGGGAAAAATAAATCTAATATTTCACTTAGGAGCAAAGAATTTATGCATTAAAGCTAATGAATGCCTAATGAAATGAAACGAAAAGCTAATGAAACTATAGACGTTCAATTGTAAGTTTCAAAGAAGGATTTCAGTATTAAAAATCTCGAATTTTCATAAAGCAGTTAAAGCTTTACGTTATTCACGTAATTTACCCTACGAATCGGTACAGTACAATGCAGTACTCGGTACAGTACCATGCAGTACTCGGTACACATGTGTATGTAGGCATATAATAAATGTTATATATTTAATATTTAAAATAAAAGCATCTACTTTGTTTTAATCTTCTTTTAGTCAAGGTTGTTTAGTCGGCCTGCAAAGATCAGAGGATGTACTTTAGCTATTTATGGACAAACGTTTAAAAGGTCAAACAGATAAAGCGTTGAGATGACATTTTAGTTATCACTTAAACTTGCCGCGTTTCGACCATGATAATATATGGCGAATAGACCTAACCAATTATGAATATGCATAAAAGCTCACCTAGATTTTTTCATTGTATAATAAGGATAATGTGAAAAAGTTTCTAAACATCACATTATTTTGTAATATGTTACGGAGATTTGAAATTAGCAAAATATTATTACAAAATTTTCATTGATTGCGTCACGACAGGTTATAACGTTTTGTTCAACCAATGCAATACTAATATAACACAGTTTTAAATTTTGTACAAAGATAGTGCTGCCAATTTTAAAATCGTTAATGATATTATATATTTCTACTAAACTGATATTTTTCACGTTTGTTAAACAAAACTTTTCTAATCGTAACATAACGTTTTGAATTCCCTCATGTCTAATATTACTTGGGATTGATTTTAATTAATTGAGTATTTACTTATATGCTTTAACTTTTTCGTAATTATCTGAGGATGGTACTCGGAAGGAGCTTGCTTTGCTATGTAACATATTATTTCATTTCGTTCAAAGATAACACAGATAAATTTTGTAAGTGTCGAGTGCGCACACTATTACGACAGTGCCGCCACTACTGATGCGTTAAACAAATTAATTTATGTACACATTGTGTAAAATGTCAGAAGTAGCCGGACATTATTCTAATATCGCAAGACTGAGTTGTGTCTTCATTCAAAGTAAGTAATTCTTACAGTACTGGCAACAGTTGTCTTCACTACAAAGTTGTGAGTGATAACAAAAAAAACGGTAGGACGGTTTCTTATTTTTGTTTAACATCGTCTTAATAAAAATGAACATTCGCTTGTACAGCTTTTTTTAATCTTTCCTCTTGATTTATTTTAATTTTTCTAGCTCATTTCTGTCCTTGCCTATTTCTGATTACAACATATCCATGTTTATGTAAATTATGATCCTATTAGTAATGGCTGGCAAGACTACACACCGAGATAATGGCGTTGGGTGCCAAAAACTGGTTATGTACTAGTTCAGTTATATATATAGACATATGTATATCCATACCAAGTATTTTTTACTAAGATTTTATTCAGTCTATTTTATATATTATTGAAATAGTTTGTGATTTATTGCAAAATGGAGTACTCCTCTCATTTCTTATATTATATATTTTAACTTTTTTGATACAAAATATTATACGTATGTCTCTCATAAAGGTTTTAATTTTCCTTCTAGTGTTAAATAGTCGCCCTTTTAGTACGTACACTCAATTATTAAAACAAACAGGTTAACCCACATCTTCGTCAAGTGGAAGCTACAAGGTTGTAAATATACTAAAATTATAAAGTGAAAGAACTGACACTCAATTGATATACCGAATTGTAATAGAATTATATAATAGTTTTTGACGTGCATTAGTGGGTCTGTTTGTGGCATTGTAGCACTTGAACGAACGAACCAATTTAGATTGTTTTTTTTTTAAACCGACTTATTCTATGGTTTAAAACAATCTTTTCAGCTGTTAGTAGATCGTCAGCTTTTTTTAATCGTTGAAGGGTTTTATAAGTCGTATGTGTATTAAATTTGTATTTAAAAAATATCAATATTATAACGTCGACAAGATGATGTAAAAAAAGATAAGATGACCATCATACTTTTACATTAGAACGATATAAAAAGTCAAATTACTTTTGCCGCTGTTAAATATTTTAACCGATTGATTGAGAATTAATCAATAAATAAGAAATTAGAAAAGAAAGAAATAGACATCTATTAGTCCTCTAGTTTCTTTTTATTTAGTTACGTTACAAAATAAGTAATATAATAACAAATTTATTGAACTAACTTTAGCTAGCTGCGACGTGCGATACTTTTAAGCCACCAGTGACTTGATTTAGACTTAATCATAAGAACAAATTTTATTGCCTATTTTTTTATATTTATAAAGTTTAACGCAAGGTCTTACAATTCGTAATATTTTATGCTAATATCAATCAGTGTGTGTTGTAGTAGTTATGTGAAATTATAAATAGCATTTTTATCTATGTATACAATAAAATGTTCGGTGAAGGTTCTATATCAATTAACCATTTGTTCCGATATCATCAAATTTCTTCGTGTGGATCTGCAAAACCAGATTTTCTATCTTGAGCGTCGTGAATATTCATACATATTATAAGTTAATTGATGGCTTATATGTGGTAAATTGTGCGTGGATATACATATGTGGAAATATTATTAGGTTGTAGTATTCATTGTTATAACCCTTCTCGTAATTAAAAATAGGAAAAAAACTGGCGTGAGATTGGGACTGATAGTTGTTGTTATATATGTTTAATAAATAGGTGCATGCATGCATGCTTCTTTCAAACAAATTCATGGATACATTCTATTCATGATAACATACGTCAAGCTCTGTCGATATTCGTTCACTCTCCATCATCGTATGTATTTGTCGTTGCCTGGACATAGTTATATCGTATATATAATACACGTGGCAGAGCCATGCTTAGGCACAAATGAGCCAGCTCGACCTGTGCGATACCACGGCCTCATAGAAAACCGGTTGTAAAGCAACACTTGCGTTCCATTTCCCCGAAATTAGTAAGGTTTCCGGAGGCCCAACTCCCCCTCTCCTTTTCTGTTTCCCCTGACTCAGATGAGTCGACAGTATGCGACAAGGGTAAAGAGGAGGATGAGGAGATCCTTATCCTCCTCTTTACCCTTGTCGCATACCCTCATCCCCCATTAAACACAAAGGCGGGCAGCGCACTTACGACTCTCGTGTTGCTGGTGTCCATAGACGGGGTTGTCACTTACCATCAGGTGACCCGTCTATTCGTCTATCCCTTTATAATAAAAAAATATATATATGGGAACGTTTTCAGGTAGATCATTTAGCCAAGTCTATACTACTTATACTATAGTTTGTTGTTTGTCAGAGACTGTTTACGAAGTTGCAACGAAAAATTTAGAAACAATCTCTTTAAAACACTCTCTTAACCTTGGTGGATATTCTTAGATAATTAGACAATATTATTCTTTTGTTATCTAAACCTATAATAGTCAGGGTTCATAATAGTTTCGTCATCATTGAGTCTTAAAGCCACCAACAGGTTATTAATCCGATCTTGAGCTTAGTTTGATTTCTAATTGAAGTCTGAAAAAAGTGTTAATGTCGGACACGCGTAACGATGAATCGAGCCTTATTAAATAATTAATAACTCCTTATTATGATGAAGTCTTGTCACGTTCTGTTGCGTAAATTCCTAACGTTCGAAAAGTTATTATCATTAACAATGAGCATTGTGACCGCACGCTGTAGCTATGAAATTTGCAACACTGCAAATAACTGATTTTAGCATTGCCGCCGCCTCGAGACACGCCACATTGAAGACCTACAATTTAACTAATAATAGTATTGTTCCTAGTTTATTGCTTTACGAAAACAAGAGGTACGTAATATGTTACTTGTACTACGACAATACTTGAATACGACGTCGTATATAACAATAACAATTGTCTATGAATATTTAAATAAAACTTTATTTTTTTTTTAAATACGTTAAAAAAAAAACTTGTCACACTGGTTCGAAACATCAATATAATTGGTAACAACTGTATGAAGGTCGACATGATAAGTACGACCAGATTTATACTTTTCATAGCTTGGAGGCCAACGTCTGTTGAGAGATGGTATACATCACAAGAGGTGGGTCTACATGCCAAAAACCAAGTATGTATTAGAATGTTGCACGAATGGGCTGGCCCTACCAGTGCGATACCACGGGCTCACAGAAAACCGGTTGTGAAGCAACACTTGCTTTGCATTTACCTGAAATTATTTTTATTTATTTATTTATTTATCTCTTTATTGTACGCCATAAAAGTAATGGAAAAAAATACAGACATGATTGCATGTATTACGGTATAACAATTGGCGGTCTTATCACTCATGGTGATTTCTTACAGACAACCTTTATACGGATATTATTAGGGGGTAGTCTAAGGTGTACTGCTCTAACAACTTAATATATGTAATTATTTTGATATATAATACTAACATATAAGTAAATAAATGTATACTAATCAATACATAATATATATATATATATATAAATAGGAGCATACATAGTGTTTATAATGACAAGAAGTAGTTCACCACTTGCTTTTTAAATATTATGAATTTCCAGTGGTAAATTATTCCACAGCCTGACTGCTTGCACCGAGAACGATTTGTCAGTGAATTGTGTGGTATATCTAGGCATTTACAGCTCCAAATTCTCTGACGATCTCAGGTTTATGCAATGTGTGTTATGTAAGAGCTCAAAACGTTATTTAAGATAAGAGGGAGTATGTGGATGAAACAGAGTACCAGCATAGAAGAGAAAGAATATGAACATTCTGGCGAAGGCGTACAGGTAGCCATTTGAGCTTTGAACTATACTGTGAGATATGATAATATTTCCGTAACCCGAATATGAATCTTATGCAGACGTTTTGGAGTCGCTCAAGTTTGTTCAGTGAGGTTTCCGCAGGCCCAATTCCCCCTCGCTGTTTTTGTGTGAAAATTTCCATTTTAATTTAAGACAAGCCCGAAACGCATTTTTGAACGAAGTTAATTTAATGTTCAATTAAAGTTGTATAATTTGCATAATATTAGTACTGCGATCGTACACTTGCAAGATAATATTAGGAAGTACGAATATTTTACTGGATAGGGGACAAACGAGCAGACAGGTCACCTGGTGATAAGCAACCATGGACAATCGCAACTCAAGAGTCACAAGTGCTTTGCTGGCCGGTATTGCTGCTTAGGTAGGAGTTCTCTCTTTTCTTGAAGGTTTGAGGTCGTATCGGTCCGGAAATATGGCAGGAGTGGCGACACTTTGTTCCACAGGATGGTTGTACGAGGTAAAAAGCTTCTGGAGAAGCGCACAGTGGCGGAGTGAAAATTATCCAGGTGATGGAAATGGAAATTTCGTGCATGTCATTCAAATCATGTGGAATGTTTGTTTAGGACGATGGCGGTATCCTGCGGCCGGTATAAGTCCGAACAATTCCTCTGAACACTCCCTATGATACAAGCGGTAGAGAATGCAGAGCGAAGCGATCCATGATGCGAGTCGCTCTCCGTTAAATGCAAAAAAATAATAATTTTGAAGCAGATGATCGCTGTATCAAGTTATAAGCATATCTACTTATTGGTATTTTCCAAAAAAACGCTCCAAAACTTGTCATCTTTATCATAGGACTCAAGTTACGAAGGTATATATATAGTCTTATCTTTCAAAACACACAAAATAACACTATGATAACAATGTGTGTTTGACAAGTTCACTATATATTATGTTGCATACATATATGTATGTTTATTGTTGATGCTTAAATAAACAACCATAAATAAATAAACAGTTCCTCATATTGGTCAACCATTTTGGTTTCTTACTTGATCCTTTCACATCTCGTGATTCACCGACATTTCGGAGGTACGTGCATTCGCACAGTTAACGTTTTGACCTCATCATTTTTGTTTCGTAAATAACTTTAACGTGTACAAAGGTTTTTATAAATTTCGTTTGTAAAACTACTCTAGAAAAAAAAATCTCGATAACATCTTCTGAGACTGAGGCTAATTATAATTAAATGAATGCAATTATCAAAATGTAATGAAATGTTAACAATGTCATTACAACACTACTGCTTATCTTGCCCTGAATAAACTGGACTTTGTTTCATAAATATAATACAAACTTTGTTCTGCAGTAGACAAACATTTTGCATAAAGTATTCAATTGTATGTAAGCATAATTATATAATAAGCATTGATTAAATGGTTATTACCTATTTCAAGTTTTTCCTACCACTGATAGGCAAAGTGTGAAAGATAAAGTCAAGATTAGTGAAGGAACATATTATCCACTTTCGCTTTCCGAGTATGACGAATCTATTCACAGGTGGTTGGTCCCTGTTATGACGGCTCGTTCGCTCCGACATGTTTGTTCTCATAAGCGTCTGCGCAACCTCTTCAAACATAATTACAATATACACTTTCATTGAACTAGCACCGGGGAATAATTAATAAATTGCCATGTATTTAATTTTTTGTGTAAAAAGTTTGATGACTTAGAATTGATTGCGATTTAATTGAAATGATCTGAAAATTTTATGAATACTTTTATTTTATGCAGATTGCTATTCAATTGTATTATATGTAGGTTATAGCAGATTATATGAATTACTGTTTGTAATAATGTTTGCATGTAGTTTTTTAATAGTTGTTGTGTGTTTCTCTGTTGAGTACAATAGATACACCTATTTCTTCCGTGGGTGTCGTAAAACGTGACTAAGAGAAGGGACTGATACCTATCTGACAGTATGTATACAGTGAAAAAGTTACCTACGTTAAAATCAATCAAATTTTCTTTTTTTAAGACAACTCCAGCTTTAGGAATAATTCCCGTGTAGCGGGGGCTTTACAAACATTCAATCAACGGACACAAAGAACAACAAGACTCGGGACTATTACATGTGGATCACACAAATTGTAGTCACGTGTGGTAATCGAACCCACGACCTCTGCTTCAGCAGTCAGGGTCACCAATCATATGACTAACAGGCTAGCTTATATCATTCGAACAGCCTTAATGAAACTAATATCAGACCAATACAAACACAGACTATTAAAATATCATACATAGTGTCGGGAAAATAAACTTACCAATCTTTGTAAATAAATTGACAAAGAGTACGTCTAATTAACATAAATATTACCAAGTCTTCTTAGAACAGTTTGTCATTAGTAAGTGTAACACTTACAGATGAAAAGATGTCCTGTGTTAGAAATACGCAATACGCTGGAAAGGAAAGTCTTGACGTTCAGAAATTATGTAAAACACTGTACACGCAGCTGATAAGTTTCTGGATCCAATTTTTTAATAAATTATGTAAGTATATCCACCACCACGTGAATGATTAAAGTTGTATTACTGTCGTATATGTGGTTGGGCGGTGGTTTCTACTATCTCTTTATGAATACAGGCGTGAATGTGTGAAATGTGTATGTATGTACGTATTAATCTATTTATCGATTAACTCACACTGTATTCAGGACAAGTTTGAATAAAAAATTGGAAATCCATTATTACTTTGTGTTATTTGTGTTAAATTTATTTGCACTGTATATTAAAGACTGATTTTTATTTGCAATGGCATGCGTCATCATGATTTCTAAGAAAATACAATTTAAAGTAATAAATGAAGTATATATTAAGTGTATAGAATCGTATTATATTCTCAGCTGTATATTTTATTTATAACTGGTTTGTTTCAAGATCAAATAGTAACTGATTTCATTTAAATTCAGAAATTATAGCCGGATCTAGATGATTTTACCTATTTTATATCTACTGTATTTTAATATATTAAACCAATTAGTATACACTTCAAATCGCAGCATCGCCACAAATTACAATAGTTAAAAAGTCAAGGTCTATCGACGCATGTTTAATAAGTCTACATATTTCTCACGATTTATCCGAACTGAAGTATTTCACGTAAGAGAATCATATAAAATTTTGCAACTATTCAAGAACGGTCTATTAACAAATTATAAGCTTTATGGATGTTTCAATAGTTCATCCGAAATTTGATATTAACCTTAATTACTTAAGCTAAGGAGTAGTTCATCGGTTCATTTAGATATTTAAATGTCATCACGTGTTGTAAAATTATAACGCATATTTCGTTTGCTTATATTTCCCAAACATTTCCATAAAATCTATTTTATGTAATATTATTCGATTATATTAATTTTACATACATAAGCTCACACCTGTAAGCAGAGGTGTATTAACACACAGTAACACAGTGTATTAATGATATATTTTCATAACTTACTGGCTCATATTTATTCTTCTTTATTTCTTTATATCTTCTTTATTCAAATATTGATGGTACTTCAACAATCCAATTATTGTTTACGATTTTAAACATAGTACATAAATAGGCATAGCTAACAGTTTTAGTGTTAACGCATTCTTTATGCTTAGAATTCCCTAATAAGTTTTCTTATGCTTTCTAAATATTTATTTTATGAGTGTATAATTTATTTTACTTCATTTGAATGTATGGGCAAACGCAACGTAAGTAAAATTAATCAAAGTAGAAAGATTAAGCTAATATCTGAATAATCTGAATACGAGTAAACCCCTGCTTGGGTTAATACTGCATGTATACAATTTGGAGAAATTAAGTCCCTCAATACTTCAGGGGGTTTACGATGATAGTAAAGCATTTATGTCTAATTAATCACGGGTTCTTTTAAAAGTACCGAGCTGGTTAACTTCTAATAATACATCTTTCTCTTTGTCTACTACCGTAGAGTAGCTAAAAATCAAATATCTCAACTTTCAAGCCATCACACAACTGTCGGCCCACGATACCACCGATAATATGTAGAAAGTATTGTTTCACGCGTGTAGAACAACTGTAATTCTGAACAGAACATTTTCAATAAAAGCTTTAATAACCTTAAAAATCTGGATGGCGGTTTGTGTCATTATTCTCTGCTTTAGTTTTATAATTTTAACAGTGGTAGAGCAATGCTTAGACATGAATGGGCCTGCTCGATCGATGTGATACCACGGTCTCACAGAAAACGGATTGTAAAGCAATCTTACGTTGCATTTAATCGAAATTAATGAGGTTTCCATAAGCCCAACTTCCCCCTCCCCCTCACCCTCCGTATAATTTTCCCATCTCCCCATCCCCCTATCCCCTTTACCCTCCCCGCTTCGCATCGCCCAATCCCCTTTACCTTCCCTTCTCTGTCCTCCCACCTTTCCTCTACCCTAAAAGGTGGACAGCGCTCCTGTGAATCTTGGGTTGCAGGTGTTCATGGGCGGCCCGTCATCATATCAGGTGACCCGTCTGCTAATTTGTCCCAATATGCTTTAAAAAAACTCTAAGGCCAACAACTCACTTACACTCTTGAGTTGCAGGTGTCCACGGACTGACCCTTCTCTTTGTCTGTCCCTCTATATTATAAGAAAATAAAAAAAAATGCACTCCGGGAGTGCCGACAGAAGTGAAAACTTATTTAGATATTTTTTAGATGGGTACTAGGGTTATTGGGTTATTGGGTAATGAATGGCATTTTATTTATGAATTGTATTTTATTAATTATTAGAAACTTTAAAATACATTTAATATTATTTTATGAATCATCGTTAACAATTTCGACAACTCTTGTATCATTATCATTAAAATGATTACAATCTAAAATATAAACTGTAGGTTCATGGTAAACCTAAAGTAGGAAATAAACAATGTTGATTCGAAGTTATTTAAATATCTCGCGAATACCGCATCAATTGTACTTTTATATCTCGTTGTGCTAATATTGCGTTGATTGGACATATGCGTCTCGTAACGGCGTCGCGAGTCCATAGATTATATCTCATCTAAAAATATGCGTACCGCGCTAAAAGTTTTCACTTCAAAAAAATAAAAATTATAGCCAGTTGGATGATAAGACTAAATTCACTTTAAAAAAGTAGACAACCGACATCGATGCGTCTATATTCATATTTAAGACTTATATGGATGCCATTGCCAGAACTGGACCAAATTGAAATGGGACCACGGAGGAAGCACCGGCTTTCTATTAAAAAAGTCATCAAAATCGGTTTACATAGTCGATAGTTCTTAGGTAACAAACATTTAAAAAAATGCAGTCGAATTGAGAACCTCCTTCTTTTTTGGAGTCGGTTGAAAAAGTAAAGATTGTTAAAAAAAAATATAATTAATCTGGTTTCTGTATTTATAATTATCTCGTCATATGATGCTCAAGGTTCTTCAAGGTTACGCAGATGATATATTTACCAAGAAAAAATAATAATTTTATTCATATATTCTGCGTTAAAAAACTAAATTGATAGGACGTTACTGATTTAATTTAGATTTTTGAATGACCAATCAACAATTCTGTCTTGATGGGCTTAATTAAATAATTTTAGATCAGTTTGCATTTGTCATTAATTTTAAAATCCTGACTATTTTAGCCTCAAGCTGTAAGCTGCCTGTATTATTATTAGTCACTGTATATTTTGAATCTCATTTTTTTTTATTTTAAAGGGGACACACGAACAGACAGGTCACCTAATGGTAAGTGACAACCGCCGTTCATGGAAAGCTGCAACTCAAGAGTCGTAAGTGCGCTGCCAGCCTTTGAGGGTTATGCGGGATGGGGAATGAGGGTAGGGTAGATGAGGGGAAGGAAAAGAGAGAGCTTGAGAGAGTGAGAGCTTTATATGAGGCCGTGGTATCGCACCGGTCGAGGCTGCCCAATCGTGAAAATATCACAGGTGAGCGTTGGTTTGTTTATTATAATATATGTATATTTAAATAAAGTAACATTATACCTCTTCGGGGATGAGTGTATGTATGTAACATATGTGTAGTTTCATTTCCATCTCATATTAAGCATCAACATAACTTATATACCTTTTTCATACTCAGCACTTAAATGTAGATGTCTCGATAAGGAAATTGAACATTCATATAAACTATAAACCTACTCAATTCATCTATTCATTTTCAATACGATATTACGATATTGGTAAATCATAACAAATAAGCAAACTACGTTTGGTCAGACTTCAGAGTTAGTTTAATGACAATATTCATTGTTAAGTTTTGTTCTAATGTGGAATAAAGCACTGAGCTGAAATAATAACGGTGAGTAGCTGAAGTAACGCTGAAGTAATAACAGTAATACATACAAAGTGGTGCTTTGATGCTTCTAGAATTTTCCTTAACGTTTTTGGACGTTTTGTTTCAGAAGGAAAGAACACGCCTATTCCTAAAAAAAATATTGTCGCATGAACATTTATGATTAAACTGTTAATAAACGCCTACTAAATAAAGGATTTTGTTTATTCAAGTTAATACCCTCTAATTAACAAAAATTGTTATTAATGTTATCTAAGTAGATATCTCTATTTATATCATCAATTGTTTTCAGACGTGTGCCATAACATTTATTGATAAACAAGTCGACACTGAATATTTTACTTGCAGTCAACTATAAGCTGAGTTTTTTGAAACCGCTTACTTGAGAACAATAAATTAAAATAACCTTCGATGTGTCCATATTAAGAGGCTTTAAACGTTAATGTCAAGCGAGTCGTGTAGTCTTTAGTTTAATTATTAATAGATTGAAAAGCTTTATAGAATTACTAGAACAGAGACCTTTTTAAACTGTTGACTTAAAAGATGTCACGTTTTGTTTAAAAATAATTTAGATGGTAGCAACTCTTGTGTAAAGATCAAAGTTGAGTGTTGCAAAATACGATGGCGTGACCCCAGGCCTGTACCCACATAAGTCAATAACATTCTGTAATAATTACTGCCTTACTAAATCACGCTTGTTCTTATATTTCAATAGAATTGAATATAGCAGACTATTCCTTAACCACTACAAGATATTATTTTTTTGATATTGAATTTGTTAAATATAATTTTGGGTAGCAGTGGACTGCAGTAAAGACTAGTCTAAGATATCGGACTGTTATCTATCAGACAGTATATACAGTCATACAGTGCCCGGTTGACGCTAATAGGCTTGTCTCCTATTACGTTAGTGGGACCAAATTCTAATTGTCAAGATGCGGATGTTTAATACACCGCACGCAGAGGTGTATTAAATATACACACCCCTTATAGGATACAGACGTGAGATGTATGGGCTATACGGTAACTGCAGTGTCTGAATGTAATCTTTTGCAGTAGCCGAGTGTTAACCTCTTTTATGTCAGGTTTCCTGAGTACCTACACGAGAGTACACTTCTGTATCTTATGCCACTATTCTTTCGATTTAACTATCGAGGAAAATAAACGTTATTAACATGCATTTTTTTTTTTTTTTTTTTTTTTATACTATAGGGGGACAGACGAACAGACGGGTCACCTGATGGTAAGTGACACCGCCGTCCATGGACACTTTCAACTCAAGAGTCGCAAGTGCGCTGCCCGCCTTTGAGGGTGATGAGGGATGGGGGATGCAGAGAGCGGAAAGAAGAGAGGAAGGATGAGGATATGGAAAAAAGGAGAAAGGAGATATGGGAGAGAAAAGGGGGAGGAGGAATTGGGCCTCCGGAAACCTCACTCAATTCGGGGAAATGCAACGCAAGCGTTACTTCACAACCGGTTTTCTGTGAGGCCGTGGTATCGCACCGGTCGAGCCGGCCCATTCGTGCCTAAGCATGGCTCTACCACTGAAATACTTTTTATTATAGGATGTGTATTAATACTCTATTTTATAACAGGTATCACTACAAAGGCTGCTGCTTCATTGACAAAAGTGCAGAGAATTAATTCAAGTGACTCTAATCACGATATTGGTTAAAATTGAATATTCATTATCTACCGATTTACTTACAATTGGTAAGTCGGTCTAAATTTATCTATCATTGTTCTGATGCGGGCGTTTCTCACGGAAGGTTTGCACGCGTCTCCCGTCACACTTACCTACATTGTGTAGTTACGTAGGATGTGTAGTAAATTTTAGTGTACTTTTATTTGTTATTTGTGGCATTTACATTGGTGTATAACAATGAACCGCAAAATACAACAAAATGACTTAAACGACGTCGTAAGCCTACTTTGGCTACAGATACCTATTGAGCTGCAATTTATTTTAGTGTACTGAAAGTTGTAATGATAAATTTATCGTAATCTCATTTGAACTGTTTGGAGCTTTTATGATTTTTCGAATGATGTCAACATCTCTAGCTACTAGCTAGTTAGTCTAATAGATGTGTTTATTTCTTCAATATAAAAGAAAAAAAAATACAATTTCTCTAACTTGCAAAGTAAGTATTACTCAATCGACGATTACCAAACGATTACAATTACGATCTCATTGTTTGACTTTGACACGGGGGTAAATGCGTGAATTACCATATTACCCAGTAACCTGTCTAACGCTTTGTAATCAAAGTAGCGGTGTGTCAGCGGTACGATAATGTTACGTAACAGACACGTAACATCTCCACTTTCGCTCCGTTGCTCGACCTCTGACATTACTTCGATGACCGACTGTCTTAGAACATTATTTTTGTGATTTATGTGATAACTTGCATTAGAAATGGTTAGGGCGTTCGGGGAAGAAAATTTGGGGACGTGTCCCAGCATTGTTTTGGTGACTCATATTACAAAACTGTCGGTTAAAAGCTCCGTTAGTGAAGTAAACAATGAAGCTCTTCTTATTAATTTAGAAGTCAATTTGGTCTACTTGAGGCATATTTATTAAGTTGTGATATAGCCCAACGAATCCTTAAGTTACTTGATGATGATACGCTTATTAGTAATTAGATATATGTATGTAGGTTAGAGTACCTGAAGTAATGTCAGTACGGTAATGAAATGTAAGTAAGTAATATATTGAAAACTCCTGTTTAATTTTCGTCATCTTGATTATCTTGATCCTAAGACCTAAAATACTTATAATGAATTAAAGCAAGGACACGTAATTTTACCTTATTTGGCAACCAATTACACGCTATACGGTTTTAATGAGATGACTATTGCGTTCGCTTAAGTTAACAACAGTGACCAAAAAAACAAAAAAGGTACATGTTTGAAAAAAAAGATATAATAAAAAAATATATTTAATAATGGTGCCATATTTTTAAAATGTGTCAATATCGTTGTTATATCTCACTTAAAAACGTTGTCACTGCGAATTTGATTTACTTATTTGTTATTATATTGTTGTTTAATAGTTTTTTTATGTTATGAAGATCTATTGCTTTCTTTTTGCTATTTGTAATGCATATTTACTGCTGAAATGAATAGCAGAAGTGGAAGTATATTACATATTATACTCGTAGAGTTCGGGAGCCGCCTATGACAATATAAACGAAAAAAATGTGGTTCTCTTTAGTAGACTTAGTCTAATTCATTGTACATCATAATATTCTTTATTTTAATTATATAGTTATATACTATACACCATGATATACCACCTGATCTGTTTTATATTTTTTCGAACCATAAATTTCTTAGTAAAGTTGCGTACTAATTGCAAAACAATATGGCGCTTTGACAGGCTCGTTCAGCGGGCTCAAATTCCACTTTTTAATAAACAAAAAGAAATCAAATTTACAATCCAACGACGGGATTTGACTTTGCTATAAATAAAAATGTAAAAATGTTGATCGTAATAAATAACATATGCAATATATCTATAAAAACCACCACTAATAATAATATTAGTGGTGATTTTTATAGAATATGATTGAAGAATAAATACGATTAATAAGTTGAACTTCTGACACGTAATACTGCGTTGTAGCTATTATCTGACTTACATCGCTAGGGATCCCTGTCAGAGGTAAATGAATAGGGAATTATTTAAAATATGCACATCTCAAAAGTAACTTGCATAATATTATCATTTTATGAGAAGAGCTTTGTATTTATTCAATATCATAGGAAGTAATTAGTTTCCGAGTTATGTCGACAAACTGCGCCAAACTACAACTTAACACATCTGTTAGGTAGGCATTGTAATAGTGATATATGACACATAGTACTATCTTTAACATTGAAGATTTGAATAATATTTTTATTGAACATTACTTGTTTAATTTTGAGGTAATGTTATGTGTTGTAATCATATTAATAAAGAATGACCATTCAAGAGTGTAATATGGGTTCTAGACCAGGGATATATGCTCTTATTTTGTATAATATGCCGATGATACAAACATATATCCACGCCTGTAATTCCAATTAGAGATTACCCCAGTCTGAGGTATTTAGTTCCAACTCGTATATTGAATATGTATAACACATATGAATATAGGTAATAAATACACATGCATAAAACAATTTGACTGTAAAATCATAGAAAAAATATAATATTGTATAGATTAATAATGATAATAAAACAATAAACGTGTAGTTTGACATTTTCCTCAAATGGTGTACACTAAAAAAGTAAGAAATAAGTATAATGCTAAACTGTTTTTTGTTCTTATTGTAATGACACATAGTATTATTTATCAATAAAATTAACATAACCAATTAAACTATAAAAAATGTGTAGTTAGTAATTACATAATTCTTTTTAATTAAACCAAGTTTTGATATATTTTTGTGTTAAATTTGTTACATAATAGTTTTGAAGGTCACACCCATAGCTTATTGCAACATTTATCGTCAATACCATCTATCAACATAAATATCTACTTATTTATTGTGCAATTTTTATTATACAATCGTCAATATTAAAAGATCCAAAATTAAAATTGAGTATTTGTATATGTAATATTAAATGTGTTATATATGTACGCTAGTAGAATAGAATTATTTTTTGTATGCCATATACTTAAAGTTCTTCGGGTAGCCTGTGCAAGTGGTTACAAATAGTACATACATAGTAGTACGTAGTACATGATGGATTTATAAACTGGCTGATTGATAGACTGCCTATATACGAAAAATACACAGGTAAAATAGATTTAGTCTTTAGCTACTAGTTTTTCCTAGGGTCTTCGAGAAGTATGTTGTTTTTCAGCCAGCCGCAACTGGTCAAACAAGTGATAAATAATCGGTTCATCGTGTTTAAAAAGACCATAGATTTTTTATTCATACATCTAGGTGGTTAATTATGCAACTTAGCTAGTCTAGAGGACATCTTGAACCGACCATATTCTAGCGGGTCTGGGTCGTGTGAAAATAGAATTATGAATTGTCGCATGCTGATATATCTTTTTACCACCGCTAACAGAAGTGTAGAATCTGATATATAATTGTTAACAATAATAAATGGTATAAATAACAATAAACTAACACAGTGACCCGCTCAAAGACAGGACTGACTGTCGCATATCGTCGAGAAATAATACAGGAAGATTCATTGATATGTTTTAGTATAAAAATGTACAAGCTTCTGTTGATGGCTATGTTTAATAATATATTGCCATGACATTATGATATAATAATAATCGCGTTGAGCAATTTAAAATAAAAATCATATTTTTTAAAATAGGTTACAGTGATAATATTTAAATTATTTGTTTTTGTTTTCGATGTATAGTTTTCAGTTGACCTGGCGTGGGAATTAAAAGTTTAATCTATCGTTACTCGTATAATTCTAATATAAAGTTTTAGTTGATATTATATAAAGTTAATCTATATAATTAGATGACACGGTGTTGGTAATTTTCCAAAGTCCTCCATTATTTACTGTTACTGGTCAGAATGACTGCACAAACGTGCGACTAGTTAGAAAAATATTGTACTAAATAGAAATATGAGATTATATTTGGGATCTTGTATTATTTTTATGCATAAATTATACATTACATGATTTATTAGATATGTTTAGTTTGTGACTACGACCAGTTTAACCTGACCAAAACGTATCCAACGCAATCCAAAGATAACTCTTTAATTTAGTAAATACATATAAATTTATAATTTACATAAACATTATAAAATTTTCTTACTATATGCATCATCTCCTTGCACGTGATAATGAGAAAAGTAAACGTTTGCGGGATACAAAGATGAGGGGTATGGACCGCGGTCGGTCCAAAGTTGCATACACGGCTCTAACTATAACAAGTGTCGAAAAAAAGCTTTGTGACACTTTTTCGGTCCCGCTCAAATCCGCTCAGAGCTTAGCGATAACAAACTTCGTTGCCATAATTGTAATTAAATTATACGGGTATAGGTAAATCTTGAAAGGTATAAACATGTATTAGATGAATATTATTATTGATATACATATATTAATTTAGGGATAGTTAACATTTACTTTACAGACGCTATGTTATAACGGTATTTGTATTCTTTTCATCATTTGTTATACCTACTTAATATTATCTTATCTATAAGAAACTAATTACTGCGAGACTATTTTTTGATTCTTATAATAATAAGTAATAATGTTAAAAGCTCTACACATTACGTTACAAATCTAAGAGCAGGAGGCAAATATGTAAATAAACAGTTAACATTGACATTCAAAAAATTTACCACATTTATTTTATAACCACAAATAAAGTCTTTGTTTTATTTTTCACAGGTTCCATGCTGCAGTCTCTCTCACCCGCACCGTAAATACTATCTGTCTAATAACTTTTCATATACATATTTTGTTTCATGTAATTGAATACGTCTTCGTGTAAAATTTGTATGTGGAGGTTATACCGTCTATTATTAGTAATTTAAAGTAAGAGAAAAGTATACAATATGTTATTTTGCAATTACTACTAATGTTATGTAGTTAGAGTCTTAGCTAATCAAATTTAAATTTTTAAATAGTCGCAAATGACAAATGAGGCACTGTTCTGTCATCATTACGCTAGTTGCCAGAAGCTCCCGCCGCCCGCGACGCCCGATACATTGTACTATTCCACAGCCCATTGTTCAAAGCAACTATACAAGTTACCGCATCAACGAACGCTATTGACAGAACACAATTATTCTACTATTTATTATAACTCAGGCACTTTATTAACGAGGTCTGCGTTATACAAAAAAACCAATAACTTTTATTTTCATTTACCATCACATTCACAACATGTACTTAAATTAAAATTTTGAATTTTATCGAAACATATTTCTTTAGTTTCGTAACAGTTACGTTACTTAAAGAAAACCATTAATCCGCATTAAAACTTTTTCTTTTATGGTAAGTAATTGACCCTCTTTTTTAAAACATTAAAACAATGTTAGAATTAAAACTTTCGTTAGTTACATTCGTATTTATTTAAGTATACGGTTTTATCGCCCGTATGTATTTCGGGGATAACCGACTAAATAATAAAGTAGGTCTAGCCGAGTAGTACCTACTCCTTGAGAAAGGTCTCCCGTCAGGACCAAAACTAGTCGGGCATCTCCGAAATACACACGTGAGTCAAAACCGTTTATTTAAAATAATAATAAAATGTTGTACATTGTTTAAGAAACACATAATAAACAAATTTTGTAATGAAAAAATCATTGTTTTTACAGCATATGTACCTTTCGCCATCATCCCACAATCCATTACTCAGTATAGTAGTCATAATTTTGTTTTTTTTTTCTCAATATATAAAACAAAAATCTTTAAGCTAGTAATAAATTATGTAGCCTATAAGTAAACTGTTGACGTAGTGATGAGAAGCCGCTACTGTCCGATATGCACACAAGAGGTGGACCATTGTTGCATAGCTACAAGCATATCTCAGATCTCAGACATTTAATGAAGTCCGTTGTACGCATAGCTAAGTAACTAGAGAATGCAGGTCACTAGTGCCATCAGATTTACAGATTCCATTTTAAGATGTACTTGGCCTCTTTTAAACAAATGCAAAGAAGAATTTTGTAATTTTTTAACTGTTCAAGCCGTCCTGAAAGGCTGGCGTATGTGTAATATTAGTAGTGTTTAAATGAATTGTAATTTTTGTAGCTTATTTGGCCTAAAACCTTGGCTGGAGGATAAGCTAATCTATTGTCGAAACAATATAAAAACCGTATCTTAATTACCCCGTTTTCCATTATTCTATCTAAATAATAATGTAGGTGTGACGAAACGTTATCCAGTTTACAGATAAATAATATGAAACTGGTTGATAGTTAGTGACATCTAAAATATCCTGAAGTTATGATGACTTCTGAAAATTTTTTTAATTTTTAGATCACCATTTATTTTGTTACATTTACATTATTTTAAACTCTGATATATTTTTCAAATAAAAAGCTTTTAAAATGTTAATATATGTATAATACAATTTATAAAACTAGGTTTTCTTAATGATGTCAATAAAAAAATAAAATGTTGAAATTAAATACTGCAAAATAATTCACAATATATAATTATATAATAACAATTCATAATATGTTAAAACATTCTATTGATGAATTATAGAAGAACAGAACAGGTATAATGTTTACAAATAGAAACTTGCTAGACTCTTCAACCGGTCTGAGTCCAGGGCTTGACCTTCGCAGCTTTCCATCAGAAAACCTTCTAAATTAACTTAATAACACACACATGTGTAAATTCAGTTTACCTAAAGATATTAATATTTGCGATTTAATTATTAATATATTATTTCTCATCGGATCAGTTTTTTTTGTAAGTTGAGACTAGCTTGGAATTTAATTGTTTTAAATGTTTTAATAACTTAATGTTTTCTTTGGAAGGCTGGAGCTGATAGGCTGACGATGATAATGAAAATCACAAATTCTAACCTTGATTCTCGATCTGGTTATTTTTTAATTGCTTATAAATTTACATTTGATAATCTTAAGAAAATATTGGTTTTCGTTAAATACTTACTGCTTTGACGGCATTATTTCAATATACGTGTTAAACATTTTTACGAGTACTGGTGAAGATAATAAAATATGGTATTTTTATCTTTATATACTGCTTAGACATTGTGAGAAGGAAAAACACACCCGGCACATAAAAAGTCAATCAAAAAATGAATTCCAAATATAAACACCATGACATTTTAGTTTTATTTAAAAAAGACGTTGTGTTAATGGAGTTTCTTCATTATTACGTATAAGATAGGCATAGTGTACGAGTCAGTTTGTTCCCACGTAGAACTGAGATAGCTCAATCGGTTTATACAAACTACTCACGAGAAGGTTATTTAAAATCTCACGTGGATAGCCTTACTATAAGAAATAATATGTAATTAATACCCGTTGTCGTTGTTATTCGCTTGTTGAGCACTTTTGGAAGGCACAGAGTTAAGTAATAGTTACGGTTTAACTAATTTAACCCTGCCTAAGGTTATTCAACGAGAAGGAGTATACTCATTCATAATTAAAGCCTAACAAATAATTGAAATTATAAATAATCCCTACTAATATATTAATGTTAATGTAAGTTTGTTTGTTAGTTTACCCGCCGAAACTACTAAACCGATTATCATAAAACTTTGTACTCATATACTCAAATGTATTAGGATGGACATAGGGTACTATACTATATATATGTTTTTTACGAAGGGTATTTGGCACATATGATAGTTTGTCAAAAATTTTGAAAATCTAGTAACTTCAACGCATTCTAGCATTCCAGTAAGGGACTCAATGCGAGCGAATGCGAATAACTATCAGACTATGCATTAATATAAACAGAGAATCTATGAAATAATAAATAAATAATGAGAATAACAAATAGCAATCTTCTTTTACTTAATATACATTTCTTATATACAATATACATACATACATACATATACTCACGCCTTTATCCAAGAAGGGGTAAGCGGAGGCGTAATTAACCCCCCATTTTGAGGATTATAAATTTATCCCTATACGTAATAGGGGCAAGCCTATTGCAGCCATCCCCGGGCACTTCTGGGAATTAGTAAATACGTAAATATTTTGTAGTGCTGCACCATTCCATGGTCTCACCAAGCGAATAACAACAAACAAGGGTATTAATTACATTATTAATACTCGACGTCGTTGTTATAGAACAACTCTTAAAAATCGAATAAAACTAAATAAAATCAAGTAGTTGTCAAACATAATTTAGTTTAACTCTATAAATAGATTTATTAAAATGTATTGAAATACATATGTGAGTAGTTGTTTGCTGGATAGGTTAATCTATGTAGAGCTTATAGATGCAGTTGCATTTGTACAGATGTTTGTTTATTCAACAAGAAATATAATAATAAGAATAACTCGATACATCTCACACAAGGCCGTCTGATCCCAAACCAAACAGAGCTTGTTCTAAACTAGGTAACTAGCAAGCTTGCACTAAATACATATATATATTATATATATACATATATATATAATAGATAAATTACACCCAGACACAGAACAAATGATCATTACTCATCACACAAATATTTGTCCTAGGTGGGAATCGCACCCACGACCTCTGGGTTAGCAGTCAGGGTTACTAACCGCTAGACCCCCAGGCTAGTCATAATGATCACAGGTATGGTACATAATATACAAAATATAAAATTAAATAACGTTAATACGCTTTTCATGTGTGTAACGTTTGACAAACGAATCCTTATTAGCTATGTGCCGTTTGATAATATATATGTAATATGTTTATTATTCATCACACGATCTCCAACGCATCAATATCTTGATATAAGGTCGAGCACGTTTAAGCATAACATAATGCATTTATTCGTGTAAAAGATTTTCATGTTCTGTCAAATTGTTGTAACTACAATATACAACTATAAGCGTTTCACATATCGCAATACTAATTGTAATATATTCTTTAACAAAAAAAAAACATTGGCTGCAGCTATTTTATTGGTGTGATATTGGGTTGTAATGTAGTTAAAAATAATCATTTTACTACAGCGTGGATGAATTCTGTTTAAAAAAAAAAAAACTTCTTGCATATTGCCTTCTGCTGAAGCTTGTAAACCCTTGGGTACGGCTTCAACGGTTTTTAGCGCGTCCGATGCCACATCATGCATGGACTTTTTCTTTTGGCTATCCTAAGAAATTTACCTAAGGATGTTTTTTTATAATCGACTACTTAGCATTGCTAGTGAGAAAAAATTTAATAGATTTTTTTATGAACGTAGTAAAATGTAATGAACACACAAACACACGAATGTTAACATTCTCTGTTGGCTACAAATTAAAGTGTGGTATTTTATAATCTTCCATTTAGTGTGTTTAATGACTAATATATACCTAATGGAGGTTTTATGGTAATTTTTGTAACGTCTACAAAATGTACAAAACTAAATGATTTACTAGACATTTTATAACATGTTTATATATTTCGTAATAAGTGCAAAATTCATATATAATTCATAGATTCAAAGACGTATAAAATATATTAGATCATACGTACATATATAAGATATGTCAATTGATATATGACATGTGTAACGCGAGACTAAATCTCTCTAATATTTATAATAGTTCACTCGACTCATAGCAATATTGTCGCGATCAAGTCCCGATTTTTTTATCTTAAATATATAAAAGTCTCGAAAGTTTAATAATCGGACTTCACAAAAGTAGACAACCGACTTCAATGCGTCTATCATAAAAATTAAGACTAATATGATCTTGTCATGGATGCCACTTTCATAACTGGACCAAACTCTCATCTAACTACCCTTAAAGTACATTCTTTCCAATAAAAAAAGAATCATCGAATATTCGTCCATTTTTCGCGCACATCCTTAAAGCAGGACTTATATGGTATTCTCATGGATTATGTTGTCAGAACTGGCCCAAATTACACCAGCTTTCAAATAAAATAAAAACATTCGAAATCGGTTCACCTAGTCGAAAGTTCTGAGGTAACAGGCATAAAAAATATACAGCCGAATTGAGAACCTCCTCCTTTTTGAAGTCGGTCCAAAAGGAGGTCGGTCTAAATATATATGTATACATACGGAGAAAAATTTCAGTCACGGCAAATCCAAGGTCGCTTTTCAGTGAGTAAAGCTTGTTTTCTTTTTAGAAAAATAGATTTTCCTCGGTGTCCCAATTGGGAGTCAAATAGAGCATCCATTACATTCTAATTAATAGTTATTCGATTTAAAGATAGTAAAGTTGGTTGGTTGGTCAGTTCATATAGAAACTAAACACACATATAATCCTTTTTGTTATTTTCATTAAATAAAATTAGTTTTTACTAGAAATAATACATTCTTGTAAAACATGTAAACCACCGCTCCTGCCTAAAGATTGTTTCATTTCAAACGCACTATAACTACACGTTCTATCGGATGGTAATGAGCGTTAGCTCGTTGATGTCTTTTTGATAGGCGCGCATGTGTTAAATTACAAATTTTGTATTTACTGTTTTGAAATTATTTATATATGACCTGATATTTTTTTTCCTTATATGTACATTTTTTAATGGAAATCTGATTTTTTTTTCATTTATTTTGTACAAAATATTAAATACTTAACAAATAACTATATTTCAAATAAAAAATATATAAAATAGTTGTAACGTTTGTTAATATGTTTCATAAGTACTCACCTTGTATACAAGAAAGTCAAGCCACCACGTCTCACACACACAAAATTCTAAATTCAAATATATAATGTTCGTTAGTCGCGCTTACGGGGGTCAGAGTGCGCATGCGTGTGACCGCGGTGTCATCCCGCGACTCGCGCGCTCGCTCAGTGAAAGTGTTTATATAGCCTTTTAGTTGCAAGCGTGCACGCTGTGACGTCACACACACATTGGATGCAATGGATTTATGGGCGCCCGAAACAATGACATGAACTTTGGGTGAAGCTTCAGAAGTTATTTTTTAATGGCTCTAGGTAGGTATAAAAGCCCAGACTGTTTGGCAATGACATATATAAAGTCTGATTGCACAAGCATCTAAGTACCCTGTATGTGTGAGTATGTTTGAAAATTCTGGTGGTCGTAAAACGTATGTTTTGATTGGACTTCATTGTTTGTGAAGATTAATGAAGACTTGTATGATGAATGTTGTATTCATATATTTATATTAATTAGCTATTAAGATTCACGAATTAGTTCTACATATTTAATCTTTAACATTAATATACTTGTACTTATACGAGTTAAATATGTGATTATAAAGACACTTACGGGTAGCGTAGAAAGCAGCAGGCTAATTCTCCTATTTATTTGGCACTGAGGTAGAATTTTGGATTGAACTGACATAAGATTATGAATTGAATCACAATTGGTATTCTGCTACACTAAAATATCATCAAAGTTTCAGTGACGTCTCAGTCTCAGGTTAGTCCAAATTCAGTCTGCTCTCATTTGAATTTTCAATTTTATAAGTGTCATTGATATTTTGTATATTAGAACCTATAGTGTAGGTAAAATACGTAATATATTACAGGAGGTTAGGGATCAGGAATAACCTCACTAAATTCGGGGAAATGCAACGAAAGTGTTGCTTCACAACCTGTTTTTTGTGAGGCCGTAGTATTGCACCGGTCGAGCCGGCCCATTCGTGTCTAATTCCTTTCCTTGTACCATTTTCTTTTAATACTCGTACATTGCCAATTTTTTTAATTCTTTACTACCTAAAGTTCCCGGTTAATATTATAATCCCGGTAATAGTGTGATTAACTTCTAATTGGCATGGTGTAGGTGTTGTGGGAAACGGGTCTATGCCAATGTATGTATGCTTCTTAATAATAATTAATTAAAAAAAAAAAGTATTTCAATAAATAACAAGTACACGGCGTAGTTAATGGCCACATTTTGCTGATAATAATTTATTGCATTTACCGTAATAAGGGACAAGCCTATTGCCTATTGACAGATAAAGGGACGATAGAAAAAGAAGGAATTGGCTGTTGCTTATACAGATGTTTGGGGAGTATAAGCAACAGCTCAAGTAAAACATGGTCGCATACCTACTCGAACTGGCTGGTGCCCGGAAGTTTGAGTACTTTAATTAAATAAAATAAAATTTAAATCATGTTACGCGCATTAAAGTTATCTTAATAATGTAAGTTCAAGAAAGCTGTATTCTCTTTCTCATTCCTCATCCCCCTCAAAGACCGACAGTTCTCTTACGACTCTTGTGGTGCAGGTGCCCATGCGCGGTGGTTGTCACTTAGCATCAGGTGACCCGTCAGTCCGTCTGTCAAAAAAAATCTTCATTCCTACATTTTTCACAATTCGAGGTTAAATATATTTGTTAAATTAGAAATAATTAAAAAAACACCTTATTATATGTAAAAAGAATGATTGAAAATGAATGGGTTTAAAATGCCGATGACGAATTACATACGCACGAAAACACAGTTAAAAAGACTACGCTCGATTGCATTATCGCAGCACTAAGGAGGCGGCACATTGCATCTAATCACCTATTTTGTTTGGTTATTCTATTATGGGTCATTGAACACTAAATAATTATATACTTAAATTGTGACTTACATATTATATAATTAAAAAAGTGCAAAGTTAAAAGAGTATGATTATATATAAAATAATTTCATTAAAAGTCATCATTAACCTTATTCCAATTTTTTAATTTGAGGATTGTGCATCTGTTGGTGTTCTCTTTTTTCATTCCACTGCTTATTATTTGTCGTTTCACTGCTTCCTCACTTTCAAAACCTCTTTCATGCAGTCTATCCATTCTTTTTTATCGTCCTCTACTCTTGTATCCGTCAACAACCATATATAAAATTTGATCACTCATATTGTTAATAGCACGATAATCTGTTTCTCATTAACCTGCTACTTTCAGGCTAAGTTAAACAAATAAAGATCGTTCATTAGTATTCTAAGCACGGTCACCGTTTATCGGATCTTCATATAATTTTACAATTACGTTGCCAGGTATACAGAATAGAAAATAGAGTATCCTTCATCTCGTAAAAAAAGGACAATTCCGGGAGAAAAAATACTTTCACAAGAGTAATGCATATATGGGTTTTCCTAACTCATTAGGAGAATATGTCCATCATATGTATAAACACGAACAGTAAAGATCATAAAATATAATTTGATAATATGTGCTGTGATTATTTATTATTACATTAATTAACTTCATCTTTGATTTTTTTATAGAATTTGTTAAAAGGTTGTTACTTTATGAACATTTAATTATACAAACTAATAATAACTATAGTCTACTGTTCGGATGTTCTAAAGGCATAGATTTCTACATCAACTGGTACTGAATACTAATTCAACTTCAAATTTCACTGTAGTTGTTGCCTATTATGAGATGCTGAATGAAGGATTTTGAAGGCTTTTGAATGATGACTATTTAAACCAGTACATGGCTCTGTTAAAACACATTTTATATTGAACCGTAAATAAATGTTCACGGCTAAAATAGTTATCTGCTATTCCAGAGTTTAATCATGTATTCCATGATTCTATGATTATCTTTAATGCCAAGACTATATATATACTATATCCATATTATTCGCGATAACAGTCTAGCCTCCTACATTTTTTTAAAAGTATCCTCCCGCATGAGGGTTATTTCCTGCGGGGGATTTTACAAACATTGAATCACAAAGAACACCTAGACTCAGAACAACAAATTTATGAATTACACAAGGTGTTGTCTCGTATATTGTTGCGCTAAAAGTCTCTTAAACATCATCAGTCATACGCGACTTGTAAATCATTAAACAACATGGTACACACATTATGTGGTCGCATTACTTTGAGTGTTAGCTTCTCTTTGTCATTATACTCTCTCATATGTAGGAGAGCGGATTCATTCTACATCTAATTACAGTTATATTGTAGAATTGTTTTAGCGTTAAATTTTGTTTTATATATTTCTAAAGAACTAGTTTTTTTTCCCGTTGCTTTACTTGTGTGAAAATGTATTATTTTATCATACAAGAATAGTAAAATTATAAACGTCCGTGTAGCTCGGTCAAAATGTCGAGTAATTAACAGGAGCAGAAATTTGTATTTTAAATGCATACGTAAGTCCCGTATTTAATAACTTTTCAGTAAGTACTTTTTGGGATAGAAGAAAGGGACTATGTGTCCTTTCTGTATTTAGATTAGAATGATTGCATTAAGTTTAATTAAGTTAATATGGATTAATACGATATTTGCCATGTACTTCGTAGTCAAATGCGAACCTTTTATTTATTCGTTTATTTATTGATTTTACCCATTTTCACTTCAGGAATTATTCAGGGGACTTTACATAAAAACACTGGACACGAATAATATAATATCTCGAGATAACTATTTATGGATCAGATGATTTCTACCCTGTGTGGGAATCGAACCCACCTCTAGGTTAGCTGTCAGAGTCATTAACCATTAGACCATCATACCAGGTTAGTTTTTATTTCAGCAAAGACAGGATGTAAGCAAGGACTCAAATTTTGGGTAATCTGTGAGGCCTGGAGGATTACAATTTGCATTATTTTGTATAGCATTAAAAAAGTACTAACTCTAAATCACCTGTGCCGTGCTGTTTGTAAATATTTAAAATTATATTAAGCAGTTTTATCAGAGTTTCTTTACAGGGTGTTGTATTGTTCAAACGAGTTATCACGTCTACAGTCATCAAGTTGTATAAAAGGGTTCTTGTTATGTTAATTTGATATATAAAATATTATTTTAATATTTTAAATAATGTTAAAAGAATATATTTATATGTTATTGGAAATAACTTCTATGCTTCTTCAGGTTCGAATCCCATTAGCTTTATTTTTATTTTAAAAAATCCTTACAAGGGTTCACTTGATTCCTTTAACCGGGCACTGGACTCAATTACTATTAATTTACAAACTCAAAAACTGTTTTTATAATTCCAATTGAATCTGTATTCCATGTGTATTTTCATCACCTGATGGTAAGCGACAACTGCCGTCCAAGGATATCTGCAATTCAAGAGTCGTAAAAGCGGTGCCAGCGTTTGAGGGTGATGAGGGGTGTGGGGACGCGGGTTGGGGAAAGAGGAACATCTGAATGAGGAGTTGGGAAAGAGGAAAAAATTTCAATCAAGAACCTCGGTCAGTTGGAACATATCAAGACGAGTTCTACTTGAATGTACTTATTCAAAAATTTTACTCGTCGTGCGGATAACGAACGAGGTGTTCGGCAACGAAATTAAGTCCCTGGTGCTTTAACCGGGACGAGCCAAAGTTATTCAACATGTTCACTATAAAACAGTTTTAAAGTTCATTTATACAATGTCAAACATTTTGAACGATGTTGATATTATCGGTTATCTACCAAGTGCGTATTTTGCAAGATCATATTACAAATGCCAATGATTAATTGTTGTATTGTGCTACCTGACACACAAACAACACTGTTGTATAATAAACCCGTGCGTGTAATATTATAGACAATGGCTGAAAGTGCAACGTGCGATTGGACAGCGTTTTAAGTGCTAAGAATAGTGACTGATTTTCTGTCAGCTTCAATTAAATGAACAAACCACATTATTTATTTCTTTTCGTGTGTAATCCTTACTTGCCAATCCGTTAAACAACGTTTTCAGACACTTTTTGTACTGAATTATTAACACCTTATTCGCTTCTTAATCGGCTGGTTACCCAGAAGCAGTTTTTATTGAGCGGAGCTTTTAAAGAAACCCTTGATGAAAGAGAGGAGTGTTATATGCTTAAAGTGTGTATCCGTGTGTATATCAGTAGCATCATAGCTGTTGATCTGCTGAATAGATTTTTATTATGTTTGTATGCATATCTTCGTATGCAACGTATTCCTAGGTTCGTTTCAATAAAATCTGCTCAGCCAATCTGCTTTTCTAATTGTTGGAAAATATTGTCCTTGAAAAATATCTTCAAGGACAATATTTTATTTGTACAAAAGCTGTTGTTAACAAAAGCTATAAAAGTTCTTGTGCTATAACTTAAAGGTTGATTTACGATCACGTAGAGTAACCCATGTCATCGGAGTACCGGATAAAATCATAAACTTTCTTTTTGCTTAAGAAAGAAAATAAATTGATCAAAGGTGTTAAGTGCCTTTGCACAGTGGTAGAGCAACGCTTGCGCAACTCCCCGGGTTTACGGCGGCCTAACTCCCCCTTGCCTCTTTCCCATTTCCTCATCCACTCTCTCTTCTTTCCCCTCCCCGCATCCCTCATAACCCTCAGAGGTGGGCGGCGTACTTACGACTCTTGTGTTGAAAGTGTCCATGAACGGCAGGTGACCCGTTGGTTTGCCTATAGGTGCATAGACGAACATACGGGGTCATCTATTGTAAAAAAGTGCCTCTATTAAGAAAGCTCTAAAATCAAATTACTCAATTGTATCATTGCTATAATGTATAAATACCCTAAGACTTCAGCAGAATATATTCAGCAGAACCTTATTCACATCCCGAAGGTTTTTATAAATGAACTATGTTCATTTAATGTGTCATAGTAATTTTTTTTTAGTGGTTTAATTATTGTTTACGTGGGTGTTATATTGGGCGGGAGGTCAATTCAAAACGAATTGCATACACTTCATACCAACTCAACAGTTTAAGGAGGCACATAAAATTAACTGTTCTTTTATTGTACTTAAAAATTAAATAATAATTACCAACAATCAATTTTACTTATAACATATGGTAATTGTAGGAATGGAACCCACGACCTCCAGTTCAGTAGTCAGAGTCACTAACCACTAGACCACCAGCTCTCAATGTCAAAAATTATATGTAAAAATGTTTGTATCTTGCCTGATTACCAAAGCTACTAAAGGGTGTGTAAACAATTACGTTCAAGACCAGCTTCATTAATATATTCTTTGTACATCTAATTATTACAAAACCGGAAAAAGCTACAAATGGTAATCGTTTCATTAATAAAGATGTTCCAAAATGTTCATGGTGATAATGCTTAACCTTCTGTGGTCAGCCTCATTCTTACCCAAACGCTTTAATCTTTAAAACGGAGGGACCATGAACTCTTTAAAGCTAGTCATAAAACTTAATTGTATGTAGTTTGTAGGTAATAAAATTTAGATTATTAAATGCTCTTCAGATGTAATATGAAATTAATAATTAAGAAAGCCTCAAACGACGTAAATACTATAAATTATATAATTATGTTTTGTGCTGTTTGGAGTGGAGACGCAGTTATGGGGTCCCAATGCTTGGTATTTATAAGGACTAGCTAAGAAACTGATCGAAACTTCTTGCTAGCCTTTTTTCCTTACTCAGCGAATAAGCATTGCTATTTAACGTAGCAATGCTTATTTGCCAGCCTCCTTTTTTTTTGTGTGGAAACCCCTACGGCCACATGCCAGCCTCCTGGGCATGCGTTAGCGTTAGTAGGCGACGATGCGGATCGAACTTTTATAATGTTTGTTAGTAAATAGTATTTTTATTTTATATTTATCTTTATTTGACATATTGAAGAAAACAGTGCCTATATGCAGGCTAGCCTTTACCATATTCAGTTCAGTTCAGCTCAGTTTTATTTACTGGTGGTGCAATTATATTTAATTTTTTTTTTTTTTTATATCATATGGGGACAGACGAACAGACGGGTCACCTGCTCATAAGTGCGCTGCCCGCCTTTGAGGGTGACAAGGGAAAGAACATACGTTTTTTTTTCTTATAGTTTCTTGTAGTTCTTTGATAAACTCTGACCTGCTAAAATTGTAACCCCTCTAAATATATGTAAATGAAGTTCTTCGTTTAACAATTGAATTAGGTTCAATCATAGTTTTTCAATTACAAACTTGGATTTTAAATTTCACTTAACATAATAAACATTTTATTTAATTTGATAACGCAAAATGAAATTAGTTGCGTTATGAACATGCAAGATTACTCCAAATCTTGAAAGTCACTTAATTAGTTAATAAAATACTTATCTTGCAATGGATTGTAGAACTTTTTTTTTATATAGGGGATTAGACGAACAGATGGGTGACTTGATGGCAAGTGACAATCATGCACCTGCAACTCAAGAGTCGTATGGGCGTAACCCACCTTTGTGGATGATGAGAGATGGGAGGATGCGAGGAGATTGGAGGGTAATGAGAGGGGGGGAGGGTGTCCTACTTCAAGAATTCTATCACTGCCTGAAGTGCGCTAAAACATTTCAAATATAATACCCTCAACTATCAATCCTTTATTTTTTTACCAATTTTAAAGAGAGGAGGTTCTGTGTGCGACCCGTATGTATGTTTGTATGTTTATATGTGGACGATTTTCTCAAAAACTACTGATTTCATTTTGATGGGATTTATGATTTTTAAATGCATATTGTTATAGGAAGGACTATCCTGAATTAGGATCAGATTAGAATAAACAGTTCAATGATGCTTATGATGCTGCGAGGGTATGTCTTCTTATTGTTTTCTCCATGATTCACTCAAGCAAAATAATAATAGTTTTTTTCTGTTAAGCGTTGGCGTATTGGTAATAATATATTTTATTTTCTTTAACTGCATTACAGCAGACTTGTTTTAAACGCGTGTAATTTGAGTTTTGTTATAAATTCCCATTTTGTTTTACCATAACATTACTGTTCAATAAAATCTACATACAAAGTATAGATAGGATGTCTGAAAACCAAAAAGTCAATTAATAAAAAGAAGAAGCGACTTCAAGCTACGAGGTTTTCCTCGCTGACGTCGCCAACATCTGTACTTTGACAGGAGAGAGGCCGGCCGCTGATATGCTTTAGACCACGAGGCCCCTTGGCTGGCAATAGGGCCTCCGCCGCAGACTAACGGACTGAGAACAGCATGCGAGCATACTTTGTAGTCACAGAGGGAGGAAATAACATTACTGTGTATAGTAATGTTTCGGCACAGAGATTGTCAGATCAAGTATGGGCCATTCAGCAATGTCATCTGCACGATAACTCCGTGCTTGAGAGGCTACGCTTGGACTTAGAGAACAGTCTTGCTGTTGTTTTGTTCCTCCAGTACTACTATTTAGTCCTGCTGAGAGAGGGGAAGATAATCCTGATTTACCTGTAAAGACCAAGTACGATAATAAAATAAGGATCGCTTTGGAAGTTGAATTCGTGAGTAGATGTGACTTTTTATAATAAAGTTTAAGGCGTTTACCGATTGTTAACGAACTAAAATGCTAGTGTGAGGCCCCGACTCTTTATTACTTACTAGCTACCGCGCACTTACCGCGGTGTTACCTGCAGGAACACTAAATTTTTTCGTGATATAAAGTAACCTATATGTTGTATGGTGGTAACTGACACTCTGGTGTCAGTTACTTCCACATCAAAATTTCATAAAAATTGGCCTAGCCGTTAGAACGTGACTGTCAAGTCAAATCAGAATCTTCTCATAGTAGTGGTAAATATATTAACTGGGTGAAGGTGGTTACATCAAACTACATGCAAAATTCGATCATACTCGGAAATATCATAGAGGCTGTGTTGGCTCTTTAATGCTTAGGTACTTAATCTTAAAAACGTCTCTGTCTGGGTTAATCGAAATGAACGAATGACGAAAAACTTTACACGGTTTTATTAACGATTTTCAATACTCCATCCTCCATCAGAATCTTCCATTCTCAACATGACTGCAGGCGGCGAGGAATCTGTGATAGTTGTCTCAGTTGTTGTAACTTCTGGTATTTCAGAAGGTTCAACATCTTCAGTAGGTTCGGGAGTATCAGTCGGATCTGTCACTTCAGTAGGTTCAATAGTTTCTACAGGTTCAGGAGTTGCTGCAGGTTCTGAAGTTTCTGCATGATCAGGACTTTCTTTATCTTCAGGATTTTCTGGTAGAGAGTCTCCAGGGGGTGCTTTCAAGGTTACTGGTTCAAATTTAGTTGCCTGTTGTTCATTTTTGGCTTGCTGGTATTTTGCTGATTGCCAGGTGACGAAATAATCTTGTATTGGAGACTTTGTTGAGCTCGTGCTCGGACGTTTGGCACGATAGTAGTTAGGCATCTGGAAATAGATAAAAAATGGAAATATCCATAAATAGTGTACGAGATGTTTACTGCTTTGAACCGTTCAAACTCTTCAACAGTGTAAAAAACCCAACTTTTCAAATGTAAAATAAATTATTTAATTATATAAGTTCTAATTCCTAGATATAAATCTATTTTTTTTTTATGCGATAGGGGGCAAACGAGCAGACGGGTCACCTGATGGTAAATGACTACCGCCGCCCATGGACACCCGCAATTCAAGAGTCACAAGTGCGTTGCCGGCCTTTTAGGTAGGAGTACGCTCTTTTCTTGAAGGTTTGAAGGTCGTATCGGTTCAGAAATACGGCAGGCGACAATTTGTTCCATAAGCTGGTTGTGCGAGGCAAAAAGCTTCTGGAGAAGCGCACAGTGGTGGAGTGCCAATCGTCCAGGTGATGGGGATGGATATTTTGTCGCGTAGGACGATGGCGGAAACCAGCAGCCGGTATAAGTCCGAACAATTCCTCTGAACACTCCCCATGATACAAGCGATAGAGGATGCAGAGTGAAGCTACATCTCTACGCAACGCCAAGGTGTCAAGTCGATCAGAAATATCTTGGCAGTCGATGATGCGAGTCGCTCTCCGTTGAATGCGGTCAAGAGGGAGAAGTTGGTACTGGGGTGCACCTGCATAGAGATGAGAACAGTATTCCAGGTGCGGCCGAACCTGCGCCTTATAAAGTTGCAGGCGGTGGGCTGGAGTAAAATACTGTCTCGATCTGTTTAGCACACCAAGCTTCTTCGAGGCTAATATGGCCTTACTCTCTAAGTGACCGCGAAACTGGACTTCGCTTGATATACCGACGCCAAGGATTCCGATACTGGCTGATGCAGTTAGGGAAGTGCTCTCAAATTGAGGTGATACGACCAATGGCATCTTTTTAGTGATGAACGCGCAAACCTGTGTCTTCGTGGGGTTAAACTGGACTTGGTTAAGTCGACCCCAATCTGAAACTTTTGATAAAGAAGTTTCGATTTCAGACACAAGCTTGGATCGGCTTTCGATGACGTTTACCCGAGAAATGTTAGCGCGGCCGGTGTAAAGGGCATCACTCGTGCTATCGTCTGCATAGCAATGGATGCTGCTAATCTGCAGCATGTCATTGATATGCAGAAGAACCAGCTTGGGTGATAGCACACAGCCTTGTGGTACACCAGAATTAACAGACTTGGAGTCGGAGCATGCACCGTCAACAACGACCTTGATGCTTCTGTCTGTAAGAAAACTGGTGAGCCAATTGCACAGTTTCTCGGGAAGCCCATAGGAAGGAAGCTTCGCAAGGAGCGCTTTGTGCCAGACCCGATCGAAGGCCCTCGCCACGTCCAAACTAACGGCCAACGCTTCCCCCTTGGTCTCGATCGCCTGTGCACACCGGTGAGTCAAGTAAACAAGAAGATCACCAGCTGAACGACCCCGACGGAAGCCGTATTGTCGATCATTGAGGAGCTGGTGGTCTTCTAAGTACCGGAGGAGCTGGCAGTTAATAATGGATTCCATTATCTTGGAAAACAAGGAGGTGATGGCTATGGGTCTGTAGTTGGACAGATCCGAGTGATCTCCTTTTTTAGGGATTGGGTGCACTAGAGCTGTCTTCCATGAGTTCGGAACTACACCAAGAGAATAGGAAAGCCGATAAAGGCGCGTTAAAACCGGTGCTAACTCTGGAGCACACGTCTTCAGCACGATAGGAGAGATTCTATCGGGCCCACTCGACTTATGAACGTCGAGGGAAAGAAGCGCTTTACGCACTGCCCTTTGTGTAAACCGGACTTCCGGCATGCGGGTCTCGCACTGCGGTATGGTCGGCGGTGCGTTTCCCCCGTCGACCAGGGTCGAGTTGGACGCAAAGAGTTTGCCCAGAAGATCGGCTTTTTCTTTAGCGTCGTGGGCCAACGAATTATCTCCTATGTGCAGAGGTGGTAGGGATGGACAGCCCCTGGACAGCTTTGGCAAGAGACCAGAATGCACGAGTTCCGGAAGGGAGACTCACTAGTCTCTCGCCAATTCTGCCGATGTGAGCCGACTTCACCCCAGCAATTACTCTTTTGAGGGACCTGGAGGCCAAGTTAAATTGCTTCTTTAATGTGCTGGTCTTTACATCCCGTGCTGTCGCTGCATTAGCCCATGCTTGGTAACATTCCAGCTTTCGGCGGGACGCCGCTTTGTAGGTTCGACCAAACCAGGGCTGGGACTTGCCACCTGTGGGAATCAGGGAGAATGGAATGAAAAGTTCCATACCCTGAAGCACAACATCCGCGACAGAGTCGGCAACGACATTGGGATCATCCGGCGAGAAGCAAACCTGCCTGCCTCCATGGGTAGGATGCAAAGAATGTAAGCATTTCATCCCAGTCTGCTGACCTATAGTGCCATACGCGGCGACTGCCTGTAACTCGCGGCCGCAGCGAGTTAACGAGTGGCACCATACTCCTAATCAGGCAATGATCCGAAGAGCCAAGAGGGGCCTCAACGGATACTTTGTAGCAGGATGTGAGGTCAGCAGAAGATCCAACAGTAAAGGCACGTGGCTTTCTGCATCTGGGATTCGCGAAGGCGTTGCTACCAGCTGCGTCAAGCCATATGCCAAGGCGAAATCGTGAACAGATCTTCCCGCATGATCGGTTTTGCGCGAACCAAGCCATTCGGCGTGATGGGCGTTAAAGTCGCCAAGAATCACGATCTCTGCGGATGGGACCTGCTGGAGCACTGAGTCTGTAGCCATTTGGACGTGGTCGATGAGTCGGTCCGTTTCGACATCACCGCTATGGGACCTATAGAGGCATACGTAGATGCGGGGATGGTCGTCGCAGTCTACACGTAGCCATAAGATGGAGAGGTCCCTCCCTACCTTCAAGATTGCCGAGGCGGCGAGAGGTAATATCATCTCTAACGTACACGCATACACCAGCCTTAGGCATAAAGGAGTGTCCGCTGGAGATGATATCTGCGTCTCGTTTAAAAAGAGCAAGGCCGGCTTTGCTGTCTCAAGGTGGTGGTGGACAGTGTCGAGGTTCGAATGTAAGCCCCTGATGTTACAAAAATCCACGGTAAACCCCCCAGAGTACGAGGAGCAGCCTGGGCGTCCACGCTCAGGTATAATCCGTACTGAGGGTGGACGTCCAGAGGGGGATTCTCCAACGCTAGCGCTGGTACCCCCCTGGGGTATCCTTTTTGTTAACAGCGCTATCATTAGGGGGGGGGGGGGGGGGATTTTGGGCCTCCGGAGACCTCACTCATTTCGGGGAAATGCAACGCAAGCGTTACTTCACAACCGGTTTTCTGTGAGGCCGTGGTATCGCACCGGTCGAGCCGGCCCATTCGTGCCTAAGCATGGCTCTACCACGTAATTTAAAAAATAGGATACATCTTTAATAGTAATTCAATTTGTTTTCCAATTATTAACTACCATTTTTTATATGCCTACCATAATGACTCCAGCCTGCCTGATGAAAAGCAACAAGGGAAGTCTAAGAGTGGTGTTCACCATCCTGGTGAACACCACTCTTAGACTTCCCTTAGACTTCCATTGGAAGTGTAGTCAATGCAACATGGTGACCCACACTATGGCGGCGTATAATATAATATACACAATTCCTTATTATCCATAGCACGCTTGTAGATTATCTATAAAAAAATATTAAAACATATAAGAATACGTACACTTTCGTTAACAGTTTCAATCCAATCAGAGAAGGCTCCAATTAATGTGAAAACTGTAGGTGCATTTGTAAACCCGCAGACTGACGGACCGAATGAGATGATACCAACTAGACGACCAGCGAATATTGCGGGACCTCCTGCATCGTGCTGCACAAATAAAAAGTTTATGTTAATGGTGAAGTAATTATTTTCCTGAGCAGGACTATTGGAACGATCCTATCCGATAACCTAAGTTACATATATTATAAATTAAAATGTATTTTTGTTTGTTTTTCTTTCATGCCTGAACTACACAACCAGGAGAACAAAATAATACCAAATAAGTCACTATAAAAAATAGACAACCGACTTCAATGCGTCTATCATAATATTTAATACTTATATGGTTTTCTCATGGATGCCATTGTCAGAACTGAGCCAAATTTAAATGGGACCACACGGGAAGCACCAGCTTTCAAATAAAAAAAATCAAAATCGGTTCATCCAGGCGAAGGTTCTGAGGTAACAAACAAAAAAATAACAAAAATACAGTCGAATTGAGAACCTCCTTCTTTTTTGAAGTCAGTTGAAAATTGGTTCCTTTCATCGTGAAATGAAGAAGATAGAAAGCAATAACTATGTCAACGTAGGCGGAGCCGCAGGAGTAGCTTAGTAAATAAAATAAAAATGTAATTGAAATATGAATATATTGTATACTTATAAGAATAAAAAAATAATAAAATCTTTGAAAAATTATCTTTGAAATAATAATTTTACCAAGTTATAACTTACGTCACAAGCGCCTTCTCCTGTAGTGATTGTTCCAGCACAAAACATTTTATCAGTTATGAAGTTCCTGCAATAAATGTGTTTATTTGAAGGTAAGGTTTTGTTTTGCTTCATTTACGTGTCTTAATTTCAACGCTTTTATCCTCCGTTTTTTATTAGTTTGCATGCATACATACATACATATATCAAACTTGCGTTTTGCGTTTCATCACAGTCGCTTTTATTGGCTAGCTGAGCTTAGCCCGTACACAAAAAAGCAATATTCGTCGGAAACAGTTTTAATAAAACGTTAAAGTGAAATAATTATATCTTTATGTTGTAATACTAAGTTTAATTATTTATGTTTTATCCTGATTTTATTCAAATTAAGAGCAAAGGTTCACTAATTATATAAATTTTACTGGTAGCAAAAGCTCATTTTAAGAGATTTATTTAGTAGAATCTAATATACCTACTACAGCATGTGATGATGGCTTAATATCCTACTATTATCGGAATCACCAAATAAATAAAACTATACTGTACTTTGGGGGCATGTCGTTATCTTTATATATACATATAATTCTTCTGTGAGTGTGTATGTCACTGAACTACTCTCAAACGACTGGACGGATTTTGATGAATTTTTTTGTGTGTTCAAGGGGATCTGGGAATGGTTTAGATTCACAAATCAGCCGGGCAGATGGCGCTGCAGTCGGTATCTAGGTTATTTATCTATATTGATCCTAATCGCTTGAAATATCATGCAGGACAACGTCTGTCGGGTCCGCTAGTCATAAATAAAAAATAGATTTGTACAATGAAAACATGCTGGTTCCATATTTTTTCATAATCGGTTATTTTGTAAGACAGCGAGGTCAGCATTTTTTAGTCATTTTTTTTTATTTATATATTTTTTTTTATCTATGTTGTATAGAGTGATCACTTTATTTATTTATTTATTATTTAATTATTATAATTTACCAACGTTTTTTTACACGCTTACAAGCAACAAAAAATACATTCAATTAGTTATAAACTGAGTGTAACAATTAATTACATGTAAGTAGCATGTCATTAATTGTTACACTCAGTGTTTGAACTAGGTGCTCTAATTATTTTTTAAACTTATTTGTTTCACTCATACGTACAGAATATAATAGTATATAAAACAAACTATCAAAGGCAAGAAACAATTAATATAACTTCACTTCTAGGGGAAAACACTTACAATATATTTAATTTTATACTTACTTTCCATAAACCTCTTTGCAAAATGTATTTGGGTAGACAGGTAAATATTTTTTTTGTAAAAATATTGGCTCGTAGCTTAATTTCTGTGATAACTGTAAAAAATATAAATAATAAATTGTTGTTAGTATTATAATGATAATTAATCATTTATGTTTTTATTTTCTTGTAGATTTGTTGATACTACGAGTATATGCGATTACATCTTCATATGTACATGCATACGTTTTACCGGTAGTAGTGATTACTTTAACCTGTCCTAAACTGTAAATGTTGCCAATGTATAAACTATAACTGTTTGTTTTTTAGTACTTATAAGTACTCGTTGTATGTCTGTTCTATTAAAAATAATAATTTTCTTCTTCTTCGTAATCTACTTTCTCTTCTTCTTATTTGTAATATGAAAGATTAACCACTAATGCTTCAGTCATTCAGATGTTTTAGTCAAAATATCGAAATTAGAATGTTTGTGTCTCAGATAAGAAATGTTAATTGTATAGTCCAACTCTATCTAGACAGCAGCTATGGGTATAACAAAGTCTAATCTCGATATAGCAGCGGCTCAGTTTATTAATAGATATTCGATGACCTTACCTTTGTGACTCCCCAACCCAGTATTAAAACTTCAGCAGTAGCAGGGACATTAGAAGGCAGGTCATTAATACTGATTATTTTCGGAATTCTGTGATACGTGAATGCTAAATGCCTTCTCAGTCTTGTAACTGCCAAGTTGTTATTTAGACTCTTGGGATCGTAGCCCGGATGGAAGTACACCTGTTGGACAAAATTGGAGATATTTTAGAAATAAAAAGCTTGTATAGCTTTCTACTTCAAACTAATCGTAACTTTTCTATTGTTTCAAAAGTTTTCTATGTAAACACGATCAATCCTCTTGCATATGTACTTCAAAATATCCTCTTACTTTACTAAAATATACTGTTATACACACGTGTGTATTTCGGGGAAGCCTGAGATAATAATATCAATGTGATTGTATAATAAAAGAGTAGAACGGTATGCACAAAAGAAAACCTATGATTTATACATGTCAATTTTAATAGAAGCTTAATAAATATGGTTTATTCAATCAGTTTTAGAGAGTAAAACTATTTATTGCAGCGATACCAAATTACTTATATTATATCAAATAATTATCATGTGTATACACAAATACGTTCACTGAACATATATTTTTTGCTAAAGTTTTTTTTAAAGACAACTCCCGTATAAGGATTAATTCCTGTGTCGCGGGGGTCATAACAATTATTCAAACAACACACACACAGATCACACAGACTCAGAACAACAATTTGAGGATTACAGAAAGTGTTGTCCCGTGCGGGGCTCGAACCCACAACACTCGTCGCGGCAGCGTGGTGGCGAGGTGACAGTCGGTAATATATCTGTAGTTTAATGAAGGTTGTACTTACCTCTAGAACATCCACAAGTTCGCCACCGACACGGCTGTGATTACTACCTATCCGTACTTGCACTACCCGTGGATTTTCACGGAAGAAACGGTTGTTGTGTAATCTGTGGAATTATAACATTACTGAAAAACTATCGAGGATATTGTTCATGCCTCAAATTATTGAGACATGGTCACTCAAGTCAATAATGTTCAGACACTTACAGTTGCAAACACGACGCTGATGTTATAACCAAGTCATTCCAGTACAGTGCACCTCCACACCAAAATTTTCCCAGAATGTGAATAGAAACCATAAATGGCCAGTCTCTGATGCTTGTTCTCTCTCCCTTGAAAAGACGTCGCCCATCGCGTTTAGCATCATAATGTTCTTTCAAATCTTCTAACGCACCCTGAGGATCTGGAAAATCAAAAATCTACCTAAGTTAAGCAGATAATTGCCTATGTATCAGACGAATGTGGTTATGAAATATTGTTCGTACCCCAGTAAATACTTTCATTCGCAGTAACCTTATGGTCATCTCGGGGTACCTCCGCAATTAACTTGTCGACAACATCATGTATTCTGAAATCATCATCTCGTTTTGCAATTGAGTTTCTCATCATCCTTCTAGCTGATTTCATTATTTTATTATCTCCACCTTTTAAGGCTAATATTTTTAAAATATCATCACGAGTCATCCTTGCTTTCAATTTTAAATAAAGGTTTTCTGAATTGTTAGTGGTCAAAAATCTAAAATGATCGTTTTCCACTAGCGCATGGTAGAAATTAGTTTCGTTCAGTATTGTTTCCCTTGTCACATTTGCTAATAAATCAGCAAACATGTCATTGTTAATAACATAACTGTTTATTTTGTCCATCTTTTCTTTGAGTTCTTTAATTCTGGCATGTTCTTGTTTAACACCGAAAAGATCTACAATTTTATTAGAAAGTTCATTAACAGTTAGATTATGGACTTCGTATTCAATGGCTTTAGTTAATTGTACATAGAAGAAAATCGTTAACTGTACTAGAATATACATAATACAGACTCCAGTCTCAAGTTATCGTCTCTAACATTTGTGTACGTTAAATGTTTTTATGGTTTATATCATAAATGTTATGACTGATAAAATAAATCGAATTTTGATTTTCAGAATAACTACAATGCATATAAAATTGGTTGGGAATAAAAGTTAAAAATTATTAAAAAAGTTAAATTCTTTTTTTTTAATGGGCCCAAAGTAAACAACAATTTTTAACAACATCCCCAGTATCCTTTTCTGACCTTTTATATTTTTATAAAATACCCATTATTAATTATTTACTATTATCTAACATATTTTGTGCATTATATATAGAGATATTTACGCATTCACACATGGCGAATATCTGTATCTCATATGTAAAATAGGATCTTTAAATTTTTTTTTGGCGTTTATTCTCTAGGCCACACCTGGAAAAAAATATCATCACCTAGTTTTATTAGCTAAATTTGACGTGTTATTATTATCGACATTGTAAATCCATTTCACAAAATAATAATAATAAAAAAATAATAGTCTATTTAAAAACATGATTAGCTTTACTAAGTTTACGTTCTTTAGTAAAAGATTTAAATCTATAAAAGGGGATAAATGACTAACGGAGTTTCTTTAAGTAGTTAAAGAAACATACACGTAAGATTATGATTCGAAATTAAATAGTTAACCAGTGTTAATACACTGTGTATAAGTGTTCAGTACCTGTGACCGGTATCAGTGCAACCTAGTCAAGATGTTAGACAAATGAAAAGGTATGTAACAACTAGGTGCACTACCATTCCCCAAGATTTAGCAAATAACGCTGAAAATAATAGCGACATCTAACACTGATACTTTTATATCGAAATATAGTTTAATAATACGTTTTCTTCAAGTCCTTAAAGAAATTATATGTTTCAATCGGAATTTCATTAGCTATATATTTTTACACAGTTCATACAACCTACTAGGGTTGTATGAACTGTGTAAAAATATACATATGATTCAATGCAACGCATTGTTGACATAATTTTTGTTTTGTTTTTGTTTTCTTTACAAAAATATTTATTCCCGAAGTCAATAACATTTTTTTTAATACAATAAACCAATTTAACACAGTACGCTACAGTTTTTACACTAAACTACAATCAAGTATATGCCTAAATATGCTTAAATTGTCTGCTTACATCATCATATTGATATCTATTTACTTGAAGTAATACTAACTAAATTGCATTAAACATAAAGACGTAAAAGATTCTAAAATATTATCTTTAAAAACATGATATCACTAATTAAATCAATACTTTGTAACGTGAATGAAGTAATACACATCCAGTTACGCATTATTTGTGTAAAGTTGTATTCGAGTAAACGTTTCGAGCTTGTGGTATCTATGCGTTAACGCTTAACTGCGGGAGCATCTTCCAAATTTTACAAGGACGTTACAGCATCAGGAGAGGCTGTGTTATGTGCCATCCAGTAGGAGGCCCTTAAAGCCGCTCTAAGATACGGCTAGGTCTCTCTTCAATCAAACGCCGAGCAGAACGGATCAACCTGATCAGTGCTTATCTTAATAACATTTAAGCTTTCTTTGCAATGCTGTTCCTATTTATTAATAATTCTAATTAACATTTGGTTTCTTAAACTATACTAGATACAAAATTTTATATTACTTGGACATTAAAATATGTAAATGATTAAGGCTATTGCCCATTTCTTTTGTTTTTACCTATAAATTTGTTGTATAATAGGACGATTAACAAGGTTCTATAGTTATTAAATATTTGAAAGTTTATTGTTGTTGTTAATTGTAGATATCGTTAAAGTAAAATATATTGTAAAATTGAAAATTACACTTATATGGTTGCAGTCTAATTGATAAAGCAAGTTCTATGGCTAGTTTTGCGGTCTCAAATCATTACCGCAACACAATTGGGGCATTATTTTATGATTATGATTCCAACCCCTAGACAATTTCGTGTTTTAAATGTACAAGAAAATAACTAGTTAAATAATTATATGGTATAGTGCTTTTGAAGGGCAAAATTATAAGATACTAAAAATCTAATCTATTGTTCTGGAAAGATTTAAGCACTTTAATCGACCACAGACGAGTCATTAGTAACACGACTTCGTTCAATTAACGATAAACGATAATGTATATAAATAAACGAAAAAGATAATGTGTCTGAATTGATGAACACGAGAGTTGAATTGTCCTTAAAATGCTTCTAGTAGGTAAAATATAAATAGGCACACCAATAGGATTACACATTTATTCAGTTAATATTTTTTTTTTTCTTTTTAGGCATATTCATACGATATTATATTATTATATGTGGTGCATCACCCCGCCTCATCTGTCTGTTCCCAATAAACTCAAAAACTGACTGAGTTATTTATCATTAAAATCTGTTATGGTTTTTTATAAATTGGTTTAATAATGACGATAATTGCTGAAAAAAAGTTAAGCCGCTTGGAAGTTCTATCGAAAACACTGCCTAATCCCTTTGAAAAAATAACAAAATAATGAGTATTCCGTTTTAAAGAAAAATCGCGATGGCATAAATATATCTACGTCTTAAGTATAGTTTACAACACCCATTCTAACTTCTGAAAAAAATGTCACGTGTAATGCGGTAATTGGAAAGCTATTTAAACGGATACAGCGTTAATTCTTATTACCTAACCAAGTTAGTTACCTAAGCATTTAATGCACAGTATGATAATCTTTGACGCCATATAATTTAAATTAATATTTTAGGAGTTATCACAAAATAAAAACTAACGTGCTCGCACTAAATTCAAACGCGTTTCTCACACCGAGGACGGTGTCGCTTGATGCCGGCGCATCCTATAATAAAATCCATATCTTTAATAAAATCTGATTTTAAGCATAGCTTTTATAGTTACTATTGCTTTTCCAAATATAATAGTAATAGTTTTTTCGGAAATGCTTTCGATTTATTTACTCTAATGAATAGTGATATTAAAAAAAAAAAAAAAAAAACACCAAATTTACCTATACCCTAATAGTATACTATTGTATGTCTGTTACAGCTGTATTTAAAAAATCTTATATAATACGTGTGTACAAAGTAGATTATTAAAAGTACAAAGTAGTTATTACGGTTAACGATGTAAACGTATGACTGATTAATTTGGGTATAAAGGTTCGTATCAAACACCAACAAATAAAATGTTACTTTTAGGTATAATATTCAGCAAAAGCTTCCGGTTGACATAATCAGATAAATTCTTTTGAAGAGTGTAGTGTAAGTATTACAATACTTAAATAAAGAAGGTGGGCTTTGGGGCTTGCACGGACAGTCCTGTATTCAACAATGTGCGGTGATATGATAATAGACTGCGATCTGAATGATAACGATGATTATAAAAAGAAAGTAATAATAATGCATGGGGGCATTTAAATGCTATAACTCAAAATAGAAATGTGTATAACAAATTAACAAATACGTAACTGTCAGAAGTGTCTGTTTGTTTTATTAATAATAATAATAAAAAAATCTCATCTTATATGTTACAACCACACGTAATAGAAATGATAACGATACTTTATTGTCTTCAGATGAAGACTCGTTTTAAAGTTTCTATTTCAGCACCTAGATAGTAAGAAATCTATTGAAGAACGCTTCTTACAGCCAAGGTGATTACGAAACCAGCACGAAGAGCGGTACTAAATTATTTATTTGCAATATATTTAGTGCTATCATCGCATCATATTACATAATAATTATCATCATAATTAATATAATGTATGTGGCGGAGCCATGCTTAAGCACGAATGGGCCGGCTCGACCGGTGCTCCCGAAATTAGTGTGGTTTCCGAAGGTGACCATGGACGGCTTACTTACCATCAGGTGATCCGTCTGTTCGTTTGCTCCCCTATAATATATATATATATATGTAAAAAATACATTGTGTCCATTGCAAACTACTGCCAGTTACTTAAGATGTATGTATGTATATGCTTATCGCTGCCGTTAGATATGATATGGCCGGAAAGTGGCACTATCAACATCTTTATTTTTTAAACACATTAGGTGTTTGTGTCATGTCTGTATTCCAGAAAGAGTAGGCAGTGGACTTTGCGTGGCTCATTCTGCCATTATGGTTGTATTGGAAAGTATAAGTCGGGACGAATACCTGTTATTCAATACGGCTCTTGCCGTAAAGTCCGAGGGTTCCAGCTTTAGGCAACAGAAAAGAAACTTGATTCATAAAAAAATTGATCAAATTGTCATATATACATTATTATGTATATTTGACCGATTAAGCTACTCATACACAAAAAGCACAAACGCACTGTTACTAAGGAATAAAGCGAGGTGCAAGGAGCAAAAGCTAGTACTCGATTAAAGTCTTGCACATTTATTCAATTCAAAAATGGTTTCAATGAACTACAGCTTATTTTATGTTAAGTCACAATAGGCATTGAATAATTACGATATGTAGTGTATTTTCATTACTAAATCCTCGTCTATTTGCAACAATTGTCGAGGTATCTTTGCTATATTATCTCATTGCTTTATTATATCTCAAAGGGAGCGCTTTAAAATGTATAACAAAACAATCCATTGAGTTTAATTGCGACATGGTGAGAAAATTTGTTGTAAAAATTCTCAACTCGACCGGCCTTTATGATTTACAAATGCAAAGGCCTTGTATACTACGATGTCGAGATGAATCCGATGTGTACGGGTCATTACGTGAAAAATGTCAGATAATTACATCTCGACCGTTAGTCAATTATAGGTTAAATCGTGTGTTAAAATATCAGTCGGCAATGTTCGCATTATACTAACTTTGATTCAATAACGACCATATTGCCTTAAAAATAACTGTTATATTTGGTTTAAAGATTAGTTACTTTTATATATCCAACAATAATGTGCTAGTCACTTTTGTTTTATTTTAAAATGGTTTTATGTAAGCTTTTTTTCGTAATGTGGAAAGCCCTTACAGGTATCAATCACCACACCGTAGCTAATGGTGAGACGGTATGTCGGATCGATCCGACTAAAAACACACGGTGTTTCGTTACTAATGGGGCTATTGTAAGTGAGTCCTAAATACCCTAAGAAGGATAGCTTGTCCATGGCCGACCTTTCTCTGCTCTGTCTCTCATGTTCAGAACCTCCCTGGTCTGTTATCAAAGAGCCATTATAGACGAAAAATCGTCACCTAAGTTAACAGATTATTTTTCCTCTCTCTTCTTACATAAGATACCGCAAATGAATCTGTGATGCTTGATTTTGTGTTAAACTAGCTTTTCCGACTTATCAGCTAAAAATCTAAGACTGATTAATGCACCTTACTACAGAATGGTAGTCGGATCACGCACGGTTGCAAGAGTTGGGTTTAATCATGTTATACGAGTTTTATCTCTGTGCGAGTAGACCTTAGCCCATAAATTGAAGATCATAAATAAATAAAATAAAGTAAATAGCTATATTACCACATCGTACATATGACAGCCTTCTATGATTTCCTAGTTGAACTTTCAGCAAGTGCTTTTAATTATCATAAATGTTAATTACGTATAACATCTCAGAGTTTTCTCATATTCCGATGAGTTAGTGTGTCTAAGTATTATATAACAACATAGAGACGTTTTTGTTTGTAATATACGGAAGACGAAGAGACGGGTCCCCTGAATGAAGGTAAGTGATAACTTCCGCCCATGGACACCTGCAACACAAGACTAGTGCGCTCCACACTTTGAGGGACTTATTTGCCCTTGATAATGGTTATTGCGCTTATGAAGGAAGAAAAAGAAAAGGAAAAACATATTAATATAAAGGCATCAGAAAGACGAAGAATATGGGTCGAGGAGCGTTCGCAAGAAAGGGGTGTTTTTTATAATACGAGTATAGGGGGACAGATGAACAGATATCACCAATTGGTTAGTGACAACCTCAGTCCTGTATCAATAAATATATTCAATTAATTGTAGTATCTGCCTGCACTGTCATAATAACAGCTTTTTCAGAGTGCCATGCAAATATTATAAACGTGCGAGCGAAGTCCCTAGCATTACATATACGAATGTTATTGTAATAACATAATAGTCAGTTATTATCTATTCCATATAAGTCCTAATCTTAATCATCGCGTTAAGTTGTTAAAGGAAATTATAAATGTTGATTATTATGAAAACAATGTAAATTTGTTGTGTTAAGTATGACAGTTTCTGAGCGCGCAATCATTCGATAGTTATTTGAGTTGTACCTCCTTGAAATTCTCTAATGATCGAGAATCTGTTTACACTCAACCACCCAAGCAATTTAATATCACACGAAGTTTTTATATGTGCAATTACAGATGATGTTGTTATAAAGAACAACAATCGTAGAAATAACCTTAAGGACGGCACAATTGACATTTGTCGGGCATGTCATAGTCCCGGAGAATCCCACAGTATGTATAATATACATATGTATATATAATTTCCGGTTGTTCTCGTCTTTCCAACAGCATAGACATAACCAAGTGGCCAGGATAGTCTATCAGCAAAGTTGCTCTAAACTATAATCTTGTGGATTTCGAATTACCGTTACAGGTATGTGCTCGACCCAGGTCTTGAAAATTATCGTGCATCATTATACTGGGATCATTCTATCATCACTGATAGGACTTATGTTGCCAAAAAACTTGACATAGTGGTGATAGACCGTATAGAGCGTCGAGTAATAAGAGCTAAAAAAGATATACAACTAAAATATTTGGATTTGGCCCATGAGGTTATCGATATGTGGGATGTGGATTCGGCAGGATTCGGTGGAAACCCCCTTGGGCCGTCATCCCACCGGGGTTTTCGGTGAAACAGTGTGTCGGCATCGGACCGACTAAAACCACACGATGTGCCATACTGCGCATGACATAGAAGGAATCTGGGAATAGCATTGGTAAGAGATTCGGACCCCTCCTAGCACCTGTTGTACAACATTCTGGTGACTCTCAATTAGGCAACGTCCAACGCCTACTCGCGGTTGGCCATAGTGCGGATGGAGGGGAAAACCCGTCCCGACCACCTGCTGCCACAATCAGGGTGGCATGAGGTGCTCGTAATCGCGCCTACGTCACTCGGTTCGCCGGCGGCGAATTGGGTCCGAATGGAGATCGCCCTCCCGGTCCCCCTCCTGCGAGATGACCTCCTCACAGAAGGTTGCGACTCGCTCGGAAACCGAATTTCACGTCCGACAAATCGAGGCCGACCTCGTCCAGGTGCCGGACGACACGGGCAGAGAGTCAAATAGTTTACCCACCTCGTCCAACACCATGACAGTTATCTACAGGCAGCAACCGAATTGGCGTCTCGGATTCCTTTAAAGAAGGAAAGCGACCAGACGCCAAGCTAGCGTCGAACACCTCTCTAAGGCGGTGATCGCTAAGAGCCTCAACCAACACTTTCAGAGGCTTACGTTAATCAGCTGGGTGAACGGACTGATGCAGAAGGTCCTTCTTGATACGTCACGCGTAAGGAGGTTCCTGTCTCTCTATTTTTTTATATTTTTAAATATATTTCTTAAATATGTAAATTAATTTAAAAATGTAATTTATACTCGTACATTTAATCTAATTAAGGAAATAATAATAATAACTCCACACATATCGCACATAGCCGTTTGATCACAAACTAAGCAGAGCTTGTACTAAGGTAACGTTCAAATCACGATAGAAACCTTAATTCCATAAACAATAAACTTCTTTTATGTGCCCCTCACTCAGACTTCGTGGTCTGTTCATTTAAATCAATCAAAATCATCCTGATTTTCCATTAACCACTTTATATTTAAAAGATATATTGGAATCATAAACTTGATATTTATATTGTTTGGACATATGTATATGTATGATATATATATGTGTGTAAGTATATACTGGTATATTATATATTTGTGTATTGCTTGTATTATGAACAGCATTGTGTTTATTTAGTTCATTACTTGAGTAAATCATTATTAAAACTCTTAAATGACAATTAGAATCACTAAACCTTTTAAACAATTTATAAACATATCTCTCGCTGTTCTCGCACTCTCTTACTCTTCCTTGCCCGCTTTATCTCTGCAACATCCCAAAGTTGACTGGCAGTGAATGCCTTCTGCGTCTATTCTTCTCACACGCCTATGTGAGAAGAATATGGTAACACTCGGAAGGAACCCAACCGACTTCAGAAACTCGAATGAAGCTAAAAAATGGTAATTTATAATATATTTTTTAACATACTTCAAATCGAATAATATGTAAAAATTAAAGTAGAATATCAATAAATATGTATGTATATATTTAGTCTCATTGGTCAAACATTTGTATGCCACAACCATTTCTATTAAATAGATTTATTTTTCTATATATAAACGAAATAATATCAGTTAGAAGCTATAAAATATAATGTAATCCTGAGGTTGAGCAACTTCTATAATAAATGATAAAATCTGGTGGAGTCAATGATCTTCAATTGTAATTATCACTAGTTCGCTAATGTCTTTGACTCTTTGGTCGATTTCCAAACAATACTGTCAGAGGGTTACGAAATTAAATTACATAAAAAATTACAGAAGAATTTCTCTGGATTTCATTTTGACAAGGTCGTTGTAAGATATCTATTTATATTTTAATACTTTCTTTCTTCTTTATTTTCTAAAAGACTACCGCACCTGTGTCGCGGGGGACTTCATAAACAAACAAACAACGGACACAAAGTGATAGCGCTTTAGTAATATATCTTAGAAGCCGAAAATAGATCGAAGTGTCGTGCAATGGGAGAGGCCTATGTCCAGCAGTGGACTGCGATAGGCTGATGATGATGATGATGATGATATCTTATGAATATATCTTCGCTGTTAATTAGATACGTAAAACAAATACAGAATGTAGTCATCATGCTTTACTGAATTAAGAATCTTAATACTAGTAATTATAAAAAAATACTATAATTGCGGCTGCAACAGTTAGCAGGTGGTGAATTTTAATGACAAGCTTTAAATGGTGCGTGGGCCCAAAAACATTTGACCGGTTTTTATAACTTGTTTGACATTAACTTATAAGTCTGTATTTGTAGATGCTTTACGCTTCGCTTCATTTTAAAACCGGATGTCTTAGAAAAATAGAATTCCGAACGTCGATACACATCTTAGTATGCTTTGTGTACAATACAAAGGGGATTCCTCTCTATTGAATATGGTGATATAGCAACGCAAATAAGCTATAACTGTATGAATAGACTGTATATATAAACATTAGTTCTAACGACCTCCCCGGTCACAGCAAATACAGGACACAGCTTACCTGACAGTAGATCACTCCCGTTTGTTCATTCGCGACTTGCAGAATCCTTTACCCCAGGTTCCCGTCTTACTCCGGATGTCATACTAGAGCTGATTTCGGATTCCTCCTATTTGAGGTGCAATATGGCACACCGTGTGGTTTTAGTCGGTCCAATTCTGACACAGCGTTCTACCGAAAATTCCGGTGGGATGACGGCCCAAAGGTGTTTCCATCTTTACCAGTTTTCTTCTACACATCTCAATTTCTTAATTTTCTTCGCCTTGAAAGGAGTTCATTCCCAACGAGGATTGGCATCAGGCTGGCGGCTGGCGGCCAATAATGAATCTCTTGCGATGTACACATTGCTTCAACCCTAAATACGTTATGAAGAATATGGTATCTTATTTTGCCCTGATTAAGATTTTGTTATTTCCCAGCTGGAACCCACGATATTACCTATATTCCTAAATATCCTAGGTGATTGTTGAGTAATATCTACATTTAATAAAAAACGCTTACGTAATATACCTATATTTAATGTTAATTTATTAAAATATATATGTAAAATAGTTAAATAATGAAATACAATTCAGCTGAATTAGTGGAATTCTTGTCCTTTAGCCTTGAGCGTGTACCACTCGGATCTTAATTCTTGTAGGAGAACTGTCCAGACAAGATTCGCTCTAAAAGGTAAGTATAGAAAAGTTAACATTACTAAAGTAAGTTATATATAATGAAGTTCAAGCCAAGTAGTCGTTCAAATTTAGGGAACAGAGAAAGCAGTTATGTTTAGTCTACAGTATTGGCAAATAGGGCATTTGTTGGTAATGAACTGTTAAATAGATTAAATTAACATTATATACAATGTCCTGTATACGTCTAAAATGTAAAAGGGCAAATCTACTTTATCATAATCAATTAAATGAAAACGTGCCAGTTTTCTTTTGAACGGTTAAAAGAAAGTGCTTTTGTATATTCATATAATTTATATGGTCCAATTTTATTGTAGTTCATCAACAGTTAGCAACAAAAGTGGATTCAAGTTATCTACTTACATTTTACATACTAAAAACGTCATTGTGTTATGATTTTCATATGCTATGTAACATCCTGGCGAAACCAATGCACCGAGGCCGTTCAATTCGCAGCGTTGCTAGGTTTAGGACCGTACTTACATACCTACCATGTCATTGGCTGCACGTTTGCATTTAAAAGGTTCTCGTGTTAATAGAGTGTATCAGAGTCATAGGAAGATTGGTTTGGTTACTCGTACTGTTCTAATCATTTTTATTCTGGTTGACAACTTTTATAGATATATATTTGTAACAAATCAAAACTATGTGGAGGTTTAGAGTTAAAAGAATGCGCACAAATGACTGATTTTAATACATAGTTTTATTGCATTATTTTGTTAATTAATAACTTATTAGATTCAATGTGATTTAATTGAAATGATTAAATTAAATTTAAATGCGTTTTCGTCGTAGAGATAGTGGTTAAATAGTCTAAATTTATTTTCTTACAATTGCGATTACTATGTAGTGATGTGTCGAAAAACTATATTTGAGTTTAAAAAGTACCTACTGAAATCCCGGGTTTGAGAACTAAATAACTAAAAGCTGTTATTTTTATTGGACTACAGATAAGCCTTTTCATGAAAGATAACAATTTCATGCACTTAATGAACTACAATCATAAAAGGCCGAAATATCTTTCGTTAGTGTTGCAAAACACTTTTTAAAATTACCGAGAGTGTTGCACTTGTGCGAAAAATTTAAAAGCTAGAGTGTAATATGAATACTAAGATTAGTACCAACATAGCCATTTGGCAAGAATCCCTAAAAATTGGCTCTTATAGCGAAGAACGGGGAGAGCGATGCTAAAAATTGCTCAACGCGCCTAAAGAATATAGTATATTTTATATCACAAAAACTACACTTAATATTAAAAACTAATATTCTATATATAACTTACAAACAAGAAAAAACATAAAATGTTTTTTCTTGTTTGTAAGTCCTCGCACCAAAACCGATGTAGACGGTTTAGGACGTGATGTAGTTATATTCCTAAAGATTTAGCTATGCGTATGTATCGTAATTAAGCTATTTGTGGTTGATAACTGTCTGACTACGTACATACATGCATACGATCACGCTGGTATCCATGAAGGGCTAAGCAGAGGTGAATTAAATAGTGTTGTGTACCAAATATTGTAATTTAGAAGAGTGGCCATGAGTTTGTTTGCCTGCTTTCTTAACTTATTAAATATTTGGGAACGGGTGGTTATAGATCAACACAGGCAGGTATTTATTTATTGTATATTTTTAATACTAATTTCACGTTTGACAAGGTAACCTGTAGTTGCGGTGACTCTGTGTGTATTGAGATATAACTTTAAATATTTTTGAAATAAGACTATTTCAAATCTAATTATTATTGAGCAGTTTTTTTTTAATTAAGTTATTTAATTTGAATTTGAAAGGGAGGTTAGAAGGCAACTTAAAGAAAGGAATATTGATGATTCGGGTGGAGTGAGAACTGCAGTAATAACTAAACCAAATAGGACGTCAAGGTCCAATATCTGTAAATCGAACCCTGTCTTCTTGCTCTACTATGTCGTTGGATTAGAAAGGCAAGAAAATAGATATACAACAAAAAACTCGTTAGGTTAAGATGAACAAACCATACAGCATTTTTATATACGATTAATTTTCACGGTTTGTCTTATTTTTTGTGTCAAAGAATTTATTATTACAAATGACATATGACAGTGGCGTTCTTCAGGTATGCTAAATAATAATTTATAGATAACTCCCTAAATAACCCAGCTCTCGAATTTTAGTTATATATTTCATCTTATGACAAACCTTTAGCCCTGTTCAAAATGTCATGTTTCCAGGTGACCTAAAAGTCGTTTTCGATGATTTGGCAGTCAGTAAGATGATTACCCACAAATCAATGAGTTTTAGACATTCAGTTCTCTTAAAAAACACTTGATGAAATTTTAATGTATGCATACATCACACGTGTTAGCCTAGGTGTCAGTGTCCTCGATCCTAATACTACAGACAAAAATGCACCACTAAATGCCACTAGCAAATAGTTTTAAAAAACTTCAGAGATCAGAGACTGCAAGTTGCGCTTAGAGGGCATTTTCAAGCTTGTTCGTCACAGCAAACAACTCCATCATTTATTATTACACTTACGATTAAAATATATATGTGTAAATGCGCCAAATATTATGGACACATGAAACACCAGCATTATGAAAAATCATCTCAGAAATCACAGGAATGTTATTTTTGAATGATATAACCTTAACAATCGCAATTAACCTTTATATATAACTAGCACACTTGTTGACACCCCCACAATACCCCTTGTGGGTAGAATTTCGTAAAATCCGTTCTTAGCTGATCTCTACTCGGCTAAAGGACTATTCCTAGTCAATATATCGATGGAAATCTCTTATATATATACATATATAGATTTAGGGTACTAATTTATTTTGTGTTTTTTTTTAATACATTTGATATATTATGTTTACATCATTGATTTTTTACTTACAAGAAACTATGTACATACATAGACTCAGACCTATATCCCTCAAGGAGAAGGCAGAGGCGTATCACACGCCCGTATTTTGACAACTACAGTTATAATAATAATTAACTCTTAATTTTAGTGTTTGTTGGAAATATCATATTTCATTGAATCAGGTACTTATTGTGACGAACGTTGTCGTTTTTCTACAACAAGTAATGTACACTTCACCTTGTATTAGACAATAATGGTAAAAAATGTAAAACATGATCGAGGAACTTCGTGCAATGTTATAATATTTCCTGATGAAACAACCTCTCATATAACTCACACGACCTTAAACCTTTGGGTTGCTTTATATATTACTGATTAATATGGTTAAATTGTAAGAAGACTGAATCGTACTGAAAGCGAAAGTTTCGTACCTATGTAACTTACCTGAGGTAGATGCAAATCAATCTATAGACAAAGTTGGAAAATGCCTTAAAGACATTTTCATGAGTGTGGCATGTGTTGAGGGCTTTTGATGATTATGTTGCAGAAACACGCATGAGCTCATAAGTTCTATAAGAAAAGTTTAAAGCGGCGTATCGATCTGTGTACCTACTCGTTAATACAGGAAGATTTTTTCTTCGATCGAAGTATAAGCATAAAAATTTAAGGCCGATGCTTACGAAATGCTTTGATCCTTACATCACGGAATTTGAGCATGCCTGCTATATTTATCTACTCACACATGCTTAATTTTTATGACGTAGTCCACATTATTTTCGCATTTTTTAATTATTTATTTCTAAAAATCCTTTCATGTCTTATCTCTTATTGAAGTATTTTTAATTAACTATTTTTTATGTATTAACTTGATACTGACTCTATTAAACATCTCATGTAGAATGCACCAGAAAAGTAAACATTACATCTTACTTGTATTTTTTTTTATATTATAGGGGGACAGACGAACAGGCGGGTCACCTGATAGTAAGTGACAACCGCCGTCTATGGACATCTGCAACTCGAGAGTCGTAAGTGCGCTGCCTGTCTTTGAGGATGATGAGCATGATGGGATGTGGGGAAGAAAAAAAGAGAGGGAGATGAGGAAAAAGCGGAGCGAGTCCGGGGAGAGAGAGTGTTGGGTCTCCTGAAACTTCACTCATTTCGGAGAAATGTAACGCAAGCGTTGATTCACAACCGGTGGTATCGCACCGGTTGAGCTGGCCCATTTGTGCCTAAGTATGGCTCTACCACTGTTAAAGGGACAAGCAATTTCTAACCATCATTAAAAGATTTCAGTTTGCACTAGTATGTTGTTTTAATAGCTAATGTAATATAAATAATTACGAAATTAAGCATTTGTGATTGTTTATTGTTTGTTCTCTACTTCATGAGTAATGACAGAGTACAAATGCTGAGAGCTACCCTTCACCTGGGCTAAGGTAAGTTGCTTACACGTGGGCTATCCCAAATATATCGAAAATCATTCTTTATCAAACCAAGTTATGAAATAGAATAAGTTAGGCCAAAACTGTATTTGACAAGCTGTTCTAAATTAGAATATACCTTAATTTAATTATGTACATATATGTATGTATGTATTCATTTATTTTCTACTACAAAAAAATAAGATATTTTTGTGAACTATGGAATGCTAATTGGATGTAAAAAAAATTGGATTAGGCCGACGATATTAAGATACAGATTCAAATTATCAAAAAGCGCCGGATGCTTAGATTGATCTGAAATGCAATTAATTAAATGTAACCTTGCTTACTTACTAAATGACCGTAATTATTCATAAAAATGGTTCGCTTTTATTAACCTTTAAAGTTTTTATGATGAATATATAGATAACTAATTAATATATGGATGTAAACTTATTTGGTTTCTTTAAATTCGCACTTGTTATACTATTGGTTTTATTTTAAGATAATAGGCTAGCCCCTTATAACGTGCGTGAGACTAAATTATATTTGGCAAAATTAGGCCATATTAGAGGATATTTCCTACAAAAATTAAAATAGACTAGAATAGACCCATCTTTATTAAAACAAATAACAAAAATATCTTGTAATCAGTACCTACTTAAATACCAAAAATATTGAGGTATACAAACAGATAAAACAATCGAATTGAGAACCTTCTCTGTCTTGACGTAGGTTCCAACAAACTGTAACCCGGTGATTACACCGTGTAGGAGGCCCTCTTCAGTTTAGAGAGGCACGTGCGGAACACGTCACGCCACCGTCTCAGGCCCGCTTCTGCTGAGGTAATGGACAACCCCCCCGTTACCCCCGGGCCAGCGCTCATGGTGGCCGGAGACCGTACCCTTTCAACCGCTTCTTTAGCCAACATCACCTCGCAAAATGAAGCGTATCCCACGCACTCTCGCTTTGGACCGTGGACAGAACCATGGTCTCAGGTGAGAGGTTACCCACACCGATAGCCGCCATGAGATCGGCACGCTGCTACAACTACGCAGAGCACTCCATCAGAGTGTGAGGTGCGGTATCCTCGCGGCAGGCCCCGCAGTGGCACCTATACGGCACAGGTACTTCCCGAAGCAGCCGTGGCCGGTCAGTACCTGTGTGAGCCGGTAGGAGAGGCTCCCGAGTTTCCTCTCCAGCCAATTCTCCAAGATGGGCCTTACCGCCATAATTGTGGCGTGCCCTGATATACATATGTACCTACGTGAATAGTAACCATTATGAAATTCGTATTATGTATGTTAAATATAAAGTATTAAGCATGGTTTTACTGTACAATAAACAGGCTGTCATAGTCTTTGGGACTGCCTGTAGAAACAATATTTTTTTTCTAATAACAATAGGGGGAAGATTTTTCCAATATATAAATAATAGTAAATGTTAGACTGCTTGTAAAGTAGACGATATAACTCGCTCTTTTAATCTGTAGAGCAAAATATTATAAATTAAATGTAAAAGTTTAGGCTGTAATATGTATATAAGATCATAATGACAGCATTCATTATCGTCTCATTCAAACACATCTTGCAAGCACTCATCACTCGGAAGACTTCAAAACTATATTTATCGGTATTCATTACTTGATATACGTAATTATAGCTTCGAGTGATGCCACCAGCGGGGCATAAAGCGGTGATCCATAATTCAAAAGAAATTAAGTTTTTTCTACATTTCGGGTGATACTTTTCTCTAACCTGAATAGCGACATCGGTTTACAGCATCAAACTTGATATATTTGTGAGTCAACATTACTTAAGTGTGAGGTACTGTGGTAATGATGCTGCGCTTTAGTCAGTCGTGTTGGGTTGGGCCTCTGACACGTCTGCCTCTCAGTTGAAAGGGCACTACGGTGAAGGCCACTTCACTGACCGCATCCGCTTTGGGCCTAGTTGCCAGAAAGCAGGTGATACTTGTGTAAGTTTATCAACATTGCTTCATTTATTTAATTATAGTCTAACTAAAATTATTGTTTAATAAATCTGAGTATGCCATGCTGTAACTATAAGTTAAAATCTAAGAGATGACTAATCAGTTAAAAGCGGTTTTTTACTAAAGATTTTTGCTGTATCATGCACAGAATACTGGCTTTGGAAATACATTTTCCGATTCTACTACCAGTTCAATGTCTAGTGAGCACAGTTGTTGATACACTTGTCCTGATGTTTTGACACCTTTTTTACAAAAATATATATCAGTCACGCCTTGATAGCTGACACATCACTGTAGTAGGACAATGCCCACGTTGTACTCTGCTGATTAATTGGGAAGCTTCTATAGAGCTTTGAGCATAAAATTGGTGATTCTGATTTTTTAAATATTGCGAAATAGTAAAAGCTTTCCTCATCTTTTAAAATACGGGACATTGTTCTAGGTGCTGTATTCATTTCCCGAGATATTAGGCTCTACACCTACTTTGTGTAACGCTATCACAGCCATTCGGTTTTCTATATCACCCCACTCCATTGTAATATCACAAAAATATTTAACACTTATTGGCGCGAAAGTGAGAAAACACAATGAAATATTCATATAAGAATGACAGAGCTCAAATTCTAATGTGGTATAAGGTTTTTTTAATGTAACACTATTTATCACCAGTCTAAGTATGTACGTATGTATTAATGTTGTTTCTTTGTCACGCATTAAGAGCCTAAACGTCTTGATAGATTACGACAGGGGTGCTCAAACTTGAACTGCTGGCGATCTACCTCAATATTTTTAGACTACTTACGATCGACTTGAGAGGCTGCAAGTATGTGTGATGCAGGGTTGTCGTACATACACGATACACCCTACCTACCTTGGTAGGGTGTACCGTAGCATATATAGATATTAGCTTTCCGCACAATTTACATTATCTTAGTCAAGGTTTGGGTTAGGTTTACTTAAGTTCTTCTCTACAATATCAATGAAAAAACTCCTAGTTATTCAAAATTGCGAGTTTATTCGTTGTTACAAAACAAAAGAGTTACATATGGTGTTAAACTCAACTAAGGAGTGACTTTGGATGTTGAAGCGTGGCACTGCATGTCCTCAGCATACTTTTCATAAGATGGTGCGTAACCACTGAGTGCCAATCGCAAGCATGATGACATATGATCGTCAGTTAGTCGATTGCGATATTTTGACTTAATTATCTTCATTTCAGAAAATGCAGACTCGCACAAGTAAGTTGACCCAAACATTGCCGTCAGTTGAAGGGCGATTTGCCTCAGATTCGGATATTTATCTTCAGATATAAAACACCAGAAATTTGTATCAGATGCTGTAGCTTTGAGATGTATATCTGATATAATCTGCACCAACTCATTTTCAACAGAACATGAGTTCATATTAAACTGACTTGCTACTTCAGTGGTTAATTCCTCAATGTTTTTACATGAAAAAGGATAACTCATAAATGATGCTATATTTGCCAATTTACTGCAATCATAAAAACGCATTTCGAATTGTCCCAAAATATTTGATAATTCAGCCTCGTACGTATCATAATTCAACTGAGGAATCGTTGCTTTCAAAGACGGAAAATGTTTCAGATCCTTTTTTTCAGTTGATCTATCATAAGTTGCAATTTACTTTTGAATGCGTTTACTGCGCTAATCATCTCAATAATAGTTTTTCCTTTACCTTGAAGCTCCAAGTTAATGGTGTTTAAGTGCATTGTGATGTCAGTCAAAAATGCCAAATCAGTCAGCCATTTTTCGTTTTTCAACATCTCAGTGTCATCACCTCTTTCGTCTAGAAAAGCTGTTATTTCGGGCAATAATTCTTGAAACCTTCCTAGGAATTTTCCGCGACTCAACCACCTGACGTCCGTGTGAAGAACTAAATCAGTGTGTTCAGCTGACTCCCTATCTTCCAACTGCAACTTAAAGAGCCGCCGTTGCAAGCTACGTGCACGGATGGAATTCACAATTTTTGTTGCAATGCCCATAATTTCCTCCGTGTTTAAAACTTTTGAACACAAAACTTGTTGATGTATAATGCAATGGAATGAAAAAAATGAAGGGAATTCTTCATTAGCTCGACACAATGCCACAAAACCGTTCTTGTTTCCAGTCATTGCTAGTGCTCCATCGGTTGTAATGCACACTAATTTATATATTGGTAGCTTGTAGTTTTTTACAAAATTGATGAAAACGTCATATATATCTTCGCCACGGGTCTTCCCCTTCAGAGGAATGATTGTCAAAAATTCTTCCGTAGCCAACATGTCATTGAATACCATCCGAATAAAAATACACAGCTGGGCAGTGTCTGTCATATCGGTGGATTCGTCGAACTGTAAAGAAAAGTATGTACATTCCATGATATCATGTTTTAGTTTATCTGCGATGTCCTGACTCATGACTTCAATACGCCTTGTGACAGTCGGACGAGATAACTGAAGTTCTCTAATAGCAGACATGATTTCTGTTTTATTTTTAAAATCTCCAAATAAAGTCTCACCCGCTTCAATAAATGCTTCCTTCACAACCGATCCATCTTCGAATGGTTTCTTGTGTTTCGCCAATATATGAGATATTTTAAATGACGCGATCGTAGCAGCTTTTGATTGTTTGGCTGGTCTTGTGAACATGGTTTGTTCTTTTTTCAAACAAGATATCAAATTACTTACTTTTCGTTTTCTTAATTCACTCTGTGGCGGAAAATCCTTTTCATAGTTTTTATGAACCGTTTTATGATGCCTCTCTAAGTTACCAGCTTAGGTATTGCAACTGACGCACGACAAATAACACAAATGCACTTATCCTTCACCATACAAAAGAAAAATTCTTCCTCCCAATCGTTATTAAAATAATACGTTATAGATTTCTTCACTGCACTCATTTCGCACTATTTAATAATAAACTTTGTATCGACGTAGTATCGCCTTCAAGTTACAATTCAGAATGACTCCAATTCCTGCAGGCGCAACATTTATATCGGCGTGAACGAAAGTCTCGAATGTTCCCGTCAAACGCGCCGCCCGAAATGGTCTAGTACAGTCTAGTCTAGAAACAACGCGGCTTTTCTTTGACAAGTACCGCGCGTTCCTTTGATAAAGCCGCCTTTTGCCGCAAGCAGTGTTATTACGTAATAAATTTTTGTAGTTTAGTTACCTACTTATTAAAAATTTTTTTCTTCTCAAGATCTATTCAAAAAGCACTCGCGATCGACTGGTCGATCGCGATCGACCGTTTGAGCACCCCTGGATTACGATATGTAAGGTGTACTTTAAATCGTTTTAATAGTAAAGGGTATGTATTAGATTTCAAGATAACGTCAACGAAAACAAAAATATAGGAACAATTAATGTAAAATGTGTTAAAAGGTGTTAAATATTTTTTACTGACTTGAAAAGGATATTTTAGTAGATATTTTTTTTAAGTTGTTACTCGATATCTTCGCCATTTGTGAAACAATTTAAAGAAAATGCAATGGTAAAATGTTATGTAATGTAGTGGTTCTACTCAATTCTTTGCTGTTGGTTGAATGAACGAATAACGAATGGAATGAATAATAAATTTTATTAGTTTGTTCGGGTCAAACTTGCCCACACAAATATTCCAATAAAAGATATAGTTTTAATTTATACGAACTTATATTTAAAGATTAACTAGAGATTGATTTAATACTTTTGCATATTCCACACGCACATTTTTTTTGATCGTCATTCAATTCATGGGGTCAATCACTTTGCATTTTTTTTTGACATTTTAAGTTTTTTTTTTTAAATTAATTCATAACAGGTTTCTCAGTTTCGGGTCCAGATTTGTGATCGCCTCCACGATGCTCTCCCACATCAAAATCTCCGTTCCTAAAACGCCTGTACCACTCTTTAACAGTCGTTTGAGAGAGTGCGTTAGAAGTCATTACCTTAGTCAGTCTTCGGTGAGCTTCAGCCGCAGAATGACCTTCAAGGAACATAAACTTGATTATTTGACGCTGTGAAAATGTGAATTACGACCTTCTAAATTAATATTTGTAGCCATAGCGTAATGATCGCAACAGAGGATGGACGACAACTGAGTACTCTCTCAACTAATAACTCTTAAATATTGCACAATAAAATTTCGAAACCGGGCTGATTTGATCCGAACAACCTAATAATTTAAAATTTATTATAAATTTTATTAACAGCGTCATCCATTAGTGAATCGACTTTAATTTTACACCTTTAAAGTGTAACTTTGACAGATGAAAAGTACAGTTAAATATTTTATAAAGTTTATTATACTTGTTTTTAGATACCTACATAGAAGTTCGTTTGTTTATGAAACCTTCGGAACGCGTGTCAGACTCGCACTCCGTTTTTTATCTGCGTTAGGCTTAATTAATTGTAAATAAATTTATTTTACACGGCTTATGAAAAACATTAGATCTGAGTGGCCATCTAGGCACTGCCCGCTTTGTTTAGGGGTTGTAAATATGAACATTCACTAAAGTTATGTGTAATAATTAAAAAGTATGTGTCCAGTCTAGTCAAATTGTTTAACAATTAGTTCCTAAATATTGTAGCTTCAATTAGCAAACTTATTTCAAAATAATACCTGTATTATATTTAACACTGCATTGTACTGAATGCAAATCACGATTAATTTGTATTTGTTAGATAGTACATGTAGGGTCAAAAGTCAATAATCGACAATTCTTTATGTGTAGACAGAGTGTAATATGTCGTGCATCTTTGCTATTGTTTATCACGAAACAAAATACTAATTCTTAAATGCAGTGTTACGATATATTATTATCTGCGTGATCGCTATTACAAAACAATAAGTATCATGTATGCTGCTTTGATTACTTCGACGGACGAGGACAGATTCAGCTAGACCTGCTTTGTTTAGAGCTATGCTTTGAAGTATCAGAATAGTAGCTGATAATATTTAAGAGTTTAGATGAGAAATCCAGCCGTCCTCATTTTTTATACATCCAAGGAGTACCTATACTACTGGTAATTTCTTATCTTATATTAAAATAAAGTCTTTCTTTTATCTATAATGTGAGTGCTAAAATTCCCTATACCGAATTAGTATACAATCTTTTGATTTAAATATTTATCCAGTAGTATCTCAAGAGAACCGAAATCAAGGGGCTCCATCTAGATCGACTTTAAAAAAAATAAGCCAGGGTCGCATACCACATTAGGATTAATTTCAGATGACTTTACAAACATTCAAACTACAAACACAAAGAGTACCCAGAGACTCAGAACAACAATTTGAGGATAACACAAAGTGTTGTCCCGTGCGAGTATCGAACCCACAACATACGGCGCGGCTGCGTGGTGGCCAGGTGACCACTTAAAACGCTACGCCATCTGTGCAGTTGCTTCAACTATTGCTTATATTCTCCTAATCCACCTGTATAAGCAGCATGTATCTCCTTAGGGTCAATTTGAGAAAATGTTCCCATCTAAGTCCCCAAAAATTAAAATAAATAAATAAATAATACGGCCGTGTGTAAGATGTGTTGAGTATTTCCACACATCTTACACACGGCCGTCTGATCCCAAACTAAGCAGAGCTTGTACTATGGTTACCAGGCTGCTGATAAGCATGCTTATGTATTTCTAAATACATACATATATAGATAAATTACACCCAGCCACAGAACAAGTGATCGTGCTCATCACCCAAATATATGTCCTGGTTTGGAATCGAACCTACGACCTCGACTTAGCAGTCAGGATCACTAACCGCTAGACCAACAGTGCAGTCAAAGCGCCCGGGTGATGACAATAGGCATTTACCCTTTTAGGTAAATGGTACTAAATTATAATCGGGTAAATGTGGGCGTTAATTACCTCTGCCTACTCCTTCGGGGATACAGGCGTGACTGTATGAATGTAAGTGAGGTCGGGCAAAAACGCTTTCGTATTTCACAGTTACGACATAGCCGAAGAACTGAGGATTGAACACAAAATGGTTTTTACCCATTTGCCCCACGTAATGAAATGGCATCATTTTTTGATTGAAAGATTGATTACACGTGGTGGAAAATGGATCACTTACGATAAGTGCAAAAATATAGGATCATGGTCAAAGGGTAGTCAATCTACACAGACTGTAGTGAAACCCGGAACAACATGCAATAATGTGATGCTTTGTGTATGGAGGGTTTGCAAAGGCATCGCTCAACATGATAAATGAGATGTCTACTGCCAAAAACAGTATTTCATCGTGATAAAGCCAGACCGCACAGGTATTGAGCCACTTAGCAAAATTTAAAGAAGCTTGGTTGGGTAGTGTTAATGCATCCACCATATAGTCCTGACCATCAGATATTTCCTGTTGCGGTCTTCAGAATTCTTTGGGTAAATGTTAGGTTAAAACTACTTGTCTCATTTTCTTTAATCATAAATCCCAAGATTTCTACGGCAACGTATTATGTCACTATGGCATATATATTATCGAAAACAAATATAATATATATATAAATATGTATGTAACTCCACTCAACGTAAGTACTTAATTAACAGCTTACTAAGAAAGAATCTAAGCAATTAGTAAACAGTCTTGTCTTTATAAGATAATTGTTTTAATAAAAAAAAAACATTGGAATACAATATAATACTATACATACATGAGGTTATACTAACCAGAGTGTCTTTAGTCTAAATAATTAAGGATTCAATATATACATTAATAACTGGTATTTGTAACTTGTACAGCGTGGTATATTCAATGGTGTAGTTTTAGTACAATAGTGTTTTTTTTTAATTCTGAAATAGAATAACGAATCTATTTTGTTCAACTTCTATAATACATATGTAAGCTAGATTCAAGTGTGTCAACTTTTATAAAATGGCACGTGTTTCTACACGAATATGTGTAGACGCCAAGGTCAAGTGAAGTGACAGTAATGTTGTAAATTAATATATATTTGAATATAAAAAATACGCGCTATTAAAATATAAGATAAATATAGAAGTTGCTTATTCAATAATAAAAAACACAACTACCCTAAAAGGATTTATGAGTTATGCGTATTCAAAATATTTTTAATTTATTTATTAATCGTAAAAAATGATTAGGTTAAGTCGAAACCCAAATGCTTTTATATGTTTAGCTAACATAACCAAAGTGTACAGTTTATATACGCTAATGCCTGTATCCCCTTAAGAGGAAGGCAGAAGTGTATTAAACACTCACATTTTGCCAATTAGAACTTGGTCCCACTAACGTAATAGGAAGCAAGCCTATTGACATCAGTCAGGCACTGTATGACTGTATACATACTGTCTGATAGTTAACAGTCCGAACTCTTAATCACATTTAGGATACACTTGGCAAGAGATATGGTGCTCTATTCTACTCCTACTTCTACTCAAATTTTGTATACAAATTAATATATAATATCTATACACACCTAATTTTAAATATACACTCAACAGTGAATAAAAGAAAGAAAAGAAAAAGATACCTGAACGTCTCGGCAAGGTTAGTGAAATAAAATGAGTTTAATATACACTTAAATGTTTTATTTGTTTTATACAATAGGGTGCTGGCGAACACTCGGGACACCTGATGATGAGTGACAACCGCCATGGACACCTGCAACTCAAGAGTTGAGTTGTAAGTGCGCTGCCCGCCTTTTATGTGACGAGGGATGGGGGTTGCGGGGAGGGTAAAAAGAAGGAGGGATGAGGAGAGAGGGGTGAGGGAAGAGGAAAGAGGAGAGGGTGAGGGAAGAGGAAAGAGGAGAGGGTGAGGGAAGAGGAAAGAGGAGAGGAGGAGTTGGGCTTCCGGAAACCTCACTCATTTGGGGGAAATTCAACACAAGCTTTGCCTCACAACCGGTTTTCTGTGAGGCCGTGGTATCGCACCGGTTAAGCCGGCCCGTTCGTACTTAAGCATCGCTCTACCACTTTTAAAGTACTCCTAAACAAAACTAGAGAAATTATTAAAGCATTGAGAAAGTTTCCTATGGCGGTGAATCCGTAATCGTATGGGCCAGAATTTCTTTAGAGTCACACAAAGCTTGTAATTTTAGAAAACGAAAGTTGATTACGTTACGTACCATAGTTGGAAGAACTCCTAAACGAATTAAACTAAAACATTTGGGTGAAGCCCAATTTGGGTGAAGATTTTTATGCATGACAGTGCATGACAGGGCTCGTACTGGGCGGATTGCTGGTGACTACCTTGAAGAGGTGCATATTATGAAACAAAAAAGAGGCGGAAGCGTAATGGACAAGTCACCAGACCTGCGATAAAGTGGTTGCGGGTTCGATCCCCTCCAACCGTAGTGCACTTGGTGGGGTTTAGCTAAGCTAAATGCTTGTGTTAGAAGTGGCTCTCTAAGGGTGGTGCCCGCGCTTTTGCGGGCAACAGGCGCTAGGAGGGGTCCGGATGTCTTACCAAAGCTGTTCCCGGATTTCTCCTATTACAGGCGCAGTATGGCGCACCGTGTGGTTTTAGTCGGTCCGATTCCGACACACCGTTCCACCGAAAACCCCGGTGGGATGACGGCCCGAGGGGGTTTCCACACGTTAAAAAAAAAAAAAGAGGTGGCTCTATCACAAGCATTTAGTTTAGCTGTGGGTTTAATAAGAATACTAGTAATGTGTGACTCATGATGCTAGTATTCTTTATATAAAAATAATAATAAAAAAAAACTATATGGAGTGGCCAGAACGGACTCACTCCGATCAAGAATGCTTGAGACGATCTTGGGCATCTATCTATATGTATGACTCGAATTCATTTTCGCTGAGTGTGTATATACCATATTAAACGTCAACAAATAGAATCTACAAAGAAACCAAAATGATGAACCTTAAACAGCTATACATTTACGACACGTGTGTTTTTATTAAAAAGATGCTTAATAAAAATGTTCCAACAAATATTTCTTTCTACCAACAGAAACAAGATACCTAACGTAGTAGCAGTCACGCTAGTTACTTAGTTTAACCCATCTTGTTGAATTAATTATTTTTGAAATATTAAACCGAATGCATTGTATGAGTTGAATACTAATCGACGAATATTTTAATCATAAGTAAGTGATATGTTATTATTTTTATTGAGAATAACTGTCTTTAAAAACCATAAAATACACATATCTTGACGGTACACTTTTCCTGATTAAGATAAACAGTTTTCCTTATAAATTACATTTCTTACGCATCATGTCCAAATAGAATGCATGCTAAATGCAATTACGTAAAAAGGTACGTTCGGACAACAAAAAGAACTGCCAAATCAACGCGCCAATCTTTTTATTTGGTAAGTATAATTTAGTATATCTTATATAATTACCTGCGACTGTGAGTCGCTTGCTTTTATCTACATTGATATCTCATTTGTTATTCTGTTAATAAAATGTCTAAGGAAAAGTATTTTTATTGCTAGGTATGTAAACAATTATCCTCTTGTGTCATCAGAATTGTCACAGTGATGAAGAAGATGAGCTAAATACGGATGAATAACGAAACCGAAAGAGAAAATGGCGATGATGATATTGAAAGAGATGGTTCCAAGCATGGGTTCAACCCAGGAAAGCTATACCGGTTCGAGCGAGACTTTGGAAGATATCCCTAATTTCCGTTGGAGAAAAACCATTTATGTTCCTCACAAATTTCATGAAATGACTAGCAACAGACATTTTTTCTCTGATGCTAATTTTTATGGAAGTGTCACAACTCAAAAATCTAGTGCCTGACGTAATAGTAAAGACAAAATTTTTGATATTATAAAATATAAATATAAAATTCCAAAAAAGCTACCTATTAACACATTATCTTTAAGGAATAACATATTTTCATGAATGAATAATAACCTTTTTTGTGCATTTGAATTTAATGGACGATTAGCTAATAGTAAAGCTCCTGAAGTTGGAGCAACCGCAATGGAGTTGTGTGCTTACGACGGTCGTTGCTCCGAATATGAACCATCCCCCACGAAGAAATATTTGTAACTTAACATAGGTATATCTAGTTTACTTTTTATCAGTATGACCACCCCGTACCCCCACCCTGACAATCCCGTCGACGAATAGTGAGGGATAAAGAAAAGGCTAGTTAGCGTTTTATTCTCTCTATGTCTTAAATGCTACTTCTTACTGTTTTAAAAACTGACAAGTTTATATGCGTATGTGCGTACACATTTTCTTTAATGTGTAATTTTACATACATAAATACATACGATAATTCCTGTATGGCAAGGAGCAGAGAGGGCTGTAACACTCACATTTTGTTAATAAGAATAGGTCATTTTTAGTAAATACTTTGTCAGAGGTACGAATACATTTTACCTTCAGTTTTATTACATTATTTGTGTAATATTAATATTTTCTAATTTACTTATGACACAAAACTTTAATATACATAAATAATTAAAGCAAATAGAGGGAGGTTATGCATATAAAACGCTTGGAGAAATGAGTACTTTACCAGTGATATTGTCACTATGCGCGTTCTTCTATGTGCTCTCAGTATCTCATTGCGTCGAGTGTTGGAAACTTACTATAATAAAATGATATTTACAAATATACTTAAAGTAGCACTTCTGTCAAAAATTATATTTAAAGTTACAGCAAAGACAACAATTAGGCGATAATATGCCATTTCAATTACAAAAATGCTTGAACGCAGATAGATAAAATAGATATATTTATAGAATAGGATAGATTTTTATTTTGGCAAAGGCTTTAATACTGGTTTTTACACAGGCTTTAGTTTGATTTGTGCTGGTTCAAAGCCTACAAAAATAAAACAAAGGTAAACACTAAAAAGAAGCTGCGGGCTGAAGCTACTATGATATAAAAATAGTATAAAGGAATAGCGTGATAAGACTGAATCATTCGCCACTAGGTATATTTTGTACCTGGTCATCATACGAGTATGTTTATAGAGTTCCCATGACTCATGATATTTATATATGTATAGTTCATATAGCAGAATATACATTACTGTGTATATGTACATTAAACATGTAGAATATTCATTAAATTTAATTCAGGACTGTATTTAAATAAGTGTACGTGTATTGAGTTGAGTATTTAAAAGAAAATAGGAGATTGGGCCGCTTAAAGTTTTGCCAGTTTATTGATCACTTCGTGATGTCGCAAACCATTTCGTGAAAGATTATATTTTCTGAAATGGTCGATCGCGTCATGATATGGTCAAACCAGATCATTGAGTAATCAGAGTTTAGCGATATGATCAGCTAAACGCACGACTATTTCATGATATGGTCAAACGTTAGTGATCATATCATGAAATATAACTAATCTACTGTTAGCCTACATATACAAGGAGGTGTCCGTTATAAGAAAAAATAAAATGTTATAGTCTAGGTGTTACTAAGGTAGCAAACAATGACCTACCTTATGGTATGACGGGTAAATATTGGAAAAAGGTGCCCTATTGTCCCCAAAGGTATAATCTCTTCTTACTTTGCAGAAATATAAACTTCGCTTGAGCTTTTCTTGACAGATACTGCGTTAAGTGCCATCTTAATTAACGCCCTTGATAAAGGTAATTTATTTATAACTTGTATAGTTTAGTAGATGACTAACGTACCGTTTGAAAATTAAAAAAATAAAAAGTATAGTGATGCCAAACTCGAGTAATTACGTAACTAATAACTCTTAATAGTAATATTCATAGATAATGCCAGCGACTACAGTGTACTATAGCGTCTGTAATGTCAATGCCGCGGCCTCCACGCAGTATATGTTGAAAGTATGTTGTTGTTCACTACAATAAGTATAATGCATTTTATTCTCATTATATGATCTATAGTTATCAAGTTTAGTCAGTAAATCGAATTTTGGCTGTCCAAATTCTGAATGAAATGTCTGAATAAAACGAAGAGGAGAACGACAGAAAACGCTGAATATTATTGCAACACAAAACAACTATTTATCTTTTTGCTATATATTTATATAAGATCACTTATTAGTTACCTTCTTCGTTGTAGCATCACATTCTCCGTTCACATTCACAAGATACTGGTTCTTGTAACATATTTTATATAAAAAAAAACAATTTATTCAAATGTTCATTGTCTTTAACTTTTACTTTATCATGTTTTCATGACACATATGTATGTATCTACATATCTACGTGAGTGTGCAAGTGAGGTAATAATATTTTATATTTAAAAGTAGTTACTTTATCGCTTTTATTTATGTAATATCATACAATACATTAATAATATTACATTAATACTAAATATTTTCTGAAGATTAAAAATTACATTTGTTTCTATCGCTTTTACGTAAATTTTCCCTACACGTCGACAAGGGTTCAGAAAGAGACAACACGCAAGAAAATATAGAGTACGTTTCACTTCGAAAATAGGACTGTTCTTGATTGGTGTAAAAAAATACTACTAAGCAAACGAAGCCGCGGGCGTTAGCTAGTCTTTAAATAAATAAATTTAACGATGGCTTCAGTAACCTACTTTTGAACCTACAGCTCAGAACAAAATTATGTCGTACAAAACATCTTCCAATGATTTTCGTTTACTATTTTTTTTTATAATAGGCGGGCAGACAAACAGACGGGTCACACCACCGGGAGTGGTATACAAGATTTTATTTGATTGAAATAATGAAACCGACTATTATAGAATTTACGCAGTGCTGTAATAATACCTAGGTATGATATGGTCATTATATAAAATAGCAGTTTTATCATGACTGAACTGCCTCTTATAATTAAAAGCTGATTCGAAGTCTAGTATTGAACAACAATACGTATAACCGTCTGCCATATTGTGCCAATTGGAGCCCTTCATCCACTCAATCTTATTGCAAATATCTCTACAATGAACATGTGAAGGAACATCGGCTGGCGATAAATCAGGAACGTTGACTTGTATTATAGCGAGGGAGCTTGATGACGTAGGATCTTGGACCACCTAAAAACATTACAAAATGTATAATTACTTCATCCATGAAGTGCAAATTTAAATAATCTACTTAAATATGTTACCTTCCACAAATATTGTGCGACGGGTTGTTTCCTACCGCGCTGGTCATGGATCACGATTTCTGTATTATCTCCAAATCCGGACTTTCGACGTCGGTTTGCAGTGCCAGTCAATATTGTTAGCTCACTCTCAAACGATTTGCTAAACTGCCTCACTCTTTCTTCAACGTTTGCCCAATTCTAATAAAATACGTGTATATTAATTTCTTTACAGCCAGAGAATGTATCTAATAACAAGTGTAATTAACTTCTAAAACCTTTAAATATATGTATATATATTTATATATATATTATACTTTTTACCGACTTTACTCAGAGTAACAAACTTTAGTAAAATATTGAAATTGTTTCAATTTAATAGCTTACCGCGAAACATGTATTCGTCACCCCTAGATTTGCCACCTTAGATATAAAATAACTACTGTAAAGACACTTCAACTGTTAAGACATGTCAAAATCTATTTCGCCGTTTAAGATCTTAGGATGTGATAAATAAATATTATACAAGCTGTAGCAAAACATGTATGTTCTTAATACACGCACGCATAACATACATACATACAGATACAATCCAAATAATAAACATAACCCTCCGATAGATGAACTTATTTTCCGGTTCCTTACTCATCTTCTTGGGCAACCGTGAATATGTTCCTTTATCTCGTGAATAGAATTCCGACAATTACAGTTTTTTCCGAAAGACAAACTCTGGACATTGTCGTTTTTTACCGCCAAATATAAGTTTGCAATCGCTATAAGTTTTTTATCTGATATAATAAAAAAATCACAATCTTAGGATATTTACTGTGGTTTTATACCTTCTTAAGAAATTTTATGATTCTAGGTTAATGTGAAGTACCCTACCGACCGGTATATAGGTTTTGATTTAATTATGAAACGTTCAAAATTATTAAAAGATTCTTTACTATAGGTATACGGTGTGTATCAGGAGGACCCGTTAGTATATCTGACATTAATTTTACGTGATGACATATTTGCTGAAGTAGTACCTTCAGCAAATATGTAAGCGGCAGTAAGCGGAAGATACTAAGAAATGTTATATAGGAACAGAGGGATAAAGAGACGAATGATGTTGTAAAGGAGAAAAAGAAAGCATGGCTGGACTTGTTAGCATTAAAAACGAGTAAGAAATTGAATGATAGTTAGACTCGGGATGTGATTCATCGTGACAGTGAATTAGAATGGTAAGACAAACATTACATAAAGCTTAAAAGCAATGTAAAAAATTGCATATATATAAAGTAAGCAGAGAAAAAGTATCAAATAGCCGCTAAGTTCTATTCGAGCTTCCAATATAATATTAAGATATTTTGGAAAATAGTCAGAACTACTCGTGGGAAGGCTATAGCTGGTGTAAGTGTGATAAGAGATGGAAGAGAAAAACTTTTGAATGAGGAAAATATGGTACTGAAGTGGTAGTAAACACTTAAAAAAATATTCGAAGAGGATGACAATGAGAAGGATTGTAGTTTTTATACAAGCCATAAAATATATGAAAGCAGGAAAAGGCCGGGTATGGCAAGGTGACTATTGATATTCTGAAGACTGGTGAAGAACTCATTGTATCGATGCTGTATATATATCCTTAGCTGGGTACAAGGCCAAGTTCTCAGTGACTTGACAAAGACAGTAATTGTACCAATACACAAAGGTAATTGATCTCAGCAGAACTGTAAAAATTTTCATTTTCGTTGTTGGAAAGATGTGTGCTAGAACTTTAATACAAATAGTTATGAATTTAACAGATAGTTAGATCTGAACAGATCGAAACAGTATTCGATGCTACCTTCCAACCTTTAAGAAAAGAGCGCACCACGTAGTACGTAGCGTAGCCACCCTAAAGGCCCGCAACGCACTTGTGGCTATTGAATTTCAGGTGTCCACGTGCGGCGGTGGTCGCTAACCATATGTGAAATATCTGCTCGTTTACCTTTTGCTCGTTAGTTGATCTCATAAAAAAAACCTTTAATGGTAAGCATGAGTGAATAAATATATAAATAAATATATATACATATTTTTTTTACAGTTTTAACGTACTAGTAAATGGACAACAGGATGATCCTAGAAGGGTTCCTTATTTTCTTTAATGGAACTGAGGAACGGAAACCTACTATAAACAATAACATAAAAATAAAATAATGGCTAAAACTTACCTTTGAATTACATGTACTCCACTGAGGCACGACATTCAAATATGTGTATACTGCGGCTGTGGGTACCCCAGGACGTAAATCCTTTGGATTAACAAGTTGTCTTTTACCAAAACAACAGTTGTCATATTGGTGAAAAGGTCGTCTTAATGTAGACGATATATCATCAACTTGATTTTGGCAGACATACATTAAATCGAAGTCGAGAGCCATCAAACCATCACGGAACCATTTTGTAACATTTTTGTCAACACCATTTTGCTCCGCAGATAATTTGTGTTGAGTGTATAAAGGCACATTGTTTTTTTTGTCTATGCAGACACCATAAACTTCTAGAAAACTGTGAAATACTTGATATCCTACTTGTACATATTCAGTATTGCCAGGTCGACAACTGGTGTTACTTCTTTGGAAAAATGGCTTGTTTTCTTCATTACACTTGATATCTGTGTATTTGAATGTCTTGCCTTGTATCTTTATATTTGTTTCATTTACACAAGAGCCCTTAACAGTATTGGCAGAAGGAAAATTACGAAAGCCTTTTTGGCAATGTAAGTAAAATTGTTCATTTTTAGGTATAAACATGAATGCTTCAAAAATATAGAATGATGGCCATGTAAGGGAAGATGATAAAAGTAAAGGTTCATTGTCCTTTAGGAACTCTTTTCTCGCGTCTAACACACAATCTGGAAAAAAAAATAAGATTGTAGTTGAAAGATAAATGTATACTCGTAGTTTAGAGGTTTTCTCTAAACAAAACGGTAGTCTTGCTGAAGCTTGTTGGAGCTATGTTCACTAGTATGCTGGTAGTAATTTTTAGGGTTCCGTACCCAAAGGGTAAAACGGAACCCTATTACTAAGAATCCTCTGTCCGTCTGTCCGTCTGTCACCTGGCTGTATCTCATGAACCGTGATAGTTACAGTAGAAATTTTCACAGATGATGTATTTCTGTTGCCGCTATAACAACAAATTCTAAAAAATAATAATAATAGTGATGAGTGATTCTGTGTATGTATACGATAGGTTAATTAAGTAATGTTGAATAGCAAATTTACGGTTATATGTTGTTTTGGAGAAAATATTTAATACTGTGTTTAATTTATTATACAAATATAATGCAAGACAGAAAGGTTGTCGTCTGAAAAAGGCAGTTTTATGTTGAATTGGGTCACATATTCTATTTCTTCTTCGGGTTGAATACGTGGTGTGTGGATCATAGTGAGTTACTTTATGTATACGGAGGATGCTATTTAAAATATATATTTGACGAACTGTCATGATTTTGGCATCTTTATATAAATTGATTGTTTGATAACCAAACGACTTCCTGAGCATAACCTTGAGGATTGATCGTTGGGCTCGCTCAACATTTATTATTTTAGTTTTATTATATTGATAACGGCAACAGGCAGACGCTTGAAATATTCACAGAATATTTAGGTATATATTCACTTTAAAAATAAATAATTAAATTAGAATAAAATTCTCATTTTTAACGCAAGCGTTACTTCACAACCGCTTTCTGTGAGGTCGTGGTATCGCACTGGTCGAGCCGGCCCATTCGTGCCCAAGCATGACTCTACCACTGTGTAAGGAAATTAGAAATACAACGCAAACCTTTCATTCAAAAATCTACTTTTGACCTCGTACATACTAAAACGCTGTCCGTCATACTGACAACTATAATTATAATTGTAACTAATAAAAGCTAATGTTTATCATAATCTTTTCCCAACTAAGTTGCGCTTTGCTTTCCGTCCAACTATGAAAAGGTCGAACTTCGATATTTAACGTGAAGCGACTGCCATGCCATCAGAATTGCCACAACCCAAGTAGTAGGTTATATCAAAGTTATGTACTTAGATCAGGTTGTAGGACTTTTTTAGGCCCCTCTAAGTAAACGTAAGGAATGCTACAAATGTTCTAACGGCAACCGGGACCGACGACTTAACGTGCTTTTCGAGGCACGGAGGGGTAGGCATTGTAAAGTACGCCACAAGTGTAAAAAGTTTGAAGAGTAAAAATTTTAATTTTCAATGAAATGCAAACTAGATGCTCGATTTGAATGAAACAAAAACATATATATATGTATATCTAGACACTTAGCCTACACGGTCACAAGTTTCAGAAGATTAATCGAACATCTTCTCATTCTCTATGAGAAATAAAAACGAACTGTGCAACACCGCCGATAGCGTTTTTGACATTAAAATGAATAAAAGAAATTTTAAATTAAATTTATAGAGAAAATTTTACTTTTATTCAATTGAATTGATTTCTTTTCATTTTTAGAGCAGTTACGTTAAAGATTAAAGCATTCGTTACGTAATATTTTTGATATACATTAGTCATATATTCTATTGGCTTAACATTATTCTTAAAACTTGGAAATATAATATAAGCCTATAAGAAATCACTGTGTGTGATAAGACCGTCAATTGTTATACCGTAATAAATGTAATCATGTCTGCATTTTGTCATTAATTTTATGGTTTACATTAAATAGATTAATTTAAAAAAGCCCAAATGTTGCCAAAAACAGTGTGATTTTATATGGCCTGGGCTTATAATTGTGCAAGAGGTAACTTAGAGAGAGGAACGGAAAACAGAACAAGAAAATGAGAGACTCTATCTAATTGTTATTGTTAAAATAATCAAGAGAGAGTAAAAAGTTACCTTTTGGATTGTAAAACGATTTAATAGACGGTTTTAGATATTTCAGAAACTTCTTAAGTTAAATTTAAATGATTTCTCTGGTTTTAACTACTATTTAGTTAGATGGTTAGTTATTTAGTAAACTAGTAGTAAAACTTCAGTGTTGTCACGACGAAGAAAATGAGAGACTCTATCTAATTGTTATTGTTAAAATAATCAAGAGAGAGTAAAAAGTTACCTTTTGGATTGTAAAACGATTTAATAGACGGTTTTAGATATTTCAGAAACTTCTTAAGTTAAATTTAAATAATTTCTCTGGTTTTAACTACTATTTAGTTAGATGATTAGTTATTTAGTAAACTAGTAGTAAAACTTCAGTGTTGTCACGATTACAAACAAACCATTTAAAGATACGTTCATAGAAAAGTTTTGCTTTTCTTTCGTAATGAAGATATTTTTTTGGTTTATTTCTTAGTTCTTACAACTTTTTATAGTAAATAGTGTACGATGACTCTGTAGATAGCCGATATGCTGCTCGGGATGCATTTATTATATAAACTGAACGTGAAACTAAGCTATCAATATACGACGAAACCTAGCTGGTGTGGTTATTACTAGAGAATACATTCAAATAAAAACCGGCCAAGTGCGAGTCGGACTCGCGCATGAAGGGTTCCGTACTATAAAAACGGCAAAAAAATCACGTACGGGTACGGAACCCTAAAAATGTACTACATAAATAATGACTTATTCGGAATGATATTTTGATCTTCTGGGATTTTTTGCCAATAACATATTCAATATTCCGCATAATGGTTAGTGACCGGGCAGTTTTTCATAGTTGTCTAGTGTAGCCAGTCGTAGACTACAGAATAACAGTCAATAACTTATGAGGTTCTCATTGACTTGTGAGATTATATGAGAAGAATACAAAGAAACAAAAATCTTATAAAAAAATCATCTTATTCCAATTAATTAATGTTTTACCTTTAGTTACAATACTAAATGAGCGTTGAATGGTTCCAAAATCGTTGCTAACTACACATGTATAAGTCCCTCTATTATCCAACATCATTTGTAAGTGGTAGGTCATTTCTGTTGCATCCATTTCCTGGTCGTTCAGACGCCATGACACCTTAATTTAAAAGAATGAATTTCTTTGATCATCATTGCACTATCTTAAAATCAAATAAATCTAATTGAACATATTCTGCTTTATTCCGCTATATATTACCTTTGGTTCCGGTTCTCCAATGGCTTCGCAAACGAGAGGAACTGAATCACCTTCTAAGAAGTCAATTACTTCTTCCTCAAGTGTTGTAAATGATGGTTTCTTTCCAACTGATACATAAATATGCGCAGAACTAGATTTTCCAAAATCACTCACTCGACAGGAGTAAATGCCTTCGTCTGTTTTCATTGCTCTATTGAGTTTTAGTTCGCCTTTTTCAATTATTTTATAATCCTGTAAAATATATTAAATATTATCTCATTAAGAACATTAATATGATTGTATAATACAATATACATTTAGCTTTAACCTTAAATTTTGTAATTTTGTCTATTTTAATATTGCCTCATTAAAAAGATAGTCACCTAGCCAAAGATAGTCACCTTATACCAACGGACTTTGTCAATGCCCGTATGTGGAATTTCACATGGTAATTTGACCGATTGTCCTTCTTCAACAAACATATTAGACACGGGTTCAGTAATGACTGGGTAATCTGAAATCACGTATCATATTTAATGTATAAAACGCAATCTTCAAATAAAACCATTTATTGCTGTACCAAAGTACCGCATTCACACTGATAGAAGCTTTTGTTTGCACTTCATGTTTTGATAGAAGACGTTTATGATTAGGTAGGTCGCCTGTTGGTCAATATTGGATCAAAATTTATAAAGTGTTGAAAGTTTTCTTTTAATTTCTATTACCAGTGTAACTTGAACCGTCAACATATAGACTTTGTGTTGTACTTTGTTTTGTTACTGTAATTTTTGACGGGCCCATACGGGGTTCGATTCCCATACGGGACAAAAATCTATGTGATCCACAAATAGTTGTACCTAGTTTGAGTGTTCTTTGTGTCCGTTGATTAAATGTTTGCGAAGCCCCCCGCGACACATTAATTGTAGAAGTTGACTTTTTAATAAAAATGAGAGAAATGAATCTCTAACAAAGAGAAAAAAATAGTATGAGTATTAATAACATTGTAATTCAAAAATGTATTTATTAAGTTTCGCATGTAGATACACCTCTATAACTTGAACTTTTAGAGACTATCTGTACATGATATCCGTTTTTGGAAATGTTGAAAATAATTGATAATTAAATAATAAATAAATATATAAATAATTAATTAAAAAATTGAAAATAAATTCAATTAAATAGTGATATCAATGTACACGATAATTTAGATTTAAAAGAAATTAAGTGCATTGATAAATTATATTACCTGTGACAGTCACATTGTAAATCATGGTATCATTCCCTTGGTTGTTTTGAGCTAAGCACGTATAAACTCCTTGAGACTTTTCTTCAATATTCTTGATAATCAGAGTTCCATTGTCAATGTCATACCATTCAGTGCCTAGAAATAGTATATGATAGTTCACGCATAGAACAAAATTGTAGCTTGATTGTAATGCGCTGTTTAAAATCAACGGAGGCCGTGTTTAATTAATTGCCGTTTTGTACTAAGCGCAGTCTTGTATTTATACGGCTTACAGAATTGCTTTACTTGTGTTTATTTATTATGCCAGATATATTACAATAGCTCATTTTAAAATTTATAGGTTCATGTACTAGCGTTCCTCTTCAGGGTATGTGGATAAAAAGTATATGTCCTTCCCGAGGGTTCGGAGTACCGCAATACAAAATCGGTGTAATTGAAAATAGTCCGGGAGGTAGCGTTGCATTTTGGGCAGTCATTTTACGCCGATTGCTTGCCATCTTTTTCGATAAATCTCGAATGACTTACAACTGAACCAAGTGTCAGCTGGCGCACTCGCTGTGGGTGTTGAATTGGGAGGTTACAGAAGTGGTATAAAAAAAAAACAATTTGAGTGATAGTACGCCGGCTGAAACTTTTTCGATAAATAGTTGTTATCAGACTGAGCTGAAAAAAAATCGTCAGCAGCATCGTGGAGGGGGGGATTATGCTCAGCTGCTCACATGAACTTGTAAAAATTAAAACGTAAAATAAAGTTATATTACGCCGAATGAAATTTGACTACGTGATTCTTCAAATAATTAAGAGTACGAAAACAACAATCAGCTGCATGTATAGTGGTGGAAAGACCGTCAGCTGACCCAGTGAAGATTTAAAATATTGGAGCATTGCTATTATGCTGTTTCCTTTTAAACACATATTTCGAGAATGATTCTGGCCTTCCTCGAACCCATAACGCGACCTTCGGGCTACCTAAGCCTCTCCCCCCAATATTTCTTGATGTGATTTTAGGATGTTGAATGAGATCTTTGTCGTACACAATCAGTTTCGGTTCTCCTCATCGATGGAACGGATGCAAGTCTAAAGTAGGTTCACTTATTAGTCATATAAGATCAACTATCGCTGTTAATATCAGCCGGCTTACTATGACTTTTGTATTTGCAACGCTACCTCCCAGACTTAAAGGTAATAGACAGACACGAGTTACTTTGGTATTTATAATTTTAGTACAGATGTTGAATGTTGATATCCAATATACCTACACATCCGAAAGCGAAGTAAGAATAGTAAGAGTAATTTCATTTTTTAATTCTTAATTTCATTCAGATATGTATCGGTAGTATCGCTGTGTCATCTCATTAACATAGGATCTGTTATTGCGTTGATGGAGGAAAAATTGCAAGTTAACTTATTTAACATACACATCCCACAATTATGACACGTTGCTATACCCAATGCAATTGTAGAGTTACATCTAAAACTGTACATAAATAGTGAACTAAATTAAAGCACACAAATTAAACTACTTTATTCAGTATTAATCACATACAAGACCACAATAAAGAAAATGAATTACGAGTAAAATCATTATCTCTGCAACATTGTATACCGACTTAACATTGCTCAATCCGTATACTATACCACATGAAGTATTACTTGTGCGAGTTTACACAACTGACATGAGAAGATATCAATTATATCTCTGTGTTTATGACATACAGATGGGTTTAATCATTTAGGATAAAGTAATTAATAACAGTGGTAGAGCCATGCTTAGGCACGAATGAGCCAGCTCGACCGGTGCGATACCACGGCCTCACAGAAAACCGGTTGTGTAGTAACGCTTGCATTGCATTTCCCCGAAATGAGTGAGGTTTCCGAAGGCCCAACTCCCCTTGTCCTACTTCCTCTCCACTCATCCCCCTCTCTTCTTTCCCCTCCCCGCATCCCCCTATACCTCAATATCATCAAAGGCGGGTAGCGCACTTACGACTCTTGAGTTGTAGGTGTCCATGGACAGCGGATGTCACTTACCATCAGATGACCCGTCTGTTAATCTATCCCCGTATAGTATAAAAAAAAATCGCTACAATTTACCAACCAGTGAATGTAATAGTAATATTGATTCTACACTTTTTTTTATAATATTAGTTATTGTTGTTCAGTGTGGTTCACGATGGAGAAGAGGGCGACCCCATCTCTTCCCGGTGGGGTCGTAAAAGTCGATTAAAGTGTAGTCAAATTCTACCTACCTACTCCTTAGGGGATACCGGCGTGATGTTATTGTAATTTCAGAAATACCAAATCCAAAGTATAATATTAAAATGTTGTAAAATGGGTACATCTGATAAAGTAACCACTTTTTTAATATACTTAATCAATCCAGTATATCGATTCGACTGACAATATGATAGTAAGTACTCATTTCGTACCTACTACAAATTATACTCCTCAGCAGGAAAGTTGCATATTTTCATATCTTACGTTATAGATAGGGCGTGCCTGTGTTAAAGTGTTAGTCAGGTAAGGCAAGTCACAACTCTGGAAATCCTTGAAAATATTAATCTGATTTTAAAATCAGTGAAATTTATTTAACCAATAGAACCAATGTAAATTGCAAAGTTTTTAAAACACGGAGAGTCACTTACCCGTGTACTGTCATATACTTAGTTAATTTCTAGAGTAGACTAAAAAATAAACATTGTGTTTGTGAGACACTTAACGCTCTTAAGATTGGCTTAATGTGATATTTATTTCACGTATTTATTTGCCTAGTCGTTATTCGTTTTCAACAAAGACTATACCTTTGTTAAGATGTTAGTACGTTAGGGGTATGTTTATATCAATAAGTATAACAAATTCATAGTAACATAATATTACCAAAAGCGATATTTAATCCGTCCCTTTTCCATTTGATTGTCGGTTTTGGGCTGCCGGTAGCTGTGCACGAAATTTTCAACATCAAATCACCTTTTACAACTTTAAAATTGTTGTCTTTGTATGTCTTTTCAATAACAGGACGAGCTGGAAATAAACATCAATAGTTATTAAGTTTCTATCGCTTTGATTTAATAGGTTTCTTTCCATGTGTATCTTGCGCAATGACTAGGAAAATCTGGCATAGTATAATACTCGATACATATTTACGTATCGAATTGATCGAACGTGGCCTAATCTGATGATTCATAGATCTATATTCCAGAATCGTATCTTCCAAAGCACTCCTTAGTCTCTCATTGTATTGGGTACTTACAGATATAGCTTCACTCTCCACAACTTCATCAACAGGTAGTATGGACATTAACTGTGGTGTATTGTTTGTCACCAAATGCACAGTGTGTGATGAAGACGGGATAGCCAAACTATTCCTTACGTCAGAGCGTATCCTCTCAAGTACGGTATCAGCAAGCAGGTGACGACATGCTGCAGATTAGCAGCATCCATTGCTATGCAGATGATAGCACGAGTGATGCCCTTTACACCGGCCGCGCTAACATTTCTCGGGTAAACGTCATCGAAAGCCGATCCAAACTTGTGTCTGAAATCGAAACTTCTTTATCAAAAGTTTCAGATTGGGGTCGACTTAACCTAGTCCAATTTAACCCCACGAAGACACAGGTTTGCGCGTTCACCGCTAAAAAGATGCCATTGGTCGTATCACCTCAATTTGAGAGCACTTCCCTAACTGCATCAGCCAGTATCGGAATCCTTGGCGTCGATATATCAAGCGAAGTCCAGTTTCGCGGTCACTTAGAGAGTAAGGCCATATTAGCCTCGAAGAAGCTTGGTGTGCTAAACAGATCAAGACAGTATTTTACTCCGGCCCACCGCCTGCAACTTTATAAGGCGCAGGTTCGGTCGCACATGGAATACTGTTCTCATCTCTATGCAGGTGCACCCCAGTACCAACTTCTGCCTCTTGACCGCATTCAACGGAGAGCGACTCGCATCATCGACTGCCAAGATATTTCTGATCGACTTGACACCTTGGCGTTGCGTAGAGATGTAGCTTCACTCTGCATCCTCTATCGCTTGTATCATGGGGAGTGTTCAGAGGAATTGTTCGGACTTATACCGGCTGCTGGTTTCCGCCATCGTCCTACGCGACAAAATATCCATCCCCATCACCTGGACGATTGGCACTCCACCACTGTGCGCTTCTCCAGAAGCTTTTTGCCTCGCACAACCAGCTTATGGAACAAATTGTCGCCTGCCATATTTCCGAACCGATACGACCTTCAAACCAAGAAGAGAGCGTACCTCTACCTAAAAGGCCGGCAACGCACTTGTGACTCTTGAGTTGTGTCCATGGGCGGCGGTGGTCACTTACCATCAGGTGACCCGTCTGCTCGTTTGCCCCCTATCGCATAAAAAAAAATAAAATAATAATAACCAATTTCTTTTGAAGTCGTTTAGCACCAACTAAATTAAATTAATCAATTGTTAGTGAAAATACCAACCTTTTAGCCATCTTTACTGTGATGAGTGTAATGGATATAATGAGTGTACGAACAATTCATCAACGATGATTCAGGAGGCTGCATATTTAGTTCTGTCAGTTTTAGTATAGTCTGTCTAGTAGTACATTATTTGTCTGATAAACTATGTGTATGATACTTTTACTGCTGCAGTGGTGTACAATTAAAGTGTTATCTATCTTCTCAGTTAAAATTGTGACCATTGATATACGTACCATTTACTTCAACTTTGTACGTAATTCTAGTGGATCCCCCAACGTTACTGGCTACACATGTATAATATCCCTGCTCTCTCAACTGTATGTTTTGTAACCTTAACGCCATTGATTTCTTAGGATACCTTAAAATGTTAACAAGAGCGATTATTGTAAGTAAAGTAGTCAAAATAAGTTAAGAAAAGTACTAAAAAAAAAAAAAACTATAAACTTCTCTACAATCAATAACGTTACTACAATCAACTTATACAAAATATTATATTTAAAGAAAGATTCATATACGCTTACCGTATATTCTCTGTTCTTTTGCCTTCAAAATCATTGTAAATCCATTTAACTTTTGGCCGTGGGTGTCCATCAGCACGACACGGCAATATGACATTTTGTCCGACGGTTTTGTTAATTTTAAATAATTTTGGCATCTCTATGTGTGGTAAATCTGTAGAGTGAACAAGTCGATTTTAAAGAAACATTTACACATAACTTATAAAAAGAGTGTCTACTTATGAAATAGAGTTTCATATACTTGGTATTGAATTTTTTGTGTAGATACCCAAACGGGTCATGTGTTGTGGGTGAAGTTTTGTGCCTGACTGGAATTGTCTAAAATGTGACGGTACTCAATTCATTCTGAGCTCTTCGACGCCTGGTGTGTCTACTGCGAGACAGGAAAATGCTTGTCATCTCAAGGTCCCGTTCTGATGCTTCTCTTTTATACATTACTGCGTCGCAGTACGAGTCCCACACACTCTCGTTTTTGACCATAGACATTTAATGGGATAATTGCAAACATTCATTATAATTAACGAAAGCGGTAGCTTGTATTTGTCTATCTCTTGGGATCATTTTTTTTTTCCAGATGCAATGAATAAATTTATTTTATTTTATTTTGTTTTAATATATAATTGACGTGTAACGTGAAAGTTCTGTTTATTTTACACACAGTAAAATAAACAGAATTTTCACGTTTTTTAAATTGTTTATTCAAAAAGTTTAGGGGCGATTATACGAGTATATCGCACTTATACGCTTTTAGTCACCATACAAATATTGATGTATTCAAATTATTATAAAGTGTAAAAAATTAACCATTTTTATTATTTGAGCACCATGGCACTTGTTATGTTACCGATGGCATTCATGTAAGTGGGCTGTCACTAATATCGAAGGTACCGACGGTACAAATTATCGAATCTTTTGTAATCTCAGTGACAACATTTCTTCATTGCGCGCATTACAAATTACGTGTTTGGTAGCAGGTACCATTTTTTGCACTTGTATATTAAATATTGCAGTAACTAGTAACACAACTGCACAACGCGTAGAGTTAGAATAACACTAAATACTATAGAATGGATAAGCTTACATTATGTTATGATTTCAATTGTTTTAGGTCAAATGGGAATATATGCTGTAGAGACTTTTTGAATATTTCTATTCTTAAAGCATCATTAATAAATCATGCACATTGAGGTCAGTGCAAAATGATTATAAGTTAAGCCTTTATTGAAAATATTACTTATGTATTAAAAATGTATCTCACCAATTACATGAACTGAAACAGTTTTGTTAGCAGACCCAAGTGCATTTACAGCTTTACAACTATAATTTCCGTTGTCAGCCAATACTTTTGCGCGCCATCTACAATTATATTATGTCATCTATGGTTATTATTCATTAATTTTTTTTATTATATAGGGGAACACACGAATAGACAGATGCCCTGGTGGTAAGTGATAGCCACCGCCCATGGACTCCTGCAAATCAAGAGACTTAAGTACGCTGCCCTCCTTTAAGCGTGATTTGAGGGGGGAGGGAATTAAAAGAGGAGAGGGAGGATAGGGTCTCCGGCACCCTCGCTCATTCGTCAATATAGTGCAATAATTGTTTGTCTACCGGTTTTCCTTTGAGGCCGTGGCAATACACCGGTTGAGCCTGCCTATTCGTGCATAAGCATGGCTCTCCCACGGATGTGTTCTGTTGAAATTCATATCAATTGCTTTTTAACCAGTGCACATTTTACATATCCTAAGTAAATATACAAATCTACATCTATTGCACTCTAATTTGTAAGGTAGAATATAATAAGGTAGAATGTTTGAGGAATAGTCGGAACAACGCCTGATACAAAACCACCTGCAAATGTTCTGTGTAAACTTTTTCATGCGAGTTTTTAACATATTTTATGAAAACCGGGTAACTTAATTAAGCCTGGCAAGCAGGACGACAGAATATGTGTGCAATATGAGATACAGTACCAGTAATTACTACGTAGTTTAAATTTCGTTCAAAAGGAATAGTTGTTATCAAATTTTAGCCTAAACATGACTTGAGATTTTACACGTGTACTAACTTTAGAGTATTATTAGTTGTTATTTGGAAATCAGTTAAATGGTCTATTGGGCTGCCATCCTTGAACCACTTTACTGTTGGAGTAGGTACACCGTCTACTTCGCACGGTATGGTTACTACGTCACCGTCTGCAGCTTGTATTGTGCTATTACTGTCCTTAATGGTTGGTGGATCTAAAACAAACAAATTTAGTTTTATACAATCATATAACTATTTTAGTTCAAAGTGAAATGTATACATAGAGTATATATGTATATGTATATATAGAGTTTAATGAGAAACTAAAATTCGTTTTACATAAAGTAAATCAATTATCAGTGTCTGTAAAAGTCTTTGTTTTCGTATGGTATATGGGGACCGACGAACAGACTGGTCATCTGATAGTAAGTGACAAGTGAGGAGATGGGAAAGAGGAGAGGCGTAGGTGGGACTCCGGAAATCTTAGTGATTTTGGGGAAATGCAACGCTTGCGTTGCTTCACAATTGGTTTTTTTGTGAAACCGTGGTATCGCACCGTTCGAGTTCGTTCGGTAAGCATGGCTCTGCCACTGTTACTGGTTTGAGAATTTTGTTTGAAATAACGAGATACATATATATATTTGAGTCCTAGTCAGTGGAAAGTTAGGTACCTTCACACTATACTGAAAGACAGCGGCTCAACAATTCAACTTGTGTACTATAGTCTGTCATGTCTGCTAAGTGTACTATACTTAGCAGAGCCTAACTGATGTAACCCACTTACCATTTCAGTGGCATTAGTAAGTAAAAGTAGGTATATTTTACCCGTTTATTACAATTTCTAAAATTAGTTTTCTTCTTCCTAGCTTTATTATTCCCGTGTCTATTGGGGTTGGCTTGTAGTCCAACCGGTTATTGCCTGAATATCAGTTTTACCACGGAGTGACTGGTTCTTGACCTCCGCAACCTACCCTGAAGGTTAACTGAATTCGATAGTTTGACTAGTTGTTAGGATATTTAAGGGCACTGACTTCCCAATATCGACTACCGATGGCTAAGCGTCCTCTCTGTTACTAAGAATTTCCTATTAGAAAACCCAATAGCACTTTTTGGCCAAACCCTGGAATCGAAACCGAGGCCTCTTGATTTTCGGTCACGTTCGGTACCACTAGACCAACGGGGCAATAATAATATTTTTTATTATTTCCAAAATTAGTACATTATAGCAAAAGCTTGAATTTTAATATATAGAAGAGGTCCATAAAAGGTTATACTATAAGTAATAATATTAGACCATGTCATATTTGTGACAATTCATCACCAGCGAACTAACTGATATTAAGAATAAAGGTAAGTCTTAGAAAGTTTAGTGATGTTTGACTCCGCAATCTACACGTGGTCCGGAAACATACATACATCACATACACCACATTGGTTATGTCTCCGGATAATGTCAGTAATAAAGTGATGAAGAAGTAAATTGTTTTTATTTTCATACTAACATTCTACGATTAAATCGACGGCGTATCGGTCAGTTCCCAATTTATTGCTAGCGACACACAGGTAGGTGCCGCCTTTAAAAATGTCCACGACCTGCATCCTTAGGATGTCGCTAGTTTCATTAATTACCTCAAATTTTTCACCGTACTTTGTTTGGAAATACCACTGTATCGTAGGCTTTGGAGTTCCTTCAAGAATGCTGAAAAAAAAATTAGGGTTTTAATAGGATGTGTTATCAATCATCTAACATTATTGTGTCGAGTTTCTGTTAGGTCAGGTATTTGAATTGGTACAATAACTGTTTAATATGCTGTGTCAGTCATTAATATTTTGCATGCATTGATATTTTTGGAACAACTTACTGACATTCGAGAATTGCATCGTCTCCTTTAGTAACAAGAACTTTTTCATCTGTTTTATCAATTTTTGGTTTCCCTAAAACATTCAAAAATTAATAGTAGCACGTGGATATCAATTTGTTGAACATTTTTATATTTTATTTTACAGTACTAATGTAATCTGATACTTTTATCAGCAGCATAGCATATGCAGCTGTATAGCTGTAGCTGTAGCTGTATAGCGTAGCAGTACTTTTAGCATCACTGGCTCGGCAGCATAATAGCGAGGTGACCAATTAAACCGCTACGCCATCCGTGCAGTCATCTGTCATCCGGGCAGATTGCTGAATAGGCTAACATAATTATAATAACATTAATAGCTCCGATAAACAATAAACTGCCCGAAATTGTTTTTTTTTTCTAAAGGAACAAATAACGCATGTTTATGTATTATTTTCAAATGTGTAATAATTTAAACTTGACCTTACCCAACCCGAACACGATAACTTTTGAATAAAAAACTTTCCTGTTAAGTTCATTTCTAACTTCACACATGAAATTTCCCTGTGACTCAATATTCATTTGTTTTATAATGACAGTCTCCATATTGTTAGCTATGAAAGTATTAGTATCATTAGTCAGTAATCTGCCATTCTTATACCAGGTTATAGTTGCCGGTGGTTGAGCATCTACAACGCAAGGAATTCTGCCCTCCTTGTCATATTCTATTTCAGTTATATCTGGTAAACGTAAAAAACATTTTCATTCGTTTTTTTTCTCGTAAGTACGATAAAATCTTCAATGCTATTATAATAAAGTAGTTATTTACCCTCAGGCGTTTCCAAAACATTAAAAAACATATTAGTGAACACTTCTATAATATCTATATTTGTTCCGAGCAGATTCGTCGCTTGACATGCAAATGTATAGTTTTCATTTGCATTCTCTACTTTCAGAATACTTATAAAATCACTAGGTGCCTCTATCGTCGAAACCTTTAACAATACAAAATAACATACAAAAATCCGACATTATTTTCTTTATTATTATTATATAGTTCTATCTAGTCATAAACTGATTTTTATCTGTACTGTGTGTTCCAAAACATATAAGAAGAATTTCTTGAATACCAACCATTAATATATATATATATATATATCTTTGAATAAGATATATAATACAATAGCACAAATATGACCGAGATGAAACCAGCAAACTAAGATGGGATCGGGACTGGAGCCGGTATTTTCTAACACCTTACTGTAAAAATAACACTGGCTTCTGATCAACACAGTTCCATTTTCCAATATGAATGTATTGCAATTACCTACGCCGGGAATAGTCCGTATATATCCTCCGTATTTCACATAATCGTATAAAAAAGTACAACATCATACAACTGTCGTAGAGTATACAGAGAGAGCAATACTCCAGCGTGATCTATGAATATCACTACATCCTGGACAGTTTACCCTCAGCTAATTGTCTATCAAAGGGTATAGCGAAACACTTAGAAACAATTCCACAGATTAGCTAGCGAGGAAGGAGTCAACAGCTTTGATAGCAGGTCGAATAATACTGATACCAACAATTCAACGAATTCCACTACTAGTTAAAGCAATGAAACAGAGAAGCACTCATGAATAGGAATATTGGATAAATATATAGGAATATTGGAAGGAGCGATGATATATGGCCCTGAATCTACTCCCATGAAGACACACCTACCACACCTAGAGTGTGAAGGAGTGGCTACATAACAAGCCAGAATCCTCGCGGAATCGAGGTCACTCTTAAAACCCTGTGAACGTCTAGCTCTAGCTAGTTTTTACGCTAAACAGTATAAAAGCGCAAATAGAGCCCTTTACCCATACAAATACCAATGTGGATTCCAGAACACGTATGAACATACTAAGAATTTAAAATTACTTAAAACTATCGCATTTACAAATACTCACATTTGTGCGTATAGTCGATCCAGTATTTTTCTCTAACCATACTACTTCAGGTTTAGGGTATCCATTTATTCTACATTTTATTTCTAGAGGTACATTATAATCCACGGTTATCTTTGGACCTTCCACTATTTTGACGATGGGTGCAGTAGTATTCACTGTTTCTGTAAAACAAATAACATCAGTTGTTTGTAAACCGGAGTCACACTGAAAGTTTTTAGAATAGGCCAATAAAAAAAGCAGCCCAAGAAAAAAATATTAAAATTTGGAATGAGGAACTCTTTGGAAATATGTAGATGTGTAATGAAATGAATTCATGCCATTTTATTTTACTAATTGGCGGCAATTTCTAAAGTATCTGTCGTGCATGGAAATGGATTTGGCTAAAGACAATGTTTGTGCTTCAGTCAATGGTGTCATCTCATGTGACGGTGTTTAGAAAGAAACGAAGACTACTTAGAAAAGCAATAAAAAAAATTACAGGCTGGTATTTCAGTATTGCTTAAGCACCTACGGGCCGGTTCGTCCAGAGTTATACCACGGCCTCACTGAAAACCGGTTGTCAAACAATGCCACTGCACTGGTAAATTCAGCCTAAGTTGTACGGTAAGGTACTGAAGGCCCAAAACCCCCCTCTTTTCTTTCCTTTCACCCCCTCCCCCCTCCGCCTGAGTTGGTGGTATCCATGGCCGTGCTCAATTTCCGTCATCACTCTTTTTGTTTGCCCCCTTATGCCATAAATAGGTAAGTAAATAAGTTAAATTACAACTTACCATGTATAGGGTTCTGTCTTTCAATTGGAGTAGCAGCCATTCTTTCTATAGGATGTTTTGTTTCCACATCGTAACCCAACACCTGGAATCACAATAGATAGATGGTCTAAGTCAAATTGTCAACGTTTTAATAATTAGAGAGATTAGTATAAATAGTCTACTAGAGGTAGGCTATTGGTCAATATTAGACTAAAACAAATTATACCTTTTTTTTTTTCGTGTGGGGTCGAAATCGGGTCATCACCTCACTGGAGCCAACAGTGAAGTGGTATGTCGGACTCGAACCGATTAAAACCACACGGTGTTCCGTCACGAGGTCTATTGCAGAGGACCCGGGTATACCCTAAGAAGGAAGCTTCCGAGAAACTTTGCAGACCTTGGTTGCTTGATGCTCAGGCGAACACACCGTGGAAAGTGGGGAGCCTAGCCCCCCTCCAACTTTGAGAGGCGCGCACAGAACACGACGCGCTACCGTCTCAGGCCTGCTTCTGCTAGGGCAGCCCGATCCGCTACCCCCAGGCCAGCGCTCATGGAGGTCGGTCCCGTTCCATCACCACCTCATCACCTCTTCGCAGAAGGAGGTGGCGGATTCCCATGCACTCTCACTTTGTACCATGGACTGAACCATGGTGTCTAGCGAGAGGCTTCCCACACCAAAACAAATTACACCTAGTGTTGAATGTTTGTTTCATTACGATGAACACTTACTCTTGTAACGGTGTAAGTTTTTTTTTCAAAGTAATAAAAATAAAGGTTAAATAAACATTGACCAATAAATTGGAAATAGGTGCCGAACTAGTCTGCTTATAATTTTTGACAAGAAACCGACTTACAACAGGAAACTAAAAAGTAAAAAATATTCCCTCAACTGGTTTGCATCATCAGACCTGTAATGGCACTTATAACCCACATGGGTGCAAAGTTCTCATCAATAGAAACGAATTAAGTCCAAACACCAGGTAATTGCTGTAAAACGTTGAGGATTTCCCTCAACTGTCTTTCGGCTCCATCATCAGATTGACTCCAGACCTTCATTAAATAGTCGTGCTTTAAATTACTTAATGAAAAAAATCACAAAATGCACTAGTCACCACTACGAGTTTCGAAGACATATTACCTATATTCCTGTCTATATGTATGTCATCAAATACTATGTTTTATTAATGAGTTTACTATTATCTTCACACTAAGTTATTCTGGTAGAGATCGCTTTTACCGATAAACCTGCGCAGTGTAGGTACTATGATTTGTAAGTAACATTATTTTTATTTTAATAATGGTGGCAGATGGTGCAGTAGTTTGTGGTTTGCTCGCCACTACCGCGTCGGTAGTAAATACCGCGTCGAGTGTTTAATCCACAACATGTTTTTCTGATTCTGGGTGTTGTTTGTGTCCATTGTTTGAATGTATGAAAAGCCCCATGTGATACAGGAACTAATCAATAATGGTGTAAAAAACTAATTTTGTATATTCTATCTTTATAGCTTTTCACAAATGCCATTGTTACCGACTGCTAGAAGAAATTACTTGTATATGTATATGTAATGGAGTTACGGGACCTTTTTATTATATTATGTTATACTTTAAAATACCCATTATAAATAGTAAAAATATTTACTTAAAGCGCAATATGATATAATATTTACTTTTACACTATCAGTTTATCAGTTTGTTGTCTTGAAGTGGGAGAGCCATGCTTCGGCCCGTGTGGGGCGGCTAGACCAGAGTTTTACCACGGCCTTATAGAAAACCGGCTGTTAAACAATGCTTGCATTGTATGACCGATCGAGTTAGGTTAGCGAAGGCCCAACATCCTTTCCCTTCCCCTTTTTTCCTCCTTCTTTTCCCTTCCCTCCCTCCCTTTCCCCTACCCTAAAAAGCGGACAGCACTCTTGTGACTCTTGGGTTGCAAGAGTTCACGTACGGCGGAAGTCACTTACCGTCAGATGACCCGTCTGCTCGTCTGTCCCCCTATATCTTAAAAAAAAAATGTTTTCAATGGATAGAGGAATATGGCTGACTCTGTGAACTAACGAATTGTATATTCTTGCAAGTTAGTCAGTTCTTGCTTAGTTAGTTCATTAATGTATGAGTAAATTCTGGGTTAATCGATTACCGTAATAACAGAAAAAAAAACTTTATATACTTAAATTGTACTTACTGAAATTTTGAATGCAGTACTAGGTGGAGTAAATTCTTCAGTCACATAAAATTTGTCTTTTTCATTGATTAGTCGTAACGGCAACTCTTGCAAAACATTGTCACTCATATCAAGTATTTTTGCAGTTTGAAGTATTACTCCCTCCCCGACGAGCTGAATCGATAGGTACGTATTTCCATCTAGAATAACACCATTACATTAATCATATATGTACACAATTATATACACAATCAATGGAAAAAATTGACGTGCAGCGAATAAATAGCGGATTAGGATTTCACAGTCTGCCTATGTATATTTCGTGCATACAGTATTAAATAAATAAATTAAATTAAATTTCATTTAGCGAAACTTCTACAACGAAATCGCAGTATTATCCTAAAATGCAAACACCAGTTCATGAAGTTACCAATTCTATGGTGAATGGTGGTCACACTGAAAGTGTTTAGAAAATAAAATGAAATGATATAGAAGACTGTTAATATTTTAATTGCTTTTCGAAGTCGTTTTCGATCCTTCCTAAGCATCGTCGCATGCGAAGGAACCATTGACTAAAGCAGTGAGTCCACTCATCTTTAGGGATCTCTTCCAAGCCTTTTTCAACCAGCCAAGGCATCTTCAGGGTTCATGAAACGAGTTTCTCTAAATTAATCTTTTATTTTTGGAAATAAATAAAAGTCACATGGTGACAGGTCAGGACTGTAAGGACGATGACTCACTAAGTCCACACCTTCGATAGACAAATAGCGATAGACCGTCTGGCGGAGTAAGCTGGACCTTGTCATGGTGGAGGAAGATCCTGCTTCTTGGGCGCTGCTGTCTTACATTTTCCAAGGTAACTGGTAAATAATGGTCCTGTCCATGGTTTTGGTTGTTGCGATATGATCCGTCCGTCCATCCTTTTTCCTTGACTTCTGCCCTTCTTTACATTTATCGGCAATTTTTTTTTCATCCTATGGACACACGGGGACGGAGGACACGGGCAGAATGGACACCTGTTGGTAAGTGACTCCTCCCGCCCATGAATGCTAGCAGCTTAAGAGTCACAATAGTGCTGTCCATCTTTCAGGGTAGGAGAAAGGGTGGAGGGAAAAGAGAGGAAGGGAAGGGGGGGTTGTTCCTCCGGTACCCTCACTCACTCGGTTACACAATGCAAGCATTGTTTAACAGCTGGTTTTCTATAAGGCCCTGATAATACTCCGATCAAGCCCATACGTGCTTAAGCATGGCTCTCCCATGTTAACGATTGGAAACGTCTATTGCGCAAATTGTCTTTTGGTTTCGGGTTTGTAACAATGTATCCAGCTTTCATCACCTGTGGCGATGTCATATACTGCATTAGATCACCTATCAAGCATTGAGCGGCACCAAAGCAGAAGATAGCGGTTTTTGTCTTCCGTCACACTATCAGGTATCCCTCTAGTACAAAGCTTTCTGACGCCTAAATGTTCATCTAAGACTTATTGTACATGACACGTCACCCTTCTATCAGTTTCTATCATTAGCCGCACAGCACTCACGTTATCTTCAGTAGTCGCCGTAGAAGGTCGTCCTTTTCGAGAATCATCAGGGAGTTTATACTCATTAAACCAGTTGTAAAAAGTGGCATGAGATGAGTATTTGTAATGAAATGTCAATCAAAGACTATCGTAACATTGTTGTTGAGTAAGACTGCAACGAATGTCGTAATATATCATTGCGCGAGAATTATCTCTAGTCAAATCCATTTCACACTTTTTAATTTGCCGCCAATTTGTAAAAACAAATGACATATGAATTCATTACGCATATAGATTCCCAAAGAATTTAAATAATCATATAAATCAATAATTAAAAAAAAAAAAATTGTGCTTGCTTTTCTTACTGGCCTATTAAAAACTTTTAGTGTGGCCACGTACGCAGCTCTCTCTAGTAGTAAGCTAAAATACAGTCAGTTTCGTAGCTAAGTAGAACAAGTAACTTTCGCGATGTCGTGTAATATTAGACAGTGTAATGTAAATAATATCTTAACCGATGTCAGAGTAAATACCTGGGGCGGGTCTGGTAGCAGTCTCACTCAACGTTGAAGGCACGTACATAGAAAATCCATGTTTAAAGTTGAGGGTGGTCTTGCCAGTGATTCTTACAGATTTATTTGACGAACTGCCAACCTTTGCTGTGTAAACACCGGGTTCTCCTTTTGGAACACCGACTACCTACAAATATTTTAATGTAATAATATTTTAAATCAACACTTAAGAAAATTATATTTTACTATAAATAATAAATAAAGAGTTCTCTTCACATTCGAATTAGATGACTCATGTAAATTTTAGATATTGCTAAAAATGCTGTCTTATATTTAATATTATGGTCTATGATATGGTCATATGATTATGATCTGAGACATACATAAATACACGAATTTGGTCCAACTAACGCAATAGAAGGTATATATTGGCGTCAACAGCGCACTGTATGACAGTATACATACTGTCTGATATATTACAGCCCCATCCCTTAGATGCCCTTTACACCGAAGAGATGGGTTGCGCATTATTCGACTCCACTGGGAAGCACATGATCTGATAATAAAGTTTATTATTATTTTTATTATAAATATATAGATTTTATGAATACCTTAATTTCACTGTTTTGTTTTGCTATGATTTGCTAGATATATTGGTATTAGCACGATGTTTTTGTAGGTAAAACAACATGTATGATTAGCTACTAACCTTTATTTCACTTGTGTCAACGATTTCTTTAGTTTCTAACTTTTTGCCTCCCGGATCTTTAACTTTGATGGTAGGATTGGAACCAGAAACCGATATAGTTAGATTATCCATTTTTTTATCGACGTTAAACTAAAATAAATATAAACATTTATTACATTCAAAATAAACATAATAAAAACACAGGCTCTATCTACAAGCATTTCATTTGAGACTAGAGCCTAGGGTTTTTATCACCTTGTTAAAAAAAGCCTAAATCTATTGTAGTGAAATAAGAGGTGAGCATTCCTGATATTGTTTCGAAAAGCAGACCAGAGCAAGCATTAGGCTATGTATATTGCACAGATCTATGACGATATCTGTCCGTTTTCGTACTAAGGTATTTATTTCATCATCTGTCATTTAAACCTTAGTTTAAATGACAGATGATGAAATAAATACCTTTTATGCGTAATTTCTTATGTCGCTGGCGTTTATTTTTACATATTTTACTGAAAATTGTTAATATTGGTATCTGGTCAGTCAGTGTAATAAATACAAATACTAAGCTAAAATTAATTTACTAAAATTATAGCTTGATAGGCTATAATTTTAGTTAATTCGTTTTAAAGTGATATGCTAAGACTGTCAGAAAAAATATTGGTAGTAGTAAGATGTAGGATATAATTAGGTATTCTACACCGAGAGTGACGAAGGAACAATAATATGCGAATTTGATTTTCTAAATTGCTTATATTAAATATTAATTTAATATAGTTTTTCCACTCACCTCAACTTCGTCTAATCCAGGTGGAAATGTTTTATCAACCAATATATTTTCCCTACCTTTTATTGTTTCCACAACGTACTCTAATACCTGTAAATAATATCCATGAAAATATAAACCACGCTATACTAGATACTTTTTATTTTATTAAATTATACGATCGTTTTCTTTATTTTAGAATTCTTCCCATCCAATTGCCCTTATCCCTAATATTTCGGATGAACAGTTCAAGTTTCACAGGTGTGTTTTATATTTTATTTATATAACATTCATGCTCGTCGTATCAGCCTGATATGACATTTCATCCGGTAAAAATGTTCTGGTACCGGTGTGAAGCCATGGTGGCTGCTAGTAAATAATCAAATATGATAATACTTACGACTCTCACGTCCTGTTTCATCATGTTGAAAACTTGTCCAGATGTTGCCTTTGCTATTTTATGGTATACTTGATAATCTGAATCAGTTCGAAACCGGCATTCACCGGTTAGTAAAAAAGTTACCTAAAGTAAGAAAAATATGTATTTATAAAAAATCTATCATATGTGTAAAAACCTAATGGACAAGGCCTAGGTTTATAACAACCCTTAAATAACCGTATTTTGTTGCCTGTAGAGATTACAGGCAACAGAAAGTCTTTATACAAACCATAAAATTTGAATACAAGTTACCTGAATTTGTTTTTTCTGTGCAATACTTTTGATTTCATCATATTGAATGTGATCTTTAGCTGAGGCATCGGTAAACACATACAAATAAGAAAGAGGCAAACTTTTTTCTACACCTAATTTAATGCCTTTCATGGAATATTCGGCGCAGTCATCTCCACCGTGTACGTTTATTTTTCTCAAGGCTGTCTTAAATTCTGTACGATCTTTGGTAACGGTGAGTACTTTGGCATCTGTAAGTGTAATTAAATATTATTATCTAACACCCAGTTCTGCTCTGCTCATCTGACTTCCCTTCATATCTACATACCTTTACTTTCAGTATGGTAAGAAAGAAGAAAAAAAAAAAGAAAAAAAAAATATTTTGCACTCACACAAAGGCTTATCATGTAACAGAGAACTTTAATTACATCGGGAATACTAAAAAAGGACCAACACTAAAAGTTATATTCACTGACAGCCGATATATACTACTATATATGATATATATACATATATGCCAGCAGTAATAGATACTTTTTTTTCTGTGGAGAAACTTCTTTGGACTATATATATGTATGTATATATATATGGGTTTGTGGGCTTAACCAGCTAAAATCTGCACGGTGTTCTCGCCTCGCACCTGCTGCGGAGGGCCGCGGGGCCACAATCTTGCCGCGACAAGCAGGTGACCGTCAGCCGGAGCGAACCCCGTCTCGTTTTGAAGGGGGGAAAGAATGTTGCCTCTCCCCCCACCATCACTCCTTGAGGGAGATGTGTGAAACAATACGCGCCTCCAACCTCGGACCCGTTAAGGGGTGTAATATATACTGCCAGTTGAAAACACTATCACATGAAGTATTAATTATTGTTTTGAACACCTACACACCCTAGATTTTAATGTTAATATCACACTACTTTTACATACACGTAAACAAACATGACTATATCCAGAGGCGTATAGTAGCTATATCCACACTCTTATTTTACTAAATGTATATGTAATGAAATCATAATTATTATAATTTATTCAGTTACATCAACACCTATAATATGTTTTGGGTATAAAAATCGGAAGGCTGATTTTTAATCGTAAGTATTTTGAAATTATCAAGAGAAGTAAGTACGACTAAGTCAGTTCTGAAGATGGGAAGAAGAACAGGCAAGAAACTTCAAGGAAACTCTTCAAAAATATTTTTTAAGAAATATTTTGTTTGTTATACAACTTATAAGTGCATATTGAACACGAGGACAATGTAATGCATTATTCTACAATATAAACATACCCAAAACGACTATTATATATGTATTAGGTAATAATAGTCCGACCTGCTCGTTTACAAGCATGTCGCACGAGTCAGCCATCGTGCGCCTCAACCATATCGAAAGGAGCCGAGAGATCATTTTCAGGACTTTTAGGCAATCGTACACATCCTCGGAATGGGCAGATGACATAGAGCAACAACAACTTGTTTAAATAAAACATATTATACATTCATAAATGAAGAGTATTCCACCTTGTCAACATCGTAAGGCCAAACGTTAATCAACGACTAGAGCTATAAGTAAATAAGTTTGTGAGCACTAACTTACCCTAAGAGAATACTTAATTCGACGGCCACCTAACAAATTATTTATATACATATATTCATTAAATTAAACAAAGTACAGCTGATTTATCTCAATCCAATAGGTAGTGAACAATTTTTACCGAACCGACAATACAGTCTGAGCCTTAATAAGGATAGTTACTATGCTGATATACACAAGATGACTATTGCTGCTAAGTTCTTGACCCAATTACACTTTTCGAAAGCCAAAAGCAGCCCAAAGCAGGTCAAATATCTCAATCACAATACAAATTATAAGTGAAAAGCCAGACAAAAGATGTTTCTTTAAAACAATTATATATTAAGATGATATGACATGGTTTATATTGTTTTTTTGCATAACTGATTTCTATATATACATATATATATATATATATATATATGTATTATTACGTACCTGGATCATTAAAGGTAACCAGAACAAAGTTTTCAATTTGTGATCTATTTGAAGTCGTAACTGTATCGAAAATAGTGTTAACGATCTCTTTAACTTGACGTATTTCTTCAGACATTGAGGCTGTATCGTCAATCACAAACGTTAAACTGCTTTTTGTAATATCTTCTCCTTGAACTACCCATTTTTGTATAGTAAGAATCACTAACAGATATGATTGTAACCAAGCCATATTAAGCACTAACAGTAATCGTATGTTGTATGAATATTATATTGCAGTAACATAACACGTAATCATTTAGGGACGCTTGCCGCGAATGACATGGTAAGTGATATCTTAAAATTGTCGCACTTAGATGATGTTTAACGACCATTAAATATCAGACAAAATGGGGTATGAAAGATAAGAATACTGGGTTTTCCATTATATATAAATGCTTGTTTGCTTGTTTGAATGCCTTAAGAATATATAATTAATAAATAATAAAATACAAACCATACAAAATAATAACACGTATTACTTGCGTGACTTTACGTTACCTTACGTTACTTGAGAACATGCCTAAAAAAATACTTATTTTTTTAGGCATGTTCTCGTGGGTTCTCAGAGCAAGTTGGACAATATCTTCTGTAGGAAGACCAATCCCATCGCTTTTAGACGAGCGAAACAAGCGATAAGATTCATTGTACTTAGCGTTACAATTAAGAGTATTCTATCTACACCTATCTATCTAAACGTATGTATTAAAACAATTTTATAAAACCATATATTTTTTTTAAAGCCGTCAACTATATACAGTAAAGCTTCATACATACATATATTTCATACTACAACCAAAAAGAGCTATAAGCAATGTCGACTTTTTATATCCAGTACGTCAATTAATATAATAACATTTTGACCCGTGCTGATAGAAGAGTTCAAAAGTTTAACTGTTTTATTTACACTGTACGAAGGCGGGAATCCCATTCTATTAATATGTATTTTGAACTTAATTGTTATGTAGAAACCTAATATGATTACGTTGGATATTTTTTTTAGGAAAACTTCTCACACTTGTTAATCGGTAGGAAACTGTCCAGTTAGGTTTTATTAGTTGTTGAGCAGAGGGGTCAGACTTCCCACATGTTATAGCCAGTTAGAGTTATAGGTATACGACCCAAAAGGTCTATACTTACTACTTAAACTTACACACTTTCAAAGTAGTTCCCGGTTCACAAAATGTATGTATCATTGTTATATGATTGCAACCATATTCAATTTCGGTTTCTAATTACGATGAGGTTAGCAAAATCGGATGTAATGAGTCTCTCTCATAACATGGTACGTTATAATTGATATACATGTGATTTGAGAGCTGTGTTTAGACATTGATAGCAGATAACCTATTGACGTGTTAATACAAATAAGCCTTCAACAACTGAAATAATCAAAAGTAAAAATCGACAGTAATATTAACTTCTTCTAAATTTACATCTAATATGGAAAGGTAGGGTCTCCCTTGCGGTAATCAATTCTTATACATACGAGTACATACATACCAACAGATGCGCCTCTATCGCCGAAAGGATATATGGCAGAGGCGTCACAAACGCTCGCTTTAGCATCCTTAGTTTAGTCCTAAATACATAAGTATGTTCCCTTTGCCTCGTTGATCTAGCGACTAGCGCATGCGACTGCCGATCAAGAAGTCTCGGGTTCGATTCCCGGGTAAGGCCAAAAAATGCTATTGGGTTTTTTAATAGGAAATTCTCAGTAATAGCCCGGAGTTTGGAAGTTTCTTGTGTTACAAGCCGTTGCCTATTCAGCACGTTAAGCCGTAGGTCTTCAACTATCTATCGTTAGCCTTTAGGGTTGCGGAGGTCAGATGCCAGTCATTCACTCCGTGGAAAAACTTATAATCAGCAATAATTAAGCGGGGCGTGAAAAAGCATCTCACCAGGCCGCCATAGTGTGGGTCACCATGCTGCATTGACTAGACATGCAATGAGGATGGTGACCACCACTCTTTGACTCCACTAATTGCTTTCCATCAGGCAAAGTGGAGTCACTATGGTAGGCTGTTATATATAAAAAAAAAATAGTGGGAATAATAAATACAATACATGTATATACTTAATGAAACGAAGTACCTACAAATTTATTTTTATTTAATTAATATATGATTGCTTGTTTAGATATGGATGTGTTTAAAAATAAAATTGAACAGTACAGTCCTAACGGTAACTGTCCAAAGAAGAATATCAGTAGTCGTCTCGGTAATCTGTCCTCGTATTTAATATACGTGTATAAGTTTTACCGCGACTGAACTGTCCTCTATAATTGAAAGCTGACTCGAAATCCAGTATTGAGCAGCAATATGTATAGCCGTTTGCTACATTGTCCCAATCGGAGCCCTTCATCCACTCGATTTTATTGCAAATATCTCTACAATGAACATGTGAAAAAACATCGGCTCTAGATAAATCAGGAACGTTGACTTGTATTATAGCGAGGGAGCTTGATGAAGCCGGATGTTGGACCACCTAAAAACATTATACAAATTTACAAATTTCACCGATTATCAAAATCAACTACCAAGTTAGCAAATGCAGTTTAATAGGAGTTACCTTCCATAAGTATTGTGCGACGGGTAGCTTTCTTCCTCGGTCGTCATGTATCACGAAATTTCTATAACCTGAACGTGCTTTCATTTGAAGCGGTTCTGCTGTTCCAGTCAATATTATGAGCTTATTATTTAATAATTTGGTTAAGTCCCTTACTTTCTGTTCAATATTAACCCAATTCTAAAATTAAAATTTGCTTAAATTTGAAAAAAAGATTATGGAGTAAATGCATTTCAATTCTCAGCATGCAATTTCAGTTTAGTGTGATATATTATTCTAAAGTCCTTTATTGATTAGCCAGGAATGGGCTGGCTCAACCGGAGTAATACCACGGCCAAACAGAAAATGGGTTGACAAACAACACTTGCGTTGTATTTCACCGTGTGAGTGCGGGTTTCTGAGGCCCAACTCCAAATCTCCCCCCCACATCACCCTCAAAGGCATTCAGCGCACTTAAAACTCTTGAGTTAAAGGTGACCATAGGCAGAGGTTGTCATTTACCATCAGATGACCCGTCTGCTCGTTTGCTTCTAATTAGTAAAATAAAAACTTACTTTAAAATTACATGTGCTCCAGTGCGGTACGACGTTCAAATACGAGTAGGCCGTTGTGGTTGGTACACCAGGCTGTAAATCCATAGGACTGACAAGTTGTCTTTTACCAAAACAACACCTGTTGTCATTATGAAATGGTCTTTCCAGTATCGATGATATATCATAAGCTTGATTTGTACAGTTATATATCGTGTCAAAGTAATATGGTAATAAGCTACTAGGCCACCAGAGATTTTCAGTTGTAGAAACGTTATAATGAGCTGGAGATAATGTGTGTCGGGTATAAATTGTCACATTTTTATCTTTGTCTAAGCACACACTATAAACAGTAAGAAATTTTTTATATATTTGATATCCTACTTTTACATTCTTTGTTTTTCCACGTAAACAACGCTTTTTCATTTTTCGAATAATGGGCTCTATATCTCTTTTGCATTTAATTGCCGAGTGTTCATATATATCTCCATTGATTTGTACTCGTGTTTCTCCAAAACAAAAAGCTCTTATGAATTTTCCACGAAATTTTGTAAAACCTTTCGTGCAATGTAAATAAAAAGGTTCACTTTTCTTTATGAGCATAAAACCATCAACAATCGGAAATAACGGCCACGTCATTTCCGGGGTTAACATCATGGGTTGTTTATTATGTCGAAAATCTTTTTTAACATCCAGGATGCAATCTGTAAAATAAAGATTTTTAGATATACTACTTAATGGTAGGTATTAATTAATAATTAGATACTTTTATTCCCCTTTTCACTATATTTGATGCACACCTTTTTCCCAAATGTCAAATAAAGTGAGTTCATTTGAATGACTTCATTTACATTTAATGTTTGTTCCTACATTTGACGCATTCACTTAAAAATATTTACAAGTCCTATATTAGTAACGTGGTCGTAACTAAGTGGTAGTAACCGAAACCATTTATCAAACGTTACATTTTATTTTTTCAATAAAATAGTTTTTTTTTCATTTTTACACTGTTAATTTATATTTATTAATTTTATTACACTATTCTCAATTCAAATTTATTAAAAAAGAATTTGTTTGGTTTTCAATATAAGAGTGTTTTTTAGTTTTTTTAAACTATTATTATACTTAATTTTTTCAGTTGGATTTTCTATAAAAGTTATTTTTAATTTTTTTTTATCTATTTCAAAGTCGGTAATTTTTCCGAGAAATAAGTGAGCGGAGCACCTGGTAGTTTCCCTTCTAGGCCTTGGTGCAAAGACTCTACCAGTTTTAGGTCTACAACAAGTAGCTAATCCTGATTATCTTAGTAGTTTAAAATATTTAATTGTCATCGGTCCTTGTCTTAAGTATGAAAATTTCGAGTTAATTCGACTTTGTTAACTGGATCAAAATGATGTTTGAAGTTTCCGTTACATACTAACATACATAAGTATGAACCTATAAAAGAGTGTTAAAAAACAATTTTGCAAGAGTGAACTCTACAAGTGTTATGATGTTTTTCGATCGAAAATAATTCAAATAAACTTGTACAAATTTTTTAAATCTTTTTTAAGCCGTTAGCGTTTATTAAACAGGACACTGCTCTTTATTTTTTTTTAATCAGTCATCAGTGTAATATTAATAAAAATAAATGTGTGTTATTCTTTTGTATCACATTACAAAATTAACAGAAAGTAACTATTTCCTCAGGCAGTTTTTTGGCTATTTTCGATTTGTCAGGTCTTCGTCCAGCAGTAGACGGCGAAAGGTTGATGATGATGATGAACCACTTCCTATTCATGAGTATTACAGCGATTTTTTAATAAATCATAGTATAGTATTGTCACCTTGGGAACTTATACGGAATGATCGTTTGATGCTTCCAAAGCTGTTACTTATTTCACAAGTATATTTGCCTCTATTACTAAAAGCCATTTTTATTTTGTAGACCATATCTACTACATTCAATGTTTTTCCATTATAATTCCAAATTATCTGTTAACAAACAAAATACAACAAAATTAAATAAAGAAAACTATTTTGGAGTTTCAAAATTTTCAATTCAGCTTTCTACTTAATCACGATAATATGATAACGTTCTTAACATAATAAAACGCAACGTAAAAGGCGACCGAGGGATTAGAACTGTTATCTACCAGACGGTATATACATAGTTCGGTATTTTCATATTTTAAATGTATAAAATTTAAGAAAAATCTCTTTGGTAGTACTGTTTGTATATAGCTGGTTTTAATATCAGCAAAAAAGGGCATTAAGAAAAAGAAAAACAAAAAGTGAAAACACATTGCCGCCATTCTGTCAGCCAAAACGAGTGAATCTTACGAATACATTCGGACACTGAAGTCCTATTACAAAAAAATAAAAATGAAAATTGGACTCATGCAGCGAAAAAAAAAATGTGATGTTTATGGACATAATGCAGCGACAGTAAAAATTGCAGAAAGACGTTTGAACCACTTCAAGCGTTATCAGTCAGAATTTCAAACGTAATGAAACCTAACTATTTTTGCTTGATTGACAAAAGATTGATCACTGGTTATGAAAAGTGGATCACCTACGACAAGAACTCGTGACTCGTCTGTTCGCATGTCCGCTTATAGTATCAAAAATACTATTTTTCTAAGGTTCCTATCATCAAGTTACGTTTTTCTTTTTGTTGGATTCATTGGTTCATTTCACTTATTTAAAATAATTTAAGCTTCCCTATTTGCGTTGGAAGTGAAATTATCAAAACTACGGTTCAGTTATCTTGATAGAATTAACAGATACTGTATTAATTGAAAAAGAACTTCTAATTATTCAGACGAAAATATTTCCTTCAATTCATCGTCATTGATATGTCGTCGTATTTGAGGCACACAGCAGAAGGAATAAACCTCTTAATCGGTTTACTCTCTAACAGTAAAAAAAAAAAAAAAAAAATTGCAAGAAAAATGTATCACTGCCTAGTATTTTCGTTATTTATAATGTAGATAAGTACTACCTGAGAAAGGTAGCTAGGATAGACTGGAGCTCATATGAAGCTGTAAATTGCGGTAGGTGGAATAATTACGATGATGAAGTAGAAATGTTTATTCCTTAATTCTAATTTTTTTTGAAAGCATACTCGTAATAACAATTTATTTTTCTTAATTTACTTGGCCATGGCATTCTATTATATTTGTTGTCATTTGTTTAAAGTTATTAGTTGTCAGTTACAAAACGATAAACCAAAAAAGAAAACAAAAACGACTTATTTTCTCGCAGATTAATTAATCGAAATAGACACATCACAAAATTGTTGAAAACAACACAAAACGTTAAAAAAGCGTTAAAAACGGTCCCGCCTGTATTCAATGATGAAAATGGGATAAGAACGAATTTTTTTTTTTTTATGCGATAGGGGGCTAACGAGCAGACGGGTCACCTGATGGTAAGTGACTACCGCCGCCCATTGTATTTATATTGAATGAAGGTATTGAAAGGAAAAGTATATGGATTGGGAAGTGAACACAATGGCCTGAACAGGCCAGGGTAGCTTACCTGTTACTCGAACATGGTCCGAGCCCTTTAACACAATATGTCTTGTTTATACCTACCTACTAAAATAAATATATACTTATGCATTTATAATTTAAAAGGTATTTATACATAGACTTGCATTATATTCCAAAAACTCGTCTAGAAGTAATAAAGGTAGCTAACGTTAAAAATACACATCGTCACTGATGCAATCAGTGGTTATATGAGTTAATCAATTAAATAATAAAATAAAAATATAATGAAAGAGAACATATATATCACTATCAAAATTAAAAATAAACATACCTTGGGTATTGGTTCGCCTTTTGCTATACATTCTAAAGGATAATGCAGTCCATTTAAAAAGTTTATAATAATAATTTCTGGTTCGTCTGTAATAAAATAAGGTTTGTATCCCATTTTGATCTCGACATGAGCTGAAAGTGATTTCCAAATATCGCTGACGCGACATGAATAAACACCCGTATCTAGGTATGTAGTACCTTCCAGAGTAAGTTTACCATACGATATAAATCTTGAATCCTAAAAATAAATTAAGTTATGATCATCGATTGAAATATGATAAGTATTTATATTAGGGAAACGAGTTCATAAGACAATGAAGGCTCTTAATTATGAAATTGATTCAATTTGTACCACATTAGTATAGTCATTTGGTATTTTTAAATGAATAGTTTTCCGGGAGCTTTGAAAATTAGTACTCTTTTAGATTTTGATGTGTTCTTTTGGGATAAAAGTCGGGGCATCGCTTCCTCTTTGCAATGATGCATTATTGTATTGTTTTTGACAAATATCGTAAAGCACTCTTCCTAAAGTTTCCCTTGTTGTCCATTCGTTTAATGCATGAAATACGAATAGTCTCCAATACTTTTTCCTTCACTTTCAAATAAAACAATATACTCCATTAGACGCCATAGCTCATTAAATTTAAACGACTCTGTGAAACGTAAATATATGAAGGAAACATACGTAAATATATGGTGTAAATCAGCCTTTCTTCTTTCTCTTTCCTTCCCCAAATGAGCGATAACGCCCTTTGTGGGCGCTGCAGGCCTAATAGGGAGCGGTAAGAGACCCAGAAAAAAAATTGGGGGCTTTGTGTAGAGGCTTAGGGGGCGATTTGTAATTTCACCTAGAAGGACTCTTAGACACCGACTGAGCTCTCGACTTTAGACTACAGCTTGTGAACATCGACTAATATTCATTAAGAGATTGCTCAAACTAACTCGGTTCGATATTTCTCTCCGTGTAGTTCATATATCTGTCCTGTTTTATTGAATAAATAAAATAAAAATCATGTCAATCGGTCGTTCCGTTTTGAAACGAAAGTAGACACAAACAAACAAATATGTTAAAAAGGCAACAGAAACACTTTCGTATTGTAGCGGTTTAGCTACGCCATCCGTGCAGTCAATATAGCTATAGTGATTTTTGAGTGGGTGTAAAAATGAGGGCGATAAAAATAATTAATTCTCAAAGTGGAGCAGGGGAAAAAATAAGTTTGGGAACACCTGGACTGTAAATGAATAAGAGATTGCGGCGCTTTTTATACCACAAAGTGGTATTGAAATAGGTTTTTCAGCCGAAACGCTTGTTTATGTACACTTCGCGTCACTCGTACGCCAAAACGAATGATACTATTAAAAATTGTTATGACATAATTTGTAGCAAATGTTCCCAAGTTTAATTTTGTATATAAATGTTCTTATAGTAAAAATAAGTTATTAAAGGAGATATTGTTGATTTTTGAAGTGAAAACTTCTTTTAGCGCGGTACGCATATTTTTAGACGAGATAAAATCTATGGACTTCGCGACACCGTTAACAGACGCATATGTCATATCAACGCAATATTAGCACACCGAAATATAAAAGTACAATTGATGCTTTATTCACGACATATTGAAATAACTTCGAATAAACATTGTTTATTTCCGATTTTAGTTACCATGAACCTAAAGTTTCTATGATGATGATGATACAAGAGTTGTCGATATTGTTAACGATGATTTATAAAAGAATATTAAATGTATTTTAAAGTTTCTAATAATGAATAAAATACTATTCATAAATAAAATGCAATTCATTACCCAATAATCCAATAACCCTAGTACCCATCTAAAAAGTGTCTAACGCACAAAATTAAGGTTTACTTCTGTAGGCTGTTTTTTTTTTTTCAATATCGCGGTGCGAGCAGCTGTGATACGACGCAAAATTGGCAAAATCAGAAAAAGCATTTTAACAATTCTCAAAACTCCACGATAACGTTCCAGGTAACCTCTTTTGTCGGTGACTGTACACCGATTATATAATATCATATTTTGTTAAAATAAGTCTTTGGTAAATGTCCTTAAAAAAACCGCGAAATATGGTGACGATCCGACCACTCAATAACCAATTACGTACGTCAATTGATTTCACCGACACAACAAGCATAACACCTTATTTTCAACATATGCTTTATAGTCCTTCTGTTATTTGCAATATGTTTGATTTTACTGAGTAGAAATTGTTACTTGTTCCAGATCTATTTCGTATTTTTGGTCGATTTAGAAACATTTTTTTTGTATGGGAACCCCCACGGGTCATCAGTCATCACCTTACCGGTCCTAATGGGTAAGGTGGTATGTTGGACTCGAACCGACTAAAACCAAACCAATTAAGGCGACCCCAACATAGCGTGTGCCCCACCACATTCCTCATACTTAAACGGGCGCGCGCGGAACACGACGCGACGTGCCGCCGTCTCGGGGTAGCTTCCGCTAGGGTGATAAATAGAACCGAAAACAAAACTATGGTCCTGCGGCTTAACCATTTCAATATTTCATTCATATTTTCTTCTAAAAATAGCAAAATACAATAAGTAAAAACATGTGATAGGAGTATGTGTATTAAAACTATATGATGGTCCCGTGAACAAATCTATTTATGTTTTAAGTAACGAATGTATAGGGCATTTAAAAAAGTCTTTAATGGACTAAGTAAATTATCTAAGTTAATTTTACTACTATTATTCCAATTATATTACACATGAATACGTTAAGATTACAATTATTAAGGGACCACACAACTCTACAACTCTGCATTCCTGTTTTTCTTTCTCTTTTCGTTTGTTTCTATATACATATGTATATAAAAACTTATTGGCTAGATGCGACTCACATTTGATTGTCTTGTTATCTTTGATATACTTATAATATGCTGTTACATTTTAGATAAGAAATTGACATAACAAGTCACTATTGTAAGATGTCAAAACGATCATGACAGCGTGGCGTTACTTTTGCGTTACCGTGTTTCCTGAGTTTCAAATAAGAATATAGGTAATAATTAAACTAATTCATTTTAAGATTTAGCAATAAATTACTAAAACGAATTAAAGATGAGAAAATTACAAATATAAATAACAAATGACATTTATAATTACTTACTTATTTTAAATGCATTCTACTTCAATAAGTGCGTTACTTCTTATATGTTTTATAGTAAAACGTTGGCTACATACATATGTATGTTTGTATAGTAAATCAGAGCGCATTGACCTAGTTTATACTGCTCAGATAAAAAAAAATAACATAACTTTTGTATTTTATAATAAATCAAAGTATTATTATAGATAGATAGATAGGTAGAAATCTCTTTATTTGTACACCATTCTTAGAGTAAAATATAATACATGTTATACAAGTGTCAAATATAAAATGTACAAATGGCGGCGCCATTGCTATATGCAATTTCTTCGAGGCTTACCTTAGAATGGATCATAATCATTCGGAGAGACAGAGGTAGTTGCGGGATCATTTTAAAATTATTAATAAAAGCTATCTGAATTAAATGGTTTTAAAACAGCTTATCTCAACGAACAATCGTTACGTGGTTTGTATTATTAAAAAAAATCCAAAACAAAAAAAAAATTAAAAGTTTTTAAAAGCTTTATGATAGCAGACCTTCGATTTGCGTAAGTAAATATTATATTATTCATAAATGTCCATAATAGGGCAATAGTAATCAAGCAATTGTTAAGTTATAACAAAACTGTGTACCTTGTACCAACGTATAAGGTCAGTATCATTGTGTGGTATATAACAAGGAACAATCAAAGACATTCCTGGACTAATGAATATTGGAGATTCAAGCCTGGTTACAACTGGATAATCTGAAAAGAAAGTGATACATTATTGAGTGTAGCCAGGAGGTATTCCTGTTCTAGAGATCATAGGAAGTGCAGGACCTGCCCGTACGTGACCTACGAGCCACTTCAGTCTCAATTTTGTTTGTATAACACCAGGTTGTACTGCCCCTAACAAGTTTTCTTTCACAGATTTCCATTTCTGCCTTTTCCCCCCTGAGAACGACTCTATCCAAAAGGTACGATGGCTTCAGGCTAGGCTATATACAAGTTATTCAACAAAAGAAAAGGACAGCCAAACCTACAACTTAGGCTGAGCTAATGTCATTAATGTCATCATAACTTAAGAAAATGGCACTTATTTCTACTTCTTTTAGTTCAATTAATAATCGTCTTTTCTGCTCGTGACAAAAAAATCATTAGCTATTGACTATTGGATTGGATTGGATACTTTGCTAAAAAAAAATCCTATACAAGGTACATATTACACCAACACCAAATAAATTTGGGATAAAGGCAGGAAGATAATTAATTGAGTATTAAGGCAATATAATATCTGTATATTTACCATAGACAATCACGTTATACACCATGTTGCTGTTTCCTATTCTATTTCTCGCTGAACACGTATAAGTTCCCTGTTGTCTTTTCTCAATATTCTTTATTAGCAGGGTTCCATCTTCAATATCAAACGATTCAGAACCTGTGTAATTTGTAGAATTTAATTATTGAAATTAGAAGCTATAATGAAATTCTTAGATCTAGTCGATATTAAATTTGTTTTACCAGGCAATATCTGTACACCATCTTTTTTCCATTCAATTGAAGGTTTCGGAGAACCTGTAGCTTTGCACTGAATTCTTAACACTAAGTCTCCCACTACACATGTAAAAGTCTTGTCTGCATACACATCTTCTATGATAGGTGGCGCTGAAATTAATTGAAATATTTATAAACCTTCAAAAGTTAATACCTAAAGTGGGTCAGTCATCATACTCTAGCATTATGAATAAATACGCTTTAATTCTGACATACAAAACAATTTATCATATAGAATAATAAATTTATATGTAAAAAGTAAACATCAATAAATGGCTCAAAGGACACAAACCAATGACATTAACAGTATACGTTATATTCGACGATCCACCAATGTTGCTCGCTACACACGTAAAATTGCCTTGATCTTTCAGTTGTACACGTCGTAAGTTAAAATCTGTCCTTTTATTAATGGATCTGAAATAAAGGAAAAAATATTGTCATATTGAACTCGCCTAACTACATTATATATATATATATATTAAAGTAGTATACGAATTGCTTATCAATATTGACAACTTATAAATCGAATGTTTGTTTAAACTTTTATTACTTTTGGTCGGAGTTTTCAATTGCTAATTTTTGTACTTAAACGAATTATTTCTAAAAAAATATAAAACTACTAAATTATTAACGAAAAGAAAGGAATCCTTTTTTTCTTTTGACCTCGAATTTTTCCCTTTGTTACCACTGTTAAGGCGATAAAGGACATATTGCATATTAAAGTCCATGAAACTGCTGAGGCTTTAGGACGTGGCAAATAAAGGTTATACATACGTACAAAACATTACATATAATATCCATATGTACGTACATACATACAAAAAAAAAAAACATCAGCGCCATCTAGTAAATAAACTACGTATTAGACCCCGAATCACGATATGAATATTCTCGGGCCAATGTATGTACAGGTGTGGTAGATCTAGGTGGTGTATATATATATATCCAACTTCCCAACAAGAAACATTAGGCCACGCTCGTTCGAGGATCGTTTCTCTGTGTTGGGATGACACGACACCAGTTTCTCAGATAACATGCACTTGAAAAATATAATACAAATTATTGCACAGTCGGGTAAAATTGTAGCTAGGTACAATTTTTTAATTAAAAAAAAAACCTTTTGATTCCTGGCTGTTAATTTTATTACCTTATGTTCACTTACTCACTTTATATTTACTAAAACATTATTTCAAGAACTGCATATAATAATATGCCATGGCCTGGTCATAGTATGATCACTTAATTATGGCCAACCATTTCACTCTTTTGTAATGCCTGATATCCTATGTCTATTTACAGACTTACCGTAACTTCATAGGTGCTGTTTTTGTATCAAAGTTCCTAAAAAACCATTCAATTTTTGGCTCCGGATATCCATCAGCCTGGCAAGGTAATATCAAGTTTCCACCAACCATGATATCGATTGTGCTAAGTTTGGGTATTTCTATGTTTACTGGAACTGAGCAGGAATTAAAACAAAATAAAAAAAAATACTTATTTGTCTCAACTCTAAATTTGTCTCAACTCTTTGTCTAATTTTAAATTAATAAAAAAATGTAAGCAAGGGTTTTTTTAATCTAAGTTTTTCTTTTTCTTAGTCGAGTAGGTCTTCGTATTAATAGTATAGGGACAGTCGTAGCGGTAAGACGTATAATGATATAATGACAACATGGGTTTCTCGTGCTTGCCGTGACTTCCAAAAGTTCGCTAATCAACGCCACGACCTTGTGGCACTCATTATTCTTAGTACTGGGCGTCACACCTCGGCTTGGAAGCTGCTGCTGCTGTTCTTGGCATTTGACATGTTCCATATTCCGATTCCGACGATTGATGGAACAAGTGGTAGTGTGACTACTGGCAGATTTTTACATATGTAGCTTCAGATGTGCAAAGATTTTTGTCACATTAGTGTAGTTATGACTTACCGAATACAAAAACAAAAATCTTTTTGTTACTGGACCCTAAATAATTTTCTGCCTCACATGTGTAGTATCCAGTGTTGGGAACTGTTATCGGTGTAATTCTGGAATTCCAAATTAAACACGTGTGATGTAATCAGGTTGAGATTAATAAAAAGTAATATCGATGGTTTGTACAAATATAGCATTGGAGTCACTACAATTATTTGTTGTTAATACTGTACTTCCGTTAAAGCTTGTAAGCAAATGGATAGATGAATTTAAATATTTTTTGTACTGTTTGCACAAAATATTTTTGAAAAACTTTTGTCAATAATATGTGTGTGTTCTCAATACATTTTTTAACAATCTCATGTAGTTTGATCTTATTCAAATATTGACCGGATATTATCCATATATTCCAGAAATATATCAAAATTTATAGCTTATATGTTTATTCCTATCAGTTTCTTTTTCACTAAATATTATATAAATCATTACATTTACAACAACATTTTGTTCGGGTTTTAACTGTATGTAAATACATACGTCATAGATTAAGTATACAAAAATATTATTGCCTTTCATTTTTTATAAGATATTCTCAACAGAAATATAAACATTTAACATTTATTTTAGTATATAGGGTGACAGACGATTTTGGAAAAATGAGAGGGATATGCGGGGTTGTTGGGTACCCTCCAGTACCCTCACTCACTCTGCAATACAATGCCATCATTGTTTTTCTATCGGTTTTCTATGAGACCTGTATATAACTCTGGTCGAGCCGTTCCATTCCTGCCTAAGCATGGCTCTCCCAAGTTAATTCTTCAAGTTTTGAGAAAAATATCTGTATTCTTTTCTATCTTACCTACCTATCTTACTCTTCGTGAACTCGTTCCTATCTTCCCTCATGCAATACTGCACAATCCAGTTTGGTAAATGAAGTGTCGTTAGATACTTCGTTATATGCATGTGGCGTAGAGTATTTGGAAATTATGAAAAATAAAAATGTTTGTATTTTCTTCCAAACCTAGTTTCCAACCACAAATCGGTATTTAAATGAAAAGTTTTTACAAGGTGTATTAGTTCGTATTTTCATCGTAATTGTGGTTTTGTTTCGTTTAATTATTCATAGCTATATTATACGTTTATAAAAGGGTATATACATTTGTTAAAACCCTACGTCCAGTGTCGAAACTACTTTTTTTTAAATCAGGGCTACAGACGACAGACGGGTTACCCGATGGCAACAACCGCCGTCCATGGACACCTGTAACTCAAGAGTCGTAAGTGGAGGATGAGGGTAAGGGGAAAGAGGAAAAGGGGCCTCTGAAAACACACTAAAAAAGGAAAAGCATCACAAGCGTTGCTTCACAGCCGGTTTACTGTGAGGCCGTGGTATCGCACCGGTCGAGCCGGCCCATTCGTGCCTAAGCATGGCTCTACCACGATAAATGATTAACGTGCACGATAAACGTGCTGGATTGATACTTGTAGAGGTTAATCTTCTACCACATTTTTGTATTTAAGGGTTTATGTCACAAGTCGTAAATATACTTTTTTTTATTGGATTGGGGGCAAACGTGCATACGGGTCATCTGATGGTAAGCGACTACCTTTGCTTATGGATGGATGCAATTCCAAAGTCACCTGTGCCATTGCCGTTTCCCTACTTCTCATTCGGTTTATTATCATCATTGAAACATTTTGATGTGGTGGCAAATAACAAAGTTCATGCTAATTAATTCAACATTGGTGGAATAAGAATACAAAACACCCCCCCATTCGTCCCGAGAGTGTCAAAACAGCATACTAAGGGAGCAGATCAGACAGCTATTATCACTGACAGAGAAGAAAATCTCGAGATAAAACCCTTAACAAACTATTCTGGAGGTTATGCGACAAAGAACCAAAGTTACCAACATAGCTCGCAGTAATAGTGCGTTGAAGTGGCAATGTGGCCACGTCTGCCAAAGAGCCGGTGGCCGTTGCAGTGCAGATAGCTCCCAGCCAGATGGACCGACGACCTAAAGGAGGTAGCTGCGATAGACTGGCTGCTGAAGACTTTGTGCTATGGTGTACATTTTTGAAGGAATTTTTGAATTTTTGTTATAATATCGTGTATTTTTAGATCAGTTTAAATGATGCTTATACTAACTTAAGACTTATTGCCCACTTTTTAGAAGCTTGGGGGACTAACACTAATTATGATAAAATATTGCTAATACGATCATACTAACTTAAGACTGTGATCGGTAGTTGTGTAAACGTTCTTTGAACTATGCAGTGTAGTACCATTTCTTAACCACTTCACTGTAGGAGGGGGTACACTATCTACGTTACAGGGTAAAGTCACTTCATCCCCATCTATGACTTGGATTATATTGATTCCGTCTTCTTTGATGATTGGTTGATCTGTAACATATTATAACATGTAATAATTTAAAGGAGCAATTATTTTATAACATCTGTATATAAAGTTAATAATTTGTCATATGAGTTGCAGAATTTTGATAACTGCTTAACGCTAATAAATGTATTAAGTTAAGCATCAAAACTTTGAAACTCATAATCCAAAAAAGGTGTCAGTTCCGTGACCAAGACTGAATGAAAGATAATGAGAAAGTAATCGTACTTCATGACAAATTGGTTATTTAAAGTTAATATGCAAGCAAGTCTCAATACTGTGTACTTTAATAAAAAGAGCAATAAGAAGTGGTTGGTTAATTTTGAGTGCATTAAAATTGAATTTTAAAGTGAAAGAAATATTCCATTATTTGAAAAGCATCACAGCAAATGTGACTTGAAAGTCTGCGGCAGCAAATTGCAAATAAAAAGCAATAAAAACTTTAAATCTATTCTTGTTTGTCAGTTTTAGACTACTGACCTCTCAACCTAGCATAGTAGCCTAGATGTTATTAGTATTACTTTTTAGGTACACTTCAACCTAGGCGATAAAAGTAATTTAGATCAGAATGAAATACATAGACACGGCTATATGCTTCGTTCTGATATTCTCTTTAGAATACTGCCACCCCCTCTTTTCCCATGGGTGTCGTAATCAGACAGTATATATACAGTCATATGTTTTCCGGTTGACGGCAATAGGCTTGTCCCCTATTACGATAGTGGGACATAATTCTAATTGGCAAAAATGTGGGTGTTCAGTACATATCTGCATACCACTTGGGAGATATAGGCGGCGTATGTATAAAATACAACAAAATACATTTAAATTGTATTTCTTAACTGAAATTGTTAATTGTTCACCAACGTAAGGTGTGTACAGTACTGGGCAAGAAATAATTATTTATTACTAAATTTCACATTAATCGGTCAACAGGAAGAGGGTAGCATTTTTGTTACTAAGTTTGACCAAAATACGGCAAGCTAAATAAAATGTTTAAAAACAGATCTTGCGTCCACAAAAACACACGTGACAGTGATTGTCAACCGACTTTATGTATTATATATGTAGCACAATGTAGGTACTTATCTATGTGTATATTAATTAATAATTAAAAATAAATCACATGTAAATAATAGTTGTATAGATCTAGTTTACTGTGTTTAGCCACCCCAGGCATTAAGCCATCACTGATGTCACCCTAGCAAACAATGAATATCATATTTCTAATCATATCTGGCACCCACAGGATAGTCTTGCCGAGGTGGAACCCCAGTATAACATGTATAGTTGTATTTTATCTTTTATTCAAAGCCAAACATGTCACTTTACTACTCACATTCCACCGTGAAATCCATAGTGTAACTTTGTGATCCCACTATGTTGCTGGCGTTACACGTGTATGTGCCCGCGTCGTCCACGCTTACATTCGTCAACAGTAGAGCTTCTTTAGTCTCCTTAAGTTCTCGAAACGTCTTCCCCTTCTGGTCCTGGAAGTGCCACCGTATGGTAGGCTTTGGAGTTCCACGAAGAATACTGGAAAAAGATTGAACATGTTCATTTTTCAACTAATTATTTACTAAGGAATAGTTCTGCTATACATTTTACAGTTACTGGTATCTTACTATATAATTGTTCATAAACATACTAACTACTATACTATTAATAACACTATAATAATAAAAGTTTGTTCAAAAGAACAATTCGTTCATAATTTCTACCTATCCTTTAAGATCATCTGATAATTTGAGACTGAAAATGAACGCATTCTGAAATACATGGAACAATTCTTTACTGATCAAGCTATTCAAGCTGTTCGGCTATAAAACACCTTGCCGGTTTATATGAGATATGCTCAATTAATCAGTTTTATAAAATTGGTAAAGCTTTACTATCTGGTAGAAACACTAACACCCTTTCTAATATTCCTTTAAGTATTTTATGCCTACGGTATACGTTTATTAGATAAATGATTAATATGTGGATTTATTATGTATCTATTAGGTATATCTATCACTATTTTATCATCGCCTATTTCAAATCAACATAAACCAACAGAAAACCTCTTTAAACACGTAGCGGCAGCGGCGGTATGATGTATGGTATGTGATGGCTGAAGCGTCGGACTTGCGATCAAGCGGTTGCGGGTTCAAACCCTACCCAGTACACTACCGTCGTAAACCCACCACTAACACAAGCATTTAGCTTAGCGGGGGGGTTAACAAGAACACTAGTAATGTGTGACCCACGTTGCTAGCATCCTTTATTTAAAAAAAAATAAAAGAAATTGTGTCCTCGCGCTCCACAAACAGGAACTTCCTCACAATATATGCCGTAGCTAGACTAACGTACCAGGAGCTTGGTCACCGTAAACGAGCCTTTAGAAAACTATTTTAATATTTTTAAATATAATTAGTTTTGCTTTGTTACTATTTTAGAATGTAATTAATATATTGTTGAAGAAAGAGAATAATAGTGATATAGTTTAACATTATTAATGTAAGAATACTAATATTTGATGGGGGTGAAGTGTTCCTTCATAAATGGACTAATTCTATAAATGAATGATATACAAATTTAATTTAATTAAGTAAATAAGTGTGAATTAAATATTAATGTTACAGGTGGTAGTTTAAAATCTCGTTTATTTGACATTATCTTACACTAATTTATTTTCGACATAAGCACACATACACACATGCGCTCACGCCTATATCAATTAAGGGGTTTCACATTTTGCCAAATAGAATGTGAAACTGTAAAGCTGACACTCTCGCTCTCAAAATCGCACAGAGAAGAGTTAATTTACCTTTATATTGTTAACTAATCCTTAAGTTTAAATGAACTTGATTTAAATGAATAGATAAACAGCCGGATATCGACGATGAAAGAATGAAAGTTATTTTCACTGTTCGATTTAGGCTCACATTTGAATAAGGAGGAATATATGTCCATCCAACAAAATCTGCTAAATTCTCAGATATTCTTAACTCACCGGGTGACGAACCGAGTGTCACAAACGTTTGTACGCTTTCTATTAATTTAAAGGATAATGCAACAAACCTGTGTTTAAGTAACAGTACAGAATCCTGAGTGAATGGTCTAGTCGCTTGTTGCTAGTGCCAAAAAAGTTACATCTTAGTGGGAATCGTCAATGGAGAGTAGTTGTTGACTTTTTTTTTATGCGATAGGCGGCAAACCCTAAGTAAGGTAAGGTAAGTGACTACCGCCACCCATGGACACCCGCAATATTGACTATAGGCAATTGAACGAAAAAGTTCAAGGTGACAAATGTCCTCTATATGACAGACATATCAGAATCCTAGCAGGTGATGCCAATATGACGGGTTTATTATTTTCTGAACACACCTAAATCTTGTCCGCCCAAAATTCCGCATCCTCCGTTGCTCGCCACTTATCCATATTGCTCCTGCAATAACCAACCTGATCACCACAATGGTTAAAATACCTACTGGTTATGGGTTTTATTGTGACAAATGAATAATTTATTCAGATGACTTACTTTGCAATGAATTGTTTTGTTACCTTATAAATTGTGTAGACTACATGTTTCATTCCAATGGACTACGGAATGTAAAATACGTTCGATTTCGATTTCGAGAGGTTACTGACTGATCCACTCGTGTTAGATTATCCGAAGTTTTCGAAAGAAAATGAATTCATATTATACACAGATAGTGGTTGGTAGTGTTTTGAGTAATTGAAAAGGTAGTTACTGTTGCACTATCAGTCAGGTCCGATGATAAAAAATTCAAGGGGCTCGGACTTCTCGGCACCGAATCGAATTATAGGTAAGCGACGCTGACTTTTTGAGCTATTGTCAGCACAAAGTCAGCGTCGCTTACGACGTCGCCAATCGATCTGCATAATCAATATCAATTTCTATACTTCCTTTCCTGTCAATATACTCAATATTTTCTGCCAGCTGACGGCAATAGATTTGCCCCCTGTTACGTATTGGACTTAATTATAACCTGCAAAATGTAGGCATTAATTACGCCTCTGCCAATCCCTTCGGGGAAACAGACGTGAGTACATGTATAAATGACTTTCATTTATTACCCAGTGGTGGTATACTCGTATGTATTAAAAAGTTACGCGAATAGTAAACAACATTAAGATATTGAAGTAAAAACTTCTTGAGGGGCGTTGAGCACTTTTTTGGTGAACAAAAATCATGGAACCCGCGTCATCGTCACCGCACGCTTCCAACGAGTTATATGTATACTGTGTATAATATAATAGTTCGACGATACAATTCACAAATTACTTACTTTTCAATTCTATCGGCAGTCCCTAAAGACTAACCGTATTTTTTTTATTGGATATCGTTAGAAAAAGATGTTAGGTGCTTTGTCAAACAGTATACGAAATGTCAAAAAACAACATCGCATCGACATCCTTTGAGATTTTTGTTTTAGATGTGGTAGGTCCATAAGACACACATAATTTATAATTCAGTTACATTTTAACATATTAGTAAATATCTATCTCTAATAGAGCTATCACTAGGAAATATTTCTTTTCTCGTAATTGATGCCGTAATTATAAGTGCATGCTCTTGTCTTTATAGAATATATATATATAAATCGAGTGTAGTGTCTAGCCACTTTTATAATATCTGTATCAGCATTTATAATTTATTGTCATTATGTGTACTTTTATGACAACTTGGATCATACGCACCTATTATCATTTGTTACCAAACAATGATATTTACCTTAGTGCAAGGCCACACCACATAATATCGCTATCTGATCATCGCTGGTGTGTGACTTGTAATATCTGCTCACGTATTGTTAGCCAGGTGCCAACACCTTAAGAAGCCCTAATCAGGTAGCTGAACTGGATCAATGAACTGATGCAGAAGGCAGTTCTCCTCGTCGCGTTTGGCAGCTCATATTGTGAGGAGTTTCCTGTCTTTGGGGCCCTACTCACCGATGTTGTGGTCCCTGCAGCCGATGTCAGCGGACTACTATTTTTTAGATTCTTAAACCTTTTTGTTTTGATACGGTACGGTATTTAAAGATGTTATTTATATGTGTGTATTAATTTAAATAAAAGGACTTATAATAATATTACTTGTATGCAATTCTAGAAATTAGATGCAAGCCAAGCCAACCGGAATGAACCTATATTGACCTATAGCCTGTGTCCATCTCGACGCACTCAGCTACGACTGAGCCCGTATAATAAATTACCTCCTAATGAAAAATATATAAATGTAATGTGATCTAGGCAGAGTCCAGTACTTTAATTGGCGACTTACCGACATGTAAGCTGAATATCAGTTCCTTTTACAGCATGCATTATCGTGTCTGGTTTTTCTAAAGCTGGTATTTCTGAAATATGGATTATCATATTAAGTAGTTATAGTATAATAATTATAAATAGTTGCTTTACTGAATTCTGACAAAGAACTTTTGAATCTTAAATCATCTCAATTTCAAGTATGTTTTTAGCCTAATATTAATGATAACTGTAACTAAACATCTATTTAGAGAGTGGCATGATAACATATTTATTGTCAAGGGTGAGTAAACTCTGTATAGACGTGTCATAAAGTGGACGTTGTGTGAATGAAAGAGTACTTACCGAACACATAAATAAAAATTGATTTCTTTGTTATGCCTAGACTGTTCTGAGACTCGCAAGTGTAATTGCCAGTGTGAGACACCTTTATTGTTTTAATTCTGAAATCACATTTAAAACAAACGATTGCAATTAAATCTTAATGTGGTTAAGTGTGTTGCATGTAGAGAATCTGCGAAACATGTTGAACATTATTTGATGTCATTAATATCTTGTATAAACCGTGTTTCAAGCAATAAATGATTTATTATTATTATTATAAGAGTGATCGAAACTAAAATTTGCAGATTTCTTCATGAACTCACGCCTGTTTTGCTAAATTATTAGGCATATGTGTACATCCACATTTTGTTAATATTAAAGTGTAAACGGAACTTACGGAAAATGTAAAAAACCTATATACCTTTTGGCATTAAATGAAAAAATTGGGGTCACATTGAAAAGGGCGGAAACACATTCGAAGAAAAGACATAAGTCATAAAAAAGTCATATGTCAAAAGATGATAAAGTCATAATTCATAAGACATAAAAAAAAAATTAAGAATTGTAAGAAATATCTCAAGAATGTTTGGGTCATCATCATCATTAGCAGCCTCACATCATCCACTGCTGGATCCAAACTTCTAGATTCCGAAATCGTCTTCAGCAAATTTAACATTTTCTTGTCTTGCTATGCGCTTAAAATGTAAGGAACACTCAACGTACGACGTAGTCTATTTTCACAAATAAGGCCATCATGGCTTTACATCGCAAAACAATAAAAAAAAAATCTCTTGTCTGATACATCATGTTTTCATCACTAATAAGGAAATGAACAACTATTTCAAGCTAACATTTACCGCCAAAGGAAATAATTCCTACTTGAATATAATGGTACGATCATACTAACTTGAGACTGTGATCGGTAGTTGTGAAAATGTTCTTTGAACTATGCAGTGTAGTACCATTTCTAAACCACTTCACTGTAGGAGGGGGTACACCATCTACGTTACAGGGTAAAGTCACTTCATCCCCATCTATGACTTGGATTATATTGATTCCGTCTTCTTTGATTTTCGGTGGATCTATGACATATACATTTAATAGTATGAACTATCGATCCTTGTTTAATATGTATATATATATATATATATATATATATATCATACAAGTACAGTCTAGATACATTTATATCATACAAGAATCGATATTACGCATATATGAATATATTCAAATTCAAATTCTAATTTCAATTCAATTTAATAAAACTGATCAAGAATGTCCATAAATAGTTCTGTTTATAAAAAAATATTTTAAATTATAGATCAATACACACAGCGTCATCGCAAGTCAAGGTTGTTTCGTCAAATGTAAAATAAATTAAAAATATATATACATATACATATATATATACATATAATTAAATAAGTACCTGCCTGTGTTGATCCTTAAACACCCGATTCACTTGTAAACGGGCGGTTAAGGTGGCGGTTTAGCCTTATATGAAGAAATTCAGCAAACACACTCATGCACACTCTTTATCTCGAGATAGATAATACAATATTTAGTGTACAACATAGAGTAAACAATACAAAACTCTTTTGTCGTGTGCTATTACGCTACTAAATAAACTACAAGAAGATCATCAGGATCATCAGGGAAAGGGAAGAAGGAGGAAACATAATACAAAAAGATGGAATCTGAGAAACATTAGCTGACATTACATTGTACTGAGTATTTGAAATAGCCTAACACGTCAATCCCAAGCGCTTCTAATCCCATGCAATCCACAACTGAATAAGTACCTTTAAGGCATAATTTTCGTTTTACGGTGGACTTAAATTTATTGCGACTTTTTGATTGTTCATTTACATATTATCAGGGATATTTATTATAAAATCGCACATATTACCATCGAAATTACTTGTTAGTTTTTGGAGCACCTGGTGGCAGGTACAACAAATTTGTTTGTTTCGTGTGTTAAAAGGCTGAATATAACTTTCTTTAATTAACGGACCTTTATTTTTATGAAGTTAATAAAGTTTTCATAGATAAACTGACATCCCACCGTCATTATATTTACCTTTGGAATTTCTGCCTCAGCGATCAACGAATCTCGCGAATTATATAAGTTATAAGTTGCTCGGATGGCTCTCTTTTGCCGCACAAAGTTTTTATTTCAAAGTCTGTAAGTTCAAGAATTTTTCTAACTGCGTGCGCTGCAAAGTGGGGTATATTCGAAAATTTATCAATACGTTTGCTGCATTGAAGCTTTGAATCAAGAATTAAGAAGGAATATAAGAACTAAGAATTCTATGAATTACGTATACATATATATGTATATAATATTTGTTTCAAGTGTCTTTGAAACAGCTTTGACGATTAGGATTAAACTTAACACTTTCTATTGGCAAACGTAAGTAAGTTATACATATTAGATATTGATTTGAACCTACTTATATCATACTTTCTTCACTTACATCCAAAGTTAATGATTTTGCATACCAACACCATCACGATAAAGAACTCATCAGAGCTATAGAAACCGCCAAATAAATAAGACAGCGATTGCGGATCATTTGCTGGAATCAGGGAGTTCCACCGATCGCCCATTACTCCAGGATAGTATGTGAAGCAGTTGAAATTCAAAAAATATAATTGTTTCAACCGAAAAGATTCATTAGCAAATACTATCGTCATCTTATAAACGCTACTTGAATATAACAAACAAACTACAACAGTTGCAATCAAACTCGTACTATCCTAGCAACTTCAGCAAAATATTTTTCAGTGTTCTTTTTTGGTTTATATAAAGTATATTTTACATAGAGTATTTTTTTTTTATTTATATTATATGGATATTTTTACTACATAATAAAATTGTTAAATTATAAATAGTGTACTACTTTTTCAATGATAATCCTAAATTACTTACATACATTTCTTATTATTTTGAGGTCGCAGACTGCGTCTATATCTGTTAGTTTTAGTGGCTACGGTATATGAGTATGCCAAGTGTCTAGGTGTTCTGGGTAGCACTAGTCGTAATTTAGTTTAGCTAATGAAGCTACAATAGAATACCAATCATATAGGTTATGGTGTGAGCGCGTAGTGGTCACAGGTATAATTTTCTAAGAAGACAGAAGTTACAATTACCTACAGTGTATAAAATAATCGACAGAATTAGAGGATAGAAGAAAATGGACTAAGGAATAGCGGCAGGAAAGTTATAAGAAGTAAAAACTAGAATATTATATACTAAACAATTACTCGAAATTGTAATAAAACGCCGCACAACGAAGGAAACATCTATATAATATATAACCTTATTAAATAACCTTAGTAAATACTCTTTAGGAACCTAATACATTTAAATAGAGCCAATAGTGTAATATTACGTGTTTGTAATTATAAAACTTTATATAAGACGTGTGTAGTGTGTAGTGGATAGAACTAAATTATGCAGTCTATAACTGTTGAATGCAAGAGGAGTGTCGCGTATGAGTTGATCAGCCAGCGAAGTGTTCTCATGCATGCATCGTTGGGGTTATATATTACTACAGCACAAATAGTACTAACATTCCACGATGAAATCCATAGTGTAACTTTGTGATCCCACTATGTTGCTGGCGTTACACGTGTATGTGCCCACGTCGTCCACGCTTACATTCTTCAACAGTAGCGCTCCTTGAGTCTCCTTAAGTTCTCGGAACTTCTTCCCCTTCCGGTCCTGGAAGTGCCACCGTACGGTTGGCTTTGGTGTTCCACGAAGAATACTGGGGAAATATATCATATATCAAAAATATCATATATTTTTTTACTTTCAAGTACATTATGTGGCAATAAAAAATGTAATTTAGACTGTTTTTGTTGACGTTATTCTAAAATGTTTGCTTATAACACGCTCACTATTAAGACCATTTAAATGAAATCCGTCAAGTCTACTATGTTCTAAGACGTGATAAAGAAATATCAAACCTACTACTTTTAACAATGGTAGCCATGCTTAGGCATTCCCCGATATTAGTGAGATTTCCGGAGGACCCAATTTCCCCTCTCCTCTTTCCAATCTCCTCATTCCCTTTGCTTCTTTCCCCTCCCGGCTGTCATTTAATTTTTATTTAAATTCGAGTTTATGTTCGTGATGTTGCAGCGCCTAATTCTCACTCTTTATATTATTATTTTATTATGCGATAGGGGGCAAACGAGCAGACGGGTCACCACCACCATGGACAACCGCAACTCAAGGGTCACAAGTGCGTTGCCGGCCTTTTAGGTAGGAGTACGCTCTTTTCTTGAAGGTTAAAAGGTCGTATCGGTTCGGAAATACGGTAGGCGACAATTTGTTCCATAAGCTGGTTGTGCGAGGCAAAAAGCTTCTGGAGAAGCGCACAGTGATGGAGTGCCAATCGTCCAGGTGATGGGGATGGATATTTTGTAGGACGATGGCGGAAACCAGCAGCCGGTATAAGTCCGAACAATTCCTCTGAACACTCCCCATGATACAAGCGATAGAGGATGCAGATTGATGCTACATCTCTACGCAACGCCAAGGTGTCAAGTCGATCAGAAATATCTTGGTAGTCGATAATTCATAAACATATTCAGCTTAATGTGCCACAGAACACAGTAATAAGTATATTATTGACTTTTTGGCTCACTAATCTCGCTTTAGACCGTCTCCACAAAAATAGTAAAATCTTATCAGATTGACTGCGATACAGGGAAGCGTAAGAAATTGAAATTGCCAATTTTGATTTGATTGCCCATAGATCATCATTAAATTTGAGAAACACTTCGCCAGGGGTAATGTTGTCCAGATATATCTGAATTTATTGACGAAATCTTTAACTAACAGAATATACGTATACTTATTTATTTTTGAGCACATACCTACATGTAAGTTGAGCGTCGGTTCCTTTCACGGCATGCATTTTCCCATCAGGTTTATCAATAATTGGTTTTTCTGGAACAAATAATTTAAATGAATAATAAAAATATTATATATCTGTAACCAAATGTTTATCAGCACACGCACATTGTAGGGTTCCTTAGTTATCATTCTCAAAAAACTTTGATAATTGATTTGACTACACGGATGGCGTTTCTTAACGGTTGTGGCCATCCGTGCATTCTAACTTTACGTTACGCTACGTGGGAGGTAGATCCATATGCGGTAGAATGCCCTGAGGGTTCCAGTAACGGTAGTTACTTGTTGGCACCAGTTTAACGGTGGGTGAAGATATAAGCCATTTTTTTTTAATTGTGGAAATCTTCTTGGACTATCCTCTGTAGCTGATTGGAAAATTGGAAAAGAGATTAGTGTACAGAGAGAGGATAGTAGTCCCGTGGCAAGCGTCTCCAATTCTATTCTACTCACCGAACATTGGACATGGACTCAATAAACTTTGTAATATAATAACTTCAAAAACATTACACACGGCCTTATAATCCCATCGCTTCTTATGAGGTCTTTTTTACATATGAGTATGACGAATAACAGTATATACAACAGTAACACAAATAAGGTCTTGCGTTATCATGGAGTCCGGGTTGTCTAGCTTTACCAAGACTGTAGTGAATTAAGAGCAGGCTCCCTAAATTTTAAGTTCGTTTACATTAATATTCTGTAACAGTCACACATACATTCAAAATGGAACTTTAGTATATGATTTATTGGTTCTTTTTCTATCATTTTACAAGATAGTTACGTAATTGAAACATTTTCGCTCGATTCATTTTTAATTACAAAATCATGTCTTTTTCTCAAGATTATTCAAATAAGATCAAAATTACTCGGCTTTTATATCTAAAATATAAATATAGTTTATTAGTATTATTATTATCCAGTCACAAAATATTTTTTCTCTAAATCAATTATTACTTTAGTTATAAGCAAAATAACATTTGAGACTTACGCAATTTAGTTTAGTGATCAAACATGATCAAAGAGTGCACACGATATTCAACTTAATTGTTGAAATTTTTGACGTTTAGTACAAAACGGCCTGAACGCTTTTTAATAACGCGCTGTGCGCCGATGTGGGAGGGTCTGTTTTGCTCGCGTGCACGTTCAATAGGTACTTTATTTAGGAGTTATTTTAAATAAAATGCATATTATTACGTATTTCTATACAATGGGAAACAAATACCACATTTTTTTTTATAAATTACTGTGCGTGGCTTCAACGTCAGCCTATATCCTAAGTATAAGGAGAACAAAGGAGGCTATGGAGGCGATTTGATTATTACCTATAAATTAAAATTGTATAATAATAATATAAGTAGGTAGTATATCAGTTGTAACACCACTCCTATCCATCCAGAGGTTGCCGGGAAGAAACTGCTGTTAGCGATAAGGCCGCCAATCGTACATTTTCTTGATTGTGTATACTTGTACGGATATTTTCTTTTCTTATTGCATAATAAACAGTATTTATTATTATTATTACTGCAAGATGAGTATAGCTTAGAAACTGCAAATATATCATATGCGCCAGTATCAAAGTCAAGGGGGCTAGATTTTAATAAATTCTGAGTTGAGAAATGGTTTTTTTTTTATCTAGTTTAGATATCGATACCGATCACATCTGTACGGCTTACACAAATAAAAGAAACAATCTGATATTTCGAGTACACTTCGATTGATGACTTCAAATAAAACAAATTACCAAATTAATATATATAAGTGAAATCTTAAATTTTCGAAGGTTCTTCAACGACGTTCTTCTTCCAAACTGCTGAGAAATTTCGACTTATCGTTGTATTCGAATAAAATAAGATTTAATTTTCAAACTTTATCATTCGGACGGATTAATGTAGGTAAATTATTTTTTAATCTTCAAACAAATTTAATAAATAAATTTATAAAACACCGATTTGAACCTAGTTTCCAAAAACAGTTTGCCTGTATCTCCCATAGTTTCAGATTACTGCTCTAGTAAGAAATACTGTATATATAATATGTATGTGTAACTAGCTGTATATATAATATGTATGTGTAACTAGCTGTATATATACATGCAATTTTTATATAACACTGTCGACTATTACATTTCATGTAACAGTAGTTAGTGTTATATAAAAACTCATATATTTATTGAAAAAAAAAAACAATAAATAAAGGAGTCTCTACTCGGTCTATGTTCGCTCTCTAAAATCAAAATACAATTACAATTTTTGCGTGGACGCTCGGGTCGCTCGCGGGACTTGAAGCGCGGAGTGGTGGGTGCAAGGGGGCGGAGCGGAGTGCTTTAAACCAAGAAGTAACTACCAATAAATATACCATCACTTTTCACTTTAGTAGTTTGATGTGGATTAGTTTTCAGAATCTCATTCAATGTGGCTGGTCTTCCTAGGGGTTCATTCTTCAAATTGAAGTTTCCATTACCAAAGCGATTTCCGTCACTCATCGACCACGACACGCACTCCAACACACAACACAGCATTAATATTGCGAACTGTTTCTGCTACATAAGATCGATGTCGGAACTCGGTACTCTGATTCAAAAATTAAGCTACTAATCTAATAATTCCGATTAAGAGCGTTATAGTTATCATGTGAAAAAAAAAAAAAATCTTTTGATTTAACACCATCCAGTTTAAATTTTAGTTCAAAGTGGCAAGTATGGAAAAAAGGCTATTTCATATTTAAACCCCTATCATTATATGCATATAAGATGCGAAAGTTTTAATACCTGTATTTTCATACTAGTTAATAATAATATTTAAAGTACTTATAGTAATGGTGAAAACCCTCTTTTACTTAACCTTACACAATGTTATACTGATATGCACATCATTAGGTAGTTTAACATATACAAACCTAATCCAATGATAGTCACTTTTGAGAAAAAAGACATCCAAGTGAACTCGTTTTTAACTTCACACATAAACATTCCCTGCGATTCAAGATTAGCATATTTTATAGTAACGATTTTCATGTCACTGGATATCATAATATTAGTGTCATTAGACAATAGGCTTCCATTCCTGTACCAGGCTATACTGGCTGGTGGAAAAGCATCTACAATACATCGCATAATACTCTCCTTGCCGTGTTCTACTTCAGTTATATCTGAAAATAGTTCAATTAGTATGAATTTTTAACCTTTTTACAGTGGTAGAGCCATGCTTAGGCACAAATGGACTGGCTCGACCGGTGCGATACCACGGTCTCACAAAAAACCGGTTGTGAAGCAACGCTTGCGTTTCATTTCACAAAAATAATCAAGTTTTCCGGAGGCCCAACTCCTACTCTCCTCTCCCCTCATCCCCCTCTTCTCTTTCCTATCTCCTCTTCCCTTTCCCCTCATCCCCCTCTCCTCTATCCCATCTCCTTATCCCTACTCTCTTGTTTCCCGTCCCAACAACCCCCATCCCTTATCACCTTTAAAGGTGGGTAGCGCACTTGCAACTCTTGAGTGTCACAAGTGTCGAATCGTGTGTCCATGGACGATGGTTATCACTTACCATCAGGTGACCCGTCTGTTCGTCTGTCTCTCTATAATTTAAAAAAAACTTTATTTATTCTGCGAATAAAAATTACATTTTCTTTTTTTTCTTATGCTTACCTGGTGGCTTTTCCAAAACATTGAAATATACATTTGTCTTCACATCTATACTACTAAAATTCGTTCCAAACGTGTTTTGCGCTTTGCATTCATAAGTGATATTTTTGTGTAGCTCCTTTATATTAAGGATACTTATAAAGTCGTATGGTGCTTCTATCATACTAACCTTAAATATTTCAAAGTTTATTTAATGCAACAGACCGTATAATAATAAAAAAGAGATTGTTAGTTAAAAAATTAATACGTTGCAGTGAAGCGCGTTCTTTCTATCTCGCAGATGATATTTTAAAATAATTTTTGTGAAAAATATGTTCTTAACAGTAACAATTTATTTAACAAAAACACTGAAGAAAAAGTTTCTGGAGCACACTTACGGAGATAACATTCGTTCGAAACGGGGAATCTTTATTATACCGATAAATTTTTTGTCTTCCGTTTTTCAGTCACTAATCATTTGCTTAGATTTTAAAGGACAGAATTTACACTTTCAGCTAAAATATATCAATGAATTAATTAATTGTGTATTACTTTATTAATCGATAAAATTTAGTTGTCACTTTTTCTCATTTTACTGTCCACCAATTACTTTATTTTATATAATATTATATTAAAATCTTACGGTAGATGGTATTATCACTCCAGAGTCCTTTTCCTGCCAAGTTATATCAGGTTTCGGATATCCGTGTACTTTACATTTCAGCTTTAATGGCGATCTGTAGTCTACGAAAATTGTTGGTCCTTCTGTTATTGTTACTAAAGGGGCCACATTAGCTACAGTTTCTGTAAAGTAATGATTATTTCAGTAGTAATGAATAAGTACTGTACATGAATGTATATAATTATTAAACAAATCAAAACAGGCCTAACAACATGCACTTATGTAAATTTTAGAATCCATTTTTACATCATAATCTTTGTATTGTATTGTTTAAATAATAATATAAGTGTTTGTTTGATGTAAAAACAACAATTGTTTATTTTCAATTGCTCTTTTAATAACACATATAATATAATAAGTAGTACAAACTAAGGTAGCTAAGGAACAATTTCTTTTTAAACAAAATTAAATTAGAAATAAAATAATAAATATATGTTGTGACTCTTGAGTTGCGGGTGTCCATGGGCGGCGGTAGTCACTTACCATCCCTGTCTGCTCGTTTGCCCCCTAACGCATAAAAAAAAGACATTTCACACACGGCCTTCTAATTCCAAACTAAATAGAGCTTTCTGTTTTTTTTTAATACAAGTCCCGCACAAGGATTAATTCATATACCGCGGGAGACTTTACAAACATTCAAATAATGGACACAAAGACCAAACAGACGACCACCCAGATTTAGAACAACCATTTAAAGTTTACACAAAGTGTTGTAGTGTTGTGTTGTGAGGGGATCGAACCCATAACACTCGTCTCGGCAGCGTAGTGACGACATGACCACTTAAACCACTGCGCCGTCCATGCAGTCAATTAATTTGTACTGTGGTAACCATAATATTGGATTGGATACAAAGTGTATCCTCCTCTATTGTTTAATGCTTTTCGGTAACGTTTATTTATAGAATAGATGCGTTTGTTCATATTATCCTGTAGCAATCGTTCCCAATGGAATTCTAGCAAATCCTTGCTGTTGGGTTGTTGAACAGATTAAGGGAGTAATATGTGGTTTGTCACTTTATCCGAGTAAGGCGTAAATACAGTAAAGTGCAATTATACTTTTGAGCCATTTAGGGTGGAGACGCTAGAGTCATGAGGTCCGAATGCTTGTTCCAAATAATATAATAGGCATAAAAATAGGCATCGACCCTCGCGATCAAGTTAGAAGTAGCTTCGACAAAAATGGTTTACATGAGAATATAGTCCATCCATTATTAATGTATCTATGATATGTGTGTATTTAAAAATATGTAGAGAGACAACAGTCTGGTTAATATAATACAATTAATAACAAATATTAACAAGTTAATTTGGGATCAGACGGCCTAGTGTAAGATGTGTGGGAGATATTATTTTTTGATTATCGCGATGATACTTACGGCCGCACTCAGAGACGTCTAACGGTTACTTAAGGGGCTCCTTAGTAAAAATTTAAAAAAGTTCACACTCAGAGTTAGTTAACGTTTCATTAGCGTCCCTTAATGACAATTAAAGTTAAGTGTACCAAAACCTTTACTTAACTTTTTAAGGACCGATTTTGACACTTACGTTTGAGCCAGTTTGAGGTTATATTTTATACATAATGTGGCATTATTGGTAGATGACTTGGTGCCATTGAACTGGGATGACATTGATATTTATAACGACGTTGTTGATGTGGCACAAATTAATGATAACTCCAACAGCAATGGTTCTACAGTGCGACAAGCTTTGGTTGATAGGTTTTTTTCTTAAAATATGTAATATTATTGGTTTTATAAATAAAAATCATAAATCAATCTTCTAACAATACTTTTATTTTGAAATACCGTTTCATAGCTCAAATCAGGATGACTGTTTTGCAACAGATTTTTTTAGTTCCTCTAATTCTATTTCGGTTTTTTCTAACAATGCTTTGTTTCTCTTTTCCTCTAATAATGCTGCATTTTTAAATTTACTTTTTTGATATTTAAAATCAAGGCTTTTTAAATGTGGCTACACCAAAGCTATTTAAATTTTAATAGAGATAAACTTAAAATTCTCAACATGAAACTTTCTCACCCGGTGAATGAAACAAACAAAACAACAAAATTCCCTGATTCAATGATTTGGCATTGACAGTTACCAGTGAGTGATTCCATAGGAAAAAGGTTTTAGTAAAAACTTTAATAAAATAACTGTTCTTTATTTATATTACTGTGATTAATAGTTTTCAACGTGTTTAAATTACCTTTTTTGATATTTATAATCAACAGTTTTTAAATGTGGCTACACCAAAGCTTAATCGATGTGCAATCGATAAGATGATTTGACGATGCTTCGCCCTACGGATACTTAAAACTGTCAATAGCTAAGTAACCCTTAAATTATGTCTCTGGGAGGTACCGTTCATTAGCAAATTTAATGTTCATTAGTTAAGTACTCATTAGGACTAATTTAATGAAGCTTTCTGAGTGCGGCTGTTAATGTTTGCAAGGACTCAAATCTGTACCACTATCATAAATTTCTTGAATTCGTATTTCAAGATTGGTTTTTAACTATGTATAGTTAGTTAGTTATTTCAAAACTAATAAAAACATGTTAAAATTAACAGTAATAACAAATATTTTAAGCTTATTTTCAGATATAAATGAGATGACCTTACAACCTCTTAACTAACTTTAAGAGGTTGTAAGATTTCTTAAACTCTTCATTCATAAATTATCATCAAAATTAAAGACACCAAAAAAGCTTACGCGTTGCTTACAACTTTGTAATATTTACCTTAAGTTGTTGACAAAGAGGAATAAAAAATATCTTACCATGTTCTACATTTTGTAGCACAATGGGTGTTACTGAAGTTCTTTTTATAATACTTTTATTTTCTTCAATAAAACCAAACACCTGTTTACCAAACAAAGAATAAATCAAAACATTCTTAAAACAACTGTTAGTGAAGAGATGGTCAACTCTGTAAATTTTGAAAATTCCTGACTGGACACCGCCTGAGGCTCTGCCAAATAATCAGAGCACCCATGATTTTAGTTGGTTAGGTTGATAGACCGTTGATGATAGAGATACATGCCTTCACTTCGACAACTCACGACAATAAAAACAAAATTAAAATAAATATCAGCTATAATATATATTATTGCGGGGAATTAAAAATATTAATGACTTAGTTAAACACGTGTAGGAATGAGACTCTGTTTTGTAAATATTGTGATTAAACTTACCGAAAGTTGAAACGCTACGCTAGGAGGATGAAATGCTTTGGTCACATAGAATTTTTCTTTCTCGTCGACTAATCGTAATGGCAATTCTTCCAAAATGTTACCGTCCATATCAAATATTCTGACTACTTTAAGTATTACTCCCTCTCCATGTAACTTTATTGATAAGTACGCATCACCGTCTAGAATATATATATTTAAGGTCAAATAAATAAGGTTAATACCCTTACTCTGTTAACTGTTCATTAGAAGAACCATTTTAGTTTTAAAATAACCTCATATTTGGTTATCTTAAAATAAAAAAGAACCCTCAGGGATTCTTTTTGGTATTTGGAACACTAAAAATTTAGATGACATTGGTGCTGTCGTATTTGCTAACTACGGTGCGGGATGCCATTAAACGGTATCAGGAGATTGGCTTATACACTCTGAAACCGGGTCAAGGCAGACAGTGTTGCACTTCCCCTTTACCGTCCGCGATTAATTTAATAATTGAATTGATAATGAGCGATTTGCTGTGCATTGCTACTGAACTTTGTACTTTAAGGTCAGTAATGCTAGCAGAAAGAGATTTAAGGACTCTGAACTAGTTCGCAACTTCTCTTAAAGAGCGGTGGAGCTAGACTTGATATAGTGAGAGAATATTTATCAGGTGTCCAAATTAATTCTGTGCTTACTTTAATAACATTTTTTTATGAAATATACATAACTAATCTTCAAAATAATCAAAATTGCTTTCAATCACTTTAACCCATCTTACGGGCAACTGACGAACGCCATCGTGAAAAAAACTTGGCGGTTTTGAGTTGATGACTCTTCGATGCTATTTCGGACTTCATCAGCGTTTCAAAGTGTTCATCAGCCAAATGATTTTGAAACGTTGAATAATAGATGAAAATCTGAAGGAGCGAGATCTGCCGAACAAGCCGCGTGTGGGAGAATTTCCCAGCCCAAACTATAAATTACGTCCAGAGTCCCTTTTGCGACATATCAACCACATTGCATTGTCTTGAAGCAAAATCACTTGCCGACTTCCACTGTAAGTAAAAGGCCTTTTTTGTTCTAATGCATCACTTAAACGAGTAAGCTGTTACTGATAAAGTTCCGCAGTAACAGTTTGTCCAGGATCTAATAACTCATAATGGACCACACTCTTTATATCCCACCACATACTCAGCATCACTTTCATTGCGTGGATATTCGGCTTTGACGTTGATGTTGACGGTTTCCCTGGATACATCTACGATTTTTTTCGTTTAGGGTTGTCGTACAATACCCACTTTTCATCACCTGTAACACGACGTCTTCCCGCGTCATCTACCCACGTTTAGAATTTTTCCAAGTTGGTACAAACGCTAAGGAATGCATTGCTGAGTGACACCAAGTTGTGAAGCAAGTTCTTTTTGAGTTTTTGCTGAATTTTCATATAAAAGTTGCTTGAGAACTATTTCATCGAATTTTTGAAGCTGACCAAGACGTTCTCTGTCCGAAAGAACAAAATCCCCATCCCGAAATCTTTGATACCACTTTTTACACGTTTTATGTGTTACTATCATTCTCCCCCAGTGCAGTACAAATCATTTCCGTTATTTCAACTACATTTTTATTCAATTGAAAAGCATATAAAATGCAGTGCCTACATCAGATGAGAGCAGAATGATGTTATGTGGTCCAGATGAGCATCGCGTGTCTACAGGCCATACAATTGAGAGTTTTAAGCTATAACCGAAACAGTCGTTTCGGTTGATTGTTCAGCGGTTGGTCGGTGGAATCATGCATTTTTGTCAACAAGTGTGTTACCACTTCATAAATACTGAAACAGACAATGATGGACTTACCTGGGGCAGGTCTAGTTGCAGTGTCGTTTAAGGAACTTGTCTCGAACGGAGAAAACCCATAATAGAAGTTTACATCAGTCTTTCCCATGACTTTCACATATGTCTCCGATGTACTTCCAACATCAGCTATATACACACCTGGCTTTAGGTCAGTTGCTTTCACGATCTGGATATTTTTAACACATACTACTAAAAGTGGCTGTGTCCATAATATTCATCTCTTTAACTTATACAGTTATGAGCTAATAGAGGAGCTAAATGGCTCTGGACTACGAACATATTGAAAAGAGTATGTAAAAGCTACGTAGTAATCGATGGCCACAGTTATAAAAAAAATTAAGAAGGGCAAACTACAAATATTTATGGCAGGTAATAAATATACCTGCCTATAAATAATATAGCAGGTCAAAAGTACTGCTTAGTAGAATAACTAAAACAATCCACAAGGCAGCTGAGTGGTGGTGGCGGTGAGGCGCAATATGCTAGCTCGCAGGTTTGCAAGAATTTTCAAATACGTCTGAGACCAATATTGACTACTTCAAAGCAATAGGGGAGCAACTTTCCTAATATGCAGTAAACAGAACTCTTTTAATGTTAATAAACTATATACATATTTATGTATGTACATATATACTAACATACTCATAGGTATAAGATTTGATAACAAAAAATGTACTCGTATGTGAAGCTGAAAAAAGCACCATATAGTTAATTTTTTTACCAATAATAATAGCTTAATCTTTTATAAGATAACGAAAACGAAAAAGATGGGTCAACATCTCCCATAGTCACTTGCAATTTAATAGTCGCAAGTGTACGCTGTGTAGACTACGCCCTTGTCTTGAAGGTTTGAAGGTCGTGTCGGTCTGGAAATACGGCATAAATAGCATAAAGATATACGAAAACACTTACTGCTATTTCTTCTTTGTTGACTATATGTTTTATATCAATCACTTTTCCTCCTGAATCGGTGACTTCAATTTTGGGTTTAAGTCCAGTAACAGAAATTATTAAGTCATTCATTTTGCTATCAACAGAGTACTGAAATTATAGTAAACTAATATAATATTAAATAGCTTCAAAAATGGATCTTGAAGATTCTGTGTAAGCGAATGTGTATTATATAAATTTATATTATTATTTACGTAGGTCAAAAGAATAGTACTATTAATTACATGTATTTCTACTGTCAAATTACACAATTCTTTTCTGCTTCTATACTCAAAACGAAATAAAGAACGTTTAATTGTATTGCCACGGCTTAGCAAAAGTGAAGAAAATGATATGTCAGCAAAGTGCTATATTCACAATATTTAAATTATGTAAATACACCTGAACCGTCAGCAAAATTCTAAATTAAAATTAGAATTTGTTGTTCAGTAACAAGTTTCAACTCACTGTAAGTTTATGGCCATATCCAGGCGGAAAACTTTTGGATTCAATAATATCACTTCTGCTTTTCGTATTTTCTTTCACGTATTCTAATATCTGTGAATTTAAAGTAATTTATTAAATTTGTTTTAAATCTGAAGTATTTTAAAAACTGTAATGAGGACATTTTTTTTATACTATAGGAGGACAGACGAACAGACGGGTCATCTTGATAGTAAGTGACATCCGCCGCCCATAGGCACCTGCAACTCAAGAGTCGTAAGTGCGCTGCCCGCCTTTGAGGGTGATGAGGGTGTGCGGGGAGGGGAAAGAAGAGAGTTGGGATTTGGAGATGGGAAAGAGGAGAGGGGCCTAAGCATGGCTCTACCACTGTCATATAAGAAAATTGTATCAAGCCGATCAGTTCTTTATTAGAGCACCAGAAGCCAAAAGAAAACTTTTTAGAATTAGAATAAAATCTTTCGCGAGTCAGATTCACATTTATTTAAATATACGGTTTTACTCACGTGTGTATTTCGGAGATGCCTGACTAATTTTGATCTCAACAGGAGGCCTTTTTCAAGGAGTAGGTTGTGTTTAGGTAGGAGGAGGTTATGTTGCTGTCTCACTATGTGTTGCGGTACTGTTATGTATACTGTGACAAGACGCTGTAGTATTTTGAATCGTAGCTGTTTCTTTTGGAGCAAGTTTCAGTGCCGGTAGCCAGGCGGGAGGTTGTGACCACCTACTATCTCAGTTGAAGTTCGCGCGACGGCTTACTTCGATTGCTTCACGTATTTTTCGCGGGGCGAAATACTTTCGGCCGATCTGTCACTGTCCATGTTTTTCACACGATGTATGTGCTCCTGAAGCCTGGTTGCGATGCTTCGTCGAGTCTCTCTCACATAGCTAAAGCCAGTCACACGGGAGCGAGTAGACGCCGGGGGCTCCTAGTGGGTCATCGTCCTTCGGTGAGTAGTAGTCCTTTTAGCTGTCCAAGTGGGCGCAAGATTGTTCTGATTTTGAATTTTTCTTAATGCCCAGCCGATCTTATCGGTTACTCCGCGACGGTTATGCGCGACGTGTAGTCGGGCATCCCCAAAACACACACGTGAGTAAAACCGTATATTTAAATACATACTTTTAAGAATTTTTGCCTGTCTTTATCAAATCACCTGATGGTAACTTAAGGTAAGTTACACGAACGCCTGCAAGTCAAGAGTCACAGAAGCGCTGTCCGTCTTTTAGGGTAGGGGAATAGTAAGATGGAAAAGAGGTGAGGGGAAAGGTAGGAGGGGAAAGGACGGAAGGTAAAGGAAGGAGGGCAATAAAAATGGGGTTGGGCCTCCGGTAACCTCACTCACTTGATCACATAATACAAGCATTGCTTAACAGTCGGTTTTCTGTGAGGCCGTCTTAATACTCCGGTCGAGCCGGTCCATACGTGCCGAAGCATGGCATAGGCATAGAACGTACAACGCCATAACTGTTACGGCGTATAGAATGCGGGTAACTACTTTTTTTAAAGTCGTCGTTAAAAATATTGATTGCGAAAGATTATATGATTGACTAAGTAATGGCAGTAATAAAAATCATTTGATAAAACGAATCTTACGTCAGTGATATCAGTTTTCATCAAGTTAAATAGTTCTCCATATGTAGATTTGGCTAGTTGATTGTAGACTTGGTACAATTTATCATCCCTAGAGCCACAATCACCGGTCAGCATAAAAGTGACCTGGAACAATTTGTATTAGCGATGAAAGAAATCACTTTATTACTATTCTTACAGACATTAGAATCGGTTTTTTTATAAGAGTAAATCACCTGACAGTGCCTTAATCTTAATCTTAAGACGTTAAAAATAGTACATGCTTCGGTAGGTACTTCTCTTTCATTTTTCCATTGTTGGTCTATACTTTTTCTAAATCTGCTTTTTCTACTTTTAATTTAAATGTATTTATTTCAAGTAGATAACATATGGAGAATATTAAAATTTCGTAATAATAACCTAAATTAAAATCATTACATTTATTTTTTTTGTTTACTGTGTAACCGAAGGTGTCTCATTATATCAACGCCTGACTTTAAGATACAACTGTGAGTCATGAAGGCTTCAATAATAAACCACATTATATAGACACAATCACAAATACTCAAACAGAAATATATCTAAAATCTTTCTTAGTCAAGAAAAATCAACAAACAACAATTTGATGCATAACACAAATATATTATTTTTGTATATTACAACCGTGACAATCGCAGAAAAAATTGAGAAGAGTTAGTCGTCGTAGCTACTAGAGTATGTTAACTCATCGCCTATACGAGCACACGTTCGGATCAAATGCTTAAATTACCTGGATTTGTTTCTTTAGTGCCATACTCTTAACTTCTTCAAACATTTCGGCATCTTTGGCCGACGCGTCAGTGAATACATAGAGCGTAGAGAGAGGTAAGCTGTTTTTAATTGCTACTTGAATGCCTGTCATAGCTTTTTCCGGGCATGATGGATTCCCATAGCGGACATACACTTTTGAAGCAGCTGTCTTAAGTTCTTCCTTATTCTTCGTGACAACGTGTAGAATGTAATCTGAAATTGTGTTATATAGTCAAATATTTAATTTGAAATCTATTAAACTTTGTGGCGATAGCTTGATGATAATGATGATGAAACTTACAAGTCTTGATTAACCATAACCATATATATATTTGGTAAATCATTACTTAAATTTTGGTTTAGATTTATCCAGCTACCTACTGCTGTACACATACATATCATTGAATATTGAAATAAAAAGTTTCATAACAATCTAATTTCAATGCTTAGGTCATGGGTTCGATTCCCACACGGGACAACAATTTGTGTGATCCAAAAATAGTTAGTGAGTCTGAATGTTCTTAGTGTCTATTAATTGACTGTTTTTTTTATGTATAAGGGGCTAGGCAGGGTGTTTTAAACAGGCACATTTTGCCATTTAGAATTCGGTCCCCCTAACGTAATAGCAAGCCTATTGGTGTCAACCGTTAAATATGCATTTATATATCAAAAATTACAACGAAATCGGATCAGTAGTATCAAATCATCAAATGGTAACGTATATCCCAACAAGAGAAGAGTATCAAAAAACAACAGAGACTGCGTAAAAATACGTTTGAATAGAGAATAGCAATTTGCAAATGAGTACACGATTCATTAGGTTTCTTTCAGTGAACTTGTGTGGACTTTTTCAAATGGGGCAAAACTGTTTTTTAGTGCTGATCCTGCTCCACTTATTCAGAAATTTCAAAGACTTTTTCCGTATCCATGAGGGCGACAAGAGTTGTCTGCATCTTTGACATCAAAATGCTAGGACTGAAACAGCTTGAACAAACTTTGCGCTACTCTACACTGTATTAGGTCCATAAACTTGAGGCCCCTCTTTATTTTAAATAAAACTTCAGAATGTATCGAATTTCTTGCGCGAAAAGTGCGCGTTTGAAGGCAATAGGCTTGCTATACGTAAATTGAACTAAAATATAATCGCCAAAATGTGGGCGCTAATAACGCCTCTGCCTACCCCTCGGAGACACAGGCGTGAGTGTATGTATGTACATGTGTATGTCACCCGGCTCATATTTATTTCAGTCAGGGTTGAATTAATACTAAATATGTGTAAAAAGAGTGGCCTTGAGTCTGTTTGACCGATTTCTCATAAGGCTTAACTATTACGAAAATGGTGCTTACAGATCAACACTGGCAGGTGGCAGGTGGCAGGCAAATACTTTTAATATTAATTAAAATAAATACTAAAATATTATCTCTTGTTAAATGTGTTTTATATACTAATAAAATATAAAACACATTTAACAAAAGAACCTATAATTGCGGCGACTTTGTGTGTATTGATCTATAATTTTAAAGATTTTTAAAGCGGAACGATCTGGAATAATTGTCGAACAAATTAAATAATAAAGAAATTGAGTTTGAATTTGAATTTATCGAAGATGTTATTTTATATTTACATAATGATTAATGAATGTTATTGCTATCGGTTTATATTGCTAAATAAAGTTATTAGAACTGAGATTGTTTGACATACAAAATATATTGATTTGATAGTTGGTCATCATAAGTGAGCGTGTGTTTCACTTACCTGGATCATTAAAGGTAACTAAAACATAATTTTCGATATGTGATCCATTTGACATCATCACAGTGTCAAAAATAGAGTCTACACTTCTTTTAACTTGCTCTATTTCGTCTGTCATTGATTGGGAGTCGTCTATAACAAAAGTTAAACTAGTTTTTCCAAAATCTTGACTGTAGACTAGACATATCTGTATAAGTACACAATAAATTAACGTTACATTGTATTTCCAAGAAGTCATGTTGTACACTGCTATGATACTGCTAGTAAGAAAGATAAGCAGAGACGACTCGAATACGATTTACGATTTGTTACTCACACAGTCAGTTACACGCATCACCAATTCTAATAATAAACAGTTTTTTTATACTTGCTTCATTGACCTCTGCTTTAACTGACGCATCATATTAAAGATAGTTGGCTTTATCTTAATAGTCGTCACCATTTCATTTCTATAAATGGCTGAAATAACCACCGTTTCCGAGAACTTTATAAACAATGTACTTCTTTTTATTTTTGTAGTCTTTTTTTAAATGAAGCCGATTGTGGATCATGATCATGTCTGAAGTTAGCCTTTTTAGTTTATTTCTATGAAAAACAGCGGGCAGCTCGTCGAAAGAATCGTCAGACCAGCCTCGCGGTCACCAATCATCAGTCAGTTATAAGGGTTTGGTGCAGCAGTCGTGGGTTAGAAGTCAGTTTTACTCCACTAACCTACAATTATTAAATTAATCAAACGCTTCTTCAAATCCCTAAGCATACTTTCCTACTAGTTCAGTCAGTCAGATAATTTAACAAATTGCATTCAGCAAGTAATGCATAGCCCTTCAACTTTCACAACTACTTTCTTAGGTTACAAGTAAGTACAGCTTATTCATCATTTCACAGCTCTCGAAACGGTTACGGTTACAGGTCGGTATCGGTTATCATCTCGGGTGTGACCCACTAACACATCTATTTATCTTTTCATTTTGTGCATTAATTCTATTTTATTTCTAATCTACACTTTTTTTATCAAAATAAAAAATGTCCAAACCAGTAAAGGCAGAGCTTGTCAGAAAACGGAGCAGGGTTAAGGGAAAGTCACATCATTTAAAAAATATATTGATATTACAGCACCGTATTCAAAATTTTCAGCCATTCAATTGATCGAATTGAAAAACAGACTGAGGGACACAAACATTGATAGAATCGTTTGTGGAAATGTCAGAGTGGAATGACGATTAACCTGATCCAGAGCGAGAGAAGTTCGAGAGTGACTATCAGTGTATTGTAGCACAACTAATCAAATCAAATCAAATCATTTATTTGAATCAAAGTTTTAAATATTTATTACTACTACTACTACTAAACTTAGTTCCTTAACTTATAATTGTTAGGTTATACGTGCTTATATTGTTCGCAAACATTAATCTAAAGGCAAGGCTAAGGGTAAAGGAGTTCTAAAGGCAGTAGTATTGTCACCGTAAGATGTTATGCAATAAGTATAGATTGACATAACCACAAACACACTCGCTGTAGTAATGCCTAGTCGGCTACATTGTGAAGATTCTTAAATATATATATTAGATTACGTACTCTTGTCCATAATAAATCAATATGTTTGCGGAAATCCAAATTAGTGTTAAGAGTGATACCTAAATATTTTACATTATCGCAATTAGCTAAAGCAGGGCAGGTGCATGCAAAGTCAGAAAATGAACAGCTATGTTTATATATGTTTCGATTTGCAATAGGTATATTTTTGCCTTTACTGAAACTAAAATGTATGTTGTTTTATCCGTATTTTCAGGGTTAGTAGGTGTTTATAAAGCTAGTTAGTTACCATGTTGAAGCCTGTCTAAGCGAGTTTAAAAATCACATTATAAGATTTTGTTGTAAATAATAAAGCTGTGTCATCCACATAAGGTATTATGACACCATTAAGCACCATATTGCATATTTCAAACAGCAAAAGTAATTTATATTTTTTTATGGGTTAGGGGTCAAACGGACAGACAGGTCACCTGATGATAAGTGCCTCTGCCCATGGAAACCCACAACTCAAGAGTCACGAGTGCGTTGCCAGCCTTTTAGGTGGGAGTACGCTCTTTTCTTGATAGTTTGAAGTTCGTAGCGGTCCTTAACGACAATTTGGTCCACAGGGTGGTTGTGATTGACCAATTATCCAGGAGATTGCGTAGGTCGATGGTGGAAACCTGCGGCTGGTATAAGTGCGAACTCCTCTGAACACTTCCCAACAAAAAGCGATAGAGAATGCAGAGTACATCTTTACGCAACACCAAGGTGTCCAACCGATCAGAAATATCCTGGCAATCGAAGATACGACTCGCTATCCATTGAATCATTAGGGGCTAATTTGGCCTTACCCACTATGGGGTTAAAATGGCTACATAAACATAGAATAAAGTACAGCCTAGAATACTGACTTGAGGGAACTGTAACGTGGACTGCCAGTATTCTTAGTTCAGAACGTAAGTATTGACCAATTTTCACACATTGACGACGATTATTAAGATAATTCGTAAATAGGTGTTTTTGTGTTCCCCTTATCCGAGGTATTTAAAGCTTATGCAAGAGTATGGAGCAAGATATATTATCAAAAGCTTTGGCGAGGTCTAGAAAAAACCCCAAGATATGAATACCCCCTCCAGATTACTAGCTATGTAGTTTGTCAATTGATTTACTGCTTGATTTGTTGATCTTTTTTGCCTAACGCGATATTGGTTCTGTAAAAGCAAGTGGTTGCCTTCAAGATATTTTATTAACCCGAAATCTAAATTTTATCTTTATCGTGGTAGAGCCATGCTTAGTTACGAATGGGCCGCCTCGCCCGGTGTGATGCTATGCGATATATATATGTGAAATAAAGGTTGCGTTGCATTTCCCCGAAAATTACATATCCTCTTTCCCATAATTATAATTGAAATATATAGGTTAGCGGGGGTGCAAGTAATGCTTTGAGACTTTTAAGTATATTAATGGATATTTTATCCCACCCTACAGCACAATTATGCTTTAATCCAGATATGATGCTTAAAATTTCATATATGTCAGTAGTTAACAAAAGAAAGGACTTCAATCAGGTAAAGTCAAAAGCCTATTTAAGTCATGGGGGTAAGCAGCACATGACTGCGAGGATTTTTCTGCATGGTTTTTTGCCCATGTTTGCAAAATAGTTATTGACTTCAATCGCTTCGGACGGGCTTGTCTCGCTAAGCAGCGAATCTAGAGGCGGTTCAAGACTTTTCGTAATTGATTCCTTTCGTGTATCTTTAATATCTTCAGAAGATTTTTACTCGATAATTCCTATACTTTTGATAAGATATGGAAAGTATTACATTATCAGGCGCTAATTTAGATTTTTGGTGAAGTTCGAACGAGTCCAGGTGTAATCCATGGTTTTATATTTCTATATTTTTTAGGTAAGACTATTGTAGAAGTATATTTCAAAATTGCGAATTGCAATAAATTAATAATATAGTCTAACTAAGGCATCATTTGCATCGACCGTTTTGTAAACGGGGTTAAAACTGCTTATGTCCCTTTTTTCATATTGACTTTAGTATAGATATATATGGGTATAATTGCACAACAGAACAGGACAAGAGTCCAGTTTATGTAAATTCTGATTTGATTAATAAGTGAAGTGTAGATAAGTAAAAATATAGAAATACTTTTTTACCTGATTTGTGCTTAAGCTGCATTCAAGCTCATAAATGCATTCAAGCACCTCCTTTTCCGTCAGGATTACGGGTACACCTACGACAGTGATCCTTGAATTGCGTTTGGTAAGTTCATCGATGATGAAGCTGCCTACTGCAGACTGATGAAGCTAATTTCTCTGACTGCCTCAATTTCTCGATGTCTCGTTTAGATCCGGCTCTAATTAGAACGCCTCCATTCTTCTCTTTTCTAAGGCCTCTAACATTACGTTTTATTTCTTCAGGTGGGATTATTCTGGACCAGAGACTTGGTATCCTCAGTAGTTTGATCTTGTCACTCGGATAAATAGCAAAGGTGCTCACATTGCTCCGTTAGACAAACTTGTCTGCACCTTTCTTTACCATAACGGCAAAAGAGCGCGCTACAGCTTGGTTTTCCTGTAGATGCTGTATAGTGGTAAGCGCCAGAATAGCCTTCTTCTTCAATTATTGATATAGTACGTAGAAACTTTCCTACCATCAATACTCTTCTTACTAGGCTGCTTCAATTCCAAAGTAGGACAAATAAAAAAACGATTTAATGAATGAATCATGAATCACTTATTTTCTTAGCATTCGATGCATACTGTGTTCGAACATCCGAGACCGATAGGCTACTGAGCTCCACCAGTGCAGGTCTTATATAATTTTAAGAGTCCCAGTACATTCGAATATTTTCCATGGTAAATGTATGCATTATATACGTAAAAGGTTTCTGCATCATAGCTTCGGGGGTGTATTCTTTCTTGCATTCTTTCACCGAAATGAACATAATTTAAGAGGGTAAGAAATTGGAATTGAGACATCACAAAGCGAAAGCTTTCATTTATTCGCGATCGGTAGGTCTCAGTTCATTTTATTTGTGTTTTTGTACTTCATACAAGTCTCTGATATTTCTGATTTGTATAAGTAACAAATGTATCAATTATTTTTGTGTCAAATAGCTCAAGACAAGGAGATTTTGAGTAAGAGAAAATTTGGGCTGAATTCGAGTAATGTCGAAAATGTTGTGACTTGCTATACGACTCAATTTGCTTACAGGTTCCTCAACTGATCAATTAAAACCAAACTAGTTTCAATTGTTCAGTTAAAAGGAGGTCAGAAAGAAGGACTAACAGTTTTGGATCTTGAAGTTTGGTCAACATGGATTGGATCCGGAGATCGGTCTTTTCTATCTTGTTTATCTTTCGATTGCTCTGATTCCGTTTCTATTTCTATTTCTACCCAACTTTGTAGGGTATTGTGGAAATCACAGTTACTAGCCACAACCCGTCTTCTTTTGTACAAAGTACAAATACAAAGTTGATCCATGTAAAAAAATAAAATTAATAATTAGTGAACGTCTTGTAAACACTTAGAGAAATATACACTAATAATGACCGAACGCTTAGGAGATCCCGTACATACTGATGTCTCAGAATGAAGCATATGAAAGCATGAAAATGTGTCTAATGTAAATTTGTTTTCGTAATGACTAATTTATTGTTGTACTATGTAAGAGAAACAATAAAAAATATTATTATTATTATTAGAGACACTGCCTAGCCCCTCCTCGCCTGATCAATAAACGCGTAAAATCTCGAAGGTAACGGAAGGGGCGCGGGGTTAAAACATGACTTTATAAGAGTCAAATATATTCGCCCGCCGTCTGTGAGACACCCACAACATAAATAGAGTTAATTGAATTAATAGAGTTGTTTTAATACAAAGGTTAATCAATAGGGTTTTCTTTTGAGATACATTACTTTAGCATGTTTTGTGCAAGGCATTATAATTATTATAAATCTTAAATTGTAGCTGTGTTCTTACGTATTATATTACTATTATTCCGTAGGTATTAACGTTAAATAAATAAATTTTATTTTATGTGTTATGTATAGGCATAAACTTTATTATTTATAGTTTTTTACAGTTGGGTAGAAGAATACATATAATTTAAAAAAAAATTGTAAAGAAAACAGCAGAATTATGGTGACAATGTTCAAGACTTAGGAAAACATCCAAAAACTGACTATCCAACGTTGAAGAACCAGATGTGCCCTATGAGTATTTTTATAGTAGTTGTATTCCTGACAATCAGCACAATCTCAGTTTGTTTAAAAAGGAAACCATATGTAGTTGTTCCAGAAAGAGATTATGATAGCGACACTTCTGAGTCTTCAAGTTCGACCAGCTCTAGTTCAGATTTCTCTTCGGACGATAGTGTTTAAGATCCAGATTTTCAAACTAGGTATGAGTGATGCAGATTCGGATAAAGACTATATTAAAACCTTTCTATTTCTGTCTAAAAGCGGACTGCAAGAATTATCACCTTAACCTCGACCTTACAATATTGCTGTAGTAATGCGATAGCAGACATTTCTTTCGTCGGTGTTCGTTTTTTCAATGCTCGAGCTGACCTACAATCAGACAACATCATGCAGGTTCCTAGCGTTAGTATATAGTCTTGAAACAGCCTCTCCTTATTTTGAAAACGAACATTATAATAATACATACTACTTGCCTTTAGAGAGCGACCGTACGAGAGTAGAGTTTTTTTTATGAATACCCTTTAATTTATGATGTAGTCGTAGAAGTGTTATTAAAAAATACCAATGTAATCCTAAAGTCATCCAATTTAAAGAACAAAGAGGAAAACATAACAATGTTTATCAGCTTGAACCATCTCAAAAACAGTCAGGTCAGGGCCAATATAAACTCCATCCCACAAATCAAAAGCCACTACTGTCGTAGTCAGACAAAGTCAATAAAAAAAGCGGCCTTACAGCGCAATTATGTTGAAAAGCGCGTATCTAAAAATAAACAAAAACAGTGGTAGAGCCATTTCAAGGCACGGATGGGCCGGCTCGACCGAAAACCGCTCACAGAAAACCGCTTTGCATTTCTCCGAAATTACTGAGGTTTCCGGAGACCCAACTTCCTCTCTCCTTTCTCCTCAACTTGCCCCCCTTACCATTTCCCATATCCTCATCCCCCTCTGTTCGCTCCCCTCCCTTATCCTTGATCCCTCATCACCCTCAAAGGCAGGCACCGCACTTACGCCTCTCAAGTTGTAAGTGTCCATGGACGGCGGTTGTCACTTACTATCAGGTGACTCGTGACGACCTATTCCCCCTATAATATAAGAAAAGAACAATTTTTTTTTCAAATACATTATAATATTTTTATGAACGAATTCAATATCTCCTTTTGGCAGCCAAAGACGGACCAACGCGAAGAATGGACTGCTTTAAAAAAAATCGAAGATAAGTCAGAGCAACACAAATAACACAAACACACTAAAAGAGAAAGTTCTTGAAAGAGCTGTAAAACAGAAGGATAAAGAATCCATGGACGGCAGTTGTGACTTACCATCAGATGACCCGTCTGTTCATCTGTCCCCAAACAAGGTACGAGTATAAAAGAAAACCTTCGGCTGCCGGTAACTATGTATACTACTATTGAGAAGAGACAAGGTTAAATGTTCTGATATAAACTTAATAAAATTAGATAAATACGAGAAGAGCAAGTTCTTATATAATATTTTATAATAAGGCAATGAATTTAAGTCGGTGTCAACACAAAATACGGGCAGATGGTAGAAAAGGAATGAATCTGACAATATTAGTAAACGAAAGAAACTTCATACCCTAAAATTAACTGTTACGCTAGAAAAGCAACGAAATATTATTCCAAAATATTATGAATCGTTGTTTGTAAACCTGACCTGACCTGACTATGACTAATATTTAAATTAAGCGAAACGCAGTCAGTATTAGTATCTAAATATAGTTTAAGTAATTTTAAAGTACTTATAAGTTTTTTAAAAGCTTATTTTTACAAATGGTTGTGATTTTGTGATTTCATAGGTGTTCCTAATTGCATTTAATATACTATTATATTTATAAGATAAAATTTTAATATTTATTGTTGATTCAAAAATTAGAGTATAATGATAAATAATTAAATTATAATTATACTTTTATGTTTTCATTGTTTGATTAGAAGGAAAAAAAATATTTGATGATTATTTTACAACAGTTTCGTAGATTTTTATTTGGTATTTTGAGGAAACTTTTATTTGTTTTAAATTTTAGATAGCATTTTGGTTATTTTATAAAATTGCATAACGATTTTTATTGTGATAATTAAAAGTTTTATAGAAAAATATAATTAATACAATTATTTTTGACTTGTGGTTGTTTCAATCCATTTTTTTATATTTTAAACATATTTTTAATATTCAAGAGTAACTTATATAACCTACGTATGTGTAATATATATTTTTTTGGTAGAAAAGGAATTAGACAAATAATTTTGGTTTGTGATAGTTTTTAATGAAAGCTGCTCACCCGTGATAATAAAAACTTTAATTAAACTTTAGCATATCAATAATCAGACTCATAATGTATACTTATTAGCAAGAGGATCTAAATGTTCTAGTTCATAATAATATAAATCCTAGTTAAACTTTTGAACTTAAAAATTAAACGTTTGTTAAAATTAAACTTTAAAAATTCTGCAGATAACAAAACTAATAATCACAAAAATTATAAAACTTATTTTCTTTTTACAGATTCTATGAATCAAAGACGTATAAACTGATCACTAAACTGTACCATAAACAATTCGGGCTCATAACTTGCAGGAAAACTTAAGCAATTTGAGAATTGACACACAATAAATGTCAAAAATATTTGTTACAACAGTTGTCGCTTTGATGGCCTGTGTATTAGAAAAATGCCCAAAAACCATTTTTTTTTATTTGTAAGCCTACCATAATGACTCCACTTTGCCTGATGGTAAGCAATAAATGGAGTCCAAGAGTGGTGGTCACCATCCTCCTTGCATGTCTAGTCAATGTGACCCACACTATGGCGGCTTGGTGAGATGCTTTTTCACGCCCCGCTTAAACGACCCAGGATCAAAGTGGGAAAGAAAAACGTGCGCTGGTAGTGAATTCCAATCTTTCACCGATCGGCACAGGAAAAAAGAGCCAAACACTTTCATTCGGGATCACATACCTTCGACTCTCAAAGGGTGACTCCTCAGGCCAGCACGCGTAGTTCTGTAGAGGAAGGAATAAGGTGGGACCAATTGGAGGAACTCGTCAAAACACTCTCCGTGATGTAGGCGATAGAGAACTGCCATAGAGGCGACATCTCTTCGCAACTGCAGGGGCTCAAGAGACTGGGTGACCTCAGGACAGTCTATAATGCGGACTGCGCGTCGCTGCAACCGATCGACAGCGTCAAGCATATACTACGCATAGCCGTCCCAAAGATGAGAGCAGTACTCCACGCAGGAGCGAACCTGGGTCTTGTATAATAGACACAGATGCTCGGGCGAGAAGAACTGTCTTACCTTGTTCAATAGTAAGAGTAGGAAGGGGAAGGAATGGAGACTTTTTGTTTGAAAACGCGCACGCTTGTGTTTTCTTGGCCCTGAACTCGACCAAATTCTCACAACCACATTGTGAGATGCGGCTCAAGACCCGGTCGAGCTCAGCGACAAGCTCCTGTCGTTTTCCCTCAACGTCTGCTAGCTTGGCAGCAGGATATCCAAAATATCGCCCGTGTACTATGCTGTCGTCTGCATAACAATGTATGTTGCCAAGAGCCAACATGTCATTGATATGCAGAAGGAACAGCGTTGGGCGATAGGACGGAGCCCTGCGGTACACCAGCGCTAACCTCCTGGAAATCAGAGGCCACGCCGTCGCAGAGAACCCTAATGCGGCGCTTGTGGAGCAAGGACTCCCCATGCCTATCCATAGCCTTACCCCAAAGGTGTGTGACGTACGCTACTAGAAGATCACCCGTGGATCGGTTTGGCCTAAAACCCTATTGCCCACTTAACAAGGAGTGATCCTCTAGGTGGCGGATTAATTGTGTGTTGATTATCCACTCGAGCACCTTATAGAGTATGAAGGTGACGGCTATAGGACGGTAGTTAGCTGGATCGGAGCGGTCGCTTTTTCTTGGGAATGGGTTGGACGTTCGCCTCTCTTCAAGCCTCCGGAACAATTCCCGAGGAGTAGGACAGGCGCGTCAGTACAGGAGACAACTCTGGTGCACAGTTTTTAAGAACCACTGCCGGAATACCGTCGGGTCCACTGGCTTTCCGGACATCGAGTGACCGAAGCTCCGCACGGACATCCCTCTGCCGGATACGAATATCCCGCAACGCGGAGTCGCAAGTCACAATTGTGGGCGGGTGAGCACCACGGTCGTCGATTCGGGAGTTAGCCGCAAAGAGGTCAGCAAGCAGTTTCGCCTTCTCTTGCGGCTCGTGGGCCAGTGATCCGTCAAGTTACTTCAGCGGTGGTAGCGAAGGCTGGCAGTAGTTGGACTGCACCGCTTTGGCCAATTGCCAAAACTTACGGCTACCCGTAGGGTATGCAACGAGTTCTTGACCAAACCGTGCAATGCGCTGGGCATCAGCTCTGATGTATGCTCTCTTGCATTGCATTTGCATTCCCTAGTGGCTTTGTTAAACGCTGCTTTTAGGCTATCAACGTCTGGTTCACAATGAGCGCGGGCCCTGATCCATGTGCGGTAGGCCGACTGCTTTTGAGCGACAGCACGGATGCACTCGCGATTGAACCAGGGACGGGTCTTTTTAGCTAGCGACTTCACTGTAGGGGATATAATACTCCATACCGATAGTAATTTCGTCAGCCACGGCAGACGCACTTTGCGACAGATACCTGTCTTTAAAGCAGCGTTGAGCCCACGGGATGGATGCAAAATAATCCCGCATTCCATCCCAGTCTGCTGACGAGTAGTGCCATAACCGTCGCCTTGTTACCACAGGCCGTGGTGGGGCAACAAGAGGCACTGAGGTGGACACCAGTCAGTGGTCGGAGGTTCCCAGAGGGGCGTGAACCGTTATACCGTACTGCGCTTGGTGACTCGTCAGCAGAAGGTCTAGCAAAGAGGGTGCTTGACCCGATATGTCTGGTATCCTGGTGGGCTGGAGTACCAGTTGGGTAAGGTCATGCGTGATAGTGAATGCGTGGGTAGTTCGACCAGCGTGGTCCGTTCTGGAAGATCCCAGCCAGGACTCATGGTGGGCGTTAAAGTCTCCCAAAAACACCAGTTCGGCTGTCGGGAACTGCTCCTGCACTTTATCCGTTGCGTGACTCCTGTAGTCAAAGAGTCGAGTTGTCTCGGAGTCTCCGGAATGGGACCGATAAAGGCAAACGTAGATCCGGCTCATAGAGCTAAAATCCACGTGAAGCCAAAGGATGGAGAAGGATGTGTCTTCCAGGCAGTGCAGACGGCGACAACAAACATCCTGTTGACATGACATATTCATGATGTCTAGACAATCAGTTAAATATGGACGTTCAAGTTATAGTTATTTACTTAGCCCTAGCTAGTTATAGCATGTTATTATTCATATTGTAGCAGTATGAAAAGTGCCCTAATTTGTTACTAGCTCCACAATATATTCTTATATAAAATTACGACGCTCCGTGTAGTACTAAGAAATCTGCGTCAATAATCCACTTCAATCTGTTACCTTCAACGTATTCAAACTTAATAAGTATAATTAAAAATCAATACGCTTAATTAATCCTTACTTAGACAAATATAATAGATTAGACAAATACACTCAATAGTTATCAAAAACACAAAGGAGATTGGAAATAATTGGTTGCAAATTTTGTAGTTAAATACAGTAATTCTCATAATTAGTAATTTTATTCCTACATAAGTATGGAGTTATCTTTAAAAAAAAATGACAAAGTAACTGCTATATCCCTTGCCCCATTGCCAGTGGACGTTAACATTTATTTGCCTATATTTATGTTTATAATTTATTACTGCTATCACGTAAGATAAAATTATCTGAATGTGTATTACATTGATTTCAACACTACTTACTACACAATTTTGTAAACACAAGTTTTTAACGATAATGATTGCAAAACATAATCGTATTTAAGTAAATGGTTACCTTCGCTAGTGATAATAATTACACCATGAATAGTAGTAACTATAAAAAAGCAGTATACCAGTGGCTACAAGGCAAAAACTACAACGACACTGAGAGTATGGTACAAGTCTTGGAATAATTGCTCAAACACACACACATTTTACTTGTAACTTCACATACGTATATTTTATGTATGTATTAATATATATAATATAAGGGGTAATCAGAGATGTATTAAATACCCACATGTTGCCAATTAGAATTTATAATAATAGGCTTGCCTATTGTCGCCAACCGGCCACTGTATGACTGTATATATACTCTCTGATAAATAACAGTCCGATCGCCTTTCACGACACCACCAGGAGGAGATGGGGTCTCCCTATTCTACTCCAACGTGAACCACAAGACTCCTGCTCTACGATATATATAATTCAGCGGCATCTAAATAATATAATAATAATTTAGAAATCTAAATACAATATAGTAAACACTATGCTGTGGTTGAGTAGAATGACCCTTAGATTGTAAATAAATACAAAGGTTAAATGTCATCGAACACATAATTGCTGTTACATTGTTGCAAATTAAGGCTAAGATGCTTCCACACTTATTAATACATTTTCTTGGTTGTAAAATCTATACAATACAAAGAAAACTTTACATATTCTTAACTGTTGGCCTTTTATTTTAAAAATCCACTCCCGAACTAGGATTGATTCTTGGATCGCAGGGGGCACAAACATTTCAATAATGGACACAAAGATCAAACAGACTCAGAACAATAATTTGAGGATTACACAAAGTGTTGTCCCGTGTTGGGATCGAACCTACAACACTCGGCGTGGCAGCGGCACTGCGCCATCCGTAATAAACCTATTTATTTGTTAAATGTGATGTGTAAAATTAATATTAATTAAAAAAAAATTAAATACCTGCCAGTGTGATCTATAATGGACCGTTTCCAAATGATTGAGCGTTACGATAAGAAGTCCAAATATATATTAAAATATTTAGTGTAAAAAACAACACTAGTTTATCGTGTGCTATTATGTTACTTTAAGTAAATAAACTAAAATTGTCATTGCCATTAAAATAAGGTGGCAGAAAATATCTAAAATATCTTTGCCTCTAGAAGCTTTTTGCCTCGCACAACCCGCACAACCAGCCTGTGGAACAAATGGTCGCCTGCCGTTTTTCGGGACCGAAACGACCTTCAGAGAAAGAGTGTACGCTTACCTAAGGAGCCGGCAACGCACCTATGACTCTTGAGATGTCCATGAGCGGCGATAGTCACTTACCATGAGGTGCCCCGTCTGCTGGTTTGTAACCTATCGCATAAAAAAATCTCTAACCGTTTTAACCCAAGTACCCAAGACAATATTGCCTATCGAATATGAACGAATATAAATAAAAAATAACAATAATCATGTTTATCATCATGTCCTTGTCTATGATGGAGTGGTTATCACAGAAACGTGGTTTCAAAAGGACGTTCAACGAAACGATCAATTTATTGCTAACCAAATTTCTTGACCGCATAATTTCACGAAATTCAGCTGTTAAGTGGCCAGCCAGATCGTGTGATTTAACACCACATCTGACATCTGCCAACGTGGTCTTGGTAGACAATTGCCAGATATCATTTTTCATTCATAATTGCCAAACCTTACTCTTACTGATACAATAAGAATTTGAATCATCTTCATCTAGATTCTTTGTTTTATTTTGTTAGAAAAAACAAAGTTTTTTGTTGAAAAACCATTTACATGTGATCGGAATCTGAAAATATAAAAAAAAAACTGTAGAAGAAAAACGAATGAAATAAATAAATAAAATTAAGATTCAATCCATTCGTGTAATTCTTGTTATTTCATTTCAATGGCCTTTTGTAGGTGAAATAATAAATCTGCCGGGTCTTATTGTGCACAACACACACTTGTGGAGTGCACAGCGTGGGCGCACCAGCGCCAAAACCTCGTGACGACTTTAGGTGTGGGAAGCCTGTCCCTGGAGACCATGGTTCTGTCCATGGTCTAAAGAGCGAGTGGGATTCCGCCACCTCATTCTGCGAGGAAGTCATGTTGGCTAAAGAGGCGCCGGAGAGGATACGGGAGAGGACAAATACTCACCCGTCCCGAAGAAGACGCATCAGGCGCCGGAGAGCACACAACGATCTCCGGCCTCCATGAGCGCTGGCCTGGGGTAACGGGTAGGGCTGCCCGTACCCTAGCAGAAGCAGGCCTGAGACGGTGGCGTGATGTGTTCCACGCACGCCTCTCAAACTGGAGGGGGGGGTTAGGCCCCACATATTAACATGGTGTGGCCACCCTGGAAAAAAGGCGGCCAAGGTCTGCAGGGGTTCCTGGAAGCATCCCTTCTTGGGTATACCCAGGTCCCTTGCAATAGAGCCACTTATGACGGAACACCGTGTGGTTTTAGTCGGTTCGAGTCCGACATACCACTTCACCGTCAGCTCCGGTGAGTGAAGACCCGTGGGGTTTCCACACGTAAAAAAAAAGGTGAAATAATAAAAAATATTATTTAAAAAAATAATGTTAGATTAACAACGTCGATAAAATAAAAACACTGATGCATGCTCTGCACAAATCGACCGGTGCGATACCACGGCTTCACAGAAAACTGGTTGTGAAGCAACCCTTGCGTTGCATTACCCCGAAATTAGTGAGGTTCTTCGAAGGCCAACTCCCTTCTTCCTTTTCCTCACCATCTCCTCATCCCTCTCTCTTCTTTCCCCTCCCCTCTCAAAGGCTGGCAGTGTACTTACGACTTTCGAGTTGCAGGTTTCCATGGACGGCGGTTGTCACCGTCTGTTCGTCTGTCCTCCTATAATATAAAATATACATATATATATATATACTTTCATAGTTACTTCTCCGCTCGTTAGAGTTAAGAAGGGAAGTTTCATAGACAGAACAAACAATTAAAAAAATCATAAGTATAGATTTATATACCGATAGACTGTGTAATGTAATTATATGTTAATGTGTTAAAACTTGGCCTTAAAGTACGACATCATTGTATTGAATACTAAACGCTCAGTTGAATAGTCGTCAGTCTGAACATTGCTATCTTTCAAGATGATTTTCAAGCACTTTTTAATGTACTATTCATTATTCAGACTAGTTTTAGGTGAAAAAAGTTTCACGATAGTGTTAGACACATCAGCGTCTATGACAGAAGAATTGGATATTATAAAGGCCTATATAGGCTCTGTTATTAACGTTTCTGGAAAAACAGGTGTAGGGGATTATATCCTTGTACCGTTCAGCGACCCAGGTAAGATAAATAAGACTATGTGTGGTTCTACTTGAATAAAGGTTAACAATCATGTTACTATTATATATATATATTCACAATAATCTTTAAAAAAAATATTTTCCTTTTTTACAGTTGTCTCAGAACCTACAGTGACATTAAGTTTTAGTGAACTTACAACAGCTATAAATAGAATTTCGCTAAGTGGAGGGCGCGACTGTCCGGAGGTAGCGCTTTCGGGGATTGAGAGAGCTTTGACAGTAAGCAAGCCCCGATCAAATATCTTCGTGTTCACAGATGCTTTTCCTAAGGATATTAATAAACTGGCATCTATAAAAAACTTGTGCAGAAACTCATCAAGCCAGGTAACTTTTTTTAAGAAATACTTCTTTTTATGGCAAAATTATTTTAAAATTCTATGATAATTATAATTTTTAGGTTATAATATTTTTGACTGGGTACTGCTCAAACTTACCCGCGGGGTCTATTCAAGCATATTATAACGTAGCTAAAGCCTGCGCCGGCACAGTGTTCCAGTTGAACAGCGCGGATTTGAGACAGGTTGTAAATTATTTATTGTCCTATTCAATATTAGCATGCCAAGACGCTTTGATAACACTTGCAACTCAGATATGTTTTCCAATGGTTTAAATAAATGGAGTTCAGAACATCCATTGACTACAATTTAAAACTCGACTGTTTATTTTAATATTGACATTTTAGCTCAAAATAAAACGCTTGTTAAATAATTAGAGATATGCACTACTATTCCCACCGCACCGCACTACCACCGCAGAAACCTTGCATAGCTCACTTGCAGTAGTCCACCCCCTAGTAGTCGGTTTAATTTGCTTAACCTGCAAGATAGCTTCATATTTCAGCTAAGTAAATATGATCACGATTCTGAATTCCGTCAAAAGCTCAAGGGACTTCCAATTCGCTCCCGCCGGTATACTCATATTCTCGTTTAACTTTACAACATCTTATTCAACCCTAGAGCTTTTCATCGAACGGTTGAATTTACTACATGACACACATGAAAAATGTCTGAGGTGGTCTGAAGATCTGATACTAGGGATGCCGGAGCATTCCACAAAATGTTTTGACTTATATTTTACCGTCGAAGCTGAGTGTTTGTATAATGCGATGCCGCTTAATGTTAGGAAAGCGCAATCCATAAATATTCAAAAAAAAAATTGTTCATGAATATTATCTATCAATGTAGTTTCTTAGTTTCCATATTAAGATATACTATGGGTATTTGTATGTATGTATTCCTTAGTCATATGTATGTATTTGCGTTTAGTAATTTGATATAGTATAAATAGATTAAATGTATAAAATATTTCTATATTATTTTAGTTAACAAGTACCATTAAACTATAAAATTCCTTATATTTGATATACACTTACAACTACTACTGCCTCCTAATCATTTTGATCCATCCTGATGTTGCCTGAAAGACATTGCATTATCAATAAGCCCGCGCTTTGTTTATTATCAAATTGACATATGAATGTGTTTGTATGAAACTGCTCATGTTATAATGGTGTATACATATGGAACTATCTATCTAGAAGTGTTTGTGTGGATATTTTGTTATTGTTATTATTATTGTTCTCTTTATTCACATTATTCAACATACAAATTACATTTTTAAATATAAAAAAAAAAACAAAATATATTTAAAAATATAAAAAATAGTGCCCCACCGGTATCGGGTACAGGGACCAAGCTACCGGTGGTTAGGGCTCCAGAGACAGGAACCTCCTCACAATACGTGCCATATCAAGAAGGACTGCCTTCTGCATTAGGCCCTTAACCCAGCTGTGTAACGTGAGCCTCTGCAGATGTTGGTCGAGGCTCTTGGCAATCAACCCATGAGCTGATATGACTATCGGCACAATGATTGCAGAACTCACATATCAGGTTTATTGGCAATAATAGTCCTGTCAGTGATGATAGATCGATCCCAATATAATGTTGCACGACTATTTTCAAGAACTGGGTCGGGCACATACCTATAATACGGTAACTCGACATCCACAAGGTTATATCTAAGAGCAAGTTGCTGATGGACTATCCTGGCCACTTGGTTATGTCTGTGCAAGTACTCACCGTTTGCAAGACGAGAGCAACCGGAAATTATATGCCTGAGGGTTTCACCAGGGCGATGACATGCCCGACAAATGTCAATTGTGCCATCCTTCAGAATATGTCTCCTATAATTGTTCGTCATAACAACTTCATCTGTAATTGCACAGATAAAACCTTCAGTTTCTCCAAAGAGGTCACTGAAACGTAGCCAAGACACAGATGATAATAAATCTACATCGGGCCCGTTTAAGGCCCGATAAAAACGTCCATGCAGCTCTTTGCTCTTCCATATCTCCTGACGGTCTTTAACATTAAGTATTGCAGGCTTGCGCCAGTTCTCTTTTCCTAGACCAAGCGGAGTAAGTCCGTTATCAACTGCCACTACATCCCGGTGTACCTCCACATTAACAGAAAGAAAGTAATCTCTAAGATTGCATATTTCGCGATTATGAAGGGTCCTAGCATTTAAGAAACCACGACCCCCACATTTCCGCGGAATATACAATCTCATTACTGATGAACGTGGATGGTGCATTCGGTACGCAGTTAGCAGTGTACGGACTCTTCTATCCAGGGCGTCCAATTCCGTCTGAGTCCATCTAAGTATGCCAAAGGAGTAGGTTAAGACTGGTATGACCCAACCGTTATAGGTACGCACCTTATTACCGCCCGACAAAAGACTTTTCAGTACTTTTTTCAGACGGCCAAAGAAACGCTCCTTTAGCGATTGCTTCATAGTCAGTTCATTTATACCCAGCGCCTGTGACATACCGAGATACTTGTACGTTTCATTTGCAGAAAGACGTCTAAGGTGTGTGGAATCTGAAAGATTTAAAATCATAAATTATATTGATAACCCTTTTTCTTGGTGAGGAAACCCCACGGGTTAACACCCCGGGTGTTATGTTGTACTCAAACCGACTAAAACTACACGGTGTTCCGTCACAACTGAGTCTATTACAAGGGACTTGGGTATACCCTAGGAGGGATACTTCTAGGAAACCCTGCAGACCTTGCAGAAGTGCAGGTGGCCTCATCCCCCTTCAATTTCTCTCAGACCTGCTTCTGCTAGGGGTGGCTCTAGCAAAAAACCCCCAGTTGCCCCCAGGCCAGCACACATGGGGGCTGGAGCTCGTTTCGCTCTCTCCGGCGCCTGGTGCGCCTTCTGCAGGACGGGAGAATACGTATCCTCTCCCAACATACAATTTTTGAAATTTCTGCATCTAATTGCCATACAGAATTGTCCTGATGTTTAAAGTTTAAATAATTTAAAATAGAAGAAATTAAAGAAACATATGTATTTTGTACTTATACTAAAACTTGGGTACATTGCAAGTATTGCAAGTCTGTACAAACAAATACCTCTGTAGGAGAGGTAAATAGCCATTAGCTTTCGTTAGAAGCAGCGCTGGTATTGTTGACTAAAACTAGAGTTAAAAACATTGTAAGTTTTTTTTCATAAAACACCGTAGAACAGCTTCATGCGAATCATCAACATGCTTACCAACTCAGAACAATGAATAATGGGTTATTTATATTTTATCTTCAGAAGGATTCTTATTACACTTTTGATTACGCTCCCCGTTTAAGGAGGTCTTACGGAGGCCTTACGTCTTTCAATGAAGTGCTAGTTAAAGCTCGGATCGGAGGAATAAGGATCAGGGAACGTCCTATGTTTGTCATATTATCATTTACATCAAAGCTTATCTAAGCGCAATAAGGCAAGCCTTTTGACAACAACCGAGCACTGTAAAATTTTAATATTATATGTCTGTAAGATAACAGTAAAATCCTGTATTTTCTTAAATAGCATCCACGGGAAGAGGTGAGGAAACTAATCGTTCCTTCAACCTTACGCTATTAGTTGTTTCTGTAAGAAAAACATAAGCGCACCTTAACGGTCGTCATTTTCTTCTCTATTGTATTGAAATATCACCGGTTGAGTGTGATATTTGTGCAGACACACTAGGTGGGAATCAGGTAGCCAATGACGAAAATTGCGGACTTATCTACAGCGGTCTCTGCAGTCCACACTGCCATGAATAGTGGTAGAGACAGAAAGAGACAGGTATATTGTGTAGAAGGAGACAGTAGTATGTCGCGGTAATAGTAGTGCCCATCGCAATAAATAAGGTCAAGACAAATTAATACTAGCATTTTTTTAGCATAGTTATAATTATTTAACTATTAAAATCATTCTGCGAATAAGTTGTTCATTGTAACGATACTTTCATTCTAATTCAGGTTTTCCAATATATAAAAGAAATTACACAAATGGAATGGACTAACGTGTTATCATACGATATATTTGAGGACTATAAAGAAATAACGGTGAGTTACTTATTCTACTCGAATTAATTAAGCGAAATATTTAATGACCATAAGAACGTAATTACACATATACCAGTTCCCATTTAATTATAATCAAAACGAATCTACGTATCTAACACACTTACCAAGGCATGGTCAGTCAGAGAATGTGTTATTATATCGGTAACATCTACAGGCAATAAGGCAAAAATATGCTATAAAACCGAGAATAACTTGAAATTTACTCTTGACAAGACTACAAATTGCCGTAGGCTTATAAATACTAAATATACAGTACAATCATTTGGTTGCTGCTAACTATACAGCATCATAATACAAGTATTTGTATTATGATGCTGTTAAAAACCTGTTTTGATCTTTATTTTATTTTAAATTCTAAATAAATTGTAGCTACTCAATTATCCAGGATCGATTTCCGTTACAAGTGATAATAAACAATGTACAATCATTTGGTTGCTGCGACACAAGCCACGAGCTTAGTGCGGGAACCGCTGTTAATTTGAAAATTATTAAACTGTTATTCTTGTATAAATGTAAATTGCTGTGCAATTAATTTGCTCCCACTGACGTAATAGGTTGCAAACCTATTGCTGTCACTCGGGCACTGCATAACTGTATATATACTGTCTAATAGATAACAATCCGAACCCGAAAAGAAACGGGGTGACTTAATTCTGCTCGTACTCCTTTGATTACAGATAGGCCATTCAACAATATGTTTTTTTATTTTTTTATGCGATAGGGGGCAAACGGGTCACCTGATGGTAAGTGACTACCGCCGCCCATGGACACCCGCAACTCAAGAGTCACAAGTGCGTTGCCGGCCTTTTAGGTAGAGGTACGCTCTCTTCTTGAAGGTTTGAAGGTCGTATCGGTTCGGAAATACGGCAGGCGACAATTTGTTCCATAAGCTGGTTGTGCGAGGCAAAAAGCTTCTGGAGAAGCGCACAGTGGTGGAGTGCCAATCGTCAATGTGTAACCGTTAGGAGGACTGTAAGAGTCTATCAAGAGGTTTTCACAAACGTGCAGTTAAATTTTAGGAGTCTTATGTATAGATGTCAAATAGTTGATTTAGGATACGCCACCTACTACTAACTATCTTGGTATTATATACCTACAGTTCCATTCATGTCAGCCTTCTTTAAAGTCATGAAATTTTAGAAATGTCTACCATATATGTATATACTATATGGAAAAGCAATTTCATAAGATTTTTCAGTTGAATCTTAATCAACAATTTGATAGATGCACATAATGCTCTTTAAATATAAACAAACCTTTCTGAAACACGTTTTATACAACGAATTTTTTTTTGCTGAACGAATTTTCTGAATTTCTGTAATTTATTAATTGTAGTTGCTTAAAATATTAGTTTTCAGTAGACTCTTTCACAAAAAGCGTTATGCTGGCAATATCTGGAAAAAATGTACTAGTTGAATTGTCTCGAGTAGACAAATCAAATTCTACACTTGAGAATATTTTGGTATCTCCGCATGCTCGGGTAATTATCAAGTTATAAAGTATTAATTCGTTGTATTGATTAGTATATCGTCTAGGTTAAGTTAAAAAACAATTTGTGTGTTTTAGGTCATTCGTTTAGTAGAAGCTTTACCAGGTAAATACACCATGAGTGTCAGAAGCCAGGGAAACACTTCGCTTACCTTGTACAAGAAATATCAGCTACCCTTGCAGATAGGATTTTCTACTGAAAAACCCCGTAGTTTAAAAGAAACTAGTCCAAGACCGATGCCAGGTAAAGTTTTTTGCAGGTGATAAATGAACAGGTTTTCTCTCGTCAATGGTAGAATTAGGTTGTTTGTTTGTTTTTTTTTTTTTTGTTCAAAGATTCGAAATAAAAAAATCGTTAGTGATGGTAGATATTCCATATTTAAACACCTGAGATGTTCACATCATAAGTCACAGATTACACATAGACAAATTAAGGTTTCACTTTCATTTTCTAAGATAAGAGCGAATCTTCAGTAATGGTTTTTATATTTTATACACGAAGTGGGATACTTTATGATTTATCTGTGTCATTTTTGATGAAATACTAATAATAACGGAAAGCAACTCGAATCATCGATTGAAAAGATTATTATAGTGTTGCGTATAGATGAAGCTACACTCTGCATTCTCTTTCGCTTATATAATGGGGCATGTTAGGTTGCTTAATTTATCGAGATATATCCCGAATAAATTAAACCATAAGGTTTCCGCCACATTATAACGCGACAAATCTTTTATTCCTATAATTTGGCCACTGTGCCCTTTTTTAGAAACTTTTTGCCTAGAAAAATGCAAAACATGCGGAACAAATTGTAGCCTGCGGTACTTAAGGGCTTATAAGACGTTCAAACCTTCAAGAAAAAAGAGTGCTCCCACCTCCAAGGCCGACAACGCACTTGCCACTCCTGAAATGTAGTTGGCTATGGGTAGTGGTAGTCACTTACTATCAGGTGACCCGTCTGCTCGTTTAACCCTACAACATAAAAATAACTTACATAAAGAACTATTTTAAATATAGCTCACCGAATACGTATTTTTGATAGCCTTAAAATAAATATGTGACACGCGGTAGTGCTATGGCTAAGGCGTCAGATTTTGAATAAGTGGTTAAGGGTTCGAAGCCCATACAATGCAATATCATCGTGAACCTGAGGGTTAGCAACAATACTAGAAGTTGCCAGTATTCTTAAAAAAAAAGAGTTTTACTGTTTTGTTCCAGGCCGAGAAAATTATATACTTTTAGATGTTTCGAATACAATAAAGCTGGAATCTATTGGTAAACAGACATATGATGAACAAGAAAATAAGACATTGTTACTGCAGGAAATAACCGCAAACCAGTACTTGGCGAAAACATTCATCGACCCTGACAAGACTTTTCGGATTTGGGTAACTTTCATATCTATATTTTTACCAGTACCACTAGCTTTGCAGTATAATATTATCGCAATAAGTCACTTTAATTATATTATGCTGCCGTGGTGCCCAGACCAAAACGGCTTTGAAATCAAATTAAATTATACATAAATTAACTCTTGTAAAAAACCATTGCTCTTAGAACAATCTTTCAAATAGAAAAAAAATGTGCAAAAAGGTGCAGTCTTTTTAAAGAACCATCATTAAAATGTGGTTTTGATATTCGCACTCTTTTTATATAATAATCTATGGAGGTCTAAATAGTTTGATACTGGAGCATCTAACCACGTCCTCAATCATAATTACCTCCCCTTAATATGGTTGAGGTGGACGATGGCTGGCGCTTGCATCATGCTCGTAAACGAGGATCGTTCATCGGAGCTGGTGATCTTCAGACTGCTATTACGCCCACATTTTGCCAATAAAAAATTAGACCTATTTACGTAATAGGGGGCAAGCCTATTGCCTTCATCAAGGCACTTTTGGGCATACAACAGTGGTAGAGCCATGCTTAGGCACGAATGGGCCGGCTCGACCGGTGCAATAACTCGGCCTCACAGAAAACCGGTTGTGAAGCAACGCTTGCGTTGCATTTCCCCGAAATGAGTGAGGCTTTTGGAGGCCCAACTCCCCTCATCCCCCTCCCCTCATCTCTCTTCTCTTCTTTCCCTCCACCATCCCTCATCACCCTAGAAGGCGGGCAGCGCACTTACGAATCTTGAGTTGCAGGTGTCCATGGACGGCGGTTGTCATTTACCATCAGGTGCACCGTCGAAAAAAAGAAAAAAAAATAAAAATAAGATGTGTAAATTTGCTATATATTGACCGAATAGGAAATGAAGGGATATTGCTCATAAGAGAGATGGATTTGGGAGTGTAAGCAATAGTTTTAGCAAGTCAGGGTCGCATACCTACAACTCAAACTGGCTGGTGCCTTAAAGTCTGAGTCTTCTAACTAAGAATAAAATTGAAGACATTCCGTCCTTGGAACTCTCGACTGTCCTTCTCCATGGGATCTTTTCTTTTATGGCTTAGGGTGACAAACGAGCAGACGGGTCACCTGACGGTAAGTCACTTCCGCCACCCATGAGCACTTGCAATTCAATAGTCAAAAGAGTGCTGTCCGCGTTAGGGTAGGGGAAACGTAGAGTTGTCTCGACACAACAACTCTTCCGTTTACAGTTGTGATTTCAGGAAATATGTAAACGGAATATGTTATATATGGGTAGGATCTACCAGCTACAGTCAGTTCTAGTTACAGGCAACCCCAACATCTTGGAGCTTTTACTTATATTTTCCAATTCATCTTTCCAATCCATATAAGCAATAACCGTTCCCCTCATTATATTGATTATGTGCTTCAAAACATGACAGGTTTGTTATAGTTATTAGGACCCGTTTATCTACTACACACAGTATACCATAACATATAAAAATAGTAGATAGAAAAACAATAAATTTCGGCTTATTCCCGCCCGCGCTACGATCAAAACATTGACACCACTACACCACTACACTAAATTCTTAGATTTGGTATGTTGCGTGCATTTTTAAAGCTAAGTGTTATAAGACTAACATATGTAGGTATTTCTTTGTCAGTTTGAGGTATAACAGTTTTAAAGCGGATTAATATATATTTTTTCTGTTTGAAAGGATCCTTGGTGGAGTGTTCTTAGCTTTCATTGAATATAACCTATCCTCCAAAGCGGAGATCCTCAGCCCCTTTTTTAATCGTGCAAGGCATTTTCGACTTAATTGCAATTTTTGAACGATATCATTTTTTTATGAGATGGTAGTCAACGAGCAGACGGGTCATCGGATGTCAAATTAATGTCTTTTATTTATTTCAGATCTACGGTTACGATAAGGTGACCTTTCAACAAGTTAGTGGTTCAACGGAAAGTTTGATCCCCCAAATGATAGGTACGATTCTTCTTTACACTTAGATAGATAGATAGATAAACTCTTTATTGTACAAATCAAAGTACTAGAGGATATTTATAGAAACATTCATCGCGTTCATCATCACGTAAAATCGCGTTTTGCAATCTTAGTATTACGTAACAATTTATAACATCTGACGCAACACTAGGACAGGATAGAGAATAGACATACCTATCCTCCATCCTAAAAAAACATAAACAAAGGTTTTATTGATTTTAGATGTTATCTACATTGAAACCATTACTGTATATTTTATATTAAATCATTGAACATTAGATACCGATTTCCAAAATATAAAATTTTCTTGCACTTACAATAATAAAATCTACACATATACATATGTATGTGTTAAGTAATAAATGCGAATGAAAACATGGTAATTAAATATTTTATAACATATTTTAACATCACCATCTACGTGCATAAGGCATTTGGCAGAGATCGACGTAAGTGACAAGCCCGCAGTTTGTAATACCTTAATGATTGTTATGACTCTATTTTTTAAATAATGTACAATTAAGCCATACATATATATTAATAAAATAATACATTTTATCAATTTAGACGCTATCTAGACTTCCAGCCGGCAACACACTTGCGACTGTTGAGTTGTAGGTGTAAATCTATGCTAATTTCAAAAATAGGAGTAGTTTTTTTCTTTGTTTTGTGCGATAGTCTGTGGAACTATCAGTGAAATTAAAACAATTATTTTTGTATTGGATAGAGTAATTATTTACGAATAATATAGGTGATCCCGTTAGGACACTTCTACTAAGTACCGACGCAGTGAACAACAGACAGACACGAACGGCACGACAACGGTGACACACGACACAGACAGAACGTAGTTAAAACTCCGGGGAACAGCTAGTATTTAAATATAACGATTAGATAAACCTACACGTGCTTCTGTGAATAGTATGTCGAAGCATGACTTATTCTTTTATTAATCAAAAGTATTTTCCAGTGCTAGATCCAAGGTGGATAGAACCTAAAGCTGAAATACTTGAAGGATTGTCCATTACAGTTAAATACAATAACAAAGCTACTATCGCTTGTAAAGTGGTAGGATACCCAACACCAACAGTTTGGTGGGAAAACAAGGAGGATAACTCCACTCATGCAGACGTAAATATATATTTTTATTTTTAAATGTAATTGTGGTTAAACTAATAAAAGTAAAGTATAAAATATGTGCAGTATAACAAAACCTATTCAATAGATAATTAAATATAAACGCATTACAAAAAAAAAAAACTATATTTACTAGGTACATTTTCTAATATACTTAAACCAATGAATATATTATACAAAGTAAATGTTGAAACATAAATGTTAAAATTATGTAACGTAAATGTTAGAATTATGTAACATAAATGTTAGAATTATGTAAGATAAATGTTAGAATTACATACAAAAGATAAGATAAGCCATAAGTTTATTTATCCTGTGTATGTACACAGGCGGAAACAACAATTGTCGTGCAATTGTGGAGTACTCACATTAATAACTATAATTCAGTGGATAAGTAAAACTTGTTTTTTTCTTATATTATAGGGGGGCAGACGAACAGACGGGTCACCTGATGGGCCTTTTAGGGTGAAGAGGGATGAGGGTATGCGGGGAGGGGAAAGAGGTGGGGATGACGAGATGGGAAAAGGGCGGGAGGTCAGGGGAGAGGAATGAGGAGAGGGGTGTGGGGCCTCCGGAAACCTAACAATTTCGGGGAAATACAACGCAAGTGTTCACAACCGGTTTTCTGTGAGGCCGTGGTATCGCATCGTTCGAGCCGGCCCATTCGTGCCTAAGCATGGCTCTACCAAGTAAAAATTTAACTCTTTCTTTATAGAAGGTAAGCTGCCAGGATATAGCTCGTCACATCTACTTGTTATTATATTATTTTTGTTTCACTCACAATCAATTCGTCGACTGTCCGAATACTTGATCTCCTGAAGCCCATCATAGGCCTACGGTCCAATATATTAATATAGGTGCTTGTAATTTTTTAAGATGTATGGCGATATTGACACAACCCAACACGTCAAGTGGTGGGTTGTGTTTTGTAAGGTTAACTGTTCTAAATTAATGAGTGGAGAACCAACCAAGTTGCTTGCTGGATTTACTGCAACTAAATATTAATTTTATTGAATATGCTATATGTTACTAATAATGCTGATATGCTTAAAAAAATAAAACCTATAATTTAAATATATTAAATACATTAAAAATATTTTTTTTTACAGTACATAAAACATTAAATCAAGGCTAATTTGTAGTGCCAAGATGTAATTAAAACTGAATTGCGCATCCTAAATCTATTTTAATGGATATTCCGTTTTCAATTCAAATAATATAATCGTTATTGCAGAGCGTGCTGCTAGAAATACCGTCATTGTACATCAGTTACTACAACATAGAAAACGTTACAACAAATTTCACAGTTTTTTGCAAATGTAGAAACTCCAAAGGGTATGACTCTCAACGAATAGACGTGATTGTTTACAGACCATTCACATTTGAAGTTTTGCAGACACCTGCAGGTATGCCCCTGTTCTAATATTTCATTGATAATACTACGGAGTCGGGATATTTAAACATCTAATTATTAAAACAGAAGGATCACGAGTTACCATGATTAACCAAAAGAAAACAGCAGTAGGTGAAGAAAAGAGAAGTTACGGCTTGATAAAGTCACCGTGAATCACTGTCGTAGTGCACGCCTGTATCCTTGAAGGGGTACGCAGAGGATAAATGTACGCCACCATTTTTAATCTCTGGAACTATCGACAAGTCAGACTTGAATGGTTCTTTTAGCATTGGATGAAATATCACGCCGTTGCGTTTAGGGACAGAGCAGACTGCGGGGAATTAACAGTAATATTATACGGCCAGAAGGTTCTGTTCACCGTTTTTGAACGATTTCCCGGCAAATGTACTCTACTAGATCTTTTTTTACTAATAGGTATAATATATATTGTTTTAATCAGTGTAACATACGTAATAAACAAGAAAAAATTATCACTGGGAATACCAAAAGAGATATCCTACTTACATTGTGTTAATAGCAAAATGTTATAATTTAACAATACCTACTAAAACTGATAATATTTTGGTTTTACCAACATTATACAATAACATTTAATTGTGAATCACACAAAATATTTTTTTATCATTATTACTTCGAATATTTATTTCTATTTTATATATTACGTTCTATTTATTTATTATATTGCCTTGTGGTTTACGGTGACAGAGGCACTATTACCTCACTGATATATTAGGTCACTGTCACAAAATTACTATTATTCGTGGGGTGGGGTGGAGCGGTGGGGGGAAAGCGAGAGTAATAGTAATGCTCTGCGATAGTAGTATTTATACACTTAAAGTAATTTATAAAATAGGATTTATACTTATACATATATTTTAAATACATACATATTAAAGATAAATTACACCCAGACACAGAACAAATGATCGTGAAAAACAAATGATAATATAATTTCGATAAGTTTCGAAATAGTTATTAATTGAAAAAACAGAGCAAAGAGGCTAGAGTTACTAATAATATATGTACATTCTTATGTTTTTTTTTTCAACACTCACAGGAAGATCTTTATTGCAGATACAACTATAGAATACGGTACAGAGGGTAAACTTTTCTGTCAAGTATCTGCTTACCCCGAAGCTGAAATCAAGTGGTACCACAACGACACCACAATTACTACTTCAGAAGAAACAGATCTATTGTCTAAAGATATAGTAGTATTAGCCGAGGAGAACGCTCTTCTTATAAAGAACATGAATTTAGACTACACCGGTGAATACAAATGTGAAGTGAGCAACAGTATGCAAACTAAAACTTACTCCGCTCATGTGACTGTGTCCGGAATGGGTGAGTCGTAAATGAAAACATTTTATGTATTTATGAACAGGGAGCCGAGCAACAACTAACAATTGACGGTGGTTTACCTAACAGGATTTAAACACAGAAGGAGATTGAATTCTTTTTTCCTCTGAAAATTCTTATTGTCCTGGTGTTGGTGCACATAATATTATGATGTTTCATGTCAATTTCAAAGGTTTTTTTAATGCATACTTTTTCAGAATAATTCGTCTAACTTCTTTGGTGTTAAAGGATGTTGATGTTTCATATTGTAGTGGGCTCTCCAGTCACAAGACATACAGGACATTTGGGGACCCTACTCCGGCTTTTGCGACTGCAAGTGTCAATCCTATTTCATAATTCATGCAGTATCCCGTAACCTAGATTTCCTCCCTCATATATTTGCCCTCTACAAATTTACATTTCTTAATACTTTCCCCCCATATAACGAGTACATTTCAAAGAAGGGTTGGTGTCAGGCAGGCCATCAACCGTAATGAAAATGAGTAATGTATTTCTGATAATGAGGAAATTTTGATACTCGATGATTTTGGTCTGAACGTTAGAGTAGCGAATGATTATTACGAACAAGTGCAATGGGAATGGGGGAAAATCGGAACTGTGTAATCGTATTACCATTTGCCTCAGCAGATGAAGAAGGTATAGTGTTTTGAAAAGATTAAGATATCAAAGTCAGGACCCCTGTATCTCTTTCTTTTAAAAGAATACTAGCAACGTGGGTCACACATTACTAGTATTCTTGTTAACCCCCCAGCTAAGCTAAATGCATATTCTTCAATAAGTTGTTGTATGAAGTTATAATCATAAATAAATGGTGTCGAAGTTCACTGGTGTGTTAAAAAAAGATATCCAGGAATGCAACAACTGCCGAAGAAAGTAATTGAAAGGAATGTAATTGAGAGAAGAGAATTCGATAGCACAAAACCAGTTTAGACTTATGCCAGTACCATAGATGCCATATTTGCAATTCGAAAACTAAGGGAAAAATACAGACGAGCAAAAAAAATTTTGAATAATGTTATGTTTATTGCTGGTTGAGTTGGGCCTCTGAAAACCTCACTAATTTTGGTGAAATGGATTTGCTGTGAGGACGTGGTATCGCACAAGTCGAGCCGGCCCATATGTATACAAGCATGGCTCTACCACGATAAAACAAATAGCTGTAAAAACAAATTGGGATAAGGATAACAAGATGATGGTGAACCTTATTGTACTATAGCTTAATTGATGTCACTCTTTTCTCTTGCTTCCTACAGTTTTAGGACCAATTTTCACTTTTAAAATAATATTAATGTACTAACATTATGCATATTGTGTACTATAAGTAGGACTCTAAAATATAACATTTCAAAACTATTTATGCTTGTTCTATGTGCAAAATATATAATGCGTATAAACCAGCAGGTAATTAAATTTGATGAAATGACCTTTTTATGAAAATTTGTCTCAACCTTTTAGTTGTTGAAATTATATTCGAATTTATCAACATGACACAATTCTTGCAGAGGCCCCACAAGTGGAAGTAAACAATTCAAATATTACACTACACCTAGATGATTTCACTTATATTGAATGCAGGTATTGTTTATAGTCATCTGTACTTGGCTATTCATGGTAGTCATATCTTCTCTAATTATTTAATTTTAAACACTTTAAATTTCAGGGTAAAAAAAGGAAAACCCTATCCAGAGATATCTTGGATGTTTACCTCCATGGAAGGATTTGAAGACAGTAGATTGCCAGAAGGTGTGACAGTAGAACACGGCAAACTTAAAATAGAACGACCGCAAAGTGAACACAATGGGGTATACCGATGTCTTGCCTCCAACTTCGAAGGTCACGATTCCGCTGAAATTACGATTACAGTACAATGTGAGAACTATGACGACTTTATAAACCCCTGCGTCACTGAAATAACGAGTTTCTTACAAATTTACGTTTCCTTGAAATTAAGAATTTACGTAAAAGTTAAACTATTATTCATAATTTAATTATCCTTACATTTTAATTACTAAGTTGGTTTGTCTTTCGTAAACATTTTAAGCTTTTGTCAGTCCACGTTTAATAATAATACTGGAACCGATTGTTTGAGTTGTGAACAATAGCCCTACAATATAAGCCATTACGGGCATTAAAAACTGTCTTTATAAAATTGAAAAACACAGTTTAAAATATATTAAGTATTACATACGAACTAAACTAACTCATATATTTTAGATCCACCGATCATAAAAAATAACGAAACCAGTGAGTTGACAGTCAAAGAAGACGATAATGTAGTACTCCAGTGCGATGTAACTGCATCACCAGCACCAACTGTTTGGTGGGAGAAAACGCAGAATGGTGTCATCGTACCATTTGACCACAGACACCATACAGATGAACACCATGTACATAGGTACACGTTAGATATTTAATAATAGTTTTTTTTTTAAGAAAATTGCAGCAACTAAAAAATAATTCCTTTGCTTTGGGTGCCTTTACAAATACATATACAAATGACGTATATTGTTAAAACGCAGACTTTTTACTACATCATCGTAAGCCTAATACAATCTACAAAAGATAATTTATACGCCGTCCTTGAGGGATATTCGGCACTTATTTACGAATATGACTAGTAAGACCGATTCGAGAGCGGCAATTTTAGTCATAAAGTCATTTCACAGTAGTAAGAGACCAGTCTTATAATTTGAGGTGATGGATTAAAATAGAATCAACACTTATTCTCACCTTTTCGTGATAAAAAACCTGCGTTCAAATGTTAAAGTATAAATGCAATTATATTGAAGCGTAAATTCATGTGTCATTATTGTCCTCACTGTGTTTACGTAATCGTTATTTCAGGTTAAATTAGTTTGTAATTTAAGTATAATATAAATTTTATAACAGGGGTAAATACTTTATTAAACTCAACTATATTTGTTGTATATTAAAAAACAACAAATAATTTGTCTTACAGATTCAAAGCTTTAGATACAGACTCCGGAGATTATCACTGTGTTGCTGAAAATATTCTCGGCAGAGCTAAGAAAACTACTGTAATCAATGTTTTAGGTGAGTTTATTAAATTTTTTTAAGTTTATGAAACGTTATTTCACTAACCTATGTAAATCTGATACTTTTTCAATCAATAACCATTAATAACCATTAAATATATGATATTAGATACGAGCTGAAAGTTATGATAAATAATTTAAAATATTTTCTTCAGTTTTCAACTCGTCCTAAATGACTTAATCGATTTTAATAGTTTAATTTGTATACTTAAGCATACGTTCATCTGATTGATTCTTAACTGTAACTTGTGCTGAGTCGTTGCCGCTATTAATAAAAAATAATTGCTCTATCAAACCAATAAAATATATGTATTAGTTAGTAAGATCTACCCAGAAGCAGCAGTTCACAACTTTCTTGCCTTGCCAAACCAAATTACCTGTATCCTATCACTAAACCAACCTATGTTTATCTTCATATGTATTAATTTTATTGTTAGCACTTAATGTTGTTCACTAACTTGCTTTGTATTATATTAAAATTATATAACGTTATCTAAACCCAATCGCAGTATATTTTTTTGCATGGATTCTAAAACAACGACAAGTTATGTGATATATCTTTGAAAACATGTGAATAATATATATTTCAGTTAAACCGTATATAGAAGCTCCGAGATCAACAAGAGTGACTGTAAGAGCTGGCGAATCCATAGACTTGGCATGCAAAATTGTATTTGGTGAGCCTGTGCCCTCTACTAGATGGCAGTTTATAGCCTTGGACTCCGCTGCTAGCGTCTTATTAAGGTAACAAACATCAAATTGTAATTATTATTTACTTGTAATTTAGATTTAATACTATGCTTATTATATGTTTCCGCAGAGGTAGTTCCTCCCTTCCTTTACATATGAAAGACGTGCGTCACTCCAACGAGGGCTTTTACAAATGTATTGCGGAAAACATCGTTGGAACAGACAGTATCAGCATAAATGTAACGGTAATATAAATAAATACTTTATAATAGCTTGTGTTTTTGTAATATCCATCTACTGTTTATGATAACGGCTCAATTATAAAAACAGTTGCTCTAGTATTTAGTGATCCTGACTGCTAAGCCAGGGTCGTTGGTTCGATTCCCATACAAGAAAAACAAATAGTTAACCAGAGAATAACACAAGTTGAATCCGGCCATGGGTACCAGTGTCCAAAATAATAGTAACCTGTAAATTATTCTAAGCAGAAGTGTATCGAATATTGTAATGTCCCCTTAAAAAAACCTTAAAATGCAAATAAATGACATAATATTAAATATATTAAATAACATTATAGTCATTTAATATTACATTAATAAATAAATGACTATAATTTCATTTATTTGCATTTCAAGGTTCTTCAATAAACGCTCCAATATTCGATACACTTGTGCTAAGAATAATTTATAAACGCTGGGTGTTAAATTGTGTCTATTGTTTATGCTGGGCTCAACGCTGCTTTAAAGATGTCCAGAAAGCCAGTGGACCCGATGGTATTCCGGCGGTGGTTCTTAAGAACTGTGCACCTGAGTTGTCTCCCGTACTCACGCGCTTGTATCGCCTGTCCTATTCCTCAGGAATTGTTCCGGAGGCCTGGAGAGAAGCGAATGTTCAACCCATTCCCAAAAAGGATCCAGCCAATTACCGACCTATAGCGGTCACTTCCATACTGTGTAAGGTGCTCGAGCGAATCATCAACACCCAATTAATCCGCCACCTAGAGGATCACTCCTTGTTAAATGATCGGCAATATGGTTTTAGGCCGAACCGATCCACGGGTGATCTTCTAGCGTACGTCACACACCTTTGGGGTGAGGCTATGGATAGGCATGGGGAGTCCTTGGCCATCAGCCTCGACATTGCCAAGGCCTTCGATAGGGTCTGGCACCGCTCACTTCTCTCCAAACTTCCTGCATTTGGTCTGCCACCCAAACTCTGCAACTGGGTTTCTGCCTTCTTCCATTAGCACCGCATTAGAGTTCTCTGCGACGGCGCGGCTACTGGAAGTCTGAGACTTCCAGGGGGTTAGCGCTGGTGTACCGCAGGGCTCCGTCCTATCGCCCAACGCTGTTCCTTCTGCATATCAATGACTTGTTGGCCCTTGGCAATATACATTGTTATGCAGACGACAGCACAGTACACGGACGATATTTCGGACATCCTACTGCCAAGCTGGCAGATGTTGAGGGCAAACGACAGGAGCTTGTTGCTGAGCTCGACCGGGTCTTGAGCCGCATTTCTCAATGGGGTTGTGAGAATCTAGTCCAGTTCAGCGCCAAGAAAACACAGGCGTGCGCGTTTACAAACAAAAAGTCTCCATTCCTTCCCCTTCCTACTCTTCAGAACACTCAACTGCCACTGCAGGATAGGCTTAGTATCCTGGGTATGGATATTTGCCGGGATCTCAATCAGCGCGATTACATCGAGAGCGTCGCTAAGGCGGCCTCGCGAAAGCTCGGCATATTGAACAAGGTGAGACGGTTCTTCTTGCCTGAGCAACTGTGTCTTTTATACAAGAACCAGGTTCGCTCCTGCGTGGAGTACTGCTCTCATCTCTAGGATGGTTAAGCGCAGTATTTGCTTGACGCTCTCGATCGGTTGCAGCGGCGTGCAGTCCGCATTATCGACTGTCCTGAGGTCACTCAGTCTGCATTTGCGAAGAGATGTCGCCTCTATGGCAGTCCTCTATCGCCTACGTCACGGGGAGTATTCTGACGAGCTCTTCCAATTGGTCCCACCTTCTCCCTTCCTCTACAGGACTACACGTGCTGGCCTGAGGAGCATCTCACCAGGCCGCCAGAGTGTGGGTCACCATGCTGCAATGACTAGACATGCAATGAGGATGGTGACCACCACTCTTTGACTCCACTTATTGTTTTCCATCAGGCAAAGTAGAGTCACTATGGTAGGCTAAAAAAAAAATGTGTTTGTCAAGTCCACCGCGACACAGGAATCATTCCTAATACAGGTGTAAATAATAATAAATTCAAATTGTGCATCACAGTTACAGAAAGGGTAAATGAATAAACAAAATAGTTCGGTATCTGACCAAAATAGTGCGAGTATAAAAGCAAAGGGACTTGAAAAGCTGAAATGAAGTCGACAAATATGGACAGATAATATACTCAGTCGTAGTTGAAAATTAAATTTTATGCAAATTGTTATTCCATATACTGAACTCAACTTAAATAAATAGGTATCCTGTATTTTATATAAAGCTGGTATAGGAATAATTAATAAAGCTTACGTCACTGTCTGTTATTGTTACTTAATGTAGGTTCGTAGATACTTTATCATTTTGTGGTTAATTTATATTAAAGCCTTTGGAATAATAGATACAAGAACTTATAAATAGATACGATGCGTATTTAATATAAATAATAATAATAATAATAATCCAGTTATTCGGTGCTCAAAACAACAGGTTATTTTCAGACTACTTATTGAGAAAATAATTAATATTGTTTAATTTACTCTTAAATATACTCATCGTAAACTTTCGTAGGAAAGGGTTCTGACATAAACATTTTTTATTCCTATGGCGGTGGGATCAGCAAATGTTAAATTATTAGAACTACCAACTTTCAGAAGTCTTGGATTTTTTTTAAATTATTGGGCAATAACAATAAGCAAAAGATAAGCAATCCAACTGTTGGAGAGCCGGGCCGGCTCAAAAGTCAAACAATGCTTTCATTACCGGAGGCCCAAACTACCCATCTCCTCTTTCTCTCCCATCACCCTCAATGACGGGCAGTGCACTTACACCTCTTGAGTTGAATGTGTCCATTGGCGAAAGTTGTCACTTCCCATCAGGTGACCGGTCTGCTCGTTAACACGACTAGACTATGAGTTGTGTATATGTGAGCGTGTTCAACAAATAGCTGTTTAAATGTATGGACTGTGTAGCTCCTCATGGATATTATCTTAAATTTAAATGAAATGCCACCAAGAATTATTGTGAATAAAGACACCTATTCAGGAGTAGACGAGCCATGCCTCAATGGGTGAAATAAAATTATATCTAGAAAGTTGAACTAAATATTAATAAAAAGACACTAAGGCACTAGGCAGAAAAGGCACTAGGATTTATTCGTGTGTCGCGGGGGACTTTACAAACATTCAAGCAACGGATAGAAAGAACACCCAGATTCAGAACAACAATTTGAAGATTACATAAAGTGTTGTCCCGTGCGGGGATCGAACCCATTTGGCGGACAGAATCGGCAGCATAGTGGCGAGGCTGTACTTAAACCGCTACGCCATCCGTGCAGTCCAGTAATTAACATAAACTAGTTCTTAAAGTAAGGGAAATTAAAGCTTTAGTGTGACTTAAGGAAATTTTTTTTTTGATATAAATTATGCTTTATTACGATATAAATTAAGATTAAACGATTAGGGTATAACTTAAAATGATAATATTTTATATAAAGCGGACCACATTGGACCTCTTTGCACCATCCAGTTTCGAGTTATAAGGTATGTGACCCTAACTTACTTGAAGTATTACTTGTACTCCCTAATAAATAAGTATAAGTAATACGCCGTTCCATCCCTTGCTGCCCTTGCCTGAGAATATGCTCCAAATTTTCCCATCTAATTCCTAACGGCAGAATGGATCTATATTATATTACTTACTATATTACAGAAATAAATATAGTGAGGAATAGCACCATGCTAGCCAAGCATATCGTCGTGCGGTAATTGAAGTAGATTTTCCAATAGCAAATAACAGTATCATGTTAAAAGATTGTATAAAAAACTGAATATTTGAATTGATTAGTAAAATTTTGTGTTTAGTGCATTTTTCGCATGGAACAGAAATTTATACACGATAGAATTCCATAATAATAGGTTGGGGAAAAAAGTATGTAAAAAATGAAAGAATAATCTCTTTGGTTCAACTGTTTGTACTTGGCTGTTTTTAATATCAATAAATATAGGACATTTAGAAAAAATACATAAAAACACTTTCCGCTTTTTTCAATTGTTTTTCTGTCCGCCAAAATGAGTGAATCTAACGAAGAAATTTGATATAATCTGAAGTTGACAAAAAAGTGAAAAATGCGACTCAAGTTTATGGACCTAATGCAGTGACAGTAAGAGTAGCACAAAGATGTTTCAAGCATGGTTTGATAAAGTCTGGCTATACAAAAAAAAACTTGAGATCACTGAAAGTTCACTGTTTCTCCCCCACTATGATCCCGGGTCTTATTAGCGGGGAGTGAAAAAGCATCTCACCAGGCCGCCATAGTGTGGGTCACCATAACAACCACTCTAAAACTCCATTTGTTGCTTTTCATCAGGCAGAGTGGAGTCATTATAGTAGGCTTAAAAAAAGTACAAATCGTGTACACATTTGTGGTTCTCCATTGAATCGTAATGAAATTCATTTTAGAAAAGATCGATCACTGGTGATGAAAAATGGACCTACGACAAGAACGTTTGAAAAAGATCATGGTCAAAGGGTAGTCAAGCTCCTCTCACTGTAGTGAAACCCGTTCAAACAGGCAATTTTTTTTGTAAAAACGTCAGGAATTGTACAACAAAAAAGGAGTGGTATTTCAACATCATAACACCAGACACCAGAAAATATCCATCCCCATCACCTGGATGATTGGCACTCCTCCAGAAGCTTTTTGCTGCGCACAATTAGCCCGTGAAACAAGTTGTCGCCTGCCTTATTTCCCGACCGATACGACCTTCAAACCTTCAAGAAAAGAGCGTACTCCTACCTAAAAGGCTGGCAACGCACTTGTGACTCTTGACTTGCGGATGACCGTGGGTGGCAGTAGTCACTTACCATCAGGTGACCGGTCGGCTCGTTTGCCCCCTACCACATAAAAAAAAGAGAGAGGACTGCTAAAACTACTGGTCGCAGTGACGTTTTATGTCACTACCTAAAAGATGGCAATAAATTACCGAACAAAATGGCGTTATTATATTATAATTTAACTAAACTTTTAAAAAGTCTTGAATTTGTATAAATAATACGTAGAAACTTTTTCCTCATACATTATTTATGCACGTACCGACATGGTGGTTTAACTACTGGTTTCCTTTTATAACAGTGATGTATTTTTACATTATCATGTTATTTAACTGAACAAATATACGATAGCATGAATAATGTTAATAAAATGTGTTTTTTTTTATGATGGATTTTCTTTAATCCCTTAATAAAGGGTTTCGTTCGTACTATCGTTTCTCTTCGTCATCGAGAGCGTTTCCCTCATACCAAGAAAAGATTCCACAGTCAACAGTAAAGAAAATGTCGATTTAATAATTGTGCAAGCACGCAATAGTTTTCCTCATGTGAATTCATCTTGCGAAAGCAAATTAATAATTTCATGGTCACAAATCAGAATCATTCTTTTTGTATTGTTTATTGTTATAAGACGGTAGACGAGAATCAAGTAACGCCTGATGAAGCAATGAAGCCTTAATAATTAACTTTAAAATAGCTGACAACCGACTTCGATGCGTCTGTCATGAAATTAAAGAAATATATAGTTTTGTCATGGATGCCAGTGTCAGAACCTAACCAAACTTCATCTAACTACCCTTGAAGTACATCCAATAAAAAAAGAATCATCGACATCGGTTGGTGTGATAGTGAGTTATTCGTCCATTTGTCGCGCACATACTTAATGCAAATTTAAGACTTAATATGGTTTTCTCATAGATGCCACTGTCAGAAACGGACCAAATTGAAATGGGACCACAGAGGAAGCACCAGCTTTTCACCCAGTTGAAAGTTCTGAGGTAACAACAATAAAAAAAAGTACAGTCGAATTGAGAACCTCCTCCTTTTCTGAAGTCGGTTGAAAAGGCGAGCCGTGCTTCTTTTTTCAAACCTAAATTTCGGACCAACCGATCCGAACTGATCACAGTATTCTTAATATTTTTATTTTTTACCTTATGCGTGACATTGCTGTTCTTATTTATCAATAATTCTAAGTAACGTCTAAAAATAGAGTATTAATCGAGAAATCATCATCGGAGCAGTGACTATGAACGCTGTTGAAAACGGAACGGCTAGTGTACTATACATATTGATAAGAGTTCAAGCCAAGACGATGTTCTGGGCCACAATCACGTATTCTCAAACGTATCTACCATCCTACAAAACATTCCTTTTATCAACCGATTTCAAAAAAGGAGGAGGTTCTCAATTCGACTGTATTTTTTTGTTTGTTTGTTACCTCAGAAGTTTCGACTGGGTGAACCGATTTTGATGATTTCTTATTTGAAAGCTGGTGCTTCTTGTGTGGTTCAGTTCTGACATTGGCATCCATGAGAAAACCACGATGGACGAATGGACCATGGACGAATAACACATTTTTTTTTATACTATAGGGGGACAGACGAACAGACGGGTTACCTGATGGTAAGTGACAACCGCCGTTCATGGACACCCGCATCTCAAGAGTCGCAAGTGCGCTGCCCCCCTTTGAGGGTGATGAGTGATGGGGGATGCAGGGAGCGGAAAGAAGAGAGGGGGGGATGAGGAGAAAGGAGATGAGGGGTGAGGGTTAGTTGGGCCTCCGGAAACCTCACTCATTTCGGGGAAATGCAACGCAAGAGTTACTTCACAACCGATTTTCTGTGAGGCCGTGGTATCGCACCGGTCGAGCTGGCCCATTCGTGCCTAAGCATAGCTCTACCACTGTTGCGCAGACCGATTTTGATAGTTTTTTTAATTGGAAAGCATGTACTTCAAGAGTAGTTAGATAAGAGTTTGGTTAGGTTCTGACATTAAGAGGAGGAACCCATATAAGTCTTAAATTTTATGATAAATGCATTGAAGTCGGTTGTCTACTTTTTTAAAGTGAATTATTTAATACCAAATAAGTTGAAAACAAATTTGTTGTACCAACTACACAATATTAAATTATGTTAACATTTAGGTATTACATCTTAGATTGGATATCAGTCGTATGACATTACTCATAAAGTTTAAGGTAAACATCGTCGAAAACATTACTCATTTTCACATCACCACAAATATATAAATAAATATAGCTCATCTGTTTAATTATTAGTGTTTAGTCGGTCAAGTTGTTCAGTTGTTGGATCTATTTGTCCTCAGTTGTACGAGAAACATCAACATGTGGGTGTGGTCCTTTCCTCATCTGCTATTGCTTATTGCAAACATCTATGAGGTATCATGTCAAGAAAAATCAAGCTTAACATTTGTCATCGACAACACTTATTCAATGTATGATGACATAAAACAAGTGAAGGAGAATACCGAAGGGATTTCTCAAATCGTATTTGAGGAAAAAGCGAGTCAGATTAAAAATATGGTGTTGGTTACGTTCAACGATCCTGCTCCTTACATTCCAGGTATGTACATTTTTAACCAACTTCAAATAAGGAGGAGGTTCTCTATTCAACTGTATTTTTTTTTATTGTTGTTACCTCAGAACTTTCGACTGGGTGAACCGATTTTGATGATTTTTTTATTTGAAAGGTGGTGCTTCCCGTGTGGTCCCATTAAAATAATTAAGTTAATTTGGTCCAGTTCTGACAATTTAAAATAAAATAATATTATTTATTATTAGTTATTTATGGACTTTCTCTAGCGTATAGATTCATAAAAAACAACAGTCTATAAAAATATAATGGCCATGTTGGACAACTTCAACACCCAATATTACATTGTACACAAACAAAGTTAATAAATTAATAATATTCATGATTTTCTGATTCGACTCTATGATATTTAATTATACATAATATTAAAAATTAAATACCGGGAATTGGTCAACGGAGCTCAAAGAATCAACATGCATGATTTATCCTACGTCCTGTTATCGGATGTCTGTATAGCTATTTGTGATACGTCATATTTCAGAATAACAATTATATATTTCACACACCAATTTCTTTACTTTATTGATTTAAAGGGAAGAGTACGAGGAAATACAGTTTGATCACGTTCAATGCAGACTACATGTTATTATTTGTGGGAATTCTATGCAAACGTTACACTAGAGCAACTGAAATTGTATTAACAAAAATTGTAGTAGTAATACAGGCTCATCAGCTAACTATTTATATTCATACGCGCCATATTCAGACACTACAATAAAATATACATAAGAAAGGTTCCTAAACTTTCATGATTTACTTACGTGATAAAACATTGTGACACATGCTAAAAGACGAATAAATTATTGGAACTCATTATTGAGTTGATTTTTTATCGATTCTGCAGGTAACTTCTTCTAGATTTATGGTAGAGAGAATAATAATAATAATGATAATAATATATTTATATGCATAAAATGTGGTACAAAAGGCTACCAGATAAAATTCACAATACGTGCATGACACATTTCGCCATTAAAAGACATGCTACATGAAAAACACAACATAATTGATACTTACTGATAAATATGACGAAGCACTCTTTCATTCATTACTAAGAGCTAGGAGAGTATCATCATAAATCATAATTCAGCAGATACAGATCTCAAGGTTTTTCAAAGTGCTATCCAAAATATCCGGATTTAGTCTGATAGTGTTTTCGAAGTATCAAATAGTAAATTGGCTGGATAATTGCATACCCTACCTGTAATAAACGCACTTGTGACGGAACACAGTGTGATTTTAGTCGGTTCGAGTCCGACATACCACATCACTTGGGCGTTGGCTTCGGTGACCTGACGCCGATTAAAAATGTTTGTTTTTCTTTAAACATGATATCATTTTTGAAGTTTCCTGTCCGTTCATTATCTCGAATAGTAATTAGGTAAGTTAAACAAAAGTCAACTTTGGACTTGGCTGTAAGCCAATATAGTCTATATATAATAATCTTACATAAGGTCTAAATCTTTTCAACATTATTTTGTCCAAATTTCTTTCTGCAATTTTACAGCGCCATCTTTATTTTATTACCTTTTAGATTCGTAAAACTAGAGTGACTCTGATAGTATCGTAGAATTCGATGAAATGAAGACTTATAATGTAGTTATTAATTTCAGCTACAAGTTTGCAGACAGTGACTGAGGATCGATCTGCTTTTAAAAATATTATAGACGAGATAAATGTGTATGGAGGTGATGATTGTCCTGAGATGTCCATGGCGGGTATTATACAAGCATTAAATGCAAGTCTACCAGGGTCTTTTATTTACGTGTTCACTGATGCTTCAGCTAAGGATTACTATCGTAGTAATGAAGTCAAAGTTATGTGTCAAAAGAAGCAGAGTCAGGTATATAGATAAAAATAATTAAACCAATTAGTTTCTGCCACAATAAAAGTGCTGTAATAAATCACTTTAAATTTTAACTACATTTTCAGATAATATTTATTCTAACAGGCTTTTGTGATAGTCGTGATGAAGCAATGTATCAAGTGTATTACGACATAGCGGCGGCATGCTCGGGATTGGCATTCGATGTTGGCAAACATGAAGTCTATAAGGTATTTTTATTACATAACAAATGGTTTAGCTTATATTTACAACACATAAACACACATAAACGGTTTTTAAATGGGCAGATATATCGTGTAAGGTTATCTATTTGCAATATAAACATAAGTAAGTGGGTTTTCGTATGTTACATTGCTAGAAGACTATATTAAAAATAATAGTGATTGCCCAATGGTGTTAGTCTTTTAATTGAGAGTGTGTAAAGTAAACAGTCAATTTCTTTACCGTCAAAGGAACAAATAGTTTTCAAGTCTAAATGCCGATACGATTCATAACATTACATTATTTAAATTCTTACCTCTTTTTCTCTTTTCTGTTCACAAAGTTTGGAACTCGAACCGAAAACGTGTTTGAATTAATTATTTGATTACTTCAGTTTGAACACCGCCTGCATCCCTATAACCAGCATTCTTTTAGACATGGTGCCAATAGTTGGTAAATGTGTGACAACGCTTTAATCTTTCAATTTGGATCTTTGTGTTATGTTAATATTTTCACATTAAACTCTGAGTTATAATAACCAATGGTAGGTATACTTTGAATAAGAAATCCAAACCACTATGAACAAAAATCCACTGCTTTACTACAAAGTACTAAAATGGTTTGGAAAAATAGGTACGTCTGGAGTGTATTTATATTTATGTTAAACACTACTAATATAGTACTTGACATGATTCTGAATTCTTGTTGCCTATACAAAACAACACCACCTTCCCAGCGTGGCAAAAAGATGGTCCAATAATTCAGAATTATGTCAAGTACTATATTAGTAGTGTTTAAATAATAAATAATTGTTTAATTTTTTAACAAGCGTTAACTGTACTGTATTATGTATACACGACTATTCCGCTTAAGGTGCCTGGATAATTTAATATAAGGATAAAAGTAAGGATCCTCAAAAACTGTGTTAAACGCCGTAATAGCACTTAACGCGTTGTGAACACTAGGGGATTACTTGACTGCAAATAAAACCACTGTGAACTGATCTGCTGATCTGACAAGCTATTTATTCGGATTGTCTTTTGTAAATACATTCGGGTTTTTACATTGAGCCCGGTAACGTAACTATATCGCGATTCAGAAAAGTGGTACAACGCCATCTAGTGTGGAAAAAGACAACACTTTGTTCCACTTTCCCCGCGACAAAGTATACGTTTGTTTTCGTCATGAACATACCGCCCACCAAGGACGTTATGACGAAATGTCCTTCTTAAATTGAACTACATTGATTCTACGTTGATCTAAACACTATTACATATTATAAATTGCACAGCATGTGCAACTGTATTTGATTTCGCCATTCGGGCATATAAACTTAATTTTTGTAACAATTTAGGTACACAACATAATAAAAAAATAAAAACACTTAAAAGTTAGGTAAACCGATCACATAGACCCATGAAAGGTTAACAATATTCAACTTAAATCTATAAATAAAAATAAAAAAAGAAACTTAAATTAAAAGAAAGATGCTAAAATTCTTAATTTACAACAGGTAAAATACATATTTTAGATGTAGGTCTTTTTATAGTGGAAGATTTCGTGCGCACTGTGACCACGCGGGTGATATTATCATCACCAGGGTGTTTTTCCAACACTCTACCCAACAACCAACGACTTGGCGGCAAGTCGTCTTCCTTAATCAATACAACGTCTCCAATTTCCGGTTCTGGAGTTTGAGAAGACCATTTATATCTATTCATCAAAGTAGTAAGATACTCTTGGGACCAACGCTTCCAAAACGACTGTATCATTTTTTGAATGTGTTGCCAACGTGTTAAATGATTTATATTTGAATTTTCATATTGATCATCGGGTACATTTACTAACGGTTCACCGATTAAGAAGTGTCCAGGAGTTAATGGCAACGGTTCACCAGGGTCAGAAACACTAAGAACGCTCATGGGACGCGAGTTCAAGCAAGCTTCCACTTGACTGAGGAGTGTAGAAATTTCCTCAAATGTAAGGGTTGCTTCGCCGATTACACGTTTCAAATGGAACTTTGTAGATTTGACCCCTGCTTCCCAAAGTCCACCGAAATTGGGGCTGTGAGGGGGTAGAAAATGCCACTCTGTTCCATTTGCTTCCAGGTGCTCTGCTATCGACGGTTGAATTGAATTTAAATAATTCAATTCCCTGGAGGCGCCTACAAAAGTGGTACCGTTATCGCTCCACAGTTTCGTGCAATGGCCTCTTCTAGCCACAAATCTTCTGAATGCAGCCAAAAATGCCTGCGTTGTCATATCACTGACTGCTTCTAAATGAAGGGCTCGGGTCGCCATACACACAAAAAGACATATGTAGCCTTTGTAAGACCTATAACCCCGACCCTTTGTTGTCCGTATATTTATAGGACCTGCATAGTCGACTCCGCTGTGTAAGAACGGCCTTGCCGGCGTGCATCGAACAGTTGGGAGTGAACCCATTAATTGGTTCTTGATACTTGCTCTTTGCCTGGCACATATCACACACTTACGAACATGCTGTTTAACGAGGTTCCGAACACCTATTATCCAATAGGCTGACCTCAAATAATTCATCATAAGCTGAGGACCTCCATGCAATGTTTTTAAATGAGCGTCAGCTATAATGAGGTCAGTCAAATGACTCGAGTGAGGTAGAACGATCGGATGTTTGAGTTGTTCATTCAACTGAGAGTTTTCAATTCTACCTCTAATTCTTATTAAGCCTTTGTCATCAAGATAAGGGCAGAGTGATCTTAATGTGCTTGATTTGAACTGTATGTAGCGTTTGTACTGTAATTGTTCATACTCTGTGGTAAATCCTTCTCTTTGTGTTTTTCTTATACAGCATTTAAGTGCGGCATCTAGTTCTCTCTTTTGTAAATAAAGGCTTTGACCTTTAGGGTGCCTACTTAAAAATCTTCTGCAATATGCAACAACTCTGACAAGTTTCGTAAGTGTGGAATACCGTTCGAAAATAAAACCATCTGGTAAAGTTGCAGTGTGCGCTTTTATAGATTGTTCTAGATCTACTGTGTAATGATCTGCTCTCTTGTACTCTATCGCCGCAGCCTTAAGAAATGGTGGTCCAGAAAACCACATGTCAGTGGTTAGAAGTGAACTGGGAAGGAGACCTCTAGAGGCGCAGTCGGCTGGATTCTCCTTGGATGGTACATGAAACCATTGAGATGCTTTCATGGTGGTAAGAATCTCCGAGGTACGATTGGCCACAAAGGTCTTCCACTTGCTAGGGTGGCTGTTGATCCACGCCAACACAACTGTCGAGTCAGTCCAAGCTGTGATTTTATCCGTAGGTATATTTAAGACCTCTGCTGTTTCAGTCAGAAGTTGTGACAATAGAACTGCTCCACATAATTCTAACCTAGGTATACTTATTTGTTTAATGGGTGCTACTCTGGTTTTTGCTGTTAAGAGAGTCACCCGTGTTTGGCCTTCTGCATCAAAACTTCGTAAATAAATTACAGCTGAGTAGGCTATCTTGGAGGCGTCGCTAAATCCGTGCAACTCCTGATAATCATTGGACTTTGTACCAAGCCAACGCGGTACTCGAACGCCAGTCAACAATAACAGCTCTTCACGGTAAGTTCTCCACTCACTTACAAATTCATTGCTTAACACCTCATCCCAACTAACTCCTGCAAGCCACAACCTTTGAATGAAAACTTTGGCCAAGACCACACTAGGAGCTAACCATCCTAATGGGTCGAATAGGCGGGCTATGTCCGAAATTATTGATCTCTTAGTTGCAGATGCCGTCAGCGGTGGAAGATTCACTGTGTACTGGAAAGTGTCTTCCTCACGATTCCAGGTAAGACCTAAAATTTTAATAGTACTGTCTAATTTTATTTCTACTTCTTTTTCCTTCTTGTACTCTATATTTGTTGATCTGTTGTACTCTTCATTGTTATCCGAGTTGTCCTTTATTTGTTCTGTACTTCCTATATTAATTCTTTCCATTTCATTAATTTTTTCGACTATTTGTTGATTATTACTGTTCCATTTTTGCATTTCAAATCCTCCTTTTCGTAATAATCCTGTTATTTCTTTATATATTTCTATACCTGTTTCTACGCTATAACAACCAGTCATTAAGTCATCCATATAGAAACATTTAAGGACCCTATCTTTGGCTAGTGAATAGTTGTCACCTTCCTCGTAGGCAACTTGATGTAAGGTACGAACTGCCTGGTATGGCGCAGAAGCAGTACCAAATGTTACAGTCACTAGCTCGTAGTCAGTGATGTCTTTCTCGGGACTGTCTCGCCAGAGAATGCGTTGAAACATTGTATCTCTTTCAGCTATTTTAATTTGACGGTACATTTTTACAATGTCAGCAACCAGTGCTATGGGATATACTCTCCATCGTAAAACTGTATGTCTTAAATCTGACTGCAGTGTGGGTCCTACCATTAACGCGTCATTTAACGACACTCCGTTGCGGTTCTTTTCCGAGGCGTTAAAAACGACACGTACCTTCGTAGTACTTTTATCTTCTCGGATAACGGCGTGGTGAGGTAAGTATACAGCTTTTTCTTTACATGTGTCTTCCTCAGATATACATCTCATGTGTCCTAGTTTTAAATATTCCTCTATTACCTGTGTATACTTTATCTTTAAGTCTGATTTATTGTTTAATCTTTTTTCTAATGATATAAATCTTCTTTCAGCTATAGCGCGTGAATTACTAAACATGCAGGGAGGAATCTCATCTCTAAAAGGTAATCGAACAATGTACCTGCCACTGCTGTCTCTTTCAGTGGTTGCGCTGTAAAACTCTTCACATTTCTTTTCTTCTGGCGTTAGTATTTTCTTCAGACCTCTTTGTTCTTCTATCTCCCAAAACTTCTTCAGCATATCGTCTTCATTTAATTGTGCGTGCATTACTTGTATTTTGTTTGAAACCCGATTGTTATTTGTATTTATAACTCCTGATAAAATCCATCCCAGACTGGTGTTCTGTGCTATCAGAGTACCCGAAGGGTTTTTCAGAACACCGTTTCCTATAATGCAACTATATGCCTCAGCACCCAATAAGATGTCTATTTTGTTAGGTATGTTGAAGCCTGGGTCTGCAAGTTGTAAATCGGTAATATCTAACCAATGTAAATTCGTATCTATACTACGCTCAGGTAAGTAAGATGTTATTTTGCTTAAAACATATGCATTGACAATAAATTTAAAATCTATTTGTATTCTTGAGTGAATAGTTAAATGTACCATGTACTTAGCAACTATTGTACTATCACTTCCTAACCCTGAACTAAGTCCTTGCACAGGGATCTTCTTCAGTCCGAGAAATTGCACCGCGGCCTCAGTTATAAAACAACCCTGAGAACCCTGGTCAAGCAAAGCTCGGATTGTCTGGTATTCACCCGTTCTTGTCTCGGCCTTTACTAACGCAGTGGCTAATAAAACCTGTTTGGGTTTTGGGATTTTTCCTGTGGTCAAGCACGATACCATTGGAGACGTAATAGTTTCAGAACTAGTACTATCCATAGTAGGCTTGACCGTTGTGGATTGACCTTTACTTCCTGGTTCCTGATAAAGATGAAGCAGTGAATGATGTCTTTTTTGACAAACTTTACAAACGGCACACTTTTTACAGTTATAGACCGTGTGGTTGCCACCTAAACAGTTGAAACATAGATTGTTTTTTGATACAAATGAACGTCTATTTTCGACAGGTTGTTTTGCAAAACTTTTACAGAAACAAAGTTTGTGGAATTCTGAACAAAACTCACATCGCACGTTAGACGTACTCGTGGCCAACATTGCTTTCGAAGAATGCACCTGAGAACTATAATTATGTTTATTGACCTGATAATTAGTAGATGATTTCGTTGCCGTCAAGCTCTCCAACGCACGAAACCGATTTTCAATGAAGACTTTAAATTGAGTAAAGGTAGGTAAGTCGCCGGAATCGTTGTTGCCAACGTTGAGTTCCCACTGTTTGCGCGTCTCGGCATCTAATTTAAAAGTCACAATATGAATGATAATAACATCCCACGTGGACACATCTATTTTCAAATTAGTAAGCGCATTGAGACAATCAGTTGTAATGTCTAACAAGCTCTTTAATGCGGTTGCAGATTCGTATTGCAAACGTTTTTGAGCGAACAAACGATTTAAAATACAGTTAGCTAAATACCTTTTGTTATTGTATCGCTTACACAAAAGCTCCCAACACTGACTATAGTTCGCTTCAGTTATGGGTGTATGTCTTATGAGTTGTCCAGCCTCCCCAGTGAGGTGACTCTTAAGATAATGTAATTTTTGTACTTTGTCTAGCGCGTTATTATTGTGTACGAGAGAAATGAATAAATCGTGGAACGTTGTCCACTCCTCGTATTTACCAGAAAACGTTGGTATTGCGATTCTGGGTAATTTCACTATACCACTTGATTTATTCGTACTAGTACTGTCATCTAATTGTTGTGCGGATTCCTTTACAACATTAAGTTTATTTAACATAGTTTTCATCAAACATTTACACGTTATGTAGTTATCTTCCGCAGTGTCGTAAATATCGCCCACCTGTTTTTCTACATCTTCCAAACTAAAACGTTCGTACAATTTAGTGTTAACATCCTTAAAAGATGCCCAATCCCTTTCTAACAAATCTAATCTGGTTTCAACATACTCTAAAGTTAATCTGTCTTTGCCACATTTTTTGTAATTAATGAGTGCCTTAGATATAATATTTCTTTTATCCTTTAAAACATTGATAAGTCCTTCCATTTTATTACGATATTACGTAATACAATAAAACGTAAAAAAGGCGGGTGATACAATACAACGTTTTCAATAGTTAATAAATTGAAGTAAATCAGAGGTGAAATTTTTCTAAGTGTCGGAAATTTTGCTAAAATTTTACAAGTGTTTGGGCGTTTATTGAAGTCTGGTAGAAAACGGGCATAGATTCCTCGTTCCCCCGTTTTTCATAAATTATTCTAAGTCCTAAACTAACATGCACACATTTATTACACAAATAAAATAGATAAATTTTCTAAGTCTAAAGTTATAATCTAAAATTGTTCTAAGTCCAATATTCTTTCCAAATATTCTAAGTTAATGACTTCACTGTAATAAAGTTCAAAATAGCTTTGCTTGAAGTTTTGCACTTTCTCCTTAATAAATAAATAAATGTACTCACAATTATTCCACTGCACACAAACTTGTTGTCCTCGGTGAATTGCGTGAAGCGCCCTCAGTGCCCTCTACAGGCGACCAATTAAACTGCGTGAAACGCCCTCTACAGGCGACCAGTTGAACTGCACGTGTCTTGTCTTCACCAACGTTCGTCTTTGCTTCACTCCGTGTAGTGGTGGCGCCCTCTATCGGCCTTGTACCTTGTACTAGTCCGGGCGCTGGTGTAGCTTACCACGTAGGGCGTAGCTGTTACCGCTGCCGCGGGGTTCGTGTACTCTTCCGCAGCGATCCACTGCGAGTATCACGGGGGGTAGCGAGCCAACTTGGGCTCTGCTTGTTCAAAAAAACTTGTCGATCCGGCTTCCGGAGGACCAATGTTAAACGCCGTAATAGCACTTAACGCGTTGTGAACACTAGGGGATTACTTGACTGCAAATAAAACCACTGTGAACTGATCTGCTGATCTGACAAGCTATTTATTCGGATTGTCTTTTGTAAATACATTCGGGTTTTTACATTGAGCCCGGTAACGTAACTATATCGCGATTCAGAAAAGTGGTACAACGCCATCTAGTGTGGAAAAAGACAACACTTTGTTCCACTTTCCCCGCGACAAAGTATACGTTTGTTTTCGTCATGAACAAACTGTTTCTCTACAGTAATTATATTCTGTATGTCAGTTTCTGTTGAGGAATAATAAACTGTAAGCTACAAAACATCACGCTACGAACCTTATCGGATGAGAAATGCCGGGAATGCTTAGTACTTAATGTATCTATTATCTCTTCAGATACTGGATACTTTAAAGGAAACAATAAAGGGGACTAAATCGATGATTACAGCGACGAAGACCGAACCTAACACTTTCACAGATGTAATGGTAAGTAGATTTTTTTGGCTGTATCTATTGACCGTATGTATAGCCAAAGCAAACAAGGGCGACTCAGACACGCCCACAGAAGTTTCCGCAAGCAAACAAACTTGTAAGTGGATAGTTTCCTCGTTTAATTGTATAACAGATCGATAGATCGATCGAAGTAAGTAGAAAGTATTTTTAAATATGAAATGTTTGCGTTGTAAATAATGATAATTTTGTCAAAAATGTATTTTGTTTCTTTTTAGTTTACTCTTGATGATAAAATTCAATATGCAATTGTCTCAGTATCTGGTACACACGTTAGTTTGCACATAAATGGGCCACAGGCAAAACATGAGATATTGTTGTTTCTTCGGAATGCTAAGGTAAGACGTCCAATTTGTATTTTTTAATGACAAAAATATAAGGCATAAATCGTTATTTATGGATTATGCCTACTATAGAGATTGACAAGACATGAATTAGTTGATGGAAGAATTCTTTGAATCAACACATGTAATTTTATTACAAAAAGGTGTATTCAAAGTTTAGAATCGTAATATATAGTGGACATTTGTTTAGTTCGCTTCCTTGTAGCTTGAAAAATGAATTTTGAAAATGTTTATAAAAATATTTAAGCCGTCCTTTTCCCACACCATTAACAGCATTTCTAAACAACTAGTCATGTTGTTTAGAAATGCTGTTCGTGGTGTGGTGAATTCTGGGACATTTTGATTTTTAAAGCAAACATTTTCGGTTAAATCCGTAAATGCCACCGAGATCTTTGGTAATAAATACCTATAGTTTCTATCATGTTAATCAAGAGTTAAATTAGTATAAATTAAGTATAAATTGTCAGTCCAAAATAAGATTCCTGTATTGATAACCACGTATTTTCCTAAAATGGATAGCGATTTACCTTATTCAGGCCGAGGTCACCTATACGACCCTAAATATGAGCTGAATAAACATCACTAATGTTTGTAGTAGAATTTTATCGTCAAGTACAAATATATATATTTTAGTTTGTTAACTTTAGGTAATAAAACTTAGTGACTTAACTCCGGGCACCTACACAGCGACAGTCAGGGGAAGTTCAGAAACAATGGTGAACATCGTTGGTAGAACAGATTTTATCTTCCATCATGGCTTCTCAGAACTGGAACCGAAGTCACTCAATGATACTACACCCCAACCTATTGCTAGTAAGTGTATTAAGTTCTAAACACTATATTCTTATGTTGATACGCGGAGATATTAATAGGACGTAATAGGGAAGTACTAAGGAGCGACAGTTAGGCTGTATAATTGAGTGTATAATATCAGATTTTGAGATTTATGAAGGAATGGATGTCAAACCTCTCCAAAACAAAATGAATATCCTTTGACATGGCAAGGTGATCATACCTAGCAGATAACAGCCCTACAGTTGATGTCAGGAAGTTCTATATAATTATAAACTATCGGTAAAACTTTTATATCGCGATACAGGATCAGTAGTTACTACGCAGATAAAATCGCCTTCTCTAGATGATGTTTAAGTTAGTCTTTTTAGCATTATTTCGCCACAGATTCTTTAAAAGACACGTTTTATGAGTGATTACCAGTGCTCGGAATGAGGGCTTTTAATTTACCTATAGTTTGTGCCTGAAGCCGGAGTTTGTGAACCCCTAGATCCCGGGTTAGTTAAAGTTTAATAGAAAAATAGTTTTACAATAGTTTACTTCCCAGTAGTCTTATTTACGCCTGAAATTAGATGAATTGCAGTATAGTACGTACGTACGCTTTGATGTTTTTTTTTTGAAGACAACTCTCGCAAAATTAATTCTTGTGACCGAACCCACAACAGTTGGCCCATAGAACCGCTACGCCACCTGTGCCGTTATGCTTATAGACCCTTAAGTTGCATGAACTGATTTATCGCTGTCGCACCGCTTCGACTGAATGACATCTTGGATAGATATAGAGTAGGTACATTAGGCCGCCTGTGGGATGTCTGAAGCTTATATTGTTATCCTCTTTATTTAACTTATAATAAATACAAATTACATTTTTAATTATATAAATAAAAACAAAGAAAATATATTAAAAACTACAAAAATTAGTCTCCATCCGGTATTGAGTACAGGGACCAAGGTACCGGTGGTAGACCTCTGGGCTTATATGACTATCGGTACGTTGATTGCCGAATTCACATAAAACATGTCAAAAACCATTGCTCGGCGCTCTAATCAGTCTATCACCACTTTGTCAAGACAGTTACAACAATAATTCTGTCAGTGATGATAGAACAATCCTAGTATAATGTTGCACGACCATTTTTAAGAAAACTGGGTCGGGCACATAACTGTAATACGGTAATTGGGCAACCACAAGGTTATATTTAAGAGAAACTTGGTGACAGACTATCCTGGCCACTGGGTTATGCCTATCTATACTATATAAATACTCGCCGTTGGCAAGACGAGAACAACAAGAAATTATATGCCTAAGAGTTTCTCCGGGACGATGACCTGGCATTTAAAAAACAACGACTTCCACATTTGTGTGAGTTATGCAATCTTATTACTGATGATAAATGATAAATGATAAATGATCTTTATTTTGTAAATAGGTTACAACAACACTTTTACACGTCAATATATTATTTTTTTCTGTTAGTTTATGCTAGATGAGGCCGGTGTTTCCTAGCTGACTACCCTGAGAAGAAACACCGAAACAAACTCAGAGGTCAAAGTCTGTTTTAAAGTCCATACAGATGTAAAAACATATGAGAACCATGCACGCTAACGTCTGAGATGAGCTTTTGAAGAAAGCACCACGCTCATTTGAGTGGACCCGTCCAAACAGTGCAAGCATTTGTCAGTTATCGTGTAGCTCAACTTAGAACTTTAAGGAGCTCAACGGACCGACGAACAGTACCAAAGCAAGGACATTTGGGTAGGCCGCAAAAGTACTCAAACTGTCAGACATCGTTATAAAACAAACTACAGGAGAAAAGAGAAAAAAATAAATAAATAAATAACCTACATAGTCCTCACATTTACAATAATTAAATTTATAAATTAAAAAAAAAGAAACAAATATATAATATATTATACTTAACAAAGTATTCATGTCAAAAGGTACAAAGATTAAACAATAAAAAAAAACAATATAATACTTAACAAAGTAAGTATTCATGTCAAAAAGTAAAATATAAAATGTCAATGTGTATAAAAAAAAAATTAAATTATAAACAAAAAACAAAGGCTCATGTACATTAATGAAGCAGCTCATTCCCAAGCCTTTTTATCTTCAATATAATCTTTAATTGTGTAAAAAGCTTTTTGACTTAGTTTTTTTTTTATAAATGATTTAAATTTATTATTGCTTAGTTCTTGTATTTGGCTAGGAAGCTTATTATAGAAATGTATACTTTGGCATCTAAACGAACCACCTATTTTCTTGAGCCTGGTTTTAGGAACAACAAATTTGTTTTTGTTCCTAGTATTTACACTATGGATATCACTGTATTTTTTAAACAGATTAATATTTTTATGTGCGTACATGAGATTTTCATAAATATACTGAGAGGGCACAGTCATAATATTAATCTCTTTAAATTTATCTCTGAGGGAGTGTCTGGGACTTAATTTATAAATTGCACGTATAGCTCTTTTTTGTAAAACGAAAATAGATTGAATATCGGCGGCATTTCCCCACAACAGAATACCGTACGACATTACACTATGAAAATAGCTAAAGTATACTAAACGGGCTGTCTCTAAATCTGTTAAACCACGAATTTTCCTAACGGCGTACGCTGCAGAACTAAGCTTTTTGGACAGTTTATCTATATGGGGGCTCCACTGAAGCTTTGCATCTAAAGTTAAGCCTAAGAACACTGTGGAATCTTCGGGTTTTAACACTTCGCCCTTTATTGACACACTAGTGTTCACCTGTGTTACATTAGGCAATGTAAACTTTATACATTTAGTTTTTTTCTCGTTAAGGAGAAGATTATTGATATTAAACCAGTTAACTACTGTTGAAAGGGCACTATTTACGTCATCAATAACCACCTGCTGACGTTTGAGTTTAAATACAAGTGAAGTGTCATCTGCAAACAACACTATATCATGTTTATCCTTTATGAGGTACGGCAGGTCATTAATATAAATTATAAATAAAAAGGGACCTAGAATAGAGCCTTGGGGAACCCCCATTCTGACTACAGATCCGGGAGATCTTTTACCGTTCACATCAACTCTCTGAATCCTATTACTTAAATATGAAGTAAGAAGATCCAGAGAGGTGCCCCGGATTCCATAGTAGCGCAGCTTCCTGATCAATGTATCATGGAGAACGCAATCAAAAGCCTTAGACAAATCGCAAAAAATGCCTAACGCATCGCATTTATCTTCCCATGCATTATAAATGTGCCCTAAAAGTTCAACACCAGCATCAGTTGTTGAACGACCCTTTGTGAAACCAAACTGTTTGCTATGTAATAATTTATGTTTAGTAAAATATCTGTGCATTTGATCTAAAATAAGTTTCTCAAAAATTTTACTAAAAGTAGGTAGCACTGATATAGGTCTATAATTAGAAGGGTCTGATGTACTACCCGATTTAAACAATGGTATTATTTTACTATATTTCATTAGATCAGGAAACTCACCACAATCTATACAATTATTAAAGATTACTGTTAAAGTTGGTGCTACAATGTTTATAATAGACTTAGCAACGTCAACAGAATTACCCCATAGATCTGCAGTCTTTTTAATATTTAAAGTTTTAAAAGTTTTTATTATATCATTACAAGTTACATATTGGAAATAAAACTGGAATTCACAAACTGGAACGTTTTCTTTAAGTATTGTTTCTGCAACAGTTGGTGATGAATTTAGACATTTTGTAGTCGATACGGGAATCTCTGCAAAGAAAGTTTCAAATGCTGCAGCTACTTTCGAATCTGATTTAATGATACTGCTATCAACAGCAAGGCTGTAATCACAAGTTCGGTTGCAAGACCTTCCCGTTTCGCTATTAATAATATTCCAAGTCATTTTAATTATATTACTACTATTTTTAATTTTTGAACTTAAGTAGTGAGATTTCGCCAAATAACAAACTTTTTTAAATAACTTAGAATAATTCTTTACATATAAATTATATTCCACAGTGTTAATATAAGGCCGTTCTTCATACAGTTCATAAAGCCGTTTTCTACTTTTATAAATACCAATGGTGGCCCAGTCACTGAAGGAAGTGTTGCTATTTACCGAAATTGACTTAGGAATGAATGTAGTATCAAATTGCAAGCAATACATTTTGAAAAAATCATTATAATGTTGATTAGGGTCATCATTAGTTGACAAAAGTTGGATTTTATTTGCAAGTTTAGTTTTAAATGTTTCCAAGCGATATTCAGACTTCGGGTTAACAGTGATATCTTTTTTCAATTTATTTTTCTTTATATTTGGTACAGTGATCAATTGTCCACAGTGATCAGAGTCTATTAAATTAATAATTTTTTTAGATGATGATCTTATTACTGATGATGAACGTCGATGGTGAATTCGATACTCGGTTAGTAGTGTACGGGGTCTTCTATGCGGGGCTTCCAATTCCGTCTGAGTCCACCTAATAATATGCTAAAGTAGGTTAGGGCTGTTATGGCAGAATCGTTATAGGCTCGCACCTTATTACAGCTTCATAAAAAACCTTTTAATACTCTTTTCAGACCAAAGAAGCAGTCCTGCAGCGATTGCTTCATAGACAATGCATTTTATTTACTGAAAGACATCTGAGGTGTGTGGAATCTGAAAGTTAAATACCTTCAGATTTCATAATCTTGCCTTTCTTTACATGCATGACTGCATATTTATCTACACCAAAACCAAATAGTTATACATTTAGTAAAGGTTTCAGTTACTTCTATTAATTTAATATAATGAAAATTATTGCAGGCAAATAGTTTCAAATCAACTATGAAAAGGAGGTGGGAAATTACCTGACCTTCCCTTCGCAAACGCTAAGCCTGAGCCCTTAAAAATAGTACAAATAGAATTCAAAGCTAAACAAATCCACAAGGAACTCAAACTGTCACCCTGACATATAAGTTGCTCATCTTTATTTACTCACTGTCACTTTGAGATTGTTGACATCCTAGATAGTAAAGAATCGTTCTCCATTGCTGCAGACATGCCTCCAAGAAAGAGCATAGAGTTGTGTCAATTTTATACAACTCCAACCCCCTCAGGAGCCACGTATGCGGCACAGAGTCATAGGCTTGTTCATAATCTATCCAATATGTCGCCAAATCTTTTCTGTTACGGCGAACTTGTTGGTTAACAGTCGTTATTTGCTATATGGGATGTTATTTTAACTACAATTTATAAATTGTTACCAGATAGGTGATCGATCTGTAATTTTTGGAGTCCATAGGGCTACCAGATTTATAGAGAAGATGAGGTACACCTGAGGTCATAAAAGTTGGAAGCGAACCTAATTCTAAGTATGATTGAAATTGAGATACCAAACAAACATGTGCGCTACGGAGCCACTTTAACCAAAAGTTATGCAGTCCGTCCGGTCCCGCTAATTTCCAGTTTTGTAACGAACATACTGCATAAGCTATATCTATGTTTGATATTAATATTGGCTCCATTGTATCAATTGACTCACATGATCGTTCAATACCTCTCATCCAATCACCCTCTGTGTAAGTGACAGACAGTGATGTCGCTACCTGGGAAACATGTGTCACTCACTAAATCAGACTGCTAGATGGGAGCAGCCTGCAATAAAAGCCACCTCTCGTTCCTTTGAAAAGTAAGATTCTCAGTGTATCGTATTCGGTTTGCCCATGCATAAACCGTTTGCTTCAGAAAAACCTTCAGAGATACATAATAATGAAGTTTGTCAATTTATAATAGCAAACGCACATTTTTTTTGTATTGTTCACAATCAATTTCGTTGAGGTCATTTTAGTTTTTGTTGAAATGTTTTGACCATTTTTATTTTTTATTATTATTTTAGTAAGTTTCAGTTATAAATAGTAGCTCCCCTATAAATATTATTGGCGATTTAAATGTTCGAGTGGTACTTTTCACAATAATTATGTATGAAAGTGACATTATATAATGTGCATATTAATATTTTCAGACACCCGGACGCACCTCTCAATAGCTGTTAACGATCCAAAACACACAGTTGATATAACAGCGGTTTATATCTTAGATCTAAAAGACAGAATACGCAATTCATTCATTCTGAGGCAAATATCTAATGATTTCTACACGACGGAACCGTTTATAGCACCAACAAAAAGATTTAAAATTGCCGTAAGTTTGTCATCATACAAGATTTTTTTTCTAAATGTTGATGATAACCCTTTTAAAAATTTCAAAATTCAAGAACAAAAGGAAAAAACTGTACTTTTCTGGTTCTACTATTTATCTTGAACATTATTTTTTCAGGTTGTAGCAAGAGACGTGAAAACACGGAAATATATTAAGCGTATAGCTAAACTTTCTATCACACCTCAAGAACCTCCTAAGAGTAAGTATTTTTTTTTAAGTGATAGGTGGCAAACGAGCAGACGGGTCATCTGATGGTATGGACGCCCACAGCTCAAGAGTCACAAGTGCGTTGCCGGCCTTTTAGGTAGGAGTACGCTCGCTTCTATAAGGTTTGAAGGTCGTGTCTGTCCGGAAATACGGTAGGCGACAATTTGTTCCATAGGCTGGTTGTGCGAGGCAAAAAGCTTCTGGAGGAGCGCACAGTGGTGGAGTGCCAATCATCCAGGTGATGGGGATGGATATTTAGTCACGTAGGATGATGACGGAAACCTGCGGCCGGTATAAGTCCGAACATTTCCTATGAACACTTCCACATGATACAAGCGATAGAGAATGCAGAGTGAAGCTACATCTCTATGCAATGCCAAGGTGTTAAATTTTTCAAAAACAAATTGTAACATTTGTCAAATTATTGTTTATATTTTTTTTTCGTATGAAACGTCTACGGGTCATCACCTTACAATAAACTTTTGGTTAGTTGGACATTCATAATCAATTTAGTATATTTTGTAATTATTTTGCATATTTCAGTTGTAACCAAACCCAAAGTACCAGCTGTAACTATTACAGAAGGTAAGAATATAGAAGTTACGTACGGACAAAAGGTTAAGTTAACCTGCAAGGTGTCAGCTTTCCCTGAGCCTAAAATCGAATGGTACAATGGGCACTCAAAATTATTAAAGTCTCAGGTGAGAATATAGCACTCTATAAATAACACCATAGTTTAGGATGAACGTACGAAGATATAAAATAACTAAATTCAGCTATAACAGAACCATTATTTTATTGTCTCGCAGTTTTTAAAAGTATGATAAAATCTCTACTTAATATTAAAATTATAAATGTGGATGTGCGATTGTGTGGTAAACTCCATGTCTTAACTGTTTAGAACGATCATAAGGAAACTTACTTACAATTTCTATGGGATACAGAAAATGACATACAGTCCACCTCGTATATAAAAAAGTCCCTTACTTTTCTTCGCTCGTCAGCACCTGCCAATTCTATGAAAGTTGTATGGGTAGATGTTTTAGGTTCAAAGACATCCACACAAAGATCACTGATATAAGAAAATAAATGAAGCCTAAATGTGATAAATTACTTCCAGAGTTCAGTGGTGGAACTTCCGTATGAGTACATTAGCTATTTAGAAATACAACGCGTCGTCAACGATGAAATATACACATGTCGTTCACAAAACAAAGAAGGAAATAATAGCGCTGCCATATACGTCATTGCTAAAGAACCTTTCGTCATTAAATCCGCTGTTAAAGGTAATTCTTTTTTTCTAAAAAAAAAAATCACTCAAGGGAGTGTCAGTGGCAGAGACAAATCAAACGCTTATACTTTGCCATCTAACATTTGGGACCACTTATGTAGTAGTAGACAAGCCTTTTGCCTTCAATCGGGCACACTGGATATATGTATACTATCTGATAGCTAATAGTCAGATCCCTTAAAGCGATGGGGTGGCCCTATTCTCCTCCACTTAGAACTACACGGCATAAAACCAAAATATGTGTATTGCAAGGAAGTTTCTTACTTCAGTTTTGGATGAGATAGGGATTTTGCTGCGCGAAAAAATGTGAGACTAAAACCATAAGAAAAACATATAACGAAAGTGCTATAGTCGTACACACAAGCGAATTGTGTATAATACTTTTCTCTTTCTCCCTCTTTCTTTCTGTTCTCTCATTCCTTCTCTTTCTGATATCCGAATCCGAAGGAACTTCTTTCCTGCCTGGTGTCCCATAATACCACTTCTTTTTTTTTTATTCATTTCCTTCTAACTAACTTCTATAATAATTAAACCAAATTAACTTTACATGCAATGCTTATTATGCTATCTTCCAACTAATTGTGAATTATAATTTAATATTTCTAATTATTTGTAGGTATCACAGAGATAGCATACGGGACAAAGGGTATACTGAGATGTGAAATAACTGCTCCAGTGCAAATGCATATTCGTTGGTATGTCATCAACGAGAAAGTCGGCGCTCGTCAGGAACTAGTAACATCTAACAAGTACGACATATCCGCGGATGGCACTGTGCTCACCATTAATAGCATGGACCTAGACATGGCACATACCTACCGTTGCGAGGCTTATTTAAATGAAAATGAAAGTATAAGATCGGTCCACAGCACAAAGGTCAACATTACTGGTCTTGGTAAGTAAATTTGATGATTAATGGTACACGATCCATTACCATAACATTATTTTTAATCTATTTCATAAAACGGAGGAGGTTTACAATTCGGTTGTATTTTTTTATGTTTATGACACCATAATTCCGTCATTTATGAATCCTTTCGTCCAGAGTCTGGTATCTTTATGTTATGCAATCTTATGAAAGCCAAATCAACAGAGGTAGCATGGGAGTTTTCGTTGTTGTTTTATTTACTATTTTAATATTATCACCATTTCAGAACCGCCTAAAGTGTCAGGCGATGATAACAGAAACGTGTTGAAGGGATCGCCTGTTGTTATTAAATGCCAGTAAGTTAAATATTTTTTCTTTTGACCCTTTATACGATATTATATATGCATAAAATCGTCGTAATCTCATCCATAAGGGGGAAAGGAGAGAGGGAGAATGAGTGGAGAGAAAAGAGAAGAAAAGGAGTTGGGCCTCCGGAAACCTAACTAATTTCGGGGAAATACAACGCAAGCGTTGCTTCACAACTGGTTTTCTGTGGGGCCGTGTTATCGCACCGGTTAAGCCGGCCTATTCGTTCTAAGCATGGCACTACCACTGTTTTCTCTCTCTCTACAAGTGAACTTTCATTATGTTATTATGAGAAATTAAGCTCTTTAAACCTAAACCTAAATAAGTTTTTTTTAAGTCTAAGACAATAAAGCTAATAATATATTAATGGTTTCCACGACGACACAATTGGACCCAACACGGTCCACGAAGACACATATGTTATATTTAAGTCAACCATCTGTAACATTACATAGTGGAAGAACAATAAATATTGCTCAATTAAGTAATTTTATATTTTATCACTCCCGTAGCGTAACCGGTGTGCCAAAACCGACAATAACTTGGTTATTTAAGGCCAATAATGCCTCTAAATACGTGTCGGTGCCGGGATCTCGGAACGTGATGCACATAGCCAGGGTCGAGGAGAATCACGCCGGCACTTACAAGTGTATAGCTCACAATTTCCTCGGAGACGAACAACATTTAACAACAATCAACGTTCAAAGTAAGTGTATTCCTCATGACAGCTAAAAAAAGAGTGCAATTTCTACATAATAAATTTAATAATTATTAAAAATAATTTAAATAAACTGTGTGGTACTCGGTGGAGTAGATTAGGGCCCTACCTCTTCCCGTGGGTGTCGTTAAAGTTCGTTATCTATCAGACTATACATATAATACAGTCATACAGTGCCGGAGGCCTGCCCTGAGTTGCAAAAGTGGAACTAAAATATATTTGGTAAAAGGTGGGCGTTTGAATGCCTATGCTAATAAATGAATGAATGAATAAATGAATTAATGAATGCCTTAATCGTCTATCTTTTCTACTAAGTATACAAAGTGTCACAGAATGAAATGATATGTTAGAAATTATTTTGTACTAAGAATTAAACATTTCACCTCTCATTTTTTTTAATATTAGTCAATTTCAGAAGTTCACTAGACCGTTAGATACACGAGTATAATATTTATGTATTTTCTTGTTTTGTTAGGACACATTTTAGTCATGCTGTCTTCTATGCGACGTTTTCTTTAATAGTTTCTTAATGAAGTGTTTTATTTTTAGTTTCGCCCAAGATAATGACAAGCCCATCGTCTGTTTACAAAAGCGTAGAAGGTAAAGATTCTATGCTGAGAATTCCTTGCACTGCAACTGGTCTTCCTGAACCAACCATCACATGGACTGTCGATGGCGTAGCGATATCTGAAAGTAAGTTTACAAAATAATAATATATATTATATATCCATATTCTAAACATATCAAAGAAATAATTATAATAATAGTATGTAAAATATAATAAAAAAGAAAACAAAAGAATTAGTCAGAGTTGTACCCGTTTATGTATTTGGTTGATCCTCCGTTGGTCAAGCTGTATTCCCCACTCCCCACACAATTTTTTTTTTCAATATATGTAAAAGGGCAACTTCCGCTCTAGGATTAATTTCTGTGTCACGGGGGATTAATGAACATTCAAACAACAGATACGAGAAACACAAAGTGTTGTCCCGTGCGGGGATCGAACCTACAACCGCTACGTCACTAGTTAAACCGCTTCGTCATCCGTGCAGTCATTGAATACAAAACAAAGTTAAGTGTGACGAGTCCCTCGTGATACAGGAATCATTCATAAAAAATAATAGTTTCGCAAAAGGGAAATGTGACCGTTGCTTGTTATGTATTCTAAAGCGGTTAAATGTTTTTTAGGTGTAAAGTATTCGACAAAGGATGGGAGTCTAGTGATTCGCGAGCCGAAGGTAAGCGACAGCCGCACGTACACTTGCGTGGCACGGAACGACGCTGGATCTACGCACGCTAACTTCGACGCTGTTATTCACCGTAAGTTACATTTTATAATATTGTATATAATACACTATTTCACAGTACTTATGACAAACCTTGTGTTGCTAACGTTATGTCGAAATGCAACTCTAATGTCACTCTTAATTAAGACGATATAAATGATATACAGATTGAAAACCGTCAGCGGCTATAGGCTATGATATATTTTTGGATTTTTGTGGTTGGTTGACCAACATGTCAAATACTTGATACTTACGGAATCGTTGAATTTACATGCGAGAGAGACTCAATAAACAAGTAATAATATTAATAGGGCGTGACAATGAAAAGTTAACCATACATACACAGGAACAATAAAAAATAACAACCGTGTAGCCCATCTCTTACTGTCGTAGAAGGTGACTAAAGGATTATTACCAGACGGTATATAAACAGCCAGTTCCCGGTAGACGGCAATAGCCTTCCCTCCCATTAAGTAAGTCGGGCTTATTTATAGTTGGTTTAATACACGCCTCCTTATGTTTGTCGATTGTAAAGATACTAGAGTAGAGGTTCCCAATCTTATTTTGTCTACTGCCTGCTACTTTGAGAATAAATTATTTTTTAGCACCCCCATTTTTTCACCTACTTAAAAACCACCATAACTTCAAATTAAATTAATTATTGTGAGGTCTATTAGCGGAGATTAAACATCCATTCTAACTGAACTACCCTGAGAGAAATATCGAAGCGAGTTAGTTTGAGCAATCTCTTAATTAATATTAGTTGATGTTCATAAGCTGTAGTCTAGAGTCGAGAGCTCAGTCGGTGTCTAAGAGTCCTCAAAGATGAAATTACAAATCCCCCCCTAAGCCTCTACACAACATCCTCATTTTTTTTCTGGGTCTCTTACCGCCCTCCTTTAGGCCTGCAGCGCCCACAGGGGGCGTTATCGCCCACTTTGGGAAAGGCTGTGAGAGCATAGCTTATTTTGCTTCGATATGAAGAGTCATTTGAATCGTCTTATTAATTTTAAAAATCGCCAAACCAATGAGTGCATAACTTAGTTATGCCCAACGAACATAAACTAAATTCAGTTTTCATTAACTCCCAGAAATGCCTGAAGTTGCTGGAGATGATTCTAAAACAATCAAAAGGGGAGATTCTGCTTTAATTAAATGCGAGTAAGTGTTAACAATTCATAATTTTCACTACCACACATAATATATGTATATTTTATTTCGAATAGTAGAAATCGCCTGGTAATCTTTAGTTTTTTTTAATCAATTATTTCGTTGCCCCATTTGAATGAATGAATTGATAATGAAATAAACAGTTTGCGTCAAATATAAGTAAGTATTATGTGTTATTATGTAGTCTATCACTAAATATGCTTATCATGCGGCGATTGTGCTACATGGTATATACTTTAACTATTTAGTTTCTGTAGACTTTCTACATATTACTTAAGTTTATGACACACTTTGTATAACAATTTTACCTGTCTTTACTTTTTCTACATATTAATTTAAGTATTCATAATTTCACATCAGAGAATTTAATTCACATATTATTAATTTCAGTGTTACCAAAGGTGTACCCAGACCGTCAATAACATGGTACTTTAAGAGTAAGAATTCATCAGAGTTTTTACTATTGACGGATGTTTTTGAATTGGGTATAAAGAAAGCTGACAAGGGCCACACCGGTACTTACAAGTGTGTAGCGCAGAATGAAATAGGGAGTCACGAACATCAAACAAAAGTTACTGTTCAATGTAAGAAATTTAATTTAGTTATTGATGCAATTCTTTGGATAGAGTTCTGGGGTATCCCAGCAACAGCCAATTTTTTTTTTTTAAAGACAACTCCTTCACTAGGATTTATTTCTGTGACGCGGGGGACTTTACAAACATTCAAATAACGGACACAAAGAACACCCAGACTCAGAACAACAATTTGAGGATTACACAAAGTGTTGTCCCGTTCGGGGGTCGAACCCACAACACTCGGCGCGGCAGCGTGGTGGCGAGGTGACCACTTATACCGCTACGCCATCTGTGCAGTCGAATTTGAATTACAAATATGAAAACCCTGACCTGCTTCAGCCATTCCTTACACTGCCCAATCCATCTATATAATCAATATCCTTTTATTTCCATTGCGTTCTCTTTTTCCTTTATCATTAAATATGCTCCTAATTACCCTATCTATAACTAGGCCGAGAGTAAAAATGGCCAGGCTTGCCCACTATTACCTTAGTGGCTAGAAATCCTAATAGTTAAAATGAAAGTGGTTAATACATCTCTACTTACCCGTGTACGTCATACAATTCTTTAGTGAGTATAATTTTAAATGTATTAATTTTATTATGGTTTTACAGTTGCACCTACCATACTTTCTGTCAGTTCAAAGACATTGACAGGCCTTGAAAGCGACGTAGCTTTACGAATCCCTTGCGAAACAGATGGAGAACCAAAACCCTCTATTACGTGGAATAAGAATGGTGATAACATTATTACAAGTAAGTCTTAATATGTCATTATATTTTCATTCGAACATGTGTATGAAAAAGGCTTTGTTTTCTGTATCAATTATCACCTTTTTACGCGTAAACCGATGAAGATGATGATAAGATAAGTGACAACATCCGCCCATGGACACTTCAAACTTAAGAGTCGTAAGGGGAAAGATGATAGGGTGAGTTGGACCTCCAGTACCCTCACGCACTCGGCAATATACTGCAAGCATTGTTGTTGTAACCGTTTTCTGTGAGGCCGTCGTATTACTGCGGTTAAGCCGGGCCCATTCGTGCCAAAGCATGGCTCTGTAACGGTCAAAAACGAAATTGATAAAGAACATACCATGGATATACTTTGTAAAATAAAACTTGATGGAAGTAATTTAACGTTGGTATCACAAAAATTATAATTTCAATAGTTTTGTGATGTAGATTCAGCATATAAATATAATTATTCCTATACCATTTCATACTATAATTGGTTTTCTTTACTTTCTGGTGTGTAAAATACCAGAAAGTATTATTTATGGCTATTCGAAGTACCAATTCATCAAATATTTTGATCGAAGTATTTTTACTTACCTATATTTCAGTGGTAGAGCCATGCTTAGGCACGAATGGGCCGGCTCGACCGGTACGATACCGCGGCTTCACAGAAAACCGGTTGTGAAGTAACGCTTGCGTTGCATTTCCCCGAATTGAGTGAGGTTTCCGGAGGCCCAATTCCCAATCCCCCCTTTTCTCTTCCCTCATCTCCTTTCTCATTTTTTCCGTCTCTTCATCCCTCCTCTCTTCTTTCCGCTCCCTGCATCCCCCATCCCTCATCACCCTCAAAGGCGGGCAGCGCACTTGCAACTCTTGAGTTGCAAGTGTCCGTGGACGGCGGTGTCACTTACCATCACGTGACCCGTCTGTTCGTCTGCCCCCCTATAGGTAAAAAAAAAAAAATTGTGTTAAAATTATTATATGTTATTATACTTGTTACAGATGCAAAATATATCGTGACTGATGCAGCGTTAGTAATAATAGGGCCAAACAGGAACGATTCCAACTCTTACACATGTGAAGCTAAGAACTACTTGGGTCTTGATCGTGCTACTTTCAAAGTTGAGGTTGAATGTGAGTACATACATACATTCAACTACGCCTAAATCTCCTAGAAGATACGCAGCGGCTTCTCCAACGCCCACTTTTTGCTAATCATAATTAAATTCCACTTTCTTAATTAGGGGCGAGCCTATTACCGAAATCCGGGCATTTAAAAACAATAACATTACAATAAAATGTAAAAAGAAAAACAATAACATTACAATAATTTTATGACTAAGTGTGTGCTTAAGAGTGCTGCTGTTATCAAAATAATGTCAGTTTTATATAACATCACTATCAGCTTTTTCGCATAACTTGAGATCGTCTAAGTAGACGTATAGGGTATATTATGAAACTATGCATAACGATTTATAAATGTTTATTTACATTATAAATACAGTTGGTTTGATTGTTGCACCAACCAATACTCATGAAATTTTTCAATAAATATAATTATCATGGTACAGAATAGTGCATTAAGAAAAAAAAAACACTGTACTTGAATAATACGTAAATTGAATAATAAATACATTAACGGGAGTGCATCCGCAAGCAAAAAAACTGTTTTGGTGTATTTTATGATTTTTTTATGATATAATTTTTTGATTATACTTTTTAGAACATAGTACATATAGATAGGAATTGTCTGTCGCCATTGGAAGCGGAATACGGGCAATGACCCCTATGCAAGTCAAAGGGGTAACAAAGCTTTTTTTTTAATTTTTGTTTTCTCTTTCTCTTTCGCTATTACACACGAACGATGCAGAAAGTACAGAGAGATAGTTTTCTAACGTTGCCGTCATGAACATAATATAGGGAGACATTATCTGGTTTTCCGCAATTAAAAGAATATAGATTATATTAGGTATTTATTTTGAAGTGTATTTTTTTCTACACTTCAAAATAAATATCTAATATAATATTTTTTTTTTGTTTTTTTTATATTTTTTATTGTATAAATTCAAGGATGTGTAGATATTTTATAATATTAGTAAACAAAATTGTTTTACTTCCAGCTAAGCTCGACGACTATGGACCTACGGAGACTGTGAACGTATTGTTGGGTACATCGCTGAGCCTTGAGTGTGGAGCAGATGATTCTTCACAATCGGTCATGTGGTTCTTGGTAAGTAACAGGTTTATTTCTATGATGGTTCATGTAGTTTTGTTAACGTGAATTAATTGTCCGTAAAAAGGGGCAGACTTAAATGTATGACTATATATGTACATACTGTCTAAGCTTAGTCGGTTTTACGACACTCCCGGGAAGAGAAGGAGCTGGCTCTTTTTTACTTCACCAAAACGGCAACAACTTAATTATTACCGTTAAATATTTATAATAAGCTGGTACTACCTAAAACTGTTACATAAAACTAATATAATGATGTGAGCTGACTGGCCTGTTGGTCTAGTGGCCAGGGACCCTGACAGCTGGTCTACAAATAGTTGTTCCGAGATCTTTGGGTCCGTTGTTTGTATGTTTGTAAGGTCAACTCGACACAGGAATACTTAAAAGTGCGTGAATTGTCTTTTAAAAAGTAAATAATATGAATGTAGTCTAAATTCTCGCAGAATCCAAAAAAAAATTAACAAAAATGTTTCAATTTTATTTTGTCAGGAGGGTGAAGACACGGGTTTTAAAGGTAACTACTACCATTTAAGAAATGTGGATGTGCGACTAGAGGGTAACTACACATGTCGCGTGAGTGACGTGAGTGGCGCCAGCACTAAAACGTACGAGGTGGTTGTGGGGTACTCCCCCGCCTTCGACGAGTCCGAACACGAACCGCTCTACGACTGGGGTGGTGCTGACACTGAAGGACTGGTCTGCGATGCTGAGGCAAAACCATTGCCACACGTAAGATAACAATTGATTACTGTTCAAAAATTTAATAAATAAAATAGTACATATTTGATATAACCACACAAAAAGGTTGCGCCCAAATTACTCTTGGACTTAACAGTTTTGATATACATTAGCTAACGACACGACATCATTCATGTAAAGGGTAAAAATATATAAGTACTTGTAAAAATAGGTCTAATAATTTTATCTAGTTGATATTAACCCAAAACACAAATTAAGATCGCAGTTCATTGGATTAATGATTCATAACTATAAATATTGGTAGAAAAGTAAACAATATTTTTATTGATATTATTAAAACTGGTAAATAATTACTTGAAAAAATTATCGGTTTACTGATAGAGGAAGTGATACTGAATTGTTTTTACTTTGCCTATTAATCCGAAAATGTATCTTGTGGACAGTACAATGTCCCGACGCAAACAACTTTTTTGCTAAACACACTGTATCCATCGTCGATAGTACATTGGGAAGAGAGTACGGTCAGACAACTGCTTCCTCAGCAAACCTTTATTTTGTACCTATAGATTTACATATATGGCGATATAATAATTTGTTGTGCTACCGTTACAAATGTGTAACGGTAGCAGGTAGTAGCGTATTCGTGCTACGTTATGGAATAACATTTCTAATTTAAATCTATATTGTCTTTATATATTTATAAACCATATATGTTTTATCTGTGTATGTAACAATATTTAAATTATGTTTAAAAAACCAATAATTATTTACGTTTTCCATTTATACTTTCTAAAATATCTAATCTTAACATTATCGAAGAACACCACAGACTACCCGAACCAAAAATCTGTGCAAAATTAGATTCGAAGTTAGCACGTGAGTGATAAGACCGCCAATGGTCATGCCTGTAACATCACATGTCTATATAACTTTTTCTTTATATGGTGTACATTAAAGAGACATACAATAATTGTAACGAAATATATATTACCAGTTTACATGGACTTATAACGGCAAAGTGCTGAAGGGTGCAGATTCGTCAAGACTAGCTGTGTCAGGCAACTGGGGAGCATACACCTGTAATGTGACAAATGTACACGGTTCTATACACAGGAGTTTTGAAGTTATATCGTCCCGTAAGTAACATGTATGCTTATCCACTTAGTATTAATCGAGGCGTACGAATCAACTACATCTTGATACTATATGATTCTTACGTAGAAGAGCCATGCTTAGGCGCGTATGGGCCAGCTCGACGGAGTATTAAGACCGAAAAAAGTCTTCTAAGTTCTAAGTCTCTTAAAGTCTGTAATGCTAATACAGAGAGATTGTGTGCTTACAAATGCTTGAGTAGGTCAGGGTCAAATACCTGTAATTCCTGTGGGCTAAGGGTAAGGTCCTCCCTTTCTATCTACCCTTTCCTCTCAATATACCCCAAATTTTCCTATCTTATTCCTAAAAGTGCCCGGTTGGCGGCAATAGGTTTGAGGCCTACTGCGTGATAGGGACTAAATTGTTATCATTGTTATCATTGATCAGAATGTTAGCGTAGTATCCCTTCGGGGACACAGGCTTGAATGTAAGTATGTATGTAGAAGAAGAGAATAATGACATTAATTTCAGAATCTCAACGAAGAAAAAGACATGATAAGGGCGGTTTTCACGGAACGTTTAATAGTTAAACCAAAAACGAGTATAAAATTTCATTTGTTTTTTTTTTTTCAGAATGTCTCATAAGCAGGAAACCTAAAAATATAAAACGAATGCCTCTTATATTAACTCCAACATCAACCTTCCCTACATTGAGCGCAACTACTAACTACTTAAAAGTCGAACCAGGAGAAACAATCAAATTCTCTTGCCCTAACGCTAAAGACAAAATAAATAAACTCCAGAAACTTCCTAACATAAACGAAACTGAGGCGATCTGCGATAAACAAGATATATTCACAGTAAACGGGAAACCTTTCAAAGTTTCAGAATTACAATGCACTGAAGAGAGCGATTTTATTGTCGATAATAAACACACTAAATGTTTATCCGAAACATCTGAATTAATACGAGTAGGTTTCCAAGTTCATGGCTTCCTAGAAACATATGAAGTATGCTTTGATATTTCTAAGAAGATACCACTTTTCACTCGTGCAGTTATGTCTAAAACGAACCAGGGTACTGGGACGACTTACAACTGGCATATGTACCCCGAAACTGTAAAGGATACGGATGAAAAGGCAGTATATACATGTGATAATGCACTTTCAAATAACTGCTACAGTAAGATGCAGTTGGTGAATGTCCGAGATTTTACGGACGGCCCCGCGCAGAAAAGCACTTTCATAGATCCTTTGAACGCCGTTCCATACTGGCGTCCCGGTGACACACAGGTAAGCGACAAGGGATAAAATCCCATTTAAGACCCAGAGATATATTTTATCCGTAATCTGAGAAATCATGCATAACTTATCTTCTAGACAAAACATACACATGTAGATGTTTCCCTGTGTAATTAGTATACATAGTATACATATACATAAACATATAATATATATTTACAAAGCATGTTAAACCATGTATATAGATATAGATATAATCCATTATGCAAGCCATGGAATATGCTTTAGAACACTTTAGTGAAAGCTAATGCTTGATTTCAGTCTCCATGGGTCAACATAGAAAATATGATCAGGTCCCGGCTCATCTTTTTCGAACAATTTATCGCTTGGTCCGGTACTCATGCGCTAGAAAAGAAGAATGGAGGATTTATCCCCCGTTATTTGTGGAAGGTAAGAAAGGTTATAACCTAATATAAAATACAAGACGTTTCAGTTCTCACTCTGCGTCCCCCCCATGTAGTTCTTGCAAGAAACAGCCAAAGCTACAGAAATGACTTCTAACATTAAAATTTTAAAACACTGTGGAGTTTATGTATTGCCAATATTCTAACTGACAGATATTGAGAGTCCTCTATAGGAAGGAGCTTGTCGACCTTTTATTGTTAATCAACAATATCTGATATTTTAATAACTAATTCTAGGTGCTCAGATTCGAGGAAGACCAGTCAATCGCTATAGTCTACGTGAATGGTCCATCGCCATCTGAAGAGGACATGTTATGCAAGAATATATGTCCTGAGAAGCAGAGCGTGCCGTGGTTCAATGAACTTAACGAGCACACGTACTGCTGCGAAGTTGATGATTTCCTTCAAGCATTTAATTTGCGCGGCACTACTATTGGAGGCAAGTATGATTTTATTTCCTACCGGTAATAAAAAAAGTTTTATGAAAATTGTGAAGTAACTTTCATACCTTATCATAGCTAAAGTTCTAAGAAGATTTTGATGATATTTGGAATGTACATTACAGTCTTATGTAATATTCCAAGGAGAGCATAGAACATAATGTTAGATTTTTTTAAGAGACATTGTACAGGTTAATTTTATGTTTTCTCCCTGTCATATTTTTACATGGCATAGAACATACACCATCATTCACTGTGTTTTCACAAATGATTCACCGTACAATGGTCCTTACAATATCTTTATACAAGTAAAAATATATAAGAATAAATAAAAAGACTAAAAGTATCAAAATCACTAACTCCAGCTTACTAATAATATTAATAATTATTAATAATACTAATATACTGATATTAAGACATTTTTAAACTTGGAACAAATTTTCAAATACCTAGTGTAATACCTCAATCAATGAAGACAAATCAATCGAATCCATATCTATTAATCATTAAAAAAACCTGCCTTGTTAGTACGTGTTCTTTGCTCATAATACGAGTATACTCTCATTCATTTATTTTCTATTACTTTTGTTATTGTAAAACTTATGTATATGTCGAATATTTTGACTCATTCTGTGAAATAATTAAGAATTTATATTTTCAGAACCAATGGAAGTGGCATTAGATAAGATAATGTCGAAGAAATACTAAGATGGAAATGATCGAAAACCTTCTATTAAGATGCTCTTACATACATCTTAAACATTCAACGACTGTCTTCGCCTATACACTATGGCTCCTCTTTTTACTTTTTGATCAAAAGCATACATTCTACAAAAATGTAATCAAATGTTGTTTTCTGTTTTTGAAAGAACTTTGCTGATTAAGTTTTTAAGTTATCTTTGGTTACCAAAATCAATATTATGTTGTGTAGGTACTAGTTACTGCCGGACTACACAGGGGCTTCCTATCTAGGGTACCTCCCCCTGCAGCCCCATAAGACCCGGTGACGGAGCACTGTGTGGTTTTATCGGTTCGAATCCGACATACCGTGTGACATACAGTGTTGACCCGTGGGGGTTACCACGTAAGAAAAGAGGTACTAGTTACTACGTTATAATTTATACCATGCTTATATACACTGTCTCGTGCTCAGTGTAGAAAGCGCTCGTCAGTCAGACAGTACCACAGAGTACCTGGTCAGTACTGCGTGAGCCATGATTGTGAGTAGATCTTACCTTGCATATTTGTAGTAGGTCGCCGAGCGTGTCAGTTTTCATATATAAGCAATGTATGTATGTTAAAAAAAATACAAGAAAAGTGTTTATGTTTACATTCGTATCATATATCATCACCAAGTTGTGCGAATTAGAGCTTACACATGCATAAGACAGAATAGTTCGTTCACTCCATGGATACAGAATAGAAGGATAAAACATTTAACATTATAGTCAAAGAAAATATAAATCCTGTACATTCGTTATTTAATTTATCCTAATACCTAAGTATGTTCTATGTATAAGTAATAAAATACTAAAACAACATTTTCTAGTTTTTATATCGTTTTGTACCATTCTAAACATAGGAAAATTGAAATAAAGATAAGAATGGGTTTAAGGAATAACGAGAGGAGATCAAGGCCACACATTTGTAACTTGAAATGGTGTTTGCCAGGAAGTCCAGCTCCAGCGTATAGGCCAAGTACTCTCCCGACCCTCAAAAGACACACCAGACGCCAGAGCGCGAGAAACGATCTCCAGGTACTGGCCTCTGGCAACGAGTAGGCTTGCCCGTTCCACGCGCGCCTCTTAAATTAAATTGAGAGGGGGGGTGAGGCCCCCGCACTTCACGGTGTGGCCGTCTCTGGCAAAGCCTAGGTCTGCAGAGGTTCCTAAAACATTGTTCCTAGGGTATTCCCAGGTACCTTGCAATCGACCCAGTTGTGACGGAACACCGTGTAGTTTTAGTCGGTTCATGTCCAACATAGCACTCCACCGTCAGCGCAAAAAAAAAAAGAAATCCAGCTCTATATCTAATAATACTGTTTCGAACTTAATATTGTAAATCGTAAGAAAAATAATCAATCATTAAGTATACTAACTGCTAGATTATTAGCTTTGGCACACTATAAAGCTCTTAAAAATTTTATATACAAAGACGTTTCTATTAAGTTTTTCTTTATAAGTAGCAACAACCATTTTTGCACGCTTTATATTAACTTTACTTGTATGTTGGTTTGTTTGTTTGTATGTTTGTAACCGATTCCTAGGGTGCTATTTTGACCCACTTTAAACAGCCAAATTTCATTCAATTTCTTAGATTGATCGAGAACCGATGACAATACACTAATTTGATAAGATTATTCTATTATTCAAACTGCAAAAAAAAAAAAAAAACACGTAATCAAAAAGTAGAAAATAAATAATAGTTAAAAAAACTAAAAACACACTTTATATAGAAAACCAAACTAAAAATACAAAATAAATTTTAATAAATTTGAATTAAAAGTAGTTTTTTTTTTTATATATATAAATTAATAATAGTGTAAGTGTGTGTGTGTGTGTGTAGTGTAATAAAACATTTTTTTTATTTACACTATTATTAATTTCTATATATTTAAAAAAAAATACACTATTCCTAATTCAAATTTATTAAAATTTATTTTCTATTTTTTAGTATGGTTTTATCTATCAAGCGTGTTTTTTAGTTTTATTAACTATTATTTTTTTAATTTGAACATTTTATGATCTAGTTATTGGTTGTATTTTACAATGTACTTTAAAGAGAATAATAGTAAGTATAACTAAATACACTAACATAAAACTAATTGTTACCCACTAGTTTTAAAAATCTCTACAGCGGATGTGCCCGTAAAACATAGAAATGTATTGAATCCTACTTTAGGAAGTAAGAAACTAACTAGGCTTTAGTAGCTAAGTGAAAGGGCTTGTAAGTTATCTTGTCAGACTATGGGCAAAACGGGCTATTTCCATTTTACATTTTTTTTATTTCTACATTTTAGCATTATTTGTCTAAGCTCTTGATTTTCTCACTCTCATTAATAAGGACGTAATTATTACACAAATCATTGACTTGATAAAAGAAATTGTTTGAACTAAATATACATAGAAATAAATATTTTTATAAAAGAAACCTTTGTTTTGCAGTCTACTCCAATCGGATTGATAATAAATAAATTCTGATAAGTTTTAGGTTTTCAGTCGAATTAAGATGATCATTATAGTAAATAAAGTAACTTTAAAACAGCCACACTGAAATTTTTGTAGTTGCAGCAGTTATCTGTGGAATTGAATGAAGTAATTCTTAGACTATATAGTTATCTGTGTATTTAATTGAACTATTGAAAAATTTGTTTGTGTTGTTATTCACACGGGGATACTTTAATATTGAGAAATATAAATTAAAAATGATTTATTAATATGTCTCAAACAAATCTTTCTCCATATTTACTACAAGAGCTTGCAGATATTACAGACGGCATAAATTATCCCATACAAAATGTTCAGCGTATAAAGGTTAGTAGTTATGTTCACTTTCTTTGGCCTTTGTTCAAAACATTTGGTTAGCAAATTATCTAAATTTAAATGTTTATTGTTAGCTGATAATCAATTTTCTGTTGTAAACATGTAATCATGTATTCATAGTTGGTATGATAGATAATTTAGATTTTAAGTTTCCATAAAGAAAATCCAGTGCTCTAATAAGAATCTTCGTTGCCTCATTATTATATTAATATGCTGTCAATTTAATATGTTACATAATTGTTATAACAGCGAGCATTATAATGATAACCACCCAAGTGTCTGGTAATCATTTTAATTAACACACCTCATGGTCATATGATCTTCAGTCAACACTTCTCGACATTCAAGTTTTTGCATGAATTCTATACTTCATATATCTTTTTTCCAAGCATCAAAATATCCATCGAATATTATTGAATTGCATACAAAATCCTAATTAGATTTTGTATGCTTATAAATTAGTTTTCATTTGGTAATCTTTATATGAATGTAAACTTGATTTGGGTCTTGTGTCTATAAATATAAAGATATACTAACCATTTGGTGAATGGACATAAACATGGGTAGTATTTAATATTTCAATGACTGAGCATATAATGTTATTGCTAAATCAGATATTTTTGTGATTATAGATTTCATTTTTATTTAACTGTAAAATATACTTACTTGTGGCGTGTTTGCTGCAGTTATAAAAATAATACACAAAACATTTTAGTATACAAAATATAATACAATGAATAGAAGTGTCGCACTAATTACCATCTTATAGTCTTACATAACATGTTAGAAAATTTTACTTGACATAATTTGCCAAACCAGATGTGTTTAATGTTTAATTTAGTTTATAATGATTGTTCTCCTTTTGGTTATAAACATTTTGTATTTGGATAATGAAAACTAATTATTGATATGTAATTGTTTTCAGTATACATGTTTCGATGTTTCAAAGTCGTTAATAGCATTTGGTGCAACTAGCGGTGGTATATACATCTTCAACAGGGATCCTTGTGAGTTCATGCAGTTAATACCTAATAAGGTTAGTTAAACATTAGATTGCCCAACAGTATAGACTAGACTAATTAGGACAGGAATTGAATAACATACAACTATCTTCCACTCACAGCTTCACCCGGATAGAATTTCTATTAAAAGGAGCCTATATTCTTTCCATGGGTTTCAAGTATCCCATATCAAAATCTTTTCAGCATTGTTGCAATAAATATAGTATATTATACTATATAACAAAATAGGAAAAAGTATTTATCTAGCTAAGATAAATCTAAAAAAGTTATTATCTTCTACTTTTACAGTTGTACAGAGACAAGTAACAGTCTAGCATAAATTAACATTGGGTTCAGAATTTTGTAGGCTGTAATTAAGACAAACTCATACTTGAAATGAAAGCAAAGGATAGATTTATATGTATGTTATATTTTTCAATATAACCCCTTGAAGTAACATGTTATTACGATTTCTCATTCTAATGGCTTTCAAAGGCCGCCTTCATCTCACTGACATTTGAAAATCTTCTTCACCGTAACTCTTTTTCTAATTTTAAAAATTGAAGAAGTCACTGGAAGCCAGGAATGTAGGGTGGGTGGTCAATTTCTGTGAATCAGGTCTTGCAAAAACAACACTCACAGTGTCAACTTGCCATGTCATGTGTTTTCTGTAAGACTGCATTGCGTGCCTGCATCAGTAAACTAGAGCAATCAATCAATAAAATTCCCTCACTTTCTCAAAAAATGTAGCACTTGAATTTCTTTGGTGGCTTTTCTCCCTTCTTATTCATTATATTGACTGTTGCTTGCTTGAATTTGGGATCACACTGGCAAATCCAGGTTTCATCCTCAGTCACAATGCGGTTACAAATGTCATCTAAACCGGATTGACACTACTCCAAAAACATCCTTACAGCTTTCCAGTTGTCGCTGTTTATCGAATGGTGTGAGCATTCTTAACGATCACTAATTTTGAACTGGACTATTTTAGCTATTTGCCGCAATTGACTTCTTCGATCAGCTATTGCCTATTCCTCGACTTTTTGAACATTTTCTCCGGTCACTACCGCTTCTGTTTTGCCCGAGCGGGAGTTGTCTTTACAGGTTTCTCTTCCTGTTGAAACAGCCGAGCCAATTTTTTTACCATCGTGTATGAAAGTGCAGAATCCTGGAGAACCGATGACATCTGTTTTCCTTTAACACGCTTTTAGTAGCTTCATACGTTTGTATCTTAGTATGTAATGGAAACTTTGAACATGATTTTGACCTCCTTTAAAAACGTCCGATTAACACGAAATTTGGTATACTTATCAAGGACCGATGACAAATCAATATTTTAAAGAATTAGACCCGTTATCCTTACTAGGATAATCAGAATCAGCTATTTTTTGTTTTTCTAAAACTGGTAGTGTCTTTGCGCTAAAGCCAAGAAGGGAAACTACCAGGCGCGCCTATTTCTCGGAGAAGTTACCGACGATAAGATGATAAAAAAAAAGAAAATAAGAATAGAGTAAATAAGAAAAAAAAAAAATTTGTAAAAAAGAAAAAAAAATATTAATAATTTATATTTTATATATCAAATTGTAAGATTTTCAAGTCCAGGGATGAAGTGATAATTAACCAAATATAAAATTGTGCTATTTATACTAATAAAGAGTCGCACAATCAATGACATAGGCAACGATATGATGAGTGATCGCTAAGTACGTTAGGCCTATATCAACTCGCTTTGTATGTCGGCAGTAATCACCATATTCTTTAATTTTATCGTACAAAAAACTGGTCTACTAAAAGAGATTCAAAGCAGGGGTATAAAGAGTAGATAAGTTTTGCTAGTCTAGCAACCCTTATCGTTACTATTCGGCGGACTTATTTACCAGGGTTGATAAAAAGTACTTAAAATTTATGTTTCACAGAATGGAGCAATCACACGCTTAGTCATATCTCCAGATGAGAAACACATTGGATTCGCAAATGGCCGAGGGTTGGTCACTGTCGCTGGATGTAACCAATCGCTCAGCAGCCAGTCTACAGTTACGTCTAAAGAGCACCAGGGCAATGAGATCACAGCAATGATTTGGAGTGCTAGCCGTATGCTGTTTACTGGCGACGACGTTGGAAAGATATCAGTTATGCAACCACAAAATTTTATCGTAAGTTATTAATGTTATATTATACTAGTCGTTCGCGCAGATTCACCCCTTTGCTAACTGCTCCGCTCCTAAGGGTCGCAGCGTGATGTTTTTTTGCCTAATAAATTTATCAAATACAAGAGGAAATCAAAATAAATTTAATTCTAATACTATATAATATATACCTTCGGCACTGTCTCTGTCCCCATACATATTTCGAAGTTAGAAAAAATTTGAATTAGTGGCATGACCTAGATATTCTCAAGAGCTTTCTCGCAGATAGAAAACAGTGTGTTAAGCTGGAAAACCATCTGAGTAACGAATAATCTGTCACGTTTGGAGTCTCATTAGGTAGTGTTCTCGGACCGACTCTTTTCCTAATATACGCGAATGAGCTGTGTCAGTTATCCCTACCTAACTACAAAATAATAACTTATGCAGGTGACACAGTTCTTATAATTAACGGTAGCAACTGGCTCGATGTTTGTATCAATGCTGAACTGGCTTTAAAGTCTGTTTTTTTTTTATGATTTATTATTATACAGACGAACAGACGGGTCACCTGATGGTAAGTGACAACCGCCGTCTATGGACACCTGCAACTAGAGAGTCGTGAGTGCACTGTTCGCCTTTGAGGGTGAAGAGGGATGAGGGTATGCGGGGAGGGGAAAACGACGGGGATGAGGAGATGGGAAAAGGGGTCAGGGGAGAGGAATAAGGAGATTGTCGGAGTTGGGTCTCCGGAAACCTCACTAATTTCGGGGAAATGCAACGCAAGTGTTGCTTCACAGCCGGTTTTCTGTGAGGCCGTGCTAACGCACCGGTGAAGCCGGCCCCTTCGTGCCTAAGTATGGCTCTACCATTGTTATGTATATGATGTACATCAACATCCCACTATTTTCCACTTACTCATATTTATAAGTTCGATACATCGAATATAGCACTGTCAAGAGAATCGGTGTATATATATACATTAATGAATAGGAAGTTTTTTTTGGTTTTATTGTTTGTATTGCTTACGTTGCATTTCCCCGAAACGAGTGAGGTTTCCTTAGGCCCAACTCCTCAACTTGACTCTTTTATATGCGGCTTATAATAATACAAATTTAAATAAACTGTTAAAACAAATATTGGTACAAGTTTACTTTGATAACTTTCGATATGGTGTTTTCCACTTGTGCACACACAAGTGATAATAATTCCGGTTTTAAATGTTTAACATAAGAGGAATACTTATTTGTTTGAGTGTCGGATAATTAATTTGCGTAATGTATGTATATTCAAGTGTGAACGTTAGTCGCTGTATCAAGGCCAAAATTTTTAACTGTTTACTAGAAGTTTGCCAAACAGCAGTGTTTTGGTGTTGTACGTTACCCTTTTTTTTTTTTTTTTTTCTCCGTGCGGAAGTCCCCTCGGATACCACTGGTGGCATGTCGGACTCGAACCGACTAAAACCGCACGCCATCTTGGGTACTAGATGCCGGGGAACCAGGTACACCCTAGAAAGGAAAACCCTGGAACCCCGACGTACCTCGGGCCACCTACGGTTTGTAGACGGCCCCCTCCAGTGTGGGAACCCCAATGTTCCCGTAACTTCCCCCAAGGGCGCGCACGCTCCGCAGCGTCCGCTCCGCCACCCAAGCCTGCTTCTGCTAGGGTGACAGATGGCCTCATATGTCACCCCCAGGCCTGCGCTTATGGAGGACGGAGATCATTCTCCGATCTCCGGCGCCTGAGTCGCCTGTGGTACCTGGCCCGTTCCCGGGCCTGGCGGGCCGGAAGAGTTCTGAACCTCTCCCGATCCCGCTCCGCCGTCTCCTTGGCAAGCATAATTTGCTCGCAGAAAGAGACGGCGGAGTTCCACGCGTTCTCGCTCCGCAACATGGCCGCAATCATGTTACCGAGCGAGAGAACCACCACCCCGATGGCCGCCACGAGATCACGCCTCGGCTCCTCCCACGCCGGACATTCTGCCAGCGTGTGGAGCGCCGTGTCCACGGTCTGGCCATCGCAATGATGGCACTCAGGCGTTGGCTCCTTGCGGATCAGACACAGGTGATCTCCGAAACATCCCTTTCCAGTGATCACCTGCGTCAGCCGGTATGAGAGGGTCCCATGACGCCTCTCGAGCCAATCCTCCATAACGGGTCTTACCGCCGTAATAACAGCGTGCCCAGCGCTCGGTTGCCTAAGTCGTTCCCTCCATTCCTCCACGAGGACCTGGCGGAGTTGGGATTTCTGATCGTCGATTTCACGCAGTTCAGGACTTCTACCCAACTCCCGCGCCTCCTTGCGCCACTGGTAGAGAGCCGCAAGGGCTTTCGCCTCCAGGTCCCATGGTGGAGTTCCGGCCAGGAGACTCGCCGCCTCAAAGGAGATCGTGCGGTACCCCCTTATGATCCTGATAGCCAGCACTCGTTGCGGTCTTCGCAATAGCGCGATATTGCTGGCCTTCAGGATCTCTGCCCATATTGGGGCCCCATAAAGGGCCATGGATCGCACAACCCCCTCATATAGTCTCCTGCAGGAGTCATCGGGCCCCCTCATGTTTGGCAACAACCGTGCTAATGCACGCGCTGCGCCAACCAACTTGGGGACCAGGCTTCGGAAGTGATATCCGAAGTCCCATCGGCCGTCGAGTACGAGCCCCAAATACCTCATAGAGGGCTCGATGCCGATGCGAGTGCCTCCTACTATGAGGCTGAGTCCTTCAGGCGGCTTATTCCGAGGCCCGTGAAAGAACAACGCCTCGGATTTGTGCAGAGCCACCTCAAGACCCAACCGCCGGATTCTCTCAACGACTTGGGCAACCCCGGCCGTGGCCCTCAGGGTTGCCTCACGGTGCGTCCCGCCACATGCCGTCACAAGCGTGTCATCCGCATAGCACGTGACGGCGATACCATCTAAGAATGCACCGCGAAGCACCCAGTCGTAGCCAATGTTCCACAGGAGTGGCCCTAGGACCGACCCCTGCGGGACACCGCACGACATTTCACGCCGACCGAGACCGGCCCTACTTGGGTAGATGACGGCTCTCTCCGACAGATATGCCCCGACTATGCGGCAGAGGTAAGGAGGCACTCGATGATACACTAGTGCCTCCCTGATGCAACTCCAGGGCAAAGTGTTGAACGCGTTGGCGATGTCTAAAGACACCGCCAACACCACTTCACCCTGGGAAACTGCTTCCTCTGCCAGGGCTCTCACGCGCATGATCGCATCTATGGTGGAGCGCCCCTGACGGAAACCGTACTGGTTGTCCGCCAGATCCGGCCCTACCCTGTAGAGATGCTTGACGAGGCGCCATGCAATCACTCTTTCAAAGAGCTTGCACACCTCGTCAAGCAACACTATGGGCCGGTAGGCGGATGGTGAGTCCGCCGGGCGCCCCTCCTTTCGGATGAGGACCAGTTTCCCCGTCTTCCACAATTTCGGAAACTGGCCCTGCTCGAGACATGCGCTGAACAACCCTCTCAGTCGGGGCTCGAGAGCCGGCGTCTCATCATCTAGAGCCAGGACCCACGCTCGGCCTGGAATGCCATCGGGTCCTGGGGCGGTGCTTTTAGCTTTCAGCCGTTGCACCGCCAGCGCTAGTTCTGCCCGAGTGACCTCAGGCACGTCGTCATCATCCACGTTAGGCACCTCAGGTGTCGTAGGCGGAGCCATCGGTGGTGGGGTGTGTTCCACCAACCGTGATGGGAACAGGGCGCCGACGACCCCCTCAAGCAGGTCTGGCTGAAGACACCGGGTCAACGGCGGGGCCCACGGGCGCATCTTGCCTCTAACCATACGGTAAGGGCGCCCCCATGGATCCCGCTCCAGTGTCTCCAGCAACTCGCAGCGGGCCTCACTCTTGGCCCGCTTTATCGCTGCCTGAAGGGTTCTCTTGGCACCCCTGTATTCCACCAGCAGCTCCGCCTCTCGGGTGACCGCGTCCGCAGGACGGCGACGCCTCCTGCGGAACCGGGACCACCGGCGGCGTGCGGTCACGCAGGCCTGTCGCAGCCCTGCAATCTCCGGCGACCACCAGTAGACCCGGCGCCTCGCTGTATTGGGCTTAGCCCTAGGCATCGCCGCATCACAGACACGAGTCATAGCCTCCCGGAACCATTGTGCCTCGGCACCCACATCAACAGGCCCATCCAGCGCAGGGGCCCAGGCCTGTACGATGGCGGCTTCCAGGAGGAGCTCCCGATTTAAACGCTTGAGCGCCCAACGTGGCTCAGGTGGAGCCGGTATGGCCGGCACGCCATTCGTGGGAGCGGAGACTTCAAACCGAATGTATCGGTGATCCGAACCAGTCTCCTCCCCCACCACGACGCGCCAGTCTTGAACACGGCGTGCCAGCGAAGGGCACGCGAACGAGATGTCCACGATTGAACTGCCCCTCGCCGTCACGAACGTGGGTACGGCCCTCTGATTTAGGAGAACTAGACCGAGTCTTTCGGCCCAGTTCTCCAGAGCTCTGCCCCTCTGGTTCGTGCGCCGAGAACCCCAAGCCTCTGACCAGGCGTTGAAGTCCCCGACCACAAGAACCGGGTGAGGACGACAGGCGTCGACGACGACGGCCAACTGAGCGAGCCATTGCTCATACTCGGTTATGTCTCGGTTTGGCGTGAAATAAACGGCCACGACCGATATATCCCCAACTACCGCCGCTATGCAACCCCGTTCTCTTGCAACCACGGCAAAAGGAGGGGTGCCGGCGGCGGTGCCGTGTACCAGTGCCGCCGAGCCATCCAAGTCGGTCTCCCAGGCTGGCCCGAGAAACCGGTGGGTGTATGGCTCGGCGACAGCGGCAATGTTAATGGACCACTGTGCCATACTCTGGAGCAGAAGATCCTGAGCGGCGGCACCGTGGCCCACGTTCGCCTGCAGGATGCGAAGATGGGAATCCATTATTGAATTTCCATCTCCCCGTTCCGCCGCGAACCTTGCCGCTCTAGAGCGGCATCATCCATCGCCGGTTTGGGGACAGAAGGCCGGCCTCCCGGCTTCGGTCTCGATCCGGCGCAGGTCTTACTGCCAACCCGGTGGTTGGCAGGCTTGCCCTCCGCTGTGCATCTGAAGCATTGCACCGAAGCATTGCAAGCCCCCGCCTTGTGACCGGGCTGGCCACAGCGGAAACAGAGGTCACCTATGGTGACCTCTGCCGTACACTGGACGCCTACATGCCCCACCGACAGGCACCGGAAGCACCTTGCCGGCCGGGCCTGCAGGAGTCGTGCCTGCGCCCTCAGAAAACACCCAACCAGGAGGGTACGTCCATCAGCGACCTTTTGGGCCGCTGCGATGGGGCAGCTGACAACCGCTGCCCCCTGTCCAAAGGGCCCGAAGCGTATAGCCCCGGCCTTCACGTTGTCCAGAGGGCAACCCCCGACCTCCATCACGGCGAGCCTGAGCTCATCTGCCGTGACAGAGTCGTCCAAGCCCGTGATGCGCAAATCAGCGCATTTTATGGGCCTGGACACTCGAACGTCAGCTGCGTCCAGTGAGTCCCTTATCTTGGCCGCTAGGGCGTCAGCTTTGGGGCCACTGGTAGCACCGGGGATTTCGAGGAGCCGGGCTCCCGTTCGGGTGTTTTTGCACCGAACGCCCGGTATCTCTAGGGCCTTGAGGTCGACTTTGGCCTTAACTTTCGCCAAAACCTCGGCGTACCCCAAGCCCCTCTCCGCCGCCTCTGCCGTCAGAGTGACTACGACTGCCGCTGAGCGAGGTGTGCGGAGTTTCCTCGGTGCTCCCGTCGCAGCGCCGGCTGCCTTTTTAGCCTTTTTGGCCACTTTATTGGCGGCCTTCCGCTTCTTTTTCTTATCCCCGACTGCCGTCCAGCCCCCTTCTAAAGGGCGCTGTACGGTATCAGCCGGGGCTGGGGCTGAACTTAGATCTTGGGTTGGGTTTGTTTTCTCCTTTCCCTTACCCTGGGTGACCTTCCGAGGTGTTTTTGCCGCTGGTCCGACCACGCTAGCTGCTGGCTGGGCTGCTGAGCCCGCTTTAGCAGCGGCTGCGTACGTTGCTCTTGGCGGAGCCAGAGGTGGACGATAATGAGCGCTCTGTACTGCAGTGATGCGCTTCATTAATCGCTCCTCCATTTCCGCCATGAGCCGGACTACATCCGGCTCCGCCCGGCAGGGCGATACCACTGGAGTCGACGACGCCAATGTGGCGCCAGCGTTGGTTGGAGCGGAGCCCAGCGCCCTCTTTTTTGCTTCCGCGAGCTCTGCTTCGAGGCGGGCTTTCTCCCTTTCGTGGGCCCTACTTTCAGCCACTAGGAGTTTTCCCGCCTCGACAATGTTTCGCACAACCGTCAACAAGATGTTTTGTTCAGGACCCCCGAGTTTTGTACTTGTCTGAAGTAAGCAATCGGCTGCGCCGATTGCCTCCTCGATCTGCTCCACGGGGTTCCCCACTCTGATGCGTAGCTCTTCCAGCGTTGAGTCACCGCACCTCGTGTCAGAGGTGCTCGTCTTATCAGACTCAACCTTTTCAAGGAGGGCCTTGAGCAAGAGCTCCTCCTTGGCCTTCTTTGCTGTCTTTGTCTTAGGAGGGCGGCCTACGCTACGAGTACGGGCCCCTCGACGATTTGTACCCCTCGTAGATTTCGTGCCCTCGTCACTTGAAGCAGTGCTTATGTCCACTGGGAGGGGCTGGGGCCTCTTTCGATTTTGCGAGCCTCGTTGATACCGATCTGCAGCTGACACTATCGGGGTGCTCGCACCACTCATTTCTGAGGCAGTGTCAGTATCTGATACTGCCCCACGTCTATCCGCGTCCTTCGCGATATTTTCGTCACCGGATTTACCGCTCGGCAACGGGCGGGTTTGGCAGTGGTTGCTCCCCCCAGAATACGACTGGGAGCTGCCGGAGCCGTTTGGCTCCGGGAGGGACTCCCCAGGCGCAGTGCGTCTGGGACCCTCCTGGGTAGGTTTTTCCTTTTGTTTACCCATGCCATAGTTTTGAGTTTAATGTACTCCGACAACAGGACGCCCTCGGCACTGGACTCCCTCCAGCGACTCAGCTCATTGCCGGGCGTCAAAGCGTGGGCTTGGAGTTTTTTTTTATAGAGGTTTACGTCCTCGCGGCTTCGAAGAGCCACCGGTCCTGTCCGTTCAGGATTACGGCTGGGCCGGACGGAGTCTGCACCAGACCGGATCCGTCCGCCCCGAGGTTTTTTATAGAGGTTTCCTTCCTCGTAGCCCACGTAGAGCCGTCGTTCCTGACTGCTATCAGTCAGGCTTACGACTTGGTCGGACGGTGGTCTGCACCAGACCAATGTCCACAACCTCTGGTCAGAGCCAGCGGTGATGGACCCGTCCGCCCCCTGATACTCTCCACTGTGCCCTCCGCTAAACGGAGGGACACGCAGAAAGCTTCCAAACAACCCTCAGGAGGGCTGTTCCCGCCTCGGCCGGACTTGGCCGTAGGCGGCAGCGTCTCTCCTAGTTAACGGGAGAGGCGCTGCCGTCTTCGTTCCCCAGGGTGCACCACGTGGAGGTTCCGGACCTCGCACCCCTGTTGTACGTTACCCTAAATTAGTACAAAATAAGAATGTCCATTTGGTTTGACTCCTAATGGGTCAAGGAATTCAGTCTTGTAAAGTGTTCATTGTGAACCGACAAAAAACACCACACCTAACTTAATTGAGATTGTTGTGCAAGTTCCAAAAGTTAACCGTTGAGCTGCGGTCCGCCAGGAATGATCACCTCGCTTGGCCGGACGATTCTCCATTCGTGTTTTGGTGAATTAAAAACCTTTCCTTCCGTACAATCCCGCGATGCCTCTCGCTTGAGATCATTTTAGGATGGGGTGTATTTTACGCACAGGTGAATGACACATGACTATCGCTACATACTACATACATTACATTCACTCATCTACATCCCCGAATAGGTAGGCAGATGCGTTGCAAGTGCCCAGTTTTTGCATGGTAAACCTTTTGCCGTCCACCGGGCTCTGTATGACTGTACACATACTGTCTGATAGACAACAGTACTATCCCTTCGTCGCCTTTTACGACATAGACTATTGTACTCTATCGAAAACTACACCTGGAGGTACTAGCGCTACATCTCAGTCAGTGTGTTATAGCTGTCTGAGTAGCAAAAATAAAATGGTTGTTTTCAAAAACTAACCAGTCTGAAAAGCGCCTTTAGCTACTTGACTCTCAACCTAGAATATAGGTGTTAAATAAATTTTACCTTTTCTTTCCCTCTATTCATAGGGTGAAATTAATACACACGGAAAACCCATCAATAAACCCAACCTCATCCTATACCTAGATACTTTATACTCTAATGTATTGTCAATAGGGGAGTTTCATCTATAAAAATTAAATTATGAAAGTGTATTATAAATAGAGTTTTTACCATAAGAAAACCTAAATACTATTTTGTTATAAAATCACAAGATTTATTTTTATTTGTGAAATTGATCCTTGTTTTATTACCGTATGTATATCACGTGACCGAAAACGTCAACACTATTTTCGTCTCGTGGGTGACGTCACTATAGCATAAACAATTTTTGGTTTGTAAACAACAGTGAACAATTTAAATATCTTTATATTGTGAATTTGTGGCTATAAATTATAGTTAGTTGTAATTTCGTTTTTAGTATATATATAATTATATAATCGTATTTATTTTACGTGCTTAAAAGAGAGTGTGACTGTATTATTTCCATATCTATTAGTTTTGTTTGAGATTTCATAAATCATTGATTGAGATTTCATGTATCACTTTTATTTGTTTTAGTTGTGTTTAGTTTCTAGAATTGAATATATCCTTATTATTTTTTACTTTAATTGTTTTAGGTTGCTCCCTTATTGTTTTATAATATCCAATTGTTCTATATTTGATGTCTCTTTCATAAGCAACTCTTCAGAAACTTACTTAAATCCATCTCGAAACTCAAAACAAGTCTGTCGAGGGACAAAAAAGTTACCAAAGCAACTTAATTTTTGCGTTTTGTTTCTAAATTTGGATGGTTTGGTTTGGAAGTATTAAATCCATTTATTAGATTTTAACTTTCAGTCACTTATATCTCTCAGACTTCTCTGGAACATACCTTCTTTTAGAATACGCGTATAGCACTCTATTTATTTGCTAAGTAGTAAAGTTTTATGTATCAATAAATATATATTTTTTTAATTCCAGGCTAAAACTATGTTCCAGAGCTCGTCACTGACTATTATGAGCTTAGATTCTCGAATATGTCAATTAGACATGAAATCTAGCATGCTGCTCGTGTCAACACTCACGCGATGTTACATCTGTGATACCTCCAGAGAACAATACAGACAGATCGGACAGAAGTTCCGCGACGGCGAATATGGAGCTTGTTTCGTTAATAAAGAAAAAAATATTGAACAAACCACAGAAAACGACGCACAAGACTTCACCGAGGTTCGAAGATATAACATAGTAGGAGACGAGTCTGGTTTCGCGGTCAGTAAGGAAGTTGAAAATACTCTTATATTATGCGCGAGACCCTCGTCCAGAGTTTGGGAAGCCACCATAGATGGAACAGTTGTAAGAACACATCAATTCAAGCAAGTTCTTTCAAGGAAACCCATGAAAGTCATCTCCGTTGAAGCCTATGAAGCTCAAAATGTCTCTCTTGACGAAATATCTAGTGATAACGAGGGACAATCTGTTAATTTCCCAAAGATTTTTGCAATGAATGGTGCCATATTCTCCTTTAAGAGAAACGCATTATACTTTTTAAATATAAATGACGTTGATTATACAATTTGGTTTGACTCGTACAAAGACATTGTTGATTGTAAAATATATAATGATATGTTATACATATGGTTATCTAACGGCACATTAATTTTCTTGAAGTATATGAAAGTAGATAAGTATTTAGTGAAGTGCTACGTTGAGGAGAAGTATGTGCTGTGTGCACAAATGTGTGCTTTGTTCAGTAAACACTTACTGTCGAACGTCTTGTCTCCTAAATTACACATTTTAGTCAGTTTGAGACATAAAGTGACTGATAACGAGCTTTTAAACAGTATTAAGGATGTGCTAGACAAATTTGATCACTTGAAATCGAACGACTGTACTCAAATGAAATCTGGAATATATGTAGTCGAGAACACTTATAATGCACAGACATCGTTGCTTGAAAATCCATCAACGAAACCCGACGAATATAAGTTTAGTTCTTTACCTCCAGAAGCAATGCAGACATTGAAAGATCTCAGTGTGTCCGTATCAGACAAGTTGAATACAAGTAAGAAATTATTAAAAGAAAAGTGGGAGGATTTTGAAGGTAAAATGAAGCATCTGAGTGTTGACAAGAATCTAGATATAAAAGAAATCCCACATATCGAGCCACATACGCCTATAATTAAAAGAATATCTTCCGAAGAGTCAATAGCTCAGACGCAGTATGTGTTAAACAGTGACATTATTTATAAAGGTTCTAGTCAAATGGCCATAGACGTAGACAATAATATATTAGAAAAGGATAAAGCGTGCAAGTCTGTGTATCAGTGTTATAAATTAAGCTTAGTTAGTAAGGAGATGGAAAAATCTAATTTAGAATCTATTATTGAAACTTATGCCTGTGATATTAGCCAGATCTACTGTCTTATGCTACAATTGGAAGGATACTGCGCAAGCGTAGGCGCGAACGATGAATCTAAATTTGTACCTAACCATATATTTCTTATTTATTTGAGTGAAACGACCCAAAGAGATGAGGCGTTAGATTTTATTATAAAAGACGAAACTTTATACAAATATTTTGTAGATTCTTGTATATCTGTGAATTTGAATACTCATAAATTATCTAATGTTGGATGCGTTTGTGGATTTCCACTTCCTTATTCTAGAACGCATCATACTCCAGCGTTTTCTGAGCTGATAGATGAATTTATTGAGAGGCAGTGGTCCAACCAAACACGTAACCAGTGCTATGATATATGCAAACGAATGCCATACTTGTGGAGAAAAATATTGTATCTGAGACGGAACGAAGACTTGTTGAATATTCTGAATGTATTGTTGCAAATGTTGGATGAGAGTCTGTTGCATTCATTTCTACCACAATTTACGTTGGATACTTGGGAGCGGGCTGTACAATTATATGCTATATTACATGCTAATATATGCTTAAATTGTTCAAAAAAATTTGATCATATCTCAGTGAGAGATACATTAAGTTGGGATGATTTAGGAAGTTTAATGATCAAGTCGATTGGAGGCAGAAACGCTGTAAAAGTGTTGGAAAAGTATGCAGGTTTAATAGATGAAGGGGCCATCACGGTTAAATTTTATCACACATGTTTGCTCGTGACTATGTATGAGAGATATGACGCTACTATTACAGCAGTCCTCACTGACACCATATACAGCGCTTATAATTTCGACGACGCCAAATTTGAGGTAATATTATTATTTTATGGTATCTTAAATGTATAGAATCATTTATATTAAAATATAAAGACATAAAATATAGGGCCTAGTAACATCTTTAGAAAATACATCAGAACATGAACATTTAGTGCCTATAAAATTTAAAAGAGTATTGAAAATCAGTCTGTAATTGGCGTTCAACGTACATAAAAAAAATACGTTCAGTCTAAACATAGAACCTTCTCCCTTTTTAAAATCCAAATAATAAAGTAGTAAATAGTAGGAAACAGTAGTAAATTGGCATTTTTTTTTACTGCAAGTCAAATTTTAGCATAATTATATTAGTAATGAACTAAACAATACAATATTTCAATATTACAGATTTGCCAATTACTGCGAAGTACTTTGAATGGTAACACGAAGAATACAGCTCTGCCAATCTTAGTGGCCGCCAAATCTAGACATTGGGGATTGAAACCTATCCTCGAAGAACCTGCTGGAGACTTCGAGCAAGCTGAAGAGCATATAAAAAATTTGGACATCAACAACATTTTAGATAATTTGCATTACATAAACAACGGTATCACTGATTGTGTATTATGTGGGTTGCCACTTCATAATATTGTATTAATCAAAGATGGCGGCCTCTGGGTTTTTAAGTGTGGCCACACTTTTCATGGCGCCTGCTTAGATTTAAACAAAGTCAAGTTATGTCCCTCTTGTTCACCTGTCAAGTGAAGTATTTGACTAAAAATGTTTGGTAAAATATGTTTAGCACAAGATTGTTTTCTTACAAGTTTATTTATCGCGTTTTTTGTTATTTGTTGATTTAAAAGTTATTTAATTTATATAAGTCATACATTTGTTATTATAAAGTCAAATAAATACAAGAAAGTGAGTAAATAAATGAAGAGAAAGAGTAATGCATTGGGCTTGATGTACCTTGGAATAATAACAAAAAGCCATAGTTTATACGTCGTGTGTGGTCACTGCTTAGCTCCTAAGGGCAGTAGTATGATATTAGGTAGAATGAATAATGGCCAACTAGTGATATTTATAAACACGATAGTAGCGTTTATCAATATCACTATTATCACACATTTATTATACTACATATTTATTTTGTAGCCGTATTGATCGAATTAATGCATTTTGCTGTCTTTTTATTTAAGTAGAAAAGTTTTAGGTAAATTGGTGGTCGCCGAAAACTCGATATATAGACAATGAATTTTATTTATTGACAACAATCAACGGTTGAGTAAAAAATGTATATACACTCACAGGCACAATTAACCGCCCACCTTGTATTTCTTTCAATTTTCAGTAGTCGGAAAACTTTGACTACATTTGATGGAAGTTATGTTAAAAGCAGCCATTAAGGATAAATAAAATCACAAAAGTCTTTAAACAAAACCGTTTAATAAAAAAAAAAATATGCCAAAAATCGATTTTGCAAAAAATTTGCATGAAAATGTGATGACTTTAATTTTGAAAAAAATCGTCTGCTTTCTTTTTATTTAAATTATAATAATGAGTATTACTACCTCGGGCCCTGATGACTTCTTGTAGTCGGTTTGGCAATCCATCTACGAGGTCTTGAATATCCGACTGAGGGATATTATGCCACTCCTCTATCGCAGCCGTCTTGAGCTCTTGTAAGGTCGCAGGGGCTGATATTCTTGCTCGAATACGTCTTTTTAGGTTGTCCGAAATGTGCTCAATTGGGTTTAGATCGGGACTGCGTGACGGCCATGGCAAAACTTGAATCCCGACCTTATCGAGGTATTGAGTGACGGATCTTGCGGTATGGCATCGAGCATTGTCGTGCATTAATTTAAAGTTTTCACCAATAAATGGTGCGAAAGGTATGACGTGGTCTTGTAAGACTTCCTCCACGTATCTTTGAGCAGTCACACTGCCTCTATCAAACACCACTAGATCGGTAAGAGCCTCGTAAGAGATACCTCCCCAAACCATTATGGATCCTCCCTGATAACCCACGGTTTCGATTATTGCACATGGAGCAAACCGTTCATTTTGGCGCCTATAAACACGCTGACGTCCATCTGGGCCCCTTAAGGCTATTCTGCTCTCATCTGAGAACAGTACGTTCTTCCATTGTTCCGTAGTCCACTCAGCATATTCTCGTGCAAAGGCAAGTCTTGCTCTACGATTTCTCACCTCAAACAGACGTGTGCGCGCTTTAGTAGCGGTGCGAAAGCGATTTCTTAGCACGTTACTGACAACAAAGCGGTCATCCAGAGCCGAGGTGCACCGATGTCGGCCTTGACATGGCCTTCTCGTGTATGAACCAGTCTCCCGAAAGCGTCTGATGGCATCCCGCACTGTAGTTCGAGGTACACCAAGCGTACGAGCGATGCGACGTTGCCTATACCCAGCGTCAGCTAAAGTCACTGCCCTAGCAGCACCAGTTGCATCCAGTGGCATTTTTTCAGTCACAAACAATAATCGTACACTAAAAACTCAAATTAAACAATGTTCGTACACGATAGCAGACAAGAACAAGAAATGTAATCAATGTAACGTTACTGCAACAATGTCAAACAGAGACTAAATTCTAAAAACGCTTTGGCGATACAAGTTTAAGGGCCGAAATAAGGGTTTTTAATTGTTTAGTTTATTGCTAAAGTACCCACTTAACTAAAAACAAAACAGTAGACAAGCCACAGTTAACATAAACAAACAGGGTGACGAAAAATATAGGTGGGCGGTTAATTTTGCCTGTGAGTGTATTTTTATAAATTGTTATTGCAACCTCGTCAATTTCTACTTAATACTAGAAAGAAAATGTGCTAGACTGTTTTGTCTTTGCTCCATAGAGCAGTTGACGTACATTTAAATCAATAGATGAACAATTTATATAATTGAAATTTGACACATGTCTGTAAAATGGCCACGCTACTATTAATCCTCTTGCTATCAGCTCGGACTCCCATGTCAACAGATTTTGGTGGGCCCGAATCTTAAGTTATCTTAAGTATATGCTTGAGAGAAGACATTGACCGCGGTCTCATTCCAACTTTTCAATCACTTGTCCTTTTCTGTTCTCTTCCGTAACTCCATTTTTAATGAACAAAGCACAGGAAAGTAACAGTCATATTATATGTACCGGAATAAACCTCTTGCAAATGTTGTTTTTGTTCGTTGTAGCAAAATATATAATGACAAGGCAACTTACAATTTAACTTCTGTATATTTCGCAACTTAAATTTGGCTGCTAACGTATAATTTAACTTCGGTATATATCATAACTTAAATTTGCTTGCTAACGTATAATTTAAGTTTGGTATATTTCGTAACTTAAATTTGCTTGCTAACGTATAATTTAACTTCGGTATATATCATAACTTAAATTTGCTTGCTAACGTATAATTTAACTTTGGTATATTTCGTAACTTAAATTTGCTTGCTAACGTATAATTTAACTTCGGTATATATCATAACTTAAATTTGCTTGCTAACGTATAATTTAACTTTGGTATATTTCGTAACTTAAATTTGGCTGCTAACGTATAATTTAACTTTGGTATATTTCGTAACTTAAATTTGGCTGCTAACGTATAATTTAACTTCGGTATATATCATAACTTAAATTTGCTTGCTAACGTATAATTTAAATTTGGTATATTTCGTAACTTAAATTTGCTTGCTAACGTATAATTTAACTTTGGTATATTTCGTAACTTAAATTTGGCTGCTAACGTATAATTTAACTTCGGTATATATCATAACTTAAATTTGCTTGCTAACGTATAATTTAACTTTGGTATATTTCGTAACTTAAATTTGGCTGCTAACGTATAATTTAACTTCGGTATATATCATAACTTAAATTTGCTTGCTAACGTATAATTTAACTTCGGTATATTTCGTAACTTAAATTTGCTTGCTAATGTAAAATTTATAAATTCAACACCTCGATGTAATAAATATATACGAATTAACTTGATATTATGTATTTATAGTTTTTTATGTGTTAAGAGATAGAGTAGCGACGGTATTCAAATAATCTCAATGCGTAGCTTAATATTAATGATACCAAATAAACGTAACTTATATAATCGAATGTACTTAAAAATATTAAAACATCGTATGAAATGAACACATTGTAAATATGAAAGAGTATTTTTGTATATTGCTTAATTATATCCATATCATGTAACAATTTATTCTGATACTTTTGATGTATATAATGTATGCAGGACTGTACCAAATTCTTAATAAAATTACTTATTCTGTAAGATATGGCCTATTTTTTTATAATACTATAAATTTTGATTGGTCGAGTGGTTTTTTTTATGCGATAGGGTGCAAACGAGCAGACGGGTCACCTGATGGTAAGTGACTACCGCCGCCCTTGGACACCCGCAACTCAAGAGTCACAAGTGCGTTGCCGGCCTTTTAAGTAGGAGTACGCTCTTTTCTTGAAGGTTTGAAGGTCGTATCGGTTCGGAAATACGGCAGGCGACATTTTGTTCCACAGACTGCTTGTGCGAGGCAAAAAGCTTCTGGAGAAGCGCACAGTGGTGGAGTGCCAATCGTCCAGGTGTTGGGAACGGATATTTTGTCGCGTAGGACGATGGCGGAAACCTGCAGCTGGTATAAGTCCGAACAATTCCTGTGAACACTCCCCATGATACAAGCGATAGAGGATGCAGAGTGAAGCTACATCTCTACGCAACGCCAAGGTGTCAAGATGATCAGCCGATCAGAATATCTTGGCAGTCCATGATGCGAGTCGCTCTCCTTTGAATGCGGTCAAGAGGGAGAAGCTGGTATTGGGGTGCACCTGCGTAGAGATGAGAACCCCTGAGAAAGACGGCCACACCTGCGCCTTATAAAGTTGCAAGCGGTGGGCCGGAGTAAAATACTGTCTCGATCTGTTTAGCACACCAAGCTTCTTCGAGGCTAATATGGCCTTACCCTCTAAGTATTCCGACGACGCCAAGGATTCCGAAACTTAAACTGGACTAGGTTAAGTCGACCCCAATCTGAAACTTGATAAAGAAGTTTCGATTTCAGACACAAGTTTGGATCGGCTTTCGATGACGTTTGACGAAATGTTAGCGCGGCCGGTGTAAAGGGCATCACTCGTGCTATCGTCCGCATACCAATGGATGCTGCTAATCTGCAGCATCTCATTGATATGCAGAAGAAACAGCGTGGGTGATAGTGGGACACAGCCTTGTGGGACACCAGAATTAACACACTTGGAGTCGGAGCATGCACCGTCAACAACGACCTTCATGCTTCCGTCTGTAAGAAAACTGGTGAGCCAATTGCACAGTTTTTTGGGAAGCCCGTAGGAAGGAAACTTCGCAATTAGTGCTTTGTGCCAGACCCGATCGGCCTTCGCCACGTCCAAACTAACGGCCAACGCTTCCCCCTTGGTCTCGATCGCCTGTGCCCACCGCTGAGTCAAGTAAACGAGAAGATCTCCAGCTGAACGACCCCGACGGAAGCCGTATTGTCGATCATTGAGGAACTGGTGGTCTTCTAAGTACCGGAGGAGCTGGCAGTTAATAATGGATTCCATTATCTTGGAGAACAAGGAGGTAATGGCTATGAGTCTGTAGTTGGACGGATCCGAGCAATCTCCTTCTTTAGGGATTGGGTGCACTAGAGCTGTCTTCCATGAGTTCGGGACTACACCAAGAGAATAGGAAAGCCGATAAAGGCGCGTTAAAACCGGTGCCAACTCTGGAGCACACGTCTTCAGCACGATAGGAGAAATTTTATCGGGCCCACTCGACTTAAGAACGTTGATGTGAAATGTAGAAATACTTTACTTTTACTTTTAAATTACTTGGCTAAAAGAAGGAAAATAAAAAAAAACAAAAACATATTTTGAACACTTAATTAGTGGTTGGTGACCTTGACTGCTAAGCCAAAGGTCGGGGGTTGTGATTCCCACTTAGGATAAATTATTGTGTGACGAGCATTTTTTCTGTCTGGGTAATCAGCAATCTGGTTACCATAGTACTTGCTCTGCTTAGTTTGAGATCAGACATTTATGTGTGAGATGTCAAAATACATTTTTAATAAAATAAATTAGTGAATATTGTTGGATATCTCAGAAATCAAAACTTATTGTAGCATAAATTAGATTATTTACATTTAAAGTAACGTGTTGTAGCTCTTTTATGTAAACTTATATATCTTATAAGATATTTCGAAAATAACTACGGTAGACTTTTATGATAATATATTGGGACAAACATACAGGTCTGAAAGTAAATCGCAACCGCCGCTTATGGTCTCCTGCAATTCAGCAGTCGTAAGTGCGCTGCCTACCTTTGAGGGTGATGAGGATGGGATGGTGATAAGAGGGAGAAAAAGAGGGGAGTAGGAGTTGGGCCTTTTGCTACCCTCACTCACTCGGCAATACATTTTTGTCTACTGGTTTTGTATGTAATCTGTGTATCTAAACTTATTAACTATAAATGAACTATAAGTGTACTAAATTTAAGTTCCTTTGCCGGTGACTTTTCTTAAAAATGAATCCAGCTGCATCCAGCAGATCTTAATGTGGATTAGATGACGACCAGTCTTCACTTCTGATGAAGTCAGAAACGTTAGTTTCCAACCACACTTGGTCGGATTGGGCTTCCTGACCCGGTGACCATGAAACATGGTGTTAAGAAGCTTAACTACTCTCTCAAGAATCATGCCGATGTTTTGACATCTTTTTCACAAAAAATATGGCTCAGTTACTTCTTGATAGCTAACACCCCACCAAACCATCCCTGATAATGCTCACTTTGTACCCTGCTGACTAATTAGGAAGCAACTATAGAGCTTTGAGCATAAACTCAGTCATTGCTGCATTGCTTGTTAAAATATTGCTCAATAGTAGAACAATTTTTCTGTGACTACCCTTTCTGTACCGCTTAAGAAACTGTTTTGATTTTATCACCCTATTCATTTTTAAATTATATATATTTTTATATACAGTCGTGGTCAACTAATTAAGGACATTCAAGATAGTGGACAGCAATAACCGGCTATGTACATATAAATATAAAACCCTGTTGATTTCTCAGTAACTATTATTTGCATAATTTGATCCGATTATTATACTATAAATGGCTGTAAATAAAAGATTAAATAAATATAAAAAAGTGTTTAATATCAAAGGTTAACCATGTATTCAATTTAAGGTACAATTCTGTAGCTGGACATTTAATTAAGAACAGTAAAGTAAAATGAAAAATAGAGTTAAACAGAACTAATAATCTGCAGTATTTTAATTTCTTTAACAACTTCATTTTATTACGGGTAAAATCAGTACCCAGTAGCAAAACCTTTGTTAGTAATTACCGCTTGACACCGATGTGGCATAGACATTATCAGTTTCTGACATATTTCAACAGGAATGTTTGCCCATGCCTCACAAAAAGCTTCATTAAGTTCATCTAAAGTTGTGGTACGATAAATGGCAACTTTTTTCTTAATTTCGTGCCAAAGGTGCTCGATTGGGTTGCGGTCGGGGCTATTTGCTGGCCAATCTAGCACTGATACCGACTGTCTGTTAAGAAACGACTTGACTGAACGGGCTGTATGTTTTGGGTCGTTATCATGCTGAAAAGTCCATATAATAGGAAGATGTTCCTCAGCATAGGGAAGCATAGTTTCTTCTAATATTGCCTTGTATTGATGTTGGTCTAAGTTACCCTGAACTTTCCTCACAGGTCCCACTCCACGTCCAGAAAATGATCCCCACATTTTAATGTTTCCTCCGCCATGTTTCACCTGCTTTTTTGTGAATCTTGGATTCATTTCCGCTTTTACAGGACGCCGTACGTATTGCCTTCCATCTGAAGAAATCAAATTAACCTTGGTCTCGTCAGAGAATAATACATGTTGCCATTGGTCGTAGGTCCAATGTCCATATTTACGTGCAAACGCCAAACGTGCATTGCTATGCTCTTTCTTTAACAACGGTACTTTGCGAGCCACTCTTCCGAACAACCCTGCTTCTACCAGACGTCGTCGAACTGTCCTCGCTGATACACTGACTCTTTCGTCTGCCCCCAAACACTTCATGTTTAATTAAAATAGAGCCTAGAAACGGATCTTTCTTAGCTAACCTGGTTATCATTCTATCTTCTTGCGGAGTTGTTTTTCTCGATCCTTTTTTTCTGGGCACATTTAAAGTTGTGTTATTGCGCCTGAAATGTTGCACTGCATTGCATACCATAGTTTTTGAACAATTTAAATATCCTGCTATCCTTCGGTATGACCAACCACGCTCGACAAACTTCATGATAATTTTTCGTAGTGTTGCATCGCAACTTTTATTTTTGCCCATTGTTCTTCAAAATAACTCTCAAAACTTGAAATTACAAATCTAGATTGCCGCCAAAACTACCACAAAGAATAGGAGAAGAAAGAAAATAATAATTGAGATTCAGATTTTGAAACTAGAACGCAATATCTCAGTGTCCCTAATTAAATGGCCAGCCAGCATTCTTTGAACAAATAGCACTGTGATCATCTATCAGCTATACTGTAAAGAGGTTTAATGTTTAAGAAGTTGTTATTGTTTGTATAATTAGGCACATAAATGACTAATTATACTTACATGTAAAAGATGTGGAATATTGTTTAGACTCGTTGGAAAATAAAAAATAAATTCACAATTTGGATTAACTAGAGAGTGTCCCTAATTAGTTGACCACGACTGTATAATGACCAGTGCGTCTTTTATAGGCTCCAAGTCTTAAGTCATCTTTTGAGATACGCGATTTGTTTCTAGGTGCTATATTCCATTCCCAAAATAAATTCTTTTGCTTTCGAACAGGATTTCGTCGAAGTCTTTCCTTCACCTTTTGGTAGGTACTAATATTTTTTCTGATATATACATAGGTTTCATTGTACCTATCAATAGCCCGGAATACAAACATTTGAGTAGTACCAAGCGGATGGAGAGGTTCAAAAATTCCATTGGCTCTATACCTACTTTGTGTAATGCTATCACAGCAATTCGGTTCTCTTTATCACCCCATTCAAATGTAATATGACAAAAATATTTAACACTGATCATATAAGAATGACTGTTTCCGATTTTAAATATAATGTTGTTTTTTTTTAATTGTAAGAGTATTTATATAATAGATAATAGATGCCACAATTTTAGCGACAGTAGGTACTTTGCTATGGTTATAACAACAGGCGTAGAGTACGCACTTCCAGTTCTACAATAAAAATATTATATGATAATGAAATATGATAATGGTGCTACAATTCATTCGAACTTAAGCCGAACACCAGTTAAGTAAGCTCTAATGAAATCCGATTATTATTTATTTGCTACTGTTCTATTACTGCTAGATCATTTTCTCGTTTGTATTTTTAAAAGTTTAATATATTCAGTACTCATTAGGGGGCGTTCATAAAATACGTGAGATGTTTAAGGGGTGGAGGGGGTCGAGTCAAATCTCATCTAATCTTACGTTGGTGAGAGAGGGGGTCTCGGCAAATATCACGCAATTTATTTTCTGATTCAACCAAAAAAAAAATACTATATTGGTCCATTTAATCCAGCTCTTTATTCAACTTCAGCTTTTTAAATCCCCAACAGATGTGGATGTATGGTGTACCCATCGATATGCTGATGATGATATGCTATGCTGATGCAGGCCAAGGAAGCGGTGGAAAGAGAACTGGAAAGAACTAGTACTCTTCCGTCCCGTAGTAGACGCACCAGGCGCCGGAGAGCGCAAAATGATCTCCAGCCTAGTCTGGGGGCGACGGATAGGGCTCTCCGTCGCCCTAGCAGAAGCAGGCTCAAGACGGTGGCGACGTGTGCCTCGCGCGCCTATCTAAATCAGGGCTTGGATCACATCACAGCGCCTCCAACAGGCGGCCAAGTCTGTCGGGTCCACAGGGATTTCCTTTCTAGGGTACACCTGAGGCCCCGCCCAGAAGACACCATTTTGGAACACTGTGTGGTTTTAGTCGGTTCGAGTACGACATACCATCTCACCGTGAGGCTATGACCCGTGGGGGTTGCTACACAAAAAAAAAGTGTCTCGCTATAATCTTTGGATAAAAAGTTAAGCTGGTATGTTCGTATCTTTCGCAAGGTCGCTACAATATGGTCCTTAATATATTCAGTACTCATTAGGGGGCGTTCATAAAATACGTGAGATGTTTAAGGGATGGAGGGGGTCGAGTCAAATCACATCTAATCTTACGTTGGTGAGAGAGGGGGTCTCGGCAAATATCATGCAATTTATTTTCTGATTGAAACAAAAAAAATAGTATATTGGTCCATTTAATCCAGATTTTACATGCTTATTAAGATCTAATAAGATCGTAATACGATTAATAATCGTATTACGATTACGCTTCACGACCGTTTTCTGCCACCTTCATACCCTATCACTCAGGTTGATGAACATGTGACAATTCCGGACTTTAAAGAGCAGGACGGAAAGTCATTTGCTCCATTTCTAATACGCCACTGCCTACCGATTCAACCGCTGAATGCCTTCATCAGCACGCCTTATGATTTCTATTGCCCAAGCGTACGTGATGATTTGGTGAAAAGATGCTGCAGTACATGCGGTATTTACTTCTAGCACAAGAGCTGAAGAGCATAGGCGAGCAGCCCACATTGCACCAGCTAAGCAAGCGCGTATGTTCCGCAAAGTGCGACCCTCACGGATTGTCACAAAACGAGATAATGAGTTACTATGCGCAAGCGCCAACGGCTTAGAGTGGCTAGATCAGAACGAAGTTGAAGGAGCAGATGATTTTACTGAAAATCATATGGACATGTTTGTTCAAATAGTCTCTCTTGAGAGCGGGCATGATTCTCCATGGACTGAATTAGAGTAGATATTCTTTTCTTAATCACATTAGTTACGATTTAAGTATTCTATTGTAATAATTTTATTACACTTATAATTAAACTCACAGCAATATTGATTACTAGTCTTAACTAGTCATAAATAAAAGCACGAAGCAATTTTTTACAATAACAATCCAACGCGTTTACGTAAGAAACCCACATTTTGAAATATCTCACGTGAGTTTGGGGGATGGGGGAGAGGGTTGAATAAAATCACGAAATCTTACCAGGGGGGAGGGAGGTACAGTAAATTAAAAATACACCTCACGTAATTTATGGACGCTCCCTTATACCTATGTATGTGGGGTTCTTTATTCAACCTTAGCTTTTTAAATCCCCAACAGATGTGGATGTATGGTGTACCCATCGATATGCTGATGATGATATGCTATGCTGATGCAGGTCAAGGAAGCGGTGGAAAGGGAACTGGAAAGAACCAGTACTCTTCCGTCCCGTAGTAGACGCACCAGGCGACGGAGAGCGCAAAATGATCTCCAGCCTAGTCTGGGGGCGACGGACAGGGCTATCCGTCGCCCTAGCAGAAGCAGGCTCAAGACGGTGGCGACGTGTGCCTCGCGCGCCTATCTAAATCAGGGCTTGGATCACATCACAGCGCCTCCAACAGACGGCCAAGTCTGTCGGGTCCACAGGGATTTCCTTTCTAGGGTACACCTGAGGCCCCGCCCAGAAGACACCATTTTGGAACACTGTGTGGTTTTAGTCGGTTCGAGTACGACATACCATCTCACCGTGAGGCTATGACCCGTGGGGGTTGCTACACAAAAAAAAAGTGTCTCGCTATAATCTTTGGATAAAAAGTTAAGCTGGTATGTTCGTATCTTTCGCAAGGTCGCTACAATATGGTCCTTAATTATTTATCAACATAACATATAACAAATCATCAGCGTGATCAGTGATCAGTGTAAGTTGAATTCTGTAAATTCATGCATTTTACACACTAACATTTTAAGGTAAACTACTGAACGTTTGCTATCCTATGAACATACTACTACTATCACCAGTCATTACTTTAATTTCTACATATAGGTCTTGTCGTTTTAAAACCATCTCCTAACACTGTAAGTGTGTTACTTTCAGTTCAGTTCAGTACGCAAGTTACATCTACATATTCCCGAAATGGCTGGCAGAGGTGTATTGACCGCTCACATTTTGCCGACTAACTTCTGGAATCACATTTCTAAAATTTAAATTTAATACGAGGGAAATAAAGGGATATTGCTTGTATGGGTGGATTGGGAAGTGTAGATAAGCAATATCTCAAGCAGGACTGGGTGGCCTATTCGAACTGGCTGATGCTGGAAAGTCGAGATTTCTTACCAACTTGGAATAAATGTATGTTACTTACGGGTGTGCCGTCAAAATATAGATAACTACGAACACACCTTTCAAGTTGAAGTCATAACTGCAAACAGTAGGTATTTGAATATTTAGTATTGTAGGACAGGTAAATAAAAAACAAGCTAATATATTATTTTCAATATTTATTTTTAATATACTTTTGGGTTTTGGCACAATTTTTAAACAATGTGACCTGGTTTACACTAGGTAATAAAACCTAAACTCTATCTACTTACACATTTGAAACATTTTCGAATGATAAGTTATATAGTATGCTGAATGTAAAACTCAACAAATAATTGAGAATATAGTTCAAAAACTATTAAAAAAAATTAACAACATTTTTAAGTACGTAAGTCGTAAATATCAGTACCTTGTGATGTTTACAGTTAAAGTACCCGAATGGCACTAATAAGGTACTAAATTATTTATGGCAAGATGATTGGATGCTACAATTGTTACATCTGTTTTAATAAATAAAAAATAATCTCGTTCGACATCCTAAGTCATATCGAGACAGCATAATTAAGTATCATTCATTAAATAACCACAATTACTAACGTTTACATCAATATATACGCCTATTTACATGAGTTCAACATAAAAATAAATAATTTAACGGCACTGATCTAAACCCTTACACAATTACTAAGTTTAAATACACACTACTTATAAACATTAAAGTTTCACGTACACAATAGTTTTTATTTATCCATACTACGTAACGCTACGTCACCTCAATTACTGGCATACAACTTTTATTAATGAATAGAAGGAAAATTAAAAAAAAAACAAAAACATATTTTGAACACTTAATTAGAAAAATAAATAACAAAAGTAAAAAAAAATGGCAATCAATTAGAACATTTTTTTTTTTAGATTTTTACTCGCAATATTTATACACGTTTGCTTTCCTAAGAGCTATATAAAAATGTAGATAATATTATGCATTACTACAGCTTAGATGCTATTTATCTACTTATATAAATTGCACGATTTGATAAAGCGAATATTTGTTTATGATATTATATAGTTCATGGGGCATTTCATCATTATTTTCTGTTGCCACACTACACAATACCATGCGTATCTATTCAGTTTTTAATTTATTGTGTTTTTAAATATAAAATGCGAAAAAAATCTAATAAAGTAGTGTGTCGTAATCAAAAACTTAGTACGTACGCTAAGTTCATTATTCTGATATATATAGGTAGGTACTTATAATAATACATTTTCAACTCAAGTAAGTTTATTCTCGCATTTTTAGAGATTCATGTTTCTAGTTGCATTGTATAGACTTATTTAGCCGACATATTTTGGTTTCCTTCTACAAATATAGGTGAAATAGACCCTAAAATAATCCGACGACTTGTCGGTGTGGTAAATAAAAGAAATCTATATAGGGAAATATGATTTGTAATACAAAATTGACAATTTCTGAATTGACCATTTTTAAGACCAGTTTTTATCGCAACCAATAAATAATAAATAGGTAAATTACCGTTTGTTCTTTCTTATTTGCGTCAACAAACATTTCCAAGAGGTTACACTGCATTTAATTTTAAAAACAAAGTCTTCTGCCAACTATTTTTCCATTGCAGTGTTTGTAAATACTGCTTCAATAACAATATGTGTTGATTGATTATGTTGAATATTCGTTAAACTCTTACTTTAAAAAAGTTCTACTAGATACCAATCTGAACTAAGTCTATGAGTATTTTATTATAAACATTATGCATATTATAGATCTCACTGAATTTAAATAAGAAAAACAGTTCCCGTGTTCAAAACACTTAAATTTTCAAGCAATCCGCTTCAAATTTTTGGTTTAATACATATTAAGTGCTTAGTATCTAAAGCAGCTACGACATTACATTGTTTCGCAATCGATTATACATGGCCACGCGATAGTCAAGATTCAAAATACATTACGACTACCTAACAATAGACGCTAATCTCAGAATCTTACATTTACACTATAACTGTCGAACATTGGAGTAAATCTTAGGGCTAATCTATCTACAGAAGGAATTTTACTTATTTACAACGAATCCTTTCAACCGCTTCCGACAGGCCTTATCCAGTTACATCTACTGCTAATAATTATTAAATTGATTAATTTATGTATATATACATTATTTTTCTAATTATCTACGTGTTGGTTTAATACAACATTTGGCACAATTTCTTTTGTAAAAGGGTTTATCTATTTGTGCCAAAAATCTAAGATTCTAATCCAAAACATTGCTTAGGTCGAACCTATGATGGGCTATATTTACATATGAGGAGAGCTATACACCCGCATAATACCTCTAATAAGTAACATTAGAGAAACATGTTCTCTGATTATATCGAAACAATTTCTTAGTACAGCAGCGAACTTACGATACTCACCAGTCTTAACTAGAGCTACCAATATATGAGATACTGTACTAAGATGTTCCTTTATCTTCAAAAGTTTTTTTTTACTGGGAATAATTACTGCACACATCACATATACGGGCGCAAGCGTCCAACTATAGAATTTTCTTAACTCACTAATGGAATAATCTCATTATTAATTATCAGTATTTTGTAAACGAGAGATCCAATTTGAGACACTGGCAAAATAACTCACATAAATACAGCTATAGTTAAATGAAGCTCCCAACAATCGGTGAGTGAGATTGGGGTGGCTTGAGATTCATGTCAAGTCTTAGTGGATGATGGAGTATCCTAGATATTTCTAGGAATCTTGTTACCAAGGGTGGTGTGTGGGGGGAAGCTGCAGGGGCGCGGCGTGCGGGTAGGGCCAGCCGCGCGCCGTACCTCAATCTTCCTCTCTTGGCGATAGCGGGGGCGAGAACGCTGGGTTCATGTAATTACCGCCGTTCGGAGGTGGGGAGGAATTTGAGGGTCCTGGTGAAGACAACGAAGGAGGCAGAAAGCCCAGCTCACTACCGCCGTCCCTGCACCACAGCTGTCGCATTTCCTGTCGGCGAGTTCGCATCAGGTTTTTGTATTCAGATATCCGCATTTTCTTGCCATCGACTATACATGTCCTTTTTGGTCTTGGACGGTATCTGGAATAAAAAATGGCATATTAACGGGAGAACAAAAAAGAGACTTACAGTCGTAGTCTAACTAAGGATTTCTGCCTATCTCGAAGATCACTAAGGGGCTTCAACAAATATTGTAGTGAGAATGATTATGCCTTAACAGTAGTTAAGTCCATTCCAATATTCTTAAGCTTATGCGGAGAGAAAACGAGTTGACAACTTACTTGAGGAATCAGATAATAATATATACGTCTTGTGATTGTGAAAATAAAAGTCTATCAAGTTAGGATTTATCACGACTGTGCAGGATTACTTTTTCAAGTGCATGTTTGTTTTTTATGCACGATTGCGAGGAGGAGTATAAGTTTTAAGACAGAAAAGAGTTCTATATAGTTTCTTATATGTAAATGGTTTGTTGAACTCACCTATAATCAGGGTGCTTCTCCATATGCAATTTAGACAATCTGGACTGTTCTTCATAATAGGGTTGCTTCTCAGCGTTGGACATTGCCTTCCACCTCGCTCCAAGAATTTTAGATATATTTGAGTTGTGCATGTCAGGGCACGCTTTGAGGATCTTCCTGCGCTCGTCTTTAGCCCAAACCATGAAGGCATTCATGGGTCGCTTGATGTGGGGTTTGCCGGCCTCGTCGCGACGCGGCTGACGAACCAGCTTGGCTTTTTCTGCATCCTCTGAAGGGGATTGACTCCAAGATGATGCTATAACAATAGATGTACACATTTAGTGAAAGGAGAATATCGAAACCATGTCTTCCTCTTTTAATTCATTTGCAGAATGTAGCGTAATGGCTAAGGCGTCAGATGTGCGATCAAGTGGCGGTTTCGAATCCCACCCAGTGCACTACCGTCGTGAACCCACTTCGAACAAGCGTTTAGCTTTAACAAGAATACTAATAATGTGTAACCCACTTGTTCTTTGTTTCAATTCTATGTCTAATGACTAAAAAAACACCAAAAACCAGTAACTCCGTTTATAATCAGAGGCAATGTATTAGCTAGTGCAAGTTACATGTTATTGCTTGTTCTTCCATCTTTTGAATATTCTGTTTATGCAAAGATATTTTAGGCACCTATAAAAAACATTCCGATGCTTTATGAAATACTTGTGGTCAAGTCACAATTCCATAAGGAAAGAATTACGATGCCTCAATAAAAGTTATGGAAATATAAATAAGTTATGAAAAAGTTAATGGCGTGTCGCTATGTTGTTGTTAGATATGCAATCGGAAGCCGCGCTTGGCTGCCATAAATTATTGCAAGAGATAGATGCCGGTCGTAAAACCATCGTTAAATTCGGATTGTGTGACTATTTCTAAGCTTTCCATTTAGATTTTAAAATAAAGTATGTGCAGTCTGATATTGTTTACATAGATTTCATTTGTTATCATTCTGTCATTATCTAATCTCATGAAGTAAAGCATATAATTAAATTAATTATCATTTTTTCAATGTTAAATTGGCTTAAAATGCATGTGTTAAAACAACACTACAACTTTCTAGATACATTGATGGCAATGGTTTATTCATGATTAACTGAATAGAATCGAGTTCATTAATATGTATAGCCGTTTGTTACAAGAATGGATTATCTGTTGTAACTCGTACAGCTTTCTTACATTTTTTCATACATATACTTACACCTATATTCACTAAAGGGTAGTCAGAGGTATTCAAGACGCTTACGAGTTACGTAATAACAAGCAAGTCTATTGCCATCGGGGCATGGTATAATAACATTCAAAATAAAGTCTTTCTTCACCATCTTATAATACCTAATTGCGTTTTTAAATAGATTAGTATGAAGTACGATAAATACACTTTTAAAGAAGAATCTCTGAAGATGTTAATAAAAGTAATAAATATCAAGTAAATCATGACACGCAACAAAATAATTAATCTAAGCCAACATGCATACACCAGTCGTAATTCTTTTTTTGTAGAATACGTAACAAAATACAGTGACCAGCCCTTTGTATGTACTTAGAATAACTTTAGGTATCCTAGAGTATCCTATTATAGTATTTTGGTATACATATGTATATGGTATTGTTATGTTACTTAATAATACATAACGAATCTAGAGCTTTTTTGCTTTACGGTGATCTGGTAGATTAGTCTTTTTAGTAGTGAGCTGAAGTCTTCAAGAACATGCGCACTAAGAATCATGTGCTGTCGGGATAAGAATCATGGGGATACTTTCTTGATTCACTAAAATATTCACCAGTTACAAAAGCATTGTATATGATTTTAAAAGTAATTAATTTAATATAGAAACGGTGGTCTCGCGTCGTCATTCTAGACATCAAACCCTTAACGGTAGTCGCTCATCTTAACCGCTGCGTAAAGTTTAATATTTGAATCTTATATAGATTCTTTAGTATTAGATTTTTTTAAATAATAAAATAATAGACCTGGCAACTAGTTTCTAGCGAAATTGAATGAAAGATAAGACAAGTGTCGCCTAAATTAGTCCTAATCAAATGCCGAAGCGATCACTGCAATGGTCTCCCCTCACTCCGCACCTCGACAATATGGGTCATACCAACACGTCCGCCTCACATTTGAGTTGACGGATTCGCCACCAAGTGTCCACACGATTAATAAGCCACCGCGGAAACATCCAGCATCCAAAGCTCGGGACATTCCTTGAATTAATTTGAAGCGCTCTTAGATAATTTATAACATCCTACTGCGTCTGATACTGTATGATACACTTCGAAGATGAACGGGTGGAGGCCCAACAGTCGCGAACAAAACTCATACCACAAATATTAATCCGATTTTTTTTTACATTCCTCATTTAAATTCAGTGTGCCGCTTATGACGTCAATAGAATTTTATTTCGGTCTCAGTTACACAGCTGTCAAAGTAACCACGAGTATTAATGACGTTACACTGGAATGGCGGCAATAATTAGCTACACAAGACAGGTCAAGTGCGGAATAGTGATTCAGATATAGTCAGAGACACATTTTGTTTTATAGAGTTTTATCTTTAAAGTTTTTTTTTAGCACGTAAGTTTGGCTCCGATGTTCAAATGTGCTTTTTTTTATTAGTTGAGATTCTTAAGTTTATATTCTTAAAAGCAATTTACCGGGTTTGTTTAAAGAGGTAGAAAAAGCGCTAATGACACCGCTGGCATTGATCATATATTTAGAAATATATTCGAGCTTGGAGCATTAAATGCAATAAAAGTTTCTCTGTACAAAATGTATGCGTTGTGAGCGCGAATGTCCTCCGAGGCGGACGATGGACCGAACGGAAGTTTGCGTCTCCAGCGCCATCTATTTTGCATTTCACGCGATTCTCTTGTTTTAAAGGAAACGAAACGACACTTGCGATTTTGTAACCATTTCGCTTTGGGATCGCGCCAACTATTTAAAGTAGATATTAGTTTTATTGTGTAAAATAACATTATTAATAATAACTTTGAATTATTAAATGTTATATTAACATAACACATAACGTTTTTAATGACGTAAAGAAACTAGTGTTTTCTTAATAAACATTCACTAAAAAGACGATGTGTTAAGCGGGAAGTTTTGTTTAACAAATAAATAGTAATCTTTAAAATGCCTACAAGTCCAAGGTCTGAAGTTTACAGGGGGCAAAACTTGTTTCAGTAGCCCATGTTTTTTAGAAATACATTGATCACACAAATTTTTTAATCGTGTCTGTATCGAACCCACAATCTCTGGTTTAATAGTTAAGGTCACTAACCTAGTGGTTAGTGACCTTAACTATTAAACTAGGGTCTAGTGACCAATAGAGCAGTCATATAAAAAAGCATAGATTTGCGATTTTGATAGAGTGGTACCGGTTTGAATCCTACACAGTACACTGGCGACTTGAACTCCCTTTGTTAAGTTTTCTTTTAACTTTACCGAACCCAGACTGCTGAGTCGGAAATCGTGGGTTCAATTCCCGAATGTGACAAAAAATTGTGTGAAACACAAATAGTTGTCATGAGTCTGGGTGTTCTTTCCGTTCGTTATTTGTATGTTTGCAAACTCCCCCACGACATGTCTTTAAGAAAAACCGACCTAAGCAAATACCATGTTGTTTGTCCTACTGTGTTGTTCTATACGTGCATTCCTGTGATTCTGATTAAGTAATAAAAGTGATTAAAATATTGTAGGGTTATCTGTTTATTAAGCAGTTATCACAAAAATCATCTCAAATTTCTTTGTTAACATTACTTTTTTTTTTCAAGATTGGAATTCCAACATTGTCCGTTTCGAGAGAGTAATCAAGTCGCCGGGAGGGCAATAAAAATGAGACATTATAGAGTTAGTAACATAAAACCAGATCCCGTAAGAATCAGATCCACTTCAAGATTACCAACTATAATTAATACTCCCGACTTGTCACATTTCTCAATCCGCTCGTCCACATACATCTGCGATAGAAAAAGATTACATATAGGGAATGTTATGTTTTGACTTGTTACTGTATCGTATGTCCATTGTCTTGACTTGTAGCATAGATTTTATTATGAGAAGACGGCCTTTGGTACGGCCTTTATTTAAAACAGGACAAGGTTGTTCGAAAAAGTGTCACATTTCTTTACATTTAATGATTATGTAACTTATGACGAATCATGATGTAACTCAAACAATCTTTATTAAAAAAATATCATGATTTGTCTAGGTGTTAACAAGTTGTAATAAGTCTTCCCCTAAACCCCATACGATACATGGTTACCTTAAATGTAGCCTATCGAGGGCCTATCATGATAAATTGTAATAAGCAATGTTCTTATCTTTCAATTATAAACCTCAGAATGTGTCGAATATTGTTTTCAAATTAAAAAAGAGCTGATAACCTTGAAACGACTGAACCGTTAAAACATTTCTAAGAACCAGGTCTAGAAACCCCTGCTTTCAAATAAAAAAAAGCCGCATCCAAATCGGTTCATCCAGAGCTTGACTGTGCTACAGACATACAGATACACACATATAGCTGGCAAACTTATAACACCCCCTCTTTTTGAGTCGGGGGTTAATAAATATTACATCAGTTTTTAAAAGAAATGAGTGTGAATAAAGAACCACTTTCTTTGTGTATTCAAATAAAAAATGGGTACTATTTTCAAAGTACATACTTAATATATCTATTGCTACTACTCTACATAACAACTAGATCAATATATTATACTAAACGATCTTTGAGATACTTGTTACCTCAACTGAGGTTGTGACTTCTTAATATATTTGTAGTAAGAAAGCTCGTTGAATATCGCGACCTACATACAGTCGATATTTACCGGAGAGTAACTATTTCACGTTGTAAGACGTATTAATTATATTTAGCAATTAAATGCGAAACATCAAAATGTCTGGCGGCGACACGGGACATTTCTTCATTTTAACATTTACCCACTATTTATCTTAAGAGTATTCCTTGTCTATTTCAGTTAGCAACATTTCGCAATGTTACATTTCATAATCAAATTGATCCTGTATAATATTATGTTATGTATAAATTATATTAAAGCGAATGAAGATTTGTTTTTTTTTAATTGTTTCTGAAGTAGTTATAGAATGCCTGTATACCCTCTTTTTTTATTGTCAGTGTGGGAGGTTCTCATGCTTCCTTCGTCCATGGGAAAAAGGTTGTCCAGGCTGAGGGACTTTTAACACTCTTATTGACTTAAAGCCACCCCGTTTTCTCTACTTCACAACGATCGGGGGAGAATCGCCATTCCATTCTTACGCTATATAATGGATGTATCACGTTATATATAATCAACTCGTGGTACGCTTGTTCCTTAATATGCCAAAATATTATTTGTATGGAATGAATAGTTAGTCTGATTCTTCCATAAAACAAAATTTTATTTACAACTCAACTTAACCGTAGGGTTTTTCGCTTCACTAATCCTAAACGTTTGCGTTTTGTTTTTTTTTTGTGGTATTCCTATCGGTCAGCACACGACTGGAGCTAATGGTGAAGTAGTATATCTGGACTCGGTGTTCCTTTAAATTTATGGTGCAGTTCAATATACATAAAGAGAGACCTTTAATATTTTAGAATATAATATATTTCTCACACGAAACCCATTTTTCTAAGTTTATCGTTAATTGATATCGATTGGTACAGAGGTCAGTAGTTCCAGTTATGATACGGTAATAAATTTTCAATCGAAACCGTCAGCTCAGGATTTACATACATAACTTACTTACTTATCGCTTCACGGCAAGGCTTACCACAACTCTGACAACTGACCCTCAATTCCATTACAACTTATCTATAGACTATCGACTACATATAAACAACCCGAAATAAAACGTTCTCTCCCATACTATAGTGCGAACGCCGCAACAGACTTGAAATTGATACTTGTATTTGGACATTCGAAAACTATTTTTTTTTTTTTTCATGGACATTGGGTTTGATACACAGTTTATTCAGAGCTAGGATGCGGGTCTAACACTGTTTTTCATTGGAACTTTTAGGATTAAACGCTGGTGTCAATTGACGATATTTAATACATAAAACTAACAATAATAATTTACCTTTACATTACGTTACAAATTCTGCATTTTTTTAAATAAATATGGGTATTAAACTTAAAAAAAAAATAGCACAGCCATTACAACCTTTTATCATATTTACATTCATAACAAACATGTCATTTTGCTTTCAGACCGTTGAAGTGAACAAGACAATTCTAAAAGGAAATTCTTGTTCACTAACAAACATTTTAATTATGACATATATAATCTGACACCTACTTTTTCTTCCTTGACTGGACATGCAAGAATTACACTCTTAAATGGATTTGAAAATGACTGTACTTAGTCTGATGGTCAAAGATTTGTCAGTTATGTGTCAGACTGTATTCAAAGTCCTTAACGGATTTAAGGAACTACTGACTAGTCCCTGTTTGATATTTTTTAGACTATTCCTTTCTGACAGTGTCGAGAAGATGATCCCTGTTCATGAATTTTAGGATGTGAAGGTTGAATCCAGACAATAGTACATAATATGCTTTAACAATCAATCATAAATATTTTAATTACAGGTAAGATTTTGATGATTAAAAAATAGTAAGGCTGGCCTAGTGGTCAGTAACCCTGACTACTGAGGTGGTGCTTGTGGTTTTTCTTACCACATAGGACAAAAAATTGTATGACCCACAAGTACATGCTCCTGCGTCTGTGTTTTCTTTATATTCCTTGCTTTATAGTCCCAAGCGACACAGGATTCATTCGTAGTGCGGGAGAGGCCTTTCAAGAAAAATATTTGGGCAACTGGAGCTTCGAGCGTTAATGGTGTGATTGACTGAAATACTGTACTTCTGAAGTTTGATGTAATTTGCATTTGAATTTCAAGTTTTTATTTGTCTTATTATTTTAACAGGTCATAGAGTAACTCAATATACTATATATAGTATAACAGACATTAATTAATTTAAAACGCTAATAATAGGCTAATAGGCAGTTTAGCCCCGATGACATACTTCCTGCACAAGAATTCGTCTAGGTCTAGTGAATCAGATAATGCTGTGACGTCAGTGTGACGTCAGCGTGTCATTTGCGCGCGCGCATCCCAAAATATGAGTACGGCTGTCTAATCAAATCATTTGTTAGTTCGCATTTACTGTTTCAATGTGAATATCATTTTACCCTACTGACAGAATATATCTGTGACATTAGCTGTCAAATACGTCAACTCTGTCACTTATGACTTTTTCTTTTCGTGTGAATACCTTCATCGGGTATCAAGTTCAGCGGAGCTGATAGTGAACAGACTAAAACTACAATGTGTTTCGTTACAAATGGGTCTATTGCAAAGGACCTGAATATACCCCTAAAAATGAAGCTTCCGAGAACTATCTCTAATGAATTGATGCTTGTCGCGGTACCAACCTGACTGTAAATTAAAAAAATTAAAGACAAAGTACTTCCAGATTTAGAGTAAATTTAGTATATTTATTTATAACGTAGTTGTGGGAGAATACATGTACTTCGAAATCTGGTGACAATAGTAAAAACTCTTAAAATATAGCGGCACTTGGATTACACAACAGCCTTAAACCCCTAAGTATTTATAAAGTAATCAAATACTCACTGTTACAAGCAGCATTGAAATCTTCATCCTTCTGCATATTGTACGGAGATTCATCCATTGGGGAGTACGGCACAAACCGGGGCAGCATCATAGGCTGCGCGGGCGATGGTGAACGCTGCTTGCTTAAGTTCAGGGGCGCGTCAGGATCCTGCGGCGGTGGAGAGCGAGCATTCGCGGCAGACAGCTGGGCTAGCTGCGCTTGTGCCTGGGCTTGCCAACCGGCGTTTTGTACCTATAACAAGAGGGTTACATTTAGATGTTGGGAAGTATTAATAATTATGCCATTTTGTAAAAAAAATCGGGATTATTAGCAAACTGGACATTGAGAGAAGCGTTAGCTATTTTTCGATTTATTGCTATAAGTGTAAACCTAATTCTTAATACAACAATTTAGGTGACTAAGTTTTTTTAATGATGTATGTAGGTTGACAGACGAACAGACGGTCAACTGAAGGTAAATACCATCCGCCGTCTAAGGATGCCTGTAACTCAAGAGTAGTAACTGCGCTGCTCGCCTTTGAGGGTGATGGAGGGGGACTTGAAAAGAGCTGAAGGGGACTGCTACACTAACGCTGCAGGGGTAGGCAGAGGTATCACAAACAAACTGTTTGTCAACTATATTTTAGTCGATATGTAGTCAGCTGGGAACTACTCCGTCAAAGACCAGTCTAATCTCTCAGTCATCTTTTACAACACTTACAGGAAGAGATGGAAGGGCCCGATTCTATTCCACAGGCACCACAAGGTTAAACATATGTTAGAAAAGGTTTTAACCCAAAAAGTTAACACCTTTAAATATTAATTTAGATATTAATATTGAGAGGAAATAAACTATTTAGCGCTTACGCAGAATTGATTTCTTAACGGTTATATAACATGTACTTACAAAAATTTACGACAGTTACATGAACAGTATATAGCGATAGACGAAATTATAATATGTATAACGCAAATGATAGCTGTAATATAATGTAACTGATTATAATTTTACATAACAAACGACGAGCCGGTGTAATAACTTAATAGAGAACGACTTTCATTTTAGCAATACGACTTTTTTGTAAGTTTTATAATGGAGAATGATACCAGTTGTAGATTTTTACTTGAAAGTAAGATAAGATAAGATAAGATGTGCGCCAAAGACTACAACGGAGATATTATATTTTCTAGGAAGGTGTACAAAGCCCGCTGCTGTTACATCACTTTCCGACGGTCTCCAAGAGCGTGCACACACCCCTTCCTGGCTAGCGTGTATGAACTTTAACTCAAAAATGGGTTAAAATATTGATGCCACAAACTGGAAAGGATATTGTGATTGAACATAGGTAATATCCATAACAGCGGCGAATGTTGTCAAGTGACGTCACACTTGGATTTGAAAAAGTGAAATTTGAGATTATCATAATATTAAAACTACATACTTGCTCGATTTGAATAAAACGAAAACAAAGACATTTCTATACAGTTGGACTACACGGTTACGGAGTTTCAACGATTAAACGAACATGTTCGCAAGCGAGCAGACGGGTCACCTGATGGTAGGTGACTACCGCCACCCATAGACACCAGCAACTCAAAGAGTCATAAGTGCGTTGCCGGCCTTTTATTGTCTAGTGACCGAGGCGTCGGACTCCAACCAATGCGGATGAGCTCACCGCTACCACCGTCCCGCCAATCACCACGACCTATCCCCCACCGACGTTAACCAACACCTACTCATAACATCATCATTGCAACTTTTTTTTTGATAAACGTTACATTTAAATAAAATATAGTATTACTATATAATATGTACATATGTATATATAAGTAACCTCTGTCATTCCTTAAGGCTTGAATTATCTTCATACTACATTTAATCAAAATCGGTTCAGCCGTTAAAATATCGTTTGATCGTTATACCGTTATAGAATATCTTAATCATCTGCTCAAGCAAGAGGGTTACAATATCAGCCTCATTACCAAAATATATATTGATATTCCTAATTACTGCAAGTAATTATACAGCCTTCCTACATTCGATGCAATTTATAATAAAAAATCATATTTATTGCTATTAATATGTCCGGAATCGATTGTTTTGGCAGCCCTGTCCGTTGATAAACACAGTGTCAATAATTAGTGTTTCTGGGAGCAGGAAATGAGCCAATGTTTAGTTTAACATCGTGATTATGGGTTGCCCAATCAAGTTTATGTTCGCGTTTTCATCATCAGCTTCGTAAAATATATTTTTAAATTTCGTTGATGAAAAATGATTCCATGATTCGAACGACTAATGACAATAATTTCTCCAAACTTCAGATATAGGTTCAACAAGTAACAGAAGTAAAAAAAAATGCTTTACTATGTAATTATTACGTCTACATAAGAATAAGATAATATAATACACACTTATATAGATATTGGAAGCAAGCGAACAGCAAAAATAACACCTCAAAACACAACACACAACAGCATAAACAGCTCAAATCTCATTTTAAAATTAAGTTGGAAATATGAATTACACAACCTTTATCGTTTGTCAGGATTATCCATCAGTTCGAACATATGTACATACTGCTACTTGAAATTATCTTCAGCCAGCTACTTACATTTTGCGGTGGTGGTTGTGGCCGCATCTGCTCCAACAGCGGCAGTAGCGCGAGGGGGGGCCCAGGGTATAGTCCATGCTGGCCTCGCCTCACCAGCTCCTGACGACGCATTTGTTCCTGCTGCAATCTCTGGATCTCCAACTCTGCCGTCACGTTACCTATATTCTGTAACAATGAAAGCTTTCGATTAATGCAATCCAGTACTTATAGTTTGTGATAAGAGTTTCAGAACACGTGTAATTTACATTAAACATTTGTAATGCATAGAAATTTCAAGACCAATATATGACATACATACATACACATATTCAGTAAAAGAAGTAAGTATTTGAATTTAAGAGGAATCGAATGACTTTTTAAAATTTTCTTTAGAATTTCCCTTTTTGTCTTTTTTTTTTAATTTTTAAAATCTTCTTATAGGTTAGTCGCCTGTACATCTAAAGCTATGTGTATTGCGCATGACAGTTAGGTAAATAGGCAACAAGGTGAAAACGACTTCCACTCATTCATAAATCTTAGATAACCAAAACAGTACATATAAATAACATTTAGGCAATAGCTGTCATTGCTTTTAGAAAAAAAAGAGCCGCAATTTCTCGTAACAGCAACATTTCGAACGTTGTCATTAATAAAATAACCTCATATGTACCAACAAAAGGCGCCGCGGTTCCCAGCGCCCCAACTTTTGAGCTTACAACTTTCTGTTATCAGTCTTAACGTCTCACGACGCGATATTTGTTCCTTACAATATATTGCACACTTAAATCCTTTCAAGCACAAAGAATAAACTAAAATGTGTGCACAAATCAACCAGACGGTCACTAAATCACGGTGACCATAAACCGAATCATCAAAAAAAGGAACATCAATTAATTGCCTGGGAGTCGTGACGAATAACTCTATATACATTTTATCGGCTCTTCATTAAGACAGTATTGAATCGTTAATGGTTGTTCAGAATAAGACGTTATAAGGTGATGAAATCAAAACAGCTCGACGATGCGAGTTTCCGGACGAACGGAGACTTTTCAATGCAAAATATGAAGGGACTTGCAATTAAAAAGTTTCCTGCAAACATATCAACGCTCCTGGCAGTAAGAATTTAAGTGAATCACCGTCGGCGGGAGATAAAAAAGGAGAAGCGTTAATGGAAGACAAAAGCGAATGCATAAATAAACGTGACATAATCGCGCGAATAAAAAGTGGTTCGGTGTGTAATAGACGGCAGGCGGGCCTCCTCAGCGGCAATACAGCGCTACCGCCACCGGTAATCGACCGTCGAAGTTTTTCCATCGGCCTGACAAATTGCCGTCATAACCGAACGGATTAAACTTTTTATTAAAAACAACAAACTGAGCATAATGTATGGGCGTAATCGGCAAGGGACAGATGTTCCCGAATAACATACGCGATTTATCTAATGTAAAAAGACTTTTATTTAATAGCTTTGCGGAGATGTCCTAGCAATTGCCGCTTATATTTTACATTTAACCGTCGTTTTGGCATTTCGGCCGAGTTTTGATAGCATTATTAATGTTAGAGATGATATAAAAATGCGATTTTTGATAGAGGTGACCAGCTGGCGATCGCAATTTATTGTCTCAGATCGCAGGTGGATCGCGCCATAAATATGATATGAATGAGAAACAGCCAAGATGGAGTGTCATCATTATACTGATTGAAACAATGCAAACCGTGCCAATGGAAATAGGTGGGGTGGATTTGGCAAGAACCACTGTCCGGTGTTCTGTCAATACGACGATGGAAATAAATTGAAGCGAAAACATATTTTGTTATCGTGTCCTTGTCGTTTGTGTGTGAAAACGTTTTTTTTACCTATATTTTTATTTTGCCTAGCGTTGGTAGTTAATCATACACTTAAATATTATTAACAATATCTCTTTTCTGTCCGCCCTTTGACTAAACCGTAAAATGGACCTTGACATGAATACTGAGAGATTACAAAATGTTATTAGAACCTTGTGAATAATGAAAAGAATGAATTAATAATTTTTTTGGTTGTTTCGTGGGAGAGTCATGCTTAGACATGAATGGGCCGGCTTGACCAGTGCGATCACAGCCTCACAGATAACCTATTGTGATACTTGCATAGCATTTAACAGGAACTAATGAGGTTTCAGAAGGCCTAGTCCCACTTTCCCTTTTCCCCTCCCTCAAAAGCATGTATAAAGCTGCATCAAATGTCAACACATTTTATAGCAGATGAGAAACAAAATTTACTAACGATGGGGATAAAGAAACAAATCCCCTAATGCTATTGTCAATGTAGCGCGACAAATAAAACCCTAATGGTTTATATGTAAGCATAGGTTAGCTGAAAGAACATGACAAAACCAATGTTATCAAGGGATATAGACTGGACAAAGAGATCAAAAATGAACACCGGACATACCATGACATAATTTATAACGTGGGCGCCGATATCAAAATAGTAATCCTAATTTTTGAAGACGTCCTAAGTTTTAAAGGATTTTAATTCTTATGTGTTTGAAATAAGAGCTTTGTGGTTAAATTGTAAGGAAGATTAGGTGAGAGCACACGGAAAGCTTTATAATGAAACAGACGTCACATTGACGTAAGAGATGCAGATCTTTTGGGTGAAATTATTATATTTACTGTGTCTGTGACAGTAATAATCTGTATGTGTGCTCGTTTTTAGATAGATTATTCTAGTCACGGATTGATGTTTGCGGGAGTAAGAGATTTATTTGTATAAGATCATTTTGATCAGAGAAGTTGAATAACTAAACATACATCATACACATTTTACAGTAAGCAAAATGATTACCCTTCCTAATACAATCTTCTTAGACGTTGACAATTTAAGGAATTTGATGGGTTTACTACTGTACTACGTTGAAAAGCCGATGCCAAAGTTTTTATATTAGTAAAACCCTCCATGTTTATTATGAATTATGATAATTAGCCCACGTATTTAAGATCTCTTAGTGTTCGTTTGCAAAATTACATCATTATGGGTTTAGTGTTTGTATCGTAAATTTCACAAACCAACAGATCGATAAAGACGAACCCTCTTTTACCCTCTAATACAATAACATATGTACATAGTACTACTTGCGCTCATGCCTGTATCGCTAAAAGCGTAGCCAGATATGTATTAAACACCTACATTCTAACGATTAGCATTTGATCTCATTAACGTAATAGTGGGCAAGCAAATGAAAGATGGGAATATTGGGAGTATGTTGATAAGGGAAAGTAAGAACAAGTGAAGGAAATGGAAGAAGAAAGGTATTGCTTATACGGATAGAACGGAAAGTGTAAAAAATTACTCAAAGACGTTAGGACGAACTGACTGTTGCCGGGAGGTTCGAGCCTCTACTCAAAATACTATTAATAATTACATTACATTCGAAATGTATTACATAACAACTATGTTAATATAAATCGATTACTCTTTTATATAATATATATTTTGATATAATGGATAAGAAACAATAATATCTTTGATAATAATCAATGTTTCGCTAATTGCTTATCAAATATGAAAATCAAGTCGGATTATCCGTGGCTTGTTAGTGCCCTTTAAGTAACTTTGTCCGTTTTAAACTATCAAATAATTTATTAATACCATGACCCTAAAGTGTTGATAATTTAAATAATACAATTTAAAAGGGCTAACATGATTTTGAGGGGGAATTGGGGCATTACAGTGCAACGATGACATATCAAAATGAATTGCTAATGCACCTTTGGGAACAACAGATGTATGGAGCAGCATTATTTCTTATAGCTTTTGTAAAAAGGTAGAGTTGACTATTTATTAGGTATTATAAAAATATATATTTCGAAATACTGACATATTATATATGAAGATTAATCATACTTATCGTAATCAAGGTTTATATTGTTTAATATAATCTACAAGATGTAAGAGAATATTCTCCTTAATTTTTTCCTTAAACTTTACAAAAAATTCTTGTCTAACAAGTTATAACTAATGTGCATCACCTTAGTGATACACAATTCCACGTTATCCTTGTAATCTTTAGTTATTCACAAAATTATCTTGATACATACAATAATTCCGTGAGTTCGCGGTGTCACTCTAGGACCCGTTTTGTTCCAACGGCTATCGGTCCTTCAGCAGATATGGTCAGCCCATTGCCACTTCACTATTCTGCGAGCTAACTCGGTCTAAATCTGGTACTTAAGGTACGACGCCGCGATGGACCGATGACCAGAAAAAGGCTGAAATCGGCTGGTTGCGGAAGGTGAAGGACCGGACGCTATATTGCGCATGCAGTGCCCTAATTGATTGATTGATAAAATAATGAATATAGAATAAAAGTAGCAGGATTTCAAGTAGAAATAAAAAAAAGAGAGCTTTACTGAGATGTTTTTAATAACAAAAGTTACAGCCAAATAAAAATATATTTAAAGGCTACCCTATGCAATCTCTAGGCCGATACTTAGATGCGCTTTAATGCTGATCGGAGATATCGCGCTGCACTTTCAACTACAACATGTGTTGTTAGTTGCTGCTGTGTTGATGGAATACTAATGTTAACAATGACTCACACAAATATATTATTACATTGTTAGTTGATGCTACTTAATGTTACTGATGTTTTTTTTTTTTATAATATGGGGGACAAACGACCAGACGGGTCACCTGATGGTGAGTGACAACCGAAGTCCATGGACACCTGCATCGTCGTAAGTGTGCTAACCGCCTTTCAAGGTGATGAGGAATGGGGTGATGCGGGGAGGGGAAAAAAGAGAGGGGGGATGAGGGGAGAGGAAAGAAGAGAGCGTTAGTTGGGCCTCCGGAAACCTATCTAATTTCGAGGCAATGCTTCACATTTTCTGGAAGGCCGTAAAAGGTATCGCATTTAAGACGGGGCATCGTTTAACCGTAGTTTAAATATCGGCTTTACACGTTTACATGTTTTCCGGAATGAAAAGAAAAGTTGACTTGCTATTTCAGACTATATAGTCCGGAATAGCATAGAAAAATAGATAATCTGTGCAAAATTTTAAGCCAGATACGTTTAGCTGTTCTGACGTAGTAAATCAACACATTTGCAGTAATAAATAGTAGTAAGATGGATACCAGTTACAATTTTTATTAAATGTAATGATAGATAACACTTGATCGTCAACAAGTTACTACCAAAAAACGAATCAGTTAAGAAAAGGTATAAAATTATTACTACAAAATAATTAGATCGTTGTAGCACGACTGACATGGGCAGAATCTCAACTCGGTACCACTTGCCATAGACAAGAAAAAGAACAGAATATAATAGATGTTTTAATGCAGGCCGCCTTACATATTTTTTTTTCAGAGCGTCCATTTTACTTTAGCATGAGCAATTTTTTTTTCTACTCTCGTTTTTATATTAAAGTTCCAAATTAATTAATACTTCCAAAATTTCACTTTATTTAGATATCCAATTTATATTTCTTTGAAGCTTGAAGTCACGTACATACGTTAAAGAATATACGAGTTAATTTAATCTTGTTTCATTATAATAAACGGTTTTTTTTTAATATTTAAAGTCCTCTGTTCGGGTTTTAAACCAAACATTTACATAACTTAAACAAATAAACATTATGACTTAGCAAATTAGCAAAGCAGGTACAATCGCATACAAGCTCTCTCCAGGAGGCCCTTTATCTGAGCGTATATTTTTTAATTTTATCGTTCAATGAGTGGCAGATATCCGAAGGCACCGATCTTATCTAATGTTCGCAGTGATTATAAAATGTGTTCTGCAAAATGAAGTGGAAGAATTGAAAGTTTATTTTTAAAACGTCAGCTGTATTTATTTAAGGGTTTTTGCAGGTGTACATTCTTATGTAGCAGTTCTTTTACATAGTTGTAATAAAATAATAACTTACACGTCTTAAATCTCAAAATTTAAAAAAGACCTATTTTAATACCCTTAACGGCTTCGAGCCTTTCATTACTAAAATTGACATAGATATCATATTCTTTTTCCCATCTATTTCAATCCAATAGAAATATTTTCTAAACTTTTAAAGTCCCTAAAAAAACAATACCAAAATATACTTCAAAACACACATCAAATAAAAGAAGAAATAAGAGTTACTCAGAAGTCAAAACTCCAAATCCCCCGCCCACTTCTGTCGATGATTTGTTATTAAATCACACAATACTTGACATACACAATAGTTAGCAGTGGTGGCAACCCTGTGAAGTGGCATCCCTGTGGTTGGTACAAATTAGCGGCTGATTGGTATCGGACGTCGCGTCGGCCGACACGTGCCATCGAATTATTGCTATTTCATCTTACTTTACTGCTGTATAACTCCGTTCTCTTGCGTTTAGTGAGATAGATTTGAAATTATCATCTTAAAATGACACTATTTTATGCTTTTCAAAAAAGGAATAATGTTTACGAGATCTTAAGTAGTCTTTCTTTAGGTATTTTTTGATAAAAGTTCTAGAATTGGCATTGAAAGCAAATTTAATGACAATTCTAAAACTGCGTTTTTTCCTGTTATCTTTTTCACGAATGATATCTCACATCATCACCACGTCGCTCTTCACCTTGCCTATTAAAAACGTCAAGTAACTAATGTTACCTTTATGCTCAATATTTACAAAACTATCTAAAACCATAACACATTACCTTCCATTATTTTACAGCTTCCCTTCGACGAGACACAACAAAGTTGGGTAGTAAATCAAAAAATTAAGCTATTACCGCCACATCACAAGTCGGCTTCGCTTTTAACTCGACTTTTTTTATAATACAACTAATAACAAAACAATTTTTAGACTTCCGCTCCCGTAAGTAACGACTTTATAATTCGAAACATGTTTTGTTATCGATGATACCTTCGTAGAGAAAGCTTCGAAGGTTTGAACTTGATAGTGATGGATTGATGACATCGCGTGCTCTGATGATAGCAAAATTGAGTAATTTGTAATATCCACAGCGTAATTTATTTGATTAATTCTATAAGTGTAATATTTCGACCGTTGCCTATTTATTTGATATATTGTTTTTGAGTTACTACACCACCTTTAACAGAGTCTTACTTTATTATTATGTAGATGATTTGATGGCACCACTACATTCTTCATAGGTCGTACAACACGTACGTACAGTCATATGTATATAAATGTGTTGAAAATATGGAATGTTTAGTTTCAGTGCTGACTTAATTGATAAATATGGACAATACCATATTATAATATGATGAAATTACTTCAAGACTAAAATGTAGGTATTGTAATGCTCCTAAACTAGAAAAATATATAAGAGAGTGTCATTTTTCGGTTTATATTCTCAAAAAATTATGATATATTTAGAAAGTATTGAAATGTGTTATGTTATTACATATGAATATTATTCTTAATTTTATTAAATACTGTGTGTAGTTTCCTTACTTTCAACATAAGAGTCTTTAGATTCAAAGGTTAATGTTGTTGTGTGTGTTAATGTTGCAATAACTTAGTAGGTTTGAAGGGAAATATATTCGCAATTAATTTGTGATTCAATTCGCTACGATTCCTTCTCCGTGTGCAAAAAAACAGCGCAGAAATGAGCGATGCAAAGCATCATGCTAGATTACAGATTTCTACGATGCAACATCGCATCGCACCCTAGCATCAGCAATTGTTTATTAAATAGATTAATAAGATTTTATTTTATTAATTACAGTTTCATTATAGAGTCATGATCCCCGCAGTTTCAACTGCATGCTGCACTATATAATTCCTCAACAAATATTCTATCGAAAACAAAAAATAATCATTCAAATGAGGCTGACAGTTCCACAGATTATTACGTGTAAACATACAAGAAAAACTCTCATCTGTCGGGATATAAAATTGCAATAATTATATAAATAATAATACTCTAAAATTACCACTCGAAGGACCATAAGGATTCAAAAAGAGTAAACAAAAGGGACGACCGGACCGTACTAAGTCCCTAGAGAGTAACAGAAACAGCTAAACCTCCCTTTGCCTCACCCTCTTGCCTCTTGCTTTACCACCCTGTCTTGCCTCCTGCCTCTTGCTAGCCCCGGATGCTCGTCCCACTTCAACTTTTCTTTTATTCCTTACCTACTCTTGTTTATTTTTGTTTTCCGTTAGCCGGCGGAAATAATAGCACTGGATTTGTAAGGATGGGACTTTTCATTTTATAACATAATGTATATTAAACGAGATTATATTAGGATGCAGTTGGATTATATAATATAAGTGTTACTAGCAGGTATGATACTCTTTAAAAATGCAATTTGAAGACTTTTTAAATTAATTTTACATGCTGTTGAGGGAACCGTGGTCACGACATGCTTGCTGAATTATATTATCAATTGCTTGCAATCACATAACAAAATATTTCGTTCTAATTACTTATGTGAAGATCATTTCATATTTACTGGTTGTGTTAAAAACACCTTATTCATCTATTTTTTGTTGGTAGGGAATAGCGTGCTGGATTAAACATAAAAAATACATGGACACCTACATTAGTAAAATATTTACTTTTTTTAATGTATAGGAGGACAGACAAACAGAAGGGTCACCCGATGGTAAGTAACAACCCCCGTCCATGAACACCTGCAACTCTATAGTTGTAAGTGCACTGCCCGTCTTTGTGAATCATGAAGGGTGGGAAAAGAGGAGATGGGAATTAGGCATACGGTAACCTCACTATATTCCTCGAAATGCAAGGCAAGCGTTACTTCACAACCGGTTTTCTGTGAGGCCAGGATCACACCGGTTTAAAACGATAAATGTTATTCCGTAATCTGATATGTTTATATCACTGCCTAGCTTCGGGCAAGTAATGTGGATATTTTTTCATGAGTGCCTAGTAAATTTTTCTCAAAGCTTTTCAGTTTAAATAGCCTTTGTAGCCACATTAACATATCAAGTTAATACAATATATAAACTATTATACCATATCCTCTCTATGCTTTCGTATCCCCAAGATGACCTTTTGTAGGCGATAGAGCTGTGGAGTGCCGTCATTATTCTGCTCTGCATTCAATTCTATATTTAACCATGTTAAAAACAAAACTGAACAGCGCACTTTTATTCATTCGCATTAATTAAGTATTTTACAGTATATGAATGTTTTTTTTTTGTTTGACAGAACTTTAGAACAGAGTTCCTGCTCTGGAATTTTGGATACGATACTACTAATTTATTGTGTGTATATGTCAATGTTAAGCTGGCATCAGTCACAAAACAGCTCCTTAAGTTGTTTTAAAAACAGTTTAAAAAGAAAAACCGTTTCTTTCTCGGTAAGGTAGAATAGGGTCCCCGTCTCATTCCGTCGGTGTTATAAAGGCAATAAGAGATCGACTGTTATGTATCAGACATATAAAACAGTTATAGCAGCAGGTTTGTTCTCTATTACTTGCGACTTTTTAGCAAATAGTGGGAGTATAAGATACCTGTGTACATCTTCGGATGTACAACAATTAATTAGATTTTTATTATTACTGCCATATCTATACTCAAATGTTGATACGTAGCTCATGCTATTTATGAATAACATTGTTATATTCTTCAAATAATAGAAAATATGCATATACACAGACATATAATATTTATGTTATAATATATATGTCTGTATCATACGAAAAAACCGCGAATCGATCCTAAATAAAATATATTAGTCATATTTGTACCTCACTAGCTTTAAAACTAAACCATAGTGCACATAACTTATGTTTATATCTAAGGCTTTGTGCACATCAATGGCAGATGCCACAAAAGTGCGAAACCTCACCACACACGAGAGAAAAGATTAATAAAGCTTAGTAGACTCAACACCTGTCTTTTGTCGCTAATGGACCGCCTCTAATCTCCCGGGAGATAGTGTGGTGAAGAAAAAATAAGGAAAACTGTGTTTACTACTTATTATGTCGAATTACACAATATTGACACATTATTCATATTGTTAGTGTGTGCCCGGTTTTATAAATAAAAATTGTTTTAGAATGAGTAGACTCTACAAATCCTAGATACTCTTACTTGATTTGAAGTATTTGTATTTAGAATGTGTGGAACGACACGTTAATTGGATCGAATGATCAAATCAAATTTTTCATCTGTACCACAACATTAAAAAAAATCGAATGCTATCAAACCCGCGGGAAATGTGCTGATTGGTCACAACTAAAGACAACTTTCTCGGTAGGTGATGTACGTCCACGTCATTAAATATTTATGTATATATCAAAGGTTGTCACTATAGAATTGTATGACGGCATTGTTAAAAATGTTATTGCCATACTAACTTTAAGATTATACAAATAAGAGTTTTAAAATTTCAAAATCAAAACTCAATCAATTCAAATTTTTAGAGTAGTTACACATATAATATACATATTTTTTGTCAATAATTGATTTTCAATGTAGGTAGATAAATACTGTTCACTCATATACAGATACAACAAACAGTATTTAAGGTCTGTAAACAAATAACCTTGCACCAAAAGTTAGCTTTTAGCCGCATAAGGAGCTAACCTCTTGAGAAAGTTTCAAATAAGCTATCCAAAATTAAAAGTTACAGTCATTTCCAACTGGTTTGAGCTGGAAATAATTGGAGGAGACTCGAGGTAACCGCTCGGATGGGGGTAACAAGCGAGTTATCCGGCCAAAAAGCCAAGATATCTGGGTAACAAGCCGGGCGAAATGCACTAACGAGGATGCAACCGAGTTTGACTTGCGAAGTAAGGCTTCGTGGTATGTTAGTATATATAGCCAATTTATATGATTTAATATAATAAGTTATGGATAACACATTAAGCAAATTAATGTTAGAATATTCATGTCTTTTTTAGATGTTGTAGAACACACTAATTATGGCTTTATAGTTGCACCCATGGCATACGTTTTCATAGTATGCTTTCGAGTGATCTTATCGTCCTACAATCGTGGGTTTCTATAGGCGGCGGTAGACACTTACCATTATGTGACCAATTATCTCGTTTGGCCCCTCTACCATAAAAAATATATATTTTATACTAATTTCGTTTCGGCTTTACAATTTCTTCACAAGTCGTATTCATATGTTATTGTATTTATTTACAATTAACTAATTTATGTAAAAATAGTTTCTGTTCTAAATACAGATTCTTAGAAATTTTGAGTACGTCAAACGCATATGTATATTTCATCTCTGACATACAATTAATCATACAGTTTCATAAAAATATAATGTTCTGAGCCTAATTTTATTATTTCTTATTTAAAAGCTTGATGTTGATTTCAATTATATTCCAAGAAGTTTTTCATGAACTCAAACTCTTATTTCTGTAAAATTGATTTTGCTGTTAGAATATTGAGAGGTAACATTTTAATCACTCTAGTCAAGTTTCAGCAGAAAGAAGGAAGGAACGAAGACGCGATACCAAGAAACCTAAATAAAGGAAATGGCTGTCAATTTGAGGTACCTATGCACGTTTTTGATGAATACCTATTACCATAGTGTTATTTTTATTATAGGATAATATTATTTACGGCATAGACAATATACCATAGATAGACTATTATATCTACTTATGGTTTAACATTATTAGAATGATGAATTCTCTATTATATACATATGCATATAGGTACATATGTTTTTTTATAGACGCAATTAAAAAAAGAATAGAAACTTCTAATAACAGAAGCTCAAAATATGAAATGACAAATAGTCAATGAAAAAATTGGGTTTCATACAGACAGAACTTCAGCATACACACAGTGGTAATGCCGTATATACATATGATTATTTACCTTTTATGTACTGTCTAGTCACCAAGACTGTATGCATGTTTGCCACCTTATTAAAAATATGTTTGTAGAAGTTTTAAAGGAGCCTATGAAATCTTAGCTCTCAGCATTCACTTCTTAAATATCAGTACTCAAAACTAGTAAGATAAATGTAAAAAGTAAAATTTCGATTCTGCAAAACAGTATATCATGAGAAATCGTCCAATCGCCTTCCTTTTATCTTCTTCCCGTTGAGAGACATAACCACAATGATTCGTCAGCGCCGCATATCTGACGCGCGTCATTCGGCACCGCGGCATGCACGTCATTAAATATTTATTGTTTATTAAAACCGCCATAATGTAAGCGATGATTGCCGCCATAAGATTTAACTTCTTCGTTTTATTGACATAGTTGATTCAAATTTTACTGGTAGACCGGTATGGCTTTGTCCAGTTAAAGTATTATTGAGAAGCTACCGGTGTTACAGTAAATAATATAATTAAATACAAAGTTAAATCAACAACGTAATGTTATAATATAATATATTAAAAATCTAGCTTTGATAAATTATTTGACTCAGCCTTTATACCAGACAGCGCAAAGAAGGAGGGTTATGTTTTTCGAGTGAGTTTTGGTCTTAATAGTGGGTGTGACCTATTTTTTTATTGTGTGGAACGCCCACAGGTCATCGCCTCACCGTGGGAGTGACCTAGGGTATAAGAATTCAAAAAACTTACAAATAAAAAGAGAAAAAGTTAGTATTCCACTCGGATCTTTTTAACAATTTTAATTGTTTTCATGTAATTTTTCTAAGCATGTGCGTGTTTGCGCGCGAATTCTTAACTTGCTTATTAAACCAATGTGTTAAATATCATTATGATTATTAGTGAAACCCAGCAGCAGCTTAACAGATTGTGGTCACATCATTTGTGTATGGATTTGCCGTTACCGCTAATCTGGCTGTAAAAGGGACCAGCCATTAGCAAGCTATAAAGTTACCCGCTTATCTGCTATGAAACTTAAACACCCGCGTTAAATATGTATAAGCGAAAACTATTTTAAGTGAAAATCTCTTTTTCGCAAACATCATTTTGATCTTTCAAATAAAACAGTTTTACTTTGTAACCCAAAAATAATAAAAACAGAAGTCCCATCTGGGTATAGCCATTTAAAAATAAAGTCTAATAATATACTTATTATAATTCCATCCGCACTAGTTATCGGCACACACCACTAATTATAGAGATATTAACCTTTTCCCGTCAACAATGTACGATGTAATCTAAATATTTATTTTTATACAATTCCACTGAGTTGGTGTTCCATCTTCACTCAAGAGTTTAAGAATAGTTCAGGTATAAAAGTTTATAAAGAGTACACAGTATACCAGCACTTGCCTTTAAAATAAACATGATGGTCTTTGTAACATTACAATAAATGTAGCTAGTATCGAACACTTAATAAAATAACAAACACGAGCCGCTGTTCAATGTAAACTATCAAACGGATCTAAATACTTCTTTTTTTTATTTAGACAGTGGGCTTTTGTCTATTCAACATGCGGAGAGGCGATAAAACATAATGATGTATCTGTAGAATGATTGCATAAGCAGTAGTTTTAAAGAAAGTTAAGTTAAAGTAATAATTGTTATGTTTTAATAACGAAGATTCCGATGAAAATATTTTTTTATTGTATTGTTTTGTTTTTTTTTTTAATAATTGTTAACTCTTTAATTAATCGCTGTAAAAATATTATAATGGTCACGTCTATGCCTGACATGACAGACAGTAACAATGACATGTTACTAGGAATAAAAAAAAAACTCTTTTGGCTACAAATCTTCACTGTTTGACAGTTCGCCGTCTTAAATTCAAAATAAAGACTTATTGTCTTTACTTAATCTACAGAAACCGAATAAAACTATTGATGTGATTTTCAAATTTGAAAATTGGAAAAAAACATGTAAGTAATATTATTTAACCTCTTCATTTTTAATTATTTGAATTCATATAAGGTAAGAATTGAAGCATTCAAACATTTGTCATAACAAATTCCGTAACACTCCTTTTAAAAAGAGTAATTGAGAAACAGTACTCGGGGATCTGCTTATTTTCCATTACAATTTGTAGAATTCATTGAGTAAAACGGTTTCGGATACAAGCAAGTAGTAATAGGTATTTATAGTTATAGTTAAATTTGTGTCCATTGTTGACAAGGGAATTTAATATACATTACTTAAAGCATTTAGCATCTAGTAGGTATATTAAAAAAAGCGAAAGAGATTTTTTATTTGGTTAGACACGCTTATCTCTGGAACTTTCAGGCAGATTTGGATGTTTTTTTTTTTGTATTGTATAGAATATTTATTGACGAATAATATAAGCCATAAAATATCACGCTGGTACCCTTAGGAGCGGTGTAGTGAGCATAAAGGCAGGTGAAACTGAGGGGAACGACTAGTTAGGAATGGAGTGTTGGGGTAACACGTTTTAATTTACTTGTTTGCAATTTGGGCAAAGCCATTTTGGTAAATATAAATAAAATCTTTTGTAAATGCTAGTAGGGTTATTACTTTAAACGTCCTACATTTTAATTTTGAACATAATAGTAGCAACGAAATAATTAATAAAAAAAAATAGAAGTTTTCATCGCAATCGGTTGACCAAAATATTTTCTGTATTTGTTCTTTAATTTAAGATTGATTAAAAGATTATATTCAAAGACATGCCTGCATTTTGATTTTATTATCATCACTTTATAGCGTCAAAAACAATTGCCACGAAATGTGAAAAAATGATCATTAACAGGCCGCGGCGAGTTCCACATTTAAATATCAATAAAATTCCAGATTTGTCGGCCATTTTAATAATGCTCAATATCGTTGCAAAATGGTGGGTGTCATTTTAAGCCCCCTTTCTTCCGTCCGCAACTATTTTAATAACAACATCTCCGTTTTCTTTATTCATTCTTTTGAAATATCTTTTAAGCTGAAGTAAGTTTATTGCTAGTCAGATCAGGAATTTCAATCTTACATCCTGAGTAAGACGTCTTTGATGTAACCGGTTAACTTTGTCGATAGATTATCAGTTTTAATGGTGTAAAAGATTGGGTTGAATTTTGTTTGGCTGGTAAAATTCATTGATGGTTCTTCTAAAAGTGAATTTGCACTCATTAATACTATGAGACTCATTCATTGTCGTAGTATTATTGAGGATTTGACAAATTATTAAGTCAGTACGTAAATATCCCATGATGTTATTTGTATCTTTAGTTCCAATGATATTGCGATGTTGCGGATTTGAATTGATGCATTGGTAGAGGTTGATTTGTACTCTCATATTCTGTACTGTGCAGTTTGTTTGTTTGTGTTTGGCCATCGATCCGGTAATATGCTTCTATTTTCAGGACAAATTGTTGTAAGTACTTAGTACAGTCAGCGCTAAATGTACATCAATATGTTATTAATCGTTATATATGTAATATAACAGCATATTGTATTACTGAAAAGGTTATATATTTATGCTTATCTATTACCATACAATTTCGTCATTAACAATATAATTTTTATATGTAAATATGTATGTATATATTTATTATTATACATTTTGAGGTACATAAAATTTTAATTTTTACACAACATCAATAGCCATCCTGCCAACAAAATGGTGTTTGCTATAACAAAAACCTAATTAGAATTGGAAATGGCATATAAAATATAATATATATTATCACACTCGTGTAAGTATCAAAGGGAATAATGTCATTATTTCAAAATGTTGTAGATCAAAGAAAGCACATCAATACTGAAAGAGATCTTCATAATAACATTCATAATGGGAGCTCTTGTAAAAAAATCTAAATTAATTTCCCCGATCCGTTCCTTCTCACAAAGGAGGCTGTCTCTTTGATAGCATTTCTTGTACAGTCGCCACCGGTATGCAAATGACGAGGAAACGTTAGCCACTTATTGCTTTTTTAATTTTTTGAGTTATTTGCTTTTAAAACTACTTTGTTGCAAGAAAGCTCAAACATGGTTTTAGCAAATACCAAATATAAATAATAATTTACCAATCGAAATACAATGAACATTAAAACGTGTACTTTTATATTTACAAATACTTTGAAGAAAACTTTAAATAATGATAAGCCTCTTTTTTCTATTGGATTGGTGTTACACAATATGCTTAACGGGAGGCGTTCATGTATGTAGGTTAAACGGTTAAATACAGAACCTCTGCACAAGTGTTAAGTTTTGGATTAAGGTACATAAGCTAGCATATATAAATTCAGTGGTAGAGTCATGCTTAGGCACGAATGGGCCGGCTCGACCGGTGCGATACCAAGGCCTCACCGAAAACCGGTTGTGAAGTAACGCTTGCGTTGCATTTCCCCGAAATGAGTGAGGTTTCCGGAGTTTTGGGGAGTTTCAATTCCCCCGACCCCCTTTTCTCTCCCCTCATCTCCTTTCTCCTTTTTTTCATCTCCTCATCCCCCGCTCCCTGCATCCCCAGCGCACTTGCGACTCTTGAGTTAAAAATATGACATCCGGTACGCTGGCTGGCTGACTGGCTGGACACTTACTATTTGAGAAAGGTCTCCTGTCGATACCGAAAGTCGGGCATCCGCGAAATACACACGTGAGTAAACCCGTATATTGAAATAAATGTATAATGTTCGCGAAAGTTTTTTATTATTTTTATTTTAAGTTATGAATTGATGTGAATTAAACTCAATTGACTGTGTTCGTATAAGTACTATATTTTTTAATTTATCTGTAATACAATAATCATTAAAATTAATTTGTATTAATAAAATTGGTTCATATACAATAAAAATCCTGTACCTCAGAACAAAAATAAGCAAATTCAAAATTGTGTATCATATTTATGACGCTGACTGTACAACCAATAATTTATGCAAGTGGTCGGCAATAGCTGAATGGGTCCCTTTTAATCACAAAATGATTTCCCCATACAAACAGAACCTTTATGAATAGCCGTGGGTTCCTTAAGAAAATGTTAAGTGCATTAAATGTTGTTTAGAATAAAATCAATTATCTCATAAAACTGAACAATGGCAAAAGACATTCTATTGATTGAAAAAATTAATATAGCTATATTTTTGATGAGTTGTTTCTTTGTAAATAGATTTAGATTGGAGTTTTGCTTTTAGCGAAAATTATATGCACCTAGGTTAGGAGTCCAAAAGTAAAGTCAGGTATGACATTTCATGATCGAAGGGAAATCCTTTACTTAAGTAATTCTGGTCATCCTCTCATCACCGTCACCAAGTACGGTCTAGTGAAATCTTCCATCATATTAGAATTACTCGACTTGGTAAGAACTGCTACAGGACACTGCCTAAACCAACTGTTTTAATGGTGAAAGCTATTTTTGAAAGCAGTTGACAACACGCAAAAATAGTTTTCTACCAATGCTGCTAAGTGCTTTAAACACTTTTATTAAATTTGTGCAAGGCTGGACACGGGAACATTACATTTGAGCTTACAATTCTTAAATTTTTGTTTTCGTGGAATAGATTCTTATCCCTGAGTGTAAGCGTGATCTTAGTCCACAGAATATTAAACTGTCATTATTTCTGTATCTACATAAATAGAAAAAGGAAATTTAAATGCTTCATTTATGTACACAATCATCAGAATTCAAAATTCAAACGCCTTTGGTTCGGAACGATTATGTACCGTAAGCTAATAAATACACCATTTTATTCTGATCTGCCTCCTCCCCCACCCCTGTTCATTTTGCAGGCCAAAGAGGGGGTAACGAATGGCAGCCCGAGGTCTAGCTGAAATAAACATCTCATTCAATACAAGCAGAGAAATGTAAACAGACAATCAGTTATTTTTAAGATAGAATTCGAATTTGCAAATAAGAGGGCGGGTAAAGGGGCGCGGGGTAATATATAATTGACAAACGCTTTGAAATTTGATGTAACGAAGTAAGAGTAGGAGTAGCATTTATGGGTTTGTTTGTAATATATTACGAATGTATATATTTACTAGTCACTTGTATAATGTTGGGTTTTCAGAATTACGTAAGGCACGACTTTAATAGAGCGTTATTTGGCCGCATATATGGGGATTTTTAGTAAAAAACTACATAACATTTAAAAAACTAATGTCTGATAACTACAATGTTCAGTATATGTTTATTTTAATATTAGGAAGTCGAAAAAACGAAGTTTAACCGTTGATATTTTTTTCAAACCGTCATTTAAAAAGATCAAATCAAATCATTAAAAAAGATAAACCAATTGACAGTAACAATAATAATGAATTTAAATGAAATTCGTAACATTAACATGCACACTTCTACTGTAAAAAATAAAATACGTCTATGGTTTTATTTTATCTGTGACATTAATCTGCCTGCCAATTCAGAAAGGTGTTTTATGGGGTACGCTTTCCACGGTTACGCAAATGGAAAGAATCGGCTGCAAACAACGCGCCCTGCTCGCTTTGAAACAGCCAAATGTAATCTGTTTTGTTAATTTTCAACGTCGTCTGTCGTTTTTCATGTAAGCCCAGGGAAAAGGCCCGGCTAAGTCCTATTTGCTTTACCCTGGAATGATTATGAAGCGTTTGTGTGGGAACATTTGTATTTTTGGTGTGTGTAGGGCAGGTACATGTAAAAGAAGTTATTGGGATGTCGGTGATTTGTTTTTGATTTATTCAAATAACATAATGATTTTTGAATTGTATTTTTAGGATTTTTAAACATTTCGTGTTATGATAAAATATGAATGTATTTTCTAAGTGTGTCAAAAAGAGACCAAAAGACAAAAAAAAAACATATTTTGCTGATAGTCTAAGTTGGAGGGTAATCCCAAGATGCATGAGCTGCTTTATATCTAGTAGTTTGGTACATAATAAGAGGGAGAAACATAATCAATTACTTCATTTAATGATGTCCTATTTTTATAGTACGTAGTCTACGTTGTTTGTACGTCTTTAAGTATATAGTCTGTAACATCTCAAATTTCTTAAAAATCCAGCAATACCTACCATGTTTTTCTTAATGTGTAATCGAAAAATAAACCTAGTAACATAGAAATGAAGCAAAAATATGTTGTAACTGCAAATAAACGAGGCTCCAGGTAGATAAATACATAGCTTTACATTGTAAGTACTTAAAACATACATTAATGAAGTACTTTAACGTTCTTTATGACAATCTTTTGCTCAATTAAGTGCGAGATATATACATACCCATAAATACATACATAGCTAACTAATTAAAACATCCGTACACCGAGGCGAAGACAGAATATTAAGCCATTATGTATCAGGGGACCGCCTTATTTGAATAAGCACAAATTGTCAAAGAGATTTTATCTGGTTAAACAAAGATGCTCCTTCTGTTAGCTTTTGCCCCTAGCGGGGGTGCCTATTTAATGGCATCGGGTAATACGCTTGATGATGCCTACGATTTTGTTAACCCCCTTGTTAATAATGTTTTGTTTCGCTCCAACGGCTGAAAGAGATAAAGATAGGAGATACGATTGTGAAAATGCGGTTGTGTGATAAACATAAGCTGCTTATTTTTGTTATTGTCGCGTTGTTTTTAATGCAGTGAATTAAGCTTTTATTGGGTTTAGATTAGAAAAATAACATCTGAGAGGGTTTGCAATAAATGTATGTGATATTGATTCAGTTTACGATCAAGAGATATTATTAGAAAACTGTTTGGGTTACAAGAGGATATAGTGACAAGAAAATACTGATTGCTGAGTGGTTTGGGCATATTGTAAGGATGAGTGAAAAGAGACTATATAAAGGAATTTATAAGCCTTCTGTGAGTGGGCGAGTCGGTGCGGATAGGCGCAGAAAGACGTACACTAACCAGATCGACAGCGCACTGAAAAAGGCCCAATTTAAAAGTTCACGGAACCGACGAGCGGACTGCTGAAAGCAGAAGAGGCATGCAGGATTGTAGCGAATGGCGTTCTACCGTCTGTGTCTACCCTGGACGGGAATAACGCGTGAGCATATATATGTGTAGGAGCATATATATATATATTAAACATTAATTATGAATACTGCTGCAAACAGTATCGATATTATGATCTTGACTTCTATTGGCTGTTTTGGTACACATTTCTAGTGATTATTTTTTAAGGAACTTCTATATAATAATTCCAGTAATTATACCTCTTTGCGCTATTCTGTGGCGGTTCAAATAGCCATGCGCGTAGTTCTATTGCTTGGTATGTAGACAAGTGCTATTTTTTCAACATTATGTCACAAAAACAAATACTACGTGTGGATGCTAAACAGAACCACCGACATTTTCCACAACGATAAAGATCACTGCGTAATTTACATACTACACGTGTTCAATTTAAAAACAGATGCATCTAAAAATATACGATTTATCCAAACTCATCATTCTTAAAATACCCCACTGTAGCACCGTAGAACAAAAATAGTTGCCCCATCAAAACACAGCATCACTAACAACCATCAATCCCAATTAAAACATCCCTAATGTGAGAAAATCGACAAAACATCTCCCAATAGCAACGACCACAAAGCAACCTTTATGCCCCACCCTCCTTTTTTTAAATCATGTCTGTCACGTGTCATCATGACGGAAGATACGAGTTGCGTCATTAGCGCCTGCCGAGTCATGCTGCCGTGATTTGTCGGCGTTTATCGCGCGGTTTTTTTGGCCGCGAAACGCGTGCTATCACCACACGTACAATATGCGTGAGTTTTCCGTCGGGTAATGTGTTGGAAGTTGCGCCAGATAAGCTATGAAAGCGAATGCTTAGTAACTTTTTTGTTCGGTAATTTTCTGTAAGCGCTTATCTTTTGAATTTTTGTAAAGTTGATATTTTTGCTGACAGCGGTCTTGTAGGTCTATACCATTTGCGTATTATTTTTTTGGGAAAGAAGAAGACGTTAATTTATGGCCACGGGATGTGGAAGGATGAAGTGTGATTGCCAAGGTTCATTTTAAACTATTTTTCAGTAGTCTATATCCTTTAATGTTAAGCTATGTTTAAATCTATTAAGCATTACCGAAAAATAAAAAAATACCATCAGCTTATAATAACATTTCCAAAAGCACCATACACACACCTTTATACATCATTAAAAATTACAAGAAGTTCACCATCCTTGAGAAGATTTAAATACAACAAAATAGGTGATAACTAGCTACCCTAGCTTGATGAATACCGCATACTACTGCTTCTGTTTAAGTATTCAGGAGTCCCTATGATTAACCGCATATGCCCTGTGAATGATGATAATAAGTAGTTTCCTAACTGACAGTACAGTCTCGTTAACCATATATTTTTTCTTATTATGTGTCGCAAAACTGGTTACTATCTTTCAATAGTACAATAGACTTACTAAATTAAACTAAGATGTGTCCTAGTAGATGCGAACACTACATGCTTAACATTATGTGAGTACGTATGCTATGCTAAACTTTTGATGAAGAAAAGAAAAACTTATGCTAATAATAATATAAACAAATAAGACCTTTCTTCATTGAGGTAATAGAAATAATTTTAAATAAATCGATGTGTGATCTGCCGTCATTTGCAAAGGAACACACACGGTACAGAGGCGAATGTTGGCCGCCGTGTCTTACAGTCAGGCAAGTGGAAAGTTGTGATTTTGTGAATAGTATGAGACAGAGACATATAAATATAGAAACCATATTAGTAGTCGATAGGTACTTTGTACACAAAACACTCAAGGTAACAACATGGTACTACTATCATAATATATAGTATAAAACTACTTCTCCGGTAAAACACTATTCAAATTACTGCGTGACTTTATAAACAACAAAAACAGAACTCCAACAGAACGCCGCATTTCCCGCCAAAATATCAACTCTTGCATAATGCAGAAATAAAAATATGACCTTTTTAATCCATTATTTTCGTACGAACTTCATTCGGATACGCTCATGAAGGGTAAACGCGGGCACTAAAAAGCACAAGTAGGCTCCAAATGACACGCGTCACGGACCACAACAAACGAACGCGGCTACGATAGAAACGACAATCGGCATGATTTTAATTAGAGAAAAATTACCGCGGCGAAGTGCACAAGTGTGTAGCGTCAGATAGCATAGACTAATGTTGCCAGTTGAAAAAAGTTTTAAAAGCTTCAGCATTAATTAAATATGTTGTCTATGAAATTAAATTATTGGACCACTTTACATTTTTTGATATTAATTTTAAAGTTTTGATATTTGTCAAAGTCCAAGTTAAATGACAATTTCAAGTTAAGAGCTAGCCATTGATTGCAATGTAATCAGGGTTGAACATTGTTCAATTGCATTGCTTTTTGAAATAAAACTCTATTGCACCAATTACATTGAGATCAGAAAAGAACATTAAAAGAAGAAGTAAGCAACACTACGTTTTATTTAAAAATAAACAATGGTACTGAAATAATGAATCCAATTATTTATTTTGATAAAAGTACTGATTGCACGGCAAATTTCATCACTGCATATGTTTAAAAAATAAACAGGATAATAAATTTAATATGGAGGAAACTAAAACAACATTACAATTCAATATTTTTTTGCTGACGGTAAAAAAACACATCGGAACAATACTCGACGAACCCTTTCCGCAAACAATTAGGGAGCAAGTGCTCTCGGAACAACGGCAATAGAGCGTCCCTCTAGCAGTTAGAGTGGTGCAAAAGCTTCCGACTGGCTGAAAACCATCGTTGCCTTTGCCTTTGCATCCTCGGTCGCCGCTCGGCTCAACAGCCCGTGCACATTGCCAGCCGTTTTGTTTTTAATTTGTGGGTAAAAAAGAGTACCTAGTATTTATTCTTAAAACTTAGTAGAGTTTGATAATTTTTGAATTAGGAACGAATTTACTGGAGAGTACTTTATTTGATAATGTTTTTCATTTTTTGCATCATATACTCATAAGACACTTAATCCATACAGATTGATACAGTTTGTTAAATAAGTGGACTAGATACGCTGTCCGCAGTCTGCAGTTTTGAAACGAATAACCATTAAAACGAAAAAATCCTGTCTGCTGAGCGGGTTTGATTCCTACACGGGACAAAAATTTGTGTTGTACTTAAAATAACACATATTTAAATAACACATTGTTAAGCAAGCTTTTCTCTTCGCTTGCCACTTTGCTCCTATCTATGACAGCTAGAGCACCAGAGACGAGAGAATCTAAACAAGTAAACATATACCTACCTATAACGGGTTTGGTTAAAGAAGAATGATTAAATAAGGGGAAATTGAGTATGATAAAATACAAATATGAACATCGTAATCCGAGAACAACAATTTATAAAAAAGTAATGCAATATCATAACTATTGTGTCCGAGTTATTTATTTGACAGCAACAAACCATTTACCCAGAATGGAGTAATGCATTTCTACTGATTGTAATCATAGCTTGTACTTCTTCCTAATATATTTCACTTTATGAGAAGTAAATAGACATTTTCTATCTACTGTTAATAGAATAACCATCGTAAAAAAACTGTGAATCAAAGATCAAATAACTTTGTTATCTTTTAAACAAGACAAAACTCCAAAAAAATTCGAGTACATTAGACGCGATGGACATTCTAAAATGTCCGATAGCTAGTAATAACCAAACGTATCTTACTTTAACGTCAATGGTGTACTCCTAATTAAAAACATCAAGTTTTTTGTCTATGATTACGGGACGTCGTTCTGGGAATTGTTATCTATGGTACAGATTATAAATATCGTCTACAATAACTCTTAAATTCTAGGTGATAATTTGTAAAAGTTATGAGAATTACTGTCTAACAACACTGATTATTGCAATTAACAAACTGGTTCAGATTTTCTTTACGATGTAAACCGTCCATAATTTTAAGTTTGTTTTAATTATCTTTTTTGAAACATGATCTTCCTATTCTAATTTTATTTTGAATGCTAAGCTATTCTTAAATTATTCTTAGATTTCTTGTCACATAAAAGCTTGAATTTAATGGATATTTTGTCACATTATACATTTTTTGCTTTTTACCGTTATTTTGTTGCCGTATCAATAATATTGTAAAATAATTGTCGTTTATATCGTTGAAACAGTAAATTTTAAATGTTATTTAAGCTTCGTGCTTAGTTTATATTTCATTACAGTACCCTACATTAATTAAATCTCATTTTTAGGTCAAAATGTAAAGATTAAAAAACTTCGAGGACTAAAATCCTATTTATTGTTTTTAAGCCGTTCCAACATAGGTATGTATGTATATATCGCTCCTACGTATAAACAATAAAAAGATACTTATAACCTAATTGCCTAACAAAGAAATGAAATATACTAATTAGTTGTGTATAATTAATTCAAACAATGCCTTTAACTTTTAAAACTTTTCTGAACGTTTGAATCCTTAGTACATTGTAATCATTGGATGACAGTAACCTGCCTTTATGATAAATGAGGTAAAGACGACCCGTCATTGTTCAACCAATGAAAGAGCTTTTGTCTATAGACTGAGACAAAACCCCTCGCTCGTTGTCTATGCTCCGCTCAGTTCACTCCTTTGTCGACCGACGTTGTGTATTGTCGTGCGGTGCGTCGGCGGAATCATTAAATGTGTTTAAAAAGGACAAAAGAATACTTTGCAAATATTTGCGAAACTCTCACGGCATGAAATGCAGTGCTTACATAACTAAAGCGATAATCCAGTATCTTAGCTACCTACTTTTTATTAAGGTTGTTACCAATTAGGAATTTATGTGATTTTTATTAATGTTTAGTTCGACAGGAAATTCATATTATATGGCAATTAATTAAAAAAAAAATAGATATGCAAAAAGTAAAAAAAGTATCACGTCATTAAGTTACTTAAGTGAGGTCACTTTTATTGAAGTTAATTTATTAAATCACAATAAATTTGTTTCGACACCTGTTTGGCTACTTGGGTCATGGAATAACTCGAAATTAATGGACTACCGTATTTTTAATGTCATATAAATCTGTTCAGCAATTACTAGAGATTTATAATTCACAACAAGGATTAAAAGGAACAACCTGCATCATTAATACCGAATGTTCTTTAACTTCAGAGATTTATTAATAATTAATATTTAATGAAAAGAAAAATATTGATAAAATTCTTAAAAAATATTGTCTTATACGCATCAATCAACATAAATTAAAAAGGAAGCTCAATGAGCTGTTTCCTCGTGGTTTCGTTTTCGAGTCGTTGACCTTACACTTTGAATGTTAATAAAGCACTTTATTTGAAAAAAGAACATGGACATTTTATACATTAATACATAAGAATAGTTAAGAATTTAATAGTTGTCTATTCCATTCTAAGTACACCTTTTTCCCTTCGGGGCGGGCAGAGACAACATTGCTTGCTTCTATCCATACCTCATGAGCCTGCTCTGCTGTCATCAAACTTTGCATATAAGCCCACCGGTTTCGGACAATAAAACATGAAGCAGTGACTTAAATAATGTTTTGTGTCAAGCGATATTTATTTAAATCAATGAAAATGAGCTTGTCTCAACTGTCCATAATCTAAATTGGCTAAAATCTTAATCTTAAAATAAATTAATTTATACTTATATATTGAGCATGAGATGCATCAATTCGATTTCCCACAAATATTAATAGATGACTGAAACATATCGATTAAATCATGAAAGAATTAATGAAAAAAACATATTTATATATTCATATTTAAAATAATAAATAAATTTGATTAAAACAATAAGCAAATGTTAATTAATTCCCACAGTCAAAGCTCACTTACACGAGAATACCAAGAAATTGAAAACAATAGTGGGGGCCATATTGTAAAGATATGAACATGCGCGAGTACAAAACCTCATTGTGAACACATATGGGAATATATTGGTTGTTTTGTCATCACCATTATGGGACAGACAGACGGACATCTGAAAAGACTGCCTTTGAATTGTTATGTAAGCTGGAAAGCATGGTTTGAATGCCATTAAAGATGGGTCTGTTGTTAGTTACTCGTCGTTTGCTTGTTTTAATATTTCCCTTGTCAATTCCTTACTTTATCATTCTTTTGTCTTTTGCTTATTTTCAAATGCATTTTATTATATAATAAGAATTTAATTTAAAGTAGTTTGGGTTTTATTTAACAACAATTAAAATTCGTTTTCCAATTTTATTTTTCACTCTTTTTAATAATATGTGACGGCAAATTTAAACGATTAACCGAACCGAAAATGTTTATAAGGAAATTATTGACAGAGTACTCATAGTCCCATTCTAATTCATGGATGTTGAAACAATTTGATACATTTGAAATTACTATAAACATTCTAATGCATCAAATGGGGAGTCCGTTGATTGAATATTTGTAAAACGTAAAAAAATTTTGGAGACAGTAATGATTCCTGAAGCGGTAGCTGTCTTAAAAAGAAACAAATGGAAATCTAAGATAACCTTGCCTAGAATGATGTTTATTAAAATATTACATCAACGTTATTTTTTTTTATTATTATTTGGAACAGACTTAATTGACTAGGCTTTATAAATTATCTTGTTACCAAAGAATACCAGTTTTTAACCGACGCCCCAACTTATCTAAGCTTTTCTGTTAGAAGTGAAATCATTTCGATAATGTACTTCAATTATTTATTTAAAGAAAGCTGGTATTTTTACCGCACCTGTAAATCCTATGAAGCTTTGTTTTAATTTATGTTTTTTAAAGTACCTTCTATAACAGATAGGGGTTAATTAATTCCACGATCCGATAAGGGAAATGTGCATTTACTTATTTCGTAACTCGTAAAGCACCTTTTGGTTTAGATCCCATCGTATTCATGTGATACAGCTAATAGGTCAATTAATCAGAAAACCGGTTGTTTTTAACACAAATGTATTTTTTCCCATACGTCTATGAACTATGTAAAACCTTCTTAAATACCGGTTAACTAGGGCTGTCAAATTATTTATAAAATAAGTTTCCATATTAAGTAGGTAATTTTTCGTTTATTTAATTGTTGATTTATTTATGAGTAAACTAAACTGTTGGTTTTTTATTTACCAATGTCTGTTCAGACTTTACGTAACACAATACATAAACAAAAATATAAGTACAGTGCAAAAACATTTATAGATAAATAACACAAGTTTAATATAAAAAAGCAAACAAAATAAATCACAATATATCGATATGAATCACATACCTAATAGATCAATAATAATTACAAAGTAAGTCGCGCCGCAAGCATTATTGCGGCAAGTGTAGCACCGTGAACGATGCGGGGTAGGTTCGTCCAAATGACAGAATGAATTAATTTTAATTGATTATTTTTTAATTCTAATTGAATTGTATGCGATCATATGGTTTAGTTTAATATAAAATAAGATTTTTTTTTGTAATAAAATATATTGATATATTATTTAGAAGTTATAACATTCCCTTTCAAACAAAAAATCTATTTAACTTGTGTTCGACAGCTATATTTGGAATATACATATATTTTTAGGATGCCAAGCAGAATTTTAATACTTAACTGATCGACACCGTTCAGCTATTCTGGCGTAATTGAGAACAAACATTTATATAGTAAAGAAGTATGATGATCGGCGATCTGTAGTAGGTATACATATACATGGTTTTAAATAATTCTCGAATTTAAGTGGCTACTAATATTAGGAGTGACAGCCCTAAGTTAAACTCACTGTCCATTTTATTGTGGAAACAAGTTGTTGTGATCATTAATGCGGCCGCCATTGTGAATAAATCATATAAATATTGTGTTTTAGACTGATCTCATATGTAACTGATATTTGAAGAAATGTGGTCACCGAATAAGTTCAAGAGGTATGATGATATTGAGTTTATGTTTTATTATTTTGGTAAAAACGGTAAAAACCTGAAAATAAATACTTATTGGTAAGTAGCTTAGGAAAGAGGAGAGATTTATGAAGCTCTTGTGACTCCATATATATATATAAGCTGAGTCATATAGATTATATACAAAAAAAAAGTATTTTTGAAAGGGATCATTTTAAAATTCGTGTTCATAACAATTCGTTAAAAGTAAGTCAATTAGTCTTTTTATATCAGGTTAGGTTCAATAGCTAGCCTTAGTTTAATAATTAAGAAGTCTATTAGAACATAGAGAACTGATTGGCATTTTGTGTTAGGTATTACTTACAACTGAGGAACAAATGCGGCCTTAAGCTTACATTTAGATATAATCTCTGGATTCTTAACAAAAGAGGCGGAAACTAGAAAATGCTTTTATAAAAATGAAAAAAAAAAAGATTTTTGTTTTATGATATTATAAAGAATTATATAATTACTTCTTAGTAGCCTAGCAATGCTTCGCTTCGTCTCAAAATCTAAAATATAATATAGCCAATAAAATTAAGCTGCATATATACTGATGTATTTATTATCCTTCAGCACTTTGTTATGACCGATATCATGCGATGTGTATGTCTCTTTATCTCCTTAGATCGTTAGACAAGTGGGCTGAGAGCATAGATAGTTTTGTCCAATCTTTCGAAGCGTGGGACTGGACAACATTGTAGTGTGAACTTGCTATCACCATCATTTATATTATTATTTAAATTTTTATTGTACTCCACATACTGATGACAAAGCAATCTAAACTTTATGAATTTAAAAATAAAGTAAATTTTTCATTGAATCTTTTAGGGGAGCATTATCGAATTTAATCTGTTACTGCGTTTTGTCACACCAGTAGGTCTATGTTTATTGCTAGATAAATTTTCGAATCAATTTCGGAAGGTCTACGCCTGACATGAGTATTATAATAATATATGTATGTTGAAACTAAAGCCGTAGAACTGAAACCATTGATATAAGACAATATTGGTGTTGTATTAATGCAATAGTATTTAACATATTTACGTTTTTATGAATTTTTGAACGTATTTTTATGACTGCCATTGAAATAAACACATATTCAAGTAGGTATTAAGAATCGTATATGAATCGAGTTACTGCCTTAAGTGGTTTATTTAAATATAAGCTATAAATATTGACAAAAAATATATAAAGTAGAATGTGTTTAATAGTAATATTTATGCATGAGCTAGGTTTAAGTTTGTATTGTAGCGATTTGTATTTTTTTTAATATTAACAAACTTTCTATGATTCTCTGATATATTTTTTTGTTTAAAATATTACAGTTTAACGACCTTGAATTCTCTCGACAAGAGTAATTGTAAGTTGATTTAATAATAGTTATGTTTTTGTATTGTAGTGACTTTATATTATTTTTAATTATATATAATTAAAAATTCCAGAAGTTACAGTAATTTATAAAATATCTTTATTGTAACTTATGGCATTGGCGTTTAATGACTAGAAACTATTAACGTTTTAATGACTAGAAACGTTTGCACAGCATTACCCAAAAAAAAAAATACAGTTATTCGTTTTCAATAAACAATACTTGTCCTTTTTTAAAATACGTTTTAATAAGATATTTTAATGACAATACAAAATTCTTCTGTGACTCAACCTTATCTTGCACTATGGATTCTACAATACGCATAAATAGACAATACTAATATTTTTTATAGATATTTGTACTTAACAGAGAAATATCTGAAACTGTTATTTATTTTGTAGAATGTTTGAATTCTTTTGAATGAAGTCTAATAGCCACTTCAGCAATTAAAGACAGATATTAAAAATAAAACGTTTATCTTTCTCGGTACTTCTGTGGGAAACTTTTGTTAATTACATAAAACTTTTATGTGGCGTTATCAGATCTTGAAATTGTTTAGAAGAATTAGATGGTCAAGACATGTTGGCTTGTTAGTGTTTTAATTACCATAAGAGTACAGTCTTGTTGTCTTAATCTTAAGTTTATAATAGTGCTAGCTTCCGCCATATTAATGTCCAGTGTCCCTTGGGATTATGTAAGGATTCTAACGTCTAACATTTCAAGTTAGGGTAAAATAATGAAACACTCGCACATACATACATGCATATACATCTTGAATACATTCCATTATTTGTTGGGCAGTCGCTACGTTAGCTACTTATATTAATACATAAAGGGTAGGCAGAGGTGTACAATTCACGAACATTTTGCCACTTTACTAGTACAGTAAGATAGAATTGAGAGCAGACAACTGGGAATGATAAGGTTTCCGGGAGGTAACACGCTATGGAAAGTAAAGCATGGACCTATCATCCAAATATATGGTACTACGAACTGATCCATATAACTACGAAAAAGGTTGATGTAGATCTGGGATCAGTATGTTTTTGATTGGAATAAAAAAAATAGCAAAAATATAAGCAGTATTTAATCAATTTCATGTCAGCTACATTAAAATACGTAAATAAAATATATGCTACTTACCTGTTTAGTTCTGGAACTGTCAAGCTATTTATATTGTTTTTAATCTTACCAAACAGCTTACCTGTAACAAAAACGGCAAATATATTTATTTGTTAAAACCGTCAAACACAGCACAGACATATTTATCATGGTAAATTGAAATAGCACACGGTCCTTCGCTTCCGAAGGACCGTGTGTTGTTGCCAGAGATTGGTGCGTTGGACCGTGGGATGGTATAACGCATATTGGGAGAGGCTTATGTCCAACTGTGGACTCGAGTTGGCTTAATCATAATTGATATTTAAATGATTCTTACAAAACGTTACGTTATGCATAACTATATAACTAGTTATTTAATAGGTGAGAAATGGACGGTAATCTAACCTAGTAAAAACATTTTTTTTATTCTATAAGGGCACAGACGAACAGACGAGTCACCTGAGCCTACATAGTACACCTGCAACTATAAGGTCGTAAGTGCGCTGCCCGCCTTTGTAGTGATGAGAGATGGGGGATCCGTGAAGGGGAAAAAAGAGAGGAGGGATGAGGGGAGAGGAAAGAGGAGAGGAGGAGTTAGGCCTCCGGAAACCGCACTCATTTCGGGGAAATACAACGCAAGTGTTAGTTAATATAGTATAATAGATGGTGTTAGTGAGGCCGTGGTATCGCACCGGTCGAGCGGGCCCATTCGTGCCTAAGCATGGCTCTACCACTGTTTCACATATATTTATTATTGAGCTGTTGCTTACAATTCCCATTCCATCTGTATAAGTTATATCTCTTCCTTCTCGCTTATCCTTCAATATTCTCCAAAATGTTCCCAAAGTGTTCAAATAACCAGAAGCAGACTTGCCTCCTATTACTTAAGTTTGACTAAATTGTAGCCGGTAACGTGAAGGCGTTGAACACGCCTCTGGCTACTCTTACCTCGGCGGGGACACAAGCATGAGTTATCATAAAACTCTAGGTGTACTTAATATACTTCCCCACTCGAGCATCTTTTGTTTAGGCTTAATAATATTTTGTCAACCTTGTTTCATAAATTAAACTACGTTTAGTTATTGCACATTATAAATGCAGGTATATTAAATCCCTATATGTACGATGTCGTGCGTAGTCATCAACCATAAATGTATGATTTAAGGCTATTTTTTAAGCATGGCGCTATAAACGCCCACTAAAGAGCATAATATTCATATAATTGTGTGCTTAAAAGAGTCTTGTTAGGTCCACGTGCGGGTGTCGTGTAAGGAGTCTCTATTAAATTCTAACGCTCTGGTGGAAGTCTAAAGCGGGAGCGTGTTGCACCTATGAACAGCTCAGCATTTTATTTTTATTTCAGTCTTGCTCTTTGTTCCCGTCATGCAGTAGAAGTATAGTAGTTACAGAAGTCGTACACAAAAATATTTATTTTTTATTTGTAGGGCGCAAAGAACTCACGGGTCACCAGATGTTAAGTGACTACCGCCGCCCATGGACAGCTGCAGCTCAAGAGTCACAAGTGCGTTGCCGGCCTTAAAAATAAATAATAAACACTCAAATTTTTCATTTGTTATATTTAATAAAACTTTATGAAAGGAAGTACTTTAGTATTCATTACTACAATTTTTTTTAGTAATTGATGTATTATCTCTTACTAAATGTATTACGCCACTAGTTGCAATACTGGCCAGAGGAAATAAAAAAAAAACCTTTTTTGGTAAACATTATGAATATTTTAGGAAACTCTAATATGTACATATAGCATAACATACAGTGCTAAAGAATTTTTCTTTCCTACACCAATCAAACTAAAAGTTTCAATATATGGATGAGTTCTATTTTAGGTTTGTGTTTTGGAAATATTTATTTATCAATCAAATTTTATTTTCTAAAATGGGAACATTTCAATTATTGCAACGTCTCATAACTTAGACCGTACCCGTCAGTCCTCACGTATTACCTTGCAAAGGCTCACATGCTACCCTGAATGCACAAAGAAGTATAATAACATAAGCCAGCCGTAATTAAAAAAAATTAAGGCACTTTGTAGTCGCCTTTGCCTTTACGCTGGTTTTTCTGTAAACGGACGTAGTTTCATAAAGATTTTGTAGTTCGCGCCTATTTATATTGCAGCCATTTTATCTTGTAACATATAGTTACATATGAAACGTGTTAATGATCATGTCGTTAATATTTCTTTTCAAATTCTTTCAGCAGGACACGCGTATGTTAGTGATATAATTTAAATCATAAATGAACGGGTTGTGTGTATACTTACTTGTGGGATACTGAATGTCTATATGTTACAGAGTTTTTCATTACCAGTGTCTGTTTAGGCTAAGCTTTTTCTTTTCTTTTCAACTTGGTTACAGCTTAAATTAGTTAATTTAAGCTGTAACCAAGTTGAAATAAGCTAGGTTTGTTATGTAATAATAGTACTTTATACCTTAATATATAGAAATCTATTATAGTTATTTTGTATATGCATATTTTTTTGTATTATTGTGTATGTATATTTTAGTGTAGTGTGAGGTATACTAAACACTCGCATTCTGACAGCAATAAAACGCAGTAATTGTTGTAGACAATAAAGACAATATGTATTTGCGTCTAATTCATTCTAAAAAAAATAATTTAATTGAATGTTTAATTTTTATTAAAGCTTATACTTTTACAAACATGTATTTGTTTTATTAAAGGTTATTTAATCTTATCTTTTATATTGAAATTCAAACTGGACTTTTATTTATTGTCATATTGTGAAAGTAATTATAGTAACTAGAACTTCTTATTGAACTCATATCGAAGTCTGTTTTCGAGTATTCTATTTCAATATAACTGCAATATTGCATAAACATAAACAATTTCTAAATTGTCATCCGTTGAGCAATGTTAGTGACTTTTACAACTCATTCGTATCAATTATTTTTGTTGAAATATTCCAACGATTTGCCCTCAAGTCACCAATAAAACCAATTTTACGTGTTGTACAAAAATAAAACGTAATTTATTGTCTATTTCCCTTATTAAAACGTGTGAATTAACATTAACTCCGTATGTTTTATTTCAATACCGAAGTTGATTAATGTCAAGAATTTATTGAGACGTGTGGGACACATTAATGGAGACCCTTGGATAATTTTCTACAGTTTATTGTGATATTTCTGGCTCTGCTGACATGTAAAATGGCGATGACAAGCACGTTATACGGCGCTCTGTTGAAAGATTTGTGTGTAAATCTATTTGGAGTCACATGGATATCTATGCACGCGATTTTTTTTTAATTTTTTTGACGGCAAAAAGGTCAATTCATTGTCATAACTTCATAAAGAAAATATTGATAATTACTACCAGATATGTAGTAGTAAGCTGTTAGTAATTATCAAAGGCCACACAGCTGGTATTACATTATGAAGCTAAGGTTCAGGTTTAGGTAAATGTCTATGTATATACATTTTATACTTCAGCTACTATTCTCCACTACCACACTTCAGATACTAAAACCATCCAAAGAGACCACCTTTGGATGGATTTAGTATGATCGCTTTAGTGCAAAACTGCCCAATACGTTACGTTATATTATATATACATTCTATTATGTTTATATATTTAAATTTCACAATATTGCCTAATAACAAAAGTGTGTTAATATGACAAGGTGCAGTAACATCGAATAATTTATTTACTTACCTTTTTAATGTAGTCCGTTTGAAAGTGAAAAAGATGAATAAGATATTATATGGTGATAATGGTATACTGTGAGGTTAGCTAATCTAGATGACATTATAGATTAATAATGTCTTATAACTAACTCATGTTTTGAATGGGCAGGTTCAGATGTGATGCGTTAGAGGGGGGACCACGATTAGGCAAGCGAAGTGTAGGGCGATCTGCGTTACGATGGACAGACTATTTAAAGAACGCTGGTAACGGATGATGCGAACTCCCCAAGACCGGGATAAAGGCGCTCTTTTGGGGAGGCCTTCAAGCAACAATGGACGGCAATAGGCTGATGATGATAATTAGGATGAGGAAATACACAAAGTAAATAAAAGAGAATGTATTGGTTACTTACAAATTGAGTACAATTTCAAGATTAAGCACAGCAGAGTTATGATTAAATTAGAGGGGCCTAAATACTGACCGCAGGCACCATTTTTATATTCTCCCGTTATTGTGTAAATTATGTTTTGTAATAAAATCCAATCGTAAATTACGTTAAAACATCTAGTTAGTAAAATTATTAAAATACCCGACATTTCATTAAAATCATCAAACCACTGAAGACTAAATTTCATCGCATCGTAAAAACGAATTAAATCGTGGACCAAGGGATAATAAAAAATGACAAATAGTACACAAAACTACACTAAAATTATAAAGTGTTAGGCTTATAATGCGATAAGTAGATAAACAAGCCTTGTGGTTTTGGGTTGAGTAGAATTGAGTCACCGCATCTCTTCCCGTTGGTGTCGAAGGTGACGTGAAGGATACAGTGTCCGGATGACGGCAATTGGCTTCCTTCATTATTAGGTATATAGAAAATAGTTGTCCTTCAAGACGACTCTATCTACCCCTTCGCAGATATAAGCGTTAGTGTATGTACATATGTATAGAGATAAGGGACAAAAAGCACGATAGAATTACTTGACAGAAAAGTGTAATAGAAAACTCATTCTAAGAAATATTTAGAATATTTTATGATGGATTAATTACCAGGGCTACAAAGTAATGTCAACTGTATCTCAAAATATCTTGAATCAAATCATTAGATCATTAAAACAATTGACTTCCCTAATAATCTTGGTTATTCTATTTCGTGTTGGCGTTGATAAGTTAGTCGTTGCATCTACACATATACACAGCTAGACGAGTCAAATAAATGAATTAAGGAACACTTCTAACTAAACATTCTATCAAAAATAAAAACCAGCTCAGATAAACATTAATTAATAAACAAAAACAGAAGTGTCAGTTCGCGGAATCGTTTATGAGAATAAAGCGATAGGATTTCGCAATGGATAGAAGCGATACTTGGAAATACGTTACGATCTCAGTGCTAGACGGATGCGATGCCTCTCTCTTTATTATTCCAATAACAATCCGTAATGAGTGCTCTGGTCAAACGTAAATAGCAACTTCATACATTTGAATGATGCCAATGTAAACTCTGTTCTATGGACTACTCTGTACTGTTGAGGGTTATCGCCCATTTTATTATTTTGTAAACAATTTTGTTTTTCAAACATTTTGAATTATATAAATTTTAAAAATAAGATGCAGATATAAATTCTTTTAAAGTATTATTGGTTGTAAAATTTGAGTATTTTAAAATGTGTGTTTTTTTTTTGTATTTTTCTGAGAGGGTAACTTGTGTAGAGATCTCGGATCTATAGCCATTAGCCATCGGTAGAAGCAATATCCTCTACAATCCAATAGACTCCAAATTTTCCCAACCTTTAATCCCTAACGTGACCGGTTGATGGCAATAAGCTTGGCCTTATTACGTTAGTGGAGCTAGGGCCCTAGGGACACAGGCTAGAGCGTATGTATGTGAAATATGGAGACACAAAAACAATTGGCAATTACATCTGCCATTGAAGTATACAGTAATACTGAAGTGAATATTTGCCACCTTAGTGGTATAACACGCATACGTAGACATGCTCCTACACAAAAATTGCTAGAGTTCTGTTTTTTAAACGATCTTTTCAGTACCTTTAACGATTCTATTACCAATGACTTAAAAATAGTAATTGTATTTTATTTAATAGTTTTTCGAAAATCAAAGTCAAATCACACCAACATTGTCGCTACAGTTTTGCTTTTTACAGTTGGTAGAACTTTATCACTAACACTGGACAACCCAATCGACTTGAAGTAAATGTACCTACTTAGTTTTTTAAATAGCAATTAAACTAATCCTAAATCTATTCTAAACCAGCAACGAACTAATGTCTCTTATTTAGAATCTCAAAAAGAAAAGAATCTTTCAAAGTCATCTCATGATCAGATTAAATTACATTAAATTGACAAATATAAAATATCATGAGTGGCAGCCCTGAAGTCGCTCGCGGCAAAGATCAAAGACGCACCTCACACTAGCTAGTTTACATTGTAACCTCTGTTCGGTAATGTTTACCCCAGCATTAGACTACTGACCTCTTGCTGACACTCCACGCAGTCTGACGACAGCGGAAACAAATTATCTGACACCTTGTAGAAGTTAAAATGTTTACTATAACTAACTTCTCACATAGCTAATGATGGCAGTTGATTGAGTAAATGTTATATAAAAAAACTTTTTGAATCCGTATCTAATTTAAAAAACTAAAAAGAAACAGTTACAAATTTGTTACTTTTTTTATGTTGGGAAACCCCCGCGGGACTCCACCTCACCGGAGCTGACGGTGAAATGGTATTTCGGACTGGGGGGGGGGATATAACGATTGGTATTATATTATATTGGTATTGGATTGGTCGTACTACAAGATACATCCACCTTTTTTCAAGCATTTAGCTCCTATCCAGCTCACACCTGTATCCCCTAAGGGGTAGGCAGAGGTATTAAACACCCACATTTTGCCCATTACAATTTGGTCCACCTAAAGTAATTACATGGCGGTCAACTAGGTACTACAAGACTGTATACGTACTGTCTGATAGAAAACTGTCCGATTCCCTACTCTAGGGAGAGATAGGGTGGTCCTATTCTACTCTAACCAGAACCTTACGGCCGAACAAGTCTAAATACGAGTACATCAATAAACGCTAAAACATGTTCTCTAGTGGGTGGTCGCTAAGCCATTGCCATTGATGTATTATGATTTGTTTGTGTACCTTGTCTTTCTTAAAATCGGTTAATATTTCACAGTAACGTGTAGGTTACATGTTAAGAAAGAAACCAAGAACTTAATTTATCAGACGATCCTAGAATATCTAAAGCATTTCAATAAAACGTCTAAATATATTTTTTTTTATATAAATAAAACTCCTAGTTTGAGACAATTTTTATAATAATAGGAACTCGGCTTTGATCTACTTGTCATCAAAAGAAATGAAGTTATGACAGGATATTTAATTTTGTTTGGCTCTGACAATTTGACGTCTCTATCGTTCAAATTCTTAAGAAAAGAATAAGCGTAAAATAAATTATATTCATCACAAAGTGAGTAATTTTGCTTGTGATGATATTTGTTAAAAAGTTTATAAATCATCAAAAGAAATCTGATGATTTTTTGTAACAACTCCGTCAATACATAGTGGTCTTTGCTTAGATGTAGATTTTTTATTTTTGACTGTATTATATGCAATCGTTGTGTTCTATATCACTGCTCTTATATTGTTGTTTTGATGGAGTACAAACAAAAAAATTGTCCACAGAAATTTTTACTAAAAAAAAATTATCACAGGAAAACTACTATTGCGCAATTATCTCTAAAATATAATTACATAAAAAAAAATTTGGTTTACTCGCCATTGTTATTACTCCTTAAGAAAGATTTGAGAAAATATTAAGGTACCACATATTTAAAACAAATAAAAAAATCTTAAACCTATTTCCATTCGTATAAAAATATTCAACTCAGAAATTAACCAAACGGTTACAACTGTTAATTTACCAAATAAAGTCGAAAAAGCTAACTGAAAATACATTTCACAAAACCTAAATAGAAAAAAGAAATAAAAAAATAAGATATTTTAATGTAAAACCCGATTTCAATCAACATTACTGATGTAATCAAAGTGAAAAAACATTCAAAGGCGAGCTAATAAAACTGAAGAACATAATGTAAAACCGTACAATAAGATAACAGTAACCCTAGTAGGTAACTAAACACGTTTCTTTAATGTTACATTCTTGTATTACGCTTAGAGAATTGTCTACTTGTTGACAGAATGTTAAATTCTTTAATTGAAATAGCACAATTTAAATCTTTTTTAATATAAAAACTAGTTGTAACGATCTCGCCTTTAATAATGAAAACAACTTTACTCATCTCGCAGACGGCCGTCTGATCCTAAACTTAGCAGAACTTGTACTGTAGGAACCAGGTTGCTATACGTACTTATATATTTCTAAGCACATACATATATATAACATGCTTGCCAGCTATTACGTTACATACATATACAGGTGTCAGCTTATGTATTTATGTATATAAATATACACATTATAGATAATAAAAAAATTAAAATAGAATTCTCATTGCACAATCATTTCCCCTCGGTCAGAGTTGAACCAATGATCTTTGATTAAGCAGTCAGTATCACTTACCAATAGACCAACACACCCCACCTTTGTACGTATATTTATGACCGATATTTCAAATCTCTACATACAATAAAATCGTAACAAAGTAAAACTTGTATACTAAACATTTTTTTATAGAAGTACTTGCTATGTATTTTAGGAACGATACTGATGCCAACAATATAGTTTATAGATTTTTTGTCTGTTTGTCTGTATGTATGTATATCCGGGCATACCGCAAAACCTATTGAATAGATTTCATTCAAATTTTGCAAGAATGTTATCAAGTGGTCCGGACAACATCACAGTCGAATCTCTCACAGATCTGAAACTGTAACGTTGGTTTTATAAAATCAGCATATAGTAAATGCGAAAGCGAAGCGACACGAACAAACACCATTTTTTTTTTGTCGATTTACTGTTTATATCGCATATTTCGCTCATCCTCACAAGTTACAGGGGCAATTACTGAAGGCTGTGGATGTAGACCTCAGGACAAGCTGCTCTGCTGCTGCTAGCTTGCTCCCGTCACCAGTCCTGACTGTCAGTATATTTTGGCTGCTGAGAGCAAAACTAGTAAAGTAGCGTACATAGAAGTTTTATGTCTAATTAATTATTGTTATTTCTTACTTTTTCTTTTAGTGACGTTTAAAAGAAAGTTGTGGTTTTGTTTTGAGCCTTCCAGAGCCTCATGAGGATTTCCACACAACTTTTTTTGTGGTATAGTGGGACAAACGAGCAGACGGGTCATCTGTTGGTTAGTGACTTCCGCCGCCTATGAACACTTGCAACTAAAGAGATGCAAATAAGAGTGCTGTCCGTGTCTTTGAGTGTGTAATTTTAGGGTAGGGGAAAGGGAAAAGGGGAAAGAGGGAAAGGGAAAAGAAGGAGGGAAAGGGGTTTGGGCCTCCGGAAACTACACTGACTCGCTTACACAATACAAACATTGTTTAAGAGCCGCTTTTCTGTGTTGCCGTGGCAATACTCCAGCGAGCTGGCCCATACGTGCTGAAGCATGACTCGCCATGGTTAAAACTATAACAATGTTATACGGCTATATTCAGGAGGACCTGAATGTGGTCTAACAGTTGCACTTTATAGGCACAGTGTTTTTGCTGCTTTATAACGTCCACGCGGATCGTTCGAGTAAAATATTCTTACTCATAAATGGTTTATACAATAACGAAACCATACCTACCTATTCAAAGGAAACAAATAAAAAATTATTTATAAAATTAATTATATAAAATATTCAAATTAAAAGCTATTTCAAAAAGTTTCAAAAACCATTTTTATACCATAAAATATACATTTTATATCAAACTATTTAACTTGCAAACTCAACCGTAAAAATCAGCTAAACGTCAGAGAGTGTTAGTAAAACAGTCATTTAAAAAACATAAAAACTAGAATGTGCCAATATTACTCTAAAATATATTCTAAGTGTGTTGATTCATTAGTTGTGCCTATGTATTTTTAAAGTGCTCTGTTTCAGTGAAAAACAAATGAAAAACTAAATAATAGTATAATTTTATGTCACAATAGGGGGGAATAATCATAAATACGTCTAGAGAGCGAAATTAAAATCATTTCGAGTGGGAAATAGTATCAACGTGGCGTTGACTGACAAAATGTCACGTTATTGTGACGTAGAGTTTGACGTTCCATTTGACAAAATATTTTGGTTTAAAACTGTCACATGATTATTTGAAGTAGTCATAATATTAGTCATTTAATTTGCTGAATTTTAGTTATATTTATGATTCATCATTTTGTATTATGTTATTGTATTAATATCAGGTTTGTGTGAGATAGGTGAAACGGTCCAAGATTATGTTTTATTTTTTATTTTTAAGATTTGTATAAAGAATTATTAATGCAAGCACGCTTTTAAGAGTAAATACTGCTTAATCTGGAACAGGTAGTGTTATTTAATTGACATTCAAGAGAACAGCAGAAGTCAAGTCCTTTTAAAACTTAAGTTAAAACTGTCTCGAATTTTCAGTACGTTTCCATTCGTTTTTCATTTATAATACATTTGTTTTGTCTTGAACAGGTATCTTATCTTATATTTTTAATAAATTCGTGTTTGAAATTACAAGACATATCCCATACATTTAACGAAACGCTCTCTTAACAGTGTTGGCAATATAACGGTAAATAAGTGGTGGTTTGCGATCGAAGTCGATATAATATAAATTGGTGTAAAAAAACGGTGTAAATGCCACAACATGACGGATCTATAGCACCTTTTGACAGTGGTAGAGCCATGCTTATTAGGCACGCGTGGACAGGCTCGACCGGTGCGATAGTACGGCCTCACAGGAAGCCGGTTGCGAAGCAACACTTGTGTTGCATTTCCCCGAAGATGAGGTTTCCTGCCTCACTAACTTCGGGGAAATAACCTACAATGTTATTCTAGTCCTTCAAAATAGGTTGGTTCTCTATTTGGAAATGCGTCAATGTTATTTTAATTTCCTGTAACACTACACTACTTTCAATTTTTATATCAACACGTAACTTACATAGATATAAAAATCAAATTCAAACAATTATTATAACACACGATTAGAGCTAGGGTAAAACGGGTATGTAACAAAAAAAAAATTAAAACAAAATGTCTCTACTCCCGCTAGAGTTTATCGCTTGAGCAAACCGCGATACTACGAGTAATTTTCTTTTGTGACATCCCTATTGTGACAACTTTATACGTTCTATGTGAAAAAAAAAATACCTGTTAACTTATTTAGAATTATTATACTAAAATTTATGATGATGATTCCAAGGAGCACAAAATTTAATACGAAAGGAAGTGAATTGTCATTTTTACTCAATACTTACAAAATTGTGATATGTTTATTGGCATTACCTCTGAAATTAAAATTAAAATATAATTCACTATTGCTATAATATTATTTTTAACACCTCATTATAATGCGCAACACTGACCTGTAATATAAAAACATTATTACAAATATTTAACTCTGCTTTCTATTAAAAACTCGTTATTTAGTTATTCAAAAGAATCTTGCGTATCTGCTATAAATACATAAAGACTTATGTGCTTACTAACTGCTAATACGTTTAGCACCTTTTATACGACAAGTTAATGATCTGATGATGTTTGCTTTGACGATGGATGTATTAATTAAATACATGTACAATAATATATTACTTCGTTTTCACTTGAATACTCGTTTTAATTTATCATCAGCTTACAGCACCATTGTCAACAATTAATCGGATTATTCGAATTTTAAAATAAAATTTCACTTTTCGAAACATGTTGAAATGTAGCAGAACGGACGCATTCTCGCAAGCTCAACGACCACCCAACAATGGCTGGCAATTAATAAAGCGTATTTTTAAAAAAGAATAGGGAAGAACCGCTCGACTCCCGAGCACCTTACTCTGTACTAGGGTTGACAGGAGTATTTGTATAGTCATTTTTAATTTATTCCACATTCTAAACATGTAGACAATAATAACATTTCGATATGAAGCGAAGTTATGTTACTGTCAGTCTTATAAATTTATTCGCAAAAATAATCTAATTCAGGTTGATGTAAGCAATTGTAAAAAATAATATGTGGAACTGTCTATATTTTTTACGTGTTCACCAGCCCTACAGGTAACATATCACGAAATGTATTCTCATCCCCGCAGTTTGCGCAAGATCACGTTCCAAGCATTATTTTGATGAATTCCAATTTCGAATGTTGGTACTTCCAACATTTCTGTTTTTTTTTTTTACATTCCTTTTGTTGTAGGACAACATAAAAACGGCATCTTAAAAATATATGTTTTTGAACAATCGCATGAACAAGAGATGCAAATGGTTTTAACTGTTCTTTATGAATACTTTAGTAACATAATTGTTTATATTAAACGTTCTAAGAAGACAACGAGCTTTAAAAAAAAGACGCGTTAAAAAGTACTAAATGGAAAGAATTAAAGTAAAACAAAGCAATTAAAAATTCATCAAGTGTACAATTGTCAGGGACATAAACAACATTTTATTACAACTATTAATCACTCTGTTAAAATCTCGCCGCATTTATGTAGGTGGCTATTGTGCGGTGTGCCTTTCATGCCCAGTGTGCCAACCTGTAATAAATCGCTCCAGTGTTGCCATCAAAATAAATGTTACAAGTATTACAAGTAAGCCTTTCAACTTTCAACCAATTATTAACAGCTTACCCCGCTTTTTGTTTTACAAAGGTGTCTACATTTACAATTAACTCAAATGAGAATGCTTTGCTTTTTTCACGACGTGAAAGGTGTTTTTTAGGCTTGTTTTATACTCGCGAGTATAAATACGTGTTGTTTATTATGATATACACACATACTCGTATATACATAAATACATATATTACCTTGAAACACACACACACTCACGTCTGTATCCCCGAAAGGGTAGACAGAAGTGTAATTTACAGGCACATATTGTCGATTATAGTTTAGTCCCATAGTGGCAAGTAATAGAGGGAAGCCTGATGCCATTATCCAGTCACTGTACTTTAGTATATTGACAGCAAAGGGAAGATAGAAAGGTAGGGAAAGGGATATTGCTTGTATAGATGGATTGAGGAGTGTAAGCAATTACTCCAGCAAGACAAGGTCGCATACCTAACTCAAAACTCGAACTGACTGGTACCAGGAAGTCCGAACTCTGTAACTAAACTAAATGTATTTTTTTTTTATAGATAATCGTAGTTCAAAGTTAAACAGAAAGAGTTTGACTGTCCTGTCGGTGAGCCAGATGTCGTGGGTTTGTTTACATCACGCAAGAAACATTTGTGTGATCCGCTAATAATTGTCCCGGGTCTGAGAGGTCTTTATGTTCGTTATTTATGTTTGTCAAGTTCCCCGTGGCGGAAGAATCATTGCTAGTGCGGGAACACTTTTTGATAAAAAAAAAAAATGAGTTCAATATCAAGTAGGACTTACGCTTAGATACTGCAAGCTTCTTATGTGAACTTAATACTGCTGTTACACAAAAAAAAACTCTAATTGCTTTGATAGCGTTACAAAGAAGGTATGGAGCCAAATGAAAATTTTGAAATTCTTCATCAGCTTGATGTTAGTCGAATGTTTGTGTACGGGGCTATTAATAAGTACAATTAAACCTCATCTGTTTGTGACAGTAAAAGATCTACCCGTCCACGTAGTATTCGTACAATAAAGGCGATTAAAGCAACAACGGAAATGATTCTAAGACATTCTGTCCAAAAGCAAAATATTTTATCTTGGGAAATGAATATAGCACCTAAAACCATGTCGCGTATGTTAAAAGATGACTTAGGACTTGCAGCGTATAAACGATGCACTGATCATTAGTAACGAGAAATTTTCATTTTATTATCTATTATATAAAATTCTCGTGTCACAGTGTTTGTTGCTAAACTCCTCCGAAACGGCTTAACCGATTCTTATGAAATGTTGATGAAAAAAATGTTGTGTATATTTGGTAGGTCAGAGAATAGGTTGTAAAGTATATTTTATACTGCTGGGTGATCAGGGTTACAGATTTTTTATGGCAGAACAACGGTTGCCGGGTCAGCTAGTATATAATATTTTTCCAACATATCAACTCATCGTTAGTTCCATTGGGGTCAGGATTTCCATTAGAGAAAAGTTTTTTTTTTTTAATAAATAAAGCTAAATGAAGAATGTTTAGTTTACTATTTATTTCTATCTGATCTGAATGTAGCTTTATGTGCTTAAGGCTGTTCTATCGCCTCTATATTTTATATAGCATACTATGTATAATAAGCGAAAATTAAATTATGAACCGTAACTATAAAAGGCTTTCATATTTTCGATAAAACATTTTGGTGCTAATTAACAGAATATTTCGCACAAAACAACTGTCACAAAGACGAGAAAAAAGAATTAATGTGAAGCTTATGTTTCCTTTCATAAACAAAATACCAAGAGTTTTTTTTGTGTAAAAAAATAAAGGAAGAAAATAGAAAGTCCAATTCATCCAGCGCTCGGTGGCTCGGCGCTCTATTCAAAAAACAACTTATTAAATAAATTAACCGCAAGTTTGTGGAAAAGGAAAAACAAATATGGCTATTTGTTTCTTCAGAGCGCGGATGCGCTGGCGATCGCGATTGTACTCGGTCAATAGAGTTGTAGTGAGGTCCTGCATCATGCTCGTGAACGGATTTTACTTTCTTAATAAATCATGGCAAGCCAGCCTCTTACAGCGTTATTCAGTAAATTGGGTTGAAATTATCATTACATTTTTAATAAATAATACATTTTATTAATAAAAAGTCAATATTACTAAATTCTAGTTACCTATTTATTTTTATTTATTTTTATCTACCTCCGTTCAGACATTCTGTAATAGCTATTCAGTAACACACATCCAAGCAATATTTCACATTTATATCAGTAGTATGATGATTTAGATATTATTTATTATTCATATTAAAGATCAGTAACATTTATAAACGATTGGAAAAAAAAACTTATAATAAAAATGTCACAGAAACGACCAATGTTTTTTGTACCAACTGTTCTTAATTGCTATATTCTCGAAGTAGTTATATACCTAGTTAAATAGACAATATTCACAAAAACCACTAGCTCTCGTTTCAGCCGGACAAAGTTGTTAATTCCTTAAAACCCGACGCTATTCTGTTTTGTATTCAATGCGGACTGTAGTCAGTGGCGAAGAAAGGCCGCAAAAATAATTGGAAAGTCACGGGAATAACTACATTTTAGTGATGGTGCTCTATTTATCGATATTAGCTTTATTCATGTGATGTAATTGCTTGTAAAAAAGTTCGAATTTCAAATTTTACATACACTTTGCAAGGATTATCAATTGCAGTAAGAACGTTGACATCAAAGAAATCAAAATAATGCTAGAGCGATCTATACAATTGCATTAATTAATTGAATCTGAAAAATCCCTCTTTGAAAACTAAAAATAAATCTTCATGACTTATTCAGTAAAAGAACTTTCTAAAAATGAAACTAAGTACATGTGTAGCAAGTACCACAATGAATTTACACCACCAACACACATATCTAGAAAAACGGTAACCTCTCTTTTGGAAGTCAGTTAAAACTTTAAAAGCAAGAAGATATTTCTGCCGAATATTTTATATGAGTGTTCAACAAATGACGCTAGTGTTGTATCTGGCTGCTTCTACACAGCATTATGGTCTTGCTGACGTTATATGTATGCATGTAAAACCATTGCAAAAAAAAACAAATACATTAAACTTAGTAGCAATTCCAATACTTAAAAACCTACTTCAATACAGTTTTCCTTTCCAACGTTTATCGATAAACAAGAGCAGCGCATCACTACGTCGCCTCGGGAACGCGGCCCAGATTCCCAACTTTTCATCACTCTCCTTGCCTTCCCGGCTCATTGTGTCCGTGGGAACCTTTATTGCCCCCATAGAAAACCATGAATGCCAGCCAAGAAAAGCATTTGTGTACTGAATACGCACAAAGAAGCATGTTTCAGTTGATTCCGGAGCTGTTTCAGGCGTCTTTTCATTCCGGTATTTTCCGATTGGGGTACCTCTATTGGTTTTGGGCTTGTTTTGTATCGGTAAATGAGTTTCGTACTGCAGAAAGGTTGATTTACTTTTCAGTACGTTTTGTCTGGGATCCCACTTGTTTGGTAGATGTGTTTTGGGTTGTTTGTGATGGATGATAATTGATTTGCTTTAAGGTTTCGATGGATGAATGAGTGAAATGGGAGGTCACAGCGAAGCTTTTGTTTAGCTGAGTAGTAATTTTGTTATAGCACCTCTTTTACGCTAATTTATATAAGCATCAACAACTGTAATTTTTTTGGAGCCGGACCCGTAATACTCGAAGTTTTGACAGTTCGAAAACAAGTTTGAAAATTTAATTCTCGTTAATTTATTAGAATTATATACATATCTTCTTTAAATTATCATTATTAAGTTATTATCAAATTATTACTTCGTACACTATATATAACTTAATGAAACATGTGTCCTTTAATACTTTAGCCAACCCATCTCTTCTCGTGAATGTAGTACAAGGCGGCTGAGGAATTCGACTGCTGTCTATCAGACAGTATATACACAGTCATAGCCATCACTCGGATGAGAGCCTAGGCTTGCCACAATTCTAAATATAAGGGGGGGGGGGGGGGGCGAAACCCCCACCGGGTCGCCTTGCTCAAAAGGCGGCCAGGTCTGCCGGGGTACACAGAGACTTCCTTTCTAGAGTACACTTGAGGCCCCGGCCATAAGACCCGTTGACGGAGCACTGTGTGGTTTTAGTCGGTTCGAGTCCGACATACCACCTTACCTATAGCCCCGGTAAAGTGATGAACCGCGGGGGTTTCCACAAAAAAAAAAAAAATAGGCTTGCCACAATTACGTTTCCAGAACTAAATTATTTTTATAAAAGTTAGATTTTGAGACACTTCTGACTACCCCTTCAAGGAAATAGGGGTATAACTTCTTGAAAGTGTTGCAGGCTGTGGTATTCTCTTGCCATCAAACCGGGAGCGTACCTACTTAATGTCCTGAAGAGAAACTATAACATGCATTAATAGTACCAATCTACTTATCTTCACCTAAGTGCTTACGCTGAACATCCGTTATGAAGTAAGTAGTAATAAAAAGCCCTCGATAAGCCCTATCAATATTAAAGGAACTTACAAAGTTATTAAAATGTATGCAAGAGAAATAACTGCACATTTGATAGTTACCCACAGATTAAATACTGCTGTGACCGGATAGGCAGACGGCGAAGGTGAAATCGTGGCCTCTTAATGCACTCCATAATACCATGTCTTATGACAACGTCGGTATAAACTATATATTACTACTTAAGTATCATTAAATGATATGATGTTGATTTGAGCTTTTTGTATTGTGTAGTAGTCGCAGAACACTGTGTGGTCGCCTGGGTATTGCCACAGGATCAGCGCAAGCCCAGCGATAAAAATCTAAGCCTCATTTTTTGTTACCATGCCCTAAGAGGAGGTGTCCCGTAAGTCCTTTTGTTAATATCAAAACTCTTAGAGAGCCTTCACACTTATACACGTTACAACTTGTCTTTCCTCTTATAACTAGGTTCGCTGCTTCCACTTAAGTTAGTCAAAATTAGATAAAAGAGACTAGTATCCGCTTACCATTGCACAAGTGACGTAAGTGGTAAGTCGTTAGCAAGGCCTTTGCTGAGCTGTTCCTAATCAAAACATATTTTATCTTTATAGATTCAGAAAACATAGAATAAGTTGGTTTAAATTAACACAGACACTGAGACACTGCTAAATATGTTCTATAACAAAAGTGTACTAAATATTTAAAGACCGACTGCAGATATTTAATTCTGTCTCACAGAAGAAATCACCGAAAATAACTCGCAGATTTCCTTAGGTAAAGCATAAAACAAGAAGAAATGCTACATAACACACTCTTAAATTCAAGCCCGTCCTAAATTACAGACAAGTAGGTAAATTATTCGTAAAACAAAACGACCAAAACTTTTAATAACAAACCATTTAATAATGACTTTCACAGATTTTTACAACCGCGAACGTTGACTCACAAAACAGCTCATGAAACAAACGTGAATACCTACACTGTAACGACGCCAATAAATTTCTTGAATAAACTATAAACTTCTATATACATATATTTAAACTCAACCATTGTTCCCTCTACGATGGCTAGCGAATCAAATTATTGGCTACAAGCAAACAACCAAAAAACATTCTTACCCATTCAAATTTACGGGTGATTTTCATGTGAATTCTAAACACAGCTGTTTGGAGGTGGGGATAACAATTGTCTATTGTGTTGGCTATCTCGTTTGCGCATCGCGGCGGCGTCTTTGTGAGAGTAAGACAGACTTATATTGCTGTAGCGTTCTCTCACAATGATCGGTGGAAATGGTCCCGCCTTTGTGTTGTTCATTTTCTTCTATTCGTGCGTTTTGAATCGGTTAGTCATGTGTTGTAAAATTTTCTGCGCATGCCTTTTAGCTGCGATATAATAATACTCTTAAATACATTGGCATGAGAGTATATTTTTAAATACAAAAACATTGATGACGATCTCTATGTATTAAAAAGCTATGATATTTTAGAACAATACTTTAGAAAATGGTACAAAAGGTTACTGGAAAAATGAATTGGTGAAATCTCGATCAGAGTAAAATTTATAGTAAACGTTGCAACAGACACGCAGGTAATCATACATTATTAAAAACAATTATAAAATCGACATGTGAATAATTGCAACAAATCGATTAACGAACAGCACTTGGACATTTTAGTAATTTAAGAGCGCCATGTTAGGCAGCGTGTAAGCTATTAAAATTGTAGTTAAGAAAACTTAAGTCGTGCTTCTAATTTGTGTAGAACATCTAGTTAAAATACTTAAATAGTTGTAGTTCGTGATGTATGGTGAGAGGAACAAATAGGGGTGACGGCAGACGCCAATCATCAATCGTTACTCTATGACTGATCGTTCTGTCAGTAAACTAATCGATATACGGTATATCGATTACTTACAATACTGTGTCGAAATATAAAACGATATTCAACCATATGAAAATTTGAAAATGGAATTCACTTAAATATAAAAATTGGGTGATGAGTTCTATTTTTAAAATATGTTTGCAGCCATTTCTAACCATGTGTGTATGTTTACGAGTAAATATGATATCCTATTCACATCGGTAATTTGTTAAAAGGGGATGCACCTCCGTTTTACTAAAGGGCATGTTACCAGTTACACAACTTTTTATATAATCTTTTAAAGTTTTTAATCAAAAACCTTGTCACCACACGTCTGTCCGTCACTTCTGTAGTTTTCTTTCAAAAACTAATTGGTCTGACACGGTTAACCCCTCGACTGTCGTTGATATATATATTTTTTAAATTGAAATGTTTTTTAAAAGCAACTTGTTGGCTTGCATTTTCAGCAGCAGTAGTTAGGCGGTTAATGGGAAATGACACCTTTTAAAAGTTCCTGTTTTTGAGGCAACCGTTAATTTTCTTAAAAAATGTTGAATATTATTGAAATTCGTAGATTTTTTAGATTTAATGTAGCGTATCGTCCGGTTTTAACATCCGGGACTATAAAAAACAATGATATCGGTACGTCGAAATGAGATTGTAATTAGATTTTAGACTACAAACGAATAAATATAGTAAAAGTTATTTTGAAGATGTGCAAATAATAAGGCTAAGAATATGTATACGGTATGTGTAGAACAACATAAGTAACGAGAACGTGAGGCTTCATGGTAGCCTTGCAATTATGACCATGTCTATAAATCAATTTGCCGTAGGTCCACTGCATTGTCCAGATAAACCCATATTTCTTATTGGGTATTAGATATTCTAGATGCTAGTAAATTCGGCAATTATTTTCTTTAAAAATACTATTAACAAATAATGTTTTTAGTATTCACTTGGCGCGGAACCGAACGCAACGGCAAATAGAAAATTGCCAACTTGTCCGACGACTAATAATTATCTTCCTTTACTGGGCAAAGTGACAATTGATATCCGTGTTCTTATGTAGTCACCGTGACGTCAGACGTCTCTATGTCGTCGATGTTACTAGACGGTCTGCCAAAACTTATCATAATTTGAAGATTTTATATAAAGTTTTGCTCAATTGTGTTCGTAATTATGTACTCAAGCTCATGATTGTATCTCTGGAGGGGTAGATAAAGGTGTATGAAATACCCATATTTTTGCCCATTACAATTTGGCCCTACTGACATAATAGGCTGAAGAGAGATGAGATAATTGGAGGTATTTGAAACTGAAAGGTAAGAACAAGACAATAGAAGGGAACGGATGCCACGTTTTTAGCAATTTTACGGACTTTAGCTCATTCCTATTTATGAACTGTCGTATTGACTTTTATGTTCGAGCATCACTCGCTACCTACACAAATAACGGACAACAAAAATGGCTACCCTAATAATTTATTTGTTTTTAATTTTTAAAACAGAACGAGGAAGCGGACCAATGAGACGCGTCCTCCGACTGATTGTCAATTAGTGACATCAAACGGGCTTTTTGCGAATTAAGCGCTCGTTTGTGTTCATTTTTTGTCCGGCTGTCGTCGCGTGCTAACGTTTGATGCGTTTTTCGTTTATACGTTTCATTTTCATATTTCCGTTTGTCTGCGTATGGGGCTGCAGGGGTTACAATATACGTATACACATTGATACCTATGTTTTCATTTATTTCAGTGATATTTTAATTCGACTGAGTGCTCGCCTCCGACTGGTTAATTTTTTTATGCTCTTTGTTAGTTGATTATGCTGTTTTGAAATAAATGCAGATTTTCGTAGGGATGTATTGTCAAACAAATGGTATTAAAATAGTGCTATGTGGCATGTGTAATCCTTTATTTTATTGATAATATACGGTGTATTAAACATCAGCATGTTGGCAATTAGAATGGGTCGACAGCAATAGGCTTACCCCTTATTACGTTAGTGAGACCAAAACTCATGATATATATTTTTGATATTAGATCTAAACAAGTAACTTTATTAAAAAGTATAAAACTCGACTTCATCATTACCTTCCTCTCTCTTTTTACTGGCGTTGTCTCAAAATATTATATTCTGTGACATTCCCACCATTAAGAAAATTCAAATGATAACTCACATGTAGTGATCCAATCTAGCTTTACATACATACATTTTTGCATAGTCGGGTAAAAAAAAATTGGAATTCGCACACACATAATAAACCGAATATGAGTCTAAATGTGGAAACAGAACCATTTACCATTACCATTACCATTATGGTACACGGTACACTGATGCATAGACTAAAACAAAACAGTCTGACGTTGTAAAGACAAAACATTAAAAAAAAGTTGATGAATCGAATGCTCCGTATCGAATGCTATTCGAAATACATCCGACATAGTCAACAAAGGGACGACATTCTGAAAAAAACGCGCGAATACGAACGCGCCCGCCATATTAGCCGCTCCCATTCGCACCGCTATAGACAGCCTCTTCAATCTAACCGTCAACCATGGTAGGGTTGATGGTGATATTTCGTAAATAGAACTGGTTTTCTCTTTAACATTCATAGTTAGTATTATTCAGTGTTTTAGTTAGTATCGTTGTGAGTAGTCAGTACATTTATATATTGAAAAAATGCAACTTAAAACCCAGACTTAATAATTGACAAATCGGACCGTTACATATGTTTCATTTTCAAAGTTCTAAAGAATGGTATAGCTTTGCTAACTTATATAACATTTAGTAGTTATTTTTATAACTATTTTATTCACGATTTAGACTTAGAATATAGTGTGAAAAAAGTGTTGTTACAATATATTACGTATAATTCATAGAAAGACCCAAAAAAAAAAAAACAAAAATATTAAATTAATGTAACATTTTTATATACATTTTATAAAGAGTGTAAATATAAATATGAGACTGGTGTCAATGCGAGTAAAGCTGTGCGCATTACGCTCTTCTTTGAAAAAATCCGTTTATTTTTTTGCCAACCCTATACAGGGCATATGATCGAGTGTTGTTGTGTTGAGTTGAGTTTTTATCGCTGATTCATTAGTAAGAGAGTGTCTTTGTTGCTGACGGTACGGCTAGTGCCCGGCACAATATGCATTGAACATGAAAATTGATTCGGGTTGAAAGGATACACGCCGTATTGTATACTTTGATGATTAAAAACGAATATGGGAACTTGCTAATTAGAAGTTGGCTGTGGTGTAACTCATGGAAATGAAGGTTTTATCTTTTTGTTCAAAGATATGTGAGGTGTTTTTTCTTAAATCTGATTATGTTAATGCCTGTTTTTAGAAGTTTAGAAGTGGTAGTATAAATATTAGGTTGGCAACTAATAAACCCGCCACTTCTTTCGTTTATAGAACTATCTCGAATTTCTTGGAGTAGTATATAAATAAAGCAAGAGTTGTATGTCAGATCAGTTGACAACTGGATCTGGAATAGTAAAACTACAGAAAATTATGGATATTTTTCATAGAGAACTTAGCCTGCTTTTACTTCACGAATTTCGCTTAGGTCGAAAGCGACTGAAGCAGTGCGCAATATATGTGCAACGATGAGCGAAGGCGTGCACTCTTACGATACCACCAAACATTGGTTCAGAAGATTTAAGGATGGAAATTATGACCTATCTGATGAACCTCATCCAGGATGACCTCCTACAATAGAGATGGATGAGTTAAAAAGACTCATAGAAATAGATCCCAGGTTCACTTCACGTTGTCTGGCAGAGCTACTTCAGTGTTCTCATACTGCAGTAGAAAAACTACTCCACGCTTTAGAAAAGACCTGGAAATATTCAGTTTGGTTGCCACATGAGTTGACGCCGTTTTAACTTCAGAAGAGAGCTAACATGTGCATGGAACTACTTAGTTATCATCGTACTAAAGAGTGGCTGAGGGAATATGTTAATAAATTTTTCGAATAAGCATGGACCTGGAGAAGCAGGAGTACCGACGCCAAAATCTTACACGAGTAAAAGTGTGTGGTGGGGAATAAACGGAATTATATACTGGGAGCTGTTGCCATCTAACACTACAGTCACGGCCACTATTTATTGTGACCAACTGGATAAAGTAGCAGTGAGATTACAGAAAAATCAAAAACATGTAGCAAAAGCGACTCGTGAAAAATTACTTTTGCTTGGCTGGGCTGTCCTTCCGCACCCACCGTACTCTCCAGACATTACACCCTCAGATTATCATCGATTTCGTTCTCTAGCCCACTACTTAGCAGATAAAAAAAATATAAATGAAGACCAGCTTAAAAGTGACCTTACCACCTTTTTTGACCAAAAGCCTAAAAACTTCTACGAGGAAGGCATTATGTCTCTGCCAGCAAGTTGGCGACAGGTGATAGAAAACGACGGTGCTTATACAGTTGATAAATAATTTGCTTTGTATACTTAAAAAAATAAATAAATTTGTGTACAAAGATGGTGGGTTTATTAGTTGCCAACCTAATATATTACTCAAATAAATAACAGTAGCAACACACCAACGACAATAACACCTAACGATGTAAGTTATTAAAAACATTAACTATAATTCCTTACTGTACCTAAAAAAGTAATTTAATAAAAAAATATAAACAGATAAAATAACAATAAAGAAAAGCTAAAAACAAAACAGAAAAACAACAGTGTTTCTAAATTAAGAAGGTAGGTAGGTACAGGTACACATATGTATATAAGTACATTTTTGTACTATGTTTACTAATTCCTAAAATATATTAAAACAAAAAAGACAATATGATCTGCGTACGCCACCTCTATAAGAAACTTTTCAAAAGAGTCACGGGCCCGTGACAAACCTAATTTGTAAAAAGGGTAAACAAAAACTCAGCCAAGTTTGAGGAGGGAATTACAATGAAAGGGGCCTTTTTATTCATCTACTTTTCGAGGTTGCAACCATTTGTCAATTTATAAAAAGAATGTGTATAAACTTGGATACTTTATTTTTGTGTTCGAGATATGATTAATAGCCTCCCACACACCCAAAAGTCATGAGAATAATCAAGTTTTCACATATACACCTTGAAATCTTCATGGTATATGCTAATTCTTACAATCTCTATAGAAAAAGGGAACAATGAAATATAAAGACGTACAAGAAATCCAACTATTCTGGCTAAGTTAATTAGGAAATATTACAAAAGGCGTTAAAGAACAAAAGATAGGCATCCAGCAAGCAGAAACCACGAAGCATCACCCATAAATTAACTTTTACTACACCATAAGACAAAACGTCTTCACTAGAAATAAATTCCGCATCCCCATAACAATTATCAATAGCATTGTACAAAATTTATGTTATGAAGTACAGTTGGATTCTTGTAAGCAAGGTCTTATACGACACAGTGAAACTGTCAACGCCATAAATGTATATGAAATGGAACAATAAGCCGCAGTTTACGGGCTAAACTTAAAGATCCTAAACAGGAATAAACCTTCATTCCTCAGCCCTTTTCAATTCGTGACCTGGCATGCAAAACAGATGTCTGGAGTAAGATAAAAGCTTTTGAAAACAAAGTATTACCACTCATTCCGAAGTAGATTGCAGGTCAAAGCGATCGTGAACTTCTATTTTAGTACGTACGTATTATGTTCGCGGTGTATTCTAATTACTTATTGTGACTGGATTCTCATTATGGATTTAATTTTGAAAAATTAAAGGTTTTGAGCGCTTTGTGAGGCTTTTGTGATTATTTTATATTGAATGATATTATTATAATTAAAGTGAATGTAAACTCGATATGAATATTAGTATGGATCTTGTATTTTTGCCAAAATATTGAAAAACACTGACAAAATTTGATGCCAAACTAATTGATGTTAAATAACATTTTGAAAGACTTTTAAATAAAAACCCCTTTGCTTCGGAAACAGAGACAGTAGAATAATCCTCAACGCATTTATCTCGGTCGATGCTAATCCGAGTAACTTCATTACAACAAGTTGGCACTCTAAACGAGGTCATCTATGTACAGTATTTTTAATACAAAATATGAAATGGGATAGCATTGAAGACATAACAAATTTGGTATCACTAATTTTTAGAGATCAAAAGCGTCGGATGTATGATCAATTTTTAAGTCCATCAAATATTTTATTAACGATTGTTGATGGGGAAATTATGTTTTAAGTGTGTTATGAAGCAAGACATTTTATTTTTACATTGAAATTATAAACTAGAATAGAATAGAAATAGACTGTATTCTACATTAACAGAAAAATATTTACAAAGGACACAACATATGGTATCGGTAAAAGCGATTTCTTACAGTTAACCTTTGGATAGACTAAGACACCAGTAGGTAATTAAATTGATGAGACAGATGTGGGTGAATGTACTGTGTATATCGATTCTGGAAAGAAACTATTAACTCATATAGTACACTAGGAGCACGCAAAAAGAATTCAAAGTATTTAAAGCTTTTCAACTCGATATCTGTAATTAGTACTTACTATTTCTTTAGATAAATGCAAAGTATATAATAATAATTTAAATTGATATCTAACTGGTTAGCATCATTTAAAATACTTAGAATTCGTCAATAAGATTAGCTTCATCGAGGTTGAATTCTAACCTACCTTTGCGTGTTCCTGCTGCGCTAGGAGCTGTTCTCTCACCATTTGCAATTGTAGGATCATTTCAGATAGCTGCCTCTCTTTTTCTAGAACGCTCTCTCCAGCTAGGGCATGCAGCGCCGCCGCATCGAGGACTCCTCGTCGATCACTGTGAAACAAAAGGATCGCTTAAATATAACTGCATATAAGGCTAATCTGCCTATACTTTATTCATAAAGCTTCTATAGTTATTCTATTTTGGAGATGTTTTTAGTTGTGGATTTCTGCCTTAGTTCTACTTGGCCCAAAAGTCCCTCGGATTTGCTTTATCGTTTTTTTTTTTTTTTTTTTCTTTTATAATATAGCGGTACAGACAAACAGGCGGGTCACCTGATGGTAAATGACAACTGCCTTCAAATGACACCTACAACTCAAGAATCTTAAGTGAGAGAGACTTTCTTTGAGAGTGATGAGGGATGGGGGGATGCTGGGAGGGAAAAGAGGAGACGAAAAAGAGGAGAGAGGGATGAAAGGAGCGGATAGAGGAAGTCGTGCCTCCGGAAACCTCACTAATTCACAACCGGTTTTCTGTAAGCCTTTGGTATTGCACCGGTTGAGCCGCCCCATCCGTGCCTAACTATGGCACTATCACGATAATTGCTTCCTGAACTCCTTCCTTAAAAAGTCTCACAATCAGTGGTAAATCTAAGGCTTGATATTTGTTTTTTTTTTTTTTTAAAGAATTCTATCAACGTGGATGACACATTACTAGTATTCTTTTTAACCCCCCCAGCTAAGCTAAATGCTTGTGTTAGGGATGGGTTTACGACGGAAGTGTACTGGGTGGGGTTTGAACCCGCAACCACTTGATCGCAAGTCCGACGCCTTAGCCATCACGCTACCGCCGCCTTATATTCCAGAATTAAGTAGAATTAAGTATGATTTATTTAAAAGATACAATAATTCAAAACATATTTTGTGTCCAGGACAAATATTGGTGTGATGAGCACAATCATTTGTTGTGTGTCTGGTCTGTCTGTAATTTATCTATAATATGTATGGATTTAGAAATATATAACATAGGTATGTAGATATACCGATAAGCTACAGCTTACTATAGTAAGTTAGTTCAAGGATAAAGTTATGGTTACGATGCATGGACAGTATCTATAACTTATTCCTTGAAGTAAGTTATAATTTAGATGAAATACAAATATTCTAGTTACATACTTATTTCGCGTGTAAGTAATAGTTTCCAGAATTCATAATTGTGAGTCTTATATATCGCAGTATTAGAGGTGGAGTGGAGTAGTGCCGGATGAATAATTAATGACGGCACTCTTACCGAATGGCACAACCAAGATATCAACAAAGAAAGATAATGGCATGAAGCCACGTCCTCAGTGATGACGGTTTCAAGTCATTCTATAAATGATATAGTTACAAATATACTTTTTTTTTTTTTAATAATGTAAATGGGTGAAAACCATCGTGAGAATATTTGATATATACATACATACGTAACTATTAAAAATAAAACATCATTTAAATTCATTTTTATTATTTTAAGTCATTAAACAACATCAATTTTAAATTATTATTAAAAATAAAGTAGAAATCTTATTATTATAATTTACCATAGACAAATTGACACCAAAAAGTATTTAACTTTTATAATTTTATTATTTTTTACCTAAATTGAAATCAAGAACTGCGTTAAGTATCAGACCATAGATTATCTAAGTATAATGTACGAAAATATAGTGAAATTCAAAAAAAAAATATCTTGTCCTACTGTCTCTTTAAGTCACAATTTCACCATTTCCATAATAGAGGTTTTCGTTCACAAAGCACTGCATCAGGGGACGGACTTGAATTATTAATGCTGTGGTTTGAACTTCCTCTTACTGGAGATTATGACGTAACATCTTAGTCATTGGTTATGTATTCAATTACATTTTATTTTTAATATTAATTTCTAAAGTTGGTTTGTAGTTAGTATTCTTAGCTTAAGTTTCAAGATTTCTTTTTAATTAATTATTCTTCTTGTATTCTTATTGTATTGTATTGTGTTGCAAGAAAGTTGATATTCAATATTGTCCCTAAACTTTAGTGAAGCACACGCTTGTTATCAGAATGATATGATTTTCTTCTTGATAGTCTTAAAAAAGAAGTTCCTAAATAAGAATATGAAAACCTTACAAAATAAAATTTTATAACGTAGCTGTAATTAGTGGTTCAGCTACCCATACATACGTACGTAAATACATATAAGAAATAAAACCGAATATAAAATAAGTACCATGACAGGGCTCAATGTTTTTAAATAACTTATTTTGCAGTTTTGAGAAATGATTACGGAGGCCCTAATTACAAAAAACAAGTTGAATGCATAGCCGATTGTTTCTCGCTTGTCAGAAATATAACCCAATACCTTTTTATTTGGCAGTGTACAAAAGAGTGAACCACTTTCTCAAAGAAAGGGCTCACTCGAACCAGTTCAGAGAAAAAAAAAATAACGGGACCTAATTATATTTAATTTTTAATAATGAACCAATGTAACGTATGATTTATAAAATTACGCGAATTTAAATCTGTTTTTGTTTGGAATGAATATCGTTAAATGATTTCTAGATTCATTAATATTGTGAATACCAAAAATCGTTTCAAGGGTTTACATGTTATTTAAATTTTATTTCTAATATATAAATATATTATACCGCATATCATCCAGACGAATAAATATGTATAGACCCAATTTTTTATGTTATTATTTTTATTAGAAAACCGTCCCTGCAGACCTACATGCTGTTTCTATTTAAAACTCAGATTGCAATAAATACACTACAGAAGTGTGTAATTTTTAAAGTTGTTTATTTAAGGAGGTGAAAGACAACCTCGTATTGGACACCATAAAGGATAACACACTTCAACTCGGAAACGGGAAGTAACCGTATCAACTCCAGTTGTTCAGTATTCTTTGAACGAAATTCCCTACTGCAACTGCACTGCACACTAATCGGAATCGTATCGTGATCGCCTCGCCTCGAGACTAGCTAACGAACCGCGATGCGGTGCGTTGACAACTTGCAGTCGCCGCTTCTCGTCCGCTTTCGTGTTTATTTCCGCTCTTACGTATCTTCCTCTACGCTTGCCCCTTTCGCTGTTCCCGCGACCTGTCTGCAGCGCACTAGTTTTGCCGAACGCTGTTATTCACAAGGGAATTTCCAGTCGGGGAACAAGGGAACTTACACTTCACGCTGGGTCCGTGAGCGCGGCGTTGTCTAACCGTATTCGAATCGACGTAACAGAGCTGCTGATCCGCTTCGATTACGTACTTACGACCTTTAGGCGTATTTCGTTCGACAACTAATCACAGACGTTAGCACAAATAAAAAATCATGTTACATTTTTTATTAAATACTAAAAAAAATATATATAAATATGTATTTAACATTCCGCGGGAGGTATTCGTGATTGATAGTGTTCGAATACACAATTGTTACAGAGAATTACAAAACCTTTGCGAATAAATATAAAAGCTGTATCGATCAGCCTCATTCGTGTCATACGATTCAGTGAAACATGTTTTATTTTCCTGTTCAATGAGAACGCCACTTATGATTTATTACGTGTAGTTTGTACTCGAAACCCCATAGGGATTAAACTAGATCACTTTTTCGAAAGAAACAGTGTGAGAAGTACATTTTAGATCAACAAACAATATTTTGTTATTGATAATTATAGCGTCCTTCCATAATTAGTCGTCGGATGAATTAGCTGAAGAGTGCGTGTGTTTCTTAAAGTATGTGATGTTTCTTTCTACCGTTATTGTATATTGATGTGAATGGAATTGCTTGCAATTTTTTTTAATATGCAATAGGTGTTATATGTGTAGAATATTTATGTAGCGGCTTTTAGAAGTCCTTTCTAAATCATGGTCGCTAACTTTTCTAAAATAGCCTCAAAAAATATCAATCCAGTAAAGAGCTATGGACAATTGCTACCTGTATTCCTAAGAAATCTGATGTTGTAAACTTTCACTTCCATAAAATTAAATTCTAAAGGTCACCGGTTCTAAAAGGTAAAAACAATGCACTTAGGTGTAACTATATTAGAAGGGGGCCGTAGTTAAACTAGGGTGAACTAATAGACCAATTCACTACCGCTGGGTGTACGGACAGCGAACTATTAGATTATTCCGATTCACGGTGCACTGGCTGCGTTAATTTTGTATTTATACACGATTTTTGGGAAAGTTTAGTTAAGTCAATGTTGTTGTTTGTTTGTATCAATACTTGACTAAATCTAAAAGTGTTTTTTTACTTAACATGTCTTAAAGGTCTTAAAAATTCAAATTAATGATTGGGGCTAAACAGTAACTGAATAAAGTTTTAAAGATTTTTAAAGTACGCTCCGTTGCTGTTTGTGAATAAATTACCAAAAATTTTAAACATATTAAATCTAGCCTCGCGACGAATACTACTTAATTCATTCGTAATTCTTTAGACACTTTGTAAGTAAATAAAACCATTACCGGCCTTATTAAAAGAAAAATCAATTCATTTTAGGCTCCTTATCTAGTTAGTTATTCAGGTTTTATTTACTTTGTAAGCTATCACTACATTACTCCAACTTATTTGTCTTCGAGTCTTCGGAACGACACTGTATTATTTAGAAGCTAATATTATCTGAAGAAGAATGAGATGAAGTCTTTTTTCAACGTTTACAATAGGAATGATTCGTGTGTCGCGTACTTTACGAAGTTTTAAACAACGGATTAAAATATCAACTATATTCTGGACAACTCTTGGTTGATTGAGCCATCTGTGCGGTAATGTTTAAGTTCGTTTTTGAATTAATTTGAAGAAGTTCCTACATACTAATACATATTATACCAAGAGATGATAATAACTTTTGTTTTTCCTGACTAGTCTTAACTAGCATAATCATTATCAAAAACATGCTAGTGCTTTTGTTTGTATGTTACACATTAACTGCCTAACTACTGCACCGATTACCATGACTGCAAGACAATACACAGAAAAATATATAGGGTACCGTGACCACTTAACATTATGATGTTTTGTAACTATAAGTAGTTTTAGAACATTATATTGTTGATCAAAACACCACAAAACTAGTCTATTTATCACCAAACAAAAGGCGAAGAGGTGTGTTCAAAATCTCAAGGGTTGCGTCAAGGGGTGACATAATTAAACTGGATGCCAGGGGACCCAAGGAGAATGAATTTTGACACTATACAGCGGTGGTTTGATATTTTCATCAGAGACTGAGGCGTTATATGTATTTTACACACCTCTACCTACCTCTAAAGGGATACAGGCATGAGTTTATGGATGTATGTATTTTATGTCTATATGATCACGCCTATAGAATGCGGAAGGGGTAGCAGAAGTGTGTAACACAACACACAATCTTTCTATGCTTGGTTTGATATTTAAAAACTAATAACAGAAATGAAAACTTAAATGTAACGATAATTCTCAATCTTATACCACAATAAATATATTTTAGCAATCCTAAAACTGTAAATACTATCACCATAGAATGTAACCAGTCTCATTTCAACCATATTCTTTGTCCAAGACAATTTCCAACCTCATTAAAAATATAGCTACCGATCAGTGAGTGACCTTTACAAAACTTCGCCAATTATATGGAAAGGAAATCAGAGCAGCCTGTATAATCGAAGTTGGACTTTTAAAGAAAGTCGATATAAAAAGTATTCTGATATAACAGCTTGTCAGTACCACCTGTCGGCAGCGTGATTGTAAATTTGAGAGGATAAGAATCTCATAAATACTTTGTTTTGAGGAAAAATTCTGCAAAAGGTTTTGCTGTTGCTTGACAATTTGTTTTAGAATATTATTTTTAGAATACTACTTAACATAAATTTCATACTTTACCATCATGTCCATATTTTGTAATCAGTAAGTTGCGCAATAATCTGATGAAGCGGAACCGACCGAATAGGGATTGGAGCTCATGATAAATCATTTTAAACCGATTCTAAAAAAGAGGAGGTTCTCAAATTATTATTATTATTATATTTTCTCATAACTTTCGACTGGGTGAACCGATTTTGATGATTTTTATTTATTTGAAAGCTGGTGCTTCCTGTGTGGTCCCAGTTGGTCGGTCTAGTTCTGACAATGGCATCCATGAGAAAACCATCAGTCTTAAATTTACATTAAGTATGTGCGCGACAAATGGACGAAGAACTCACTATCACACCAACCGATGTCGATGATTATTTTTTTATTGGATGTACTTCAAGGGTAGTTAGATGAGAGTTTGGTTAGGTTCTGACAATGGCATCCATGAGCAAACTATATAAGTCTTAAATTTTATGATAGACGCATTGAAGTCTGTTGTCTACTTTTTTAAAGTGAATTATTATTAGCCCTATGAAGTATTGCACATTGCCGTGTGCTTCTCGGTGCAGTAAAATAGGGCCACCCTATCTCTTTTCGGGGGTCTCGTAAAAGGCGACTGAGGTATTCACCTGTTATCTATCATACGGTAAATACACAGCCATATAGTGCCCGGTTGACGGCAACAGCTAGCTATAACGTTTGTGAAACCGAATTCTAATTAGTAAAATGTATATTAAATATATATTATTATCTAATACACCTCTGCTTATCCCTTCACGGTTACTGTCCTAACCGTATCTCTAAAAAACAGACACTTTTCAAAACTCACATTAACTAGCATATTTCTTTTCATAACTTCATTCTTTTAATATTTTTTTTTAATTCCATCCCTGCTTCGATTTCGATCAAAATTCTTAGCATCAAAGGGAGGTAAGTAATTGAGATAATAATTGGTTTCCGTATTATTTGCAGACGCAGCTTCTTTGATACAGTGGAATCCGTATCTGTGCTTAATTGTAAGATAATTAGCTACCGATTCGAACACTTTTTATATGATCATGGGGCGGTTTTCATTTTTCATTTTATAGGATTTATTATATTGTGTGTTTATGAAATATAAATACATTATTACTATAATACATTTTAGAAGTTTTCCTGAGTAGGTCCAAGACTTTTTGTTTGAATAGTATTTTATATTTAGTAGAAGCCTAGTGGTGCCATATTAAAATCTGGGTGCAAACATTGTGTGGTGTCTTTACGTTTGTTGACATATAAATATTTTTTCAGTTCATGACTTTCAATTTGTGCTCCATATTTAACAGTTTTAAGACTTTTTGTTAAATTGTAAGATCATTATTTTTTATTAAGTTATTTTTTTTATTTTGTAAATTATAAGTACTTAGTGCTTCCCTAGAAGAAAGAAATTCGTTTTAATTAGTTAACATTAGGAACTACCATACCAGGCCCATATTTTGCCTGCATGGATGATGCAGCGGTTTAAGTGGTCACCTCTCCATTACGCTGCAACACCAAGTGTTGGGGTTCGATCCCCACACGGGACAACACTATGTATAATCCTCAAATTGTTGTTCTGAGTCTGGGTGTTCTTTGTGTTCGTTATTTAAATATTTGTAAAGACCTCCGCTGATGATAAAAAAAAAACATTTTTTTTTTGGTAACCCTACTGGTGTAAAAAATATCCAATAGCATGGTTACAATGTTTTGTTGAAGTTGTAAAAGTAAAACGCTTTTTTTCAGTTAAGAGGGCTGTACAACTCTATGAATCGCTACATTAAAGAAACAACGACTCATTCCGTGGACACACATCATTCGACATTACGTATGCAGCACTAGGGTTGTCGCAAAAACAATTTGTGGGCAACAATAAAAAATCCCTTTGCATGAGACAACGGTGGCTGTAGGGTTATACGTCTTGTTCGTCCCCTGAAGACAAAAATATTGGATTTGTATGGATACGATATTTACGTGTTACGCTGGTTATAAAATATGTATATAAATATTATATGCTATTATTTTGACTAAAGTATATACCTTAAAAGGTAAGTCTATCGAATTTCAATATTATTTCATTTTCAATAACATTTCTTTAGTGTTTTCAGTAATATACATTCTTATACAACCAAAGGTATTTGATAATTTCAGATTTGTTCAATGTTTTCTTCATTCAGAACATACTTTAGATTTTTACTTAGAAACTTGTTTAATTAAAGAATAAGTAAAACTTATAAAAGAAAGAATTAACGAAGGTTAACGGTACGTATAATTCTGACAACTAATTCAAAAGAAGTCTTGTAACTTCAGTAACGTAACAGCAGATACAAACAGCATATCCATATTATTCTTTCATCCAACAATACACTCATTACTAATTTAAACTCCGCCACCGGTGGTAGTCAGTCATACAGTGTCGTTTTTATTGAGCTCTGTACGGCGCGGTGAGACGCAGCGCAACGCGACACATTCAAGCGGTAGGGGACCGACGACTGATAGCATTTTAAATCAGGTTAAGGTCAATATGGACCGGCTCCAACGGAACCACTCTTTTTATTTGAACACACTAACGGATTTTTTCCGGGTTTTGCTTAGAGAAAGATGTTTTGGCGGACACTACTGCGGTTTGAGTTAGAGTGGAAAATGCAATTTTTTTCACAATACTTCATAAAATGATAAAGAAAAAAAACATAAAACAGAAAACAGGTAGTCGTGAGGTTTGATTCCTGAGTAGGTTTTACTCATGGACAATTTTAGGGCAGCTAGTACCGAGATTGTAATTACATTACATACATACCAAGCCCATGTCCCCTAAGGGGTAGGCAGAGGTGGATTCAATACCATCATTTTGCCAATTAGAATTTGGTCCCAATAACGTAATATGGGCACTGTATGAATGTATATATACTGTCTGATAGATAACAGTCCGATCCCTTAGTAGCATTTTACGACACCACCGAGAATAGATGGGGTCCCCCTATGGGGAACTGTTCTACTCCACCATGAACCACACGCCAAGATTGTAATTGTTAGGGTATGAAGGGTGTATGTAAGCTGGGGCTGGGACGCTACTATAGAGAGAGGTCAATCCAGTCGTCCATTCAACGGTTCTGTACTAATGTGATCGTTTTGTCACCGGTCTGACTACTGTAAAGATGTAATACTTGATTTTCACGTCGATTCTCCTCCTTCCATTATGTTATTCGTGCTCCGTACAACATGTCATGCCTGGTGCTGTTATTTTTCTATTGCTAATGACATCTGTATGTGTAACCGAAGTATGTAGTTATTCAACAGAATTATTTATAAATAACAAGCACTCTTGTAAGCTCGTAGAGTACCTTTGAGACGATAGTATGGTGAGTTAGAGAATGATATGTCATAAATGCCAAGCGGTTACGAACATAGAATATTAAAATTATGATATACATACATTTATTTATAACTAATATTCTTTTAAACTAGTATAGTGTCACCCCATCTGTTCCCGTGGATGCTGGTGATCGGTAAAGCCGATCAAGGAATAGGATTATAATTGTTAATTAGACAGTATATACATATATATATATTTGACTAATGACATCAATTTGTAAATGCAACTAAGCTATAATAATAATATATATTTATTGATCCAAATAACCTTTAACAACTAATTGTATTCAATACTAGGTTGCATAATTATGCAGGTTATACAGGTAGTGAGAAACCCTAACTCTCAAACTAGGTTGTTTTATACCTGTGACTTTAGAGTTACATTTATTATGATATGGATACATGGGCGTATTAGACATTGCTGCTTATCCCTTCCGGGATACAAGCGTCCGTGTATGTGTCTATAATAGAACAGAAAACCGGTTGTGAAGTAACGCTTGCGTTGCATTTCCTCGAAATGAGTGAGGTTTCTGGAGGCTCAACTCCCCTTCTTGTCTTTCCTATCCCTTCATCTCCTCTCTCCTCTTTCCCATCCCCGCATCCCCCATCCCTCATCACCCTCAAAGGCGGGCAACACACTTACGACTCTTGAGTTGCAGGTGTCCATGGACGTTGTCACTTACCATCAGGTGACCCGTCTGTTCGTCTGTCGCCCTATAGAATAAAAAAAAAAACGTTATAGACGTAAAATATTCGCCTGGGTATTCGCGGATTCAAACCATACTCATAATGGTTTGAATCCGCGAATACCCAATCGCCAAGTCCTGTTTATGCCCAAGCTAACGCTGTTAATTATTCATTAAATTATAGCAAATTTTGTCATACATATTAAAAATATATTCTACACAATTATAAATTTGTTGTTACACATCTGTTTACCGAAACACACTGTGATTGTGTATAAATATAATATATAAATAATCTTGTTGATTTGTTTCGTAAAACCGGTATGAACCGTTTGGTTTATTGATCCGGACCAGTATTTACAGAGATTAAGTAAAGGACGATATTGATGTAAAATGATTACAGATTATTTATTTCATTAGATGAGTGTGTGATATCGATAGTATTCCTATTAACGATTTCATTATTATACCATATTTTAACATTATGTTGTTTGCAGATAAAGCTGTTAAAAGCAGGCAAATAAATGTTATGGTTTCAGTAAATTTGTCTCAATCTAATCGATAGAGAAAATTGAAGAACAATCACTGTGTGGATGCAGGAACAAAGAAAGATAGTTCGTTACTTTATTGATATTAAAAATATATACTGCTCGTCAATAATATGCAACCACTCGATATATCAGTCTCATAACAAAACGCGTTTTATCTTACACAAAAATAGTTTTGCCAAAATCACTGCATAAACCTTGCTCAATAAATAAAATGGACTGAACCTGTCCGCTTCAATGTCAATAAAAACACATCCCAAATGTAAACGAGAACGATGCATGAATTCTTCATTTCAAATTGTATGGCCATGTTAGGGCATTATCATTTTTAGTGCTCGCCACACTGGTATATTCAGATGGAATTTTTGATGCACTGGCGACACAGGCGTGCTGCGATTGGCAGCTCTGAATATTGTATGAACCAATCACTGTGTTGCACTTAACGTTGCATTCCAATTTGAAATCGCGAAGGCGGGAAACGGTGACAAAGTATGTTTTGCAATGGAGTGCAATAGGCATAATTTGTTGTTACAAAATCAAATTGGTTTTCCAAGCAGGTATGTTGGCAGCATAGCTGAGGACATAATTGGAAGGCCGATTATTGGGACGCGGTAAGTGAATTTCCTGAGTTTTATTGGTATTGTAGGTATATTAAGCGTTCAAATTTGTTAGTTTTTGCAGTTAAACATTGCAACAATAATTTAATTACAAGTTACGTAAAATGAAATTATCTAATTATTTAGACTTCAAAAATGTTACGAAGCAAATTAATTAATGCCTTACACGAATGTTCACGTTCTAACATTGTTATATAACATAACGTTTAAACACACTCACGCCTATTATATCACTCACGTATATTTAACGACATCCACACAATTAATTCCACTTACATTAAAGAACGTTTTTCGAATGAACTCAAGAAAAAAAAACTCGAAACAACTGGAAAGATTCAAATAATGTAATCGTTATAAAATTTTTATCAATTCTAAAAATAGGCAAGACAACCCATTTTTGTAACTATGTTATTGTTACAATTACCGTATCTAAAGAACAGTGCACTAATTGTAGTATTATTTATTAGCGAGCAGTGGCGATAACCCTTGCTCTCCGAAATTATTGTTCCTACATTTTGTCAATCGTTATCACTTTATTATTGTTTTAAGAACTGGGGCGATAGACGTCGGTACCTTAAACTGCACTTTTTAGATTAAGGTTCAATGGCCATTATTGATAAGCCAGTATGTTGCTATGAAGGCAATTTTATTGATATATTGTTCATAATATAATTGTTCAGATATTCGAAACAGCTTATGACGACGTCTGTGAAGACGTCTATTGCTATGACACCGGAAATATTTACCAACTCAATGCAGCTGATCGTAGATAGCTAATTAATACCGTATCCCAAGTCGTCATTAGGTTATTAACCATCTCCATATATTTTTTTCTTAAACAAGCTTCCCCTGACGTCGGCTAAACAATGCTGTATTATACTTTACCATTAACTTTAAATTCCATATCTTAAAAACCAAATAAACGTCTAGAAATACCGATTTGAATCACGCTTCTTTATAAAACAGTAAGTAATTTATATAAAAAGAATTATCATGCCTCGAAATCGTATCTTAAAATAAACATGACACAAAATAAAATTACCAGCATTCCAAATAATATCAATTTACAATTGTGCTGTTGATGTTACAAACAGACAATTCATTTGAATACAGTGTGTGTCCTGTTTCCATATGTGGGCAAATCTTAGCAGGCTTGAACAATATAAAGAGTTATTGTGCGTACAAAGATCTATTGTGCTAAAACCTTGTCAATTGTCTTAGAACTCGTGACAGGACTTTGAGAAACCATTAGCTTACGTGTGGTTTACCTTGGAAATCTGTTCTTATACGTTTACCGACATGGCTCCAGTTAGGTTACTTTTTATTCAAGATATTCTATAGAAATATTCGGAATTACTGCTTTTTTGATCTCGTCAAAGCAATGTTCGTATTTGTTGTGCGATGTTAAGTTACGGAGAAGCAGATTGATATTGCGGTTTAAAGGACTCAATATATTTATTTGCCTGAGATAATATTTACAAATTAGTATGTTTTGTAAGTTTTTAATAAGGGGACACGTAATGGATTTACAAGATATCTTTAGTATATCTCCTAAATTTCGTAGAGTGAATATAGCGTTACAATATGTTAGAGATTATAACCTTTTGTCTTGAGATCTAATTAACTCTAATTTCTTAATTAATCATTTGTGAATATGTTTTTTTTGTAAAAGAGATAAATTATTTTTTCGTTTCCATCCTTATTGAAGTAATGAGAGCATTTCTCATCATCTTTCGAGTTGTGTAACAAAAAAAAACTTTGTGGAATGCCCTACGGTGGTGGCGGGCCGTCTGTAGTCATCAGAGGATTCATAAATAAGATATTCATATTAACTAATACAACATATTCAGTAATCTGTAACACTTATATTGTGCTTTGTAGATATACATCACTCTACAAATTATGACTTCATTCTATTGTTAACGTTTTGTTTGGTTGTGTGGTGTAAGGTAAAAGAATTAGCGACGGCTTACTCAAGCACTCAAGACATTTTTTTCTGGATGGATTATTAATCCGTTTATTGATTTTGTACTTATTTTTATCTTTTTGTAAAATACGATTTACTTCAAATCTAAAAACCGCTTATAGTTAAAGTGCTCATACCTATTGTACATAGGCAAAGTAGTAATCATTTGTTTTATGGGAGACAATCTTATAGCAAGATCTAGGATCGCAGGATAAATTTATTTTCTAAAACACTTTCATTAAAATAAAAGTGTAATAAAAAAAACACTAAGTACATATTGAATGTAAACAAAGTTTTAAACTTTGTACGTACATATTATAATGTTGTTACGAGTATGACAGCAATACTCTATATATATACTCTATAGCTACTATAATTTGGTGTATTGGAGTTGATCTGAGAACAAAGTCAAAAGGTAAATAGTGGACTCTTGAGTGTGCACTAGTAAACCTCGTTAACTTGAGTTCATTTGATTTATTGGAACGTTTTGAGTACATTACACTAGGTGACAAAATGTGTTATTATTATTACCACCCGATGATAAGGGACCGAGGCCGCCCATGCACACTTGCAAGGCAAGTGCCCTGCCCGTCTTTGAGGTTGATAAAGGAGCTCCGATACCCTCACTTACTTGACAATACATTGTAAATGGTTAGTGACTCTGAGTGCAGACACACAAAGAACGCCCCGGAGGGCGTTCTTTGTGTCTATTGGTAATTATTCCTAACGAGAAAGTTGTCAAAAAAAAAAACAAATGGGATTATATGATTACTCGCCTAAAGCTTATGTTTTAAAACACGAACAATTTAAGAACATAACGGAGATGGATTGTAGTACATTACGCGCTCGCGTCTTAATCTCGTTGAGAGCTATTACTGTTCGCTTAATTACTGGTACACAATGCGTCTGGATTATACCAAAATGTTGTATTGTATAACCACAATGACTTATTGGAGATTGAGGAACGTGTGGTTTTTAAAATCTGTTCTTGTGAGATTTATACCGAAATGGCTTTAGTTAGGTTATTTTTTATTGGTAGATATTCTATAGAAATATTCAAAGTCACTGCTTTTTTGATCTCGTAGAAGAAATGTTTGCACGTGCGTAATGTACAACGTTAAGTAACTGAGGAGCAGATTGGTAATGGGGTTTCAAAGGACTCAGAAAATTTTACCTGCAATATATTTGCCTTCGGTGATATACACGAGTGAGATATTAATTGTTATTAATATTAAATAGTATAAGTAACTGTAAATCGGAGCAAAACCAGTATAAGCAAAACAGTAGGACGATGGTAATTTGAGGTTACAACGATGTTTGTGTCTTTAGTGATGCGATGTCTGTTACAGTAGTCTGAGTGCCATTATGGTAAATGGATCAATAAGTCGAATTGACTTTAAAAAGGAAATTTGTAGCCTAAACTGTATAGTGAGTATGTTTACCACTAACAATGCGTCATGATGAGAAATTTGATTGTAAATCCTTCAAATAGTTAATAGTTTTATAATCTCGATATCATATACTGTCGGGAATATCTAGCTAGGTTGGGAATTTTTACACTATGAAATTGTTTCTAAAACATCCACAATGTATATGCTAGTAACTTAACATATCCGCTAACACAATCGGTGCTATCAACAACAATTATGATAAGAGACGCACAGATAGACCACGTAAATATTGACATAGATCACGTTTGACATCTCCTTAACCTCTGTAACAATTATCTTCTATTATTGAGACTAATCTATAATGAGACTGGGTAATAAATGAAGGTACGAACTCCAAAGCTCTTATTTCTATGAGTTTAAATGAATTTAAATATATATACATTTAAATTAATTTATACATTTCATATATTTCGTTAGAGGGTTTGGACGTTTTTGTTGACGCACAACCACTTTGTTGAAAAAAATTATCGCTTGCCGTATTTCCGGACTGATACGACCTTCAAACCTTCAAGAAAAAAGCGTTCTCCTACCAAATCTCCTACCAGTGTTAATTACCAAGCTGGTAATTTTGACCTGTTGAGCTATTTTTGAACTGAACTGTATGTGAAAACTAGGGAATATATTATAATAAAACCACTGTATTCTGATCTAATAGCTGATTATTTAATAAAATATTCACACACTTATACTATGCACGGTATCCAACCCATACCGCGATTCAGATAGAAGGTACAACGACATCTACCGAAATTGACCTTAAATTTTAAACCAATTCAATTCAATTAGCGTTACCAGCAGGTGACCCATCGCATCGCATAAAAATAAATGGGACTAAATTTGAATTGGCAAAAGTTTCGCAAAATCTACTTTCTGGCTACACCCTCGGGCGTGAGTGTATTATATGTACATAAGGGTTGTTTTCAAGTCGTATGGTTCTTAGTGGAATAAAATAGGACATCTCTTCCCGTGGTTGACGTAAAGGGCGACTTAGGGATCGGATTGTTTTATATAAGAGCCCGGATATCGGCAATAGGCTAACTACCTATTACGTAAGAGGGACTAAATTATGATACGCCTCTGCCTACCCCTTCGGAGATATAGTCGTGAATGTCGTTATGTGTATGTATATGTAATCTAATGTAAAAATGTACAAGTAGTGTACGAGTAGTACATGATCTCTATTTTTTGTTTCTCTCATTTTACTCAAATCTTATACCCTCTGTCACTCTTACTATTAAAATGATTGAAATGACACCTAACTCTATCTGGCTCAGGCTGGTCTGATTAGGCCATAGGGTGTGACAAAGAAACATCATACATTTATACACATATATATATATATATTAAACACCCTTGTCAGATCGATAGTGTTACGATATTACTACAGAGACTTATATACTTACAAAAAGCCATGAAAAAAAAACAAATTAGTCATTGCGTTATCTTATCTTTTATTTATTGGTTGAGATACGATTAAGGTCATAAAATAATATTCGATGATATAAAATACTATAAAATAAACAAACTATCTTTTTATAGATAACCGTTATGACGTTGTGCCTAACTATTCAAATTTCAAAAATTAAATCTAATGATTACCATTTTATTAGCCATTTTGCTATAACGCTATAACAATATAATGGAATATGTTTGTAAAAATGTCAATCATGTTAGCTTAAACATGTTAATTATTATAATATTTTAATAATAAAAGTCAAGGAGTTATTCTGTGGAGCTGTGAATATAAATTATGAGCAAACATCTGACCTATGTGAACCTAATAGATGTAAGATTAATTCACGAAAGTAAAAGATATGAATAAAAGACAGATGCAAAAGAATTTCATGTGGATGTTTTAGCTTCGTAAGCTCTAATCTATAATCATTTTCGCTGAATTCTGACTTCAAAAGAATTGAGGATTCATGATTAAACATATACATCATATAAACTTGAATAAAGTTAAACAATTAATATATCAGAACATATGAGTGAAACTATTACACTTTAGATGAAAGATTGATGCGATAATTACATAAGAGTATATTTTAAATTATTTCAGATATGAGACTGCACGCAATTATTCCTCCTAATAAGTTCATCATTATAAAAAAGTAAAAAATAACAGTTTATAAAAAAAATCCTTTCAATCATTATGAACACAACAGAATTTTTTAAACACTTCTAGAACAATAGCTGTAAAACAAAAGGTAGGTGCCTCATTTAAAGACGTATTCACGAACATTAGTCTGACGATAATGTTAGAAATGGCATTGTTAGTAAATTAACACATCAAGGATACCAGGAATTTGCAATAAAACTTTTGGAATTTTAATGAAAATGTATGAGCGGCAGCAAAAATCATTGTTATCCAACACACAATGCATAATCGGAGAGATTTGTAGGTAAATTTAAATGTTAGACGTAGTTATTACTGTTTAGCAGCAGTCGCTTATAATATGTTTTAATGTCATGATTTTTGAGACTGATACTAATAAGATTTTTTTCACTATTATGGTGAGGTCATGCAGCCATGGATAGTGTTATAATATTCAGGAGAAAAGCTATACATTTGATAAATAAAATGAATAATTCAACCTATACAAAAAAACTGTATAGTAACATTCAATCAATTGACATCAAACAAATGTTCAATTGTAACATTTGTTTGATGTCTTTTAGGCATGTAGTCTTTAAAGAAAACGTAAATTTGTTCGTAAGTTGGTATTTCCTGAGCATCAAAGAATATTTTTATTATTGTTAAACAATTTATAAAATTATAAAAGCTTAAAAGACAACTCCTTATAAGGAAAAATTCCTGTCGCGGGGGGCTTTACTAACATTCTATCAATGGATACAAAGAACACCCAGACCCCCCAACTATTTGGGGATCCCACAAATTTTTGTCTCGTGTGGAATCGAACCCACGACCTCCAGTTCAGCTTTCAAGGGGAACTACCAACAACAGGCCCGTCGATATATATATGTATATGTAAGTATGTACATATGTATCATGTCTGTTTGTCTGGCTGTGTAGTGAGTTGGATTCCTAGACAGGACAAAAATGTGTGTCATTATGAATTAGTTATCCCGGGTCTGAGTGTTCCATCATTATGAGTATGAATTACTCATACTCATAATGATGGAAGTTGTATTTTGATAAAAAGAACAAAAAAAAAAAACTTTAGTTTTAGTCACAGCCTGAACGGTTTGATTGATTTTGACATGTGAGGAGACATTTGAATTTTGCTAAATACCACTAGGTACAACCCAATACCAGCTTATATTGAATAGGTAATAAAAAACAAAAAGAAAATATTTCAAAATGCAGACTTGTTATAAACACCTGTTTAAGTAATATATGTTAATGCAAAACCATCCCGTTATTAAGAAAATTAATGCTCTAATTAAAACAACCCCACATATATTAATTGAAACACTCAGTTCATTTAAAAAACATACAGGCTTCGGGACTCTATACCTTAAAGTCTAAAGATTAAGCAACGGTTATGGTAATCAAGTTATGCGAGACGGTGTACTATCTTTCTCTATGCTCACAAATGCCTAGTGACTCCTATAAATATTTAAGTTTAATTACTACTTACTCCTGTTCACCATTAATGTTATAGACTGTAAATAACTCTTCGGCTACTTAAAGTCAAGTTAAATATATTAGTAGTATTATCCATGAAACTGTTCACATTTTGTAGTTTACGTGCATCTATGGGTGGTCTGTCATGTCTTGACTTAGCTGCAGCACTTAATTTTGTTCATGAAAATGGTTTACGTTGAATGTTTTAACTAACACTTGGTTAAAACATATAGAACAGATAACGCTCACGCCTTATTCCTTGAGAAGGCAGACAGAAGTGGGTGTATGAAACGCACATGTTTTACAAATTAGAATTCGGTCCCTGTAATGTTAGTGAAGGCACTTTTCGAATTTAAGATGGGAAATTTGGGAGTTTACTGAAAGGAAAAGATAAAATGAAGGAAAGGTTACTGATACAAAATTTTATTTATTATTATCAAGAATAAGTATAATTAATTTTTGAAAACTTTGTCCCTTCCTTAGATTGAATGTTACAGAAATCGTTTTTCTCAATTTTTAAGTAATCTAAGTCTACTTAGGTATCTTTATAACAGCATTTTTTTTAATTACCTACAAATCTCTTAGTGACTCATGTTCTACACGGATTTCAAAATGAGGACGTTCCCAATTCACCTATTTATCTTTTGGAAATTTGTAAAATTGTAAGACGCTTTAAAAAAATATAATAAAGAGGATCTTAATCGCGGTTGGTTGGATAATTAAGGTATAAAAATACAGATTCTTACAATTTATAGTCGGTTATATGTTTTTTTACAGTTAATTATTTATTTAATTGTTTTTTACTTAGATCGTTTTTTTATTATTTATGAAAAGTTTAAACCGCTAGTGTAATTTTTAAAAGTTGTGCTGCCTTTATAAACAATTTCAATTAAATAAAAAAGAAAATATATAAATAAGATTCCCTGCTCAAATATCTGTGTGTTAAAAACAATTATCTAACATCTATTGAATATTCTAAAGGACACGAACGAACTACTCAGTCATTTACCATTTCCATCACCCGAACTCGTTGGACATATAACGTAAATATCTATAAAAGCATAGTAAAACATGCGTTAAAAGCTTTATAGTGAAATGCGGTGGCCCTAACATTGTCTTTAATGTGCTGTAATATGGCCAATTAAATTCTGGTAAACGACTAACTTGTAATGGTCTTTAGCCGTTTTATTTTTGTTGTGTATGCCGTGCGACGACGGTGTTGGTTCTCGTATAGTTGTCTAAATGTCATTATGTTTACATAATATTTACATTATTACCTATAAATTATAATAATAATAATAATTCTTCATTTGTTTTCTCTCGAATAGATCTCTAGTCTGATTAAAAAATATTAAAGTACGTTTTACATTGTATAATAATTTTATGTCAGAGACTAGTGTCTGTACAAGGATACCTGTATGACAGAGACAGGTGACTAATAGCAAAAGAGTCGAGTCCAGTGATCTTAAATACTGAGCTAGCGGTCGTGGGTTCCATGGACTAATAATTATGTGATAGTCACGAGACCAGAATTTGTGTGTGTAATTTTTTAATGATCTACGTATTAAGTATTACTTAAGTATATTTATTTTCAGTCTGATAAACATAACTACTATTTATTTAACTATAGGCTATTTAAAGGTTGGTGCTGCAGTGGACGGCGATAGGCTGATGAATGGATATTTGCTACTCAATCTGGCCAGAATTTAAGAGATCTGGATGAAATTTGGCACAGGCGTATTCTACAAACATGCATAAGAAATAATAACCTAGGAAATAAAATGAGTACCTAAAATAAAACATCAACGGAATAACATCTTCAGTAATGAGATTAATAATAAGTTATCGTCATATAATAATGATTTCCGTATCTCTTTGTAAACACTGAAACTAAACAGTTGATAAATGAGTGTAGGAAATTGACAATATAATCGGAAGCTGATCGGATTAATTAGCAATGATGACATACTATAGGCTAATAAAGCATGAACAATGATAGCCAGAGGACGAACTATTGTCACTCACCAGTAAATTGATCGAACAGTAAGCGAAATTGATAACAATATAATTGCATGATGTGATTATAAAAGCAGAAAGTTTTGTTACGATTACAAATTAAACTCACGTCACATTGTTATTAAACCATTGTAGGCATGTAGACTAGGTACACTGTTTGTAAGAGATAAACAAAAAACTATCTACGTGTTTTTTTTTATGTGTAAGCTACTACTCATACTATAACTCATAAGCATAATGACTCCACTTTGCCTGATGGTAAGCAATAAATGGAGTCCAAGAGTGGTGGTCACCATCCTCATTGCATGTCTAGTCAATGTAGTATGGTGACCTACACTATGGCGGCCTGGTGAGATGCTTTTTGGTTAACTTTAATGAACATCGATCACTTTTATCCATTGCTGGGTATACCCTCAACTAAGACTATACGGTTTACTGAACACAATTTTTTAAATTTTGTCTCACTCGTGTATTTTGATTTATAAGATTGGGGCAATGAGCAGACGGTCACCTAATGGTAGGCGACTACCGAAGCCTAGTCACAAGTGCGTTGCCGGCCTTTTAAATGGTAGTACGCTCTTATCTTGAAGGTTTGAAGGTCATAGGTCCGCAAATACCTCAGATGACAACTTGTTCCACAATCTCGGCGTGCGTGTCAAAAAGCTTCTGGAAAAGTGCATAGTGATGGAGTGCCAATCATCCAGGTGATGGGGATGGAAGTATATTGTTTTTTTTGTAGACAATATCTGATATGTTACTTACTTGTTTTGTTTGACGGGCGTCGTGGAAGGCGTCGGCCTCTTCTCCTCCTTAATTGTACTGTTATTCATTTTCGAAGTTAACCTTTTCAGAACATCATCCATAGACCTCTTGTGAGGCGCATTCAGCGACAACGCGCTATTGTGGTTCAGTAATGAATTGTTATTGTTACACAGTCCCAAAACTTTTGCCTCGGCTCCTGGACTACTGCATTCTGATGAGCCTCGTCTTCGTGCCTGAAGGTCATTGACTTGATGTAGACTTAAGAAAGATGATGGGACTAGAAGATTATTTGTCATGTCTAATGTTTGCTCGAATCGTTGCTTCTTTGAGGGTCGTTCGTCTTCGTAATTTGTTTCCTCCTCACTAATGGAACTCCTGGTTGAACAACTTGGTGAAAATTTATAATAGCTTGGTTGTTCGTTGTCGTCTGATTCCTGATGGTCCGGGAAGTCCAGATTGGCAGGGCCGGCCTCAGGCTTCTCTGTGTCGGCAGAACCTTCTTGCAATTTTGACGGTGGTGACTTTCGTTTAGATGACATGTTTCTGAAAAGAAAACTTTACATTAGTATAAGATTTAAATAAGGACGAAACGATAAGCAAGCCTAACATTATTTAATAAATTTTAAATCAAGACATGTACAGTTAAATAGCAACTACCATTCAAGTCTTGTTTCTCCCATTATATAAGTCTAACTGAATTTAAAACACAAACACGGCACACAAACAGTATCACTGTTTGATTGAGATTCGGATCAGATGTCAAACGTAGTATTTGTCACCCAAAACTCTTGACTAGTTGCGAAACTCGCTTCGTTAAAGCACCTAATTGGCTTCTACTAATTGTACTAATTGCAGTTACTGCCTCCTTTGGACTTAAGGTGTCCGCCGGATCATGTACGAAGTCGACCACTGTTGCCAGATCTCTAAACACCGCTTGTATTTCATCTGCTATATCTAAATTTGTGTGAATTTAGAGTAGCGTAGAAGGTCTTGTGAAATTGACTGATTTTATTAATGTAAGGGTGTTACGCTATACTGGATTAACCGAAATCGTATGTTATATAGTGAATTTTGATCGTGTGTATGATTATACAGTAGCTTGTGTACTTTGATGCTGATTTAAGTGCGAAACGTCTTCATTGATTGTGTTAACAAACGGTTCCTGTACTAGTGTCTGGCACGCTGCTTTGATGTCTGTCTACGGATCAGTTGTACTGATGCGATTATTTTGAACCGTTTACTTGTTGTCCTCCTTTTGGTAGAGCGTTTCAGCCTTTGAACATCAATGAAAAATGAAGTAGACTTATTTGGAAGATATTGCTTAGGAGAATTACGGTCGACCTAAGGTAATGGGTTAGTCCTAAATACGAACAAGCCTTCTTTATTATAGATACTATTTTTATGTGTGCATACTATTGCTACATTATCTCCCAAGGGGTAAACAGTAAAATATAACACATATTTTTAAAGATTAATTTTTGGTCTCGGATCAGGTGAACGTATTGCCTACACTAAGACCTCATCAATATCAATATTTTATATTTAAAAAAATTGATTCATATAATTCAAATATTATAAAAATATCATAACTTTATAGAAATGAAGTCTCTGACTTAAAATATATAAACCTACTAAATCCATTAACCATTATTTATATAAACAACAATGTTTGTGTTGAAAACAAGTTCCCTTTAAGTCTGCAAAGTTGAGACAGATCCGACAAATATATAAATGAAAAATAAACATTAAAATTTAAGGGCTCTCTCTTCGTTTGTTCAGTGCCAGTATAATTAAAATAGTTTTGATTACTTACTTGTGAACCTTATGCTTTAAGTTTTAGATGTCAAAACCAAATTTGCTTTCAAAATAAATTTTAATCACAAGATGATTATTTTCTTTTGCAGATGTCACTGATTGGAATAATATAGTAATAGTATTCTATTATTGATTTAATATATTTTTCTTGAGAAACAATATTTATAAAGAAGTATCTGTCCGCCCTGGCTTCGCACGGGAGGTGTACCCTATATACTGTACTCTTTGCTTAAAATATTGAAGATTTTCCTCACTTACTTACTCACTTTATTCTTTTCAGTGACATTTCAGATAAATCCATAGGATTAAAAACATATATTTTATACAATGTCCTGACAATAACGAATACAACAAAAAGTGAATATACAATTTGATGGTCTTTCGTAAGTTTTGCGCGTTTATATATTTCTGCGATTAATTTTTATTTGCTTTAAAATAAAAGAAAAATAGTTTCTATGAAACATTTTTTTTATTAATTGAGGTAAAAAGTAATTATTAATTTAAGAAATAGTTTGTATGAAACTATTTTTAAACTTTATTGCACACCTCATAAAAAATCACAGTGAGCATACAAAAATGAAATGCATAAATCACGGCTGTATCGCTAATTGAAATTTCTGCTAGAAAAATAAAGGTATTATATCATAACAAAATATGAATGTCTTTAAATGTTTCGAGTTACATTTAAGAACAATAGCCCAGTTCGCTCCAACATCTGATAGGGTGTCAAATCAATAGACTGAGGAAAAGTCCTAATAGCACACTGACAGCAAATTGTATTTATTAGCGGCCGTGAAATATGGGGTGGTATCAAGAAGCTAATAAATGTAGGAGGAGCTACGACTTACTATTTTCTCAAGCATATTTTATTAAGTGTGTAATTTCAAAAGCAATTTGAACTTAAATTCTGTTTTAATAATAAACATTTTAATAAGACTAATGAGACAGATTTTGCTGTAGATTTTAAAGTATTGCTTATAAGCAGGTTTTGATAAAACTCAATAGTAGAATAACTAAATTTCGCTGGAAACTTAATCAAGGACAACGACAAACAACGAACAGTGTAATAACGTGATATAACATTTAACTAAATATTTTTATAAGTATCTGGCGATTTCAAACTGGTGCCCATGAGTTTGTTTGCCGGACTTCCTCTAATAAGACTTTATAACATTTGGTATCGGGCGGTGAAAGATCAACACAAGCAGGTACTTAATTATCTAATAATGTAAATTTTACATTTCACAAAGCGTATTGTGTGTATTGATTTATATTTTAAATTTTTACTTATATTTAAAAATAATTCAAAGTAATCAGTAATTTTACTTATTATATTCATTTATATATTTTTTTATAGTTTGTGGCAATTATGCACTACCTATGTATTAATAATATTGCATATCCTAATTTATTCATGGCTCAACGATATAATTAACTGACTCCTCTAGGGTTTCACTGTACTTTTTTAAAAGCAACCAGTTTATATCTGTCATTTTGTAATATCATCATGACAATATTATTGTTTCACGGTAGTGTATAATATCTACATTAATTAATAATTAGAAGATTATAAAGTTATTTCACTTATATTCTTCAGAATTACACTCCTATTTCGTTGGTTTTTAATGTTAATAAACAATAACGACAGATATTTTTTATTACCTAGGAAAGGATCTATAACTTTTAAGGATTTTTTTATAAAATAAATATATTCTTTTATCTAGTATATTTTATTTAATTTGATTATATAGGTACATATTTATTTATAATAGTATGTACAGCACTAACTCATTAATATGAAGATGTCGCGGGAAAAATTGACAGGTCAATTTTTCAAGATGTTTTTTTTTTATTTTTTGGTACGACGATATTCATTTATTGATTAATTTTAAACACTATCAACGTCTTTTATAATAGCATTAGGAAATGAGTGTTATATTTTAATGCACAGTTTTTTAAGCAACGTGTATAGTAAATTATAAATGAAACATTCTCTTTCATAAATCTTGGACTTCCTTTTCAACATACATATATCATGCTTTGTTACCGCCTTTCAAACATACATTTCATAATAAATATTTTTTTATACCCAATACTACAATTTATTTAAAATAATGTTATTTCTAGTCTGTTCTGAAACAGAGTTATAAAACAATAACTTGAAAGTTCAATGATGCAAGTGGATTTCAATTCGCAATAGGGTGCGATGACAATGCCGTAACCAAATTGGTAGCAAATTGTTTCTGTAAACACCTCCCCTAGCAACTGAAATTGTTTTAAATGGTTTGCTGGCATAGTGCCAAAGGGTCGTTCAATTAAAAAAAAATAAAATGCACTATGCGTGGTGCGTTTCAATTGTGTTAAGTTATTGCAAGTTTATATCTGTGTTGATGATGACAATTAGATTTTTATTACGTTATTTATTTCATAATTAAAACGTCTACATTTAAATCTTTTAAATTTCTTATAATGATCGAACTGTACGTTCGAAAGGATCATGCCCAAAAAGTACCATTTACCTCTTTTCATTATAATTTTTAAGTGCTTTTCTTGACAACATTTCTTGTGGTGTTACAACGCTATATTTTCTTCAAGGTGCCAAAAAATTTACTTAGAAACTACATTTACAAATAGCCAAAAGAACATTAACACTTTTAACTAATAATTCTAATATAAATAACACGTCACACGTGAAACGGACAACTAATTTATACGAGATATTAACATGTGTATCCGTTTGGAAATTAATCAGACTGCGTTGGACGGAAAGACGGTCCAATGGTCTAAGTAAAGTGAACGACTGCCTTGCCTCCAATCTATTTGACATAGGAAATTGCCAACGCCCGTCTTAGATAAATGGCTAAGGCTCTTGCCGATCCATGTTTTAATGTCATCTAGGCAAAGTTGCTACCAAGAAATCTCGCACGGAGATGACGCACTAATTGGAATTTTGATAGGGCTTCGATACGGTAATGACTTAAGCGAATTGATGATGATGAAACTTACCCAATATAAATTGTTTTTTTTTTTTCATAACATTCGATTATACTAACAAATAAGTAGATGGAAAGTTACCATCCTAATTTCACAGAAAATGCCTTCAATCGAAACACATTTATTAAGAAGCAGACATAATAAAAACATTTCAAATCAAATAAGCGGATAAAAGTCCCAGTGCGACAGGAGAGTACAATAAAAATAGAAATTAAATAGAAAAATATTGTGAAGCGTCAGTAATTGAATGAGGAACGAAGAAATATTTTTTTCCTTTAGTAAAAAAGAATGAGACGCCGACAGAACATTTCCAGTAACATAATTATTTGTATTCTATAATAAGTTTATTTTCAATGAAATTTAATAAGATTTTCTGAAGTGTTTCTTGTTCCGAATTAGGTTTAGATATTTTCACTTTCTTGGTCGTTAATGTGGCAATTCGTTCATTCAGCTAGATTTATGACTTAATTGGTACGTAGTTATTAAGTTTTGGCTTTTGTTCTCGAGTTCCAACTGAATATTCACTATACCTGTACATATAAACAACCTAACATATTAAAATTATTTAATACGTAGATTTTGAGAGATTTCAGTAGGAGGCATATTATACTAGATCTGGGTTGAGTCAGGATAGTAATCTAGACTCCCTGGCTAATTGTTAATGATCAACGAGTTGTAAAAGAAGCTAAGTGTCTGTTATTTGCTGACGACCTAAAGCTATCCGCCATAAAAAGCGGAGATGAGTGTGAAAGAGGGATACAGAAAAGGTCGACATATGGAGCGTAATCGAACGTAATCTCCTGCTGCTTCACATAGCAAAGTGTGTGACTACAATGTGCTCGCGCGCACACACACCCATACACTACTACTTTACAATTTGACTGCATGGATGGCGTAGCGGTTAAAGTGGTCACCTCGCCACTACACTGACGCGCCGAGTGTTGTGGGTTCGAGCCCCGCACGGGACGACACTTTGTGTAATCCTCAAATTGCTGTTCTGAGTCTGAGTCTGGGTGTTCTTTGATGTTCATTGTTGGAATGTTTGTAAAGTCCCCCGCGACACAGAAATTAATTATAGTGCGGGCGATGTCTTTAAAAAAAATGTTGAGGTACCGATGGCTAGGGCCATGGAAGTATGTATAAGATCTAAGAGTTATTTTCAACACTCCAATCTACTTATTCAGACCAATTAGAGAAAAGATTCACCACGCCGATATATTGGAAAGTTTATATCTGTGTGTGTCGGACGGGTACATGGGGTGCTATCGCCGCCCGAACCTGCAGCCGGTACCGCGCGCATTCACTAGCCTGCTGCATGAGGCGCCACTCACTGCCGCGTTCCGTACTCTTAACCTCATATCTTGTGAGATAGACATTTTTTGTAGCAGTCTGAGTGAATTCACAAAGATAGCATTGTATTAAATCTGTTATTGATATTTATGTGTAAATTAAAGTTATCGTTGTATGTACAATATAGTATTGGGTCTAGGGAAGGATATTAGTATACATTGAAGAAATAAAAAAAATAAAAAACTTTTATTAATTCTTACTAAAAAGTTCATTATTAAAGTAAATCAACCCCATTCGTATGTTTCGTAATGAAAAAAATAACTACAACTTGAAAAGAAAAATCAAATAAAATGACATGTCAAAACAAGCGCTGCATCGCCCAATTGGCTTCTATTGAGTAAAACGGAGGGAGGTCGAATTATCGAGGAGAATTACAAGAAAACTCCCCACGCACAGAAACTGGAACAAAATGTAGTAACAAGTGTAATAGCTATTGATAAATATGATAATATACTAGATGAGGCAAAGAAAATTACTTTACGAAATTTTGATTTATGGTTTCCGCCTCAGAAAATGGGCGATGACAGTTTTAATAGCAATAGTAAAATAGAAAATCATAAAGATTTGCACAAAGATATTATTTTTTTTCAAACATCTGATTAGAAGCATTTCAATATTATCAACTATTATTTTCGATTTTCACACATAATTGTGTTTCCATTCTTCAAATTAAAAAAAAAATGTCTCAGGTATGCTTGTTAATAACTACAAAATTAAAAAAAAAAAAGAAAGTCGACATATGTACATCCTCGTCTTTTTATATGTAGATGATGTTATGGTTGTCATTGTATTTATGATGAAACAAATGACTAATGCACTGAGTTTGAATAAAATAAAATTGGACATTGTTTAGTTTTCCAGCCACAAGAAAGAAAAGCTAAACGAAGCCGGTGCTCGTAAAGCTGTACTTTATAACGTGTTTGAAAAGGTTCCAGAAAGCAGCCATAAATAATATAATTAAAAATATATAAGTGTAAATAGTATATAAACATGCGACCGAAGTCAAAACATCCATTCCATTTTGAAATGCTTATATAATTTGTCATGTTTAATATCTAAAAGACAGAACTACGACTATATTTTGCGGCACTTAGGACATTACGATCTTCAGAGAACTATAGTTTTGAAATAGCCATATTATATTTTACTACAGAATAATATATTTTTTAGTTTTGATCTATTAGGTGTAATTTAGAACCTAACCTAGATGTAAGAAATGTAAAAATGTACCTAACATTCTGTTCATAATGCTTTAAATTGTAAGTTTTTGGTCAATATCTATGGCATATCTAGTCGCTGCAAATCGTTGTAAACATTTTCTTGCGCCTGACAATGGGGGAAATTACCCATCGGTACGCGACAACTCGAGACGAGTGGGTGAGTACAATAGTAAGGAGATGGACTATTATAACAGATTATTTATATATACACATATGTATGTAAATCGACCAAACACATATTTATTAAACTATAATGTAAGATCTATGCCTTTTCAGACTTTTCTGTAATAAATATTGACGGCCCTGTTGGTTTAGTCGTCTATGAACTTGACCACTGAGCCACAGGATTCGATTCATACACTTGACAAAACTGTGAGATCCGTAAACAGTGGTCTCGAGTCTGGGTTTTCTATGTATCCGTTGTTTGTATGTTTGTATGTTCCCACGTGAAGCAGGTATTTTTAAAAGTCTCTTTAAAAGTAGAACAATTCAGGGTAATGACTCTAATATATAACTAGTATAAACTTTTATAAGCACACATTTTACATAATATTTTATGTTATATATATGCATTGTTTGAATCCAGTGACAGTATTCAAGTATAAAAAAGGACATCATATAGCTTAATACTGGTTTTCATGAACATCGAAAAAACGGATTTTTCTCAAATGATTAGTAAGTAATAATATAATTTTAATATTATTACGAAACAAACAGATTCTGTCTCCATACTTTTTGACTCCTCCGCCCGCCCTCGGAGGGTAATGACGGCATTATGATTACTCAGCAAACAATACAGTTAATACGCCGTACACAATGTCCAATCACCGTGCAACATTGTACCTCATTGTTCTAACTAGTACTGCACTGTTCTTAGCGAACATTACAGGTTGCTCAATGAGGAATTATAGAGTCTTTGCCGTTGATCGTCTTATCGATATTAATCAGAAAGGCATTTAATATTTTGGTTATTTGTCTATGGAATACTTAGTACTATGTAGTACTTTTTTTTGGCATGTGGTACTTCCCATTCGGGGCTGGTGGTTAAATATCATGATCGAATCATGATCGAACCGAGTAAAAATCATATTAAAATTCATATAATTTATTTACTTTAAATTGAGTAGTTAAAAGTTTTATAAATAGAACAGGTCCTTTAGCCATAAAAATATCATATGGATCGAAATGCTACATAACTACATATTTTATTATTTGTATTATTTTTTGTAACCATCTATACTCAAAACTCATAGTGAGTTTACCATTCATATAAGACGTAATATCAACAATTAAGGAGTATACAGACTGAGCTACGGCTCGGCGATTTTCCCTAAACAAGAGGCTCTGATGAGAGACTATTGTATCCTTAGGTCACTGGGAAATGAAACGCGAGCAAAATGAACGAATATAGTGCAACTTTTAAAAGTTATTCAAGCTAACCTAGGTTTTTTTTACACTTCTGTGCTATGGTAATTTTAGTGTGAGTAGAGAATGTCGACAAAAGACGAAATAGAATAACGGAATATGCACATAAGCCCTTCATTTCTGCTTGCTACGGCTGCTAGACCTTCGTCATTAACTTTCAACATACATAAAATGTGTTGTGTAATATTAGACCTGCTATACCTGTAGACACGTTTAATAATATTAGATCTATTCATTTCAATTGCCTATTTTTCATTTGCCCCTATATTCGAAGATCAATAGCAGAGTTTCTAAGAGAGTATCTGGCAGAGTAATAAGACTCTACTACTACTCTACTCTACTCTATCACTAAATATTTAACATATTTCTCAGACTGCATCACTTTTGTTGAATAGACATTTTTGAACAATATAAATTTATGATATTGTATTATGTAATTTTTTATTAGATTAGATATTATATCATTTATAAATAACCATAAATTAACTTATACAAACTTCCGCCACAAAGTCCCTAGTACATCAGCAATAGCTTTCGTCCTGCTCAAACTAAAACTAAAGCCGACTAATAAACTTTTTCCATCATCTTGAACAAGAAATACACTGAATATGAAAAGGGAAACAGTGTATGCAAAACTTGTAGAAAAATAGTTGAAATGAAAATTAGTGCACGAGTCAAGAAGGCCACTTCAGTTACCCAAAGGAATACTTGCTATAGTAAATTTGGTTACAAGCAGTACTTCAAAGTTTATGATCCTTACGGAAAACTAACTCCTACCCCTGGGATGGTTTGATGTAAGCAGATATTGATACTACTTCTTATCTTAATGAAAGCTAGCCTAGCCTAGATAGCTTGGCGAATGATAGATATTTTTGCAGAAATATGTCTGTAATTTTTAGGTATAAAAACTGTTAACATGAATGACTGAAATTATTTTATTAATTTTTAATTATTTTAAGAACCTTTAACACAATTTCATTTTTATTTTTTATCATAAATCCTTTAACATCTCTCTCTTCTCATCTCTCTTTTTACCCACAACGGAACTGAGACGGTATATGCGTTTGGGGTGAGAGGTTGTTTGTTTGTGGAAATCCATGTTGTCATTTTTCTCCAAAACTACTAGTCTGAATTTAATGAAATTTTTCATTATGGGTTCGAGTTTGATCGGTGGATGTTCTTAGATAGGTGTTAAGGTGACAACTCACCAGGGGGCGCTGCAGTAAGCATTTGTTTGTGCAAAACCAAAACGACTAGTCCGGTTTTGATGCAGTGTGTGGTTGATTAGTGAGGGGTTTTTAAATAGATTTTATCCTTTTTCAATTGCTTTTTAACCGTCGTAGGGTTTTCCAAATTTTTTATTTTGCTTTTCCTGTTACCGTAAAATGTCTGCAAAAAGTGAATCATCTGTTATCTAATCATCAATAATTCTACCTTGTTGCCTTGAACCAAACCAAATGTTACTATATTTTTTTTACTCTACCTAATGATATAATGCGACAACAAAGCATAACACATTTTGTGTCTATGTTTTAAGTAAACAGCTACATTTGAGTTTCATTTGCTAAAATTAGATTTTTTAACACCAATAATGTTTCTATTTAATACTCAGCTGAATCAATTCAACAGTTGTGTAGAATTGCTATTTATTAGTAATTACTCTTACTACAAAAGTAATGATGCAAGTACAAGGAGCTCAATGACAAGAGGTTGTCATTGAGCTCCTTCACAATGTAGCTTTGTTTAACCAAACGTCCTATCTCCATCGCCCCATCATAAAACAAACAAGTGCACATCCTTTGACAGTGCAACACAAACAATTGCTCCAAATCATAAACAATGGTATACATCGCAAATAGCAGAGTCCTGCTCAAAGTATCCCCACATATAATGAACCATTCATACTGCCAAACAAACTCCAACCAACCATATGCAATAATTCCAAACGAAACCAACGAACGATACAGACTAAACCCCCTATCATGTTACAAAGGATTCTAAATCCAAAATAGATAGCAGTAAAACTGAGAGTTAAATGACTAACGTAATAGATGTAAATCCTTGGGTGGCTGACAAAGAACAGAAGCGATTTCACGACATCAAAGTGGAACACGACATATTACGCTACAAAATAAACACCAGAATAAATACATCGCAATGTTTGTTCGGAAATATTCGACAACGGGGTAATCATATTCTAAATTATCTGTTAACAGAGGGTAGTTCACAGACCCTTTTGACAGAGGGATTAATTTACTGTTGTAGTAGCATGGATTTGTTAATTGAACTTTTTATAGAATGTTCAATTAACAAATCCATGCACATTCATACGTATGTAATATCATGGAAGCTCAGTACGTGTACGTGTGTGAATTCACATGAATTTTTCACCACATATAAGAACACAATAAAGCCAGTATTAAAAGTTATCTAACGAACCCAAATTGTTCGGAGCGCGTCTCCGTTGAAATTTGAGTAAGCTCAAAAATGGTAGGCTATAATTTGCACATAAAACGTATCCTAATGGCAACCTACGTGATCACTTATTCGGTGGACTCACAAAGCGGTACATCTTCATCTGAAAGCAGACTCTGATTTAAATACATTATTCTTGTAATAACAGCCGCGTACCGGACGAAGGGAAGCCCCATTGAAGTCGTAGAATACATTATTTTAATTTGTACCACCTCTTTGTGACCCCATCAGGGAATTAATGGATTCAAAGCCTTCTCTTCCGTTCGACAAAGAATAATTTACTAAGTAAATGAACAGATAGACAATCGTGTTACGAGCTCAGTTTTGTTTCGATTGTAGATTAAAGAGTGGCGGATCACTGAAAGGGGCACCTTTCAATGCGAGTCTTTGTGGACGGTATCTCTGTTAATTTTGGAAGGTCAATGAATAAAATACACAGTTGGATTTCATTATTAATCTTCAAGCTTTGATTACATTTGCCGATGAGGTTGTTTTTTGTGATTTGCGTGCACGCGTTTCAATAAATGCTGATTGAAGTTAGGTTTATGAGGGTTCTATTAAGATATTGCATCGCAAACGAGAAAGCAATAATCTAAATTGAAATAGGTTGTGTCTAAGATGTACGGAGTTGGTCTCAATTCAGTATTCATTGAAAGCGGTAGAATAGAGGAGCTATCGAGAATTATTGTCGAATCTCAGGGGCAATGTGACGCGGGCTGTTCGCCGAAACATAAACTAGGAAAGGCTGCTCACTCTTGATGTTTTATAATATTCGAATTTTCTTAATGCACGTAGTCCTCAGTAGATGATAACGTGGTGTGATGATTTGATCTACAGTTACATTACACATTTATTATTTGTGTATCAAATGCCTCGTTTTCTTTTCTTAACATGTACATATGTTAGTTTTATTTTAAATAAGAGTAAGTCCTGTTTTGGGCTTTTATATTTTTACATTATTATTTAAATTTTTTATTTGTATTTTTAAAAGTAAGTACGTATATTTCGCTTTTGTGCCTATGCTGTCTTTGTAAGTTCGAAAACATTATCTCTGTTAACATTTGGATATCCTTACGATCTGAACGTTTTGGCTTAGTTAATTATCTGCCAAGTCTATCTTAAACAAATACTTTCCTTTGTATAAGTGTGACCACTAAACAAAATAAAATGTAACCAAGAAGTAAACAAGTTGGTCGTCATAAAACGACGGTCCTTATTTTATTACGAAACGAACCATTTCAGTAGTAAGAGCCGGAGTCCCCTTTCTTAGTCGTGGATGAGGGGGCCCAGACGATCGTTTGAACCCCTAGGGCCAGTTATTGTCTGATCGCCGTCTAACCTTCTGCCTCACTAGTACTTAAACATAGTGATCTCTGCAGACTTCGTGCCTTCTGTTTATTTTATGGTAAAATTCATAACTTATACATACATATACTGATGACGTTCTTTTGAAAACTCGTTGTGTTGAAGTGGTTTTATTCGATATTGTAGTTTACTTAGACTTTAACTTTAACTTAATTTCAACTTATTTTTTTAAAGGTCTCATAAGTTTATCTATGTGATCTGTATTGTATGATATCTGTGGCAATACATAAGTAATAATAACTGTAATATAAATATAAAAAGGCAATATATAACTTACACTGAATTAATTAATTCGTGTAGTCCGTGTAGTCTGTATGATTGTATTAATGTCTGAATTGGGTTGTTTTGTTTGAATAGTTTAATTTGAAGCTTGTTCATGAGTGTTTTAAGATACAAAGTCAGAGAACGTCTTTAGGCGTTTATAGATCTCCAACTCTTTAATTGATATAGGGATTTCTAAGATCGAGGTGTAATAATAATAATAATATTTGGATTTGTCCCACGAGAGTGTCGACATGTTCAATATCGATTCGGCGAAATATCTACTCACACTGATAGCCAAGAGTCTTTATAAACGCCTTAAGAAATTCTCGTTAGAAGGCTGGATCATGAACTAGTGCAGAAGGCTGTTTCACGACACGCATTGTCAGGAGGTTGTTATCTTTGGAGCGCCCTAACCACCGTTGTCTCCGTCCCTGTATACAAAGGCGGTGGTCCACTATTTTTTATTTTTAAATATATTTTATTTTCATATGTAGGTATTATTAAAATTGTACTTCATATGGTTTTTAAGATTAATAAGGACAATAATAACATTAATCTAAATTATATTTTTCTACCAAACTTCTTTTTCGAAAAAACTAGAGCAGAAAAGCGCCAAGTGTTCATCAGAAACACACAGAGGCCGTGGACAGTATGCATCAAATAATGTATCGAATGGTTTATATTTTATTCATAAGGTTGGTTCGCTGGTGCTACACCTTTGTGAATAATTTAGTCCAAGTCACATATTATTTTTGCAGGGGCCGGCCTGTGTTTGTCCTATAAAATATCATTTGTGGACAACGTTACCGAAAGGGGACAAAATCCTTGGGTTAATCTACGAAGAACGAGGCAGAGGGTTGAGGTATTATCCATTTGATAAATATGAATGTTCGCAAGTTGCTCAATAAATATAAGGTAAACACGCTTTGTTACTATTACTTATCTGTGAAGCTTATAGATATTGGATGGATGTTGGTAACTCATTCACTCAGAAACGGCTGAAATGATCTTGGCAAAATTTGGCATAGAGATAGATTATACTGTAAAATAGTATATACTTTTTATATCGGAAAAATTTCAACTAGTATTACAAATGCGAAAGGGAGTCTGAGTTTTTGTCATCGTCTAAACTGCTAAACCAACAGTAATGAACTACTATGAAATCGTGTATAGAAATTGGAATGGATACAGAAAATAAAATAAAGTACATTACATAGTTGTCAGCTAAACAGAGAAAGCCATAGGACATCTTTCGTCCTGGTTCCTAAGGGTTAGAAAACCATTTCAACAGATTAAGAGAAAATTAAATCTAAATAGATAATTAACATATGAGGCTAATATATACATATACATATTATTTTTTTAATTATCTTTAAGATTTTATGAGCTTTATTCGCTTTCATGATCACATTTCATACAACAAACTTATATCAATCTTGTGCCTTTTATTAATATTTTTTCCTATCGACATTAGCTTAGTCATACGCCCATTCAAATTGCTATATTTAAATTTCGATTCTTTTGTATTTATCTGAGTACTGCAAATTCGTTCGATTCAATGATTCGATGTGTGTTTGAATTGACTACAAAAGAACTGCAGATAATCGATTTTTGGCTAATCTATTTTAAATTTACAACATAAATATTATGACAGAGCAACACACTATGAGACTAAGCCAACAATATTGGAAGAACGACACAATAGCTATATAAGAACGTAAATATAACAACAGAGATATATGTACGTGGTTATCAACTCAGAACAACGTATCTAAGCCAGTTATTCACTGAAATCCAAAACTACTTACATTTCCAGCCACCTGGAAAGCCTTCATTAATCTCCACATTGTAATTCCTTCAACGGTTCGCCTACTGCACTGTAGTAATTAATAATAAAACAAAGGCATAAACTAAGGTTTGTTTCATATGCGACTTTGAATCAATCCAGACCTCTCACAATAGCTCAATCTGCAGACATTTCTAACCAGATTACACAATTCCACCTACCTACGCGGTTATTATTAACCCCTTTCAAGACATCACAATCACAATTTGTGGTGTTTGTCAACCCGTTAATGCCATCAACGTCTTTGTTTGATACGTTAATTTATATTTCGGCTTTATTCTGTAACGTAACGTTTACTTGAGGTTTTTCGGTCGTCAAGTGCCTTGTTGCGGTCTGGTTTTGTTTTAATGCTCCTCTAGCAATTTGAGTGTGAAATGATGAAGATTTGAATGTATTATAATGGTTTGTATAAACGGTGTTTGTGGAGACATACCCATGGCTTAGTGTATTTAGATGCTGCTGCTGTAATGATATTTTGTGGCTTGTTGTGTTTAGTCTGGATTGACCCTTTACGTGACTTGGATAAGACTTGATTCGGGTGTGATTGTTATATGTCGATAATAAGGATAATAGGGATTTCAGGCCTTCATTTCAAAGTTCTAATAAATTTTAGTAAGATGGTTTTCTATCCCCTGATATTCCTTAATATTTACATGAGAGTATTGTGTTTTTTTTTATTAACCAATACGATTTAGAGTAAGCTTATTGCTATTTGTTTATATGAATGATTACTCCAATGTAACTACAAAGTTATATAAAAGGAAGTCTGCATGTCGTAATTGAATATAGCATATTCCAAATACATGCTCGTAGTGGTTTAGTTCAGACACGTCCTTTGCGAACAGTCACGAACATTAACTATTGTTCAACACTGTAATAGAACAATGAGCTTTCACCGCTTGCAAACAATAACAATACATTATTGAAATGAATAGAATCAGAAACCATAGGAAATACTGAACTCCTTAGATGTGTATATTAGCAGGGATAAAGTTAGACCATCGGCTTACTATTAAACGTAACTAGACAATTGAAGAAACTTGCAAGTTACCATATGGTAAGATTATTTTTATAAACTTTTTGTATATAAGGGATTTCATGTATCTTCTTTTATTAAGACTCTTTGTATTTTGTGCAGAATCAATAACACATGAATTCATAAACTAATAAGCTTTGAAAATATTATTTTGTTTTTATTTAATTTTTTACTTATTACAACTGTATCCGTTGTTAACATGTAAAAAAATTAAAAAATTGTAGCTGCTCAAATGTAAAGCCGTAATCAAAGAAGGAAATCCAGATAATAACTGTAAGGACACCAGTGACAGAGACTGTAAAAAACTATACTGATTGGGTATATAATTACAATACATGCCTTCGAGATAGACTTGTTTGAACCCAATAAGTGTGAAATGAAGTGGAATAATCGATCCGACAAACAAGAGGGCTCAGCGGTATAACGATACATCGATGTACGGTTCCGATACAGACGTTCGAATTAGAATCGATTTCCGTGATGTGTTCACTGTTGCCTTGTTTAGATTGTAGTGTGATAGAACAGTCTGTGTTTTGATAAGACATATTTCTAAATTATTGCAAAATTTTGTACAAGAAGTTGATTATGTCTAGTAAAAGCAGGACTCGAATCTTCTTTATAACGAGAAACAAAAAGTGCAACAGATTCTTATTAATTGTTTTTTTTTTGAGCTCAACAGACACATTTCTGAAGCGATATCAAAGTACCTTGTACCAAATGTTATAAAAGTCATCAAAAGATAAATAGGCATACATATTCTTGTCGTTAATATTCGCATATTACAGTGCATATTATTACACGAACAGATATTACACTTGTACAATAAAATTCAACAATGAACTGAACATTTACAATCTTGACACAAAAATTTGAATTTTGTGTCTCATGCGGAATCGAGAATCTAATTCGCAACGCCTAGAATTTTATGCGATCAAAATATTAGACATTAAGGTCCAGTGTTTCATTACGACTTCCATTTGAACATCAAAGCATGTTTCCATCGATAGCCATTGATTATTCCCTCTTGTCACATCAAAGTCCCGCGAGTCTATTGTGCAGCCTTCAATAATATTTCTAAACATTTTTCCTAAAGAATTTCATCATGTACTTCGTATGTAATAATAGGATCAAACACGATAGCTCTCTGATTGTAATTGAATGGATAGGTCGTAATGATGTTGACGTGTCAAGTGATAAGATGTTTAATATGACTGTGATGAGTTGATGATGGATTATGTATATTTTTTGGACGCATACCAAATTTGTAATGTCCGTTTAAAATTGTTGAATGTACATAAAGTTACTATAATAATAAGATGGGCATATTTTTGGTGCTAAATATTTATAGGTTTGAAGATTTCCATAATGAATCACACAAGTAAAGGATACGTTGATGTCGTCATTATCGCTGATACAAATAAGTACGAAAGTCAGTTTTATTTTATCGTTCAATGGTTAAATTAAATAACGATTAGCAAAACTGTATCTAATATTGTTGTCTTATTCATTAAATTTTGCACAATCTATAATTGTATATATAGCACTACATACACACAATAACATTGAAATCTTTTAACAGTAGCAGTTTTTGAAACTATAACAGTAACCCGTTAGCAAGAGAAAAAAAGGTTGTTTCTTCAAAGGTGACTTTATAATTAGGAGCCGGGATCTTAATTAACTAATGCTAATGTTAAAGAGCTTGTCAGTAACTCCAGAAATACATGACTAAATGTCAGAAGTATCAGTAGAAATTGTTGTTGTAAGCACTATTGTTTTTGGCACCGTGTCTGTGTCGTCGCCGTTCACTTGTCACTTACCCCGCAATAATAAATTTACTTCACTCCTAAATGGGTTCGAAGAAAATAATAAATAATTATCATTGACTCTCGCAGTTTTTTAACAAATTTTATGTTTTAGACTTCAAAGGCGGGTGAGTTGTGTGTGCAATAATTGGTCAATGTTAGGAGGCAACGACGCATGGCGCACAAGCGCAGTGCCAAATTGAAAATGGTGAAGAAAAAAAAACACATTGTTTATGCGACGCCTTATTAACGAAAGATTTATCGTTGACGTTTCTCTTATAAGTTTTCTGTTGTTATTTTTTGACGTTTTAATTGTGAACCAGATGTTATCTTTGAGTTTTATAGTAGTAGGAAAATTTTATTGTCTTTCATTATATTTCATTGTTTAGTTATTTTTGCTATGATTGAATTTTCTTTGAACTGTTTCTAATATAAATCAATTAACAGATACAGAAAAATTCCAAATATAACTAAATAAATAAATAATGACAGCCTTGTGCCTGTGAGTTCACAGTACAATCTATCAATATGACGAAGCACAATTTTTTTCTTTGACAAATTAAAATTACCCCGAAAACATTACATGTGACTTTTACAATGACATATTACGTATCTAAGTATCCTCCTGTCGACTTGGACCAATATTAACAGCCACGAAAATAAAGGCTCTATATATATAAAATGGGGAATATGACAGCGATAGATATACGAGCGAAATAACAATTTTTATTTCGATAGTATATACATATATCATTAAAGATATTCATGAACAAATAGAATTCAATGTTGGCACAAACCTTAGAGAACAAAGAGAGTGATAAATAAAATTATACTGTGATGATAGGGCTGTCACTGTAGGAATAATTACAGATAGTAAAAAGTATTATTGTGTACTAAATCTAAACATAAATGTGTAATTAGTGATTCGGTTACTAAGCAAAATAAAATAAAAAAAATGTTAAACTTTATATAAAATAAAAATATATTTTCATTATCATAGACTGGTCTAGAGACAGCCCTAAACTGCTGCAGATAACGATATTTTCTTAGAAACTAGATTAATATTAGGTTAATTTAAATATTAACAAAAAAAATATAATTAGATCAATGGTTTAAATTAACACCTTATGTTTGTTAATTTAAACCGTTGATCCAATAAGGCCTTATAATGTCACTTGTGTCAAATGTCAAATAGAACTTATGATGCTTTCATTAAATGTGTTTTTTTCTAACTAATTGTTTGAAGGTAGGTGTGTTTGTTTAAACATATTATATTGCGATGTTTTTATGGTAAACCTTTTGTAAATACATCATCTGATCGCTATCGGATAGCTAATAAGCTAATTACTTATATTTTGTTCAGTAGCTATATTTTTATACTACTCGGATGCATTTGTATATGGTTGCTGACATTAATTCAAATATCATAATTTGTCTCTAATGCATTGTAATCTTATATCAATCAATTGCAATATATTAATTATCGCTTGACCTATTTGTGCAGAGGTGTCAATATTTTCTGACGTCATTTGTCGTAGGTCACAACAATGACGAAAGAACATATTTTATTTATCAAGAAATAAGTTTGCCATTTTTTGGGTTAGGTTTTCATGTACCTATTTAAGAGTGGAACATTACTATGCTTTTAAGTAACACGATAACTGTCAAACCAGAATATTCCTTCGTAAGAGGCATGCAACTTCACATAGAAACGTAATATCGCAGATTTGAACTTGACTGCGCAAGATGTAAGGTTACTATTTTGCCTTTTTTTATATGTAAGTATCTATGATATTTCATTGTTAGAACTAGGCCTAGAACCTAGACGGAGGCTGATGGATTTCCACATGTGAGGTGTCGTTTGAATCGTATTAATACTGGGAGTTACATACATTTACGAGCACTTTGGAGGTAGGTTAGTAAGTTAGTGAAAATATAATAATTAATAAAGTACAATAAATAACATTATTAATTTAATTAACTTAAATCTCAAACACAAAACTACGCATGCAACTATATGTTTTTTTTTACAGTTAGAGGACGCGGTCTTCCCGTCACCAGCCAGTTCGAGTTATTGTATGCTATCCTGACCTGCTTGAGCTATTGCTTATACTCCCCAATCCATCCATATAAGCAAATATCTATTTCCTTCAATTTCTAATATTCCTCTCCTGTCAGTGTACACAACATTTTCCAGTTTTATTGCCAAAAGCGCCCGGACGACGGCTATAGGCTTGCCCCTATTACGTTAATGGGTTTAAATGATTATGAGCAAAATGTGGGCGTTTATAACGCCTCTGCCTACGCCTTCGGGAAGCAGCCTTGATTGTATGTATGTTTAGAAAACAAATTAGATCGAAGTGGTGTTCAATGAGAGAGGCCTATGTCTAGCAGTGAACTGCGATAGGCTGATGATGATGTTTGTTTGTTTGTTAGGGTTTATAGATGACGCTTTTTTGACAAATCTAAAAAGAAAAGAAATTGGCGAATAGATAGCCTGTTCCAAGTATCAATACCACCGTATCCTCACTTGTAACAATAATTGGTGTATTTTTCCATCTATTCCTACTGGTACCAATATTTGGAATTTTATGTCTAAATATCCGTACTAATAAAATTTACTATAAGAAAGAAAATATTTTCTGCAGCATTTCGCTTATTATTGTAAAAGCAAACGTACTCTTCATACGTATAATGTATTCTTTAAATAATTCCACAATCTATTTAAAATGTTAACAACAACATGTTTAGAGTTTCGTCATAAAATTTATTAGATTTCTAATAAATCCAGTTACTCATTACATTAGTAAAAAACTGCAGACTGATTTCTGTTATTGAGAATAATAAAAAAAAAAACATTCGCGAAGGAAACGGATGTTGTTATATTTGACTTTTGTGTCTGCATATGTTTAGTTTTCAATAAAAAATACCAGACCTTCATCTATTGGAGTACATTAGTTTTTAAAAATAATATTCTTCTGTTGGTAATATAATCGTAAAATGGTTAGATGAAGAGTTTATAGATATTAAAATTTAAAATTAGATCCAAGGCTTGCTCTGAATCAAATGCGATATATGGGCTAGCCTTATTAGCCATTTAGATAAGAGAAAGTTCTTTTCTTGAAGGTTTGAAGATGGTATATATTATTTGTGCATTGAGTGCTAATCGTCTAAGTGATGAGGATTTTTTTTTCGCGTTGCCCTAGTCTTAAAAATTATAATGCTTTGATTACAATTATTTGAAGTAGGTCAAATTTTTTTTTAAACAAATGTTAATTATGTATTCTGTGGCTGATGATTCCAACAACAAGTACACAGGAACAGTAAGTGAGAAAAGAAGAGGGCTGGCTCTCTTTCAGGTGCATTCACTAGATGATTATCTAGGGATTGTAATGTTTGAACTGGTCAGATTTAGAGTCGCGAGTAAATAGCCTCTGCTAGAAGTAGGGTAAGTCCCTGGTTTCAATTTTAGATATAATTGTTTCAACCGGCCCTCGACACGGAGGTGTTCAGGAAGAACTTTCAGAATGTCGTACTTTGTAGGTATAAACCATAAAATATGAAGAACTGACACGTTATTCTGGAGAGAGATTTTTGTAGAGAGATATCAGAGAATAATATATAATTAATAACAATACATATCTAGATTTTGTACCTACCTGAAAACTATTGTTTGAAGAATTAAGAAAATCTCAATTATATGATAAACTTAAGAAACCAAGATTAAAGTTCAAAATAAATTACTTAGTATAAACTTTGTAGATAACACAGATCAAAAATTAATCAATAATAAGACAATAATAACAACAGACAATGATATAACGCTTGATAACTATCGATCGATCACACGAATTGCCGGTTGCAACATTTTAGAGGTGACAATGTATTAAGGGTTCCTTCGCAGTAACAAAATAATAACAATCATAGCACTTATATCTACTAACCCAATTTATACACAGTTTAACTGATAAACAAGTCAAAATGCGAAACAATAAAACATCCGAATTGTAAAAAATATAATTATCAACAGGTCATTGGTTGAACCGCTTTTTACAAATAGCATGTATTCGACCAAGCTTATAAAATTCTTTCATAATCATTTCTTTATTTATACTGTTTAGACTCGGACTGTTCAAGGTTTTATGTACGCTAGCTATTAAAAATACTTCTAAAAACAAAAAAGCTGTACCTATCGCTTATCGTTACCAGTAGGCATAAAAAAAAATACACTAGATCGCAAAGGAATGCTTTAACTAGTTAAGTAAGTCGCTCAGAAAAATTAACAAAAAAAATTAAATCAAGCAAGAATTTAACTACAGAGAACTAACAAAAGCATTGTGAGGAAGATGTAACATTATTCTTTGTTGAGGCCCAAGCACGTGTGATCAAACTACCATCGAATCCTTTAGAACGTCATTATTTGCATACCAACTGGTTCCATCTATACGATATTAATCAAAGGTTTTATTAGTGAACATCAAAGAATGAGCACAATGCTAAGATCTCTTATAAGGTACCCTCAATACTATTGTTACTTTTGTTTGAGGTTGATTTATGAGCGGCCACTGTTGTTGGCCCAACGTATTGTGATGTCAGTTTTTGTTCGGACCTCGCCGACATTGTACAACCCCTTCGTCGGTCCAGCGCGGATGCCTTTATTCAGGTTGATCTCACTTTGATGCTTCTAAGTCCGTACAATGCTCCGTGTGAGTCACAACAGATTTTACATGTATGGAATTTGCATAATTCAAGCTGCCTATGTTTTCCATAGCAACAGTTCTATTATGGTTTAAGTTAGTTTTTGTTTCTGTACCTAGAGTTTACTTGTAACTACCTCTTTTTGTTATTTACTATTTTACATTAACATACTAAGTACAGTTAGTTAGAGTTACTTTTGCTCAACTGTTATTGTTTTCAAAATCATTAGCTATTTATGGACGATAAAAACTATATCTTAGATATATCTCTATTATTAAAAATTCTTATTTAAACTTGAATCAAAGTAACACTTTTAAAGTGTTAAACCAATACGAGTACCAATTCACTGAGTAAAAACTCGGCGAAGAGTGGTTATGTCGGAATCGAACCGACTACAACCACATATTTGTCACGGCTTCGGTTTTCTTCGTTCTTCGGATAAGCTAGGACGGATCTCCGTCGACCTCCTCCTACCTATCCACAGAACAGGTAGTCTCAGTATAGATGGGATCCACGTCCGTCAGATGTACAGTGTGGAGGGACGTCCTTCAAACACTTGGAGGCCAATGTAACCCGAATTTGCTGTATATTTTAAATTACAAAATCAACAGTATAAAAACAATAACACGAAATCAGAGGTAGTACCAATTTCAATGTTTTCATCCATGCTTATAAGTCTTATAACCCTTTGTCCTTCATAAAGTCCTTGACCGTCCATTGTGCTCACATTGTGCGACACAAAAGCGCGGCTGCGATTGAGCTCCGCATGTAATTTTCATGGTTCGCTCTTCGCATTCACGCTCACACATCCACTCACTTCCAAATCATTACGTTCTTTACCTTTGTGTCTACCTTCCCCGTCTTTATTACGCGGTAATACTTCATTGTACACATCTTATTCATTATTAGACATAGTATTGTGTGCTCCTGTGCTTTCTTGATTGGCTCTTCTATTTTTTGTACCATGTTTTGAGTAACGGTGGCGTCATCAATTCTAATGATTGCAACCGGTAGCACAATAGTTATTGTTGTATCGGATTATACTTTTATTGGATGTTTTTTTTTCAATTACCAAACTTACTTCGTCATTACATTTAGTTAGATTTTTATTACTATAGTTTAGTAACAATGAGATGTTGTTGGAAATCAAATAAGTATTTGTGAAAATGTCGTGTTTGAGCATCAATAAGTAAGCCAATAATGTATCTAGTTTGTGTACCTGTACTGATAATGCAATATGTCTATACAGATGTAATATAAAATATTATCTGGTCTGAATACAAACTTTAAAATAAATCAACATAAACCTTACTGCAAACTGAAACCAGAACGCTTGTTAACGTGCATTTATAAAAAATATACCATCAATACGATAGATAAATTTTTATAGCCTATACTATATAACTTGGAAGAGATATTTGTCCGGCCAAAGTTTTGTTCATAACGAAAATTGAAGTCATAAAAGTTTCATTATAATCTCAAAGATAGCAGGCAGTCTTATGATTGAACACTACGCTTGGAGTGCGAGCGGCCATCTCAGAACGTTAAGGCAGCTACATACAAACAAGAAATCGCAGCAAACGGCGGCTCGGCGACGGCAAAGCAACAGCTGGTATAGAGTGGACAAATATAGATGTCCTTGGTGCTTGAAAATTGTGACCAGATGTTTGCCATATAATTGCTTACTAATAGATATTATTCAGAATTAATCTTGAATATGACCATTTTTATTCACATTTTTAAAAATAACTTATTAGTACTCATGACTGCATCCATTGAAGCCTAATAATAAAGTTTGTTTTATTATCAGGAAAAGAATATCGAGTTCCAATAAACCTTTACGATATGATGTTGAAATTAAGAAGCAAGGTGTCGTTAGATGACGGTCTTGAATTCAGTAGTAGACGTCCCACGAACGAGATGATATGCCAAAATATTTTTTTTCACGGCAATATTATCAAGATTCAAATTATAATACGAGTACATATAATATGATCATTCATCTTGAAACTGTATTGTCTTGTAGTAGAGACATAGTGTTATAATAAAAACGAATGAATTTATTATGAAAGCTATGACATAAAAATTTCAAACAAATAAACTATTATATGGTAATGAACCTTTTCTTATAGTGGGCAAACAAGCAAGATTTTTTCACCTGACGGTAAGTGACTACCGCCGCCCATGAACACCCGCAACTCAAGAGTCACAAGTGCGTTGCCGGCCTTTTAGGTAGGAGTACGCTCTTTTCTTAATAAAAGTTTGAAGGTCGTATCGGTCCGGAAAAACGGCAGGCGACAATTTATTCCACAGGCTGCTTATGAGAAGCAAAAGCTACATTTAAAATGGTAATTCATGTGTTATATATATTTCTATTAATATTATTTATTTATTGCTGATATATGCTGACATATGTTTTCTGACTTAGGTCCATTTTGTTAATAGCAATTTTCCTTAATATTAGTGTTTAAAAAGCAGTCTATTCGTTCGATCTTATAGTAAGTATTACGCAGCTATGTTGCCCGCACGTGTGGAGAGGTCTTAACAATCTAAATCTGTACACAATCCAGTCATAAAATATGGCTCCAACAATAAAACAGAAGTGGTCCGTCCTACTTCAACACTGGCGAAAGTGCTCTGTATTCTTAGAAGGATGAAGTTTTTATTACAGTGCACTGTTTAATTTCTTCTAATCCAACAGATTATGGTGTATTTTTGTGTTTGTTCATATGTATGTTTCTATCGAGTATAAACAATAAATTAAACGTAGCATTCTATTTCCTCTGTATTTTATTCTTCATCTATGCGATCGGTGTTGTTTTTAATATAAATATAAAACTAGATCAGTTGATATTAAAAAGAAATTGGTACATCGTTCTTTTCTTTATTTTATTAAATTATTTCTCTAAAAAGAAACAAGAGAATCAATTGTCAATTTCAACAATGTAAATTAAAAAAAACATGGTTTCGTCTTTCCATCGATTTATTACTACTTTATTATTTTTTATCCTTGACAATCAATCTACCACAGTGTTGACCAATAGGTAATAATAAATTATTATTTTATTTCTATACACTAACATTTTATGGTCCATAATGTACCTATAGTCAGTTAGTATTTCTTGTACCAACTGCTTATAATAATAATAATAACAACTTTACACAACACACTGGTGATAAACTAAACTTATATAAGTCAAATTACGTACATATTATAGATAAATTACACTCAGGCACAGAACAAATGATCACGTTCATCACACAATTTGTCTTAGGTGGAAAAACCTCTTGGTTTCGATTCCCCCCTCTGGCTTAGCAGTCAGGATTACTAAACACTTGACCAACAACTTATTCTATTCGTTTTTGGAAGTAACTCTTTTTATATCATTTGAGGTTTGTTTCTTCACTGTGCTTATGAAAGAAGCACACATCTAATTTCTATTCAGATAGAAACATTCCGACCGCGGAATAACGTACCTACTTCATATTAATAAGACTGCTTTAATCTTTATCTGTTAGTGTGTTTGAAGGTCAAATAAATGATACCATGCATATAATTAGTATTAACAGGTATCAGCAAGCGCTAACTAGCAGGTAGGCCAATGGTTGGCCAGTGTTACTGTCACGTGGTTCACGGTGAATTAGTGTAGTGAGACATCATCTCTTCCCTTCTAATTCGTTAAAGATCGGACTGTTATCTACCATAAGGAATATACATAGTCATGCTGTGCCTAGATGACGGCAAAAGGCTTACAACAAACAATATTTTTATGTAAAAAAGTGGGCATTTGAGACGCTATTGCCTAGTGTTGTTATGTATGTACGAGTATATTGGACTGTAAATTAATTATTAATTAGTCAAGTAGAAACTTACACTAAAGTGAAAATCTTTTAGTGTCAAATTAAACAAAGGTCCAGTAGGTAAGAAACAAGAAATTAAGGTATAATGATCTTAATAAAAATCTTTTGTAAAAGCAAAACTGTAACATTTTTGTGTATAAAACAAACTACAAAAAGAATTTCTATATACATAAAACTAATTTACATAAATATTTTTCTAGCACATTATATAAAACGTAGAACAAAGCGGCGACTAAATAAATCACGTAGAACAATGTTGTTCAGACAAAATTACCCTTTATTATTGTTTTTGTATGAATTATCGCCTACATCTGAGATCATTTTATTTTCTTTTGTGTCGGCCACTGGCAGCATCCATCATCTTAGCCCGTATTGTTACAGCATTTGTAGTGACGTGACTAGATTCGGGACTCGATATATTTTATAGCTCAAATCGATGCTTTGAAAATCGATTAGACTTCTGTCTGATGTTCTAACCGGAATTGGACAAATAGAAGTTATATCTTATAATAGATGTCATAACTTATTAAATAACAAGGTATATATTAAAATTCTTAGGCTAGTATTTCCAGTTGTCGTCAGGCAGACGGCCGAGCCATAAATAAAAACTAGGCAAAACTCTCTTGCAATCTACACAATGCACCGGTCCCAATTATTTTTGGCGACTGACGAACTGTCTGGTCACCTTAGTATAAGTAACCTAAGCATCCTATCTAAGGACACCTGCAACTCAAGAGTAGTAGGTATGCTAGTATAACGGTGATAAGGGGTGTGGGGTGCAGAGAGGGAAAGATGAGAGGGGGGTGAGGAGGTCACCCGTTTTTTTGTGAGGTTTACATACTTTTAGAACAAGGGTAAGAAGATAATGATGATAATAATAATAAATAAAGTCACAGAAACCCGGTTGTAAAGCAACGTTGCATTTCCCCGAAATGAGTGAAGTTTTCGGAGGCCCAACTTGCAATCTCCCCTCTGTCCCCTTTTTCTTTCCCATCTCCTCATCCACCTCTCTTCTTTTCCTTTTGAGGAAGGCAGGGCACTTACGACTCTTGAGTTGCATGTGTCCATGGACGCCAGTTGTCACTTACCATCAGATGACCCGTCTGTTCGTCTGTCCCCCTACAGTATAAAAAGAAAAAATGGCTTAGTTAGTTTTCATTGTTATATTCGCTGACTCATCACCAAGCCTCACCTATGCACAACTTTTAGTCCATAGCCCGACTACCATACTAAATAGGTCGATATATGTTTATTCGATTATCGATATGAAAATTTACCATCCCTAAACATTAGTCATAGCTAAGAAATTGTTTTGTTCTTTCAGCACACATCGTTCCTGTGGATTAAGTCGCCCTTGATAGCCAAGATGGATTTGGAATTTGTAAGCATTCTTTGCTACATCCCGGAGATTTGTTTGGGTGTTAGAGACTTAGGATGCAGATGCAGTGTCTCGTAAAGTATGCCATTATTTATAACAATTGATGTTTGTTACTGATTTCATTATTAAAACTTTTTTTTTATTTATGCCGATGTTTTTAAATCTCATATAAAACATATTTTATTGACATGGAATATAATAATTATTTATACCCTTATTCTTATATAATTTTACTGTACAGAAACGCGAATAGCTATCGACAACCAAGTTATCAACACGCAAGTGACAACCCAATTATTGTTGATGTTATAGGCACAGGTAATCTTCAGGCTGGTAATTTAAACAAAAAAAAAATATTTATACAAAGCACGAATGCTATAAAACAGATATGTACAAAAAAAAACATCAATTATTATAGCAATAATTAACGGCTATTACGCTGACGAAATGAATTTCACCAACGTAAAAAAATAACAGGTTATTACATACGTTTATTCTCAAGACCAGTCTGAGTTACGAAACCGCTTTGATATAAAGTGTTAATAACAGTAGACGGGATGTTAGACTAAAACTAATTAACTGTAACCTTTTATTATCAGCCATTAACAATAAACTTGGTGGTTACAAACACTTTGGTTACGATACCAGTCTCATAACTTTTATTGAAAGTAAAATTGTACAACTATAGTAAACTATATTAAGTATTAAAAGTGACAAAAACTTAATGTATATATGAAACGCTCGTAATTTAATACTAAAAAATATCAGTAAAGAGGCTATTAACAATTTGATCAGATCCACCGTCCAAAACTTCATGTCGTACTTATTTCCTTCCACTTGGAAGTACGTACTTTGGTACGGATTTTACATTCAAAGAAATAGGTATGAGGACGTATTTATAAAATAACCGTTTAGTTTGTATTTTAGCAATTGAATAATTACACCTCTACATTAAAATGTATAATAACATAACTGCATACACAGAAAAATATTACAAATATTGTAAATTGCGAAAGTTTGAAAGAATATATGTTACTCAATCACGCCAGAACCGCTGATAGTGTCTGGATAAAATTTAGACTAAAATAGCACGTAGATAACTTTTGTCAAAGAAAAATTACGGTTCAAAATTTCCACGCGAACTAAGTACGAACGAAGAACAGCTATCTTGAAATAAAGCACACTAACAAATAGTTTTTATTAAAACTATATCTACCAAATCCTCCAGGCTTAAAAAACAGTTGAAAGAGAAAAAATAAAAGAAACAAAAGCATTATTGACTGCGTCACTCAAATGTGTCGTAATGGGCCATTTGTGGCACTTTTTAGAGGACATTAACTAACCGATGGTAATACACAAATCCACAGCATAGTCATGAATGAACGTTTATATGTTATATTCGCTCTCACAAACCGAAATAAACGAGCCAACGGAAACGGCCACAATATTATTAGACACGACAATTCTATTATTTTTATTCGTAACACATCTTGGTAGATTTATACGGGCCGACCCGCTCGGAATGGTAATGGTTCCTAGAAAATCTCGCCGTTTTACACCTAATTGAAGTTATTTAATGAGACCATTCATACTTTGTGTTGACATGTTATGTTAAGTTTTCGTGTTTTAAAGACATTGACTATATGGGAGATCAATTGTTATTCCAAGACAAATTGAGGATCCTAAGACTACTCTTGGTGATCAAGCATATATACATGATAATTATAGCGTGATTCAGGAGTGCCTGTTGGTGCATAGTTCGGTTTGTCTATACTAGACGGCGTCACGGCGTGTTTTTCTTAACCCTTTCAGAAATACTAAATTGTTTATGTATAGGATCAAGACTTTTTATGAAGAGGATAAAGTTTACTATATGGGGATAGCAACTACTTGATCGTAAATATAACGCCTCAGCAACTATGCTACTAGTAATAATATACCTACCTACTCTATTAACAATAATTTCTTAGTTGGTGTAACGATTATATTATTTTGAACAGAAAATGAACAGCTTGTTTTATTAACATTTCATTCTTGCTCTTTTGACATACACGTGCAAACCACATAAAAATAGATGCCAAAAAATAGGAACAAGTGTAATTATATCGTTGATGTTAAAAATAAAATGTTCAAGACACGTTTACAGTTATTTTGGCGCCGAAAAAAATGACATATAACACGCTTTTTAAATTTATTGAATAGAATCTTGTACCGCTTTGAATTTGCAATAAATCATAATAAAACACATGAATCCTTGAACATCATCAAACGTACTTACTTAATGTAAGCAATACGTGATAGGAACGTTTCTGTCTGCTTTGTTTTTTCAGTATCAACGAGCATCGGTCAAGATTTCTATTTTTTTTTACGAAAATATACGAATCTGTTCATTGTTTCATAATAAAACATTAATATTGTCAACGGCTACGCTTCGGCGAACACCTACTATATTAAAACTTCCGTTCCCAACTAAATATGTTTCAGATTCGATGAGTTTAACTGTCTGTTGTCTTACAGAATCTTATTTTATTGTAATTCTGTAATTCACTTTTGCTATTAAATTCTTATTTTATTAATGTTGATACTGATTTTATGAATTCAATGAGTAGATTCACAAAATGATTATTATTTATTTATGATCGTATTACTATTGTCTTATTTATGTATAAATATATTATATTACATAACACAAATAAACAACAATTTAGTCTCTTTGCTCATCGGTTTTTTGTTGACCGTCTCTTTTTTGTTTAGTTATTATGTTTTCCTGTTAACTATAATCAAATTGCTTGATATACTTGCTTTTCTACTTTAAGTTAGTTCTGTACAATATTTTTATTCATTAAGGGCAAATGTATTCTATTTTTTACCGACATTTAACTAATGTTCGAGACTAGTCGACGACTTCAAGCCATTTAATGTTCAAAACTGACGGTTTCACTTTAAAAATGTCCACGGGACACGACATAAATGATATCCCAAACTCGCTATAGTCATTTAGCACACATGCAAATCTCGTACACCTCTCTATAAAAACGCTCTTCAGAGGGGTTTCGACAAAAACAAAACTACACGTGCAAGTAAGATGGAAGCAAAAAAGGTCAACAATATGCCTAATCTACAATCCGTGTCACAGGCTAAAGGTTACGAAAGGTTGAAAAAAAAAAAAAACCTTCACAAAACGCCTCGTGTTCTAACGAAATCGACCATAATATCGGAATACTACTATCGATTTTATATCCTATCTTGTTCGTTTTAGGGTTTAAACGAATTAGATTTGAGAACAGGATCGGAGTGCCATTGTTCGTACCGTCGTTTGTACCTTAGGGAGCAGTGACAACAGATTTTTGTGTTTTTTTTTTCTCATTTCACATGTGGCATCGCAATCTTGGCCGATATGTGGCACATGTGGCGGTTTTAAGTTACTCCACAATAATGAGTGCCTCTACAGTTTCTCATGCCCTAAGTCCATTACGAGATTTCTGTATTCTTATTTAAAACTGGTGTCAATGCACCTTTCTTTTTGATGTTCACCTTTTAGAGTTTTTAGTGGAATATGATAGCTTGTTCACCGATGACAAGTGTTATTCTTTTATACGAGTATATTAACGACCTCTTTTCAACCATATACCTTTTTAGACTTTAGATTAGATTAATAATTCATTAAGTTTACTTTTTTTACCCATTTTTTTCCAATTCTTTACTTTATTTTTAAAAGATAACTCCCACACTAAGATTAATATTCCTGTGTCGCGGGGGATTTTATAAAACAGAACAACAATTTGAGGATTACACAAAGTGTTTTCCTGTGCGGGGATCGAACCCACAACACTCGGCGCGGCAGCGTAATAGCGGGATGACCACTTAAACCGCTACGCCACCCGTGCAGTCAAATCGTTCACATATTATATAGTATGGATTTGAGTTTCTTTATTAAAACGTAACTTCTTTATTCCTAAACAGATTCGATACTCACATTATCCCCAGTTACACTGGCTATACATTCTTGGAAAACATAATTAATCAATATGGCATCTGTATTGTCAATATATTTCTATAAGGCAGGGATATTGAGTTTAGGAATTTTGTAACACCCGATTAAAATGTTACATTGTGTATGATATCAAAAAAGTTATAATTTACAGTAATTTTCTTGTAACTATGTATAGTGGTAGATACACGCTTAGGCACGAATGGGCCCGATGGTAAGTGACAACCGCCATGGACACCTGCAACTCAATATTCACAAGTGCGCTGCCCGCCCTTGATGGTAATGACGGATGAGGGGAAAAACGAGAGGAGGGTTGAGGGTATGGGAAATAGGAGCAAGGGATGAGTGGAGAGGAAAGAGGAGAGGAGGAGTTGGGCCTCCGGAAACCTGACTCATTTCAGGGAAAGGCAACGTAAGCGTTGATTCACAACCGGTTTTCTGTGACTCCGTGGTATCGCACCGGTCGAGCCGGCCCATTCGTGCCTAAGCATAGCTCTACCATCTTTCTTAACATAACATAATCACTGTTTTACAAAGTGATGTTAAAAATGTTGTATGTTAAAAACTGTTAGGATCGGATAGATTGTCGATCTTGTGAGAATTTAATTATGACATTCATTGCCATTTCTCATAGTTTTATTTTGTTGGTCATCTTGGAAATAGATAAATAACCACAAAAACGGTTGAAATTCTTTGATCCTAATCAGGTAACCAAATATTTGCTAAAAATCTGCGACGTTTATTTGAAGGGAATTTAAATTCTTGTAATTCTTTTAAAACACGCGATCTACTACTGATTAAAAGTCCTTAGCAAAACAGGTTGGAAATCGAAATAAAAATATATAATATATTTAAATATCTGTAACAGTTATTTATACGTTATCTATTTTGATTGAGTTACACATATAATAGCTTCCAGTTTATACAGCAGCATGGCGTCCGGCGTATCTATCTATACAATAATATTAAAAGGAGGCAGAGTTTATTTATCTGTTTCAAAGCACTAATATCAGGGACTACTAGTCTTGTTGAGGAAGGCTTCAGACTATATATCACCACACTACGGCCCCTAGGAGCGGAGCAATCAACAAAAACGCAGGTAGAACTGTGACAACGGCTAGATTCTGATAAAGTGGCAAAGAAACAGAAGATCCTGGTCGTGGAAGGTCTAGGTTCGATTCCCGGACAGGTTTGTTTTTGTGTGATCCATAAATAGTTGTTCTGAGTCTGGGAGTTCTTTGTGTCCGGTGTCTGTATGTTTGTGAAGTCCCTCCAAACACAGCAATAATTTCTAGCGCGGGAGTTATATTTAAAATATCAATTCAACGTTCAGAGTCACAAAACCAAGACCCATCACCACAAAACAGTTTAACGACCAAACAACGATAGCTATTGCACAGTAGCAATATAATCTGGTCAATAAATATAACTGTCCATAAATAGATCTATAAAAACCGTACTAAGAGAGTTGCATTAAGACAATGTTAGCGTACATTACACAATGAACACATTATATTGTAATTGATTCGGCCACAATGACTGTTTGTTGAACAAAGATATTATTGTCTATGGCAGACGTCTGTTGCCACTTGATTGAGACAAAATGTCTTTGTAACTCGCTTGGTGGCGCCACTAGTAATTCAATATGCATTTAAGGTTTGATTCCCATGTCTGTTTCTTTAGGAATCGTTAGCTAATTAAGAGATATACTATATTGTTTTAATTATACACACATATGATCAGTCACGACTATATCTCGGAAGGGGTAGGCAGAAATCTAGCATGCCCAGTTTTTGCTTACAATAATTGAGTAGAAACTTACGAAATATAAGGAACCTATTGATTCCAGGCCCTGTAGAACTGAATGTTTACTGTCTGATAAATAACAGTCGCTACCCCCCCCCCCCGAACCCTAATTAGGTATGTTTTTAATTAATGTGGTTTTATGAGTAGCAAACCTGGACAACTGCTTTAATTATGTCGATGTTATATTTACCTGTAACAAAATATATTAATATTACACATATGTAAATAATATTTGCATCAAACCCGCGAGTCTGTGGCCAGCAATTTTGCAAGCCGTCAATAATTATTAAGGCTACAGAGCTTTTTGTAAATTGGTGTATTTAAATGCTCTATTCTCTGCAACTTTCAGTCAGTTTTTAATTATTCATTTGTTTTATATAGAGTATTAATTGACGAATAATATAGGTTAAACATCACGCTTCCACCCTTAAGAGCTAAGCAATGACCATAAAAGCAGATTATACTGCAGGGTACGGTTGGTATTCATGAAACGCTGCTTAAAACCTCTTGAATATTGAACTTTCATAATAATACATCTTTTAAATGGTAGGTCAATTGAACAGTATCAAATATTTTAAACTTTTTCTTATTGAAATCGAATATAATAAACTAATCAATGTAATCGCTCAGCTCCAAATTGGTGTATTAAAAAAATACAAAAGCAGGATTCAAGCAGAAACTCGATACGATTTATTCCCTGTGGGCGATCTGTCCAGATGTGATTATGCGTTACATGTGTTTCGTTTGTGTGCAGCACAATGCCTGATGCCTTGTCTTTCGAGATATTTATAGAAACCATTCATATTTTATTTAATTAAAACTTGAATCAGTTGCTTTACTGTGTGAGTTCGTGTGTTTATATTGTACGAGTGTGTTCGATTTCGGATTAACGAACACAAGTTGTTTAGGAAGTGTTTTTATTCTTACAACTCGTTGTTTTGTGAGTGATGAAGATCAGTTTTTATAGGGTAGTGGGCAAACGTGCAGACGGACACCTGATGGTGAGTACCGCCGCCCATGGACACCCGCAACTCAAGAGTGAAAAGTGCGTTGCCGGCCTTTTAGTTTAATGCAGGATTATCAAAAATAAATAAATAATCTGATGACAATAAGAGGCTTTTATTTATTGATAATATTTTAGCCAGCTATATTTGATACTTTTCTATCTAAGCCTTCTAAGCGGTCGGGTCAGGTCAGCTTCAATAATGTTTTGGTTTTAATGATTGAATATAAATATTTAAGGATAACGACTCCGGTTGTCTACTGGTGCTAAAAGAAAATGATTTTGATATAAAATCAGATCATTTCATTAGTGTGTTAAAAAAAATAAAAAATAACAGGTACTTTTTATATATAAACATCTAAAATTAAAACAATTATGCAAATATAAAGACTTGAATTTCTCTAAATGTTATAAACCTAGAGTTCAAGTTATTGTCGAACACTATATTATAACACCTAATTATCATATCACTGCCCCTTTATTATTAGAAGGGCTTCGTTCCAAGTATAAATAAAGTAACGAAAACTGCCTCAAACTGACTAAAGTCATCATAAATATGTTAATACATTGAATCATTCGTAAGCTTCTCAATATCCTTTTCCTGCTGTTCTCAATAATGATCGTTAAATAAATACAAACAAACGTTCAAAACAATGGTATTACTGAGTGTAAAATGAACTTCAGATAGTTGGCGCACATAAAATCTGTCAGTAAGAGCGTAAAAGGGACAAAACTCTGTGAAGTGACATAATGGTAAGAAAAACAATTGGACGCTTTAGTAAGCAAGTAATGTATGGATGTTTTTTGTGAAATGTTTAAGAAATAGACCGATTGATGCTTTTTTTTTAAGATAATATAGTGAATATCGTTTTCAAAAATATATAAAATAATGATTGTATTTAAACAAAACATTTTAAAAGAGTAACCGTGGAGTTTCTTGTCCATTCTTCTCCATACGAAACTACATTTTGAAAGGGGCGCCCAAAATCAGTTCTATTTCAAGGTAAATGTTGACGTTCAAAAGTGCCTTTTGGGCCTATTTGAAATAAATGCTTTGACTTTTGACTTTTTTCTAAAAAAATTATAAGTATTATTTTTTTACACGTGCAGTAATTTTATTAAGGCATTCCTTTCTCACTTAGACTAACCGAAGTCTTACCTATTTGAAACAATGACTAGACCTTCTGAAACTTCAATAGAACTTAAAATCGAGAAAAACTGCAGGTGTGTTATAGGTCTTTTCTTGTTCACACCTAAGACACCTGCAATAACACCCTATTACTGAAAACCGCACCGTATTGTTTTAGTCTGTTCAAGGGCCAACACCTTGCCTTTTACGCGGTAAAAGTGGTCCCTCTTTTAAGCAACTATAGCTATGGTAGGTCTTAAACACACTTATATTATAAAACAGGTCATATATTATTTGCCGTGTGGTTCACGGTTGAGTGGAATAGGGCCACCCTTTCTCTTCCCAGTGGTGTCGTAAAAGGTGACTAACGGACTGTTATCTGTCAGATAGTGTTTACACAGTCATACAGTGTACGGTAGACAGCAATAGGCTTGTCAGATAGTATGTGTACAGTCATACAGTGTACGGTAGACAGCAATAGGCTTGTCAGATAGTATGTGTACAGTCATACAGTGTACGGTAGACAGCAATAGGCTTGTCAGATAGTATGTGTACAGTCATACAGTGTACGGTAGACATCAATAGGCTTGTCAGATAGTATGTGTACAGTCATACAGTGTACGGTAGACAGCAATAGGCTTGTCAGATAGTATGTGTACAGTCATACAGTGTACGGTACACGGCACGTCACCCTATTACGTTAATGGGACCAAATTCTTACTGGTAAAACAACTCTGTCTAGCACTTATTTTTTGTGATATTCCACAACTTTTTGCATCCTTCCAAAAGGTACCTTGATATAATAAAAACTGTTCAGAATATCTATCGACGGAAGTCCCAAACAAACGCGTTAGATTATTATTATAACATTTTTGACCATAAAATTAGAACTATTACGTTTATAAAGACAGTAAAGAATTTTACGATCGTACATCGAACTAAATATCTACAGGATGCAGGACTGTATTTCATAACAATATACGCTTTGATATCGGTAACCTTTCATAAATAAATTTCATGGCTGTTGTAATCCAGACGATAAGCAGATATGTCTCGTCATGTCTACAACTCATGTCGCAAATGTCTTTAGGTTTGAATTCGTTTTTAAAATGCTCATTTCAATCTATATTTTAACCAGTTACATTATATTGACTTGTACTTGAAATAAGCTGTGTGGTTCACGGTGATGTTGAACACCACCACCCTAACTCTTAACTATGGTATCTTAAAAAATGGCTAAAGGATCTGACTGTTATTTATCAGACAGTATGTATACAGTCATACAGTCTCTGATTGACGGCAATAGACTTTCCACCATTACGTTAGTGGGACCAAATTCTAATTGGCAAAATGTGGGTGCTTAATACACCTCTGCACACCTCCTTGGGGGGTATACGCCTGTAAAGGCGTGAAGGTATGTATTTATTATTTGAGATCTAGAGAGAGATTATTTGCGTATCAACTCTTTTCTAACTCCTCCAATATACTTCTATTTTTTTTCATGATAAAGCGGGCAATTGAATGGATGTGTCACCTCATTGTAACAGACTACCGCCACCCATGGATGATCAAGAGTAGCAAGTGCATTGTTGCCTTTGATGGCGCCTTCCCCAGAGGGGGGACACTTAAATTTTTTTTATTTGTTTTTATAATAGACAACTCCCGCACTAGGATTAATTCCTGTGTCTGGGGGGTCTTTACAAACATTCAAACAACGGACAAAGAACACCAGACTCAGCATAACAATTTGAGGATTACACAAAGTGTTGTGCCGTGCGGGGATCGAACCCGCAACACTCGGCGCGGCGGCGTATTGGCGAGGTGACCACTTAAAGCGCTAGACCATTCGTGCAGTTAAAATAAATCTAATAGGAGGTCAAACGATTCCACTAACCTTAGTACCCTTCTGTTGTTGCTTATGTAGATCGAGTGTTAAGGATCACCGCAGAGGAAATGTCAGTATAATTAGTTTCAAATAAATATTTTCTACGCAACGCATTTTCTACTCTGAGAATCAAGTCCTATTTGCTTGAAATAGGTAGGTATATAATAAAACCTATTTAGTTAATCACTGTATAAAACACCATACATACATACATACATACATACATACGTTCACACCAGAGGTGTACCAAACAACCATATTTTGTCATTTAGAATTTTGTTCATCTGATGTAATAGGGGCAGGCCTATTGCTGTCAGATGGGCACTGCAAGGCTGTATATATACTGTCTGCTGTCTGATAGATAACAGTCCGATTACTTAGTCACCTTTTACGACCCCACTGGATTGGGGTGACCCTATTCTACTCCATCGTGAAGCAAACGGCATAAAACAGGTTATACATATATCTTTTAGCTATACTTAGAAATAGCATTGCATTCAATGTCATTGACACCTGATATTTCCACAATTTGATAAACAATCTCAATCATAAGTTTGTACAAACATTTTTTTTTTTTATTTTTTTTTATGCGATAGGGGGCAAACGAGCAGACGGGTCACCTGATGGTAAGTGACTACCGCCGCCCATGGACACCCGCAACTCAAGAGTCACAAGTGCGTTGCCGGCCTTTTAGGTAGAGGTACGCTCTCTTCTTGAAGGTTTGAAGGTCGTATCGGTTCGGAAATACGGCAGGCGACAATTTGTTCCATAAGCTGGTTGTGCGAGGCAAAAAGCTTCTGGAGAAGCGCACAGTGGTGGAGTTCCAATCGTCCAGGTGATGGGGATGGATATTTTGTCGCGTAGGACGATGGCGGAAACCAGCAGCCGGTATAAGTCCGAACAATTCCTCTGAACACTCCCCATGATACAAGCGATAGAGGATGCAGAGTGAAGCTACATCTCTACGTAACGCCAAGGTGTCAAGTCGATCAGAAATATCTTGGCAGTCGATGATGCGAGTCGCTCTCCGTTGAATGCGGTCAAGAGGCAGAAGTTGGTACTGGGGTGCACCTGCATAGAGATGAGAACAGTATTCCATGTGCGGCCGAACCTGCGCCTTATAAAGTTGCAGGCGGTGGGCCGGAGTAAAATACTGTCTCGATCTGTTTAGCACACCAAGCTTCTTCGAGGCTAATATGGCCTTACTCTCTAAGTGACCGCGAAATTGGACTTCGCTTGATATATCGACGCCAAGGATTCCGATACTGGCTGATGCAGTTAGGGAAGTGCTCTCAAATTGAGGTGATACGCCCAATGGCATCTTTTTAGCGGTGAACGCGCAAACCTGTGTCTTCGTGGGGTTAAATTGGACTAGGTTAAGTCGACCCCAATCTGAAACTTTTGATAAAGAAGTTTCGATTTCAGACACAAGTTTGGATCGGCTTTCGATGACGTTTACCCGAGCAATGTTAGCGCGGCCGGTGTAAAGGGCATCACTCGTGCTATCGTCTGCATAGCAATGGATGCTGCTAATCTACAGCATGTCGTTGATATGCAGAAGAAACAGCGTGGGTGATAGCACACAGCCTTGTGGGACACCAGAATTAACAGACTTCGAGTCGGAGCATGCACCGTCAACAACGACCTTGATGCTTCTGTCTGTAAGAAAACTGGTGAGCCAATTGCACAGTTTCTCGGGAAGCCCATAGGAAGGAAGCTTCGCAAGGAGCACTTTGTGCCAGACCCGATCGAAGGCCTTCGCCACGTCCAAACTAACGGCCAACGCTTCCCCCTTGGTCTCGATCGCCTGTGCCCACCGGTGAGTCAAGTATACGAGAAGATCACCAGCTGAACGACCCTGACGGAAGCCGTATTGTCGATCATTGAGGAGCTGGTGGTCTTCTAAGTACCGGAGGAGCTGGCAGTTAACAATGGATTCCATTATCTTGGAGAACAAGGAGGTGATGGCTATGGGTCTGTAGTTGGACGGATCCGAGCGATCTCCTTTTTTAGGGATTGGGTGCACTAGAGCTGTCTTCCATGAGTTAATACATATCAAGAAAAAGACAAGCAACGAATTCTTTTTTTAATAACACTATGGCTCTATAGTTCTCTGACGATTAACGAACTTATTGCTTGATTCTAAATCAGTCTCAATACAATACATCACTGATATGTCAATCGATTTGCGTTCTGTCAGCTATTTTTCTCTTTTACAAACAAACAGATGTCGGCGTAACAACATGTTTACTTTCAAACGTCCATTCCACTATATTTTAAGGAAATCACGTTAATGTTACTTAGGAGAAATATATGAAGAAACTCTTCAAATAGCAACTATATATGTACGTATAATAAGATTTAATATCGAAAGGATGAATGAAAGAAGAAGACGGAACGAAAGTTGAAGAAGCGAGAAAGGTATGTCAATATCTTAACAAATATAAGGAATTTGTCTCTGCCTACTCCTATGGATAAGAGGCGTGATATTATTTATCTATGTATGTATAAGATTTACGCGGAAGCTATTGACAGAGATTATGTTGTACTTATATTGAGTACTTACATGTGTAGAAATCAAATGATTATAACCTGACATTCATACAGAATGTTTAAGGACAACCCTTTTTAATCTTACTACATACATACATACATATGTATGTAAATACACTCACACCTATCCCAGAAGTTGTAGGCAGAGGTGTGTCAAACGTCTTCACGTCTCACGCCTTTTTGAAGACAATAATTTAATCCCACTTACGTACCTAATAGAGGGCAAGCCTATTGCCGTAAGCCGGGTACGGTATGACTGTAAGTATACTGTCTGATAGATAACAGTCCGATCCCTAATTATGTACTTTGTTTTAAATTACAAAGTGGTGTTTATGGTACATCCATACCTACATAGCAATTACGACTCCTACGGCAAGAGATGGGTGGCATATTCTACTCAGCCAACAACCGCACGGCTATTCTCATATTGATATATCAATTTAAAATAAGTATGGGAAGTAATATTAGTATCGATAAATCGTCTTAGTCTAACATAGACTTTTACATCTATTACCTCACATGCATGGTATATCCTGCTGAAGCAGCACACAGAACAGACCGGTCTGAAACGTCATAGGTTCAAGCAGATGGACGCCTACTTTACAACTTCTCAATACTTGTCTTATGTCTCATCATAGAGTTTTCATTAAACTAAAGTGCAGCAACAATGTTGCTCGCAGTATTATGCAACATGTTAAAAGTATCAAGAATATTGAATGGATTATGAATCTAAACTTTATCACCGCACTAAGTGAACTGTTCTGGCGGTTTTTACGTGTTTTTCTATACCTATCCGATTACTTAAATATTAGAAATTAATCCAATCAAAAGACGAACACTATGTATATAGTGTACTAGAATTTGATTAATTTATAATATTTGAGTAATCGGATAATCGTACTGAAAAAGTCGGTTAGATTTTTATCCAGCAGTTCCATAAAAAATCATACATTTTTTCTTCATAAGAACCTTCCACAGACTTTAAAAAAAAATCAAATTTATTTTAGCCGTTCTCAAGTTTTGCGTTTAACACATTTAACCATTCATGTTATACGTATATAAGTAGATTAATTAATAGCACTATGAAACAAAAAACAAATTCAGGTGAACATAAAACCAATGATATTTTAAACGAAATCGAACTTGACTTAAACAAAATATAACAGAACAATAAAACACTAAGCCCTTTCTCAACACGTGTGTCTTCTAAAGGTGGAAGCATTTCCTCTGAACGGGTCGAATGTCCCTCGACAATTGTACAGGAAACTCTTTATTTTCTATATCCAGCCATGAGAAGAGACGGCACGTAGAAAACACACACAAAGAACATTAAAGGCACAAAGCATTTGAGAACACTACAAGTGATGAATGATAAAAATTATATGGTAGGTAGTGATGACCTACAGTTGAATTGTCATTATTACAATATAAGGGCAGATAATGATAATAGTAATATTAGTATTATTAATACTGATTTTGATTTTGAAGCCTGAGAGTGTGAAGACCGTCACATATTTTATCTTAATATTATTATAAGTGCTAAAGTTCGGTTAGATATTTGTTACTCAAGCATTCCAGAACGCCTGAACGAATCTGTATGAAATTATAACACAAGTATATTACAGTATGGAATACCTTGAGAACACATTGCATTAAAATTCCCGAAATGCACGAAATATCTTATGAAAGTAGAAATTAATAAAATGTTGGATTTTTGTGTTGGGAAATTCTCTAATGTTTAGTCATAGCTCAATATTGGAACGGTGCCCAATAAAACAGATAATAAGCTCACCTTTGTAACATTGAGACTGTAATTCTACGATTCGTTTGTTTTCGTGATCGCTTTAAAATTTTGTGGAAATTACCTTGAGATCTTAATAACCATTATATTAAATTCAATATATAAAAATAAAAATACTGACGTTTGTCGTCCAGGGTTTAATTTAAGGTAAAAGACTTTAGATCATCTTTCGACACGATTAATCGTAATGAATTCTAATTTACCCACTCAAGTTTTTTTATCCATACAATAGTAATATTACTTCCTTAAAATTCTGTGTTCACCCTAAAATTATTGTGCAATGATTGAACAATACACCACGTGCTAACAAATAGAAGGGTTCCGCACCAATAATAGGGACACCTAAAGTGAACTACTACTGGGGAATTCTTTCGATCGTACGATAATGGTTCAAGCGACGTGCGTAAGCGGGTTGCAGAATAAAAGTGTTTATATTTTACAATTCATATTTATTAAGGAAACTAGCTTTTCATGTGGCGTTGCTCGCTTCAAATTTTTCAATTCCTTGGCACCAGTTCTTATATTTATTGAAAAGTTGAGCTAAGTCCTATTTATTCTGTTTCCGTGGCGACGTGTATGCAAACTTATATAAACAAACATTGATTTTATACACACGAATGGGTCTCTGTTTACCTCGCTAAACATTATTATTAAGGAAATGATATATAATTTATTACAGATATTCGTATAGACAAAAAGTTTTAACATTTAAAAAGTATTATCGGGTATGGCAGGTCCTGTCGAAGCTGTGATGTACATATGTTTTTTCGATGTAAGGAACTGTATTTTTAAGTTGATTGCAATTATTATTGTGAATTAATACCTAATACTTAATACTTAATACCTAATACACAATTAAGTAATAAGTGTTGTAAATAACTTCGTGGTACATAGTAAGAGAACATTAAAATAAGTCTGACTGGCAGAACTTGCATGCAGCGATAAGGCCTTCTTTTGCACATATCAATTTGAATACCCTCTTTGAAACTAGTAAAATAACAAAAAACTTTATTCTATTGTACTGTATAATATTAAAAACAGCGGTGTCTTATAACTTAGAACCTATTTCTTTTTGTACTTTTGGAAGATTCAATGAATGAAACGGAAGGCGTTGTCTACAGAAATTGACGAATTATATCAAGGGAAGGAGTCCAAAGGGCGCGCTCTATTGTTAAACCCTCAATGAAGTTTATTTAGCATAAAATGTTCTTCAAATTTGTTTAAGTAGGTGTTAATACGTCTGTAGTCGTGAGAGAAATATTTATTAGCGGCCTTCAAATTTAAATTATTAGAGGATTGAAATATTCTGGTTTTTAAGGTAATTATTTTGTTATTTATAAACTGTATGGTATATTATTTGTCAGTTGTATATATTACGAGTAGTAAAATGAGACAGGGTTAGTTTTTTTATGTGACGTTACTAGAAGCCTAATAGTATGGGATCGTCTATGAGTTTTGACTACTAGCCGACTGGCTGGTCAGACACTAGTCGGTACATCTTTTGTACCTAGCTTTTTGTTTTTTTTTTTTATAATTAAGTCAGCAAAACAGAGAAATTACGGTCATAGTAAGTATTTTATATATTTACATTTATAAAATAATTTAATAAAGAGAATAGGCCGTCAATTTTTATTATTAATGCAACATTTTGGTCACTCCAAAATCCCTAAACGGATCTGGATGAAATTTGGCACATGGATAGGTTATAGTCTAGAGTAGCTCATAGACCAAGAAAAATGTGCAGTTCAAAAGTTTCTAAAAACTAGCTGTCAGCAGCTAGTTTGTGTATTTATATTTAGCTAGCGATTTAACCGGATTATTAAAAAAATAAATTATTTTCAATTTACAATAAATCCAGCTTTACTGCAGCCATATTGAAAATTACCTTTAAATCTCGGGATAAAACACAAAAATTCTATTCAGAAGGCACACATTACTCGTATTTCTATCACACACCGTATTCACAATGGGACGAACAAAGACGACATGGGCGACGTGGCGAGAATTAATAAAAAAAGAATTGGAATATAGGGTGGCGATAATACTGGCAAGTTGAGTCAACTGAATGTCACAATGATGACAAGAGGACGTGACCTACCTATTTAATTTAGTAGGGTATTCGGTAACATTTGTCTTGTAAATCGGATGGGTGTGAGGAATAAGAATCTTAATAATAGGGTTTACAGTGGCTTCCTTTTTTGAAAATCGTTCTTTTTTTTTAAATGGACGAACTAAGAGTGCTTTTGTATATGATAATCGCCAAACGAGCAGACGGATCACCTGATGGCAAGCGACTACCTAACACGGCCATGACACTCTTGAATTGCAGGGTTCCACCTGGAATCAAGAGTAGCAAATGCGTTGCCGGCCTTTTAAGTGGGAGAACACTTTCTTTTTGACAGCATTGAGTTTCGAGTTTATACTATTTCGGTTAGAGTGCTCGGAGTTTTGCGGCAACGGGGAGTTCGAGTCACATGGTATGAAACAGTCACCTGTACGAGCTTATTGCTTACACTCGCTAATCCATCCTTTCCTTTTCAATATACTCCCAATTTTCCCATCCAATTCCCATAGTGCCCGGTTGACGGCATTACCCTATTACGTAAGAAGGTTACGTTGTAGTCGGCAAAATGTAGCTATATAAAGATATAGACGAATGTTTTATGAACCTACATATTTAAACTAAAACTAAACGAACTAAAATAAAACTTGTCACTAGCGGGTAACTGTTGTTATACCTTTAAATAACATTCAACTTTTTTTAAGAGATAAATTTTTCAACATTTTAACCCAAATTACCGTTTATTTTCTAAAATAAAAGATATTAGTAAAATTCTAACTGTCAATATGTGGTTGTTTAATACACCACTGCCTACCCCCTCAGGTGCACACGCGTGAGCGTATGTATGTAAGTACCTTTCAAAATATTGTTATCTGTTCAAAGATTGATCACCAAAAGCAATGGTTTAAATATTAATTAAGGTAGTTTTAATATCGCTTGCGAATATTGTGCAATACGTTGCGATAGCAAACGTACTAATTATGATATTGCGATTTAAATTATTACGTAAAGTCTCCCAAGGCATCGTAAACCTGAGCATCCACTGTCTTGTTGTAGATAAAGAAATTTGAAGCTAATTTAAATACGTTTTAATATTTATATGTTTTCTTAGGATTGCAGTTACTCCCATTATATTCAGCTGTCGTAACATGTCAGTTGATACCAACCTTTTTAAAGACAAATGTCGTTTTCAGTGTCTACCTTTTTTATCGTCAATTTTTTTGTTATACTATGAGGGACAGACGAACAGACGTGTCACCTGATGGTAAGCGACAATTTCGTCCATGGACGCCCGCAACTCAAGAGTCGTAAGTGCGCTGCCCGTCTTTAAGGTTGATGAGGGATGCAGGGAGGGAAAAGAATAGAGGGGGGATGAGGGGAGCTGAAAGACGAGAGGCGGAGTTGGGCCTCCGGAAACCTCACTCATTTCGGGGAAATGCAACGCAAGCGTTACTTCACAACCGGTTTTCTGTGAGGCCGTGGTATCGCACCGATCGAGCCGGCCTATTCGTGCCTAATCATGGCTCTACCACTGTTAAAATTTTAAAACCAGCCTATTCAATCAGAGTCAAGTCCTGCTTCTCATAAAGCTACATTGTTATCGGAACTGAAGGTGTATGTATAATTTAAGCTCAATCGTATACGGGGATGAGGGGTTACATTTCATGTGAAATATTTAACCCGAACATAGTACTTTGTTAAATAAAAACTTGTAAAAATATGAATTAGGCCTAGTGTTGTTTCATACAAATATAGGTTACTTGTCGTATTGTTACTTATTTAATATTTATAAGCAATGCCATGGATTTCAGTATATATCTTCATAAACAAAAGAAAAGAAATAAGAAAACATTTGTATCTTGATGACGCAAAAATAGCAGTTACATCAGAGATGTGATGAATTCTGTTCATTCGGAAGCCGATAGAAACAAATAATCTACTACAGGTGCAGACCACCCAATGATGACTACGATCCTCAGTCATAAGGGGACAACTACAGAGAGAGAAGCAATTGCGCAACTATACACTTTATTGCGCATTTAAATCTGGAACCAAAAATATTAGCAAAAACTGTTTACAAAAAATTAACAAATATCTAATACTCAAAAACATCACTGACACCACTTTTATTCCTGCTTGTAAGCTGTAAACATTAAAGGCTTCAACCACAGTATTTGCGTTAAAACTTCAAGTGAAGACAAAACCACATCCTATATTTTATTAAAAACTAATAAATCGGTTATTAAAATCAACCGCATCTTTACTTTTATGATATTTCAACGTTGCCTATTTAGTCTTTGGTTAAATAGTAACATTTTTAATATACTTCACATCCGGGGCAAGCAAAGGTTTATATTTGATAGGATTTACGACTGTTTTCATTGCGCGGTGTTTTAATATAAATACGTGTGCCTGTTTCCTGTTGGTTAATAACAAAAATAATATTTATTAAAAACAATTGAATGTAGTTATCCTAGTTACTGGAAATGGTTTTAGATTTATTAAAGTCTTGTTTGGTGTCACTACCGCATTCGGTGAGTTGTAAAGTTATAATTGAAGATCTCGAATTTTGATCCTTATGTATTTATGTTTTAGATACTATAGTACTGCAGTGCACTCGTAATCACGTCTATTATTATGTATAAGAAAGCCGTACTAATAGCTAATTCGGCTATCAGTGAATTAAAGTTATAATATTAAAAAACTTCAGTATATGTCCAATTAAATAAAATTAATTAGGTAAATATTTTGTGTAAAGTAATAAAATAAAATAAAAATAAAAATTACATACGTACGTGTTCATCATTCTTGTTTATAGTCATGAAGTGCTGATGACATACGACATGTTCCCATCCCGTTTACACACGCTAACATCTCCAATTTCCTCCAAAAAATCATAAAGTGTCAAAATCTAGGACAAACTATTCTGTCATCGTTACATATCTGCTATAAAAAATCAACAAACTAAATATATATTTCTCCTTCGTCATCAATGGGCGATACCTTTATAATAGGCGATTTTATTGAGCAGATAATGTCAGAGAGACATCACTCTTAGTATCTTGTAAAGACAGGTGCAATAACGACATGCCCTGCTGAATCGTGACATGACAAGTTTGCGATTGTTGTCACTACGCAGCTTCAATGTTGTTCAAGTGTTTTATCAGCATGTGCATGGAACCAGCCGTAATTGCAAAATTTGTAACAATTGCTAGCCGATTCCTTCTATTCTCAGGCCGCACCTCATATTATATACCAAAAATAAATACAGGTCATTGATAGACGAACATACATCAACAGTTTACAGCTTACAATATTAGCAAGTACGTATATTTGTGTAAGCGTATCTCATAAAACGGAGGCGCTAATTGATGACTGTCCTAGCAGCGGTGATACGCCCTGCTTTCGACAACTGAATGAGTTTCCTATACAATGTGCAGACAGAAACAACTTAGGACATTCCTAGTGGTAATTATTAACAGAAATAGCATTGCGTTTGTCACTCTTCTTGAATATATTATAATATTTTTGAAAATACATAAATATCTAATAATAAGAATTAACAAAGACCAATTATGCAGGATTTGCTAAAACCTTTAAGTTTTACTTTCATATAATCGCGCCTATATCTCTGAAGAGGTAGGCAGAAGCATCTCAAACGTAAACTTTTTGCCAACCATAATTTAATCCCAGTTACGTATAAGGGGGCAAGCCTGTCGCCATTATCCGGGCACTGCCTATGTTGATATTGTAATATAGATGACAGTCCGATAGCTCAGTCGTCTTTTACGACACTTACAGGAGGATATTTTGCGTACTCCACCGAGAACCACGCTGTGTACTGAAGTTTTATTTGAATCCATTACAATAGAACATAGTATTAATAGTGCATGATAGTTAGTGACTTTATAGGTATATAAAATTATTTTATTTGGAAGTTAAGAAATTACAACAATCAACCATCGTTTATAGCATTGGTTTTTTGTGTGGAAATCTACCTCACCGGGCCTTACGGTGAGATGGTATGTCGGACTCGAATCGACTAAAACCACACAGTGTTCCGGCATAGAGTCAAATTTGTACCTACATATATCCATACAGCATATACCAGTGTTTATTAATTGTACTAGTGCATTTGATATTCTATAGATATATTTTAGTAGAAAGTGAAGTGAAATAAATTAAACCACACTATAGCATATGTATGTCCCTTTTTTGTAAACAAAAATGTAGACAGAACGTTTTTAATATTAGAGCGTATCTATTCCTCAAATTAGATACTTATTTGATTACGTATACAGTGTCTGTTACGAGATTATTGTAATAAATACCTGAATGTGTCTATTGAGGTGAAGTACTCTGTGTGTGTTAAGTGAACGCTCTACACTACCTCCTCATTCCATCCGCATAAGCACTTACTCCTTAATTCATCTGTACTGATGCATAACTGACTGCACTGATGGCGTAGTGGCTTGAGTGGTCACCTCGCCACTACACTGCCGCGCCGTGTGTTGTGGGTTCGATCCCCGCACGAGACAACACTTTGTGTAATCCTCAAATTGTTGTTCTGAGTCTGGGTGTTCTTTGTGTACGTTGTTTGAATGTTTGTAAAGTCCCCCGCGACACAGGAATTAATCCTAATGCGGGAGTTGTCTTTTTCATAGAAGAAAAAAAAAAAAAACATCTGTATAATACTTCTGAAGTGACCTGATGACGCCAATACACTTGCATCCTATTATGTTAATGGGGCTAACTTATATTTGCCACACGCGGAGTTTAATCCACCTCTGTTTAACCTTCCTACTTCTACAGGCGTGAGTATAAGTAAAAGCATATGGCAACCTTTTTCCTTATTAATGAGACAAGAAGTTCCAATTAAATAGTACACTCACGCACTTTATATCGCCGAACCGATCGTAAGTCCCAAAACCTGAAGTGGCGTTAACAAATTGACACGTTTTTATTACTATAAAAACGTGGTATCATTAAACGAAATTTAAGAACGAAATAAACAGTGTTTCCAAACGCAGCGCGATGTCGACAAACAACAGATCAATTCACGGTAATTTACCGGCTACTTAATTTTTAAATTTAATTGCAGTCATTTGGATGTCAATTTACCTCACCCAACAATGCTGTGGCAGTAAAGTTTTACCTTTACTACAATTTACCGTTTGTTACCGTTTTTTATATGAAGAGATTCCAATTAAAGATTGTAAATGAAAGACCATTGTATGTCCTCCATTTACACTTCTCGTGACAAAATTAATTAAGAAATCTTATTAAATATATACATAACTTACTAATATCATCATTATAATTAGGTCTTTGACTTTATAACAAAAAAATATCATACAGATATTCGATATACCGGCATAAAAACGAGGTATCAAAATAAGTATACGATATAAAATTATACAAAGGTATACACATAGAAGGGATAGGCAGTAGCGTATTCAACGCCAACACTGCGGCTATCATTTAATCAAACTTACATAACAGAGCGCAAACTTGTTGCCGTCAACCGGAGACCCTGGAAATTAAATGGGAAGTTCGGAGTATATTGAAGGAAAAAAACGGATAAAAGGGAAGGATAGGGTTTAGGAAGTGTAAGGAATATCTCAACCAGGTCAGGATCGCGCCAATTAGCTCGAACTGGCTGATACCGGGATGTCAGAGCGACTGATAATACCTATTGTATTAATTAAAATATATTTAAATAACGCTGTGTAGACGACTAAAATCATATATACATACTCACTTCTGTATCCCCGAAGGGGTAGACAGTGGTGTACTAAACACCTAAATTTTGTCAATTATTGCCATCAACCGAGAAATTTATGACTTTATATACTTTCTGATTGATAATGGTCCAATGCCTTAGACACTTTACGACACCAACGAGAAAAGATATGGGCCCTAGTCTAAAGTCTCAGGCCCTAGGCGAGTCTAGTAAAATCTATAATTTAAAAATAATACTAAAAAATTATTATTATTTTTAAATTAAAATGACATTTACCCACCTAACTAAAATACACGACTGCGACTGCTGGAAAGCAGTCACCGGCCTTTATTGATACTTTTAATATCAATGACGTCACTAATTCACCCTATTTTACGTGTAACTTTAAGTTCTTATTACAAACCGAAGTGCAATACGCTGAAGGTGTTTTCAATGTCACGCGACGCTAATTCTAGCTGAAATATACAGTACACCGTTTCCCCTAATTATGCTTGACTTTATCTTATATAATGAAACTGATATTTTAATAGTAAAGATAATAGAATTCAAAACAATTTTAAAGAAAATAACAACTTATAAATATTATCTTAAAACATATATTATATCTATCAGAATCTTAATATACGTACAATAAAATGTATCGTATCTCTGTCAGTCCGTTTGTAAAATAAAACTCGAGTAGCACTGACCTCATTTGCATCACTCTTTTTTTAGTTTATAGATATTATGTTAAGTAGTCAGGTTCTTGTGTCACAGATATCTCCACGTTAAATATATATGAGACTTAAAATGATGACTGAGAACAGATTTTTATTAAAACCACTATATAATTTAATATTGTTTCAATGTATGTATAAAAGTATCATATGCAAAATTTAATGTAAATTAGCATTAACTATCAAAAATACTAATGCAAAATAAGTTTGTAGCTACAGTTCCCACTAATAAAACAGTATTCACAAGTCTTAAACACAAATTACAACGAGGATACCATTTACAAAAAAAAAATCTGCAAAAGAAAATCAACCCTTTTTGCCCACTGTACATACAGTCTTAAACTTTTACTAAGTTACTTAATATATATACAAACTGCTTCCTCTCCTGTGTTATAATTCCCCAAAGTCGATGATACTTAATTGATTGTGTCACATCTAATGCATATTTTTGTTAATAGTATATGATCCCAAACGACATTTTACTTTAAATCTAGCATTAAATATAGAAAAAAAAAAAAACAGAAAATTAAAAACAAATTATTACCTTCAGTTGCGTTACCATTGTTCCTCTCGTCTTTTGAGACATCAGAGAAATCTACGTACGACCAAAACTAATAAATAATCAATATAAAATAAAACAAAACTAATAAAACACCGCAAGTGGTCCAATCACACCGTTTCTTTGGCATTATTTCTCACAGTCATAGTTCTAACGGGTCTTATAGCCACAAACTTAAAACAAAAACAACAATAAAACACAAGCGAAAAACAAAACACAAAAACAATAGTTGAACACAAATTAAAATGTACTAGACTCCGCGCTCAACTAACAGTTCGTACGAACGTTCCGCGATCGAACGCAATTCGAAATTCGTATTCCGAACGCGATACACGTCTTGTAAACGCGCGGCGTCGATACACAATGCTGGCAGATCGAAGCGAGCCGACAATACGCGCGCGCTACAATAACCGCCCCCCGGCCCGCGGCGCCGCGCCCCCGCCCCGCAGCACCACGTGCGACAAGGACGCACCGACCTAATGTCACTGCCCTGTGAACAATGCCGTCCTTCGGAGCCCTTACCTCACATAATATGAATCAAACATCACATTTTGATCAAACCACACCAATCTAACCATCACAATCTACAATTTTTAACAGAAATTCGATGCAGTTCTATTCAGAACATCATTTACAATCAATTGTCTATGCGGAATAACAGCTTTCATACCGCGGAATCTATACAAAGCCGTTCAGCCCATCCTTTTCTAGCGGCCAATGTGTGCGTGTCGGACGAGAGCGTTCTCTCCTGCTCGGGCGCGGCGGCTGGCGGCTAGGCGAGGTTTTATCTCTGTCTAAGCTCCGCCCCGGCGAGCGTCTTTGAGTGTGGTGGCCGCCGCACAGTGTGCGTATCGCGGTGAATAGCCGGGCATTGTGAAATCATTTTCGCACACCACAATGAAACACAGGTGGGTGTGCGCTACATTTACGAGGGCGTTTAAAAAGTCAATACAATCGCCGTTACGTTTGTATTTGTAGAGAAAATTTTCTTTATCCACGAATGTAGTTGGATCTAACTGGGCGTGTTATTGTGCCCATTGTGCTGTGTGAGGCGTGGCCACAGGAAAACGTTCCATTGTGTGCGGCTCCGATTGTGCGATTGGCGAGTTCTATTGTTGTTCAGACAACGGTTTCGCACCAAACCTGTAACCGTGTGAAAATCACGGATATATTAATTATTACATGGGGCGAGAAAGCAAGTTGAAAAAAATATGTAACCGATTTAAAAATAAAATAGTATCTCGAAGTCTTCTATGTCATGAATATTAAGAACAGTTTTAAAAAATCTATGCTTAATAAACGAAACGATTCAATTTTAGATAGGTCGGTATCAATTATTATCGAACTCGCTTAAACTACGTCTGTATAGTTTATATTTTACACTAACAATAGACATATAACTATAGTAAAGAAAAAATTAAATGATTATTATAATAACACGTTTAAAATGTAAAGTACCTTGTTCTAAGCGGCGGTGGCGAATGGTCAGGGCGTCGGGCTTGCGATCTCAACCCAGCGCACTACCGTCGTCAAACCAATTCTGACAAAGAAGTTCAGCTTAGCTAAAGACCATCGTCAATTGCGACCAACTTGTGCTAGTATTCTTCTAAAAAAAAACAGTTCAATTGCATTTTACAAAATCAATTGCAGTACATTTCGTGCAGTAAGAATCATACTGCTTACATCACTTAAAGATTTGTAGTAGTAAATGAGTATCGTATATAGTTTTAAATAACAACCTAGATCCAATCTGTGGAATATATTAAGACAAAACATGAAATGTTCTAATATTAGTAAGTAGAATTTATAAAAAAACACAAAATCAAACGCTATTTATTAACATAAGACCAGAAACTGTACAAAAATATGCCCACACAGAAACTGTGAATGTCAATGTCCATGCTCTATAAATACTTGGAGTAGTACGTATTTAAATGATCTGTAACTGGGACACAGCTGATCCGAATCCTTGGAGACTTCTAAGCGTAATCGGCATTTGTAATCGATTATATTTTATAGCATTTAAGGAAAAAGACAAACCTTTTCAAAATTTATCCTCAAATTCAATAAGTTTTTATATTGTCTTTGAAAAGGAAGATCGAAATGTGTCACGTAATGTGTTTAATTAGTACAAGCCTATAATTAAATACATAAATAGTTTATGTATAAATCTTGCCTTTCTCCCTTCGGGGTAGGCAGGGATAACAACCCGCTTCTTGTTTCTATTCTTACATACAAGCCCGTCGGTTTCAGGTACCACTAAATATCACTGATGGGCTACAAGAGATGCACAATTGTTAATCAATCATGTTGGTTATGATAGACTATCGCGATGCGCATTCGACAGTTATTAGTATTGCTTTTATATAAAATCACCAGGCAACCAAGCTTATGTCTACTTGATGTTAAAAAGTAGGGGATGCTTTACTACTGTGTCCCTCCCGGCAATCCTCTCACTTAAATGCACGAACTTTGAAGTGTTTTAACATAATCTACAGATATTAGAATAAAAACTTAGGTGAATTAGATTGATATTTACAGGAGGCCTTTTACTTTTACCGTCGCGGCTGGACGAATTACTCCTTGAGAAAGGACTCCTGTTGAGACCGAAACTAGTCGGGCATCCCCGAAGTACACACGTGAGTAAAGCCATATATTTAAATAACCTACAGCGGTCTCGTGTGTCATGGATTCAATTGACATATGTGAAAAATATTTCTTTGATTTGTAAATCAGAATTTGCTTACAATCCCAACTATTAGTAAATTTTCTAGTACTTACAGTCAAAAGACTACTAATGGATCAGACTGTTTTCTGTCAGACAGTATGTATACAGTCACATAGTGGCCGGTTCACTAAATTTTAATTGTCAAAATTTGGGTGTTTAATACACCTCTGCCTGCCCCTTAGGGGATACAGGCGTGAGTATACAGTTTTGAGATATTCTTCGATCTAAATATGCTCAAACACAGTATTCTAAATAACTGGGTATTTAAAATAGGTCTCCATTCTTCAACAGCGTATTGGCTTTTACTGTAAAGTTGCTTCGTTAACGAGTTGTTTCTGAGATGTTTAAGAGAAATGTAGGTACGTGTTAAGGTATATTCTCAATTTTTCAATTCATATTTAACATGATTATATTAAGCAACTTAAATGTCTTCAAATGCAAAGAATAATAATTAAAACATTTTATTTCCACACTAAAATATGTATGTTACATTTCACATGCTCGTGACTTGTGTTAGTACGTATATCTAACTTATAAACTCTAGTGTCAGTATAGTCAGTTACTGTTAGTTATTTTCCTGTGATGTGGATCCCGTTTGGGTAAAGCCTCCTCTTTCTTCCACAAAGCTCTGTCTCTGGCGAGGTCCACCCAATTTTGTCCTAGTTTAACATCATCATCAGCCCACCGTAAACCGCAAAGATGTCATACACGATCGAATATCTGCATGTGTTTGCAGACTTTTTTGTAGATATTTTACTTACCTATTTCACTTGTATTTTGGTTTCTTGAGTATTGATCTATTCGTAAGTGAATACTTTATAGTACTTAAATATACTTTAATAAGACATATATATATTGATCATGAATATTCAACGGCGTTGTCCGACGCGACGCTCCCACATGGAACTCAAAATGTTATCTTTATGATTATCGTTTTTATAGTTGATTGACTCTTTATTTTAGTTAAGACAGACGTTGTTAACGTTACGATATAGGTACATAGTTTTATATGATTTCGACGTAATAAAATAGAGATTATTCTGATAAAGAGGTACAAGTTGAGTGTATCAAGCAATTTGTTTAAATTACTGTTAATGTATTGTAGAATATGTATGTAATTTTGTATATATATATTATTTTTAATTTTTTTCATATCTTTATTCGCAGTGTCGGTTACTTCCAAACATTGTGTAGGTGAGTTTTAATAAATTTTCAGTTTTTATCTGACTACTCAAGAAGGAAGGTTATGTTTCTTCGGGTGTATGTATGTATGATGTTTCTTATTCCCGCCCTAGATCCTAGACTACACAACATTTTTTTTATTTTGTAATATTACTTATTCATATTTAAATGTATTTATAAAGTAAAATAATCATGACATTATCAACTATCATCATCAGCCCATCATGACTACTGCTGGACATAGGCCTCTTCTAATCTAATGTGCTCCCCTGAGCTCGTCATCTTATCCAGTCTTTCCTCACCGTCGTGCAGAACATCACTCATCGTCTGCTTCGCATATAGCTAAATTATCGTCCCTTTAGACTTACATATATCACTCATGCAGGAGATACACGTGTCTGTCGAAGCACTAAACATTTAAGACGACGACGAGTGTCGCAGCGGGAGTGCGGGAAATAAACGTAGTCTTGTAACTTGTTTGCTAATGCATTTATATTGTGTTCGTTTATTTAAAGAGCTCTGACTTCCCGAGACCAGTTCAAGTTATAGTTATGAGACCCTGACTTACTTGAGCTGTTGCATATACTCTCTTTTCCAGTCAATGTAATCCAAATTTCCTCAACTAATGATGCCTGGATGACGACAATAGGCCCTTATTACGTTAGTGTACCCAAATTATCATTTTCAAAATATGGGTTTTCAAAACACCTCTGCGTATGTATGTATGTCACTAACAAATACGAGTTAAAAAATAGAAATAATAGCACCTATCTCAACATGCTAGTTAGATGTTACTAGTCTCCAGCAACGGTAAGCGGTTACCATCTCATATTCATTTGCTACTTTAGCGGAGCTATTGTCAATAAATCTGTTATATAAAATGTAGTCAGGCTAACGGCTCTATTCACAGTATTCCTTTGTATATACTAGATAGGAGGAGAAGGTTTCCTTTGAGGACAATGTGACCCACATAGAGCAGCGCAGGCGTGTAAGAATGTGTGTCTCGGGAGCGCCCCCGGCCCCATACTCCATGAGTGGGGTATTATCTGTCGGGTAGGGGGACACCCCTGTTTCAAGTTTGTATTAGTCTTGTGAGGGTAAATTGCTTTTTGTTTGATGATGAGTATTTTTTGTTGTTTTTAATATTAATTCGGGTTTGTTTTGCAACTGCGTTAACATAGAAATTGATGTAATTGTTGTCTTCTGGCTTTAGTCAGATATAAGTTTGATTACACGGATGGTGCAGTGGTTGATTGGTGGAATATTTTATTATGCTGCGGTTCCCGGATGCTTCCTACTGATGGTAACCCGGGTCCCTATCAATAGATGCTCTCGTGACGGAACATCGTGTAGTTTTAGTCGGTTCAAGTCCGATATACCACCTACCCGTCAGCTCCGGTGAGGTGATAACCCGTGGGGGTTTACACACGAAAAAAAAAGCTATCCAATTGCCTTCAATGGACCTGAATTAAATAATAATAAGCTGTAATTTAATTTTAATCCAATAATATTTTAATGTAAAATTATGAAATATGCGCACAATACTTATAAAATAACCGTGGGAGAGCCCTGCTTAGGCACGAATAGGTCGGCTCGACCGGGGTTATATCACGGTCTTACAGAAAACCGGTAGGCAAACAATGCATTTGCAATTGACAAACATTCCTGGAAGAAGTCCTAACTTCCCCTCTTACGGCTCTTGTGATGCAGGTGACCATGGGCGGTGCTCACTTACCATGTAACCAGTCTAGGCTATTCCCCTATATAAAAAAATTATTGTATTTATATAGGAGGCAAAATGGGTTGCTATAGTAAAAAATATACGATAATATATCGCTTTATGGGAAATGTAAGTATCGAATTACTAATTAAACAGTAATAAAACATAATTCAGGTAAAAAGGAAGTGATCTCACCCCATTCGCGGCATGACCACGGGGGTTATCGAAGCAAGACCGACTCGGAGTCAACCAATTACTTGATTGGTTTCTGTTATGTTTGTAGATGCCTCCTGTATTTATACTGAAGCCCTTCTCCTTAAAGTTTCCAACAGTTACAAAGATTGTTTACCCGTAAAGAGATTTTAGAAAGATAATATTCTCTTTGGTTTCCATTTTGATATGAAGGTATTTTGTATGTTTATGTTGTGACAATTTGATAATTTTAAAATTGTTTTTAATAATTTATATCTGAATAGGCGTATTGTATCTAATGCAGATTTATATTGCAAGGTCCTAATTTATCTCTAGGTAATTAAAACAATAATATTATTACTCTTTAAACTATTACACACAACTGTAAATTATTAAAAAATAAAATATCAGTATTCGCATTCAAATTGATTGGCGTGCGTTGAAAAAAAAAAAGGCTACACACACTTGCACTACTACTTTGACAGGCTCTTTGGTTTAGTGGTTAGTAATACTGAGTGTTGAGCCGGAGTTCGTAGATTCGACCCGACCCTGGATCAAAATTCGTGTAGTATATATTGTCCCGAGTAGGTAAGGGTGTTATTTGTGCTTGTTGTTTAAATGTATGTATGTGAATTGTGGAGGAGGACACAGGAATCACAAGAATTATATTATTACTGTAAAATAATAATATATATATAAATTAGACTATTTGCTTACAACTTTAGTAACATAAGAAATTTCATAAAACTTGAACTTAAAACATTTTACAATTTTATTACGTGCAACGCGGCATCTAACCAAACAAATCGATTCAAAAATCGAACAATAAAAATTAAGTTTATCTATGCGTCCGCCAAAATTTTAAAATTGGAACCGACCAAGCTGCACCTTAACCGATGTCAACAGAGGGCGCGCTGGCTAATTGGCATCACTTAACGCGTCCGCGGCCTATCTATTTAAAGATCTTTGCCTCGCTTTGAATCTAATCCGCGCGAGTCCACGTCTCATTGTGGCATTTCCGCCTCTGCACTGTGCAATGGCTGCTTCTTTTTTGTTTAATTAGTTGCGTTCAAGTTTATTGGGAAATAGGTAGGTATTACTTGTTTTGATTTCATTGATTTTATTGTTCTTATAGGATCTAATAGAGATATCTAGCTATGATCTCATAAAAGTATAAAACGATATACTTCAAAACGATTGTTGATATTGTAGCCGTTCCCCGCAGTTACGCGTCCATTGATGGTCACTGCTCCGCTCATAAGAGTCGTAGCGTGATGTTATATACCCCATTTAATTGCTCAATATTTTTTTTTTATCCTACACAGATATCATTGCATATTACTTAAAGTTCTAGTGGTTTCAACAAACAAACAAACCAAAAAATCTTTAGCTTTATTATATTAATAAAGACGTAGCCAGCAGATTCTCTTATGCTTTCTGTTCGATTCACCTTGATATTATATATAATATTATATGTATATATATACATATATATATATATGTAGATTTACCTTTCGAACAAATAAACTAACAAAATTAGTTAACTAACGCTAATATCAAAGACATATCAAGACTTCAATAATAATTTTCTGGTTCAAAAATACACATACATAGTGTAATAATTTGAAATATTTTTAATAGTCAGTCTATATATCATAAATTACAGATGTCAAAACTAGTTCAGTGTAGTGTTATGAGTGCGTAGTTACCTACTTCTTGACGAAACTAGATTGCTCACATCAAAGAAATAACACATTATTATCTCATATATTAACAAACGTCCCCTCCTATCTCATAGCGACTGTATTAAAATTTAATTCCCCCATAACTCCAAATTGCAGGGAACACATCGCTTCATATCGGAACCCCTTATTTTCCACATAACGGGTTCATTTTCACCCTTCCGTTTCCTCACGCACCTACCCATGAAGTTAGTTTGATGGGAAACTAAATTCAGATAGAAAGGGGTTTTCATTGTGGTTTACTTGTGTGTAGCTGTAAGCCGTTACTATACTCTATTTATTCTTGTGATTACTTTTTTACAGAAAATAACTATAGTGCAATTCGTTCGTGCTTATAACATCCACCGCTACACTCCACACAGAAGACATATTGTGTGTCGCAGATATAAGGAAGGCGACGTTTTGGTGTGCCTGAACGCTGCCTCATTGAGAGTTATTTAGCTGGCAACAGGCGCTAGATGGGGTCCGGATATCTTACTGAAGCTGTTCCGGGATTTCTCTACAGCATACCGTGTTGTTTTAGTCGGTCTGATTCTGACACACCGTTCCGAAAACCCTGATTGGATGTACTTCCCCAGCCTGTTCCACTTTTTAATAGTTGTAAGATTTATGTTTAAATAAGTATAATCAGAAAGCAGGTCATAGACGAAATATTTTTTTAGTTCACTACAAGTCCTTTTAAAGTAATCTTTCGTTGTATGAGCTGAGTTTTTATATTCAATTTGCTGCCTAACAGCTATTATAAAAGGAATGATCCGTTTGCCTTTCTTTAATCCCTTTTTTTGCTTCACTTACATTCATCATCTAACGAAAGTCCAACAAATTGTTTTGTTTTTTAAATAACCAGTCTAAATCACAGGATCACGTTATAAAAGTTAAATTTAAACAACAAAAATTCCCGGATTTAAAACATACAATACATACCATCACACCTACCTATATATATATAAGTTGGCGACACCCACGAGATGTGGTGGACCTTTCTACTCCATCGAGAAGTACACTATATATACATATATAAATATATATACATATATATATAAAACTCACGCGTATGAAAAGTATAGCTGAGTTATGTCCATGAATGCTAATATAAGCTGAAAGTTAAATACAATAAGAGCATACAATTATATTTGAGTATTCTGAAAATTTTCCTTTGAATATGAAGATTTTCAAAGCATTAAATGGGAACCCTTTTCCAAAACAAGGAAATATATATCGTTATATTACGCAAATAATGTGTATATAACTTCGTTTAACCTCAGTAGGGTTGTCACGTTTCAATTAATGACAGTCAATTTTAGTTGAGAATTGGAATCAAACTAGCTAACATTTGAAAAATTACTCAGCCCCACTGATATAAGAAACACTGTTGTGATCGTTTTAGAATTTATTAATTACCTTTGTTCATGAATGAGAGTTCTCGCGCTTGGTATTTGTTTTATTTTTATAATATATATAAAGGGGCAAACGAGCAGATGGGTCATCTTATGGTAAGTGAATACCGCGGCCCATGGACACCTCCAACTCAAGAGTCGTAAGTGCGCTGCTTGCCTTTGAGGGTGATGAGAGGATAGTAAAGAGTAAAGGGTGAGTTGGGAATCCGGTACCTTCACTCACTCGGAAATACAATGCGAACATGGTTTGTCGAACGGTTATCTGTAAGGCCGTGGTAAAACTCCGGTCGAACCGTACCATTCGTGCCTAAGCATGGCTCAAACGGTCTTCGGAAATATCTCTTACTCGGTGAAACGCAACACAAGCAGAAGAACTAGCTGTCTGTGAAGCCGGTCACATCGGTCGATTCGAACCATACGTTCCAGAGCATGACTCCCCCGCAAATTTGAATATATGGATATCAAACAAATTCCCAAAATGAATTGTGTAAATGTCATCCTCTATATAAATTCTTCTTCCAGTAACAATTTAGGAAAAAAGAAACTATGGATTTGTAAGTAACTACTGAAAGAATGAAGAACATGACGAGGTCAATATGTTTTATGTAACGGTCCATAGGTTTATGAACCCTGCATGCCTCGTACCACAAAACTCATATTGCGATAATTAAGCGACAGTCTCTATTCCGATACGAAGGGAAAATAGTAACTTCGATTTTTTGTTAACATGCTATCTTTTCTTCTCTTTCTTTTGAAGGTTTTCTTTTCCTTTTTTATATTATAGAGGGACAAACGAACAGACGGGTCACCTGATGGTAAATGACAACCGCCGTCCATGGACACCTGCAACTCGAGAGTCGTAAATGCGTTGCCCGCCTTTGAGGGTGATGAGGGATAAATGGATGCGGGTAGTCGAAAGAAGAGAAGGAGATGAGGAGATGGAAAAACTTAGGGGGGCAGGGGAGAGGAAAAAGGAGTTTTTGGGTCTCCGGAAACATCACCAATTTCGGGAAAATGCAACGCTAGAGTCACTTCATAACCGGTTTTATGTGAGGCCGTGGTATCGCACCGGTCGAGCCGGCATATTCGTTCCTAAGCATGGTTCTTACTAGCAACCTAATTCACACACATTCTTAGTAATCCCCAGTGGGTTCATGACGCCAGTGCACTGGGTGGGGTTCGAACTCGCAACCACATGATCTGAGTGAGTCTGGAGCCTTAGCCTTAAGCTACAGCCTGCGTCGCTTCAATCTTAATTCCTAATTCATTCTATCGATGTTACAACCCTACATCGCACATGAGAAGTTTTCACATACACACTTAAATATGTACATACACGAAAGTAGACGTAAATACAAGAGAACCTTTTATCTAAACCAGCTTTTGATCAAACAGCCGCTTTATAATTAGGTCGTTATTAAATTCCTTGAAAGATTATCATTAGATACTGGGATATGCGGAATATGTATTTGTAGAAAATTTCGTAATTAGGACACTAGTTAGCAGTGTAATACGGTAACTGACATTTTTGATTTGAATAACGACTTGATAATTTATCAATTATTTAGCACCTACCTGTCTTACTTTACGTATCCTGTAGGTAATGGTATGCTTATTTAGTTTATTTTAAAAAGAAAATAACGACATTGTTTAATGTTTGGAACCAATGTAAAAGGAAACAATAGCGGAATTTAAGAATTTAACTCTTCATCACTCAAGTGTAAATCAGAAGTGTCACTAAGAAGAACAAATACTATTAGTACCAAAAGCTGCACGTACTTAACCATGCCATCCTAGTTAATTAGATACTGCATGTTCAATTTATTAATTATCTTATCTGTCATCAAACATAGCCAATGCTCGTTGACCTCTATCGCCCATTCATTACTATGACACGGGAGACCAACGACACCGGTTCACATGACCCTTATTGAACTTACAAAACGGTTAGTTAATTTATCGAAAAATTAATAGCGTTTGTTGTAAATGAAAGTGGAGATTTATTTGATTGTTTAGTAGTGAAAGTTATATTGTGAGTGGGTAATAGCGGCTCCGTAGTGAGAATAAAGTGAGTTCAAGTAAAATGTTTTCTATATTATAGTTTATATGGCTAATAGCTCAAGTGTTTGCAAAATGAGTGGTGTTTTTCTTGTCCGTAGATATATATTTTAAAAGGATTTGGTAAAACTGCATGGACAAGCAAAATACACTTGACTTGAACTTGCAGTATTTCAATTTATCTGATAACTGAATTACGTGAAATCATTCTGAATACACTATAACATACACTATAAGAATGTCTATTTAGAGCTTTTTTCCGAAATAATAGCGAGGATAGTGTAGGTGTTTTTTTTTTAATACTATAAGGGGACAGACGAACAGACGGGTCACCTGATGGTAAGTGACAACCGCCGTCAATGGACACCTGCAACTCAAGAGTGACCAGTGCGCTGCCCGCTTTTGAGGGTGATAAAGAATGGGGGGATGCGGGGAGGGAGGTGTTGGGTCTCCGAAAACCTCAGTAATTGCGGGAAAAGGAAAACAAACGTTACTTCACAACCGGTTTTCTGTGAGGCCGTGGTATCACACCGGTCGAACAGGCCCATTCGTGCCTAAGCATGGCTCTACCAATGAATATCCTACAGAAATAAATTCTTAAAAAGCGGACATCAATTTACACGGTCTTGAATCTCTTAAAGTACATATGACATAAAAATATCGCGTACTAACATCGGGAAATGGTGCCATTAGCAACACTAATCTTCATTTGTAGGCGCTCCCTGCAACATTACCGCTGTTTTGGTGAATGTTTTGCTTACTAAGTTGGGTACCGTGTAAAGGGGGCTTCTTACTACAAAACTTATCTAATAATGAAGTAGGCACTAAGTAATTATTTGTATTTTTAAGGGTCAGAATAGTATAGGAAATAGGTACCAGTAAGGAACATTGAGATAAACTGACATAGATTGTCTGGTTAAAATATAAGATAATTTAAATTATACCTTTAAGGTAATTAGGCATACATCTACATATTAGTAAGTTAAGATCGAATCATTAAAATTTGAAATTAGTTGCTACCTTTCAAAGTATAGATTACATATCATTACAACATGGTAATGTTATCGGGGAACAAATTAGAGATATCTACTAAAAGAGGTGTCAAAGTTTTATCTTATTTATGAGATTTTTACGTCAAACGTTTTAAATTTTTATTATAAGTAGCAGTTAAGTTAAGATTGAACTAGTTCAGAACTACGGAACCTCATCCCTATACAAATATTTAATAGGTGCTTTTACGAAGAAATAAGTAGCTGCCATTTCCATTTGGGGCGCTTAAGTGGGCGTGATCTTTTTTTTAATTTATTACAGTTTACTTTCCGTTTTAATGTGTTTTTGGCTTTTAAAAATCGTCTCTCTCCCGAATTGATTTTGTTATATGTTTGCTATTAAAATTCTATTTTACAGCACTTACTGAAGTTATCGTTATGGGACTGGTTTTACTTGTATTTTATAGTTCAGCTACTTAATACCTTCGTGGTGATATATTTAAACGAATAATAGGTATATCATTATAGTACAAAGTTTTTTAGTCATAATTAAACGTACCTACTTCTGGTTGCATGGGCACTGATAGGTATAAGATTAACCCTGCTTAGCAATTGTGGATTAAACCTACTTATAGCATAATTCGTAGTGGATTTTCTGCTAAAATATCTGAGAGTCGATTGAAACCTAAGGTCGATAAGGCTACGTGTTCATTTGATAGCCAAGTTTAAAAACAATATTGTATCTAAATGTTTTGTATAATAATAATATGTTATATTGTATATACCATATGGATTAATAATGGCATTATGTAGTTCTATTTTCGGCTATTATTTATATCCACAATGGCCAAACCCCAGAATGCACTTACTCATTCCTCTGACCATTGTGCTAAGAGTTCAGGTTTTCGAAACATTTCATGACTTACAATTTTGGGGTGGATATCGATATCAGTAGCAAAGTTTACGCAAACATTCTACTAAATCTACTATTGTATAAAATAAATATCAGAACTGTTGGGCGGCGCGCCCCAGACACGACAATAGGGCATTGTGTGGTGGGCGTGGCCCATTGTGCCAACAAGCCAATCAGAGCGTCGGATTCAACAATAGCGCACCGAATTGGAATGCCGCGTCACGTCTATTGTCATTCGCTGATGTGTGGGTATTGTTCCGCGTTTGAGACTTCAAAATGCCATTTACCATGTTCTATTTCTGATGAGTCGCAGGTACTCTTTGTTGGTGAATTGGGTGACGTCAGTGAAACATATGTACTTCCGTTTTCATATAATTGTTATATGAACACACAACACAAATAAAAAAAAGAAAACTTGTACTCATTCTAAACAAACATACTTATAGATACACAAAGTTGTCGATAATGAAAACAAACAAACAAACAACCAACTCTATAAAAGGGTTTTAATAATATTCACTCTAACATATTCACATCGAAATAAATGCTTGTCTGTTAACGATCTTGAAATATAGTTCTATTTATAAACAGAACTAACATAGAAACAGAAATGCCAACACTTAACAAGACAATAACCCGGAGTATAAACTTACGCGTTTAAGTTACATCATTCAACATTTTTAATTGAATAGTAACGCAAACTTAACTATCGGTAGTCCCAAAAGTCTATAAAAAAATCAAATAGACCGTAGACATTCAGTCGATTTAAAAATAGAACATCAATTCATAATTACACCGCTTAACGCGTTTAAGTAGCATTTGCTAACATTTTACTATAAAAAATAAACAGAAACGCAAACATGTTCTTTTTTTAACAAATAGACTTTCAATATAATGTTGTCATTAATGCAGGTTAACGTTAGTTTACTGAGCAAATTTGTAAGATTATTTAACCTAAACGCGCCAGTTAGTGTAGTAACGAAAACAGTCATTAAGAAGTGCAATCGGCATAGTATCTGTAACCGGATGTGCGGAGCAGGTGTCGCTGACTGACCGACTGCGTACCACGAGATGAAACGAGATGCGACCGATGAAATCGCTTTATATTTGAATATCGAGGTAGTGGTCGTTGAATTTTTATCGGCTGTGGTTTAGGGTCTGCTGAAGATGCGGAGCGGCTGGTTTTCCTTACTCATTTAACGTGACCTCGTTCATGTCCTTGAAGAAGCCTTGTAAACAATATACAGTTATTACTTATTAGCTTTCTAGATATTAAAACTTTCCATGAAAATCATTTTATAGACAGAAGTCTCTAGAATATCACAAAAGAAAATATATTTCTCTTATGTTCAGTAGATTTGCTTCATTTCAAATAAACGAGCACACAAACGTGGAGAACACTGAAAACGTTAATAACCATTTATATTAGAACTTCCGTGTCCCTTTAAACCTTAGTGAAACTTTAAAACACGGGGCAACGCAATGTATTTTCACGGGTCTTTCTTAATTTGATGACGTGTGGAGGAATGAAAACTTCAATTTGTAGTTTTATTAAACTTTATGCATTCGTCGTAAGGTTGAGTTTTGCTTGTCTCACTGTCGTGTGTCGAGACACTAGACCCCCTTCCCCATACTAGCAGACACCTTTCTCCCGCCCTCGAGCAACGTCTTGGAAATGTATAGTCTTGCCTCCATACATGTTTTGTTTGGCTTTTATTCCACCAGCTTTTATGTGGTACAGATAGCTACCTACTCCTTCAGTGGATAGCTAGCTAGATGATACCTTTTGTGAGGCTGAGACAAATTTATCCTTTATTTAGAAAGGTTTTGCTAATCTTTGAAGCAAACATTTCTTTTATGTGGGTAATGTGAGAAATATATTAAAAAATCTGTTTAAATTTAGAACTACCGCACCTATTTACGAAAATCAACATTACTTTACTGAAATTAGCATTCATTCCGATTCTAAAACTTGCCACTGTGAATGTAAATGTCGTTTCGTTTGTCAAAACAGCATCTATCCCAACAAGAGGAAGGCCTGCTACAGCAACGTCTTACAAACACTTATAGAACTCGTGTGTCCCCTTTTTTTTATGACAACTCCCGCATTAGGATTAATTCCTGTGTCGCGGGGGACTTTACAAACATTCAAACAACGGACACAAAGAACACCCAGACTCAGAACAATAATTTGAGGATAACACAAAGTGTTGTACCGTGCGGGGATTGAACCCACATCAACACTCGACGCGGCAGACCACTTAAACCGCTACGCCATCTGTGCAGTCATTATGCTTCTATCTTCTTTCATCTACTTTTACTTATGGTCTAGCTCTGGGTAGTACTGTGTGAAAGTCTTAGAATATTATATTTTTATTATTAGATAAGCACTTAAGGTTAAGTATTAAATTAAATTTTGGTGTCCCTTCTATATTGATAACTATAACAATACGATATTGAACAATATAATAATTTTCTACTTAATTTAATACTGTAATACTAATTAAAATACGCAGGCCTTACTGCGGAAAATTCACTCTCAACATAAACAGAAAGAAAAGTCACAACATAAAGGGGAAAAATAACACATAAATTCCTGCGCATCGTTGGACAGAGGACAGAGGACAGAGGGACATGAGGGAGAAACGCAAAAGTAAAAAGAAACAAGACGCAGTGAAAAAGAGCAGCCGCGCCTTTGTGTGCCACCCCCTAAAGTAGCGATATCAAAAAAAAATGTAATATAAGTATTTTTTAATACTAGATGCCATGGAGATGGGTGATGGTCCGAAGGACCTATGGCCATTGGAGCAAATGAGTCCAAGACAAGTCGAAGTAAAAAAAAGTTAGTATACCCTTCACCAGACGGACTAACGACCTGAGGCAGCTAGCTGAGATGAGATAGACTGCATGCGAAAGGTGGTAGAGTGGGTGGTATGGTGTATCTTGGGAGACGCCTGCGTACTGCAGTGGACTGCGATGATAACGATGAATATGTAGTTCATCAATCAAACACGTGCTAACATGTTTTTTCTGTCACTCTTCATTCGAAATCTGATTACATTTTGTTGATAAACGAAATTGGTACAGCAATTTGAAAATTATGTAAATTAAAACAATTTTAATTGAGAAAAGTGACCATTAATTGTTTTAAACGCACCAATCCGTATATTTTAATCATTTTATGGTAAAACAAAATTGCTTAATATTTATAAAATGGCTGTTTTTATGAACTGTTATTTTTCTCTCTACGCCAATTAAACACTGAATAGCCAAAATGTGTTTAAAGGTATAGCTTTACACGCACCTTGAAATCAATAAGCAAGCAAGAGAATACCCAATACCCGGAGTTCGTGGGTTCGATTCCCACCAATGACAAATATTTGTGAGATGTGTTGCTCTGTGTCTAGATGTAATTTATCTATTATGCGTATATATTTAGAAGTATATAAGTAATTTTATCAGTTGTCCGGCTACATAGTACAAGCTCTGCTTAGTTAGGAATTGAGACGGCCGTGTGTGAAATGTATCCAAGTTATTATTATTACTAAGTCAGGGTCACAAACCTGTAACTCCAACAGGCCTGTACCACAAAGTCCGAGCATCATATCAATTTTTTATTAAATTGTATTGATAGGTAAAGGTATAGGATATTAATTGGGAAATGGAAAACAGCTACAGTTTGTTTGTTGACGGTATTAACAGATATAACTTGTAAAGCTCGTCTGCGGGGGAGGCAAAATTAAGAGACACTTTGTGTACGTCCATAAATAGATGTAAAAATAATTAGATACCTAAATATAACAATATATATTTATAATCTATACGAAGGGGTCTCAATCACTTTTTGCAAAATAATGTGCCACTTACGCAATATTGGGCAACCCGTCCTTCGGGCACCGTACGGACTGTATACATATATGTGTATACTATATACTGTTTGATGGAGAAAAGGCTAATTTCTTAGTCGCCTTTTGCGGCTCCCAAGGGTCGATGTTCACCAGAAGAGTAAGGGTGGACTATATTACGTTTGGAATTTTTTTTTTTTTTTTATAAAAACACTTAGAGTAACAGTGTTACTAATATAATAACTATGGAATACACATTTTAAATGTGGATACCACGTCTTTGTATTTTCAAATCAGTTCATTCTCGTTCATCACCGGCACATTTCAAAGAGTAGCCAAAGAAAATAGAAGAAGGATGATAAATGATCTCAGCAGGAAGGTGGCGCGATTCAACTCTACATCATAATATCATTGGCAGCTGCGTTTAATGTGCGCCTAATCTATTGGTATTAATAACAAGATGAATATAGTATATTTAAAATCAGATAACCAGACATAGAATCAAGGTAAGTCAGAACACGTAAGAAGTTACTTACAATACTATCCTGCAAACAAGGAAAAAAGCATCGCATTTTATTTTAAACTTTATGCACATATGGTACATATGCTTATTATCAGGCGTATTGCCTAAGGCATTCTTTTAAAAACAACCTAGGAGCATTTTCGAATTAGGTTAAATTTAAAAAGAGGGTCTTAACCTCCCGACACAAGCCAGTTTGAATTATAGGTATGCTACCCTGATGATAGGCTTCCCTCGATTACGTAAATATCGATTCTAATTAAACTCGGTGTGATGTAAGAATTCTAATGATATACCATGTATCCAAATATAATCAGGCATTTATTAGTTATGCTGGAGTTAAGACACGGACTTACATAGACGAACCCTATACCCATGAACCCTCAGAAAATTGTACTCCTTTTTAAACAGTCTTGAAGATAAACTACGGTTTCTATACCCAACAGTAGATACCCCCAACAACATCATAGTAAATTGCTCAAATAAGTAAGTCGAGTGCAATGTTTAGGTGACTAATCCATGTAGTACCTCTAAAGGAGTTCATTCAAGCTTTATAGACAATCTTACAAACATATTATCATACAAAACAATGCTTAAAAGCCCTTTCTTACATTAAAATATTCAATAGTATACTGTAATAATGAATAACTCAAATGTCCCAAAGCTTTTTTTTTTTTTTGTATTTGCAATATTTGTTGTATATGATAAAAAAAAGATGTGTATTGTGTATGTATATGTATGTTATATATTATATGTATTTTGTGTGCATTCATGTATAGTATAGTATGTAGTACACCCCAGCCAGCCACAACTCACTCCTGACACTAAATGCATTCAAATACGTTCACGCCGATCTTGTATAATTTCAGATTTATTGTAATTACTTATTTTGTACAATAAACAATATACCATACTGCTCGTATACTATTAATTACACGTACATACATGTTTGCGCATTTTCTCACTCACTCTCAATAAAAGATTCTGTATTCTACATTTTCTGTTGACGTTTTAAACGAATTTCTAGGTCCGCAATGGTTTGTAGTTTTAGTACTGTATGTGTGGTTGACTAACCGTGGTAGAGCCATCCTTAGGTACGAATGGGCTGACTCGACCGGAGTAATGTGGTATTACTCTGGTTGAGCCGGCCTTACGGAAAACCTGCACATGCTTGCGTTGTATTTACAGAGTGCATGAAGGCCTCACCATTCAGGATAGGTGATCATTTACCATCAGGTCACCAATCTGTTTGTTTGCCTTCCTATGAAATACAAAGAAAAGATTATATAATTGATCTCCAAGTCTCCCTCATACGTTGGCTGACGATAAAATACGTCACCAATGAATGAAACAAAAGTGTTCCGGTGCGCTGCAAATGTCAAGCAAGATGGATGTCATAAATGTCCAAGTAATAATAAAGCAAGCTTCACAATGTATCTAATTGCTTTTGTTAGACAAGCGGTTACCAGACGCGGGAGGCAGCAAGAATAGCATACGAGTATTGTTGGATAGAAGCGACGACGGCATAGTTGGCCTCGACTGACAAACTCTTAAGATGATAACTAAATTTTTATATTAATATGGATGGTATTTGATTGAAAAAAAAAAAAAAACGATTCACGATAAATCATAAAATCTGTAATTTAAAGACTCATTTGTAACATAACGTAATTAAAATAATTATTCCCAAAATCCTAATCATTAAGGAGATATAACTTCCACCATCAGCTCAGCAGCATGAGCCCGGATATCTTAATAGCTTTGGAAAGTATATGAAAATAACATTGTAAATTGTGCTTTTAAAACTTGAGGGTTTTCCTCGAGTTTCCTGGGATCCCATCATCAAATAATTATCTAGTGATTAGGAACAGGTAGAAAAAAAATGTCGTTTTAATCATATTTTCATAACCCAACTTCTCTAAGTAGGTACGTCTATTTCTTTTTCACACATTACTAAACTAAACTGAGGGTTTATGTTACGAGTATAGTATTCACGTGGACATTATGATAGGTGGGGTTAGGAATCACAGCCACTTAATTGCAATTCCAACATATGTATATTTTAAGACATTAAGAGAAGAACAAGTCCTGTGTCGGGGAACTTGTCAAACATAAAAATAACGGACACAAAGAACACCTAGAGTCGGGATAACTATTTGTTGGTCACAAAAATGTTGCCTCCGTGTGGGAATCGAACCCACGGCTTTCGACTCAGCATTATGGACCACCAACTACTAGATCAACGAGCGACTCGAGTAATATATAATACTCTGGAGTTAATAGCGCTTTCTGTTCCTTAAGTTTATTAACTTTAGAAATCAAATATTTACCTTTATTTGTTTAAGTATCAATATTATTTGATTAACGATATAATTTATTAAAATAATCATAGAAATATGTAAATCCCCGCCGATTTGTTCTTTGTCTTGATGAATAGCTGTTTCGTTAAAGACAAGACAAATTTATTTCAGTTATTGTGATAAAACTTTTACGACACAATTATACACGACAAAATATTAAAGTCACAATTTATTTTAATAATATTGTGTTAGTAATAGTCACAAGATCTGATGATACTGTTATTACAAAAAACTATAATTACTAAATTAATAATGGCATTTAAAATAAAATTGTAGGTTTATAGTCAATATAAACGAGTAATAATAGAAAATATGCAGTTTAATAAATCTTTGTTACAATAATAATAATAAATAGAGTGTGTCAAAAATACTTGTGTCGTTAACATACGACACCGCGGGTTTAGTACGTCAAGTCGGTTGCTAATTGGTCGTAAATTATTTTAATTTGCCTCGCTACCCACCCCGCGTCAATTTAGTGGGTTGAATATGATTATTAGATGGGCTAGCGAAAAAATATATGATATGATTTATTAGGTGGCTTTTAACAGGAATGGTTTGGTATTTCGTTGTTTTTTGTTATGTATTTTGACAATAATGTCTTAAATGTTTCGGTATTCTTGTATAATTATTGTATAGTTTATTGCTGCGCTGTTTACCCCTTTGGGTTTCAGCTAGGAACATAGTCAGGCACCTATCCCCTATATATTGTCAAATTTCATTATTTTATAAGACATAAATTACCAATCTTTTACAAAATTGTCTAGCAAATTATGTTTGTGTTTAAATACAGAAATAAAAAGTAAAAAATAAAAACATCTAGCCTAGGGAATACTTACCACTATACTTACCTACTTACTACTACTACTTCGAGGACAGTACACAAGAATGTAAATTTTTACTTCCTTTCAACCGATTTGCCCCTGTTCAATGTACGCTATTATGGTAATCTTGCGAGGTGAATAAAAATTATAAAGTCTCTTGTTTTGATTTTTGTTTTTTCTTTTTTTTTTTTAATAAAAATACAACTCCCACATTAGGATTAATTCCTGTGTCGCGGGGAACTTTACAAACATTCAAACAACGGACACAAAGAACACTCAAACTCAGAACAACAATTTGAGAATTACACAGTATTTTTCCGTGCGGGGATCGCACCCACAACACTCGGCGCGGCAGCGTAGTGGCGAGGTGACCACTTAAACCGCTACGCCATCCGTGCAGTCAATTGATTGATATATTATTCCAATTGTCAACGATTCTAATTGATAGATGAACTTTTCTTTCAAGCTAGATAAAAAATCATCTCTATGGACGACGGTAGTCGCTTAACACCAGGTTAGACGTCTGCACGTTTACCCCCAATCTCATAAATAAAGAGTAACAAAGACGAAAAGTCACTAAGACATCATAACCAACGGATGCCCTGGAATTTCTCGCTCAAATAATACCAGTGTTATTTCAATTAATAACTCTAAACCAACAATGAGCAGAACTTTGACAGCGGCATCCGTTTTATGTCTGACTTACGGTCTCCAAGTCAATTGTCTGAGCTAAATCTGTTGCAAATAAAACTAAACAATTAACCTTGTATCATATCTTAAGCGATGCGATAAATTATATTATCATAGTGTTATACTCATACAATTAACATACTCAAATTACTACAATAATTAGAACAAATGTACAAAAATTAAATCCGATCCAATTATTTTCTGTTTCTATTGCAGACAAAAATATATTGTATTATATTCGTGACAGCGGCGATAGAAAGGTATATATTTCATTTATTTCTTTATCGTTAATGTTTAATAGCGCAATCTATTGGTACAGGGGAGTGAGCGTGAGGTCACGAAGCGGATACAAACTACGAAAAAAGTTTGGTTACCCTTTAGATGTGTATAAAGAAACTATAGCGATTTTAGCATCGTAGCCGTGCATCATTGTAAGATAAAACATATAATGACGGTAGAAGGCTTGAAACTTCCATTCGTACAAGGAATATATATTTTTTCTTTCCTTGCTGTTACTTTTTTCTTTTAATACATTTCTTTAATTTAAAAAAAAAAACCTACTTGGTGGCAATAGTCTTGCATAATAGAGGTATTACGTTGATGGGACCAAATTCTGTTCTAATCTATTCTATGCAAATTGACTGTTAAATACACCTCTTCCTACACCTTCGATTACAAGCGTGAAGGTATGTATGTATATTGAGGTACCTAGTAGAAACATTTTTTATTTTTGTTCTAAAACTAATATCATTTTGTATTTATTTCGTATTTCAAGCAAGTACTCATAACCGTACGAACAGTAGACACTAATTAATTTATTACACGGTATTTTTCGAATTACATAAATGTTATGTTATTTTTTTTTCTTAAAACTCAAACCAAATTCAAAACACTGTACCGAAGGCTTCATAAATTTATTGGATTCATGTCCTTTTGTTGTTAGAATTTTCCAAACTGGATAACTTGTTCGGGAATTAACACTTACATATATGAAATCTCCTAAAATTAATATATAAGTACAGATAAAATGTACATTTTTTTTTTAATTAGAGCTTACTGTTAGTAAAGCTTTTAGCTTTCTTTTTAAATATCTTAGTGCATCAGTGAGTACCTACTTCTATCGCGCAGCCTTCACTGCACCTCAAGCTTACTTTCGAACCCGAGAAGAGCTTAGTTCAAGGTAGGACATGCGTTTATGAAGTCAAACAACTCACGCATTATTGTTTTTTGGATGACATCGGTTGACAGTTCACAAAGGGTTGTGTTCAATTATTTTGTTCAACGTATAAATAAGCACGAATGATGAATTAGTTACTTCTAATCTAAATAAATGTGTGTCAAGAGAGCTTGTTGTTGGAGAAACGAACAGTTTTAGTGTGTTCCGATCTGATCTGTACCACAATAAGTTAAAAAAAATTGTAAGTAAATTATAAGTAATATTTTGAATAGAGACAAAAGCTGGTCACCTCGGCAATACGCTGCCGCGCCGAGTGTTGTGGCTCCTGTACGGGACAACACTTTGTGTAATCCTCAAATTGTTGTTCTGAGCCTGGGGGTGTTCTTTGTGTCCGTTGTTTCAGTGTTTGTAACCTCTTCACCTCCGCGACACAGGAACTAATCCTAGTGTGGGAGGTGTCTTTTTACATATTGTATGAAATAAAGTTATGTCATGGTTGTCAAATACTTAATTACACTTTTTTTTATGATGACAAAATGAAGAAAACTTATGATCACCATTTAATACAAGTAGTAAGAAAATTTCCTCTTCAGTTAATTATAGAAATAATAGTTTATTACTACTTGATTAACTGGTCCTTAAAGATAAAATTTGTCGTAATTATATATTTTTTTAGTTTTAAAGCATTCTGTCTATTAATTCCATTGTGAAAATTAAGACCCCTAATGGCAATACTATATATTCTTATAAGATTAACAACATTATAATCCTAGATATAATAATATAAACGTGGCAACCCTGACATTGCCATCCGCGTTTATTACGGGCAGCATCATTCCTGGAAACTGTCACTGAACAAAGACAGTCTGTTGGACACGGAACAACTATGGCTTATTGGAATACTGCATAGTTTCACACAAACTCTACTTAAAAACATAATTATGTAGCAGGACTTAAAATGTAACATTGTGTGTACTATCATTCTAACAAAGCTGACTGAATGATGAATTAGATTTCATTATACAATTCTAAATAGTTCTGAAATCTTGTAACATCAAGAAAAGGATTATCCGTGTCCGCAAGAAACTTAACTGGCTTATTTATCAAAAACATGTTTAAGTATCAAAATGAGACAATGCTCAGAGACTCAATGGGTTTTTTGAGAAAATAAGTATGTTCTTCAACTTACATCTACTGTTCATCATCTTATGTATGCTGTAGACTCAGCTTCCATGAATTTCTCATTGTAGGGTGTGTAGAATGAGAATTTCATGAAAGCTGAGTGACATTTCAAAGTGCTGTATTGCCCACATGTGTCATAGTTTTCACTCAGTAACAATATACCGTCCTACATGTCCTGTAGTTTTAACGTGCAGTATTTACTCCAATATTTTGTTAGACCACTGATATATTTTAAGTTAATTGATGTCGCTTTTAATATTTATTATTTGTTACAGCAGTCTTTATTATAAAGACTAATTCAGAGTCGGTGTGAAATCTAATCTTAGGTAGAGTTAGGTGACTGTACGGATGGCGTAGTGGTTCGGTACCTACACGTTACAACACTTTTTGTTCTAAGCGTGGGTGTTCTTTGAGTCCGTTATTTGAATGTTAACTTTCAAGTGGGTGATATATTAAAATTATGCCAGTGAAAAGTAGCACGTTAGTGTTTTTTAAACCACGTAACCGATTATAGACATACATATATCTGATGTGCATATGCTGATTGTATTTTCATGCATTTTTACGAGTAAGGAAAAAACACACTGTATTGGTCACTCCGAAGTTTTGCAAGAAACATACATCTTTATTAAAAAAAAACTGTTGTAGAAAATGAAATGACAAACATTTAAATGCACATACGACGTCCAAATGTCAAGAATAAAAAATGCAAGGACAGCATGAAAGCATCGCGGCTAAATAACGCAGGAAATTGCAAAACAACATTCACAATGACATACAAACACACAAATATTAAAAAGTTACTACAAATCTTAAATGGACGTATTATTTTAATATTAATCAGTGTGAGTTATACGAGCAATTTATTAACTATTTTACATAATATTTTTCAGTGTTAATGGCGGATGTTTTGGCGCAAAATGGCCGCATTTCCTTCGCGGCACTCGCGCGCACAATTGTTACGTCCGGTGAACGCGGCCAGATTCACACTTCGCTTCTTTTAACAGATCGTTCCGTCTTCATTTGTTTTAGAAGCAAGTTATTGATCATTTAGACAGATGTGTGATTGGTTGGTGAGTGTTGTGTCTGTTTATATGAAGGTGAATTGAGGACTTTGAACTTGAAAGTCATACAAGATTGTTACCTTACGTTTTAGCTTTTGCCTGCTACTAGGTACGCATGGAATTTCATATCAAGTATCTATCTATATCTTTCTTTATGCAGAGACGTGATAAAATGAAAGCAGAGGTAGAGCCATGTGTAGGCACGAATGGGCCGGCTCGATCGGTGCGATACCACGGTCTCACAGAAAACCGGTTGTGAAGTAACGCTTGCGTTGCATTTTCCCGAAATGAGTGAGGTTTCCGGAGGCCCAACTCCCCCTCTCCTCTTTCCTCTCCCCTCATCCCCCATCTACTCTTTCCCATCTCCTCATCCCAACTCTCTTTTTTCCCTATGCCCCCTATCCCTAATCACCCTGAAGGCGGGCAGCGCACTTACGATTCTTGAGTTGCAGGTGTCCATGGACGGCGGGACTTACCATCAGGTGACCCGTCTAATCGTCTGTCCCACTATAGTATAAAAAAAGCTTTATTTTAAGTTAGATCTTTATAAATGCATCTTTGAGAAATGAATTCAATTCCACGCAGTAGTTTTTAAGTGCGTGTACAAACAGACAGAAATTCTAAAAATATCGCTTTGGCTTCTGTTGGTTTAAGACTATATAACCCCCATTCAAGTTTTTCTTTAATATCAATAAAGTACAGCCATATATAGATGTGAAGATAGAAATATTAGAACCAGAAAAAATGAGTTCATGCAATCTACCATGAAATATACTGTTCTAATTTTGTTTTTGTTTCTCAATATTTCATCTTTATACACCTGCCATGGCCCTCACTGAACCACCCAAAGGTTGACTGGTAAATAATGCCATGTGGCATTAAGTCCACATTGTGCGTTGTATTATGCAGGAACAGTTAAAAAAAAAATAGAATAATTTATTAGGAGTTGTTTTAGAGGTACAGACATTAATTATTTTAGGCTGTAATCCTAATACGTTGAAACCGTTTTCTTGCAAGTCATTGATAGAGCCTTTTAACCAACAGTGGACTTCAATGATTGAAATGATCACGAATACCTTACGAAATGAAGACCTAAAATTGTGAACTCCTCGATAAAACAGCACATTTTCAAGCCTTAAATTAATAATAATAATAATCTGCAGCCCTAACCACCGGTAGCTTGGTCCCTGTACCCGATAGTGGTGGGGCACTATTTTTTATATTTTTAAAAATATTTTGTTTTTATTTTATATTTAAAAATGTAATTTGTATGTTGAATAATGTGAATAAAGAGAATAATGATAATAATCCTAAATAAAGTTTGCTACCTAGATGGTAAATGCCATTATTTTATCATAAATTTAAAATTGTAACACATACAAACTGATATATTTGTATAAAACTTGTTGCGCATAAAGTTACGCGTCACCGATGCCCAACAAGACAAATGTTTGTTCAACCCAACCCCTATTATTAGAGGGTGCATTGTTGGTAGGGTTGTACCACATTTTTTTATTTTTATTGTTTTTGAGTGATTTGCACGCTGGATGAATGCTAATGTTAATACATACTTTTTTATCGTTTTGAAACCCCCACGGGTCATCACCTCGCATGAGCTAACAGTGAAGTGGTATGTCGAACTCGAACTGACTAAAACTGCATGGTGTTCAGCCACAATTGGGTGTATTGCAGAGGACCCGGGTATACCTTAAGAAGAAAGCTTCCGAGAACATGCTAATAGATATGTATAGGTACTATGAGCAATGCGTAAATATGAAATTGCGGGATGCTAAGATAAAATATGTATATTAGGTCCCTAAATAAATTAAACATTTTAAATACAGCTAAAACGCTTTACATTTTTTGATGAAACTATAATATTAATAATATAATTTAATTATTTCATCAGTTCATAAATAAAATAACCTCCACACAAAACAAAAAACCTATAAGATACTGATTACATAAAAATATAAAATATTCTCAAAACTATGTTTTTGTTACACATCCAAAAACTGTTTTTTTTTTTATTGAACGGTATCCTTAAAATAACTTATTTAGAAGATAATGTAAATTTAAATAAAATCTTAAAAAATATTTTAATCTTACAATGCATAACAGTGACAACCCTATGGGCTAGTGAATTCCACTTGTTGCTCCCCCAACAATAAGTTTATCACTTTAATGAGCGACCGTTGTCGTTGGTAATGCGCTGATATCACGCCATCAACGTACCTGTAACAAGGACATTCTACGATTAGAACAAATGTTTAATGGAATCGATTGTAAAAGAGTCGAAATCAGAGCGGTTAATACTCAGATCCAAAAACATGTTTAATGGAAGTCTACCACTATTACTATAAATAAATTAGCCACACCTATATCAACGAGTGTTCAGAGGAATGGATGTCATCATCTCCTGGATGATTGGCACTCCACCACTGTGCGCTTCTCCAGAATCTTTTTGCCTCGCACAACCAGCCTATGGAACAAATTGTCGCCTGCCGTATTTCCGGACCGATACGACCTTTAAACCTTCAAGAAAAGAACTTACTCCTACTTAAAAGGCTGGCAACCCACTTGTGACCTCATGTCGCAGGTGTCTATGCGGGCGACGGTAGTTACTTACCATCAGGTGACCCGTCTGCTGGTTTGACCCCTATCGCATAAATAAAAATAGTCTCACTTAAGTAACAGGCGGCAAGACTGTATTGCCTGCACCCGGTGACTGTAATACTGTATATATGTACATATGTATATACTGTCAGATAGATAACAGTCCGATCCCCTAGTCGCCCTTTAGGACACCCACGGGAAGAAATACCTGTTGTACTCCACACGGTATTGATCGAATAGGTTATATTCGATTGTTAAATAATCTAAAACAAAGCGAGTAGCATGCATACTTAGATACTAAAACCGATATACTTTGAGAAGTCACAAATGTTCGTAACCTTCTCTCATCTTAGCAGTTTCAAAATCTCGTAGTCAATCGAACCAGCTGAGCGATCGATATTATTAAGCTTAGACAAACACATCTCATCTTACCATCACGTGACCCGTCGTTTGTCTGCCCACTTTATCATAAAAAAGAAAAAATATGTATATCTTGTGTTCAAGTTTTGGTTTATCAACAAAATCATACGCTTGTGGAATTATTTGCATATTGTTAAGCTGATTTACGATCAATGACATAGGTTATTTATTTGCCCTCAGTAAGCGTGCCTTCTGTAGATAACTATATACTCTGTGCCTTTATACTTTCACTGCTCCAGAATAGGTTTAAATCAATGAGTCTCCCATACAAGCCCTATTCTAGGACATGTAAAGTATTGCGAACACATTTAAGATCACGAGTTGCTTTACGAGTGGCTTCAGCACAACAAGTTCGACAAGCGATTGAGATGCTGCGCCTACGCATTTTATTGTATGCCGGGGTGAACATCTGAGTATGGAATGGTGGGGTTGGGCATGATGTGTACATTACGAAACTATAAGTTACATTATCATCAGTTCGAAAATCGGTTAAAATGTCTCAAGGTTGTGCAATAGTTCGGGGAGTTTTAATAGGACTGCGACCGAAGGGTGACGATACCCGTCTTGCCTGAGACGGGTATTGGCCCAGTCGAGGGTGGCGCAGAATGCAATTGCGATTCTCGCTCCCCCAAACATTGGCAAGCAGAGGACCACCGGGGTGGCTTTTAATCTGTAAGAGTCCAACAGACCCCTTCGTCTTCATCTAAAGTTTTTTTTATTCATTTATTGTAACAAAATAACCGCATATTTCAAAGTTCGCTGCACCTCTTCGCTAATTAAAGTCATTCAAATCTCAAAAAAACCTGCAAAAAAACCTTAAAGTACGAATTATGTTGAAGTCGTCGCTGGGGCGGTCTCTAAGATTTAATAGCTGTAACACTCGGCAATTGTCGTGTCAACTTCGGCGGAGTTCGGCTTTATCACGCTTTATGTATGTCGTGCGCAAACGCCGTGTCTATTTACACAGGGATAATATAATTATCCGTGTTAGTAAATGTTTATTGGCTTGCCGTGTCGTGAACGGCTTTTTACTTATCGATTAGTTGAAATGTCATAATTATATACGACCCTTATTTATGTGTTGTTTAAGTAATGATAGTTTGAAACTACTTTAAAAGGTATGCAGTAAAGCAATATATTCAAAATATATAATTATACACTTTTTTACAAAACCAACACACTTACTTAACACGTAAACCTATCCCATTCTCATTTGCAATAATAGCCCCTTTGCTTTCTTATTTTTGAAACGGACTGACGGACGGACTCAAAGACACGACCCAGGTTTGTCACCTGTGGGAACCGAACTTACGACCTCTGGCTCAGCAATCAGTGTCAGTAACCACTAGACCAACATTCTAGTCACTCTTATAGACAGTAACAGGTCGATAAACTAAAATTACCACAAAACCTTTAGTACGGCGATGCTTACTAATCGTAGCTGAAAGTTTATGTCTGTTTGTTTGTGTATATGTATGTTTAAGAATAGTGTCCACTTTTAATGTTGTTTGTATGTAAGAAAAAATTAAGGGAATGAATTGTCAAATCTACAAGTTATTTGTTGTGATGCTAATACATAACTGCATATATGTATATCTACATATACATACATACATACTCAAGCCTATATCTCTAAAAGGGTATGCAGAGACACATGAAACACCCACTTTTTGCCAATCACAAGATGGTTAATCCAATTTAGTCCAACTATCGTCCTATTGGGCTAAGCCTGTTGCGGTATAAAAACTGTATTACTATCCAGATAGATAGTCCAATCTTTTAGTCACCTATTACGCCACCTACGGGAAGAGGGGGGGGGGGGGGATTCTAATATGCTATACTATAATATCAATAATTTGTGGAACGAGGAGACGCCCAATCCGATTTCAAGCAGTTACGTTTCAAATTGTCGCCTGCCGTATTTCCGAACCGATACGACCTTCAAACCCTCAAGAAAAGAGCGTTCTCCTACCTAAAAGGCCGGCAACGCACTTGTGACTCTTGACTAACTTACCATCAGGTGACTCGTCTGCTCGTTTGCCCCTATTGCATAAAAAAATTATAATAAGAGGATACCTATAATCCCGCAATAACTGCCGCCTCGTAATTGATATGCAACTTCACTTTACTGTTTAATAAAAAATATTTAATAAAATACAATATAATATAACAAAACACAATACAATACAACTTATTATTCAATTTAAATTTTGAGGTATAAGATTTGTTGTTTATATTTATAAGATTTTTGTAATTATTTATAAGTTCGTATTTTTCTTATTAGTCTTATTATTAATAGTTATAATTACCAAGTTGTAAGTGTTTCATTAACCACCGCCACCGCCAGGCTTGAACGTATGTATGTTCGTCTGATAAGTTCGCTTGATAAGTTTCCTACAAACTTATTTTTCATTTTGAAAAAGATAACTCCCGTACTAGGATTAATTCCTGTGTCACGGGGGACTTATTAAACATTTAAGTAACGGACACAAAGAACACCCCCAGACTCAGAACAACAATTTGAGGATTACACAAAGTGTTGTCCCGTGCGGGGATCGAACCCACAACACTCGGCGCCGCAGCGTAGTGGCGAGGTGACTTAAACCGCTACGCCATCCGTACAGTCATTGTCGATCAACTTCTTATTAAAATCACATAGTTAGTAATTGGTCCATATTAATTAATTAGTTGAACCTCGTCACATTCGTGTTTATAGTTAAAAAAATATTAAATATATATGTTACCGTAAAATGGTGAACTCTGTCACTTTATAATCTAACATTTTACAATCTAACCTAACCATGGCATGAGGCATGATGCAGAGGTATACAAAACCACAGTTTGTACATTAAAATTTGGTCCCACTGACGTTATAAGAAGAGCCATCAATTAAGTACTTTAGAAATTAAATAATTGGAACTTTAATGAAAGGGAAATGTGAGAACAAAGAAAGAAAGATCTGTAACTAGAACTGGCTTTAAGCGGGTATGCCATTTCTTCGGTCTACCCGTTAATTACACGGGTATGACTTGTTTAAATAAAACACCTATTCTGTTTAATAATATGTCTGTACGTACCTAGGTGTAATTTTATAGGATAAACGCAAATAGACAGATCACCTTGCATGCAGTTTAATGGATTGACCTTTCCAAGCCAATTACATTCAGTCTTCGTCAAGCCAGTGAATGGGCTCGCTTTGTATTTTAGTTTCAAATTCAATGTTGTCTTTTTGCTAAAAACCGCCTTCCGGTGGACAATTGCCAAGAATCGACTTAAGGACATTATCTCTCTCTTTCTATCCTAATAATTATTTATAGTTTTGTCTCTTTCAATCAAACAGAATTCTCTGAATGAAAGGTCCTTTATATCGTTTTGTAATGCCGTTGTATCTTGAGCCAAGGAGTGAGTGAATATAATTTTGTCAGTTCTGAAGTATGCGGTAATGAGGACTCTTCACATTAGAGGAAGTCACTTACATCTCTAGGCAACATTTGGCCTACTTCCTGAGCTATCAATCAGAAGTGGGCCATTTTAAATAATATATCCGACCAGCTGTGTCAAGTTTAGGTTTCGGCAACATTTTTGACATAATATTTACATAAATGTTTACATTTTCAAACACTGAAGTAAACGCACTAATTTTATAAACACCTCTGCTTACCCCAATCCGTTAGTACAGATAAGACTGGAGTAATACCACGGTCTCACAGAAAACTGGTAAACAAAGAACGCTTGCATTACATATCTCCGGGTGAGTGACTTAGTACCTTAGACCCAAATCGCCCTCTCTTCTTCCCCCCTCTCATCGACCCCAAAGGAGGGCAGCACACTGACGACTCTTGAGTTGTAAGGGTACATGAGCGGCGGTTGTCACTTACCAGCAGATAATATAATAATAATATTATTAAACTCAATACATTATATTAAAAGTAAATAAGATTTGATTGAAAAAAAATATTTGTTTTTGTTTTAGATTTAGACTGTTATAGTTTAGTAAGTAAGAGTACTTACTAAACAAAAACAGCCTAAGTCTTCATTTAATAACACTTCTCGTGCTTTTTGTGTTAATGTACGCTATGATTAAAATAACTTTTGATATAAATACAGAATACAATTGTTTGATCTTATCGCATAACTGGTGAACAAAAAAGACATCGGAAATACCCCCTGTTAATCATCGCATTTCATCTCGTGATAAAGACATCAAGACGTTTAGAGCAGACAATATTATTTTGAAAATATAACAATTTACTTTTAGGAAACCAAAAATAGATAAGAAATAAAGTAGTCAGGTTCTGTTCAGTTTAAAAATGGGAGTTTATTATATAATCTGTTCAGTTTAATTATGGGAGAAAGAGAGTATGAAAAAAAAAAAAAAGGATATTGTTTAGGTATACAGATGGATAAGCAATAGCTCAAGCAAGTCGCCCGTCTTATATCACGAAGTAGTTTAAGCCACTTCGTGTACATTCTTTTCTTAAAAATCGTAATATACAATACAATACAATACTCTTTATTGTACAGCATTAAGGATAGTTTACAGTATTTCAAAACAAACTTAACATGGTACAAACGGCGGTCTTATCGCTAGTTGCGATCTCTTACAGACAACCTTTTGATGGATAGATGCAATAGATTCGTAGGTTGGGCAGTTAATAGGTCTACTTAGAAGTTTAGCTAAGAAACGATATAATTAAAAAATAAAATGCACAGCACTTTCTATACGATTTATAAGTCTACAGGCACTGGCCGGAGCGACTCGCTTGCAGTATTTCTGGCCAGCGTCAATGAAAGTGCGTTTCATTCAATAATACAAAGTATAATCATATTGACGCATTCACCAAGCACTTGTTTTATCTTATGATAATTTCTTCATCGCAAATATGTATTAGAATTATTCTTATCTCTTTCTATACACTCTTGCGTATGGGGTCACTCACGCAGAAGGATCTCACGTCCACTTTTTACCAATTATATTTTAGCCCCACTCACGGCACTGTTTGACTGTAGGTTTGTAGTCCAACTATTTAGTCGTCTTTTACGACGCATATGGGAAAAGTTGGGGTAGCAATAAGTAGCCGCATGATACTCCATCAGAAAGTACACGGCACAAAATCTATAATTTAGCCATTATTGATATGATCTATTCTATAATATTTTGAAAGTAGTTTGTTGAGTACTTGTAATATTTTATGGGTAGTAAAATGAAAGCACGATGAAATAAAAAAAATATAATTATAAAAAAGTTATAAAACCCGACTGCATTTAATCTTAAACCCTATATCACTCCAATTATAGAGGTGATTTAAATAACACTTTAAATGTCGAAATCAATTAAGTCATTTTGGATCCATGGTGTGACAGAGGAACATCCAACATACGTACGAGTAAACTTAAAAAACTTGGCCCTCTTCGCGCGTTCCGATAAAGACGCACCTAAAATGACATCATTTCAATACATACTACAGTGGTAGAGCCATGCTTAGGCACGAATGGGCCGGCTCGACCCGTGCGACCTCACAGAAAACCGATTGTGGAGTAACGGTTGCGTTGTATTTACGAAATTAGTGAGGTTTCCCTAGGCCCAACTCCCCCTTTCCCCTCATGCCTTCTCCTCTTTCCCATCTCCTCACCCCCCCGCTTATTTCCCTTACCCATCACATCACCCTCAAAGGTAGGCTTAGGACTCATATGTTGCAGGTGTCCAGGTACAGCGTTGTTCGTCTGTCAACCTATATAGCATAAAAATCAACAAGAGCATATCAAACATAAACATACAAATCCAGTAGGTTCATTAACTTAGTCTCCTCGATTTTCATAAAAATCTGTGACGAGTATTCCTCTTCCTTTAGAAGGAGATTCATTGACATCAATGACTTAATGAATTATGGTTAAACATTGACCTTTCAGCGACAGATTGTTAAATAGTTGATAGCTAGTACTTAAGTGTTAAGCGTAGCTTAAAAAGAAATTAAGTCATACTTGCGCTTTGATGATATACATATAAATAATTTTATTGACTGCTGATTACCTGTAACAAAAAAATAATAATAATATTTATGTTCAATAATTTGATTGTAACATACATTTATACGTTCACGCCTATATACACAAAGGGTTTGCAGAGGTGTATTAAACATGCATATTTTGGTAATTAGAATTGGTCCCACTAAAGTGTGTATTACCGTGGGGAACCATGTTTAGCCGCAAATGGGCCGCCTCGATCGGTGCCATAAGACAGCCACATTGAAAAAGTTTCTGGAGGCCCTACTAGCCCCTCTCCTGTTTCCCCTCCCCTCACACTCCCTCTTCTTTTTGTCATCTTCTCAGCCCACATCTCCTCTTTCCCCTCCCCGCAACTCCCAACCTTCATCACCCTCAAAGGCGGGCAGCGCACTTACGAGTCGTGAGTTGCAAGGCGAAGGTGTCCATGGGCGTCGGTTGTCACTTACCATCGGATGACCGGTCTATTCGTCTGTCCCCCTATACTATAAAAAATAAAGAAAATTCAGTACCTATGTATTTATTTCATTTGTTATTAATAATATCTATATAACATATAAATTATCTCTTTATATGAATAACTTGTTTTTCTTCCTAGCCTTGGCTTCTAGTCCAACAAGCTATTGCCTGAATATCAGTTTTTCAACGAAGCCGACATTTGACCTCAGCAACTCTGAGGGCTAACTGAATTTGATAGTTGGACTAGTTATCAGGATATTTGAGGAATAGACAAAAAAATATTCTTTTACTTTAACAAAGCATTGTTAAAGTAAAAGAATATGTTTTGTTTCGATTCGACGGATCGGTTCGTCTTGTAGTTAGCGACTCTGACTGACAATGTGTGTGATCCACTAATTGTTGTCAGGAGTCTGGGTGTTCTTCGTCTCTGTTGCTTGTATGTTTGTAAAGTCCCCCTGCGACACAGGGTACAGTCTCAGTGCGGTATTTGTGTTTTTAATGAAAACAAAAATAAACAAATTTTTATACTGTGGAATTTTCCAACACAAACATCACAAAGAAATTTTTTATCTTTACTTTTTGTTGCATTGCGTGTTCCTATCAAATACATTTTAAGTCGTAATCAATCAGGCTTTGTCTGACTATTCAATGGAATTTTAAATTGGATTCCTGTTAACAATGTGAGGATTAGTACGTGTGTACTTTTGTCCAACAGTGTACAACTAACACTCATACTAACCGTACATATTAGTACAACGATTAGAACGAGATCCATTGCAGGCGTTGTTTGAATATAATTTTCGTTTGTCGAACAAATCAAGCTATGGAATTTGTGTTTGTGTGATAATCGTTTTGTACAGGATTTTGTAATACTAGAAACAGTATTTTACAGTGTCGATCGCTAGCTTCAATGGTGTTTAGGATTATATGTTATTTATGGGGATTTCGTAAATGAGTCGGTAACGTTTTGTAGTTTAAAATTTCTTTTGGAATAGATAAACTTGGAACTACTCTGTTGACAGATTGATAAAATAAATTGAATTTGAAATGTAAGGAGTAAGCTTTGTTTCGAATGAGGGTTTTAGTGTAAGACACCTATGTTTAGATTTGCGTAAGAGCGAATACCCCTTACATATACCCCTTATGTATTATATATTCGCGTTAGTGAATATTCATACATTGTTTTTATAGTAGAAATATTAAACTTCTTCCACCACAAGTAAGTCTATTGCAGGGGATTCAGGTATACCCTAGGATGGAAGTCAATAAACTGAAAACTAACTAACTGACTGAAACATACACATACATACTGTTACGGAAGTGGATACAGGGATTGGAAGGAAACTAATGTCACTGCCGAGAGTAACGATTTATTTGCGTTTCACAATATTCCGAACGCGTAACACTCACAGCACAGAACGAGTTGTACTGCACGAACCGCGTAGCACTGTTCCACACTGTTCCCGCGGACTACAACACTTAACTCAGTCCAACGGTAGCACTGCACTACTCACTATTCACTGTCACTGCTCACTTCACTTCACTGTACTACTTTTTCACTTCTTCTTCTTATTCTTCACTTGAGAGCACTTTCCACTGAACTGCCCTGTAGGCGCGTCTGGAGCTCTTTATATACCCCTAATTTCGATCGTAATTTGTTGAATTTCGACTGTCATTTCGTTATTCTTTTCGATTGTCTTCTACAACCTAATCTAGTACTTTCCATTATATTCGAATTTTGTAAAGAATCATCTCCATTTACTAGAATTTTCTATAAAACACCGAAATCACAAACAAAAACCCTCAGCTACCGTGACTTGTCAATCTTCCTTCGAAAAACTTCTATGCATTGTTTGTCTGTGCGGTGACGTAGGCATGGCGTCACAATACAGAAAGCTTTCAGGGTCATACGGAATTTGTCTCATTTAGCAAAATTTTGACTAGTTACAAGCCATCGGTTGAAACTTTTATACTTTCAACCAATGTCTTACCAGTATGTTGGACCTCTAGATTTTTCGCCCTATTTTTTGTTAATTTAGATTGAAGATACACCCGTGTCTTTATTGTGATCTACCGATGACTTATCACCTCAACGGGGCAAAAGGGATTAAAACCGACTAAAATCTAAGTGTTCCAGCAGCGGGTCTACAGACAGGGGCCCCAGGTTTTTTATAATATATCAGCTGATGGTAGGTGAAAACCGAAGTTCATGGACATCTGCAACTCAATAGTTGTAAGTGCCCGCCTTGGTGTTGTTGATGGGTGGGGGATGAGTCGAGGGTAGAAAGGGGCCTCAGTTTTCTTTGAGGCAGTGGTATTGCACAGCTCGAGCTAGCCCAGTAGTGCCTAAGCAACCGTGCATGGCATGGCATATTAAGATAAAACTCCTCAGATGCACCCTAGAAAAGAAATCTCTTGCAGTGCTTTAATATTTTTCTAAAATACATATGTCCGTTTCATTATATATCTCTGTTTTCACAATTTATTTTTTTTGGTCCAAAGCTTTCTACAAAATTTAAGTTTCTTAGTCATTGACATCTATAAAACATCAATATGATCACGATAACCAAAATTGAGCCATAACTAAAAAAAGTGGCCCTGGTAGGCGTTCCTGTAAAAGCTTTTGCCAAAGAAACTCGCCGTAAAATATTACGATGCACATAAATACTATACAATAAGGTACGGCACTTGCTTCGATTATCTCTCTTATTTGTTTGTGTTTTATAGCGGTACTCTTACTCCATTTTATAGCTTTTCGATATTATTTTCGCGTATTTTTTTTTCCGAGCTACCGCATCGAGCCATCTATGGACAGCAGAACATGGATGTGCCATGAAAGTACTTCTATTAAATATACAAAATGGCGTACTATTGTCCATAATAGGAGGTTTAAAAGCCTCTATTGTCGTTAAACGAATATTTATTATGTTATAGCCGAATTGGTTGTGTAAACGGTGTTGTAAAATTGTTAGTACGGGGAAATTGTCATGTTTGTACGTGTTTGTCCCTATCACTATTCAACATAACTATAGATAATATCCGTCTATAGATTATAGATTTAAACAAAATTGTTGAAAAAAAAAAGTTTTATAAAGGTTGATTCTCCATGTCGTCCATGGACACCTGCAACTCAAGAGTCGTAAGCGCGCTTTGAGGGTGATGAGGAATTGAGGATGCAGAGAGGAATAAAGAGAAGGGGAATGAGGAGATAGGAAAGAGGAGAAGGAGTATGAGGGGAGGGGAAAAAGGAGAGCGGGAGTTGGGCCTCCGGAAACCTAATATTTCCGGAGAAATGCAACGCAAGCGTGCTTCACAACCGGTTTTCTTTGAGGCCGTGGTATCGCACAGGTAGAGCCAGCTCATTCGTGACTAGCATGATGCTACCACTGAGACTGCTACTCTACTACTTCCTAGTCACTGCACTTGTTCGGGAAATTAATAGTAATTTCTTTATCTATCATAAAAATATTAACTGTCGTATCAACATTATGCCAACAAGACACGTACTGTCCTCTCTACAATACCACTTGCGCCATCGGGCATTTGTAAAAAAATGTAAAATCACCCCTCGACCATAGAGGGCCATAAACTAGACGAGCGCCGGCGCGCCAATTAAATATGAATGCGGACTGGCCCACTCTCATTACCGCACGTAAAAATTTTTTAGCAACTACCCTCTTTTTGAATTGTGTTATTTGATATAGGATAGGTCAGTTATATGAGTGATTGAAATTGGTTCTGAATTATGATGTAATATGAGCTGCTTTGGATTAGAAATTTAATTATTTTGGAGGGGAAAGTTGTAAAAGAATTGTTATATGAAATTGTCATGTGATGGATACGGTCAAACTCGGCAATCGAATTCACCTCGTGAACTTGTGATGACATGTTAAACCTGAAGATTTATTGGATTTTTTGGGATGACACACCTGGTTTTTTTTTTGTTTTGTATTTGCCTAACATGTTATTGACCAATAAAGACTATTTATGGATCTGTAGATGGGTTTGTTTATATATGTCCGTAGCTGTCTATGTATTGTATGTATATAGCTGAATTATCAACTCGGCTGTGGAATAAATACTATCAGAGCTTTTATTTGGAATCTAATAGTAGGAGTAGTCATGATCTTAAAAGAGGTTTTTTGAAAATATCGTATTCACCACCGTCTAGAGGAGACAAGTTGAACTAGCTAAATGACGTAGTACTATCCTGAATCACGATAGGAAAGTTCTCGCGCCGATTAGTATATAAATGACTTTCCATCATCAATCGTGAAGTCCCAGGTCCGTCAGGCATGATCATCTCGCTCCCTCTGTATCATACACATACACGCTCCTCCACATAATAATATTATAAATACTAAAGTACGTCTGTCTTATCTTTTCAGAACTAAACATCTCAACAAACTTTAATCAAATTTTCTAATGGGGATACTTTGAATCCTTTAGAAGAACATATGCTTCTTTTTATGGACTTATCGAGGACGAAGAAATTTTTGAAGATTTTTCAATTGGAGTAGCACCGAGTCTGTTGTTTTATTTATCTCCTTATGTCTTAAATAGTCACAAGCAAAAGATACTTCTGGTGTCCCAGGCCAAGGCGAATCACTAGTCATTATATACACCATATGCCTGTTCAACACCTTAATGAAATAAAAAACCCAATTAACATCAAGTCGAAAGAAATCCCATAATAACAAGGGTCTCCTTAATTATCTCATGTATGACACCTTTACAATAGTTTTTTTTTTTAACTCAAAACATTGCAATCCCGCCTAAGAGTTCTTAAATCCTATGTACCTTTTACAATTTCAAATAAACCATTTGTAATAAAGAATTTTCAACCTTATTTTTAGACGATTAAAAGCGTTAGTTCTTTTGAGCAGACGCAAAGTTATCTTTGTCGAGATATAGGTACAGGGGGTGTGATAATTGCGAAGTGAGACAAAGTCGCTTCAAAGGCATTGTGGAGATTGTATAGACTTTCCGTTCTCTTAAACATTGGAGTAGATGTCAACCACACTTTGTCGTTTCGTAATTACGATGTGCTTCTCAATGGGACACCCTGTTTACAATACAATATGTCTTAAAAAAGAACGACAAATTAGTGAGACGTTATTTTAATGAGAGTTGTTTAAAAAGTGTACATACATACATATGTATTTACTATGGTTTGAATAAAATGTGTCTGTGGTTTTATTATATAAGTAGGTATTTCTATAATTATATTTAAAAATAGAATTTAACCGTAAACTTGAGAACGTATATTAATAGGGACGTAACTCTATTATTATTATATTGGTAGTAAAAAGGTTTTTACACACTAGTTACACCCGCCTCGTGTACATTCTTATATATTTTTTTATAATAGCCTAAGTTACTCCTTATAACATTTTCTCTATAAAATCAATTAAGTATCAATAATTCTTTATCCACTTTTCTTCCTACTTTAGCCTAGAATCTGTCTCCTCATCTCCTTCTGACTTAAAGAAAATTGTTTCATAGATCGTATTGCGATAATCTAGCGTAACTCGGTATCTGTCAAGACCTTAACAAAACCAAAGTCAGTCCTTGTATAAAACTGAATGATTAATGGATTCTCACATTAGGTCGCGGTACACCCTCCGATAGGAGTATGGGGTAATGTGGAGGTATGTGTGGGGCCATTAAACAAATGACGACGTTTAATCGTATCAGAATCTATTAATAATGAAAATCGATTCGAAATCTAATTCGATACGAATGTCCATTAGCAACAGTCTGCGAAAATGTAAGACATAAAGAAACATAAAAAACATTCATTCATTCATACATTCACGTCCTCATTACTGTAAGGTGTGTAGTTAACGCCCATATTTTGCAGATACAACTGAGTGCCATTTAAATCATAAGGGCCAAGCCTATTGCCGTCATTCAAGCAGTTTTTTGCAAAAAAAATTGGAGTAAGTATATTAACGGGAGGTTAAAAAGGTGAAGGTGTCTCGACTTTACGGCACCAGCCAGTTCAAGCTCAAGGGAGTTCAAGTTATAGGTATGTGTATGTGTATTTTGATGAATTTAGCCTACGCAATGTAATAATTTAAAATTAAGTTTCTTGGGTCTCCAGTTGCTTAGAGTGAAGTGTAATTATCATTGCTATGTGAGTTATAAATAATTGAAAGTTATGTTAGAAACTAACTTGATAACACAGTCTTTACATTAAAATAAATGACATTACATTCTAAATATAAAAAAGGCATTTGAGTGAGTAGCTAATAAAAAATGGTAGGGTATTATGTTTCATTTTAGAAAAATACGATTGATTTTTACTTCAACAAGTTTACTTAAAGTTCAGTCGAGCCATGTACTTAATTTATTTTACTTAAAGTTAAATAGTAAAAGTCGCTAAAAAGTATGTTGTGAGTTGGTACTTTACATCAAATTAAAGGGAAATTATTTGGACTAGCACGTAGCACACTTGGAAGACCTCAATCTAGTCCCATCCACGTACGTAAAAATCCAGGGTCGCAAGCTCGAATCGACTGGTGCCGGAAAGTCCGTTCCCAATAAAACTTTATCTTTTTAAAAACAAAATAACTATTCTACTCTTCCCGCTCATTTCATGGCCATATTTCTTTAACACGTCAATCGATTTGAGAGTGTAAACAGGAGTCGAGCTTTGTGCCTACTTCTCAGCATAGATACAGAACCTGCCATTAATTTACCTATATTTTAGGTAAGTTATTAATATTTATAGGTGTGCGTGAATATGATATTAAATGAGACATTATTATTACACACGGATACATACTTTAACCTTTTAGAGAACAAATATACCTAACACTGAAAGTACAGGTTTAAGTCAAGTCAAAGCATTTATTTCAAATAGGCCCAAAAGGCACTTTCGAACGTCTACATTTCGAGAACGTTCGTTTGAAGATTATACTTTCTTTAAGAAAATATTGTTATGTTGTTGGCAGCGATCTTACTCTTGATCCAAATAGATGTGTGGTTTTCAGTGGTCAGTGAACGCTTTCCATAAACTATATGTATTAATTTTTTTTCTCTGTGTGGAAACCCCCACGGGTCATTACCTTACCGGGGCTAAGTTGGTATGTTGGACTCGAACCGACTAAAACCACACAGTGTTCCGTCAACAGGTCTTATGGCCGTGGCATCAGATGACCCTAATATAATGTGTGTAGGGCTTCCGCCCCCCCTCATATTTATTCACGCGCGCGTGGAACACGTCGCCCTCAGGGCAGCGCTCATAGAGGCCCGAGGTCATTTTGCACTCTCCGGCGCCTTGTGCGTCTTCTGCGGGACGGAAGAGTACTAACTCTCTCCCGTTTCCTTTCCGCCGCTTCTTTTGCAAGCATCACTGCCTCGCCGTACGAAGCGGAATCCCATGCACTCTCGCTCTGGACCATAGCAATATTAATGGTCTCCAGCGAGAGGCTACCCACACCAACAGCTGCCACGAGGTCACCACGCTGCTGCACTCATGTATAGCACTCCACTAATGTGTGGATACAGGTACTTACCGAAGCATCCGTGTCCGGTGAGTACCTGCACTAGCCGGTAGAACACCATATCGCCTCTCCAGCCAATACTCCATGATGGGTCTTACCGCCGCAATTGTAGCGTGCCCCGCTATACATATGTATACTGTATATATATTTGTACTTTTTGGGTGAACAAAAAGCGTGAAACGCGCGTCACCGCACGCTTCCCATGAGCTATACTCGTATACATATATACTGTGTATAATCTAATAGATCGACGATACAAGTTACTTAGTTTTCATTTCTATGGGCACTCCCCAAAGACTGCCCGTATTTTTGTTTATATTTGCTACCTATTTACTCTCCGTAACTCCGTCATTTATTAATTATTTTGGATGAGCATGCTTCCCGTAAGGTTAATTTTAATTCAAAGATAAATTCCAGCTGCATGAGGAATATATGCCGTACTTACTTAACTCTGTCATTTACGAACCGATTTTAATTATTCTTTCTTTAATCGAGTAAGTTGTTTTCGAGTTTGAAGAAAACATTGAACCCTAAAAGTATACCCATTCTATATAGGGGTTGAAAAATACATCTCTTTTCATAGACGCATGAAAGTCAGTTGTCTACTTTTTTAAAGTCAATTAGAGAAGAGAATAGCTATGGTTTTATAGCTCCTCCTATAATATCAGGATCATAATTCAAAACATTAAGAAGAAATCTTTAAAATGCTAAGAATATTGTTAAATTTTATATTATATTAAAATGGTTACGAAAATATCCACACATGTGGGTAGGTTACAAATAGGTTTGTCATACAGTGTCATAATGGGATTTATTTATAATCATTTTGTCTGTAAAATATTTGTTTTGTACGTGACTCTCTGTTAATGCCTCATCTCCTATTAATGCGTTATGATATATTGCAACAATATATTGATATATATATCAGTTCTTCGAGGTCATTTTAAGTTTATATAAATCATTAAGTATTTGGTTTTGGTTTTGTAATTTATTATAGTGAAAGAGTTATTCATGTCCTTCTTAATTTCACGAAGATTAATTTTATATAATATACTTTGGTATTTCTATATTATCGAAATGCCGTTCAGCTACTGTCATTAATAAATGTTAGAATTAATAATAATTTGTGAGTGTTAAAAAAATCATTTTATGAATATTTAGTTATTATGAGTAACAAGGATTTCTACTAAATATAAATAATGTTGTCTATGGTATTGATTAAGTGATTCGAATATTCGGATTCGAATTAATGTATTATATGTTTATTTAAGCATTTTGCATCAGTTGTGATAGAAAACGTTGCTGATAAGTCATAGAACCAATTTGGAATCAGTTTAATTTGCATATATTTTGTAGGTATATTAGGCTTTAGTCTCATGTCTCCGTTGGTTGGTCTCTATTTGTGTCTGTCTATTCACAAGAATCATTTCTATTGCGGGAGATAAAAATTGTATTAAAAAAAATATTTACTTATTATATAGAACATGATTCTAAGAATATGTTAATTACTTACTACTTTTGGATGTTAATGTACCTCCTTAAATATGTAGAATGTCTACTTGAATTAATTAGTCAAATTTGTTAATTTTTTTTGTGTAAAATAATGAATTTCATTTATGACTAATATTTTTTAGATTCTAGTTATATTTAGAAAATACTAAATAATATCTATGACTATAATCAAATCCCTATCATCATCATCATCCTCCGAGGCGTCCCTTTTCTATATGCACCATATAATACTGTACATTAACAAGGCCCAGTAATCCTGTAATACGATGACAGTACAATTATAATTGAGGGAGGCTGCGAGCAGCGTTGCATTTTGAATGAGGATTTCAGAGCGATAATTTTAAGTGTCATCTGGCTGTCAGACAATATTCGTTGTGTATCCCTCAGCTGACGGTCGTTCTCCGTATTTTTAGTGATTGTTTTACAATCAGATCTTATTTTGTATATTTTATATAAAAACCAACCTAACCAATTCAACCAAATAGCGATCTCTAGCTTATTTATATAATTTAACAGATGTTACGAGATACCTGCGACATATTTAGTATCGGTGTTTTGCGTATATTGCCGTCGAAAACTTATTGAAATATAACAGAGATTCTGAGGTGAGAAAGGGCTTCAGGTATCGGGTTACAGTAGGTCAAAAGTTAGTTCTAAATGAGAACATTTAATCATAGAGAGCTGATTGCGTCGTCTCATAAATATTCCAGATAATTGTAGGTAAAAAAGTAGTAAATAACCATGCAAATAAATTGTTAGGTTTCGTAATGTAAGTTGGATACTTATTGCAGAATGTACATACAGACAGCAAAAAATATTTTGTGCCCTATCAAACTAAAACTGTATTAATAGTGTTTACTGTGCGTCTGGTTCTGAGTGCAGTGGAATGGCCACTTGAGCTCATCCCTTGAGTTTCGTTAAAGGCCACGGCAATAGACTTGCCCACACAGACAATATTTACAGTTATTTTACAAATAAAATTGACAAAATTCCTGACTGAAATGACCTTTTTTATCGCGTACCGTTACCTGCTTGTATTTTAACATACCTGGCCTCTGGTTAGTGACCGAGTCTGCTGAGCCAGAGCTCGCGGTTCCAGGCCCACACGGGACTAAAAATTGTGATATAAAAAATAGTTGGCAGGAGTCTTGGTGTTCTTTGAGTCCGTTGCTGCTATGTTTGTAAGGTCCCAATCGTTATAGGAATAATGTCTCGTGCCGGAGTTGTCTTTTTAGAAGAAAATAAAAGAAAAGCCAACTGTTGTTATTATACTATATGGTGGAATAATCTTCCTACAATTTTTTTAAATATTTTGTCTAACTAAGAGTTAATTATTAAAATTAGTTGTATAATAATGAATTAAATTTTAATTATCTTGTATAGCAATTTTTATGTAGTCAGCTATACTTGTAACTATAAGCCAATTTAATTGACTTAAAAACATTAGATAATGCCTTCAATGCGCCTACCCAGTCATTTATTCTCGTATTCGTAATTTATCTTGTTCGTTATTTCAAATTTTATTACATTTAAAAATCTTCCTCCTTTTTAAATTCTGTTAATAATAATAGTGAATGCGTCACAAGCGCTAGGTATAAATAATATATAAATATTCGTTATATGATAACATTTACCATTAGCAGAATTATGGTCATGTCTAGACCTAATGAATAGGTGAAATTATTAACAATCCTTTACGTCACTCGTGGTCCGTAACCCTTCGCTCGCTTACGATAGTCACACAGACCCTTTTGTTACAATTGTAATAAATAAGCGCTGTCGTTTAACTCAACGGTTTTAATGTTGGGTCAGCTTGCCTTGACGGATTTGACCACACAGCATATAAGATATAGAGAATATGTTTATATTCAATTTTATGTACCCTAGATATTTGTGGTGACGTAAAGTTTGATTGTAAAATTAAATTTGAACCATTAGAAATTCCTTTAAAAATTGCTATAAGTAAATGTTTTGTCAATAAACTTACAACAAATTGAAACAAGGATAATTTTTAAAGCAGTATAAAACCCGACTGTATTTTTAAATTATTAACTTTTTGCATTATGTCACTAAATTAGATAAAATCTATACTAATATAATATAATGGAAGATTTTGTTTGCTTAAAAGCCCTTATCTCAGATTTTATTAAATTGATTTGTAAAATTCTCATTAGTTACACTGTTTATTGAGGAAGTGTATAGCCTCTACACCGCCACTTATGAAAGCGGAAACCGCAATTAATACTAGTATTAATTATATTTACAAGTGTTATAGTAAAATATCTGGGCATCTTCATAAATATTTTAAAATTAATGTTTTTCATTTTTATGTTTTATTATTAGGAATATCAGCAACGTGGATCACAAATTACTAATATTCTTGATAACATCGCTAACTTAGCTATTGTTAGGAGCAAGTTTTCGAGGGTAGTGCACTGAGTGGGGTTCGTACCCTTAATCACTTGATCGCAAGTCCTACGCCTTAGCTATTACACTACTCGATCTTTGAGAAAGGAAAATACGATAAAAAATAATTAATACTTCTTCTTTCAGAACTCAACCGCATACTATTAAGCCAACACTATAATAACATCACAAATAGCATACGGAATCACATGAACAATAATATTTCGGCCACACAACGTCACGAGTTGCAATCAATTGTCTTCCCGACGACTGCATAAATTTCGCGGTACTAAGCTCGTCCCTAATTAACCCTAAACTGCCGTGGTCGTAAGAGGCCGGGACTAAATAAATCACTGAGACGGAGAATGCCTCGTTGTCTTTAATTGAGCACTGGACTTTATTTACGCACTTTTGTTAAGTAGATACTCGTACTGAGTGCAAGGCTGGTACGTTTATTGATTGTAAAGGTATATTGTATGTGAATATATCTAGTAAAAGTTAAAAAACCACGGAGTAAAACTTATATGTAAATGTTATTTATTATAATATAATGTTAAATGTAATTGTTATTTTAATATGTATTTATTTAGTCTCAAAATATATGCTTAAAGATTCATCATTTTGTCGACTTGTTTAAAACTTAAAAGAATGATAGTTTATTTTTATTGGTTATCTACATAGCTAATGTTGGTCTAGTGGTTAGTGATCTTGACTGCTGAGCCAGAGGTCATGGGTAAGATTCCCACACACGTCGATTTTTTTGTGATTCACAAACAGTTGTCTCCAGTCTATGTAATTACTCTATATTGACCTAATTCTCGCGAGAACTTCATTATCGGGATCTTCTTCAGGATCGTACTACGTGATTAGTGAAGTTAGTACGTAGTTCGACTTGTCTTCGCTAGTTTCTTGTGACTTGTTAAAAATTGTAGAAAATAACACTATGTACTTATATTTTTTACCCCGTAGACCTTTGATGACCGTGTCAATAAGTAGAAAAAAATTTTGCTACTTTTGAGGGTGACCCTACTTGTCAGTACAAAAACAATAGTATGCTTCTAATATTGGTTAATTATAGTCTTATGTCTTAGTCACTTACCATCAGGTGACCCGTCTGTTCGTCTGTCCCTCTATAGTATAAAAAAAAAAACATATTTGTAAACGGAATATAAGAAATAACATTTTTTCTCTTGCTACAAGATATCGGTCCTACGGATAATATTCTATTGTTTTTATTGTGTAGAGATACCTATAAAAAATATAATATTATAATATAATATAATATAACTATATACATTACTTAAGTCAAAGGCCAAATATTCTATGCAAATATTTTTATTTCATACTTTTTTTGACACAACATAGAGTGTACAATACAAGTACTCGCTCATAATACTTGGTTCACGGTTAGCTTCATCTATTTTAGTTTTTTATAAGTCCATTAAATTTTTGTGTTCCAGCTTCTATTGATGCGAGTGTCTATGGGTTTTAAAAGATCACCTGTATGGCTACACCAAATAAACAAGGTTCACGACGATATCACTTTCATGGGGATATTACAACTAGGACAGTTTTTGTATTACAATACAAGACAGTCTTTGAGGGAGAATAAAGTTTGTTACATTCAAGCTATTTAGTGTATGTTTGTAAAATTCATTAAACAGAAATAATTGACTTGTGCTGGAGCACTAACCACACACATTCTGGGAACGACTATCTGTCTTAGTCTTAATAAAATAAAGAAAATACTAAACAATAATGGAACTGAACAAACCACGTTCAAAAATAAATTTCACTAACAAGCGCCTACATGAATGTTGTACGCTAGTAAATTTACCATAATTCTCTGAAAAAAATTATCTCAGACTTCACAAGGAAATTCTGTTTTGAGCCTTTGAATTTGTGGCTTAAAAACGTCCGCAGTACTTTATTGTTATGAGTATAATAAAATTTCGTAAAATTATTTGGCATTTGTTCCGGATCTGATTTACTCGGTGCTCGACACCTCGTTACCCGCTGCAGTTTAGGGTTATTCTCTTGCAGCGTATTTCATTTATATGAATTGTTGTTATTCATTTACTATATATGTTGTAAATTTGTTTCTTAAATCAGTGTTACAGTGATACATATAATTAATCATTAACGTTACAGATGAACGCAGCTCCAGCAGTATTAGTGTTTTACCAGTGAGCAATATCCCTTATTTTAATTATTTGACTCACCTTTTACCCTTCGTTTACAAAATTAAATAAGAAAATGAAGATAATTATATGTAAAAACTTTTTGATGTTTGCATAGCAAATTCTCTTATACAACTATAAGTGAAATTAGCCTACGGGTTACATCTTGGAGTAAAAAAACTATGCAATTTATTATATCAGTATAAGAGTTCGTCGATAAACCAGTGCAGAGATGTAAAACACAACACCTCTAATTATCAATTTTTAGCCAAGGATGTCTATGGGTAGGTAGGCCCATGCATGCAAACTGGTAGTGAAGCAACGTTTTCTTTGCATTTACCCGAAATTAGTGAGATTTCCGTAGGCCAAATTCTCCCTATCGTCTTTCCCCTTCTCGCATTCTCCCATCCGTCATTAATGACCCTCAAAGCGGGCAGCGTACTTAAAACTCTTGAGTTGCAGAGTATATACATGGACAGCGGTTGCCACTTACCATCAGATGACCCGTCTGTTCGTCTGTCACCCTAAATATTAAAAAAAAGAACAAAAAAAAATTACTTAGATTTAGTTATACAGAAAGTACATAAATTCAAATTAACTTCATATACTTGTTTTAGCAACATTATTTTTCTTCTCGAAGATTAACAGAGTTTCTAACAACCGCAATTCAGCTTATGTCAGATTGTTTCATCACTATCTGCTTACAATCAAGCAAGCCATCTTAAACCAATAACACGTGTGGCAGAAAAAATAAAACAAAAAAGTATCATGAGGTAATAATAACAGGAAAGTACTTTGTCAAAGTCAAGCACTAATGGTTTGTTTGCACCGGCAGCTGAAGGGTTAAGTGTCGAAAGTTACCTTAAAACTAATTCTGTTCAAGTTTTTGGCGAGTCACTCACTCGGCACAATTGCTTTTGAGAGGTTTCTTTACTATTTAGAGTTTTTGTCCGTGATTCACGAAGTCTGTATTTTTGGATGTGTCAACAAAAGTAACTTAGTTAGCGTAGAAGTGTCATAAGACTTCAGTGTTTTTTCTACACAGTTACGGAATGTTTAGAACCTTGTGGCGACCTCCACATACAGAAGAGACATATCAGAACCATCTACCGAAGACAAGTCGAACTACGTAGAACTACGCAGATTCTGAATCACGATATCACGACGTTACATACATACATTTATGAAAACACGGTTATGGCCAAAGAAAAAGACAACGGGGACAAGTCTGTTGCCATCATTGGACACAGTATGTTATTATACTTTCTGATAGATAACAGTCCGAGCCCTTAGTCACCTTTTACGATTCCATTGTTTTATTTTGATATACACCTGATGAATAAATGAATTATTGATAGTAACTATCTAAAGATGATAAGTGAGCAAAAAGACACAATTTTTGTAAACCTTTTCATAGCTCTTTGATTTGTATTATATCTTAAACTTTGAAACTTAACCTATTAGTATATTTTTAGAATCATCTCAACAGAAGCAGTTTCTGCTACTCATTCCGTCTAATTAAATAATATACTGCCGTAAACTGATTGAGAATTGTCAAGATTTTGCAGCATCCTATTGCCGTCATCCTGGCACTGTATGACTGTATATGTAGTGTCCCTTAGTCGCCTGTTACGACACCTGTGGGAAGAGATATGGATATATAACATATGACGTTAGAAGGAGATATATATACGAAGTAAGAAGAAACAATTGTTGTGTTTTCGATGTTGTTTGACAGTTCAACATTTTTGTAGTATAATATGTTGTTTTTTAGTGAAATATTAAGGCGTGTGAAATTGCTCTTGGTGTAGTTATTAGCTTCTGTTATTTATTACAGGTTTATATCAATAATTGCTACCAAGTTTCCCTTAGATTCTGTTATTGAACATTGATGACTTTATATGGGTTTATTTTACAATTCCTATTATTATTTACTTTAATCTACATAGATTAAAGATGTTATTTTAGATAGTCATATACATAATGTATGTATGTATGTATATGTATTGTATGCTGTTTCAAGTACAAGATAAATAGTGAATTAATGATTTATATAATGGCCATATACGCCGAAGGGACCAACGGCCGTTGGAGCACACAGGTAATGATAAAGATAAAGATAGGATGCCCACAGCCAGCTGGACTGATGACCTAAAGAAGGCAGCCGGGATGGACTGTGTGTGGCATTAGTGGAGGACTATGTCCAGCACTGGACATATTCATTTAGAGGGATTTTCCTAAATAATTCTGTTTTGTAACCCAAATGCATACTTAAACATGTAAAGCTTATTGAAACTTACAAATTGAAGTAAAAAGCAGTTACGATAAATCGACCACCGTCGATGATATTTTTATGGCAATGTTTGTATTTGATTAAATTAACGTAAATATTCATGAAGTACAACTATTTAGATATGATATAGATAATATTTATGTATTTTACTTAATTAACCACTAGATGCAGGTAACAGTTAATTTGAACTAATGCCATAAAACATTTATTTCCTTTAAATTTTACGAGTTTGTCTTATATTTTGGGAAGTCAATAGTGAATGGTTAATAACGAGTTTATAAGAACCTGTACCGAAGCCATGGGAAATTTTAGATTTCTTTTAAAAAAATCTAATGATGTTTTCATTACACCAGTATTTTAGAAACTGAAGTCGCATCCTATCATCTACATAATAGTAAAATTAAAAAGAGATATGAGAGTGATGATGATGGAAGTGGAAGAGGATAATTTCAGGAGATAATTCTATTTCATAACAGAATTATGAACAATGAAGTACAATGAAATACTAGTAACGTTGGAAAAGAGCAGGAATTGAATTAATTATTGTTATAACTATCAAATGATAGTCATCAAAAGACAAATTTCAATAAAGACATACAGAGATAATATACATAATACTGGTGCCTATATCCCCAAAAGGGTAGGCAGAGGTGTCTCACACGCCCACTTTGTGCTAATCATGATAGACGGCAATCCGATCGTTTAGTCGCATTATGAAATTCACTACGACCCACTGTTGAAACATAATGATAATCGAAGAATATGTTTATGTAAGATTAACAAATAATTTAAGAGTCTTTAATCTATGTCTAATAGTAATGAAAATTAGCCTTAATAATACAGACGAGTGGTTTTAAAGCTAATAGCAAATTAACATTAGTTCTATCGTTACATGTAAATTTAGAAGCGCTAATGTCGAAATAAATTAAGTAAATTCAAGTGTTACTATAAAATTAGATATCAGGTAGCTTTATAGTAATAAAATTACTACGAAAACCACTTAATTTTAGTAGCCGGCCGGCGACAATGTTCGGCTATATGGGTGGTCCATTGTCTATTTCTGTTGCTTCTCCATGCGACCATAAATAACTAGTTTTTGGACAATTAATATCAAGTTCCTTTTATCTATTGGCAGTTTTGTAGTTATAATTAAACTCTTAACTAACTATTTAACTCTTAACTCTAATATCATAAGAGCATTTTACTAAATACTATATTTCGACAATTTACTAAACTGACATATACATACATATATGCCACATGAATTTGTCTACCTTAATTTCAATACCTAATAAAGAAATAGTTAAAAATAAATCTAAACTTGAATACTTTAGTATTGAAGAGACGAGATAGTTGTAAATTCTTTCTCTCAATTTAAATATAAGTATTTCCTTTAAACACCAATCGCTACTGGATCTACAATCATCTTATTACTTAATACATATATATTGGCCAACTGAAAGTAACCATTATAAGAAAAGTAAATTGATCTCTTACAAACCTTATTATAATAATCAATACACGAAAAGAATATTAAAACTTACTTACAGTACTCTAACATTGCAGTGTTGTTGCACACTGTTTATTTATAATATAAAACAGGGAATAAATGTTACTTTTTAAATTCGCTATCACCATCATCATCGCATCGCTATCGCTATCATCGGACCAGGTTTGTTTAATGTGTACATTCGTCATTGTATTAAACGACTGTCGCAATTGCAGAGTACTGCTAAGATCAAATGTTTTTTTTTGTACATTCGATTCATACGGGGTACTAGGGAAACGCACCCGAAAACGTTACTATTTCTGGAATTATTTTATGACGTGTGTAGCTAAGTTTCGATTAAAAGTTATTTATGAGTCTTAGTTAATAATTTTAATGATGTATTGTAGTATTTTTGCAGTTTTATATTGATCGACGCGTGAGCGTCATCCTCGTATTAACTCGTCTTTTGTAAAAACTGGTTCAATAGAAAGTAGAAGCTGTGTGTAAAATGACACAAGAAATGGATTTTATCCTTTCAAACCTTGAAATGGAAAAGTACTCTGTTTTATATATATCAAAATATCTAAAAAGAAAATGCAATAAACAGGAGGAGACACTGGATTAATATTTTCTCAAAGATTTAAAGATATAATTAATTTTGTTCATAAAGATTAAAAACACGAAATCTACGTTAATATTTTCAAATTTTCATCTTTGTTCCCTTGTAATAAGAATTAGTATTTACTGTGAAACGATCGTTAGTGGATCACCAAAACGTATTGGACATCTTCTTGACAGAATAAGGCAAATTGTTATTATAATATTATTGATACGTTTCCGTCGACTAGATATATATTTTAATACAGGAAATGCTTTATAGCTTGACGTCTAGTGTATTAAGAAAATGATACCTTTTGTCATATTACAAATAACTTTAGTTAATAATGTGAAATATTTGTGTCAAAACTAATTTTTAATTTGGTCTCAACTTTTTGGGTGGTGCACACACTGGCTTGTCACAGCGGATGGACAATTCAAATGATATGAATGATACAAGACAGTGCGGAATGATAACATATGTCATGATGAGATCATTTTTGTGGTTATGTTGTCTGTTAGGAACACATCATAGCTGGTATTATAATGTTGCCATAGGTTGAACGTTTATTACCAAAACAAAAGTAATTATTTTAAGCTTGTACCGTCAGGCGTTCAAATCTCATGCTTACCTATGTAATGCATACCTACCTGCTGTTAATTTATAGTCTCTTGTTATTAGTGTATGCATCCAAATCTGGGACACAAATTTACCCCTAAAATATTACATTGTCGATTAACATATATCGGTGAATGAATTGTAGAAACAGATTCTTACAGTAACCAAGTTGCATTCGTAACTGAAGACACTTTTGTAGGTGATAGAAAGAGTTTAAACCCCAATGTACCCATTTCTAACAACAACTAAAATTGAGGAGTAGTAGATTTTAGAAAAAAATAAAATAGCAAATGTGACGCGCGTTGCTAGTGTTCAATACGCTGGCAACAAATTATTCGAAATAGTAGTCAATTCCTACACGACTTATTTTAACGTCGGAATGAACATCTAAAACCAATAAATAAACAGAAAGGTCCAGTTCAACATCTAATACATAATTCTTATGTAACACCAAGATATTTGTCACTGAAACCACAAAATACTAAAATACAAAATAATGTCAACAGCACACTAGATTATTGGCATGCCAAGTGATAAATTCAATTAATATTCGTTATTTCCGTTTAAACTGTTATTACTTACGATATTAGATTTAAAATATATAGGTTTATTCGTATTATATTTATAATGGCTTCATAACAGCTAATGTAAGCGATAATTTTATAGAAAGTTGAACATTTACCCAGATTCAAGTTGATATATAGTCTGCTGTGTAATGTTAAAATTACATAGGTACATACGTGATGTCGGTTCATTCACAAATATTTAGCATTCTGATTGTTATGAGTGCCAATGCTCTTTAATAAGGAGTTGATATAGACTTTAATATATACATACATACATTCACACCTATATCCCGAAGGAATAGGCAGAAGCGTCTCACACGCCCACTTTTTTACAATTTAGAATCACTAACCCAAAAGGGGGCAAGCCTGTTGCCATCATCCGGACACTGCATGGCTGTATATTTGCTGGCTGATAGATAGCAGTCCCTATCTTTTACGACACCCACGGGAAGAGATAGGGTGACACAACTCGTCGAAAGTAGTTACGTGCGAAGAAAGAGTACCGTATACGTAAATGTTTGTCTTCAATTTTAAGATTCATTAGTAATGCTCTAGGTAAAAAGATTTTTGCATCATATATTGGATGCTGTGTACAATAGATCCTAATAAATAAAATCACTGTCTTCTTTGCCTTTCTTCTAGTACTACTATTGAATTCAATGAAATCATCACGATTGTAATAACACTATACAAATTACATAACGTGTTTGTTTCATTCTTTTTTCATTTATATTATTCAATCTTAAAGGGTAGACACCCTTTAAGATTATTCGTTATCTTATTTAGTCCTAGAGTCCTGTCCATGCTTAAGACTGACAGCCGAAGATAAAACAAAACATTGTTGAAGTATTGTGTGCCCAATTAGTAGAGCCACGCGTAGTTTCTAAAAATATATAAAAACACTCTGTTACCATTTGTCACTGCACGCCTTGTATTTATCAAGATACGGTTCCGCGTTAATACAGGGTGTTCTATCCGAACGTGACTTACGTTATGAAATCAGTCCGTTTGTGCTTTTATTACTAACTGCTCAATCTAAGAGTTATGACTGCTAAGGTCCTGGATTCGATTCATAAGTAGTTTTTTCGATTTTGGGCTATCTTCCGATTCTATTCTATACACATTTATGGGGCTTTATCCCCCAAAGGATGTCACTATTATCTACCTATCTAAGGTAGTCTGACTTGCTGGAGCTATTGCTTATACTCGCAAATCCATCTTTTTAATCAATATCCTTTTCATTTTATCCTCCTTTTCATGTCAATATACCCAAAATTTTCCCATCTGACTCTGAAAAGTGCCCCAATGACAGCAAAAGGCTAGCCCCGTATTACGTAAATGGGACTTAATTACTAGCCGACACAGTTGTGAGTGTATGTATGTGAGTATGTTATCTCGCAAAACTGTTAGAACACAATTTATTATATAAGTTTTTGTCTTTATTAATGTCTAGATACTAGAAAGAAACGGCTTACAATAATTTGTTGACCCTGATATTTGAAACAATTTTTGGATTTAAACTTTCGTCCTTCCTTAATACTTTCGTAAGAAAAGTATTTTTTTAATATTATTATTTATTACTAGCCGTTCCAAGCTATTCTATGTTCTCTGCTCCGCTCCTAAAGGTCGCAGCGATGTTGTCATGTTTAATAGCCTATAGTCTCCTCAATAAACTAATTATCTAAAGTTATTTTTTTTTAATCTATGATGTAGTTCCTGAGATTACCGCTTCAAACAAACAAACAAACTCTTGAGCTTTTTTAATATAATTAGGAAATAAAGGACTTTAGGAAGACTTAAGTCCTTTTAGCATAAATAAAGTTAAATTATACTTTTAATGCATACATTTAGTACTTAAGAGAAACTTTTTGTGGATCCGCTTAAAACTTGAATCCCCCCCTCACCATCAAATACAGGAGCCATAGAAATAAACACGGTTAACATTTCTATAAACAAGATTGTAGCGGCTCAAGCGCTGATTGATGGTCATGCGCACGCGCAGCCCGTCGCTATTAGTGACGTTTTATGGGGAAAACGGCTAAAAAAAGCGAAAAAATGTCATCCGTTTTAAGAACATTGTGTTTTTAATTTAGCTGGCGTGCGTCGGAATGATTGATTGGTTTCGTTGAGGAGTGATAATGGGGAGTTAGTATAAGTATTTTATTTGGTAGTTGGGATCTTCATTCTAAACACTGTTAGGTATAGTTCCTTTTACTAAGTATTGTTATAAGTATCTGGGGATTAAAAAGAGTCTCCATGAGTTTGTTCTAGGGCTCAACCAGTTGCAAAAAGGCTGTTATTGATTAAAATCAAATCAAATAACATCAACATAATTTCTTTCTATAAAACCAATCATAGGTATTTTTGAATTATCTAGAGAGAAGTTAGTCAGACTAAGTCGATCGTGAAGCTAGTTGCCTGTTCTAATAAATAGATCCCCTGGAGAAAAGCAGCCAAGAAACTCCAAGGATACTTTTTATTAAATCCTCACATAATTGTAACACATAAAATGTAAGGACATTGTAACACATCATTATCATAAGTACGACTAAATGATAAGTAACAGAAGAACAAAACTTGTTCACGAGCATGACGTACGTGCCAGTTATCACTCTACAAGATAGGAGGATTTCTTACCGTAAAATGATTTTTAAATAACTGACAGTAGTTAAAAAAAAAATGTACTCCTTATTTCAATTGGTTTACATTCTTAAAGATAAGAGGCTATACTACATCTACTAATAAGGGATTCACTTTGGTTTCTCGGTTTTGTCCCTGTTCGTCAAAATAGCTTTGAAAAACTTAAAATATTGTATTTAAATGACCGTCGCTGTGTCATTTAAATAAAGATTTGTGTATTTTGCATTCAAACTATTTATTACTTTACTTCAATAGAACTCGTCGATTAACTGATAAAACAGAGAACTCAAAAATATATATTGCTCTGCGACTAAGAAAAATATTTAGTCATATTTTATATCTTAGGACATCTCTGTCTGTCTGTCTGTCATGTTTCCTTGAATTCTGTGATAAATTTGTTCTTATGTTTTCGATTAGTTCATACAGTGGTGGAGTCATGCTTAGGCACGACTGCTTTTTCCTCTCCCCTGACCCACCACCTCTTTTCCCATATCCGCATCCTCCTCTCTTTCTCCGGGTTAAGACAAACGAAGTTTTGTGTTATATATAATATAATTACATATGTATATGTACATACATACACTCATGCATATATCCGCGAAAGAGTAGGCAGAGGTGACTCAAAAACCCAATTTTTGTGTATTTTGATAGGTATAATTATGTATAAAATGAAACATCTGTACGAAATTTCTTCTTCTGATTCTTAGTTACAGCTTTAGGAAGTGTTAAAGTAATTCAATCTAAAGTTTTTAAGGGGAAAGCAAAAAAAAAAAACGTACAGAGAAAACTGTTAGACATGACTCATTGTATTGATGTTGCCGTACTGCAAACATCCTTGCGGTACCATAACCCGATTTCTACCTACCCCTCGGAGAAAATGGCAACATAAGATTTTTCTTTATGTTTTAGAACTCAAACGAGCCGTCCCAAAATGCAGTTATGCGGGCACTTTGGGAATTAAATGGCTAAATTCGGAATATATTGAAAAGGAAGGAGATAAATGAAAACGAACGAAAGCTTATTGCTTATACGGATGGATTGGGGAGTGCAAGCAATAGCTCAAACACGTCAGGGTTCACTATTTAACTCCAACTGGCTGATGCCGGAAAGTCCAAACTCAAAAGAAAAAAAAATCTTATAATTCTAAAAATGTTTACTGGCATAGACAATAATAGACTTAGAATAATGTAATACCTGAACCACAAGTAACCTAGCTATAAAACCACTAGTGCAATTAGCAAGTGACAATGGTGGACGACGCAAACAGGTATGCGTGGGCACCATGTGCCACGCCGCATTCACGGTGAATATTAATACATTGATCGTGATAATTTATTGCAATTAGTTTTCTTCGAATCATTTGGGAAAATTCTAAATTATTATGGAATTTTGTAGCTATGTCATATGAGATAATCAAAAATGTAAGCATAATTATCAATGATTATCTGATCCAATAGATGTTGTCGTGCTTAAATTACAATTTTCAAGTTGCATTTCATTTAAAAAACTCTTCGTCGTTAAATCTCATGTTAAGAAACATTTGTCATATATTAAAAATCCATTTTGGATTATCATTAAAAATAGTAAACAAGAAGCAACGAAGTCTGTAAAGCAATTCTCAAGTAATTTTCTTAAAAAGGAACAGCTTTACATTTTATTGATATAGTCTTACTTAGTGTGTATCTGTCCAGTCAATTCAACTTTTAAAAAAAGCCATTGGGATTAAACTAGTCTGAAATCTCCAAAATATACACGTGGGTAAAACCAAATACTTATTGAAGATAATTATTTCAGACTCTCTGTACTCTCTGGCTAATATCTTAGAAGTAAATTGATGCTGTGTAAGTTCACAGTTTAGCAGAATAGGGACACCTCAACTCTTCTCGCTGCCGTATAAGGTGACTAAGAGATCGGATTGTTATCTATCAGACGGTATATATACAATCGAATTATAACAATAGATTTGACCCCTATTGCGTGAGTGGGATTAAGTTATTGTAGGCAAAAATGTGTATTAGAGACTGGTTAACCTTTAAGGATATAATGAGAAGATAATTAGTAAAAGTAAGTCTTTAATAAAATATGAAGGTCAATGTCGGCAAAAATGCCACTTAAAGCAGGAATGTTTACGTGTCGCTGGTTCTATGTGACGAACATTAGAAATGAAGCAACAGTATAGCCCACTGGCCCAGATGTCAAGTGTTTGTCGTCTCTTCTTATTATTCTCATACATGTTTGACGTATATTTTTCAACGCTCTTCAATATTTTTGAACGGCTATTTTTATTGCAAGACCGCCTCCTTAGTTATTTCATAGAGTATTTTTTTTATTGATAACAGACGTGTCAGTTTTATGACAGATATCGAGTATTTTCTTATATGTGTTAAGGATCTGAACGGTACTTGAAGGGTATAACTAATCTAACTATCTTTTATATCGGATTGTACTGAATTATTTATTTGCTTCAAAAAACTTTGTTTTATAAACGCGTTATAAACGTTACATATTAGATCTTTTGAATCACGAAAACTTGTTTTTTATCAAAGGATGTGCATTGTGCCAGTATTGTTATTATATTTGATTTTTCCTTTCCTAAAAAAAAAATATTTATTAAAATTAATGTAAAAATCAATGAATGTTAATTTTTATATTAACTATTAATTGTATAATTATTTGATTTTATACAATCTAATGTTTACCATTCATTTATTTACATAGCCAAATGCAACTAGAAAAAGAAAATTGAAGAGTTATTTCAAAGTATCTTCTATGAGATAACTATTAATATTGTGTTTAACACATATGCTTCACGTTCATATTCTCTACAAAAAGAAGATATTTCTTCTATAAGAGGTTCCTATAACATTCGAGTTCGAAAATCTTGTTTCTTTATAGCGTAGGATTTAGTAAGCTATCATCGCGATCTTATGTGATCAAAAAAACCCTTTTTGTACCTACACGCACATGTTCACCATAAACTTAATCTACATTTTCACACGTCAGTCACAGTGTCGTTTTGTGGGCTATTCTACAGCTCTTTATTGTCGCTTGGCCATTGTTTATTTAAACAATAACTGGACATTTTATTGCGTCGACGTTTTTAACGATTATAAACTATGGCAACACCGTGCCGTCATCTAGTTTTTTTTTTCTGAAAGATTTTAGTTTTATTGTTCCAAAAGCAAGTAAAACGTGACCACATGATGCAATAAATTCACTTTTTTAGTGATGTAGATCGTAAATAAAGCTAAAATTATGGCTGTGTTTAGTAATAATAAAGGAAAAAGTTTTCTTTAGAGAATGTGGTATTTGATTTAGTGCTAAGTTTCTATCGTATTTTCGTTAATGCGTGTTATATTATTAGCACTTTTTTTACTGGAAATTAATGGTTCATCGTTTAGTAGATTAAATTATAGGCTTCACACAAAATAGAGGTCAACAGGTCTTTAGCGCATGTGTCGGCATGATGTAGTAATTAAATATTAATATTTCAACTTACTTATTTAGATATATGTAGAGATTTCTATCTAGATAAACTAATTTTAAATTAAAAGTTTAAATCAATTGTTAGTCATAGTATTTGAAAAAATTGATTGCAAGATTTCAAGTGACAGACATATAGCTATTTGTAAGATTATTAGCGACTAGCAAAAGAAAATAACAAAAGCCATTTCTTCTATTTAACCCCGTTGTTTTGACGTAAGCTCTATTCTGGTATTCGAAGAATCACTAACAAATCAGCACCTGTCACTTTTGTTAACGTATCCACGAATAACCGAGCCATTGTTTTAAAACTAGAAAACAATTCAACTTCACTTTTTAAAAATCTTGCGTTATTTCTGAACGTCTTTTTAATGGCATTGTTCATTCATTTTAGAATAACTCGCGTTCTCTTGTCAACATACTGTAAACCTTAAACTGATTCTTATAAGAATCGAATTCGAAAACCGTGTCTTTGTAATACTGACCATTTCTTTTGAAAATCGAATGTGAAACATTGTTGTAGCTTCTACAATAGGGATAGCGAGCGTTGACAGTTGATTATCGAAGACAGGCTTAACGTAGACAATGGAATTTTCAGTATTGTTTCAAATGAGTGACAAATTACCTTAACGTAAAGATTTTTTTGTCATTTTTCTTGGCACATTCTTACTCATTTTCGTTATGAATAATAAAAATAAACAGACCTTTTTTTTCTTTTTCTTTTATTCGTTATTTATGGCCGGTGTTAATGTTAATATGAGTTATGAGATTATTACTTTAATATAATTTGTAAGGCTCGGTGAACTAAAGTGACTTTTAATTTTATTATTTACTGCTTTTGTCTGTATGTGCTAAGCTTAATTCACTGTTGTTTTCTTGGTAACAAGTTGAAAGTTTTACTTGCTGCAATATTTTAGCGCGTAATCAAAATATTTTTGGCAGGTTGGATTTTATTTTCTTTTTTTGGGAATTTCGTTTATAACTGTGTAAATCTTTGCTACTAATTGTTCTTAAGTGTAACATATAAGAAATGATGCTGTATTTTGCACTGACATGCAAGTTGAATTTAAATCTAAGAAATGCTTTGGAAGATCTCGAGCCAATGACAAAGAAGTTTGTGTGGTGTATTTAGTTAAAGAATATTTTGACTCTTGTAATAGCTGAATTATTTCATAAAGTAAGAAGTACTTATTACATACACGTAACGCTTTACTTGCGCAATTTAAGCCTTGCATTAGTATACTGTAAGGTTTAGTAGAAGTTTTGTAAGTATCTTACTCATTACAGTATACTTGTGCAAATAAATCATTACGTGTGTACTGTCATCTGAAATGTCTTTAGGGTCTGTACAATGTGGATATAGCAAGAGTTTTGACTGTTTTTTTTTTATGACATGGGGAGCAAATGATCAGACGGGTTATCTGATGGTAAGTGACTATCGCCGCCTATGGCCACGACCAACTCAAAGAGCATACTTCTGCCTTATAGGCAGAAGTACGCTCTTTTCTTGAAGGTTGGAAGGTTGTATCGGTCCGGAAATACGGCAGGCGACAATTTGTTCCACATGCTGGTTGTGCGAGGCAAAAAGCTGCTGGAGAAGCGCACAGTGGTGGAGTGTGAATCATCCAGGTTATGAGGATGGAAATTTTATCGCGCAGGGTTATTAACTTATATATAAATATAGATTTATTTTATGACCGACCACCTGCCTGATGAAGCCTCGAGAATACTAGGAAGAGTCTCGGATTGGGAAAAGGGACTGAGTATACTGACTAACTGACTGCAGTATATTATACTTGTCTTGTTGTCGAATATGCTATACTATTTATCCGATAATTGCAATATGATATTCATGTACGAGTACACAAATATATGTTCAAACCTAGAGAATATAAGCATGATTTCAATAGCTTTATGAGTTTTTACAACGATGTGTAAACTGTAACTGGATTGTATAATCATTATAGTGTTTTTTGTACAACAGTTATCAAGAACAGTTAAATAAGTTATGAATATTTGTTGGATAATAAGTTTTTATTATTGATAAGATAATATGTTAATATATTACACACGGGACCAAAAAAATTGTGATCCACAAATAGCTGTCTAGTCTGATGTGGTAATCTGTAAAGAACATCTTTGCGTTTATTGATTGATTAGAGGTATAAAAAAACAAAAAAGATTAGATTTATTACACCACCACTTTGGTATTATCGTATATTGCAACATTGTTAACCCCTCCAGCTAAGTTAAATACTTGATCAACGCAATAACTTGATCGCAAATCCGACGCCTTAGCCATTACGCTATCGCTTAGTTATGATGTAGTACGTATATACGCTCACGCCTATACCCTCTGAGGAGTAGGCAGAGGTGCATTTGCAACTCCTGCATTTTGCCAATTAGAAAATGTTCCACTAACGTAATAGGGGGCAAGTCTATTGCCGTGCACGGGCACTGTGTGTCAAATTGAAATGAAATGTCCACTGATAACCATACGACATTAATAAGTAGTACCTACACTTGTTTTATTTGAAAATAAACTCTATAATATTGTGAAAACGCACTGTTAATTTGTCCCAGGTACTACATAATTTATGAAGTTAATTGTTGTGACTTATTTCGCTTATAAAACAGCATAAAGTATCATTGCTAATACGGATACATTCATCAACATATTAAAATGATTTATTCTTCGCGTTATGGTATAACTGTTTATTAAAGTGTTTACATCAATATTTAAAAATGAGGTAAGACAAAGCAAGGAGATATTTTTACTTGAAAAAAAAAAATGACACGGATTATAAAGCCCACTCTTGGAAATAAAATAAATACTATGTAAATAAAAAAAAAACCGCTGACTTATTACTTGGGTCTAATTAATTAAACTTTGTTCTGTAACGTTGTGAGTGGCTAAAGTTACAAAAACACTTTATAACAAATACGACCTTTCTAAATTTGTTTTTTCAAATTCAAATTGTTATTTCAAGTATTTCTTCAAGTCAAATAAATACGAAAATAAAAATCACCCACTTCATCATTCCGTGAAATTTCGTTTTAAAGCACATTGTTTTCACATTCGGCCAATGACTAATATAAAACGTATATTTATTTACTTTACTTTTAGTAATAATCTCTTAGATTAGTGCGTCAAGGCGGATGTCACTAACTACAGTTTGACAAGTCTCGAAATACGTGACTCTTCTGTTTACATTAGGACATCACTAGCTGAGATAAATAGCACCACAACACAAGCCATTTTGAACTATAAATACAAGTAGTTGAGGTGCAAATTGCGACTTAGTCCGTGTTATTTACAGTCTATACTAAAATTATTGGATTGTCATCATGAACCCAATATTGATATCATAGGTACTTCTTCGCCTATGATATCAATATTAGAGAATATGGTTTTCTTGGTGAACCTTTAAGGTGTCAAACTCATTAAAAGAAGTACTTTGCTTTTTGAATAAGAACAACTTACTATTAATTTTAAATTAAAACTTCAAAAATTTTTCTGTCGCACTTAAAGTGCCAAACGAGCTGACGGTTCAAATGAAGAATGAACTATAAAATATAAATATTAAATATTTAACATTTTATTAATATCAGTTTGAATTGACAACACTGGAACTTAAAAAGAAATGTTAAAATTTTGTTCCATTTCAAAATTTTATTTTTAATGTATTTTTCCTAAATAGGTTCTTTAGAAGACAAGAATAAAAGGCACCCTCTCATGTGGCCATATTAATAAAATATCTATTTTCAAATCGAAAGCTTAAATATTGAACAAATATAAAAAAAAAATAGTGACGCCGTATACAATGTAATAAAGAATACGAAACAGCAATCAATCGTACACTATGAGCAATTAATAAATGGCTCCGAGCCATACATTTTAGCGCTTCGCTGACGTCAAACAAATGTTCTAGGATTTTTTCTAACAAGTTTGTAGCTTCATAATTATTTTCTAATGTGACACACTGATTTGTGTTCAGAAAAATTTGTTGTTAATATAATGAAAACTAGTAATGTACGTTATTACGGTAAAATATTACAGATTACAAACTAACCACACTAAAAGTATTGAATGTCAAAAGTAAATTTAATTTGGTAACTACTTCTTTTGTAACTTATTTTTTTTTAGTAAAGAAATTTAATTAACATAACAATATTATAATCTGTATATTATGTTATTCATTTTGATGAATATAATACTTGCATTTTTGAATTAGTATTTGGTTAACATATTTTACACATAAGATCTGTGGAATTCGTTCCTGAGCCACACATTCATCTTAACACACAACTTTTGAAGCTGTCACATATATATTATTGTAATTTATTTTAAAATAAGTGCCTTTATAATATCGAAATAATAACAAGACATTATTGAACTATTTTTAATATGTGTTTAGTTCACTAAATAGTATTTAATAGGTGATTTGTCTGCAAACTATCAACTTCAAAACTAATAATCGTTTTAAATGATTCATGGGAATAATAAAGTATGAACACCGTGTGCCCACGTACCTCTTTATTAACAATAACAACATTTAAATAGCTTATATTTTATTAATGTATTTTTATTATTCACTTAATGTTTTATTTTTTTTTAATTTAAAAAAATTTAGCCTACATAAAAAAGCTAACCTAAAAAAAAACTAATTATCTATGCTGACAGTTAATGTGTAGGTATTTCTATTATTATGTGTCAGAAACTCTAAAATCTAAATATTTATTATATATGATTTGATATATTGATTGATGATTTTCGTATTTTAATGACCTAAGTGCTAATTTTACACCACAAATTGGGTATTATGTTACGATATATGGCCATTTTTATGTTATTCGCCCAAATTTCGATTAATATGCTTCATGTTTGTTCTTTATTCACTGTGGTATGTGTCTTAGTGTACTTTGATGGTCGAAACATTGCTTTGAAATTGAAAGTTATGCGTTTTTTTGTTACATTTATTTCGTTTTACTGTACAATGTTTTGAAATAATTGTAGTTTTTTATCATTAACTGGATAAGTTAACTGCTGCTGTGCAAAATGTTGCGAAATATTAATGAATTCAATATCTTAAAGCTTCAGAACATATGTGGACGTTATTATCGAATCAACTAATACCACATAGTGCTAGAAATAAATTATGTATTATGATAATTGTGTAAAATACACACGAGCAGAGCAGAGAAAGAGACAGAGAGATGAATAAATAAATATGAAGATACAAGACGACGAACAAAAAAATGCGTATGGACTGTGCGACAAGGATATCGCTAGAAAGGCAAATAACGAAAAACAGAGTGAAATGGAAGAAGAGAATTGTATCGACCCTAAATAAAATTGGAACAAGAGTTAGAAGATGATGATTTTATTATACCTAAATGAAATTCAGTGACCTTAGTGTCTTGGTCGCTATCAAAAAATATATTTTGATGTGCGACCAGCCATATAAGCATGTTATAAAATCTACTGTATTTAAATTATATTCTATTCTGCCCAACTATTAGACCTCGAAGAATATTCCTAAACTTTCCCAACATTTTACCAAAAGAAAATAGTACACAAAAACAATACGCCATTTGGCATCCCATCAATAACGTAAGCCTCACTCCCCTTTAGCCCCTCAATCCCCACTTCCGACAAATTACTCCCACCGTGTCAAGTATGACGCAATTATTGCCCCGATCCATCATTTGTGACGTGTGACACAACTAAATAATTTTCGGGTTAAACATTTAATTCTGTGGGGTAAAACAACTATACCTTCTATAGGGTTATTGATGAATGGGGAACTTGGAAAAGAATATATATATATATATATATATATACACGGTGTATTTACGTAGATGACTTAAATCGGTAGTGTATCAGAGAGCAGACTTGGTAAAGTTGATCTTGCATATATAGTATGGAGAATAAAAACACATCAGTTCAAAAAAGATTTGGTAAATCTGGATTTTAGCAGGAGCCATTTGTTCTTCTAAGCAAAATCCTATACGTCCCTATCCACGTGTTGTTAAACTTACACAGCCTTAAAAGTCACAAAATATTTTTATTCGAGAATATAGCGTTAAAAGTCACTGTTACCAAAATAAAAAAAAAAAAACTTACTAATTTTGAAATTTAGTAAAATGTCTACAAAATCGTAGTACTTATAATTTCAAAATATTTTGTAAATAAACATAACACATGGATTTGCCAACGAGAACTAACGCAATCATGGAATTCTTTTATCTCTCCTATTGGTAGGGGTTAGTGATTCTGACTGCTGCGGTTCCATTCCTACACTACCACCACCGGACCTACATTTATATGATCCACAAATAGGTGTCCTGATTCTGGGTATTCTTTGTGCAAGTTATGTCAATGTATGTAGTCCTCCGCGATACACAAATAAATTCAAATTCTTGAGTTATCTGCAAAAAAAAAAATAGAATGGTACTATGTTCGTTGCATTGTGTTGAAAAACAGCTATGGTTAGTACATCTACTGATTAGAATCATAATTCAAAACCAGACACTCAATATAAATCCTTTAAACAAAACATTTATCCAACTTTATTACTCAGAAAACCCTTCGGAAAACAAATTATCCCTAGCGTTTCTGTACAATAGAGTGTTCTAATATCGGAACGAACAAAGCGCGCCCCGACTGAAGCCCCATTCAGAGTTGTCGGCAATCCGTCAAGAGGTGGCGCCACAATAGGGGATTAGCGGTCGTTATTACATCACCTTTGTGGCTCGAGTCGGTGTTATGATCGAGAGCTGAATATTAGGGATTATCACGGCTTCCCCATTTCTTTGTGCGTTTACCCTGCTTCTGTGGTAAAATGGATGTATAATTTTGCTGTAGGTATTGTAAACCTATCGGAGATTGTGTTGCAATACTTTTATTTACGTTGACGCATATACACGTGTTCTGTTGTAAAGGTATAGAAATATAGGTTGGAGAATGTACTTGATATTGCAATGCAAATGAGTTCTTGGTATCAGAAACAAATACAAATATGTAAAGAAAGTCATTCCAATTTTACTGATATATTATATTTTTCAGTAATTAGTGTGAATTGTCTGCAACATCACACATATCATCGTCATATCAGGCAAAATATGTCCATTGTTACATACTTACAAAAAAAAAAGATAGTTTATTGTTACCGCGATAACGTAATAAACCCCATAACATTCTCCGTTTTGTTTATAACATACATACTCACGTCTATAACCCGGAAGGGGTAAGTTAATCATAATTTTGATCAGTTTGCACTTTGCACATACGTAATATTGTGCAGCCTCTTGCCGATAACCAGGAACTGACTGTGAACATACTGTCTGATAGATAACAGTCGCATTGTAGGACACGCACGGTAAGAGACAAGGCCTCTATTCTACTCAGCCAATAACTAAGCGGCTATTTCATTTTAAATATAAAATATAACACATAGTCAGAATTCGGAAGTAATCAAATAAATTTTCATGAATTATTTTATTGGAAACGAATAGATTTAAAATACACTTTAAGTACAAAATAAACCTTATGTTACTTTATTAAGTCATAATTTATATAAAACTTAGTTTTGTGTCCTTTTAAGTTGCAATTAATTTTACTTAGTTGCAAATATCTAGTTGTTGCAAGTATCTGCTAGGTATATTACAGTATTTAGTATCTGTTAGGCATATTACACATACCTCAATGAGCGCTGGCCTGGGGGTAGCGGTTCGGGCTGATCGCTACCCTAACAGAAGCAGGCCAGAGACCGACCCTCAGTTCCGATGAGGTGTTGACCCGTGCGGGGTTCAACCCAAAAAGAAAAGATATCTTACACATATTTTTAACCGAGTTAGTTAAGAGAAAGATCTAAATTAAATATTGTATTTTTTGCAATTTTTTTTTAAATGTAGAAGTCACCATAGTGACTCCACTTATTGCTTTCCATCAGGCAAAGTGGTGGCAAGAATGGTGGTCACCATCCTCATTGCATGTCTAGTCAATGTAGCATGGTGACCTACACTATGGCGGCCTGGTGAGATGCTTTTTCACGCCCCGCTTAAAAGACCTGGGATCAAAGTGGGAAAGAAACACGTGCGCTGGTAATGAAGTCTAGGCTTTTACCGATCAGCACAGGAAAGCTTTACGTAGCATATAAATATTTGAAATCTTAGCCATTTGTGTATAGATTTCAATTATTCTTTCATTTTATTTAAATTGGTTGTAGGTTATAGTAGATACCATTTAAATTGGTTTTACCCAAAACCCCGGGGGAATGACGCCCAGAAGGGGTTTAAACACAAAAAAGGATCCTATTTAAATTGGAGGACTCTATGTAACTACAAAGTCTTAAATATTTTATAATACATATTATTTTATGGTAAGTATATATTTCGTTCGAGGGTTCAGACTTCCAGGCAATAGCTAGTTCGATTTATAGGTATGCGACCCTGAGTTGCTGGAGCTATTGCTTGTACTCCCCAATCCACCCGTATAAGCAATATCCCTTTCCTTTCTATTTCCCCTTTCCTGTCAAGGTGCTCCATATTTTCAAAAAGTGTCCTGATGATGGTAGTAGGGTTTCGTATTACGAACTAAATTATAATCAGCAAAATGTGGTCGGTAATAACGCCTCCTTAGTACTACTAACACTCACGCCTGTGTTATTAAAACACAGGCGTGAGTGTTTGTATGTATGTATTTAAAATAGAAAAATTTCTTTCAGATATTATTTTATTACTTACTAGCAGTTTCCTGCAACTTCGTTCGGAATTTTTACACCGCAAACCGTTTTTTTTTTCAGATTACAAGCTTACGTACTATTCCAGACTATAAAATACTTCTGTGCCAAAGTTATCAAGATCCGTTCAGCTGTTCTAGCGTGATTGACTAACAAACAGCGATACACACTTTCGCTTCTTAAATGTAAATAAAAGTATCTTATTTAACTTATTTTTGATATACAAATAATTTTAATACTTACAAAAGTAAAAACATTAAATGTCATCGTTAATTACTGACGAATGTCGACAGATGTTCATAAAGTCCTTACTATAAAATTTTCTTTCGGCTACCATTGATAAGGGCGGGGGCGCTTAATATGAGGATTATACCTGTATTACACTATAGGGGCGCGGCTAATATTTGTTCTATAAAGTGTAGGACACAATAGAGGAGGACGCGTTATTACTGTTAGTGTTTACCAAGTCACTCGAAATATAACACTTTAAAAGTATTGAAACTCATTTTGCTTGTTTAATGTCTTAGAGAGCGGACTGTTATCTATTAGACAGTACCTGTATAGGCTCTATAGCTATGATGTCAAGTGTCTTAGAGCTTTCAACCGGATTTGCATACATATTGTCCGATTTTGTGTTATTCGTTTTTCTTTTTTTTTTTTCTAAAAAAGTCTGGATATTATAGTTTACATTTTACAGATTTTTATTTTATTTTCGTTAATAGACAAGACTCTTAAATAAGATTTCTTAACACATGATAAAAATAAACAAAACGAAAATATCTTCGTAATTTTTATATACACATTGCTGGATTAAGACGCATTCAAATAACCCAACTGATCCAAAGTTATAATACAAAAATGTCAAAAAATATACTAAATCATAACTGTGAGAGCATTTAAGCTCACGTGTTATGTAAACAGCCGTGTTCCCTGTCCTGTGTGAACGACAAAATTATATTATTTACGGCACATCATATACAGAACATTTTGTTTATAATATTGTCACGGAGAGAATATTATAAAAGTATAATTTATTGTTCGGTTCAGCACAACAATCGTATATATAGTCATAAAACGTGTCAGCAACAGAATAATTGGGCCGGAAAATTATTATAATGTTATAAATAGTTTAGTCTGGATGTAATTTGGTATGTCTTTGGGTAACAGACCATGGTCGTAACTCATAATTCTGTTTATAGCGCACCATGTGTCTTGATACTTTAACTTGTAATGCGGTTAACCGGAATTTTTCTTCGTGCATACTTGTATTAAAGTGAGGCTTATGTATTATATTTATTTGTTTGAACGAGCTAATATCAGGAATCTAGCTATAGACAGCTCGTTTATTAAGAGGAAATCGGGAGTTCGGCTTCCGGTAACATCACTCACTCAAACAAGCATTGTTTGAAAAGTAAGGCCGTCGTATTACTCTGGTCCACCCGGCCCATTCGTCCCTAAGCTTGACTCTCCCATAGTAAGGTTTATTTATACTAAATCTCTGACGTATGTTTAGTTACAACGATTTAAAAACATCGCTGTTATTTCTGAATCAATTCTACATTTTATAGGACAAAAGACCAAGTCCATGTAAAACTAAATGTTGTAAAACAAGAAAGCGAGTTTAATTAAAATATCAAAACTGTCTATTCCACTCACTGATGGACAAAGATTTTATTGTACTTGATAATAAAATAATTCATATGTATAAAAAGTTTTTGTTTATTTCAACATAACCAAAAATTCATGATATGACGTGCAATAATTTGATAGTTTTATTGGTTATTGCCAGGAAAATATCATGAAATAGCGGTCTCTTTTACGATTTATTGTTTAGTTTATATTTTGTTTCCGTCTAAAATAAGTCACGCATTTTTTTTTATTTCTAGTCATTAGCAACAGATTCTTTCATACTCTTTTGATCTCACGAATAGTTAAATTGGCCAGTTAATTTCTTTTAGTAGATTTTTACTAAAATGTTTTTAGTTTTAATATTAAATAATACCCAATTACTGTCAACACTAAAGAGCTGGAGGTCGCAGTTGCTTGACTGTACACGGCAGGAAACATAGATAATATATAAAAGTGAATTATAGACATTAAGCCAGAGACACACGGGGGGATACACGCTTCAGTTGCAAACACGTTAAAAAACAAACGCTATTTATAAATGTACTAATGTATGTTTTTTATTAATACTAACAATCATGTTGGTTGATTATTAAAATATACTTTATATTAGTATCTGTCGAGGTGATTATAAAAAGTTAAGTGTCATCTAGTTCCCTTCACAACTGTGTGTATTTGGCACACATTAACGGCTATGCTAATAATAACTCGTTGTAACGTGTTTTTATAGCCGTTTTTTAGACTTTGATTTCTTAGACTGTATTTTTTAATTATAGTTTTTGTTGAACTGTTGTTATTCTGTCTTTGAGGTGTTGAAAAAATACTGGGCTTTAGCCGTTTAGATACTTACCGTTATATAAGATAAAGTCTTACAATTAAAGCATTGACGGTAATTATATTTGATATAAAAATATATTAAGTTTGCTTTTTTTGCTCCAATTTAATAGATTAAAAAATAGGAATTAATTAAGAAACTTCTAAACTTAAATATGAATAAAAACAAGTTTTTTTTTTTATAAGTTGATACACGGTCTTACCCACACTAAGTTTTAAAACAGCAATGGAAAATGTTAGTTTTAAATAATTACTTTTGCCGCTATTTCGCCTATTTTTTGTATATATGCATATAATACATTTTTAAAATTAATTCTTAAGTCATAGAATATTTCGACATCATATAAATTTAATTATCTCAGATTAATAAAATAAGAACTATACAAATATATATATATACTCCTTGGAGAAGATTTTTATATAATACTCTCTTACAATTATTACCATCAATCAAATTGCAAATGTCATGTTTTGCAATAAAAAAAAGCGGGAAAATTCAAAAATAGAATACCGCACCCAATATTTCTTTGGCCAATTTATTTACAAATATCCAGCCTGTTCTAATAACAAAATATGGCAGATCCAATCAAGAAGTTCAATTCAAGTTAATAAGTTTTGTCTGTGAGTTAATCTTCCGGTCATCTAGCGCTGTGTCTCCTACGGATTACATTGGCAATCCAATCAAAGTTCCGAGACTGTTCTAAGGTTTACGTGAGCCAATGGATTACGAATATTATTATTGTTATTTTGTTGGTGCAACCCGCTTACTGAGTGGTTTATTGTTTGATTACTTTTATTTTCTCAAGACTTTTTGATGAGGGATCAATTTTACGTAGTTGTGACCTGTGCCTGTCAGTAACGCAATAGGTCAATTAAAAAATATACAACAATTTCAATGGACTGTGTTCAGAATTATTTTATTGTAATTTTATTATATATTTTTAAAAAAGCTAATGTACTTTATAAATAATTGATAATTTACAACAGACCTAATAAAATAAAAATAGGGACTATAGTATAATTATATGTAACGTTCTTTTGAAAATTCTTCCCAGGAGAGAACGCTAACAGTTACCGACGATGAGGAAAACCTCCTGACTTATTATTTTAGTTATTAATTATTACTTTTTTGGATAATATTATGATTATAATAAAACTCTCCTTTGTAATATCAAAAAGAATACAAAATTTAAGTATGTAAATATAGGTTACCGCCACCAATGGGGGTTTCCACACGAAAAATAAAGTTGTAGATTTTATATATAAAGAGGGGAAACGAGCAGAGGGATTACCTGATAGTAAGTGAATACAGCTGCCCATGGACACCAGCAACTAGATTGGTAGGGTTAAGCTCGATTTTCTGTGAGGCCGTGGTATCACTCCTGTCGAGTCGGCCCAATCGTGCCTAAGCATGGCTCTCGCACCTGTCACGTTATCTAAATTTAATTTGCATAAAAATGCTTTGAAACAACCGCAGCAATTTGGGACGAGAATAATTTCTTACGCTTTCATCGTTGTCTCACGGGATCTCAACCCTTCCGAAATTATAAAAATAAAGTTCATAAAATTCAAATCAGCCAACCCTTAGTCTTCTGAAGCCATTTAAATTCATAAATAAACTCTTCAAAAATAAACTTGACAAAAAACACCCCAACAATTAACAAATTGGTGGCAGTTTAGGGTTAATTTTAACCGTTTCCTACTGTTGTAATTTGAGTTGGTACTTCTTAATTTATGCGGTAATCTGAGTGTTTAAACAATAAATAGGTAGTGACAATTAGAGTTAAAATGCAGCTCTGCTATTTTGAGATTCTTTTATTTAGTTTGGAGATGAACTTCTATAATTTCCTTATGCAAGCGATTAACAGTGATTGTAAAGTTTATATGTTTATTCTTATACTTTTTAAGATTTTTGTGTAACAAATGTACATTGAGATTTTATTTTGATTTGGTTTAATCGTCACCCATTTAAAATATTGACCACCATAGCGTTGCTTTGCTTGACAAATTTTTTACAACTAATTTATAATAGGCACAAATACCTCGTGTGATAAGCTCTTATAATGTTAACATTTACAGCGTCAATGTTATTTAATTATGTTTACTCTACTCATCAAAAGAAACGGACAGCAGCTCATCGTACCAACGCATCAATTCACACAGAACTGGGGCATACGAGATCGGCATTCATGGCTATGTCTTCTCAGAATCCTGAAATAGTTTGATCACAACGCGAGGAAAGAAGGTAAAATCATTGAAAGATTGTATCTTACAGGGAAGATTGAAGGAAAAATCTCATATCCAGTTCCTCCCTAAATCTACGGTTTACAGACACACAGCCCAAGACAAACACAAATGCTGACCTATACACAATTTATTATAGGAGAGCTCTCTGCATTTGAGGGTGATAAAGGCAGTAGGGGATGAGAAAGAGAAGATATGGGATCAGGGGTGGTAGAGAGAGGGGGATGTGAGATGGAAAAAAAGGAAGAGGAGATAGATAGAGGTCAGAGAGGATGAGGGGACTTGCCTCGGTAAAAAGAGAAAAGAGGTCACGATGTACAAAACAAAATTGAAGATATCGGCACTCAGAGAAGAAGCAGTTCCATCTTACCTCAATATCTTCTTCCTATCTACATATCTATCCACCTCCTGTATCAATGAAGCAGAAAAGGCTTTGTTTATTTTTTTTAAACGCGCCATACTTTGTTACTAACATTCGAAAATTAATGATTCTTTTCGTATTGGATAGAGAATTTATTGACAAAAAATATAGGCCAAAAATCATCAAGCAGTGACCCTGAGGAGCGGAGTAAAGACCATAAACGGGTACTGCTTTATTTATCTTTTCCATACTTCCTTCATTCTGTTGTAATGAGATACAATTTCTTTCAAACCCTTTACATTTTATTTTTTACAATCGCCACACGTGTTTGTTATTGAGACTATTTTAGTCTGTCCCCTCTTATTGTGGTTCAATTAAGCTCCAGTTTTAATGGCCAACGTTGTATTTCAATCGTTCGTACGAATGTAATATTTTTACGCGGTGTTTTTTGTCGTAATTGTATATTTAATTGAGTAATTTATTGGTGTGTAACAAGCTTTATGACCCGTTATGGGCAGACCGCACACACGGCGAAAATTTTTATTTGAAATATTTATGGATGAAATATTTTTATTTTGTGTAATTATCTCTTATAAAATGTTATACTGTATAGGCTTGGATATAAACTTAAAGCATACGTTACAAGCTGAAACAAAACTGTTTTTTTTTAAACTTAAAAAAACAACAACAATATTTATGGTAAGACTAGGTATATTATTTTAAATATTTTTTTATCCGTAATTTTAAGTGACATAAAGGTTTCAACAGTAATAAAATAACTTACTAGCCACAACCCTTAGTTACACCAGTATTTAGGATCACTGCTATATTTTTAAGGATCGTAGCATGATGGTTAATACCATATTAATGTATGCTATATAGCCATTCATCCCATATGCCATAATTAGCTTATGGCATGAATGGGCCGACTCAACTGCTGCGATACCCTCACCGAAAGACGGTTGTAAACCAAAGCGTTTGTATTGCGTTTCGCTGAAACTTGTGAGGCCTCCGGGCCCAACTTCTTCTTTCGTCTTTTTACTCCCCGCATACCACACCCCTCATCACCCACAAAGGTGGACAGCCTACTTACGAATGTTAGATCGTATGTGTCCATGGATTGATTTTGTCACTTACCATCAGGTGACCAGTCTGTTTGTCGGTCCCCATGTATTATAAAAAAAAAATACGACTGGCACTTCTAGAGATTAGCCTGTGGAAATAAACAAACAGCTGATCAGCCGCATATTATTAGTACGGATAATGTATGAATCTGTATTTTGTATGTACAAGTCATACATATCAAGACATTCATAGACACAATAAATCACTCAGTCATACTCTACGGTATTCTATACTTCTCCCAGTAAAAGAACTTTACTAAACTACTCAGAAGAATTATATTTTGAGAGGCTCTCAACTTATAATCCGGCCATAATGTGGAGCGTCCCAATACTTTAGTATTTGCACCCGACCTATATCGAGGCTTACTGCAGTATGCACTAGGGTTTATGCCAACATTGCACTCTCAAAGTGGCCTCTTAGAATTCATATGAACTTATTGAGACAGGAAAAGTTTTGTAATATTTTTATAGTATTAATGTGGCAAAGAAATACTTATTCGTGATGATGGTAACTCTATTATTACCTTTCATATCCTGCAGTTTCTGTAACTGTATATACTATAGATATCCTCATAGGGGTAGGCATGGGCGTTTCATAATAATAATAATAATATATTCTTTATTGTACACCAAACAAATACACAGAAACAGAATAATATAAAAGAACAAGAAATACACAATGGGTGGCCTTATCGCTAAGAAGCAATATCTTCCAGGCAACCATTTTCAAGTGTAATATTGTCCCATTTACGTAATAAGGGGCAAGTCTGTTGTCGTCATACGGATACTGTATGAGTGATTGATAACAGGCCGATCTCATACTCGCCCATAACGATACCCACTACAAGAAATGTGATGCCTCCATTCTATATCACCGTGAACCACACGACTAGTTTTACAATTTTGTTAAATGTGCTAATTCTATAAAGTTAAGAAAAAGTTAAAAAAATAATGAAAGACGATAGAAAGACAAAAAAATAAATGCGACACATGCGATGTATAGTGTTCGAAATATCTATTTTCGTAAAGCAAATACCTTACACATAATAAAATACACCAAATCTTGCAACTATTATGGCTGGAGACAAAAAAAAAACGCCACATTACACATACATATGTATGTATCATTAAGCGGCTAGTTTTTGACAAGCCTTACAGTCTCTTCTGTATCAAATCAACTTTATTTATCCTCTCTTCATTTTCAGTTGTACACGTTGCCCAAAAATAGTTAAAACATTCATAAATATAAGTCACGTCACTCAACGTTTGAAAAACACGACCAACTTAACCAAAATATGGTTATTGTCATATTATTTTGTGTGACGGGGCTGAGAGCTGTTTTAATGTTCTCGAAATAGACGCTGAAAGGTTTGAGCAGCTGAATATGATACAGAGTCAAATTTCTTATGCAAATAATCATTTTAGTTACAATTAATTGTTTCTCCAAACAAAGACTGCTTTGGAGTGTGACAAATGTGTAGTGTAGCATTTGAGGTTTATTAAATGATAGAGCTTCACTCACGTTGATGCTGATTGCATTCAAGTTATTCTTATGCCCATTAGGATTCATTCAGTCATTTCTTCATGGATTTCTTCGTATATGCAAAATAACATTATGATTAAATATATAAGTCTGGGAGCGAAACAGAACAACAATCTCCCTTCCCACTTTCTCTGGCCTGAGGAGTCACCGGTTGAGAATCGAAAATATGCGATCCCGAACTAAACGGTTTGGCTCTTCTTTCCTGTACCGATCGGTAAAAGCCTGGAATTCACTACCAGCACACGTTTCCCTCCCACTTTGATCCCGGGTCTTTTAAGCGGGGCTTGAAAAAGCATCTCACTAGGCCGCCATAGCGGTCACCATGCTACATTGACTAGACATGCAATGAGGATGGTGACCACCACTCTTGGCCTCACCTTATTGCTTTCCATCAGGCAAAGTGGAGTCACTATGGTAGGCTTATACATAAAAAAAACTCATATTAACTTAATTACACTCACGCTTATATCCCCGATGAGCGTGTTCGTCTCTTCCCGTAGTAAGGGACTCAGGGATTGGACTGTTGTCTATCCGAATATATGTATAACGAAAAGCTTGCTCCCTATTGCGTAAAATTGAATAAATAATATTATGGTTGGGAAAATATGGATTTTTGTGTCCTATCTGCCTACCCTTTCACGGCAATAGTCGTAAATATCATAATATCATCATAATAATATATGTTTTAGGTTCAATTAAGTCTATATTATACTAAAAAGCATTGAATAACTGTATGTTACATGAAAATCTCGAGAACTAAGAAGGCTGGGTTATTGACATTATAAGTCACTTAGTATCAGGTGACCCGTCTGCTCATTTGTCCACAATAACATAAAGTAAAAATATGTTTTAATGGACTTGCCTTCAACAGGTGAACATTAACTGTATGGAAGACCCAGAACGTAGAACTGACTTCAACCCGAACAAGCATGCTTGAAATGAGCTCGGGCATCTTTATGAGACCCGGATTCAGTTGATTCAATTGTGGATGTCTCAAAATACGGTTTCTACTGTTACTACAAAAGTTTATGAATATATTGTCTTTCGGTACATTCTAACGTCATTGCTACACATTGAAATAGGGGTTTCAATGTGTATCAATGTATTCCACATTTTAAAATTCATAACTTTGAAACATTCAGATATTTAATGACGTATTACTAATGGGTCAGTTGAATGCAAGATAATAATTTAAAGTCTTTCGTCTGTACTATTTATACAATTTTATAACTATATAACATATACACGAAGGCATTGCGGTGGAGGCTGCGAGACCCCCGCAGCGCTTGCGCATCTTGATGCGACTAACGAGCGCCCGAACAATGTCTCTATTAGCTTATTCTGGAGTTTTAGATCAAAACAAACGCCTACATAGAGAAGTCTTGTTTATAAATTTTTAGTTTTTTTAATATATTTTCATGTATGTTTGCGATGTAGAGTTAGTTTAGTAGTTGTATGTTAGAAGCTGTAAAAAAAGGTCTTAAAATTAACCTCAAGTAAGTTATATATCACATTTCCCCATGAACATGGTAGTAGTAACACAACCTAGAAGGTGAAAAATTAGGGCTTACGACGTATTTCAATAAATTCAATATATTCTTATTTGAATTGAATAAGTTTTACTGAAATTTGTACTATTTGTTTTCTTATTTCCATTTAAAAGACTAAGTGAAAAACCCATTTAAAATATATTATAATACACTAATATTTTGTTAGATTTATTCATCGTGTAAATGGAGTAACAAAATACTGCTGGCATTCAACTTTGCTGCTGCAACAATTGCGAATAATCATTATACAAATATAAAGATACAGGATACGGTACAAACAGACTTATTACGCACTTACATACAAATTATATTATTGATATTAAATAATCAATATTGATAACTAAATGCTGTGGTGTGAATACAATTGCATATTTTATTCATATCAAAGTGATATGTTATTAATAGCAAAGTGGTATGTTTAATTGCATTCGCAACTGATAGAACTAATTAGATTCAAATAGTTGTTACGATCTTGCTTCGACACAGATTATTTAAGTTTTATAAGATATACTTTTTATTGCAAATAATTATAAATGCAGACATCTTATACGTGGTTGCCTGATGCCGAATTAACCAGAGCTTATACTAAAGTAACCAGACTGCTAATAATCATACTTTTATATTTCATACACTCAGTCACAGAAGTAATGATAGTGCTCATTACGCCAATATTTGTCCTCGGTGGGAATGAACCAACGACCTCTGGCTTTTCAGTCATGATCATTAAACACTAGAACAAAAGGCCTGTAATCGCACTTATAATAATTATTACTGTGTATTTGTATCTTTTGAACCTATAAGTTCCTAATCCAAAACTGCACTGTTATAAACTAAATTCATATATCTTATTAATTACAATATTATTTTGAATTTTTCAGCTTCTTCAGGTACAAGACTCTGACAGTTGCAATGTTGACTATAGGTATTGTATTAGTCATTCTGATATATTGTTCCATTTGTGCAGAAAAAAAAAAACAAAATAATGATTCGGCTCTACACCTCGCCCTGTCCGTAAAAACAACCGCTTCACTCTATGCAAATAAAGTTAGTAGCAAAAACAAAGCGAAGTCGGTAATTACACTGTGGAAAATTAACTGACATAGATACGGGATACACGGCTCACGGAGAGGTAATGAGGACTGATACTGGAGGTATAGTACGCTTACGTACCTAGTTAGAGAAACTCCATGGTTTTTTTGTTAAGAAATGAGGGCTATTTTGTAAAGATATTCGTTGATATGGGTGGCCAGGCAGATTGTAGTGGCTAAAGGGACGGTAGTACCTGTCTACTGGTTGTTGTTAGTAAAGAATAATGTATAAGTTTTGAGAAGTGACCGTCAGGAGAAGTTTATAAAAATCTTTTTTGGGCCCTAAGAATTAACGAGAGGTACAATTAACGCTGTATAATTAAAAATTCTAAAAACAGTTGTAATGGCTCCTGTTGTATTTATAAAGACCCCCCTATTGGTGTTTCTTTAATATCTATAATGTACAGACATTGGTTGGTTACAATTTTATTCAATGTATACATAAGTTATATTTGCTGGGCTTCGTACATAATGGTACATACAAAAATATTTTTCTAAACACAGCCACCGCTTAACGGGAGTGTATAATGTTTCTCACTTACTGCTAAAATTTGTATGAAGATTTATTTCTAAGTGAATTTCTTTTTAACGAAACATATACAAAATAAGTCGCGTCTACAGAAAAACTAAATCAAATACATAAAAAAACTAGTCTATTTTTGTCAGCCATTCATAAAATAAAGAAACACGATCTTTTCTGCATCTGAGGGTTAGGTTAAGTTAACCCTGCGATCGCTTCATAAATCTGCAGCCAAAGGGTTGTAAATCCAGCCATCCCCCTCCAACAGTAGTGATGTACGACCACCATTTTATTTTGATCCGCGTTCCCCCTCGCACGTGTTTATATTCGTTCATCAAGGGGGAGTTTGGATGGAATGTTAGGGGTCAAAAATAATTGGTCGTTATATATAAATACGAATAAAATTTTCAAAGAGTTTGGAAGATATGTTTGGCTTTACCCTTTTTAGTCTATTTTATAAATTGATATTGGTTTTTGGTACCGTTTATCTTTGAAGGGTGTAAATTTTTTATTATTTTGCAATACAATCATTCTTCAGATAACATTTCGAAATTTAGTAGATATAACTAAATAATTTCAATTTAATATTTTACTTGCTTCAATCGTTTCGAGTGTTAATTAGTAATAGTTTTTTCTGGCATGCTTTGTAATATAACTTTATAAATATTACTATCGCATTACATTACTTGTATTCTTGGGGAGGGGGGGGGGATCTGGTGATATGTATTACAGGTATATATATATTTTAATTTCAGACAACCCACATGTACATTCGAAAATAAAATACAAAAAGAAATGCTTTTAAGTGGAGTTAGATCTAGACTTCTAGTTCTACATCTACTAGGAAAGTCTATACATACATATATATTTCAATCCAATCGTCTTGCGATTCCCTAGCGTTGACTATTTTTTGCAACTTTTAGAGATCCACAAGTGAAAACATGGCTTACCATTAAGGTATTGACGGGGGTAGACCGCTCCTTTGCGGAACCCGCAATAATTCACAAAGAAAGCCTACCGCTTGTATGGGAACCGTGTTTCAGCGTAGAGTAGTGTGTAGATACAGATTAAATATACATAAATTGTATTTTTTTTTAATATTGCAAAAACATGGTAATCATAATTAATAACTTTATCTGTTTTCTATAAGCAGAGCCACGTTCTGGTCTGGCCCTGTATAGGTGAGCTAAGCACTAAGACAAATCGAATAACGCGATCTTTTAAAAACTTAACCATAGTTACTACGAGTGCTTATATGAAGTCTCCAGATATGCAAGGAGGCAATGCCAACAACGAAACTATTAGAGTGCCGCAATACCAATTCAATTTTGAGCTCGAATTTCATTATTGGATATCATACCCGATGAAATTTGTGGCATCATGAGGAACTCGTAGAAGTATCAATTTAGAATTTAACTAATATTAAATTTATCTGTGTTTTTTTTTAAATATAATATAGGGGGACAGACGAACTGACGGGTCATCTGCTGGTAAGTGATAAGCGTGGTTCATGGATACCTGCAACTCAAGTTTCGTCAGTGCGCTGCACCTTTGAGGATGATGAGGTATGAGAATTGTGGGGAGGGGAAAGAGGAGAAGGGGGTTGAGGTGATGGGGCATCCGGAAACCTCACTAATCTCGGGGAAATGCAATGCAAGCGTTGCTTAACAATCGGTTTTCTGTGAGGTTGCACCGCGATAAACCCTATTGACAATCATTAAATTATGTTCAAAATTAATGACATCATATCGTCTTCTGTTACATAAAGCTTAAACCGAATAGTCTATTAAAAAAAGTAAATATATGGATATGAAATATTTATAGTGTATATAATCTTCACGGTATACGGTTGGAAATAAATTTGAATAAATTATAATAAATTAGTGTACCTACATATCGTGGTAGAGACAGTACTTATAGGTAAATTTATCTCTGTGTATGTATATTACATACACATTTACTATGTAGTCTGAGCATTGATATAGATACATATGTACATACATACTTACGAACGCCGACTTTTTGCTTACATATAATTTAGTATGCTTATTGAGTCAACCTGGCACTGTATGACTGCATCGTATATACATATACTGTATGGTCCCTTAGTCGCCTTGTACGACCCCCCGGGAAGAAATATACCGTATTCAACTTTACCGAGAACCACACAGCTAAGAAATCATAGAACGAGTACTGTGTGTGAGTGATATCCTTTTCTTTTTTTTCTTTATGTACCTCTTCCGGCCTTAGGATTAATTCATACATACATAATATCACGCCTCTTTCCCATAGGGGTAGGCAGAGATCACTTATTTTAATTTGCTACGATTCTGACATACCTTTCTCGCTTCTTCAACTTTCATTCCGTTCCGCATACAGGCTTGTCGGTTAAAGGTACTTTTGACCTGGCCTTTTACTTAGATGGTCTTGAACTTGGTCCAAGAACATTCGCCTAGGTTTTCCTCTTCCGACAACTCCATTTCCCTCTGCCATATAAACACCTTTTGTCAATCTTCTTTCATTAATTCTTTTTTTTATTTTAGTCACTACATCCTCTTTCACAACACACTGATCCCTTATCACACAATTCCTCACTATGTCACTCAATTTCACATCAGCTATACTCTACAATGCTCTCATTTCACTTTCCTACTTCTTCTGCCATACCCAATTTTCGCACGGCACTAACACACCTCTATGCACAGCCACGCGAGCCTTTATTGAGACTCTGTGGTTGGTAATAAAAGAATGCAATGTGCCATTGATCGCATTACCCTCACACGGTGGTGGTTCTATATCACCATCACACTTTCCTTCCCTAGTAAACTTTGATCCCAGATATACAAATTCATTCACTTGTTCCACTTCTTTACCATCTATCATAATTTCACAAAACGTTCTATTTTCATCTCTTTCAAAAACCATCGTTTTCGTCTTGTTTACATTAATGTTTATACCCTTTTTTTTCTAATGCCCCATGCAAGCTTGTTACCATCTCCTGTAACTCCTCAGCTGATGACGCAAGTATTACTTGGTCATCCGCATATAGGAGACATTTGAAGAGTAACCCATTCATGCTCAAGCCACATTCTTCCCCTTTTATTTCCTTTAGACAATCATCAATGAATAAGTTAAACAGCCATGGTCGTCCTCGTACGTCCCTGTCTATTTCAGACTTTACTTATTTTCAATTAATGATACAAAGAACACTCGGACTCAGAATTACACAAAGTGTGGTCCCGTGTATGGATCGAACCCACAACATTCACGCAGCAGAGCAGTAATGAGATGGATGGTGTAAGTGACACCATCCACCATCACTTAAACCACTATCTAAACCCACTGCGCCATCCGTGCCGTCCTTCGTAATATTCGTATAATTCCTATTATAAAATTCTTAATATTGTGTTTTATTATTTGACAAAACATAAATACCCCGGATGAAATTTTAGAGTGCCATACGCCATAATCCCGACTTACAACTTAATCTTCAACATTTACCAGAAAGTTCATACAAATCAATTTGATGCATAAAGACTTCTAATCTACTGAAAAACAAAACATAACTCCTAACAAACAAACCTCTGAACCCTAAAAAATACCTTTTCTTATCGATAAAAAAGTAAATGTACCTGATATTTTATAATATGCGAACATCTCAGTATTTACATTACTCTGTAGGCATCAAAGAAGCCGGCAGTTGGCATAATTCAACGTATACAATATGCACTGATCGGCATTTTATCGACGACCAGGGAGGCTGTTTTATGTACACAGAGTACTATTGAGACGTACTAGTAATATGTTGCTTTGTTCAATGGGAACTGCACGCGCTATTTTGTAATTGGTACATATTTGATATGTATGTAAGTTAAGATGAATTGATCTTTCCTTTGAGTTGCAAGAGTGTTTGTAAGCTTTTGGTATAGAGCAATGATCAGTCAAAGTATATCGAAGAGGAATTATAAATGTAGATTTGTAGAAACAACAATAACAATTGTCGGATATTTACTTGCCTGATGTTCTAGTGGTCAGTGATTCTGAGTGTTTAGCCAAAGGTCATGGATTCGATTCCCATACTATACAAAAATGTTTGTACCGAGTCTGGATGCTCTTTGTGTTCATTGTTTGTATGTTTATAAGCCCCCCGTGATACACGTATACGGAGTTGTTTTTAAATTATTCATGTACAGAATGGTTATATACACTTAAACACATTATGTTTCAGCAGTGTTTTCAGCTATTATTACCACAATAATATCGACATTATTTGTGTATAGCATAATACATATATATGTTTTCTTATTATTAGTTATGTTATGAGTTAGATGAAAACCTTTGTTGGGTGTGTTGGGTTGTTTAGATACATATTTAAGCCGTTGGTAGAGTTTGAATTGTGTTATAGGTTTATCGTTCCCGAAGATATTGACTAGCGATGGCCGACTTCTAGGTTTGATAGCTCTATGAGGCAATTTATTGTTAGTTAATAAAGTAAAACTGTAATGTTGTCATAAGCTAACGTGAGAGAGCCATGCTTCGGCACGTATGGGCCGGCTCGACCGGCTGTTAAACAATGCTTGCATTGTGTAAACGAGTGGGTGAGGTTACCGGAGGCCGAACCCCCTTTCTCTTCCTCTCTTTCCCCTCCTTCTTTTCCCGTCCCCTCCTCCATATCCCCTATCTTAAAAGACGAACATCACTTTTGAGGCTCTTCACATGTTCATGGGTGGAGGAAGTCCCTTCCCAACAAGTGACCCGTCTGCTCGTTTCTCTCTCTACACCATAGAAAAAAAAAGCTTTATATAAGGTCAAATCTTTCACATTTAATTTGACCCGCTTCCCGGTGTCTGATTAAGCTGAAATTTTACATACACCTTCAGTTGCGATAACATTACATTTTTATGATAAGCATGACCGGAATTTCACCCAGGATTAGCTCCTGTGATGGAACTCCTAAACTGTAAATCATATAAGCTTTTTTTTAATAATTTATTTATATTGCTACAAATTTATTTAGGGGATGCTACATAAATAAAGTTTTATTAATACTAAAATATATTATTAACTTTAATCTTAATTTTAAAAGTATAAGTCGTCACAGTAATAATAGTGACTGAATTTATAGTTTTATTATGTTGTAAAGAATGTCACGACTGGTTATAAAACTAGTGTAGGTAGCCGCCATAAAAATATAAGTATTGTAATCCAATACATTTCCAAATGGTGCCGTTACTTTTGCTAATTATTGTTATTTATTATTGCAATAAATTATGACAACATCTCTGCGGGTGACATAATTATATTGTGCACAAAATTTTCCACGGGTTTAAAAATGTTTTATGTATATAGTGTTTGTAAATTTACTAAAAAATTATGACTTTTAACTAATATAACTTGCAAAGAAAATTTAATTATCAACAGTATTAAGTAGTAACCAGTTTGTAGTGAATACATACAGTACCCAGACGACGATAATAGGTTTTGCCCCTAAATATGCGAGTGGGACTTATTATGATTAGCATCGACATTCGAGCGCCTCTGCTTACTCCGTGGGGGATAGAGGCGTGTACGACACAAGTTAAAATAAGAGTAATTTAATTCAGTGTCAGCATATTCCTGCATCACAGCTGTAGCATTTCTGCGAGTGCTAGTAAGTTCTATTTATAGTTGGTAAGTTGCTAGGACATCCCGGCATTCTCCCCTCCCCTCCCCCCTTCTCCCTGCTCCTCGAACTATTGCTTTCCTTTTATCATCAATTACCCTTTTAATATAGTTCCAAATTATAAATTTTATTTCCAAAGCAACCGGTTGAAGTCAAAAGCCTTACTCCCTATTAAGAATGGGAATAGTTGTGATATTGATATTTCTATATTATTTTCTCAATTCGAAACAAATTACTTTCATTGTGTTGACTGCTAACTCATAGGTTACTTAACAAATCCAGTTATTGAAATCTAAATGTTCTCGTTACATACATATCGCTTAATTATAGTGTATTACAAACATGTTTCTATTTTTGTAAAGATTTGATTGAGTAATGTCTACTTATTCATTGTGACATGTTGGCTAATCTTGCTGTTTAACTACTGTCTACAATTTCTGTCTTTCAGTTTGTTTAACTAACACCTGTAACAGCTTTTAAAGAAAGGCAAAAACGGACTGGTCTTTTGATGTAGTGGTTAGTGACCCTGACCGCTAAGCCTAAGGTCGTGGTGTAATCCATGATTAATTGGGTGTTCGGTATCCGTTGAGTGTATATGTATCAAGTGTTTGAGCCGGTGCTGACAGGGATCCGGTCTAACTCCTTGTCATCAGTCATATAATAGTAAAACATAATGTCAAATATGTCAAGAAAAATGAGGTCCCTTGTAACACATGAATGATTCCTATTGAGGGAGTTTAAAACTGAAACTGAGGGATTTAAAAAAAAAAAAAAGGTTTAGTATATGAATTAAGTTCGTTAGACAGGTTTTGTGGTTAGTAAAAATGACCAGAGGAATGAATGAAACCAGAGGTCGTTAGTTCCATTCAGACCCAGGAGAAAAAATTGTAGCATGAACACAATTATTTGTTCTGTGTCTGTGTGTATTTTTTCTATAATGTTTATGTGTGTACATACTTAAGTAAGTACATTTATCATCTGGTTACAATAACACAGGTTTTGTTTAGTTTGGTAACAGACGCCCCTGGTGTTTTTAAGTCGTTCAATTGTTTCAAAAGCAAAATTCTCACATACTACTATCTTCTTATTTCTTTTCAAGAAATAAAAGAAAAATTCTCACATACTGCTAAATTCCACTAAACAAAACGTATTTCTTGATTTTCGTATAACATCAATTATTAAGAAAAGTAACTATCCTTTACTTAATAATGTAAATTATTAAGTAAAGGATAGATAACGATTTTTTTAGTTAAAATACAGACGGTACGATATAAAAAACCCTATATATTATTGTACGCAAATGGTTCCTGGAAGCATACCTCCTAGGGAATACCCAAGTCTCTTTCAATAGAACCACTTGTGATGGAATACCGTTTGGTTTTAGTCGGTACGATTCCAATATTCCTCTAGACAGTCAGCTTCTGTGAGACGATGACCCGTGGCCACACGATAAAAAATATACGGACAGTCTTTAGGGACTGCCGATAGAAGTAAAAACTAAGTAACTTGTGAATTGTATCATCGAGCTATTAGATTATACACAGTATACATATGTGGGAAGCGTGCGGTGACATGACGCGAGTTTCACGCTTTTTAAAGTTAAAAAGTGCGCCTAAAGAAGTTTTCACTTCAAAAATTGTATATATATGTATGTACTATGATTTTTGTAACGGCCATGAAATGTAATTATAAATTAATATAAATTAAATCTCATAAGTACTAAAACATTCTAATTAATGACTAGGCTATATTTTTTTAAACTCAAAATTTAAATATTTAAATTAATTAATAAATAAACAAAAAATATATTTGTGTACTTTCCCAAATTAAAAATCCATTGAAGCAAGATGCACCTGTTTGGCTACTTATACGAAGCGAGGAGTGTAGCCGTCGATACTCGTAAATTTATAGAGTTGAAACACGATTATGTTAATTCCACTTGTATATTCGACATATTTCTGATTTTCTCACGAACGGCGACAGATGGTCTGCTTATTGCTTGCAGTGTCAATGAACTCTCTCAACATGAGCATAGCACAAGCATTAAAAATATTAATAATATGTATATATACTATATATATATATATAAGTTAACACCAAAATTCAATTTTCAATACTTACATAACAAAATAAAATTGAAGTATCTTTGTAATATGAAAAAAACACATTACTAAGCCTATATTATGATATTTAAAGAGGTACTTCATAAAAAAAATTCAATTTTAAAACTTTTGTCTGAAGGAACATCTGTCAGTCTTTTTTTTTTAATTTCAGTCATCACCTCACCGGAGCTGACGGTGGAGTATGTCGGACATGAACCGACTAGAACCACACGCTTCCAGCAACCCTTCACATCTTGATTTCTTTTGCAATTTCTTTCCAATTCCCTTTTGCAAGAGGTGGAACACCATAAAAAACAGGGGGCCTTGCCCCCTCCATTTTTAGAGGTGAGCATAGAGCACGTCTGCTTGAAGGAGAGAGAGAGGCTTCATAGAGGACAAGCATCCTCATGCTTGTCCTCTATGAAGCCTCTGGACTCAACATGACCTTCTCGCAAAATGAGGCGGCGGAATCCCAAGCGCTCTCACTTGGGATCTTGACCAGAACCATAGAGGTTTCCAGCGAGGTTGAGGTGCACTCTACTAAAATGTGGAGTAAAGTATCCTTGCGACATGCAAATAGGTCGCAGACGTTGGCTCACGACCTATATACATCACTGATACTTACCGAAGCAGCCGTGCGTCAACCAGTAGGAGAGGTTGCCATTTTGCCTCTTTAGCCTATCCTCGATGCAATTGTAACGTGCCATGCTCTCAGTTGCTCAAGTCATTCTTTCCACTCGACCAATAAGACCTGGCGGAGCTGGGATCGCAGCCCCTTCTTGGTTTTCTGTTTGTCTGATTCACCAATTTTTGAGGGATTTTAAGTGCCAAATAGCTAATGTTATTCTTTTCTACTAAGAAACATTAATTATTTCCACGTGAAACTAGCCGTAGCAAACATTGCTATTTCTGATAAGATTTTTTTTAAGCTATGGGGGGTCAGACGAACAGACGGGTCACCTGTCGGTTAGTGACAACCACCGTCCATGAACACTTGCAACTAAAGAGTCGTAAGTCAGAAAAGGTGGTTTTTAAAGGTGAAATATATATTATACCTACTCTGTACATATTTATCTCAAATAACTTAAAGGACACAGCGTAGCGCAAACAGTCCCATTTTTTGGAAACCTCAACTTTTTCTCATCGACCGAAGCTGAAACTATTTTTGTAAGTCAGCCATTACACAGGGCTCTCCACAAAGGCGTGTGGTGTGGGGTGTGGTAGTAATTAGCAAATGGCTAAAGATTGGCTACCGATACCCAAACCCTTTTTATTTGCCTATCCCCTCACTATTCGGTTAGATCCTTTGGTTTCGTAAAAAAATGTAAAAGGCACGTATTCACATTGAGAGTATTTGGAGGTAAAAGAAAATATGTTCATAGATATTGCTATTATATATTCTGGTATGTAATACGTTTCTTTTAAATGTGGTGTTTTTCTTGCATATTGTGATATATACCGGGTGTTCCAAAAAGGTATGGTCAAATTTTAGAAGCTTAATATGTAGCCGCCAAAAAGTGGATAAAGTGTGAAAAAAGAATTTAAAATAAATGTGCGTCCAATTTTCTTAACAACTTTTTAGGATTTTTTTATTTTTTCTTTTAATGCATACATTTTAGAAAAAGTCCGTATATAACCGCCTTGGTATTAAATATTGTTATATTAATGCCTGTCTTATCTCTTTCGAAATATTAGCAAATCAATTTTAATTTGATCAATCAATTTAAAAATTCAATTGTCAGTTTCAAACTTGGATTTTTGTATTAAAAATTAAGATGTTTGTCCTAATTTTTTAAGTTATGCACGGGGCCTACTATGCGGCCCTTGAATATGAAATAATTTAATCTGATACAAGTATGTGTTAATACAGACTTCAAGGTCTTTATCAATCTCCTGAAATATAATTTAATTGATTCTATTTTTTTTTTTATTTATATTTTAACCAACAATAAATTCTAAATGATATTAAAATTTATGATTTGAAACGAAAATGTAAAAACTGCTAATGCAATCAAAAGAAATATCTATTTCTTTGATATTTATCAAGTATATTAAATCAAAGTTAAGTAAATACTATTCGATTCTAATTACAATTAACAGATCAATTACATTAAATAACTAATGTTCATAATTATGCTAGCACAAATTAGTAAGTTTAAATGTTAGTAATTATTATCTTTAGCCATTTAAACACGTTTCTCTGTCTAATCAACAGAATTTGTCGATATTTACAACTTAAGAACAGGCTTGTGTTGCCTAAAGGGCTCAGGGCTCTAACAGTTTAAATTTATCTTAGTTATAAGTAGTTAAAATCTATACAAATTTACATAAACAAAATATTATTTCAAGTTTACATAAAGAAAATATTATTTAAAGTTTACATAAACAAAATATTATTTCAAGTTTACATAAACAAAATATTATTACTTTCGCCGCGTGTTCTCGGTGGAGCAGAATAAGGACACCCCATCTATTCCCGTGTGTGCCGTAAAAGGTTAAGGATCAAGCTGTTATCTACCCGACAGTATCTATATATTTAGTCATACAGTGGCTGGATGACGGCAATAGGCTTGCCCCCTATTATTACTCTAACTGTCTTTTCAGGGCGTGAGCGCATGTTTGTGTTGGGGTCAATACCTTTGTTGACCCCACGTTTCGATTAAATTGCACCAACCTTTTTGATTTTGTAAGGTCTGGTCAGGCTCGCATATTATACAACACGAGCGGGCAGTGAGATAAAGATAGAGATAGTCTATTTTGCATATATAGTTACATAAGATGATAGATTTAAAAGACCAGTTCAGACATATTTTGCTAGAAAACATGCAAAAGTGCTTATAAATACAGACATATTATAATATGTAAAATAAAATAAAAATATTACATGTAAAAATAACAATAATAATGAAGGATATAATTGTTACAACTTTTTGAGACCAGGCTTGTAATAACCTTGATTTCAATCATTTAGCAAATACATATATATTTTCTAAAACAAATTCGTTGATGACAGCTTTAACTTCCATACAATTAGGTAAGTTTTTTTAAGAGATGCATCAACATGGAGATTTCTCTAACACTGAGGAATTTAATTAAATATTTTCGGTGCCATATAACCGATACTTTTACGCAGTAGGTAGTCCGTGCAGTATGTATCTAGAGAGTAGAGAGATCATTTTTTATGCTCCTCAAAATATAGTTTACAACTATCTGTTGATTTAATTTGAAACAAAATGTATGCATTTTTGTTGTACTATAAATGCTGTGGATATCTCGGTTGAGATACCCCAACAAAATACCATACTATAATAAGTAGTGAGGATTGCGTCAGTGTTAATTATTGGTGTTAACGTTTGTAGGGCATATGCAGATGCAATTATTTTTTTACAAAGTATCTCTATATTTGGTTTCCACGATCTATTTCCAATCCCAAAAAAAATTGTGCTTTCTACTTCTGCAATGACATTATCATTGTTAATTGTAATGTATTAAGTTTGTCCTAAAGAAAAAAACTATTTAACTAACTGTACCAAGCCTTGATCAAGTTTAAAGGTCCACACGAAAAGAAACGTGTGACAAGTTGCAGAATAAAAATATTATTTCTTTTGATATGCTGCAAGTTGTCCCAAATGGACCGTAGGTATGTAGCACGGGTTGGTAAATTACTCAGTTGTCTAGTTGTTGAATTTGTACGGTGACTAAATAATAGTCAGCAATAAACTAGAACCACATTAAAATAGAATTCCGAGGATCTCAGAGATGTTGGAAAAGGACCTATCTTCTAGAAAAACTTCTTTTCCCAACACATAGAAAATGAGAACCAAATAAAAAAAGCTAGTTCAATTATAAAATCAATAGGTTAGGTACTTACTTCGATATTCCGATAATAAATAACAATATAGTTTTATTATTTGTAAATAGACGATTTAATGAATTTATTGATCTCTATTTCATGTACTATCATCTTTATGATCAATCAAAGCCATTGAAATGGGTCTATTAATGTGTAAGTTAGTCGTGACTTTATAACTAAGAAACCGTTTGTAAAAGTAACATTTTACGAATTGTGATAGTTTTCATTTGAGTACGTTTCAATTTGATGCTTGTTAATTTACATACACATATTTATATAAATTGTTTTATCGTGAACTTAGGGCACGGATTGACCTTTCACGAGGCCTTCTTTACTACCTCAAATATGTGTTCAATTTGGTTGTGATCGATTTTTTATATCAATAATTATGTTGTTTTGTAGCAAAACTTTTAGTAGTAAAAGTAGAAAAGTATCTTTTACAGTACTAGGACTTCCTAGTACATGCCGGTTTGAGTAATAGGTATGCGACCCTGACTTGCTTGAGCTATTGCTAATTCTCCCCAATCTGTATAAGCCATATCAATTCCTACCCTTTCTAACCCTTTATGTCTCATCTGATTCCCAAATTGCCCGGATGACGACAATAGACTTCCCTCTATTACGTTAATGGGACTAAATTGTAATCGGCAAAATGTGGGGCTTAATTACGCTTCTGCCAACCCCTTTTGGGATACAGGCGTGAGTGTATGTATATATGTAATAAGTATTAATTATGTAGTTAATATGTCTATATTTTTGGTTTCATTTGTGAAAACTCTCTGCTGTATATGAGTGTACTTCTAAGTTTTTAACTTCACTGATATTATTGGTGGATATGATTTTTTAATTACCATACAAATTTAAACACTAGACTAAGTGAACCCAACTGAAACCTTGTTTGTTTTACTTATTAAAAAATATTAAATTATAACAATAGCTGTGTTAAGAACTCTCAGTTTATTAGACATTAGACACCTTGCACTCCGTACCCGTAATTGTCAATGACAGCTCAAGCGGAAACGATTATTTCTATTGAAATTACACTGTGTATTAAAGAATAAATTCCGAATACTGAAATATCACAAAATAAGAAAAAGGAGAGATTAAATGGATTTTAAAACAACTGGTGTTTTTGAGTAATTCCTGGCACTAAAAGGTTGCCTAAAAGGATCGGAAAACTCTCTCATCGGAGGATCGGATCATCGGAAAACTCTCTCACTTGGTGAAATTAATAGTTGAGAATATGTGCCTACTTTGCGCTCTCCTACACTGAAGTGAGCAAAGTCACCTATCGGTACCAAACGGACCGACATCGAAACCAAAAGTCGATAAACTATTAGCTGACCCTTTCATGGTAACTATTACTGTATTAATTATATTTTTAATTTATTAAGTGGGTAATCATAAAATCGGCGGCGCCGACCGTCTAGGTGCATTATGGTTTAAACCATCGTTCATTTTCTTTTTTTATGCATTGGTCATTATATATTCTTCATTGTACTTGCCATACCATGTCAGGTCAACACAAATACTGGATACAAGTTACTTTTGTAGCAGTTCAAGGTAATCTAAATTTATAACACATAGTGCTCTTGTCTTAACGACAGTGAAAATTGGTTTTGAAGTTTAATAAAGACAAGGATAAAAATCAAAATGAAAATCTACTAAATAGACATTATATAATAGGTAAACAACCTATGAATGTATACCAAGACCTGACCTGACCTTACATACAACCATAGACCTCAAATTTTATGACACATTCACAATCAATTATCAAGTTCTTGAACGTGATTACTGACCATCGTAAATTTCTAAATAAGACGTAAAAGAAAATACAATATGGCAACTTTAATATCATTTTCAAGCATAACTTGAGCCTCCTGCTGTGTCATAGATAGTTGACAATGTGGGTCTTTGGAATCGGTAGGCATATAAAGGTATAAATAAAAGTATAAAATTAAAAAAAAAATGCCTCGAAAACCCATTCAACGGTTAGAAAAGAGCTTATGATCTTGGAACGGGCAAACAGGTTTTATTCAATTATAGCTAAGAAAACTCTATATAATAAATATACTTGTAAGTATTGCAGGAAATGAACAAGATAAGCAAAGGATTAAATAAATAACAGCAGTTGTTTTAAAAGCCTTCATCGCAATAGTTCATTAAAATAAACTTACAATAATAGCAATATCTTCTAGATAGGAAAGTTCAGAGTCACCGTTATTCGTCGATTTGCGGTACTTTTATAACTAAATAGGCAAGTACGGTGGTATTTAGAAACCATTTTAACCCATCATATAAAGGAGAAGGGTACACGATATCTTCGCACTATATCTTTCACTATATCTTTTAAATTGGTTTACAACTAAACTAATTTAAAAACATATTTTTGCTTGATTTGTAAGATATTTAAATTTGCAGGAAATATTTGACAAACGATTTCACGAATTCTATTTTGAACTGAAGGTTTAAACAGTTTAAATTTGAAAAAAAAAAAACACCTCCAAGGGTAAAAATTAAGGAATAAAGTCTGTCATAAACTTTTTTTAAAACTTAATAATGCCCTCTTCAAGTAAGCAGAGGTCCATTATAAAAATTTGAACTGATTTAAAATATAATTAGATCATTAATGTACTTATTGTCTCTGTTTATATGTAGCAATAATGCAGTAATAATTCGTTAAGATCCCATATAATAATGAATATGTTCCAGGCAACACAATAGAACTATCTCCGAAATAATAAAATAGATAGATAACTCTACATAGTTATGTATAAGTACTGTTAGTGTTTTTGTACTATAGGTATAGTACAAAAACACTAACAGTACTTATAGTTCATAAGTATATTTCTATACATACATACATTACATTGTTTTTAATAGGTTTAAATATCCTTACAAGAAGGTAGAATTAGATAATATAGAAATATTAAAGTAGTTTTTAAAAGTGTTGTTATTATAATTTTACTATATAGGAAATTGTTTCTTTGAACCAAGTTATTACTAAAAGATAATATACCTTTTTCTAACTCATCCCGGAGGTCTTCGAACGAATTCACGCTGCAATTGTACCTGAAATAAATGATATATAAAATGAATACTTATGCAGTTTGTATTTAAAAAATACAGAATTTCAAAGTTGTGTAGCTATGCAATTTTCGTGTGTGCGTATGTTCGTGCTACGTCGCACATACACATACTTTTCACATTTCTCGTTCGTCTTTGACTGTGTGTTGTTACAATTTTTCAAATAGGTTTAGTTAACAAATGGTTAGGGAGTCTAGTACTAAACTAGTTTTAATTATAATTTGGGAACCGATTATAAAATATCTTGTCAGTTTAAGTATTTCATTTGAATTTGAGCGATTTATTTTAATTAGACGCAATAAGAAACAATCTAAGATTGAAGTCTATACCTGTCTTTGTCCAGAATATCGGTCTGTATGTCTATCTATTTCATTATTACTTTTAATTATGTTTAATTATTACGTGGTTTTATTTAACAAATACATGAAGTAAACGTTTTTTTAAACTTCAGAACCTATTGAAATCAGAAAAATTGAACCTATTGTAACGTCCTACTATAATATTTTTTATTTACACTACCAGAAGACGAAGAAGCAGAAGGTATCATTTATTTGTAAATAAGTAGATAATTCTAAAGCTTTGTACAAAGACTCACTATTTACACTGTTTTCCCACTATCTTATATACAAGATATATTTAAGTTGGCTGGATAGTTCATTTATAATCTTAAAAATCCAATCGAAGCAATAATTTGATATCTAACAGAAGAATCGCAAAAAGCATCATTTAAATCGTTCATCGCAATCACTCAAGCTATCCTTTGAGATGTACCGTGTGAATTCTGATCGAGCTTCTCTTTGCCGCAATCGATTCTTTCAAACATAATTTTAAAAAGTGATTTTGCAAAAATGCAAGAACAAAAGCGCCGCCGTCTTTCGAAATTCGCAGATTACCCAAGCATCCGATAAACCAATACTCATGTAGTCACGCAGGTGTAGATTGGTCGTTGATTAGTTTATTTTTTTTATTCATAATTGGATAATTTAATACTGGTTTGTGTTTGTAAAGTGGTGTGTTATATTTTGGTAAAGGAAAATTTTTGTTTCAAATTTCACGGGCTATTTGTGAACGAGTGGATTGAATTGGTAATTTTTGTTTGCAATTATAAGAGTGAATGTCCCGTTAGGACAAGGGATTAAATAAATAAACCAAGATTTTAATCATTTTTATTTACTTGCTTTTGACATGATTTCTCGTTTAACAAGTAAAAACGCAAAAGACTACAAAAAAACAAAAACCATTATGTTTCTTATTTTATTTATTTTCTTTTAGTTAAACTTGTGTATTCGACGTTTCTATATAGCTATTTGTTTTAAAAACAGCGGGTCGAACTTAAAATCTAATTTTCAACTGCTATTTTGATAATTTTCTATTCTAGTTTTAATTCAGACTTACTGGAACATAATGTAAACATACTTATAAAATATTTACAAACTGAAATGATATATCCTGTCTGTACACTCCCAAACCCTTAGTAACAAAAAAGTCGATAAAAATACCAAAACAACATAACGCAAACATTTAAATAATTACGAATATCTGCGGCCCAATTAAATACGTCTCACGCCAATGTGAGGGGCCCTGACTGCAGGAGACAAAGTGTCGAGATGAAAGGAACCGCCGCCGATTGTCGCGGCATTGTATCCTCACTCGTTAGCCTGGCATTATCGTATCAAGATTTATTTTAACGATTAACTTTTAAAACTTAATGTATAAGGGGAAAGCGGATTACTTGTTACATTAAGTAATGAGTCAATTATTCCAGAGACCAGGGTATACATATATATGAAATAGTACATACATACACTCACGCCTGTAACCCTGAATATAGTGAGGTTTCCAAAGGCCCAGCTCCTCACTCTCCTCTTTCTCTCCCCTCATCCCCCTCTCCTCTTTCCCATTTTCTCATCCCATTTCTCTTTTTTCCCCTCCCCGCAACCACCGTCCCTCATCACCTTCAAAGGCGGGCAGCGCACATGCGACTCTTGAGTTGCAGGTGTCCATGGACGGTAGTTGTCACTTACCATCAGGTACCCGTCTGTTCGTCTGTCACCCAATATTATAAAAAAAAAATTAAAACTTTTAACATTACTTTTACAAATCGCTACCACTTATGATATAGGTCTGGTACAATTTCAACGATTAACGCTTATAGCTTCAGTCATTAAGCCACAATTGGGCTGTGCACCTCCACAATTATAGACACGACTGCCATTGTTTTACACGAAACAATAAACGAATAGGATATACAATTTATTATTTAAAGAGAAATTTTTGCCATTAAAATGTCAAGGCTGCTGCGAACTATGTTGAATGTTTTATTGAACATGACACAATGTGAAGTTTGAATATTTTACGTTATATTGTTGGTCGTAAAATTCTTTAAAGCGTTTACACCTCACGGTTACGTATAGGGTATGTATATGATAATGATTTTACAAGACACTCTAAGCAAAATAATTTAGACTTAAATTTTGTGCACTGTTATTATAATAAGTTTTCTAGTATTTTTTAAATTAACTGTAAAATACAAAACGTTCCTTTTAAAACTATACAGACTTATCTATTAATGTTAACTATTAACAAGCACGTTTTTATTATTTGTTTGTGTTGGTTTTCATTTACAATGGATCTTTTAATATTATTAGAATTAAATAATCTCAACAAATAACATAACCATTATTGACTTAAAAGATAGTAATATTGAGGTAGCTCAAACTATCTGGACACAACTGTCTTCCTACTAAACACCACTTAATAAATGTATAATATATATATAAACTAAAATAAAATATTTATATTGTAATGCGTTAGGTACGGTCACGATTGTTATTGAATTAATTAGTGAAATTATCTAATTAATGAATTTATCAAAAACCTCTAGGTAGCATTCTTTGCTCCTGTACTTTTATTTTAAATGTTATTAGTAAGATCACTTTAACAGTATAAGCTATGTACACAAATTTGGGGCTTTACTTTCAAATAAAGAAAAGATAAAAAAATAAGAGGTATTTTGCAACATAATTATGTATGGATATGGGTGTTATAACAGCCTGGACAGGTAAGTTAATTGGTGCATCTGAACACCAAAAATTCAATAATTGAACATAAACTATTAAACATGTTGTTAAACTTTGCAATGTATCCATCCACGTCACAGTCAATAATTAAACCTTAAATAATAATAAGACAATATACTTCTTTTTTCTTCAAATTAACCCATTACTGACTTATTAGTGACGTCATCTCAAATTTTATCTCTGACTTATAGCACCATTGTCGCATATAAGGAAGGAATCATGGTCCAACATTAACAATTGCTTCATTTGTAAATGATGATACCAAAAAGTGCCACGGTACCTTTTGAACGTCTACAAGTATGTGGGTTACAGTCATTGTAAAATTTTATTAGAATGCAATGATTTTTGATGGGAGATTTTCGAGGTTTTTCATTTTCCAAATGCACAGAGTGATGTTTTAACGGTAATTACGATCGAAACGTAAATACTGTTTGGATATAGACATGGCATCCATATTAAATCACTGATAGCTGAGGTTGAAGTGGCTCTGTGGCTAAATGTATTCTATATAGAGGATAATCTAGTAATAAGATATTATAGATCTTATATATAAATCTTATTATATGTTATGACAATAAAAATATTTAACCATGTCCAAAGAGCTACCAATTTGTCTTAAACCGTCCACTATGAAAAAGTTGCTTTACAAATATGAATTTGTAATTTACAATTCGAATTTCACCCCTTCAAACAACATGGTAACAAAATGTAATTTTTGGTGTGATGGGAACTTTCAAAAATCTATTTCCCGTCTGGACACAGTTCCGGTGTGCACACAAAGTTATCCCAGAGCTATTATGGCTCCGAGGGTTTGTAACTGAATTGTGAACGGGATTAATACAAAACTAACATTCATGTTTGACGATTGCTTTAATTGCTTTGTTGTCTAGCCTTGGATAATAATAGAAATGTTGTTAATAGTTAACTACTCCTATAAAAGAGACAGAACGAGAGACGGAGAGAGAATTTAATCATAATTAAACCCAAATGACATTGCTATTGGGGACATAAATTGACATTGCCATTTTGTTAGCAACCGATTAGGGTAGTGTAACTACGTCTAATAATCCGGCAGTTCAGAAGAGCAATAATAATTTTCATATACTTCCAAAACATTACACATCAATAATAAAACTATGCAGACCTTTAAGCTAATGAACAAGTTTTCAACTTAAAAATTTCCTAATATATTCCAACACGCACACATACAAACGAAATAATGCTTAATATAAACCTCATTATCAAACGCTTCATTAAACAAATCATAAGGACAAAGTAACATTAAAAACCTTATAAAAATAAAAGCCTTTACGACACCCCGCTAAGTCCCTGACTAAGTATTCTTGCATCAGAAAACCTAATAAGCTTATTACAATAAATATTTAGTCAAACTGTTGTATTATAAGTATTCATTTTAAGTGGCTAACAAGCAATTTTGGTGGTCACGGTTGGACTTTCAATACCTCCCGTTGGTAACACCCTGTATGTGAGAAACACAACAAATTATACTCTCTGATGAACTTCCCAAGCGACCGGTTCAAAAAGGTCTCTTTACACTCAACCATTTCTTAATCAGTTAGGTCATGTAAAAATAGTCATTTATACGCTCAAACAAATGAATAATAAACTCTGTCTACAGGGGGTCCTTAATTAAATAATTTCTTTACTTTATGTACACAATGTGATGTGTGGTTTACCATACAAATTGTTCTAACTAATAGTAACTATTATAAGTTTGAGCGATGGTGGCCGCAGTTATATGAAATTAGATACGGAATAAACATTTGTCCATATTTTACCTGAAATGAGAAATTATATTGACTTTTAATGCTAAGAACTAGTTTATTGGACACTGTTTCTGAATAGGGATATAGGCACTGCAATTTTATGGAATCAGTACAATACTTGCAGTAGCAAGTAATAAGTACGAATATGCGGATTTAACGAGTCGCAGCTAAAAGACGCTCTAATTTATGATTTAGTAATGAGTCAGAAGATTCAACTAATGTCATATCTGTTAGTTTTATATTCTGTTATTTTTTCAGTCATTTAGCAAGTTGTTAGTTTGAAAAATATATATATTGCTGCATTTGAACTAGTATTTATTTTTCAATCTTCTGAAATTGTAGCTGAGAAATATAAGGGAATAGACTGGAGTGGACAGTGTTGTCGACCTGTTTCGCCTTAAAAGAGACAGGACGACACGCAGAGCTGACTGCAAAATTGACAGTTATTATTTATGTGATTGTTATTTTATATTATTTTACAAAATCGGTGCATCACAATCATTCTCACTGAAAATAATAAATTGAAAAGTCTCAATGAATTTTATACGTTAGTAAACACACTGTATAATATCCAGAAATGACAAAGCACATCAAAATAAACAAATTAAGTATATTTGTACGATTCAATGAACTTCTAATCCCAAATTCTGATCTTTAACCTTAAGACACGCACCCAACGTCATTTACCGACTAGACGACAATATTTCTAAGAATAAATATACAAAAATCTATATTTTATAATAACGACAATTGATCACTGACACGTAATCCTATGGAAATTAAGTGTAAATTTAAGTATAATGATTAATTAATCATGCATTTCAAGTATTTATAGCTTGAATTATGTTTACGGCATAATAAATTGTTGTATCTCATATTTCATATTTCTAATCTGTAAAGAAGGGCCTGTCGGTTAAAGAGTGGTTATTTTTTATCTGAAAGACATGGAAGTTGAGGTCTAAATAAATTTTGGGAGTTTAATGATTACACCTAGAAGTGTGGATTCACATATCAGCACCATCTAGCGAAGGGAACTACGCTGAACTACGTTGCAACAACTCTAATGACAGTGTATTATAAAGCTTTCGCACCGATTAGTATTTATATAACTTCCCAACATCAACAGATGGACCTCGGTCAATGATAACCTCAATTGTTACAAGGATCCTCCTACGGGGGGGACTAAACACCCTTTCAGTATCAAAACTCTAAAACTTATCAATCAATTATCTCGTTGAAGTCACGGTACTGCTTTGGCGCATATAGGCCAGTTCGCATCGTTTCTATCCTAGCTACCTTTTTCAGGGCCTCAGTTTATCTGAAACCAATACTTTAAATATATAAATTGTGTTATGATTAACAAGTGGTAACAGATTCTTCATACATTTACTTACAAAGGTAAAGCAGTGTATTGAAATTAATACTACCTACACGTAAACTGAGAAGTTAGTTATTATAGCAAAGTTAGGAGACCTAAATTAATTCGATAGACAAGTCTATAAAGTGGAACTCTTTTAAGCGATCTTCAGACCAGGACCGTTAAACTATTATATGAATAAATAAACTAGGTGCATCAGTAGGACCCAATACCATTGTATTAAAATCAGTTGTGCTAGATATATGACTTTCAAAACTGAACTCAAGGCAAGCAACATAATATTTCTGAACATCTGTGTAGGAAAAAATGGGCAGATTCTTGAAATCCTGGGTATTTTTTTATTATGATATATGCATGCAAAACAATCACACCTATACAGGAATACTTCGTGTCTTCTGAAGTAATGAATACTAAAAATAATCAAAAATACATTGATAGTCTAGTTCCTTTAGCCTATTTATAAAAGAACAAACTCGTACCGAATTAGGATTTCTTGAACACAAATAAGCATTTCGAAACAGAAGTATTATTACTTAGCTTAAGAGTATTCAAAATAAATTAGTTTTAACTATTATTTAATTATCCCTCAAGAAGAAGTTACTAAAAAGCCATAAAAGTCTCATAGAACTTGAACATTATATGAACTCCAGCACCGCATAAGACACTACAAAAAACATTATCAAGTCATAAAACTAAGCCTTTCTACTGTTTATAACTAACTTTCTTTATTAATAATATAAATTAATTTATTAACATAATAAATGCGTGAAATAATTAAATAGTTATCATAAAATGTTGCGTGTGCACACTTAAATGTCCACGGGGGTTTGGCTAATGTATTGCTAAATGATAGCGCATTTTTATGTAAGGCACCTACTGTTTTATGATGGAACACGCCACTTGAAAGGTCTTCTGGATACTACGGGGCCCTTAATATGTCTGTAATGATTAACCTAACAATCTATGTAGCTAATTATAAAGGAATAACCATAACTTATGGTTTTATAGCGTATTAAAACGCTCATTTTGTGTAAGTTACTCGTGTTTATACAAAAGAAGGTCGTCTATGTACACGATAAATACCTCTTAAGTAAATGACTACTAGTAACTAGTAATGGGAATAATAAAATTATTGTAATTTCTCATCAATTCACAACCCTTGAGCTGCTGAAGGAGTTAAGTAGGTTTGTTTACCGTCTCATAGATGTGGTTATCGGTCAATATTTATATAAAACTAAACTGTCTAATCCCTTAATTCAGTCACCGCGTATATGAAATGTGACTCATTTGATACCCTCTATAACCTTTGTTAGCTCATAATTATAAAAAAAACTTCAATCCACTCACAATTATTAATAGCTACACGATAAGTTCTTAAACTATGACAAATTATAACTTATCTATATCGGACCGACCCAAAATCAATTTTTCACGGGTCAGCGATCTATACTAGCGGAGGTCGAATAAACTATGCATAAATAAATGTTAAAATAGTAAACATTCAAAAAGATTTCTCGACATTTAACAAGGTTATATATGCAGTGTGCATCAACTATAAAACTATGTCGATAAGATGTATTTTCAAGTGTCTGGTGACATGTTATGCTAGTAGTAAAATTGTTAAAGGCAGACAGTCGGGCGCGGAATGAGTTTGTGAATATTTTAAATGCAATCTCAAGTCGTTGCCCACTACAGTTCCTATTGTTCTCGGAGATGATACTAACGGATGTTGCTCTACTTTGTTTTTTTTACAATAAATTTAATTTCTTATAAAATATACAACAAAATATAGTAAGAACTTTAACTTCCTACATATGGTTAATTATGTATGAAGTGCACTTAAGGTTTATATAAATATAATTTTAATATAACCTAACCATTCTAATTAAATTTTATACAGGCTTATTATTCTGCTACACATTTGATTGGGTTTATATATTCTTTGGCTTCCTATATGTTATTTATTTAGTAACACATTTATTTCCATGTGGTTGTCGGTGGAGCACAACAGAGCCACCTCTATTTCTTCCCGTGGGTATCGTTAAAGGGAACTATTGATTGGACTGTAATCATCATCATCATACATAAGTCATAATATACATATATACATTTCTTTTTTATCGTGTGGAAACCCCCACGGGTCATCACCTCACCGGAGTTAACGGAAAGGTGTTATGACGGGCTCGAACCGACTAAAACTACATGGCGTTCCGTCACAAAGGGTCTATTGCAAGGGAACCGGGAAAACCCTACGGACAGCTCCCCCGTTACCGCCGGGCCAGCGCTCATATAAATATACATAATGCCTTATTCCTGGATAGGCAGAGACGGTAGCCAAATGCAGTACATAGTACATAATTTTATAAATAAAAATTCAAATCTGTTCAGGTATTTTGAACAAACTCAAAAAAAACATACATTTTAATACTATTACACTTTTCTGTTTTCAATTTCAAAAATTCCTAAAACAGTGAGTGTTTTAGGAATTTTATGGAATTGTATATAAAAATAAAAAAAGTCATACTACCCTCTTAAAAAACTGTTTGCGAACCATGCAATTGCCATATTGATTTATTTTTTCAAAAAAGTGTAACCAATGTCAGTCGGTATGAAGAGAGGGTTCCAAACGTTCCCCGTACATTAAAATTAGTTAAGGCATTTATCAGGAATGAATAAAGAAACTCACATACACAATCTCTAAAAATACTACACTCCTGTTGGGCGGTCGTGTCAAAAGGATGGGTTTAATTAAAGCTGTTTGACAACATAGCAAGAGAGTAGAAACGGTAATTTTTGTTAAGTAACAAATTTCAAAGCACTCATTTACTAAGATAATAATAATAAACAGATCTTAGTAAATGAGTGCTTAAATGTATCTGCACATCCAATCTTTTTTATTTAAAGTAGACAAAAGTGTTTATTTAAACTACCTAATTATGTTTATGCTAAAAAGTTGTATAATATGCTAATAACGTATATCTTAATAAAATAGAAAGTTACTGAACCGCTTTTATATTATATTTTATGTAGATCAAGACAATCGGAGTCGCTTCAATAAATATTAAAACTATTTACCGTGTCACTTTCTTTTTAAAATTATGTTTAGTATTATATTTTACACAGATGCACTTCAAATAAATTTTAATGACATATGCTAATATTTTCAATATTTAACACCTGATATTCCTTTGTCTGTAATTTTGTTGCAACACCGTTCATGTAATCATAGATTTTAAATAGTTTTCTTGAGTAGTGTTGGTTTAACTTTTTTTTTAATTTAGTGATTCACTAATATTTTTAGATTCGATCTTTAAAATAAAGATTCCACTAGCAAATTTTATTTTTAAGAACCTTCTGTTTGACAATGCAATTAACTCTGTACTTGTTAGACATATAAAATTACAGATTTTGTTAAGTAATATGATGCATTTTGAAATAATAATAAATTATTTTTTCAAAAACAATTGTGATTTATTAATTGTTCAGTCCGGGCTTGTGTTTTAACACTTTTTTATTTAAAAGTTATAGGTTTAAATGCACTGTGACAAAAACTATGCGTACAAAAATATTAGTAAATTAACATTATAACTTATTCCATCACCATCACAAATCGAAAACTATTAAAATGACTATTTTCATGTTCTAGTACTACTTAAAACTGCTAAGCAATGTTAAGTTTAATTTCTCTGCCATAAGGCCTGAAACCATTGTAAACATTACACATAATGAATATATATCAAGTTAAACGCACGATTAGACTCAGATCAGACTTCTAGATCAAGCAAATCATGTTTAAATAAACATTGATACCGTACGACAGGCTTTATATATTGGATAAACCCGAGACTAAATTATTAACAGTAGGGTTATGAACCGACAGTGATACTGATGCTATAGATAGCTTGTTAAACCTTTTCATAATGGTCCTTATGATACTAATATACTGGTTCAGATACCCTAAACTGTTACCCTAAACAGTTAAATACTACAACATATATTGCACGTATCAGTAAGGTTGAATAACACTATGGTATTTATGTGCTCTACCACTGTTTAAATATATTCACATATATTTAAACAGTGGTAGAGCACGAATGGGCTGGCTCGACCGGTGCGATACCACGGCCTCGCAGTAAACCGGTTGTGAAGTAACACTTGCGTTGTATTTCCCCAAAATACGTTTCCGGAGGCGTAACTGCCCGTTTCCGATCTGCTCATCCCCCTCTTACGACTCTTTAGTTGTAGGTGACTATGGCCAGAGGTTGTCACTTACCATCAGGTAACCCGTTTATTCGTCTGTCCGCTTATACCATAAAAAAATGTATTACTAAGGAACGATAAATGAAAGATTATTATTTTAATGTGATATTGCTGTGTCATTGTTTATTTGATAAATTTATGATAAATATATTATTATTCAGATCTCAAAAGTCCTGAAGCCCTAGGTTTACCTAACTTAAAAAGAAAGATCTATTATTCTACGTAATTCGTATTTGGATTCGTAGATGCTAACTAGGAAATGCGTCCCAGAAGCATACGTTCTTCCTAATAATTAAACCATTTTATTATTTTATAATTTTTAAGAGACTTAAGGCCTTTTTAGTTTAACATAAAAGGTCACACTATCAAAGCTGCCGATCTGACGATATGGTAAAACAAATATTCTACTGCAAATTAGTTATACTGTGACATGGACAGTACAATCGCAACCAGTTGTAGATTGTAATGCGCTTGCTCGTATTTTGCGCTCGACGTTTGTAAATCTTAACGTTGTATTGTAGTGTTGATGTATTTTATATCCTTTCGTTTCTACTTTCAATAAATGAGGTCCTACGTCACAGTTACGAAACACCATACAGTTCCTTACAGGTAGACAAAAGAAGATATTTATGTGGGAGAGATAATGTCGGTTTATAACGATAGCAGTTATTGCTGTTATTTACAATAATTACTTCATGTTGCTGATTTATTTTATCTAAAAATTATTAACGAATAGTCTAGTGGTTAGTCACCTTGACGGCTGAACCGAAGGTCGTGGGTTCGATTCCCACACCTGAGAAAAAATTGTTTCATCCACAAATAGTTGTCCCCAGTCTGGGGTGTTCTTTGTGTCTGTTGACCGAATGATTGTACAACCCCCTGCAACACAGGAATTATTCATATTGCTTGAGTTATCTTTTTTAACAATAAATATAGGGAGAATTAATATATATTTTAATTAAGACAGTACTAACTCCCCCCTTTAAGAGATATATTTATTTTTAATTTCTTATTTTCATTTTTTTTTAGCCTATAGTAGTCTTCGTTCGATCTGACGGTATCCCGGGTCCCTAGCAATAGACGCTCTCATGACGGGACACCGTCGTTTTAGTCGGTTCGAGTCCGACATACCACCTCACCGCCAGCTCTGGTGAGGTGATGACCCATGGGGGTTTCCGCGCGAAACAAATTAAATGAAAAAAAAAAGTCTATAGTAGTTAGAAAAGTAAGTTTTATGTGTATTTTATTTTATGGGCACACACAGGTGTAAAAAAAGTTACTAATTATAATTTTCTAAGTGGAGCATCGTGGACAGCGTCCCAACCTCCCAAGTCAACAACTTGTCACCGGGTTGCGTTGTGGTTTGCTAAAAACAAACTACAATAGAGAGGCTCTCTCCATACAATATCCTTTGTCAACCTTTTTATCAGGCCGACGGAATAGGCACGTCCGCGGAAAGGTTATTGTTGTTACGTTTAATATTTTGTGTTCAAAATTTTAAGTAGTAGTGAAATCATGGGTATCTTTTAAATTAACTTCAATTTATTTATATTTTTATCATAACCCATATGTTAAGAATATAATATATCAAGTTTATTAGCATGCTAGAAATCAAGCTATAACTAAATCATAGAAAATCGTTAATTTATTTATAAAATGTGAATGTGAAAACGACTTAATACCTAATTCAATAAATAAAATAGAATTATTTGAAAAATATACATATATTGCTTTTAGGGTTCCGTACCCAAAGGGTAAAATGGGACCCTATTACTAAGATTTCGTTGTGTCTGTCTGTCTGTCCGTCTGTCACCAGGCTGAATCTCATGAAACATGATAGTTAGACACTTGAAATTTTCACAGGTGATGTATTTCTGTTGCCGCTATAACAATAAATACTAAAAAACAGGTAAAAATAAATATTTAAAGGGGTTCCCATACAACAAACGTGTGTTTTTTTTCAAACAACGAACCGATCATCACCGTAATTTCAACCTTATAGCTCAATAAATACTCTATCGAACACAAAAATAATTATTTAAATATCCTCCTGATAATTCATGACATTAGAGCACTGAAACCAATAATCAAAAACCCTCCAGTTTTATTTATACAGACAGATAGATTAGAATTTGGTATTTCAATAACGTAATACCGTCACCGGGCACTTCATGACTGTATACATACTATCTGATAGATACGACATCCATGGGAAGAAGGGGGATGGCTCTATTCTGCTCCACCGAGAGCCACACGGCAGTGTTGCAAAATGTGGGTGTTTTAAACACCTCCGCTTACCCCTTTGAGGGATAGAGGCGCGAGCGTATGTATGTACTTGTGTGTTTTATTTAGTATAGGGGAACAGACGAACAAACGGGTCACCTGATGGTAAGTGATAACCGCTGTCCATGGAGTAAGTAGTAGGTAGTATGTATGTAGGTAGATAGATAGATACAAGAAGCAAGATGCTAAGTGAACATATATTATATGTATATTTATATGTATGTATAAACAAAATACCTGTACTATTTGGTGTCAAGGCCTCGGAACAGACAAGGTAATAGAGTAGCCTTATATGATTTACATAATCTTTATTTAATTGTTTCTTACACATGTGGTCTAGTTGATAAAATACATGACAAGTTAATTATCATCTCGGTCTTTGAGAAGTGTTAAATTCCATCTATATTAATTTCAAGGTAAGCGTACAGTTCCACATTTTTTTAGTCTAAGGGCTAAACATTAGTATATTTGGGATTTTGTAGCTCACGTCGTTCTCCATATATTATGTTATTAGTTTGTTTTTACTAAAAGTCCCAAAAACTAGTACTTATTAGGTCAGTTGACTGCTTATCAACATCGCTTAAAATTAAAAAGAAAACGTATATTAAAGGAAAAGAAGGTACTCCAGCCTAAGAGGCCGGCTAAGCACCTGCGACTCTTGAATTGCAGATGTACATAGTAGGCGGTAGGCGCTTACCATCAAGTGACGCGTCTGATTTTCTGTCCCCCTACATAAAAAAGTACAGCTACTTTCATTCACAGCTATTTACAGACTTAACATGAGAACACTATAGACATTGTGATCACCTATGCACCAGATGCCTAGATATCGTTTAAATTAATAGTGGAAGTAAAAGTATCTAATCGGAACCTTACACGGTCGGTTGTCACGGTCTAACTAGAAAAAAAACTCTTATTGAAAAAAAAAAAAACAAACATTATTGAACAAGAAACTACGTAAAACAATTTCTCAGAAAGTATTTTCAATCATGATAATTGAACAATAAATGACCTGTTTAAGTCATTCTATCATCATAAATATTTCTGAAAACAATAAATTTTCATAATAAAATAAATTGTATAAACAAAGGCCTATCAACAGTTTTAGTCCAAGCACTTCAGTTCGTATCTGGCGCAAGCATTCTAGCTTTGAGAGTGGACGCAAGTGTACATTGTTACCCTTTCAATCAAACATTTCTACTTACCTACCTTTTACATTACATTAGAATATCAGCCTTCTCACCATTAAAACAAAGTTGATTTTGGTTTAAACGAAAATGTAAGATGTTACCTTTTGAATGTGTCTAAAAGATTTTATCTGCAAAATCTTTGCACACGCAATTGTATACTTTACCGTAGTGCGTTTTAGTTTATTATCTATAAATAGACATATCGCAGTTGTGACTTTTTGCAAGGAAGTGCCATCTATTGTTGCGAAAAATTGATTTACGTATAACATCTGTTTAGCCGGAGCGGTAATGCTATATTACATTGTTTTTAGTAATGCTATGTAGGTCGTAAGCAGGTGTCTGACCGAATTGAAAGTGCGTTGTGTCCAAAGCTCAATAAAGTACATTGTGAACATACAGATACAATCTTTGTAATGTTTGAACGCAGAGATTTAAGTAAATGTTTGTCATCACCAAAAAAATGTACTTTTATTGTAAACTTTAGGGTACGGTAACAGTAAGATGTAATTCAACGGGGTTCTGGATAAAGTGGGAAAATTGATAGTTGACCTGATGGTAAGTAAGCCGCCTTGACACCTGCAACTCAAGAGTGATGATGGATGAGGGATGGGGAGGGGAAAGCGGAGAAGGGGTATGAGGAGAGGGGAATAAGAAGAGGGGGAGAAGGACCTCCGGAAACCTCACTAATTTTGGGAAAATGCAAACGTAAGCGTTACTTCACAGCCGGTTTTCTGTGAGGCCGTGGTATCGCACCGGTCTAGCCCGCCCATTTGTGCTCTACCACTCTTTAAATATCTATATGTGAATAATATAGCATGGCTCTACCACTGTTAGGTTACTATCCTAAGTTAGGTTATAATTACCTTAACAACAGCTAAGTATTCACTTCATATTAGCCTGTTCTACTAGTCGTTATCGTGGATTATTAAAAATTTTTTTTTTTTTTTTTAATATGAAGTATGAATAAATTTAACAAGGCTTTATGAATTCTACTAAATAGAAATTAAATACTCAGTTAAGAATCAGCAACTTTATTTGTGAAGAGTTTGGACGGGTCAGTACTTCATATGAACTAAATACGAGTTAACAACACTTTATTTGAATTTTAATCCAAATCAAACGCCCTCACTTTAAAAACCATCACTTTGTCCCACTTACGTAACATAGGGTAACCCTAATGCCGTCAGTCGGTCACAATATACCGTACATATGTACGTAGCGTACGTATATACTAAATGTATATACTATATTTTCCCTAACTGCATCAGCCAGTATCGGAATCCTTGGCGTCGATATATCAAGCGAAGTCCAGTTTCGCGGTCACTTAGAGAGTAAGGCCATATTAGCCTCGAAGAAGCTTGGTGTGCTAAACAGATCGAGACAGTATTTTACTCCGACCCACCGCCTGCAACTTTATAAGGCGCAGGTTCAGCCGCACAGGGAATACTGTTCTCATCTCTATGCAGGTGCACCCCAGTACCAACTTCTGCCTCTTGAGCGCATTCAACGGAGAGCGACTCGCATCATCGACTGCCAAGATATTTCTGATCGACTTGACACCTTGGCGTTGCGTAGAGATGTAGCTTCACTCTGCATCCTCTATCGCTTGTATTATGGGGAGTGTTCAGAGGAATTGTTCGGACTTATACCGGCTGCTGGTTTCCGCCATCGTCCTACGCGACAAAATATCCATCCCCATCACCTGGACGATTGGCACTCCACCACTGTGCGCTTCTCCAGAAGCTTTTTGCCTCGCACAACCAGCTTATGGAACAAATTGTCGCCTGCCGTATTTCCGAACCGATACGACCTTCAAACCTTCAAGAAGAGAGCGTACCTCTGCCTAAAAGGCCGGCAACGCACTTGTGACTCTTGAGTTGCGGGTGTCCATGGGCGGCGGTAGTCACTTACCATCAGGTGACCCGTCTGCTCGTTTGCCCCCTATCGCATAAAAAAAAAAAAAAAAATGTATCTGTCGCTTTTTATGACACCTACAGAAAGAGAAGGGCCCTATTCTTCTCCACCGACAACTACAATTCTCGTTTTGGAATTTTAAAGTTTATAAGTTATTTTCAAACGACTTCAAAAAAGGGGAGCTTCTCAATTCGACTGTATTTTTTTTTTTAGTTTATTACCTCAGAACTTACGACTGCGTGAACCGATTTCGACATTTTTTTTTATTTGAAGGCTGGTGCTTCCCGTGTGGTCCCATTTTTATTTGGTCCAGTTCAGATAATGGCATCCATGAGAACACCATATAAGTCTTTCATTAAGCATGTGCGCGACAAAGTGAAGAATAACTCAATATCACGCCAACTGATTTGGATGAACCTTTTTTTATTTGAAATCATGTACTTCAAGGGTAGTTTGATGAGAGTTTGGTCCAGTTGTGACAATGGCATCCATGAGAAAACTATATTAGTCTTAAATTTTATGATAGACGTATTGAAGTCGGTTGTCTACTTTTTTAAAGTCCTATTATTTATTGGAAATGATGTACTTCAAGGGTAGTTAGAAGGGTTTGGTTAGGTTCTGACATTGGTATCCATGAGAAAACCATATAAGTCTTAAATTTTATGATAGACGCATTGAAGTCGGTTGTCTACTTTTTTAAAGTGAATTATAGCTTATACTTTTTTATTTTTTTTTTATAATAGTTACAGAAAGTACCAATAAAATCGCTAAAGTCTCACTAATTCAATGTCAAATGACGACACACGTTAACCTTCACAGGCATAATCAATTTGATTAATGATGATCTTCTCAGCTTTTCATACTTACTTCCATTATGTCATCAACAGCAACTAATCAAATACAAAGCGTTGGCCAATAACAGCATCGAAGTCCCAAAGCCAAGAGAACAAACAATAATTACAACACCACAAGTGATTGTTACATGAATCTACTCGATTAATTTATCGATATTCGTAGTAGAAGGTGACAAGTAATCCATCATGATCCGAGTGAGGCCTGATCGATTGTTATTTTATAAGCTGTGAATAAATTAAGTATCAGGTAGATGAGGTGTTATTTTAATTTGGGAATATAAAAGAGGTTAGCCGTTCGAATTGGGTTGATCACATATGACAATGCTTAAATCAAACTTTTAAACTAAAATGGACAACAAAATTCCTGAAAATCAGTTGTCGTTTTAATAATCAAATTCCCATAAAAGGTCATTTTCAAAATTGCAGTCGCGAACTCGTGACGAAACACTTTCGTATTTCTTACAAAAATATAAAAACCTACCATGACGTTTACTAAGACGATGCTTATTTGACTTTTCAGTCATCCAGCCTACGATAATTAACACAATATTGAAGAAACTGATCTAAAACAAACGACTACGCCAGTTACCAACACCATTCTTGTACTTCCACATAATATAGCCTTAGGTAAGTTGAGCATAGAGGTGGTTATAATCGGTTTAGCAGTTTAGCAGATACTCGTCTACAAACTAACATAGCTGTTCTGTTTATAATATTATTTAAACCGGTTGTGAAGCAACGCTTATGTTGCATTTCCCCGAAATTAATAAAGTTTTCGGAGGACCAATTCCCCCGCTCCTTTTTCCCGTCTCCTTATCCCCCATCTCTTCTTTCCCCTCCCTGCATCCCCGCATACCCCCATCCCTCATCAGTCAAAATTGGGCAGCGCGAATATTGAGTTATTCTGAGTCTGTTCGTCTGTCCCGTAATTTAATATAAAAAAAATACGTGTATTAGTAAAGATTATCCTCTCATTAATAATGGCATTGGACGCACATATATGTAGATATACCTTTTAGAATACATCAAGGAGGACATACAATTTCTTATAATTATAATTATTTAAGGATAAGCGTAAAACCATTTGCGATTTGCGATGTCTTCAAGGCAACCATTGGGTGATGGAAAGATTAAGAATGATGCCAAGAGTTGCAGCATATACATTGGTAAAGAATAATTAGTCTCCCCGCAGATTTATGTATATATATATATAATATATACATATGTCTATCTCTTAATAACAAGTGTCGCACAACGCCGACAATCACAGATTATCTTTATACTACCTGTGTTCCGAATATTTGATTTTAAGAAGCTGCCTTTAAATCATAATTCTAAATGCCAATATAGTCTAGACTACTGAGTATATTTCTAATTAAAGAGACCATAATTTACAACACTTATCCTTATTCTTTAATTGCCCTTATCTTTTTTGTTGCTGCGTACTGAGTAGTAATTAGTGGTAGTACAGAATTTGAAGTTTGACCATAATACCACCAACCAAAAAATAAATAAAATCGATTATCAAACCGAGCAGAAAAGGGTAGCGAACTGTTTTAGCCTATTTATATATTGTCTTGGAATGCTCGTCAAGGTGTCTAACGCCATCTAGCCAATGAGCGCCGAACTGTGTACGTAGTAGTGGGTAATTCCGCATCACGCCATTAGAGTTCTCGCTGCGGTTAGCGTACATATATATATGTATAGTCTGCAGGCATGATTCCCTGTAAGACAAGCCTTAATAGGAAAATCGTTTCATTATGACACCTGTTAATCCACAATATAGTGTCATTATTACTCCTCATTTTCATTATTTCACACCGTATCCAAAAGTTCCCACAAAACTTCTCAACATATTTTAATATTAAATTTTAATTACAAGACTACCATCGCTGTTAGTAAATCAACTTAACCATAAAATATTTGTCTGTTATAAAGACAGCGCGTTTTATCGAAACTTTATTGTGTCAATAAAATGTAGATAGCATTGCCTCATTATTATAATTTTGGTGTTTATACCTGGCAGATAATGTTTTCTGCTAGTAGCAAGCAGCAAAAGTCGACTATCCACTATAGCAAAAGACAAAAGATATCTTGTGTGGTTATTGCTACTAAGAGCGTCATGCGAGGAGATATTTTACATCAGTGAAGTTGCTTTAGCATCTCGTTAGCATTTATAGAATAAGTAAGAGGTAAAATAAGAAACTAAGACATAGAGTTCGCACAAAGTCCTATACTTCTACTGTAGGCATATGTACAGAAAACCCTGGTAAAGTAACACCACAAGGCCTTGCAACACACCAATGACACAGCATATATTTTAACCATATGTACTTAAATATAGTATCGGTTTTCTCGATATGTACTTATACATTATGTCACTCCTATTATTAAAACGATTCAAAAGACAACTCACATGTCTACGCTTTATGTCATGACGAAAAAAAAGTTTTGGGGATGTGTGTAGGTGTGTATGTATGACATTCATACTACACACATCCCCAAAACATACACCTCCTTCTTGCCAAGTGGTTGAAAATCAAAATCACAAAACCTTAACTGAAACATCACAACTAAATCTGCATAATTAGGAATCTCGTAAGTTGGTAAAATTCAAAAACAAGATCCGTGCTAATGGCAAACTCTCTAATTCGAAGAGGCAGACCTTAAGCGCAATTATGCTGTGCCTATCAATACTGATATTAGTCACTAACTAAAATCTATTGTACAAATAAGTATATATTCACATATTTAAAATTAACAAAAACTCGCAAATGACTATCCTCTTTTTATCGCTACTTCATAAACCTTCATTAATAACATTTTAAATTTATTGACGACTACAAAACAAGATTCAAGGTCGTTAATTTCAAATCGGACATACCGTTATCTTGCCTTAGAGTTATATATTATAATGTGTCTTGATACATCTATAATTTTACAACGAACTAAACGTGAGAAAACATTCTGGCTAATAATAAATTTTGTGTATTTTAATACGGAAAAGTTGTTATCTGTCAGTTGATGGTCGAACTACCGTTGGTATACAATTATTTTGCTTTGTCATTACGTTTTTAACGCGTGGAAATGCTTTGATGATAGAAACTGATAGGGGTCAGTTTTACTAAAGAAACTTACAACTGAGGTCGAAAAGAGGGCATGTAGGAGGTGTGTCACAGCGCTGAAAAAGTACGTCAATACTATGAGTAATTTCCTAGAATATAACATAGCGCTGTTTAAACTCCAAATTAAGCTAACTCTAGTACAAGTTTTAGAACACAATAAAGTCTGGCTTATATGTCTAGTGGTTAGTTATTCTGACTGTTAAGCAAGAGGTCGTGTCTTCGATTCCGACGATCATTAGTTGTGTGTCTGCGTGTTGTGAGAGAGCCGGCTCGACCGGAGTTACACCATGGCCTCACAGAAAACCGATAGACAAACAAATGTAGTGAATGAGAATGGCCAAACTTCCCCTCACCACTTTCTCAACCCCTCATCCCCTTTCCTCTTTCCCCTCTCCTCATCCCCACCATCTTCGCCCTCAAAGGTGGGCAGCACACTTACGACTCTTGAGATTTAGGTGTTCATGGTCGGCGTAGTAAATATATACCTTCCACTAAATACCTGTAACCCGAACTGTTTTTGGAATAGGGTGAGGGTCCACTTTTGGAGTTACCACTAACATTTGCCATCAGTTTGCTCGCGTTAAAGTTGTTTTTTTTCTTTCTCGGTAACACTGCTTTGTTTATTTGTAAAATAAAGAAAGAACTTGTAATAATCGGTTTAGTAGTTAAGGCGCTGAAGATAACAAACAAACTCACATTTTCATTTATATTAGATCCGAACTGTTGATGCAAAAAGTTGCCTATGTGCTAGGTGTAGCAGACTATAATCTATATCTATTGCTTAATATCATTCACATTCGTTCACTCGTACTTGCGTGACTGAGTTACAAACATCCCGCCAAACTTTCTTATTTATAGTAGAAAAATTATAATTGATTTAAGATGACGAAATCATCACAACACGGGTTTGTGCTTGTATGCTAAATTACATAATAAAAAAATTACAATAACCAAATGTTTGATTACTAAAATTAACTAGTCATTTAATAAACAAGGACTATTATATTGCAAAATAATATGTAAAAGTATCTTTTACTATAATAGCTTTGATTTACTAAGTACCTGTTCAGTTAAGTTGTGGCGACGAAATCCGGTCAATGCCGCCGGGCACAGCTAATATTTGTATGATAATATTATGTTACCCAATGATCAATTCGTGGGCTACTTCTATTGATTTCTCACAATAAATTAAATTTGTTGTTAAGTAGAGCAACTTGTCTTGCGTTAACACTACGTTTTATATGTACAGCATGTTTTGATTATGGTGTGACAATATAATTAAACCGAAAAATTAATTTGTTTGATAAAGATCTGTAACAAGTTAACTCTTTTGTGAATGGATTAATTATCTTGAAGGTGACAGTATAATTCTATTAATATTTATATTAACGAAATGACTGACGTTTAAAAAAAAATATAACAAGTATTTATTTACTGTCAATACTGGAGACCAGTTCTTGGTGAAGGAATATGTGGACTACATTAATCAGGACTAACGTCGCCTTCATTGTGTTTACGAGAATACTTTAGCATTTTGTAATAGTTAATTGTATTTATTTTTAATGTATTTCATATTGGTTTTGTGTGGGAACCCCTACAAGTCATCCCCTAACTGGGGCCTCACGGTGAGATGTCGGACTCCAACGTCGGACTTTTTTCTTTATTTTATTGTGTGGAAACCCCCACGGGTCATCACCTTACCGGGGCTAATGAGTAAGGTAGTATGTCGGACTCGAACCGACTAAAACCACACAGTGTTCCGTCAACGGGTCTTATGGCCGGGGTCTAAGGTGTACCCTAGAAAGGAAGTCCAGAATAATATGAGCAAGAAGTGGATTCAGGTAATTATGAAGTTGCGTGAACTTTTGTACCTCAGGCTCGCCATTGAGGTTATCTTCTTATCGATTAAGCTGCCATTACTTTCCCAGACTAAACCACCTAGTGTAACGTGGAATGTGCTGTGATATGATATTTTTAATACTAAGTGTAATTGTTTGAATCATATTATTTATTTAAAATAATTTGTAGACCATTGAAGACGGTAGAGCGTTGTGCACACTTTAATTGTATTATCTTTACATTTACCTATGTATATGTAAGAAAATAAATTATATATAGGGCTGTAATTATTAGTACAGAAAATATTCAATTAGTCTCAATCAAACAACAGTTAGATTGCTCGCACTTCCCGGCAACAGCTAGTTCAATTTCTAGATACGCGACAATGTCTTCCTTTCTGTCCTCCTTTTCCTGTTAATATTTCCCATCTTAGTCCCATGGATGACGGCAATAGGCTTGCTCTCTATAGCATAAATGAGACTAAATTATAATTGTCAAAATATGGGTGTTAAATATGGATACAGGAGAGTGTGTATGTAAACAATCTATTTTTAAATTCAATGCAAAGAAATTACATAATTATAATTCTTATGTTGAAATCGTACCCAAGAGTTATAATTCTTGTAACATAGTTTTTACACGAATAATTCTATAGATCTGTATTCTGAATGTAGAAGAAATGGCTACAGTCTACATGCGTGATTTTTTCTAGCACTTAGCCAATACACAACTTGTGTTACTGGGGAAAGTAGCTTAATCGATAAGAAGATAACCTCAATGGCGAGCCTGAGGTACAAAAGTTCACGCAACTTCATAATTACCTGAATCTACTTCTTGCTCATATTATTTATTAGAACGGTTACGGACGTTTGCCCATGACCAACTAGCTTCGGTCCCGAACGGAGACCTTTCTCAGGAGTAAGTTGTCCAGCCGCGGCGCCTAAATTAAACGATCGAATCGAATCGACGCCGACGATTTAAATATATATAATATTGCATAATTTATGTATTGAACATAATATTACAAAAAAATCAAACTCAAATGTATTATATGTGTTCCATTTACAGTAACATTAAAAAACTTATGAACGCCAGAGCTTTTATATAGTCAGAAATTCCGTTTCAACTATATTTTTCATATTCTCTTAGTGACAGATATCAATGTTTTAGGGTTTTTGATTATTCATTATTTACAATTTATCATAGTAATATATGATGTTCACAAAATGTTTTGAGTATTTCTGCAGGTTCCTACTTTAGTGGTTGTTGCTTTAGAAAATCTGACAAACGTTTAAGTTACCTTCGTATTGATTGACAATGAAAAAGTAACCACCTTCGATTTAATGATGATAGTAGCCTAACCAGCCTAAATAACATAATAGACTAGTAAGGTGCCACAACCTAACTTTTCTCTTGAATAAAAACAATTGTTACGGTATTGCCATTACTATAATGTGTAATGAAATGGATATTTGTCCAGGTCTGACTGTACTTTGGGTAAAATTTCGACGTGTGTAGGAAAGATTAGTCTAATTATATAAAATTTATCATCTTTCTATCCTCGTCTTTCTATTTGGGGTCGGTGCAGTGTGTTACAGGAGAATTTTGGCTAATTTATTATATGGCCTGCCGCTTGCCTAACGCCAACATTCCTTGGCTCCTCTACCGGCCATTCCACTAACGTTGGTTATATTTGTTTTAGTAGTCATTAGACACTACTTTTAATAAACACATATATTTATGACTTTCCTGTTGGTCTAGTGGTTAGTGATCCTGACTTCAAAACCAGAGGTCTCGTTTGTTCCATTCCCACCCAGAACAAATGTTGTGTTATGAGCATGGTCATTTGTTCTGTGGTTGGGTGTAATTTATATGTAATATGTACATATGTATGTATGTATTTAGAAATATATAAGTATGTATAGCATAAGCTTTGCTTAGTGTTGGGATCAGACGGCCGAGTGTAAGATGTGTGAAGATATTATTGAATATATTATACCAAGACATTTGCGAAATGAAAATTTTTGATGTTTAAAACAATAAGAATTAAAACTGCAATATTTTACGTAACACAAAAGACCACAAGTTTCTCACGCTGACCACTAGTAACCATACATATTCACACACACTGTACACCGTCGCCCACATCTCGATCATGAAAGTAGACGCTCCCGCTTGCGCAAGCGCAAAACAATCGAGAGTTGCGAACCTATTAGATAACTGGTTTTTTGTTAAACCCATAGACTTATAAAGTTTTAGAGAATTGAGATATAATATTAGCCGGTAATGCGGGGATATCAGTTTAAAGTGGACGCTTATCCGTCTAAATATCGACGACTTACTCGACGCTAATCCGTCTAGATCGGAAGATGGATCTGTGGATAATATTATTAGCATGGACTTGTGTTAGTAGTTATTTTTAGGGTCATTTCATGTATGTAGTTCATATTGTAGGCCCCGGTATACCTTTGTAAGTTTTTCATAATATTCTTTTCTATAATGCCGAATTTATTGCTAACAATCATAAAATAATTTGTTATATTATATATGTATTGTATTGTTTACATACAGAGAATTAGTTTTATATATTACAAATACTGCTACAATAGACACAATTTAATAATTCGTAGGTAGTTAAAACCTCGATTGTAAATCATTATGATAATATAAAAAACTTGTGTATGATGTAAGTGCTTTTTACAGCAGGCTTCAGTATTGGTTTTAAGTTCATTATACATGCTTCATTGTTACCGGGGAAAAACATAAAAGCAGCTAAATTGAACGAAATAAGATACGATACGACACGACAAATTGGACGGTCACTATTACCAATATTATAACGACGATTTTACAGCCGACTAAATGCAACATTTGCTATTTCATGCTGAAAATGTTAAAAAATTTGTTTGCCGCGAAGCGCTGTGTATATTTCACATGCCACTTCTAGTAGTTTTCTGACTCTATGCACAAACAGAAAGTGTTCCAATCTATTGCAAACTTCCTAATTGATTGTTGTGATTAGTTGTATTTATTGGTCTAGCATTATATGTGTATGTAATGTGTTAGTATCAACACCGTTTTAACTGTAACCTTCCATTACAGAACATGTTGATCTTTAACATCGGTTCGATATCGAAAGATCACGAAGATTCGCTTTTATTATACTTATAGTACAAGAGGCAGTGTTGATTTCGGATGGTGATTTAGGGTTTAAAATTTTTGTTTGTAAATTGAAAAAAAAAATTATATTCTCATATACTAAAGCTGAAATGTTTTCTTATCTTCTGGTAAAATACGCTGAAACTTTCAGTCAGGTTTGAATGCTGCTTTTTGCGTTGGATAGAATATATTTTTACTATAATTATGGATTAAAATTGTCATAAAACATCGTTCTGTGACCCTTGGGGGAGGAGTAATAAGCTTAAACGAAAGTGAAACGGAGTATTTGTGTTTGTTTGACGTGTCGACTCTAATCTCTGGAACTGTCGGTTAAGCTTTAGGCTTCTTTTTGTATTGAATAATATATTTACTTACAATTTACCTACAAAATTGGTAAGCAAAAATTGGTTTATGCCTCCAAGTTTTGCTTACTAATTTTAAAGGTTTTGTTTCAATGGCGTTTTTTGAGTGCCATTTTTTCAATAATAACGCAAACGGTCGGTTAAATAAGTATAGACAAATTACGCTGGAATGGTTTAACCATAAAACCACTTTAATTGGGTGGTTCGACACAAAAATATGCTGTTGAAAGACAAATTAATAACAATTATGGTATACAGAATATTATGTACCAAAATATAACTTTGCCCAATACTTTCAAACTTTTTCTTTGCTTTTCCGTGTCTAGAAGATAGAATTCAAATTGAATCATATTAGACATTTGCCAAATATACACAATGTAGAGTAAACAATACTAATGTTGGCACCCCCCCAATGATTGGCACTTCGTTAATTTATTCTGTTTAATAAGAATATATTCTTTTTAGCCGTAGCATCACAAATAATTGGTAGAATATACAATCTTACATGCTAGAAACATTTATTTATATGTCAAAAGTAGACCATTTTCGTTTGGCAGTTGTTTTTAAAAAGTGTTTGAACGAATCTGTTAAAATTTCATGAAACTGTACATTCAGTGGCTAGATATCGAGGCAAAAAACCTAAGTTTTAGGTACGGTTACATGCTAATTTCTATTCAATCCGTTTACCTATTTAAAGCCTGTTTTGTTGTTACCAATCATGATACTGTTTACCCTATAATTATAAAAAGGCTTATTTCTTCGATATTAGCACTACTTGTGTACATACATACTTAAAAGTTGTGTAACGTGCAATTTTCGAGATTAGCCGAAACTAACCCACACAGACAGACAATGTTTTTTTTTTTTTAATAAATACCATCTACATAGCCTTAACAAAAAAGTTGTGCCTTAACAAAACTGTTACATGGAGCAGACACTTCATTTTAATTTATTTGTATTATTAATTCAAACTACGATACCAACTCTACTCGAATACACAGAAAAATAATAAGCATCTGAATACAGAAACATTTTTCAACACCCGTCTTTTTAAATCGAAAAATAATTGGCTAAAAACTTTTAATCTTTTGCAAACAAAACAAGTGAAGCGCATAAACAAGGTCACAGCACAACATACATCAATATCATGACTGACGCATCTAAAATGACGCTTTCCGTAACTTCAATCATCCTAATTAAAGTAGTAAGCACTAGAACTTATATTATTAAAAACATCGTGAGTAAGCAACATGACTATTAAAATTCACTCAAATAAAGACGATATTTACCCATTTAAAGCACTTATACAATAAATAATACGTGATTGCCAATGTCGAATGAACAATGAACAACCTATGATCCGGGATGCTGAGTTTTCCATCAAATGATGCTAGTGTTTAACAAAAACTATTGTAGTTTGTTAAAATGGCGCTTGTGAATACGTAAAATATATTACGAACTTTAAACGTTATACGAAACCGACTGGCTTGTATGAAAAGTTTCATGACAGTAGAGAAAGCTCATGAAATATGTAAGGACAAAACAACTGGTGGTGTCGGCCTGTTGTCTCTGCCTCCCCCTATGGGAGAAGGGCGAGGGCAGTATGATGTAAAGATCCTAACGATAGGTACGCTACACATCCAAAACGGGTATATTTGTAGAATAATAAACTTATACGTACGTGGATCCATAAAATATTGTCATTTATTTGCTTAGCAGGATGCTTTGATGACAACCAATACATCAAATTATTTTAATATGGATTGTATTAATACTCACTAAAATTAAAAAAAATAACATCAAAACTGAATACTGAGTCAACCTGGCTGGTTGAATAAAATAAAAAAAAAGAATATACTGAAGGGTGGTTAAACCTATAATTGTTAATCCTCTTTTCCTTAAAAATGAACAAAAACATGCTTAAATCTTAATTAAAGTCGCTTTATTCGACAAATGTCTTTATTGTATAGTTGACTTGGGAGATGATGACATTTTTTTAATTTATTTTTTCCCTATTGGAATTTAACTAAATATTTTTATTTATTATTTAATTATATTATAAATTTTGTCTATCTATAAACTACATGCATGCTTTCTTTTATAATTATAATATTAATAATTGTGTTAGTGTTAAATTGTTACAATATAAAAATGTATTCCTATTTTCAAACACACACACACAATATATATTGTATATGAAAGAACACAGTCTGCTTTGGTAGAATTACTGATAAAAATAATAGAATTACCAAACATTTTATCAAACAGTAATTTCACGTTATTTGTAGCAGCATTTTAGCGGTCCAGTAATGTAACAATGAGTTAATGGACATACACCATTAATAACGTATTTTTAAGCATAAAGTAATTTAACAATACCTGTCGAAGCTGTGCGATACATTCAATTAGATAATAATATTTTATTTTACAAAAGAAATTGAAAAATATAGGATTTAATACTTTGTCTGTTTGTGTTTAAATTTCTGTTATCATCATCATATATCATACATCTTTAAAAAGTATAAATTAACAATATCAAACACCTGAGTGCCAATAACCAATGCATGTATGGGTCGGCTCGATCGAAGTTATAGAAAACCGATCTTGAAGCCATCAATGCTTGCGCTTGTGAAACCTAACCTCCTTTTAGGGGACACCCTCAAAGGCTGGTAGCAGTCACTATAGGTCTTTTTTTGCCTCCTATACCATAAAAACTTTATTTAATACAAAATATTATTTAAATTGGACAGGGTTTAGAGCACTGAAACCAACAAAGTTTTCAGCATTAAAAGTGAGTTAACAGCAATTATTAAAACCGTTACACGTTTGTCAGCAGTTTTTGCATTCAATAAATATATTACAAACTTAGACATATGAACGACTTAAAATAATAAAAGATATGCTATCTAACACATAATGTAGAACGAAAAAAAAACGTATGTTAAGCGATGAGGAGAGAGGTTAGAGGTCAATTTGTTGTTCTACAGCTTACAAGATCGCATCTGAAGCGACCTTATTCTTTGTGAATTTGATTGAAGATATGGAATAAAAATAGCAAGTAGGTAGAAATTTTGCTGTACAATTTTTTATAAGGAGCGATATTTTCGAATTAAGAAACACTGGGCACCCCTAAGATCCGTTATGGTCTCGGTGGAGTAGATTAGGGCCACACAATCGCTTCTCATGGTTATCTATCAGACAGTATAAATACAGTCATACAGTTGTCGAATGACGGAGTCTATGCACCTGTCCAGAGCGTTTAGGATCAAGAACTGCAGGGATTAATAATAATACCGACTACCGTTCTTACGACTCGTTTATTGGCTAGAATATTAAATAATTGGTTTACAGGTCAATATCATCACATCATCATCATCACGGTAATGCTGATCTTAATATTGCGAATCAGAATTATGCACAACGCCATCTAGTTATAATTTTCAAAACTAAATATTAAACAATATACCGAACATACTGAACTTTAAACCTCATTTATACTTTACCTAAACAATGATTGAAGGTATATATCTAGGTCTCCTGCAATAGACCATGTGATTTTAGTGAGATTGAGTCTCACATACAACTTTAATGTTAGCTCCGGTGAGTTAATGATCCAATTTCCACATGATAAAATTATATTTTTTTTCCAAAAGAAAATTAAAATAAATTAAGTACAAGTTAGGTCTAAAAGGTTGATAGTTCTATACAACACGATATTTCAACATTACCAATAATTACATACAAGTACAACTAAACCTCTAAGCTACTACTAGCTACAACTTGAAGCTTACTAGTGTACCTCTGTAATAGACATTATTAATTCTATGTTATTTTTGTATGTAGAATTTTGATTGACAGTGATTTTACCAATTAATCGGAATAAGCACACATGAATAAGTATAGTCATATTTTATCAAATTTTACTTTTTTAAAGGGTCTATTTAAGCCACGTCTATTCTAGTTTATTTAATATACACATTTTGAAAACCGCAATTTGTTTGACAGGCTGGTTGTATGCGGTAGAAAATTTCTGAAGAAGCGCACAGAGGTACCAATCACGCGCACATAGGTTTTTTTACGTATTACGATTGCGACAACCTTCGGCCGGTACAAGTAGGAACAATGTCTTTGAACACTCCCCATGATATAAGCGATAGAAAATGCAGAGTGAAGCTTTATCTATACGTACGGCAAGGTGTTAAGCCGATTAGAAATATCCTGGCAATCGATGATGCGAGTCGCTCTCCGTTGCATGCTGTCAAGAGGGAGAAGCTGGTACTGGGAAGCCGCTACATGGAGATGAGAACAGTATTACAAGTGAAGCCGAGCCTGTACCCTATGTGCCATAAAAAGTTTTATATTATAGACTATAATCTATACATGTTCCATATTTCATCCTGATGCATTTGCCCTTCTGGCGTGATTAAGAAATGAACATCACATATAAAATACTAGTTAGATACGCCTGTGCTATGGTAACAAAACTGCTAACTTTTTTTTAATATTACTTAGTATATAGTTACATATTACATTTAAATAATACCGGGACACATTACATTACATTACATATATTAACTTTTTAATAGTTTTGGATTAAGAATCCACCCTAGCGAGTCACGCGTCAATATGACCGAGTACTTGACAATATTAACACCATGGTTACAGTGTAAAATTAAAATAAATACATACAATCACCAACCATAAGATCATTTTTCATATTGATTGACAAGTGATGTGTCTATACCCCACGTCATCGCATCGATATTAATCGATTCATCTGTATCGCGGATATGAATATTATTTACATCAATAACTAATAAATTAGGCAAGCAGTTTAGTTTTGATGGTGAGGCTGTTGAGACGTCTTCATCATTTTATTGTTTCTTCAAAAGGTGATGACTATGTCAGATATATTCAAAACTGGATAACATTATACAATAGTGCTCGTTACAATAACATCTTAAGTAAATTGAAGTGACGGTATATTGCAGATTTTGTAATATATTATATATTTTACACACTGCTAAAAAGACCCAAACTTGCAAGTTGGAACTTTGATCTATAGAACAAGAAAAGCCTTAGAAGTGTAATTCTGTTATTCATGATTTCTGCCTTGAGCGATAACTGCTAAACCTTTTTTTTATATTAATAGCAGTAATGGGGACGCGAAACAGACGGTTCACCAGAAGGTAACTTAAAACCGCTGTTCATGGACATACGCAACTCAAGTGCACTGTCCGCCTTTGAGGGTGATGAGGGTAGGTGAAAGTGGAGTCAGGGTATTGCCTCTCCGTAAACTTTACTAATGTCGGGGCAATGCAACACAAGTGTTGCTTCAAAACCGTTAATGTCTAAAGATATAAACCAATACAAAAATACACATTCATTCAAACAGAACTCTAGCCTTCTGTCGTCATAGTCAAGTGAATTATAATACATCCTATTATTAAAAATATATATTAAGGACTAATATTATCTATAAAATATCATGCTATAACTCTTAGCAGCTGAGCGCTGACCATAAACGCAGGCGAAACTGCAGGCAACAGCTAAGGCTAAGTAAACTAATGAAATTCAAAAATTATACATTCGTAATACATAGGTATCGAAAATATTACTAACTGTTACTAACACTTGACCTATGCCCAATATTCTAGCTATTGTAATCTTTCCACCTGTATACAGCCACTTCGAATAGTTCAAGACCCTCAACAACACTAGATGACACTTGAAAACATCATATATTCCATTTTTGTATCACTTCGAGAGCTATAAAATCAATTCACGTTGTCTACGAGGAGTTAACCTTTTATGATATTAAGGGTTTAATATATATAGTTTTCGTTGCATGATTTAATTTTATTCTAAATTCTATGACCGTAACTACAGTATCAAATACTTTATTAACTTGCTTGTGTTTTTGTTGAATGATTTTATTAGAAATTCACCTGACGTTAATATTATCACAAGCAGCAGCAGGAGGCATATGTTCAGCAGTAGTCTACTTTTGAACATATGCCTCCCTCATGAATTTTCAAGGAGACCGAGTTAATGTATCTTGCGATTACTACGCGAAATAATATAAATTTTATCCTTGAGCCAAATCAGGGGTAAACTGAGTAACGAACTTGCGTGCAAAACTAATCAACAAATTGCAAAAGGTTTATAAAGTTTTGTAGTTCATTGTTCATCATTTAAATGGACGAAACAGTTAACAGCAAACATTTCATTCGAAACCATGACGACTGACATCCCACAGAAACAAACTTACATATTTGGGAACATGTAGGTGGTATTAGAAATGGTGTACGCGTTCAACAAAGTTCGTACTCAACAATAAGCACATACACTTGACAATCAGTCTAAATTACGAAAGAGCATAGACGAAGGCAAACAAATAAAGTTTAGGTCCGTTTGGAAGTAAGGAGGTACCGTTGAACAAATATTTAATGAGCAGATGTTTGAATGAAATTAGAAATTGACTTGTAGACAATAAATCATACTAATTAACTTAAATACGTAATTCTTTTGAATATGCGTGTAAATAGAGTTGCACATTTGATTCTTGAAAAAAAAACTTTAGTACTGCCGGCAAATCGAAAGCTATATAGGTCCAGAAATTTTCTTTAAAATCTATTTTGGAGACGCTGTTGAATTTTAGTGAATTATAATTGTAGGATTATATATGTAAGAACTACATAAAATTTTTGGCGTTCTATGTAATGCTGCGGTAAAGTTTCGGTTGCCAGCCTTTTATATATATATGTATATATATACATATATATAAAAGGCTGACAACCGAATAATAATATAATAATATAGGTACAAAAATGTTTAGCTTGGTTATAGAAATGTAATAATGTCTTGAAATTCTGATTTTATTAAAATTATGCTTTCGTAGGAATAGATTTTTTTATGCTGTCCAAACGTGGCCAAAATTACATGTGACGTAAAGAATACAAATGCGTTGTCTCAAGGTAAATACACCAACTGTGGACGCTAATCAAACAAGAAAACTTAGTGTGTGTCCGAACTAGCGTTACGGTGGTCCAACAATGGCATGGACCACCTGAGTGTCGCGTATTGTGTGCAAGAGTTTGTTTTGTCGTCTTTTGTTTAAGCAACTTTCACAATTAAGTTGTACATGCGAAAGGTATGGCTTTGAGGGTCTACTTTGACATTAATATATGATAAGTTGGATACTATGACTTTATTAGACGAAACCTTCATATTTTGTTTTGTTTACATATAATAATTCGTTGGAGATTAGATTATAAAAGAAAATAAAACTCTTGTTGTGCTCGTCTACTACTACTTTATCAAAATTGTACCAATTGTACAAAAGGTGTATCAATTGTTATGCTAATTTATATGTCTTTATTTTATTCTACATTACATAGTTTCACGCCTCTTTCCCATAGGGCTAGGCAGAGACCACTCCTTCCATTTGCTACGATTCTGACATACCTTCTTAACTTCTTCAACTTTCATTCCTTTCAGCATACAGGCTCGTCAGTTAAGGTACTTTTGACCTGGCCTTTGCTTAGACTGTCGTGTACGATCATGTCGATCTTCTTTCATTCATCCTTTCGATATGACCGAACCAGTACAGTGTGGTCAGTACATCTTATTCCTTTTCTAAATCCTGCTTGCACATCCCACATCCTTTCATCAGTTTCTTTCATTACCCTTTCAATTAATACCTTTGCATGCAATTTTCCTACCACGCTTAGGAGGCTGATACCCCTGTAGTTTTTGCAATCCTGCTGTTTTATTGTAAACTTGAAATAATATACCTAGAGATACTTAGAGGACGCCGACTTCCCGGCATAAGCCAGTTCGAGTTATAGATATGCGACCCTGACTTACTTCAGCTATTACTTATACGCCCCAATCCATCTGTATAAGCAGTATCCCTTTCGTTCCTTTTCTATTCTTCCTTTCTTGTCAATATACCTCAAATTTTCCCACATTATTCCTAAAAGTGATTAGGATGGGCAAAATGTAGGCGTTAATCATCAATGTCATCATGTTAAGGCATCTGCTTACCCCTTCGGGTACATAGGCATGAGTGTATGTATATGTATGTTGAAATTGTATTAGGAAATTAATTAAACCGGTAATAGATATATCTGCTGTATAACCGTTGCAGTAATATAAAAATCAAGTAAAAGTACTTGAGGGAGGATGGTGACCAGTACCAGCCTAAAATAAACTGTACCCAATATTTGAATGCTTCGGATTGAATATCAAACAAAGTAATATTTAATCACTATGCGTAAACTCATAGTTTTATAAAGACAACAATTTTATATTCATAGTCAATAAAGTTGAATTTTCTTAATTGTTTATTCTTAGAAAAACTCTTGTTTTATCAGCTTAACTTACAATTAAAATAAAAAGCTCAGTATACTCTTTTGTACTTGGTTGTACACATTCGGCCACTCACTTGTCTAATCGAAAACTTCTCCGCACGTTAAACAATGACGGAAACCATCTATAAACTCAGCTGGAATTTGAACCCGGAACCTTTGACCGAGAAAGCATACTACTGATGGGGCCAAACGGTCATATTACTTAATAACAATAGAATTGTGAAGGAACATACATCTTATTGAAGATTGCTTATTTATTTGTTACATCATGCAGGTTAAGTAATGCCTGTTGCGGATTGGATATTGATTGGAAGATTCAAAGCGGATATTTAAACAAGTATATTGGCAAATGATGAGTACCAAGTGAAAGTATGTATATACATATATCTAAACTATAATCCTTATTTTTCTCAGAAGCTCTTCACGCAAATGCGTCACGCAATGCCTAATATTAATAAGTTAGACAATTTGAACATTCTGGACGCTTTACAAGATTTTTTTTAATACTTACAAATACGGTACATAATTGCTCTAATCTAGTAAATACTCAAAATATTTACTGTCACCATTATTAATTTCCTGATGGTCAATTTTCTTCAATAAGTGAGTACTTTTCCATATTTATCTCTTCATATAATATACATTTCAAAACTTTTTATACTCCAAATATTTTTTTTAAATATCATGTCTGTCTAGATCTATCAAGCTTTTTACAATATGACTTGTTAAAAAAATGAGTGATTAATTGTGATGCTTTGATTGCATTTTACTGTTGCGTACGATGCTCGCGAGACGTGAAAAAACCAATGAGATCATCTATGTATGTTACAGGTGTAGTGGTAATAAAAATTGGTGTTGAACTAATCGATTTCAATACCATCGATGATTAATCAGGTGCAATTTTATGAATTTATGATATATTTACTTTATTTCACAAGAGTGAGATGTTAGTTGTACTTAACGATTGAAATCAACTGACATTTATCGTGTCATTAGAAATGAGATCTTTGATAACCTTGTTACTTTATTTGGATTTGAATTAGAACTATCGGTTTTATAAATCAGTATCTCATACTTAATTATTGGTAAAGAGAAATGATACCATTAGACGTATATGACGAACTAACCTTTAGTAAGTAGCAATTAATAAAGATACATAACTATATCATGTTTATAAGCAATTATAAATTTAAATCCTTGCTTCACGTTTATCAATCAATGGCCAAATATCATTTTCGTATCACTCAAGTAGTACTTTTAATTTTATTGTATTTTTTTTATTATTTTAGATAAAACTTATAATTAAAATAAAAACGAAATAGAATATAGGAATAGACTTTCCGTTTTCTTGTCAAACGATCGTCACGATTCAATGAAGCCACAATTACAATAGGTCATAATTTTTATTAATACCTACTGATTGGTAATCTAAATATTCTACATTTGAAAAACTTCTCAGTAGATTTACCAAATTCAAATCTTAATCGATTTTAACGTGTATTAAACCCGATTGGTTAAGCACTACCACTTGTAAATGGTATACAAAAATAAACAACAATAATTCATGCACTCAGCTTGAGGTCATGAGCCATTGTCTGCTAGTAAAAACGTTGAAGTGTTCTCTCGACCCGTTGGAAAGACATGTTACGTAGTGAGGTACGTTTTGTGTCCATTTATCTTGGGTTTAGTGTTATCAAAATATTTAAATTCGGCAGCACAATAAAAATATTTTTAGTAACAATGTTGTTTTATATTTTAAGTTATTTATTTATGCTGAAGATATTTTACAAATACAAATGTTGGGACAAGTTAAAAGGCTTTGTCAATTCTTTCATCATTCTGTCGGTTCAGTTTTTTTTAATAAATTGAGCAACTTGGTTCTTATATGACTAGTAATCTTGTTAAACCCACTAACTAAGCTACTCGTATTAGCAGTGGGTTTACATCACTAGCACTACGTCGAAACTGACATTACGTCTAAAGTAAGTAAAAAAAATCACAAAAAACTGTACTTTAAAAGTTGAAACTTTGTTTTTCTAAAAAAGTTTCGTTATTGTACATTGTTCAGATTCTTTATAACAATTCAAATGTCTAATTTCAACTCGCCAATAACAAAGGTGCCAGCTAAAATGGTATAGAAGTTTTAAAACCGATGTCAGAGGTCAAACATTATTTTATGTTAATGCATAGTCCGCCTCAGCGTTAATCAATTATACCGCGTGACCCGTAGAGGTCGCCGGTTCGATTCCCGACCGTAGCGCTTTTACACCTATTAGTGTTGTGTAAGATTAGAACGCAAATTATTTAAGATTATGTACAGGGATCGGAAGTAGTTATATTTTGCTTAATTGTAACTATTTAGTTATGTATGACGTGCTAAAGTTTAGATATAAGTTGTTCGTTTGAACTTTTTAAGCATAAATTGCCTAGAAGCCTAAGAAATTATGAACTGAATTATCATGTTCTTAATAATGTAAAAAGAGGCATAATATGACAGATTTTGGATTATGTTAATGGTTCTTCTTCTTTGGGTGACTTTGATGTTACAGATAGGGTGCAAGAGTACTTTTTGTTTAACAGTTTATTAAATTATATTAATTGTTTGGTGAGCACTAAGGCAACTATTACTTGTATAAACATCGGTACATATGAAATTGATATATGTCTTTGCGGAATGGTTAAAAACTTAAGCCATATAAACAACGTAAAGAAACGAAATCTAATATATAAAATTCTCGGTGTCTCGCGGTGTTTGTTACCAAACTCCTCCGAAACGGCTGGACCGATTTTTATGAAATTTTGTGTGCATATCGGTAGATCTGAGAATTGGCCAACATCAATTTTTCATACCCTTATATGATAAGGGTGACCCTATACAGATTTTTTATGGCAAAACAACGTTTGCTGGGTCAACTAATAAATTTCTCTGTAAATTTCTCTCATTTCTGCTCCAATCTTTATAGGCTTTCATAAAAATTAAAAAAAAACTAGAAGTTTTCATAGGTTTTATCAGAAGCTCATTTACATAAAAAAAGAATGAAGCGATGAAGAGGTTAGTCCAGAGAAAAAAGATTTCAATGTTTAATATTAGTTTTCTTAATTAAAAAAAAAAAATCCTGAGAGCTTATCTAGTTTCCCTTCACAAAACGCCAATGGGTCAGCTCTCATTCGCATTCACTATTTTTATTTTAGATGCTGACAAAATACTATATAAACTAATTGCGATTTAATATTTAGAACAAATGTATGTTAAATCACAAGTTGAAGGGCTATGTACTATTTATTTAATTTTATGAGCAATGAAACCCATCAAAATCAATAATGTGTTCCAAAATAGATTGAAAAAAAATAAACGATTATATTAAATTTTCTCATACGTTTGATGGTATAAATATTCATATTAAAGTTTGGTTCCCAGTAACCAGTGACCTGTGACCCAACAAACACATATATAGATCTCATAAAAACGCTCATACGTTGTGAAAGACACATCTACATAAGTAGAAGGCTTTGGGTTTTTGACACTGAAATATGATGCGGAATTAAGAACTCCGAAAACTAATCGTAACAACTGAAAAGTCATGTCATACACAAATATAGGAGTCATAAAAATGTTCAAACTTGGCCAAAGCGCTCTATGTACGGGCTTCGTGTTTGAATGCGTAATATGATGCGGAAGAAATGTACACAGAGTTAATTATTTTTCCATACTTCTTTTAAAGTGAAATCGCTAGTCAGGCAACCGAGGTCAAAGGAACCGAGAAAGAGTAAATCATGTCCTACAGAAATTCTACAGCTAACATTGTTAAAGTAATAGGGAGTCCGCTATTTGCAAAAATCATTAGATAGTGATTCTGATGATGAAAGAGGTAACGATAGTACAAGTTTCCATTTATTAGTTATTATAGGGTGTCTTATAAATTATAGGGTGTCTTATAAAACGTAGACCAAAATACATGAGGTTATATTTTAAACGTCCTAAAATAGAACACGTTTTTATTTGAATGACTTTCATATTTCGAATGCCTACTGTAAGGTCACCAAAACAGAGAAGCTACTGGTACAAAAGAGTTTTTATTGGTGTACGGTGTGCAACAACAATGGACTCGCGATGACTAGGCAATTTATAGCTGATAATCTAATTGTCAGACTGTATTCTGATTTGTTGAATGTACCGATACGTGTTTTGGTAACGACAGCATATTTTCGAATAAATGGCCTACGGTCAAAATAAATAGGTTGTAACGATAACCTTAGAGCTAATTATTATTTTGTAAACAACTGTCGTAGGTGGCGTAATGAAAGATAATAACAGACGAAGGTCTATTATTATTAAGCTAATAGCTCTATTAGTGCAAATTGTATCACTCGATATATTGTTGCGTAGGTATTTAAATATATATTTCATGTTATTACATTATTATTGTTATTTATTTATATTACTATGAACATGAAAAAAGTTATTGAAATTTCAATTTTTGGGACGATAAAATTATTAGAGCCCTGTAGGCTCTGACTTCCAGACATAATCATGTTCGAGTTACATGATAAATGGTCCTTACCTGCTCGAATAATTGCCGTCACTTCCCAAACCATGCGTGTAAGCAATACTCTTTTCTTCTATCCTTCCTTTCCCTTTCAATGTAATCCTAATTTATACATTTAATTCATGTTATATTTCACCAATGATCCAGCATTTGAATCAATTCAATTCCTATTCAGTCTGACATGTAATTGCTACAAGAGAATTATCTATGTATTAGCATTTTAAAAATGTGCTTAGGACTAGGCCAGGCTATCACAAAAATTAAAATACAGGTATACAATACCCATGTGAATACGCTATCGGTTTTTGAACTAGTAACTATGTCAGCTATAATAATAATGAAATATTTTTTATATGATTTATCTGTCCTGTCTTCAGTTTCAAATATTCTACAAAAGACTTCTAAAAATTATACTGTAAACTTCGTTTTTTTTCTGCTATCTCTACAGGGCCCATGAATGATTACTTAGCCCAAGACATCAACGCTTCGTGTTCAACAAAACGAGAATAACTTATCGGTTATAATGTATTATTTGCTGGCAAACATGTCGGTCTTAGAATAATATTGTCATTAGCACATAACAAAGTGGAAATCCAAGTTTTTTTACGTGTAATCCTTCGTACAATAAGTTATTGTAACCTTTTTAACATCATTAATGTACATTTAATCAAGGTGCGTTGAACTAACAACAATGTCGACTTTTGTTGTATGTGTAGTTACGATATTTTTTATCAATTCTGCTTGGAATGTGTTTTTTTTAAATTTGGTGCTAAGGTGTACCTGTATGTACCCTTTGTTAATAATTGACCTTCTAAATCGTCTTTTATTATTTATTTAAAGTTACGATTACAACGTTCTGCTGGTTTCCTTGCAGTAGATATTCATGCAGCAGCCACGATTGTATTGCGCTAAATGTTGTATTGTCCGTGAAGGTGAGAAATTTCAAACTTCGAAGAAAACTTTAAGCAGCTAATTATAAATAATTTAATTAATTTAAACTTTAAACAATTTTATAACAAAGAGAAATCTAGTAAGAGTTTTACAACTACAAAAGAGACTGATTTCGGTAAAAGATTGATTTGTATATTGGCATCCTTCTTCACTTCATATAAATTACATCATAATTTATCAAAATAAAACACGGTTTAATGCGATTTAACCTTTCAACATATAGTTTTATAAATTGTTGCGTAGGAACCAAGAACAATATATTATCCTACCAAGAAGAGAATGTTATTTAAGCGAATATTGCTCTTCATGGCTGATGCTTTTCAATTTGTTAGCGCGACTAGGTACATACCTATCTTTGATTTTACTCTATTGCCCAGCTAGCTTTTGTTTGTGGAGTAAGTTATAAACTGCAAGGATTGATCTCTTATACTAACGTGTTATTTTTCATGTACATGAACATAAATGTGTAGTTTACATCAAGCAGTTCTATTTTTCATACTAAAGTTTGTTAAGTTAACAATAAACCAAAAAAAAAAAAATTGATTTCAATGTTACTTTCTGCATCTTGAAGATTAATATTTTCTATAACAAAGAAAGTATGGTTTTAAAAGATTTTCTCAGACTTTAACTTTCTACATTGTTTTCCCACTAAGTTTGAATTTGAATACAATATACTTTTGCAAAAGGTTTCAGCTAACATAAAATTCTTTATTTTTCCTTGTTTGTTGCGCTTTTATATTTGCTTAATCTTTCACTGTCTTAACTTATATATCTAATGTAAGAAAATGTATTCTTACATTAGGTTTATTCTCTTAATTTGTTTATTAGACAAAGTCAAAGTACAAATAGTTATTTTTCTATAACCATAATCGCTACCATTCATGCCTTGACAACCGCTGTACCTTGACAGGTGCTCAGTGGATCACCGCATCAATCACGTTGAAACAATCGTGCGGGGTCAGCAGGCACGTATTGATGACAGATTGTCAGTGAATACAATCGTGTATCTACAAGTATGTATATTTCTAAGCGTCATTGCTTTAAGCTATTGTTCGTCATAGAAAAAAAAAACTCGTCATTTAAACATTTATAGAATAATTTTCTTTATTGATTGAGGAAAACTTACTTAAGGTGTTAATTAATTATTCTGACTTGTTTTGGATCAAAAAAATGTACCCTACCCGTATAGGGTACATTTTACCTTATCTGTAACCTTAGCAAAAACTTTTACTTTCGCGACACTAGAATAAGTAAGGAAACAGAAATAAGGATCATTTAAGACGATAATATATAATAGCAGCATGTATATAACCGCACCTGATGGTGACCACCCTGTCATCATTATCCCCTCACTCTCACTGCCCTTTGCGTGTGTAGAATCATCAGATCTCATCTTTGTCTTATGCAATATAACAACTGGTAATATTCCTTTCATTTGCTTGTATTTAATATAATATATTGACTGATGTATTGTATATATAATAATGTTTATTGCATTATTATATATATTCATAAAAAAAATTGTTACTATTGCTTTATTAAATAATCAGATACAACTGAAGCCTTTTTGTTGCATTTGCAAAAGGTCATTGCTAGTACATTTCCTAGTCACAGACGATTCTATTAAAAGATTAAATCTAAGAAATATGTTGATATCGAAAAGGTAAGCTTCTTACAGCTTCTTAAAGTTTTGTAATTATTATAATAATAGTATTTAGTATTTTGCCAGTGTTTTGCAGACGCCAAGTGTCTTGCGAATGCCAGACGAGTTTTAGGGTTTTGCACAGTGCTAATATATGGTCCACTAAGGTTCTGTACATGGTCTAAACTATTAAGAGGTTTTGTTTTGAAAGGAAAAAAATATAAACAAAAAAATGACTTATACTCAAACGTCCGGCAGACCAGAATCCTAGAGGACTCGAGACGAGAGGAGAGAGGCCCCAGAGAGGACAGATTGCGACCTCGCAGCAAGCCATTCCCCCCCACTTCGCTAGCATTTATCGTCAATGCTCCGCTCTTAAGGACAAAAAAAAATCCAACTGAAAGTTCCAGTGATGCTCTTCAGCCTTATTATTAAACGTATAAGTATAGATAACTTTCCTAAAATATGATTATACGTTTTGTAGCACGTCATATATTATAAAAGACATAAAACCATAGAGAACACATATCGAAAGAATTAGGCGCTTTCCATATATTCATGTTATTTTGAAGGTGAAACTCAAGGCCATTGGAGAGATGGCATTGAGTCAATTTAAATTCAACATTAAGTGCCCATCTCACACTATCATAGCGGTATTTTTGAATTATTCCAGCAGTTTCCCGCAGTTTAACCTTCGTTTATGCTGACTGCTCTATTCGTTTTTCGTTTCAGATTGGGCCATAGGCATGCGACCCTGACTTGCTTGCAGTATATATATAAAAAAAAGTTGTAGTGGACGTGTTCTCGGTGGACAAGAATTTGTTTATATTTTTGGCAAACCAGATAGGGTGCCAATAGTGCTTAAAAATAAAATGGGATTAATTCCTGTGTCGTAAAATGCGACTAAGGGTTATGAATGTTATTTATACGACAGTATATATATACATACATATATACAGTGCCTACTGTGTGCGGATGACAGCAACAGTACTATTACTACTTATTACGTAAGTGGGAATAGATGGCGGTACAAACTCAAATTCTTCTTTCTTTCTCAATTTTTTTTTTAATTTAGATGAAATACTAATAATTATTTAAAGAAAAGCATCTTCACAGCATCTAGTACAGAGTATCAACGTTATTATTGTAACTGACAGTCACAGAATAAAATAAACATATATTTTAAAGAACTAAAAATAAAACCCTATGCTACACATGAGATTCACTTATTTACACCTAAAAACATTTAATTTAAAATAATGAATTGAATATATTCCATTTAAATAATATAATGAATAAAATTTATTCAATTCGTTACAAGGCAGTTATTTTAATTTTTCTACTTGAAGCGAAGTGAACAAATTGACCTCAGACCCTATGGCTCATATAACATATCACATGTTACCCACACAGTAATAAAAATTTAAACACGTATGAATTATTATTATGGCGGGAAATTAAAATAACTTACATTGTACTTCGTTACTTGACTGTTGAAGTATGACATCTCTGATTCACGGTTTTTTTTTCATCCTGTCCAAAAAGGAAAGTTATGTGTTTCAAATTTATTTTATGCCAGAAAACCCGGCCGTTCGCTGGACATTAATAATATTGGTGCATATCAATAACATAACATAAAATTTATATTTAGAAATAAACAACAAAATAGTTAAAAAAGTAACGCGGGTCTTGCGCTTTTAAATATCTCAAGTTATCTTCTAAACTATTTGCCCAAATTAAATGTAACAAAGGGCAAATTTTACCTTCTTTTATCTTCTACAATTTCCGTAGTGATGAAACTGTTTACTTTATATAATATATGTTATAAATTCAAATAAACATATCTTTAGAATTTTTATTTTCTTTTAAGAAAAAAAAAAAACTTTATTCGCGGACTTTATTTTATAACTGGTTAATTTTTCTGTGATTTGGTCAACAAATACTGAAATTTTATACTAAAATAAGTTAGATATCATAATAAAATATAGTCTATGTCACCTCAAAAGAGTCTACCTTCATATCAGTATGAGAATTTTTAAAATAAGATTGGTGGATCCAGAGATTATTCTTTTCAACACTTAACTTAGTTTTTTTTTATATAATATAGGCGAACAAACCAACAAACGGGTTACCTGATGGTAAGTGACAACCGCTGTCCATGGACACCTGAAACTTAAGAGTAGCAACAGCGCTGCCCGCCTTTGAAAGTGCTGAGGAATGAGGGTTGCGGAGAGGGGAAAAAAGATAGGAGTATCGTGGTATTGCACCAGTCGAGCCGGAGCGATACCACGGCCTTATATTTGTGCTTAAGCATGAATCTACCACTGTTAAAATATACAACAAAATCTGTTCTAAATACACAAAAAATTAACATAAAATCAACTATAATTAAATATCTACATACACAATATAAATTCAGAACACAACAATTTAATACTGTTTTTTTTTACTATAATATTAGACTATTAGAAGAGATTCTAATATGATTTTAAATAATTGTTCTTGTTCATTTAGTAAAATATAACATCTACATTTTTTTTGCTGACGTCATCTAGAAATGTTATACCTACCCGATATCTTTTCGACTATTAAGATGATTTAAGTGATACCTCACATTTTGAAATTCGTGAAGTCGTGTAAGCTCGAGGGCGAGGCAAAGAAACTTCATATGCATACACTGTACACACACAAAAACATAAATCTCTTTCTTGCACAGTTATGTAAAAACAATATACATATGTAAATACACTCACGCCTGTATTCTTATAATTCTTATGAAAGACAACCCTCGCAATATGATTAATAAATGTCGCGGAGGACTTTAAAAACATTCAAAGCAACAAATAACACCCAGACTCAGAACAAGAACTTGAGGATTACACAAAGTTGTCCTGTGCGGGGATTAAACCTACAACTCTCGGCGCGGCAGCGTAGTGGCGAGGTGACCAATTAAACCGCTACGCCCCGTGCAGTCAAAGTTAAAAGGAAGTTTTAAAAAGGAGGAAAAGGAATACAGTCTGCTAATTTTATTCTCTACATGCGTTTTTTTTTCTTATGATAGAGGTAGACAAAGTAACAGATGGGTCACCTGATGGTAAGTGGCAACCTCCGCCGATGGTGATCACTTAAACCGCTACGCCATTCGTGCAGTCCCCGTATCCCCGAAAGGCTAGATAAAGGCGTAATTAAGGACCACAATTCGTCGATTATAATTTACTATTACTATTACGTAAACCTGTTACCGTCATCCGACCCCTTATGTATTAGAAGAAAAAAATTGAGTATAATGAGATAGTAGGGTAAATGATGACTCTACTATCTCATTTGCACTAAAAAAAATGGATATTGCTCAAGCAAGTCAGGGTTGCATACCTATAACTTGAACTGGCTGGTGCCTGGAAGTCCGAGATCTCTAACGTAACCAATGTGTAAAAATAATATAAAGCCACTAATCACTTGTCACCGCGTCCTTAGTGAGCAATCGCTTGATGATCATCACTAACAATAAACCAGCACATGCAATGTTAAGTATCGCTAAACAGTTACATCCTTAATCTTCGCTATATCTATTTACAAGTAACAGTAAAAGGAGCTAGACACAACACAGACTCATCTTTTTACAAAAACTATCTAGATGCGACATAGTTTTATTTAACGTATTATACAATAAAAACAAAGTTTACTTTAGGTTCCTTAAACACATTCGATGTTAAATAAAAAACTTAAGTACTTGCCATTTTGTGAACCATAACTTAGTCCCAATTACGTAATATGGGGCAAGCCTATTGCCATCCAGAAAAATTAGGGCGTTTAATACGCCTATGTCTAGGACTTGTGACAGAATACTGTGTGGCTTTAGTCGTATCGTTTCCGACATACCACTTCACCGTTAGCTCCGGAGAGGTCATAGATAACCAAGTTTTACACGAAAAAACAACTCACTGACAAAAAGGCTGAAATTTTATATACTGGCTAGCGCAGTTGTCATTTTTTCTTTTTCTACTTTCTAAGCACAACAAAAAAAGAAAAAGTGATAAATAAAATAAAAATATATAGACTTAGTTAAAGTATTTATGTATTGGGTCTATGCCACCTGAAAATAATAATGATAACAATTATTATTACTAAATAACACCAAAGTGAAGCCACATCTAGTCATTACGTATCTATACAAAGAACCACCTAATCAACGGACCGGCCAGTTGTGTGCGCTGTCATACTACTTTCTACATAATTTTTTACACAGCCTAGTCTATAGTGCGGCCATAATTTATCGCTCGCTAAACATTGTTGACGCGGCCAATCGTCAACCCATTTTCTAGTATAATAAAAATTCTGCTTCAAACAAAATAACTGATTAATTTTGATTGTTTTGAGTAGCGGTTTAGGTTTGATTAATGAAATTATGATAGATTACTGTTGTCTCATTTATTTGGAAGGTGAAATGGTTCCGTCTTTTTTGAGTTTCTTTGTTCAATTTTGTTATTAATAATAATCGATAAAAATCTTATCGTAGTAAGTAAGTATGTACTCTTTATTGTACACCAAATATACATATAAAATATATCTGATATTTTCACATAAAATGTACAATGTACAGTCATGTAATGTATGCTAGTTTAATGGCAAATATATAAATACGCAATATAAGTATATTGATATAAATACATATATATAGAAACATACATACATATACCTACACATACAAGTAAATATATACCTATAGTTATCTTAGACATTACCTTGCAAATAGTAGTCTTTTAACATTTTTTTGAAGGATCCTAATGATTGAGCTCGTCTGATAGGTAAAGGTAGGGCATTCCAGAGCCGTGCTGCTTCAACCGTGTATGATTTGTCAGCAAACTTTGTCGAATGCACTGGTATTTGCAGTTTTAAGCTTTCCGATTTTCGCAACAACCTCGAATGTGTGTCACATAGGAAGTTAAAACATAGGAAATCATAATTAATAAACAAAATAGGTTTAATAAAATATTGATAATAACTAGTATGATAAATATTTTTTGTATTATTAAAATTATTGTCAGAGTTACAAAGCACAATCAAGGCTATGAATAAATGTCACATACACAGCAATGGTCATCCGCACCGTGTTTGCTTCGTACTTTCAAACTGAGATGCAATCTCGCGATATGTCTCAAGATAAATGGTGTATTGTATCTTTTATTAATTTGTAACTTTGAATATACCAACATATTTAGTTAAAAACAATCCATAAGATTGGCAGTGTAGAATTTTCCCATAACAAGCATTACAGGAATAAATGCTTTATGCACTAAATAAAAATTTTTCCTTGTAGTAATATTTATAGCGAGACTAGGTATATGCATACGACTAAGGGTCGGTCGGTCTGTTATCTATTATACAGTATCTATAGAGTCATGTAATGCCCGAATGGCGCAAATAGACGTATAGATATGTGTAAGAATTATAATTTATAAGAATCGGCTTAGAATGTTCTATCATTTTCTTATAAGCAGTTTTTTTAATTCATTTTTAATTGCATGTTTCAAATTCCTGTTATCCCATTTGTTTATCTTAAAGCAATAACAAGATTAAGTGTAATTTGCTAGATCGTGAGAAAAATTTGTATAATTTTAATTTTGTAATCCAGGTTCATTAATAACTATTAGATGAATCTAAGATTAAATTTTTTAACATTTAATTACACTACTTTCTTTTATTACCCCAGAACTTATAACATAAGAAGTAATGGAGCGGAAGCAGATGATGATACAAAGATTATCATCGCGAATACTAATCTGATAGGAAAAAAAAAATTATATAATTTATATTTTTTAATTTTTATAGTTTCCATGCTCCTTAAGCATATATATTCTTTAATGACAGTAATCTAGTGACAATAAAAATACTAAAAGAGCCCGATCCGTATGCAGAAGACAATTAATTACGCTATAAATTAATATGCAAATAAAATCATTAAGAAAAACTATTTAGAGATAAGGAAGGGAAGTACATCGTTACTAATTCGAATAGTGCGGTACCTACTTACAAATCTATTGATAAATATCGATGGGCAATAACTCATTTTAATTGAATCATTCCGGCTAATAGTGCTTTCTAGACGTTTGACAGCTATCATTAGTGATGTGATAGAACAACACGTCTGGTGGTTGATAAAGAAATGATTCGGTTTTAAGTTTTAATGTCCGATTTTTGATTTAATGATCACTTATCGTTTACTGGCAAAATATGTTTATTAAGGAGACAAGAAATAGAATACTGTAGACATTAGTTTCTAAAGAAATAATAGCTTTAAAGGAAAAAAAGTTCTTTTTTTTGTAGTATTAAAAATACTGAACTCCCTTAACTAAACTGGTTCCGATAGAAGCTCATTCCAATTTCTGGTCAGCAATATCGCCAAGCGACAAATAAAGTGGCAATCTTGAGATGGTTATCTTCGGACAAATCATCGTGTGTGTAGCGCTAGTTGCGTACGCGTAGCGGTGAGAACCTAACGCACCTGTACCGGTCGATGGCTATCTAGTGTTGGGCTACTATCGATAGATATGGTATCGACGTTTATTTCAGATAACTTGATTTATTTAATTTCATTTTATATTATTAGTATGTACTAATATCGTTAATTTTTGACACATCATAATTATGAATAATGTTTTACTTACTTTTTAGTATAATATCTATATATTAGATCATTTTTTATTCGGTTCTTATATTCCAAAATGGCATATATGTTATTACTGATCACTTATCCCGTACCCTTATAGTTATGGGGTTCGACGCTACATATGTTAATAACACTGATCTGACACAAAGTTGTTTCAAAAGTTGTATTCATATCGATAAATTTTAAAATCATCGATTACTTCTATTTTATCGCTTGTGTAGTCGATCTCTAGATCTCACGCAGCGCGGTCCCGGTCCATCGTGGCTTCGAAGCGAGTCACATCATAAATCACGCACTAATAGCCAGTAAACTCATTCGCTAATCCGAATCGAACCACTGAACGTGCGCGAACCTTGCGCAAGCGCTTTACAGATATTCTTTTACTTTTGAACTTGTAAGGTATCACTTTGGCGTTTTACATACCTATGTACATACATACATATACTCACGCCTTTACCCTCGAAGGTGTAGACAGAGGCGTGTTGAACGTAAATATTTCTGACTTTAATTCAGTAGAACTTAGTTAAATAAACATATAGATGGAATCTTTATGGTACAATCAGATATTTTAACTGTAAATACTGAGTAATTATTGATATACAACAAACTTACTTAATAGGGGCTAGCTTATTACCATCCAATAGGAAACTTGGGAGTACGTCTATATGGATTTTTGAAAGGGAAATCGAAAATAGGAGAGAAGAGAAGGGTTATTATTCATACGGTTAGATTGGGTAGTGTAAACAGCAGGTCAAGTATGTTAGCGATACTCCGCTGAAGATTTTTCGTTTTATGTAGTATTATACATACACACGCTTGTATTTTGCAGGCAAAGTGCATCATACACCAAAATTTTGCCAATAACAATTTAGCCCCACTGACGTACGTAGGGGGGTGGGGAGGGGGCATCCTACTGACGTCAATCGGGCACTAAATGATTGATAACATACTGTTTAATATATAACAGTCTTATCCCATAGTCGCCTTTTAAGATGCGGTAATGTCTATGTTTTCGGTTTTATTATTACATGTATTTTAATGGACTGTCTCTTCGACAAACGTAAAATAGTCACAATATGAAAATGGAATGGGATTTTATTTATTCAATAATACTTTTTAATTTTTATATTGATTTTTTTTCTTTTAATATTTTATGGATGAAATGTACACACTCATTTTTTGCCAGTCTACTTTAGGGTGGTGTAAAACCATTGAGGTATTTACAATAATAAGTATGACAACAGGTATGTATTGAACAGATGTTTTGATTAACAGTGGTAGAGCCAGGACGCATTAATGGGCTGGCTCGACTGGTGGAGGAAGAAGTGCGGATCAATGCTTGTATTGCATTTTATCGAAATTAGTGACGTTTCCGGAGGCCCGCCTCCCCCTCTCTTCTTTCCCTTCCCCGTTTACACCATTCCTCATCACGCTTCAAAGTTTGCAGCGCACTTACGACTCTTGAGTTGCAGGTATCTATGGACGGAGGTTTTCACTTACCATTAGGTGAGCCAAAGTGCGTATCAAAGCAAGGTGCATTTCTGCCTGCCCCTCCTACCAATATGCACTAATATGCACAAGCATAAGCGTCTGCTTTCCAAAATGCAATCGTGGCAAAATTAAGATATATTATCACAATCTGATCGAATTATTTTCAACCTCATCATACTTTACCTATGAGGATGCAATGAGAATTGTCATTCTGCAAGCCAGGGCTATTTCTGCGAGCATACCTGTAAAAAAAATATAGTTTGAACAATCATGGAACGTTGATACATATTGGCCTATTGGGCGAGTGGTTAGTGGTTAGTGATCCTGACTGCTAAGCCAAAGGTGGATTCGATTCCCACCCAGGTCAAATATTTGTGTGACGACTATAATTATTAGTTCTCTGAAATTGCACACAGAATTTATCTATTATATGTAAGTATTTAGATGAATATATGTAGGTTTATCAGCTATCTGTTTACCATAGCACAAACTTTGCTTAGTTTGTCAGTGTCAATTATTAATAGTTATTTATTAAAACATTCAGAGAGGCAGAGTCAACTAAATAACAGTTCGTCTAGTAGTCCGATCCCTTATTCGCCTTGGGCCTAATTAAGATAGATACATACATATATATGAACCGTGTGGTTCACGATGGAGTAGAACCACCCCATCTCTGTCCTGTGGTGTCTTAAAAGGCGACTAAGGAATCGTACTGTTATCTATCAGACAGTATGTATACAGTCATACAGTGCGAGGTGACGGCAGTAGGCTTGCCCCGTATTACGTTAGTGGCAGCAAATTCTAATTGACAAAATGTGTTCGTTTAATACGCTTCTGCTTACCCCTTAAGGGATACAGGGGTAGTCGTATGTATGTGTATATATATATATAATGTTTGCTCTGCTGTTTATTCGCAGTCTACTAGTTTTTGTTAAATCCCCCTAGCTTATATCACAAATAACTGGCTAGTTTTCTCTATTCTGACAAGAAACGATTTCAATTCTGATTCAATATATCGTTCATATTTTAGATATTTTAAGAAATTTCGCGGTTAAAAAATAATAAAGACATTTCCAACAATTTCGTTTTATGTAATTTTTACTAAAATATTAATTATACTGATATTTATATCCTAATAATGAATATTTTTATGTTATTTTAGTCTAAAATTACATGCTTTTTATCGTGGGTTCGTGTGTTCCATTTAATATTTTTTGGAATGGCTTAATCTTAAAAATTCAATAATTACAGCGTGTCCCAAAAAATTGGAGACATATTTTAACCACTGAAAATATACACACATAACTAGTATGCAGTTGTAAAAATTGTTAAAAAAAAAGAACAACTGTTGTAAAAATTATGACCGTTTTAAGTTAAACGTACGAGTATTACCTCCGTTTCTGTTCAAACTATGTTTTTAAATACATATTTTTTTAAAGTTAATTTTTATGTATTTTCTCAATTGAATTTGGCGGATTGAATAATTGCAAAACAAAAAAATGCATAAGATTTAACATCTATATCTTTACACATTCCACATGCATTTATGAAAATAAATTTAAAAGGTTATAAATTTAACAGAGGTTGTTCTGTGTCCACTTTTGTTTTTGCACCCGCATGCTAGTATTTCAGTGCATAAAAAAAGTGTTCCATTTTCTGAGTCACGTTGTATACTGCTTATAATAATAGTTAAACATCTGACATTGTAATTGTGAAGTGAAATGTTAATGTTTTTATTTGGGATATTTAGCATTGCACAAATGAGAACTGTGTGGTCACTTGTAAAATTATTTATTTATTTATTTATTTATGAATGAGGGATTAACAAACAGTAACACATTGTGAAAATATGTACAGTTACGTATTGTTTTTGATTAATTTTTCTTTTCTACGTTGTCGTCAATGTGGTTTAGTTGGGCAATGGCGTGCGCATGCGTCATGCTCGTGATCGAGTTCCGTCAGTCGGGGCTGGTCATCTCCTGACTGCTATTACTTTGATATTGAAATAATTTTCGTGCCTTGAACAAGCAGAACAAAACTAGCTTCACGACTCTCTTCTTCTGACAATTCAAAAATACATGTAATTGGTTTAATTAAAATAAACGATTTTGAATTTTTAATCTCTGGATATGCCTTAGTAGTTGGATTCCAAAAGTCCTTTTAGTGTATAATAGAATATTTACTTATGAATAATATAAGCCATAAAATATCACTCTACGGGTTGAGGTTATATTAGCAAGCTTATAAAATAATGAAATCAGATAAAAACTTAGTCTAGTCTAATAATATCCTCAATTTAATTCCAAATAAAATCTTACAAATCAGTCGCACCTTGCATTAGCAATACTTTAAAATCAACTTGCACAACCTTATTGAGTTAAGTTACAATTCTTGTTTGAAACCGAGCGATAAGGCTCGTCCTACGTAGGATGGTCTGACAACCGGTTTGATGCCTGATTGTGAAGTATAATGAAAAATACCGCTTCGATTGGTAATCATTAGCGTTTGTTGGTAGAATATGTTATTGTAAAACATATATTGAAAAATACATTAAGATCAAAATGTAGATGTATTTATTCAACATTTATAATATGCCTAGGTACTTATTTTATAAAGAGGTAAAGTTTCTAAATTTGAATGTAGGTAATCTGTAAAGTCAATTATTTAGGTTGATATTGGCATTTCTGGTTGCACATTACGCTACCAATAGTGGCGTGTGTGTCGGGTTGTTCAGCTCCTTTTATTATGGTTGAGATGAATGATCGTTAGCGCGTGCGTCATACTCGTGAATAAGTGAAGTTCATCTCCGGGCTACTCTATTACTTAACGATATTTATCGTAAAGATATATTGATATATATATTTATGATAACTTAAGTACTTATAATAAAAAATATTTTAGAATTATGTATTGCATTGTCCTCACATTTTATTTTATTTTATGAGTACTTATGAACTGGAACAAGAAAATTGTGTAAAATATTAAAAAAAAAGTGTCCTTGTAGTTTCTTGCCTGTTCTTCTCGTATTGGAACAGTCAACTAGCTTAATGACTGACATAGACATGCTGACTTCCTCTCTGACAATTTAAAAATACCTGTAATTGATTTGAATTGAAATAAACTTTTTGATTTTGATTAATTTTAATATGCATTCAGTTTTGTATATTCCTCAAAAAGAAAGACAAAATGTTGTTAGTGATCTAAATTTTTATATTATTTGTTACTCTGAGAAAAAGGTAGATCGGAAAGACTTAGAGAAAGTAGAACTCTCCATGACAGAGTAGTGTGTGTAGTGTAACAAGTTCAATGGTATTTATGATTTTATTAAAATTGTCTTTTACCTTTATCTGTTAACAAACAGCTGTAGTGAAATTTTTTGCAGTACAACACAATACCAACAGTAAGCACGTATCGCTATAACTAATACTTACTTAATTAGCTCAGATTTGTACAGAAATCTACTTTATCTCTCATTATAACACTATTGAGTCATGTTAATAGCGTACCTACACGTTGTGAATAAATAACTAAAAGTAATATATTTTTAGAACGATATAAATTTCCTCTCACAATACGTTCTGGAAGCAATAATAAATAATTATAAAAACATTTCATTTCTAAAATCAATTTATCAAAAAAAGCCTAATTATTTCGTTCCACTAGTCTGCAAAAATTACAATCAAATATTCCTCAATCAACATATAACACCGCTTAAATGCCGTCAATGCCTAGCAAACTAAAGAATAAAAAAAACAAAAACAATATTTCAAAAATGGAACGTAAAAATCCAGCGTTCATCGCTGTATCACAATCGTGGCGTATTAAAACGGACACGTCCCAAATCTGGCATGGAAACAATTACGAGAACCGCTCCTGATTATAATTGGTGGCATGCGTACGCGGCGCGTGCAGTTAGTATAAACTATCATTAGTGAAAAAGGTAGATCGGAAAGACTTAGAGAAAGTAGAACTCTCCATGACAGAGTAGTGTGTGTAGTGTAACAAGTTCAATGGTATTTATGATTTTATTAAAATTGTCTTTTACCTTTATCTGTTAACAAACAGCTGTAGTGAATTTTTTTGCAGTACAACACAATACCAACAGTAAGCACGTATCGCTATAACTAATACTTACTTAATTAGCTCAGATTTGTACAGAAATCTACTTTATCTCTCATTATAACACTATTGAGTCATGTTAATAGCGTACCTACACGTTGTGAATAAATAACTAAAAGTAATATATTTTTAGAACGATATAAATTTCCTCTCACAATACGTTCTGGAAGCAATAATAAATAATTATAAAAACATTTCATTTCTAAAATCAATTTATCAAAAAAAGCCTAATTATTTCGTTCCACTAGTCTGCAAAAATTACAATCAAATATTCCTCAATCAACATATAACACCGCTTAAATGCCGTCAATGCCTAGCAAACTAAAGAATAAAAAAAACAAAAACAATATTTCAAAAATGGAACGTAAAAATCCAGCGTTCATCGCTGTATCACAATCGTGGCGTATTAAAACGGACACGTCCCAAATCTGGCATGGAAACAATTACGAGAACCGCTCCTGATTATAATTGGTGGCATGCGTACGCGGCGCGTGCAGTTAGTATAAACTATCATTAGTGATGCGCACTGCTCGAAAATTATCCACTTTTATTTGTGGGTTTGTGATATTGAGCGTTTCAGGGTTGGTTGCGTTTTTTTTTTTGAAAATACTAACGAACATATTACTGAATTTATCATTAAAGGTTTTAAATAAAAATATCATTTTGTAGTAAACAGTAAAAGATATTATCAATATGAAATAATTTAATTTGCGGTACCCATCAAAGATTTTTAAATTAAACTAAGAATGAATGAATTACTTATGAACAATATTTTTCATAGGGCCTGTAAACATATAATAAAAAAAACCTGTTATAATAATTTTCGCACAAGCATATTTTGCGCCGTTGTTGGTCCATAATATGCGAACATCTGATCAGACAAAACAATAGTGGCAACCCTGTACCAGTTCGTACATTTTATAGAGGTGGTTTGCGATTTTTCATAGTCAATAAATAGTTTCGAGTTGATTGTTTGATTTCGTCCGATCTATCGAGTCGAACAACTAATTCGATGTTGATTGTTCATCTACTCGTCTATTGTGATTCGAAGCAGGCTAACGATTGTAATTGGTGGTTAGCCAACACTTAAATAGCATATCGAGTATAGATTTGATTGAGCGGCTCAGTTTTGAAATTTTAATTAGGTTTTAATTAAAAGGACCAGAACTTTAGCATTTTCGAATGTGATTCTTATTGCCATTTGATTGTTGTTTTTCTATGTTTTTTTAGTATCTTTTGATTAATTTTCGCGCCGTCAATGACCTGTGTTTTAATTAGTGCCCGTTTTTCATGTAGTCTTTGCAAAAAATGTAATTATTAAAATTCTAATCATAATTTTTATTTCTTTGTAGGACTTTTATTATTTTCAGACTAGCTTTTATGCATCTAATAGGGGATACTTATCTTTCTTTTAAAGTAATGAACCGATCTGCATGAACTTTCCAAAGTGAACAGAAGCTGTACCTAGCTGCCCAAGCTAACTACTTCTCATTAAAAAAAGTACTGCTCTTTAGAGATAGATAAAATAACTTTTTTTTATAGTACGGCGGGACAGACGAACAGACGTTTCACCTGATGATAGGTGACAACAGCCGTCCATCGACAACTCAAGAGTCGTAAGTGCGCTGCCCGCCTTTGAGGGTGATTAGGGTAGGGAGATGTAGGCAGGGTAAAAGTAGAGAAGGGAGATAACGAGATGAGGAGTAGGAGAAGGATAGAGGATAGGGGGCACACAACCGGCTTTTTGTGAGGCCGTAGTATCGCACCAGTAGAGCCGGCTCTTTCGTTCCTAAACATTACTCTGCCAATGTTAAAACTTTGACCTGAATAGGACCGAGTGGAAAAGGCTAGTCTTAAATAATTAAGATGGTTACAAAGATTCGAATGGTATCTCGAATTTGAATATTTAACTTACCTTGTTGCTTATCAAGATAAAATTTGCTAACCACTAATGTTTAAGTTCTATGTGAAGTCCGCTACAAGTACCGTTTTCACAACATTGTTGAGAATTGCTTCTTACGTACGTAAACCCAATCATACATAGTAACAAAGGTCTGCGAGTCAATACTTGCTTGTATGGCTTTCACAACACTCGTCTTGAGTTAACATAGAAAACAATTTACTAACAAGTAAAATTGAAAAAAAAAAAAAAACAACACTGCATTATTAGTGTCGTATTTTTTGCAGTCGTTGTCGTGAAATTTCTGTCTTCGTATAACAATAGTTAGCTAAATTTAATCAAAATCTTGTAAAATAGAAAATTATACTGTTTTTAAAGCTACCCGTCTCTAAATAGTGAAGCATTTTTAATCTTTCTTTAGAAACAATTACAAAAAGTTTCTTGTTATATAATTATTTTACTTATTTAATAAATGAAATTCATTTTTTTTATTTCTTTTTTATACTATAGGGGGACAGACAAACAGATGGGTCACCCGATGGTAAGTGACAACCGCCGTCCATAAACACCTGCAACTCGATAATCGTAAGCGCGCTGCCCGCCATTGAGGGTGATGAGGGATGAAGGTGTTCGGGTAGGAGAAAGAGATCATTAGATGGCAAAAAAGGGCTAGGGGTCAGGGGAGAGGAAAAAGGAGAGGGGGAGGTGGGCCTCCGGAAACCTCACTAATTTCGGGAAAATGCAACGCAAGTGTTGCTTCACAACCGGTTTCCTGTGATGCCATGGTATCGCACCGGTCGAGCCGGCCCCTTCATGCCTAAGCATGGCTCAACCACGTAAACCTATTTAAGATATTATTACATATCTTGAAACACAGTCTATTTAACAATTGTAATCATATATTTTCACATATCGTTAAAGTAATGACAACAAATAAAATAAAAATGACTTTTTAAATCCCGTAGTAAATACCACCGCACGTTACTGCTGGGTGTTGCTAGTTCAAACAAACGAAGCTGACAGCTTGCTATGTATGTACATTTAGTTCTGTTTGCGTCGAAACTACAACACTGGACATTGCGTCACGAGACTGTTACGTAACGATGTCTAAAATTTAAACGTTGAAGAGGTTGTTCTGATCTAATTAAAAATGTTAAATAATAAAAAAATAAAAACTATGAATCATAAATAGATAGATAATGCTTCCCTTGCACGTGTAGGGAGTTGGTGACGTCATAAAGGTATCGAGATGTATCCACAAAAGGGCGGCCCTTTCGCTTAGAGAAATCTCTTTCAGACAACCTTTTGATGAATGTTTATTTATGTATATACAGTTGGAATAAAAAATACTGGTGGCAATCGTTGGCTTCAAAATATTATAGGGAGACATATGTAATTGCAGTACTCTGAAGATTGTTAATGTATATTTTTTTTTTGTAAATGGCAACAATACTTGTTTTTTTTATTTTTTATTTTATTTGTTTTACACTTACAACAATTCGTGAAAGGGTAGGCAGAAATGTATTAAACGCCAACATTTTGGTGCTTTAACTTTGTCCCACTTACATAACAGGGTCATGCCTATTGTTATAATTAATTCCGTTATATTAAAAAAAAAGTTTTTCTTTTGCTATAAAAGTGTTTATGTCATTTTTTCAAGGCAGGTAAAGTCTGTCGAGAGTTAAGTGACTTTCTTGGACTCCGTACCTTTAGTCGATTCGAGTACAATGGTATTCACAAATAAAGAAAAATGAATGTTATCAGTCTGTGTTGTGCGTGCAAAAGTTATACCTATTACCGGACTTTATTCTCAGCGTAATATTTGCTTTGAGTTTTATATGTTGCCATATATTCACTATTAAATTTGTGCTTTAATCACGACCAAATAGAACAAAGCAATCCTTAGAGACAATGTGTTATACATTTAATGGCGATATTTTGTCAAGCCATTATGTGTGGGCGAGTGTGTAAGTAAATCTTGTGTTTGGGTACAAAGTTGAATGTGTCTTTTGGATATGTGGTAATGTGAAATACAAATAATGTTTTGAATTGTTAAACTGGGGGAACCATGCTTAGGCATGAAGGGGCCTGCTCGACATCACTAATACCACGACCTCACAGAAAGCCGGCTGTCAATCAATTTAGGCGTTGTATTTACTGAGTGAGTGAGTGTACCGAAGACGGCGAGCGTTACTTACCACCAGGTGGCTCGTCTACTCGTTTGCCCCCATAGAACATTAATTGACTGGCTTATTGGTTAATGATCCTGACTGCTAAACTAGTGGTCGTGAGTTCGATTCCCACAGAGGACAGACATTTATATGTATATACATATATGTATGTATATGTATGTTTATCAAAATTCTGGTTAATATAGTGTATTTTATCTGGTTGAACCAAACATTAGCACAGAATTAGACTTTTCCTGTCCTATTTTTTTTTTCAAATCTCATGTCAAGTGTAACTGTTTCTTTCACATAGTAGCTACCTGCAATTACGTGATAACATTTTTTAAACTCTACCTCAACATGTTGCTACCGAACAACAACAAAATATAGCTTCATAGTCCAATAAATAACGGTATACAATCCGATCCACCAGATGCAATAAATACACCAGCACTACAATTAATTGTAACCCGATCCTTCATTAGGTAATAACTATCAAAAACTCCGATAACAAAGGAACGCCTACCACAGTAATCGTCAACATTCTTTAATCTGTGGTTCAAGTGTAAGTCGGCATCACAAGCGGTAGCGGTGCGTTTAACGGACTTAAGTGCTATCAACATACATCGACTGTAGGGTACGTAGACTACTGAAACCTATAGAAAAGCGTATTAGCCCGGTCTTTTACAGCCCCCTCCGGAGAGACCTACCCATTTAGTGAAACACAACGTAAGCATTACATCACAGTGGGTTTCCCCTAAGGCTGTGACGTGGTTTACTCTGGTTGAGCCGGCCCATTTGTGCCTAAGCGTGGCTCTCCTACTTCAAATAACTAGTGTCAAATGTCATCAACAAGTAGCAATAGTTTCCGAAACAAGTGTACGAAGTTATTCATTTAATAAAAGTGTAAAGATTACATATTAAAATAATAGGAAACAGCTATGTGATTAGCTTAAATATTCCAAGTTATCTGCATTGTAATCGTTTTTAGACATTAATATAAAAAAAGAACACGCAGTCCATAACAGATGCTATATTTTAGAGCATATATAGTTTATAGGTTATTTTATATGTAGTATATCATTTCGTAGCAAACAACAGATTACAATATCTCATCTCGCTCAACGCGTACGCTTATATTTGGACCCAATTCTAAGACATTTGTACGGTACATTAATAAATCGAGAGCCCCATTAAAACCTTAAATGTCGTTTATCTTGATTTAGATTTATGATTAGTTGCCTAAAGATTGAGACACTTGTCTTACTCACATGTTACGAAAGGTGAACATTGTTTTTGTTTGTTGTATGTGAGATAGTGCGACAAATGATTTAATGAAGTCCGGCAACGCACTTGCGACTCCTGAGTTGCAGGTTTATGCAGGCTCTTTTTATACTGTTTATTTTTTTAATGGCATACCAATCTAATACTAGAAACATTACAGTTTTAAACGGTAGAGCGACCATGTGTTTGTTACAGCAAAATCCAAATGCAAAGAGTAGGAATATACGCCGGATGTTTTTATACAACCTAAAAATAGAAGCTACTGGTGAAACCTGAAAACTGTTGATGTATGTTTGTTACTCAATTAGACCAGAACAGCTGAGCAGATCTTCATGAAATTATGCACAGAGATCAATTGTGGTATATTAAGGAATATACGCTACTTATTATAAAGTTGTTTCCAACAGCTTAGTATGTTCATGTACATATATAATCCCCTTATATATAACGCTTGCATCTTGACTAGATGGGTTGTGCAGCGTTCTTGTGGCACTTAATAGTATATCCGTACAGTAGTTACCGAATTTCGGCAATAGGCCTGCCCCCAATTACGTAAATGAGACTAAATTATAATAGACAAAATGTGAGATAAATAAGGGATAAGAGAGGATAAGGGCGTGACGTATGCATGTACTATTTATTTACTAACATTTAATTATTAAGAAGACGTTATAAAGACCCATTACAAGCTAATTAACAATAGGTTCTACATATTATTAAATATATTCCTATCATTATTTATTATTCCGTGCAATCAGATAAAACACAGATAATTTCTTATTCAATGATTTATTAAACTAACAATAGTCTTAATTGACTGCTAATAAAAGCTGGTTAACAGGATCTGCCTACACTAGAACTGTCGATAATATCTAAACTATTAGGACGCCTGAATATTGTTCGGTTCTTAAAGGCTATTAAATCAGTTCTAGAATTATACTGTCATTACAGCTACAAACTACTAAAAACTGGATTATATTTTTGAATGAGCTTTGGATCTTGATGTGGAGTTGAAATAAGAGTGGACTGTACTGTACTGTAATGCTTTTATTTGCGGGTACCGCAACTATCCCCACAGCATCCCCGCCGCGCCCTTCACTCCGTCGCGCTCACATATTAAAGTATTATTTCCTAATTATTTATTGATTTGTGTACACTCCGGCCATTGCTGGTAACTGCTAATACATGAAAATTATTGTGATGAGCACCCGTAATCGTTTTGGTTGTAATTTATGTATTATACATATGTGTATATCTATTTAGAATTACTGCCGGACAAGAGACGGTCATGTTTGAGATATCTGAAGTTATTAAAACTGTTTTTCTTTTCTGTATGTATTTTCTGACAAATAATTTTGACCCCTTTATGTCATATATAATGACTACCTGTAGTATTATCAGTAATAACTTTAGAATTTTCACTGTCGGAGAGCCATGCTTAGGCACGAATGGGCCGGCTCGACCGGAGGATTACCACAGCCTCACAGTAAACCGGTACAAAAAATGCTTGCAGTGAGTGAGAGTACTGGAGGCCCAACTCCCCCTCTCCTTACCCCCTCACCTCTTTCAATCCATTATCCTTCCTCTCGTCCAACCCGCCCCCTCATCACCCTCATAGGTGCACAGCACACTTACGTCTCTTGAGTTGCAAGTGTCCATGGGCGGTAGTTGTCACTTACCATCAGGTGACCCACCTGTTCGTCTGTCCACCTTTTATATATCATAAAAAAAAGATTAGTAATGAAAAACAGGAAAATCTTAAGTATACCTATTGTAAGGGAGAGGTCCGAGCAAGAGTATGCAATTTAAGTGAAGTTAAATTGCTTATACAAGACACAAGCTTGACATTGCTTACACAGAACAGGCTGATGCCAGGAACTACAAACCCTCAACCCCTAAAATATACCTACTAGAACTATAAAGTAATAATTCAGTCAAGTTTCTATTAGTTTGATTCAAAGTATTCTTATGGCGTGGAATATTCTGTTAGTTGATTATTTTACAGATGAATTGAATCGCATAACTAGCATAATTTATTACAAATTTAGATATCATGCGCTATTCAAATTCAAAAATGGTCAAATGACTACACAACCAGATTTATCTTCACGACCTTTGCCTTTTAGGGTTGGATAAATTTCGATGCGTGGGAATCGTACCCACAAAGTTTGATATCATAATTTTTATTAATTACTGAACTCTGTTTTTGGGCTTGCGTGTCTGAAGAATTAATTAATTATTATGTTGTAGTATGAAAAATATGAAAACAGACGAACAGACAAGTCACCTTTCATGGATACCTCCAACTCAAGAGTCGTAAGGTGCTGCCCGCCTTTCAGGGTGATGAGGAGTGGAAAGACGAGAAGGGGGATTATGGGGAGGGGATAGAGGGAAGGGCTAGTTAGCACTCTGGTACCCTCAGCAGTGGCATGATGTTTTACAGCTAATATTATTACTTTATAAGTACTCCATGTTATCGTATCGTTAGTCTTATTAAAATTAAACCTTTTTTTTTTAATACGACTAACAATAGTTTCAGAGATTAGCAACAAAAAGTGTACAGCTTTATTATATGAGTAAAGATTTATACTTCTTTTAACATAAAGCTACTATTTTAAGATAAAAATGGTACACACTCGTACGTACGTATTACATACATCTACAGTTCTATTGCTATCTAACCATGGCCATAAGGAGGGTATAAACGCTATAGTATTCGAATGTCTTATATGGAATGTAACACGTTAGAACAAATTCGAAAGAAAAATGTAGCAAAACCGCTCTTAAAGACTCAACTTACTGATTAAAGGTATAAAGTTTTTTCTCATTTGTATTTCGGGAGTGCCCAATTAGTTTTTGATACAAGAGTAAAATCATATATATGTACATATCTTAAAACAATACGAATTCCAAGTTTTTATTCACGATTATTTTGGTTGTCTACTGAATCAAAACTCTGATCATAACAAGAATTTCGCACCCCTTTATTATCATTATTAATATTTCACCTAAATCAATTTATCTTAGTGATGGTCATTTCTGTATTATCTACATAATCTTCAAAAGATTATCAGTAATAGCCAGTCTGACAACCGTCACCTAACAGACCACGAGATATAAACAGGTGCTCTTATTGTTAATGATTAGATGGGAGATTTGATGCTGCGATCTCGGTACGACATTTGTCTGAGTAGGAGGACAATGCATTTTTAGGACAAGATTTACTTAGTAGTTTAAATGGGCATTTGATTTTTGAAATGGGAAGATTTAAAAAAATTGAATTTAAGTGTCATAAACATATAAAAGAAAGCTTTAGAGATTTTGTATTTTGAAATCCCCCACTGGTCATGCCTCACCGGAGCTGAGGGTGAGGTTGTATGACGGACTCGAACCGACTAAAACCACGCGGTGTTCCGTAACACTGCGTTTACTGTAGAGGTCCGAGATACACTAAGAAGTAAGCCATCGGAACCCCTGATGAGTAAATATATAAAACTGAGTTAAACAAAAGAAAAAAGTGTAAATACTGACCAGTCACAAACAATACCAACCAAATTTATTTAATTTTACTTTATTTGCATTTGTGTCATTTATTAAAAAGGAGCCTCTCAGATGCTCGTAGATATTTTACACAGTTCAATACATCATAATATTAATTGTATAATGTAACTAAATTGTATATATACCAAAATCATTTTTTTATATCATTAATAGAATGTAATTCCTGCACCAAACACAGCATTTTTGCTCTCGTAGGTTATAGTAACTTCGTTTTTACAATATCTATATAAATATATGAAACCATCTATGTCTTCTAATATAGGCACCTTCTGACAATAGTTGATGAACAAAGTTAATATACACATATCAATTACATTTTTAAATATACCATATAACCACAACAACCAACACCAGCGGTTAGGGCTCCAAAGTTAGGACGTCCGGACCGGCCTGTTGGTCTAGCGATCCTGACTGCTAAGCCGATGTCGTGGATTCGATTCCCACCCAGGACAAATATTCGTATGATGAGCACGATCATTTGTTGTGTCTGGGTGTAATTTTTTTTTTTTTTATTTGTAAGCCTACCGTAATGACTCCACTTTGCCTGATGGTAAGCAATAAATGGAGTCCAAGAGTGGTGGTCACCATCCTCATTGCATGTCTAGTCAATGCAGCATGGTGACCCACACTATGGCGGCCTGGTGAGATGCTTTTTCACGCCCCGCTTAACAGACCCGGGATCAAATTGGGAAGGAAACACGTGCGCTGGTAGGGAATTCCTGGCTTTCCCTGATCGGCACAGGAAAGAAGAGCCAAACCGTTTCGTTCGGGATCGCATATCTTCGACTCGCAAACGGTGACTCCTCAGGCCAGCACGTGTAGTCCTGTAGAGGAAGGGAGAAGGTGGGACCAATTGGAAGAGCTCGTCAGAACACTCCCCGTGATGTAGGCGATAGAGGACTGCCATAGAGGCGACATCTCTTCGCAACTGCAGGGGCTCAAGAGACTGGGTGACCTCAGGACAGTCTATAATACGGACTGCGCGTCGCTGCAACCGATCGAGAGCATCAAGCAGATACTGCGCATAGCCATCCCAAAGATGAGAGCAGTACTCCACGCAGGAGCGAACGTGGGTCTTATATAAAAGACACAGATGCTCGGGCGAGAAGAACCGTCTCACCTTGTTCAATACACCGAGCTTCCGCGAGGCCGCCTTAGTGACGCTCTCGATGTAATCACGCGGATTGAGATCCCGACAGCTGTCCATACCCAGTGTACTAAGCCTATCCTGTAGTGGCAGTTGAGTGTTCTGAAGAGTAGGAAGGGGAAGGAATGGAGACTTTTTGTTTGAAAACGCGCACGCCTGTGTTTATCTATATGTATGTAATTATAAATATATTAGTATGTTTATCAGCAGTTTGGTTACCGTAGTATAATCTCTGTTTAGTTTGGGATCAGACGGCCGTGTGTGCGATTTATTTATTAAAAAAAAATGGGCTTTGACCTTTTGCATCACATCTTAAATCTAACCATCATGCTCATAATTATTATTTTTATTATTATATAATCTTTACCACAAGTTTAGTTTAGTAGTACGATTTTTTTTATCTCTGTTATCAAAAATGAAAAAAGAAATAAGAAAAGATTTTTCTTTTTAGATAGCCACTAGGTTGATACATATATAAATACTTGTATAAGAACATAAATGTAAAAGTCCTCATTGGTATAGTAAATGTTGGTCACACTACAGAAGCTGACCTCCTTAGCTAAGATTTATCTCGTGTCCGAGACAATGGGAAGTAGAGCAGCGGAATATCGTCGCATTATTACAACTACAAATTAATAACTAACCAACTGTAGATTGTTTTGTTTAGATGTTGATTTTGAAAATAAAATGCTATTTTTTCGACCCTTGTTAAATGACAGATGTTGTTTTTGAAAATAGAACCATATTTATTAAAGTATATGTACTGCATGTATTTTTACTTTGGCTTTAGATACATAAGTTACCTTTTATACACATATAAATAAGAATTAAACGTCGAAAATCCAGAATCCAGAAGGACTTAGTGTTTCTTTACACATATACAACATAATTCTGTTATTGTTGTTAGAACAGTCCTAAATAATAAAAAATAAAACTCAACAGTTATCGATTCCTCAAAATTGGATGAATACTTCTGAATTTAAAATTTCACGATTTCTGTTACGTAGCTAAATCGATTTCAACATACGCAACGCTATAACAATCGATTGCTGAATCGAATTGTAGTCGTTAATCGAATGAGAGTAGCTACTAGCGTCATAGCAGATAACAACGCATTCTACTACTGAATAAGGCTTTCAATAAACGCCCAATTAGTTATAACGACCCTTAAAATTTCATTGCCCAGTGAAAAAGAAACTACCATCCACAGAACAAGATCATAAATTTCCTCATAAAAATGTAATATTAGTAAGTATAAAATAAGTCAAAGATTATATTATATATAAACTTAAAGAACAAAGGCGTATAATTAACAGAAATAGGTATTTAAGTCCACATTACTTTGAAATACTTATACTAACTTACAGTAACATGAACCACAGTAATGTTAGATATGTACCACGTGCATTAGTTTATTAATAAGAATTGAATAGAAAACCTTCTCTTTTTTGGAGTCAGTTAAATTTAAATTTACTCTTTCCCATAACCTAATCAACCCTCTCCTTTTTTTTCTATCAACTCATCCCCCTCTCCTTTTTCATTCCCTCATCACCCTCAAAGATGGACAGCGCACCACGACTCTTGAGTTGGTGGTGTCAATCGGCGGCGTGTTTTCCTTACCATCAGGTGACCCGTCTGTCCGACTGTCCACCTACTTCTACTAATAAAAAAAAAGGCGAAGTCCTGCACCGTCTTATCCTTTACATATAATTTTTGAAGCCCCGTAAATATATTTAAGTAGAAAGTATTGTAAAGACCACACTAGGAATGATTCTAGTGTCGCGAGGGACTTGACAATTATTCAAACCACTTACTCTAAGACTTGACAACGACAACGCTTTGTCGATCGCATACATTTTTGCAATGTGGTTTGCATTGGAGTAGACTGTTATCTATCCGACAGTGATAAAGTGCCCGATTGACGGCAATAGGCTTGCATCATATTACGTTAATGGGACCAAATTCTATTTGTATTCTATTCTAACTCTAATGGGGCAAAATGTAAGTGTTTTATACACCCCTTAAGAAATACAGGCAAAGCGTATACGTATAAATTTTAATTTATGAATATTTTTTTATATACTTTTTATGTATAAATTTAAGCTCCATGTGAGAAGGACCTCTGGCTTAGTAGTTAAAACTATTAATACTTTAGTTTGCAACAAAAGCCCTGATCTTAAGTAAGTTCCGTCGTCTATTTCTTATCTGTAATGTCTATGGGTAGAGATATGACTAATTCACAACCTTGCGGGAACCAGCAACCCATACATTAATCATTATTCCACAATAGTGCTTTCTAGTTGTTGACAAACGTAATTTCCCCTTGATCGTGTTATTTATATTTTAAATGAACCAAACAGGTGTTCTTAGCTAAATACAGGTCGCTGTTTTCTGGATCTAACTATTTTAGATTTTATTTATATATTTAAAATTTACTTTAAAAAAAATGTTACGGACCAAATTATGAATAAAAGAATACTCACCTAGACAATCATTATGTCTTGGAATTGAAAATCAAAGACTAATTAAGTAAACGGTTTATATTTTTTAAGCTATTTCAATGATATATTATGCTCTAAATGCTTTGCTTCATTCCGGCAGGTAAATGCAAAACTACTAAACTAACACCAACATTTTCTTAAAACATTGAAATACAATAAACCGTCATTTCATTTCTTTTATATCTTTACACGCACTATTAGTGATTGTATCATTCTAATTTAATTTCATTTATAAACAAAGATTAAAAAAAACTTGTTAGGTATATTTTACATACAGCCTGTATAATCAGAAGACGCACCGCTTACCCAGAGGTAAATTATTAATTTGAAATTTGTTACAGCCTATACTTAAGCCACCAGACATCGCCGTGAAAGCCTCTCCGCATATACGAATACATCACATATGCATGTGTGAGAGTGTTTTAAGTGTGTGTGATAATAATAGATTGCCTTGGAGTAGCTTAGTAGTAGAAAATAGTCTACTTTTTATACATATTATTTTTTGCATTACTTTACCGATGTATGGCAATAAACAATTAAAAAAATGGTAGCATTTTTTTTATAGATGGTAAGTGAATATCTAGTCCCATGGACACCTGGAATTCAAGAGTCACAAGTGCGTTTCCGGCATTTTAGATAGAAGTACGCTTTTTTCTCGAAGGTTTGAAGATTGTATCAGTCCGGAAATACGGCAGGCGACAACTCGTTTTTTAGTTTATTCTACAAGGAGACGCGCGAACAGACGGATTACCTGATGGCAAGTTACAACCGCCGCGACAAGTGACAAATCAACTCAAGAGTCGCTAATGTGCTGCGGGGAGAGAAAAAAAAGAGGGGGGATGAGGAGATGGGAAAGAGGAGAGGAGGCCTCGGGTAACCACACTAATTTCGGGTAAATGCAACGCAAACATTTCTTCACAGCCTGTTGTCTGTGAGGCCGAGGTATCGAACTGGTCGAGCCGGCTGCCTGCCTAAGCATGGCTCTACTACTGTTGTATCTTGAATAAAATCTCTATCAGACGGTATATATATAGTCCTACAATGCCTGGGCATTGTAGAATAAAGCATTTTACTTATGTGGCACTAAATAATGGTCTGCAAAAAGTGGGAGAGTACTACGTCTCTTCCTCTTCCTTTCGTTTATACACACTTGAATGCAAGTACATACATATGTATGTGCATTTTATTGAAAAAATAAGAACAAGACCTTAACATTGTATCTTTGCCTGTTTTATCTATTTTTTCTTTGTACTGAAGTACAAAGCTAAAAGACACAGATTTATTATATTAATGTTGATTATAAATCTATAATGTGATTATTTTGATACAAAAAATACTAACAAAAAATAGGTTCCATATATTTCGCAAGAATAAGTGCAAAAAGAAACGACTGCAATATAAAATTAATGAACCAGAATTTAAAATACGACGATAGCAGTTGCCACTTAATCCTTGTAGTTTTCGAGATAAACCACTATATAATGACCTGTTATCACTAAAAGTCTGTTCTAAAACAAGTTTTAAAGTAAATTAGACATAACAGAAAATCCGGTTGACTATCGAATAGTAGATTTTTATTTTATTTTTTAACATTAACACAATAGCTTTTTGTTTCGATTGCATAGATTTTAGAAGGAAAACTATAGAATTAAATACGACAGCGATTACGGAGAACAGGTGTGACTAAGAGCATACAACTCATTGTTGAAACATTCATAATGGACGACACTTATGAGAATTGTATGCCCTGGTTTTAAAATAAAAATGTTATACGTATTTTATTATAACACTAGCTTATGCCCGCGAATTCATACCCGTGCAGTTAAGTGTTAATTTGTGTTGTAAAAAGGACCTAATATTGTTTGTTAGGCCTCTAGCAATACATCTGCGAAAATTGCATTCAATTCCAAACAGTACTTTTTGCGTGATGCGTGTATAAACATACAGACAGACAAAAATTCTATATCCTCTTGTTTTATCTTCTGTTGCTCTAATAAAGACTTCCCAGTTTTTCTTCAATATCTATCTATAATGTATGTATGTACAGACATAGGCCTGTTCCAATTTTGTTATGTGTATCGATAGTAGTAGTAGATTTTTTGTCCTTTAATAAAAATATTTCCTTAACTGGAGTAACGTGGCCCTGGCAGCGTACGTATCACATACTCTTACCTAAGAATAAATGAGGAAGGCAATAATGTCAAGCAAATGAACAAGTTTAAGCTTATCTTGTGTGTCTTTGGGAATAGCTAAAAACATATTATATTTGTGATTGTAATGTAATTCTTTTAATATGTTTAGTCAGGCATCCCCGAAATATACACGTCAGTTTAACCGTCTGTTGTTTAATTAACAAGATTTTTTTCCAAGAACATGCTATAAATGGTACTTTTCATAATTATATCCGTATTTGGATAGTCTACTATTAATAGAGTATAAGGTGGAAGTGTAATCCTTCATAATGTTTCATTTTATTCGCTTATTTGTTATACAGACACAAGACGCACTGAATTTATTGCGTATGCCATAATAACTTCTGACATAGTGCAAATAGTTTTTCTTTACACTTTCCCTTCACATAGCACACGAATCATACCGTTATAATTACTGGTTAGCTATCTTAGAAAATCCACAAAGATTCCAGTCGTTAACTACTGGTTTGATTGAGAAAAACCTTGTTTGTAGTATGTTGTAATCACAAAGGAAATGGTATAAGCTTAACTTGCGCAAACGCGTAACTCGGATGTCTGCTATTACCAAGCCTCGGGGTTTAATAGATCTAGTTACTGGCGCGAGCGTTTGAATGGACCATTAAAGGGATTTGTTCATTTATAAGTACAGTTAATTATTTGATATATAACACGTATATTATAATAATGAGGAAAATCTGATAAGTTTGTTTTCGTTTAATGGTTTGCAGGAGGCAATAAAAGACACAATTTTTCTAGTCACTATGTAAAAAAATATATCAATGGTTAAAAGTTTTACTCAACACGTATTTAATTGATTAAGTAGAATGTTTCTAACAAAATATTTACATGAACTTTTTAAAACCAAAACTTTTGAGTAATAAAAATAAAGCCTCTTTTTGCATGTACAAGCCTAGGTTACGGTCTAAATTAAAGATTTTTTAAAGCTTGAAATACAGTTTTGGTATTTTTTGAAATAGCGGGTAAACGGGCAGACAGTATCAAATTATTTAGTTATTACCTTGCATTTTACAATTATACGAACCAAAAAATAAAGCCACACATAACATTTAACAGAAGAAATAAAGCAAACGTTCATTCGTAGTTGAGTTATAACTTTATTTACATTACAAAAATAAATTTGTAGTTGTAGAATAGACCGTGACTCATATTAAAGCGAGATGCATGTCTTAAATTTATGATTTTATATTTATGTATATTAAATTATAGGTAGGTCTAGACTCTGAATTCACAAATGGAATAAATTGAACTGTCAACTATATTAATAATTATTATTATTTTAGTTTATATTAATACTCCCTACAATTGACTGGTTTTATTTTGTAGAATTTTAACGTTTGTAGGTCTTTTAATGCACTACAAAGATATTAACGTACATATAAAAACACAGTTGAATGGGAATAAAAAATTAACAAATATGTACTCTCAGTTTCTGTCATATTTATCAAAAGTTGCCATCTCACAGTTTTTTTCCAAACATTAGTTAACCTTTAACCAGTTTAACCATGACGATATTAACTAAACCAGTTCTCAGGATATTTCGAGATATTGCGCCATATCAACTGTTACTTGTATTAATTCGAGTGTGAAAATATTGCCACTTAAAAAGACATCACTATATTCTACTTGAATTTACATCACGAAACAAAATAACTGTTAATTTTGACAACACTATCAAATTTAACAGTTATTTTGTATATCTATAGTAGATTTACCACAGACTTACCTAGCATATACCAAACTCATCTAATACGAAGTGAATAATGAGGTGATTACATACTAATTAATTGACTATGCTGTCTTAAAATACAAGGCAATAGATGATAGCATGCTTCTTATGACTTGTGACTACTGGTACAATGTAAGTGGCAGGTCACGTGGTCAAGCAAGTAACTGGAACGGTGTGAACGGCACTCTGTGAAAGTGGACGTGGAGTAGCATGGATAATTTCTATGAAAATGTGGTGTTAGTTTGCACAATTGAAATAAATTACTTTTAATAGCCGTGTAATGGAGAAATATAATAGAGCCGCTATATCTCTGCACTTGGGTGCCGTAAACCGAAAATCTATCCGACAGTATATAAACAGTCATACCATGGGCGTTTTAAACAGTTCTGCCTTCCCCTTTGGGGATATAGTCGTGAGTGTATGTGAGTAGCCACTGTCGTAGAGGCGTCTGGTAATTTACCTGCAACAAAAGAGTCGTGAAATAAAACAGTTCTTATATAAGTAGCATTAAGTAAGTTATAGACTGTCATACTCCGGATACGTGCTACACTAGTGATGTCATTGCACATGTCAACGACCTTTTGACAACTTTGATAAATTTCAACACTGCTTTTTGAGTTTGCCTTAATTTAATATTGTGCATGGGTGTTCATGAAAGTTAATTCTCAATTTTTTTTACTTTTTAGCGTGTTGAAAAATTTCATTAGAAAACTTACTTACATAGACATAAATTATTATAAACATGTCCTATGTGTATGTATCTAATAATTCTCAATTTCAAATCGTACAGCATGTATTATCATCAAACGCTTACGCGTGTCATCCTTAAGGGGTAAGCAGAGGTGTATAAAACAACAAATATCCTACTTATATGTACCCACTTACGTAACCAACTTCAAGCCTATTGCTGTAAACCGCTCACTGTATGACTGTATATATACTGTCTAATATATAAAAGTGCGATCCCTTAGTCGCCTTTAAGACATTCACAAGAAGAGATAGGGTGGCCCTATTCTACTTCAACATGAACCATATGGCTAGTATATAACCAATGCAGTTTCATTACAACAACTTGTTAGCAGAATGCTGATTGTGTGATGAAAAAAAAAAAACTTTTCCGTTACGTTGACGCATGAATTTTAAAGTAAAATTATTACAACAAGTAAATCCAGCCTACAATGACCTAAAACGGTAAAGGTGTGTAGGTACGACCTCCATATGCGTTATAGCTATGTAACAAGCCAGCGGGAACAACAGGCTTTCCACTGGCTTGTTACATATATATAACATATGTATATATAACTCACATTTTACACATCCGAATATGGTTAAACTAACGTAATAGGGGCAAACCTATTGTAGTGGCAAGCAACTCGGCACACTAGGAATGGGAATTAAAAATGGGAAAATTGGAAGTATGTTATAATAATAATACACACACACACACATTTCACACATGGCCGTCTGATCCCAAGTTAAACATTGCTTGCACTATGGTAATCAGACTGCTGACGTCCTAGTGTGCCTGGACCTTGCCTAATTGGGAGTTACCCGAAGGTAGTACCCGCGCTGTTGCGCGTAACATTCGCTAGGAGGGGTCCGGATGTCTCACCAAAGCTGTTCCCGGATTCCTCTTATGTCAGGTGCAATATGGAACACCGTGTGGTTTTAGTCTGTCCGATTTCGACACACCGTTCCACCGAAAACCCCGGTGGGATGACGGCCCGAGGGGGATTCCACACAAAAAAAAATCAGACTGCTGATAAACATACTTATATACTTCTAAATACATACATGATACATAAATTACACCCTGATACAGAACAAATAATCATGCTAATCACACAAATATTTGTCCTGTGTGGAAATCGCATCTACGTTATTTAGGCTTGCATTCAGTGTTGCTAACCACTAGACCAACAGGCTTGTCCAATACGGTAAAGGTAAGAACAAGGGAAAGCAACGAATAAAATTATATTGTGTAGTTATATTGTATTTATGGATGGGTTGTCAAATGTAAGCAATATCTTAAGGACTTCAGAATTGTATACCTGTAGCGAGAACTGACTGTTGCTGAGACACAAGAGGAAAGGGGAGATGAGGGATGAGAATGAGAATGAAGAGAAGTGGAGTGAGTGAGGGAAAAGAATGGAGTTGGGCTTTAGATACCGTCACTCACATGGCAAAACAATGCTAGCATTGTTTGTACACCGAGTGACGGTATGCCTGTGAGGCCGTATTAATTCTCCAGTCGAGCCGGCCCATTCATGCAATAGCATTGCTCTACTACGGTAAAATGTAAAATATGTATGTATGACAGAGACATATAAGTAACTAGAGTCCTTATACTAAACAAAAGCTTATAGTTTAAGTATGTTAGGCTAAGTGTTACAATAAAAAAAAACTAAAGATTTCACATACCGATATCATTTCTTGTCTATCGTTAATTAATTACATATGACAATAAAAAAAAACAACAAAAGTGGGCCATGTCTGAACCGGCCATTCATAATCGTAAAAAAATAAAAAATGTTATTATCTATATAAAAAGTTAGCGGTAGATTGACATATGTCCGTCCCGGCTGCCTCTTTACGGCTGGTTGAGCAAAATCGAGTATTACAATTAAATTAAAAATCACTCACTCGAACTACAATCGATAAATTTAGGACCGATGGCAAAAAAAGTGTCACCCATATAAAATTAAAAAAAAAAATGTTTTGTATGTTGTAGCACGTGCATCGTAGACTTTGTTGTTGACGTGTTAGGATTAATATTTTCGAACGTTCAAGATTGCAATGATTATATTTTTTAATAACTTCTCAAGCGTATACAGGCGGATAAAGACTATATTAATATTTTGTCATAAAACGTAATATGATATTCGTTTAATGTTATTTTATTTTAGTAGTAGAAGTTATGCGCATGATTATAATTGTACGCTCTGTTGATTTTAAAGTTAGGAATAATTGGTACATATATATGTGTATATTTCTATAGTGCAAACTGCTATAAAATAGAGCTTCATCATACATATATACGATCAAGCCTGCGTGCCTAAAGGAGCAATTAGAAGTTGGTCCCAATAACTAATAGGGGGCAATTTGATGACTTTTCATTGCTTTCTTTGTTACCTTGCCTTTCTCTTTCAATATAATTTCCCTATCTAAAAGTTCCTTAAGTGCCTGCTTGCCGACAATAAATATTAGTTATTGGGACTAAATTTCAATTGCAACAATAATGTATCCTTAAAACAACTTGAAAATTGAATTATTGTTATTTATTTAACTTTCGTCGATCCAACACTAGTATTATAAATATATTAAGCAGAACAAAATTTATTCGAGCTCTGTTTCATAACAACGTTGTTTTGCTTGACAATTTTACGGGTTCCGTCATCGACCTGTCAAATGTTTGGAGGCAAATAGCCCGCTATTTTTATTTTAAGTTTTATTACTATTTCACTTCTTAAAGACTTACATAAATCAGTGTGTGACGTTTATTGTGATTAATTTTATTAAAGCTTACAGCTTCGGCCTATTTTGGCTAACACGTTGTATAAATAATAGGATTAAATCGCGTTTCGGTTCTATGATTTTCGTAAATGGATGATATCCATTTATGAAAATCATGGTGATTTGTATATCTGGATTACTCATTAAATTAAAATGAAACATAACATAAATTTATTTATGGCTTTTAAATTCCTAAATAGTCGAAAGCTAAATTCGAACGTTGATTAAATCATTAATATTTAGTGATTATTGTATTTAAGTAGCTCACCAAGCAGATATGTCAAAGTACCTGTTTAAAAAGCATTACGGACTTTTTATAAGTTCAGCTTGGGTAAAGTAGCGCTTGATTTATTTTTTTATTAATATTATTTATTTTGTAAGATTTCTGTACGTTGACGTTATTTTCAATTAGTAATTAAAAATAGGTTATTAGAATTTATACCGACGATTTTTTTTTGCCGACGGTACAATATACATAGTAAATGGTAGAATGATTCAATTGAATCTTCGGTATGCGTGAGTTTCCAGTCATTGTGGCTTTCTACATATACACCTGCCAGGTGTCGCATTGCCCAACCTGTGGCCGGTCAAAGTGAGCTCATTTATATGTAGATAGTGACAGAACAATCCTGAGAGAGCCGACGGCAACACTCTTTTAATTTATACTGTCATATGTTTAATTAGAAATAAAGGTAGCTTTAAATTTGACTTTAAAAGTAATTAAATTAAATTTTATTATTAGCCTGAGGCCCGAAATATGAGTATTATTTTCTCATCTACCTACGGACTATGCTACGAATTTTTTTGACAGTTTTTTTTATAATTTTTCGATTTAAAATTAAATTTTAGTTAGTAATCCTGACTGCTGAACCAGAGGTCGTGTGTGATCCACATTGTCCCGAGTCGGGGTCTTATTTGTGTCTATCCCCCGACACATGAATCATTCCTAGAGCAGCGTGAGTAGACTTTTAAAGAACGAGAAGAAAAAAAAAACAGTAATTTAATCTTAATTAATTCGCTTTTTAAACAACTGGTTTTTAATAAAACAACTGTTGTAAGAACACTAACGATTTCTTAAATTTTATTTTATTAATTGCTGATCAGAAAATAATATTGAGGGTTATAAATTTTTACTGAGCTGTAACATATAAGCAGATTCAATCAATCTGAAGATTTATTGAATCCCCAAAAGATACACGTGAGTAAAACCGTATATTTAAATAAATATTAATGTTACATTCACGAAAGTTTTTATTCCAATCTTTAGATGTTCTGATATGTAGTAATATAGTAATTATTTAAAGAACAATTTGTTTGCATTTTATCAACACTAACTATTACAGCAACTTCGCATCTAGATACTAGATACTAGGAATAGGCAAAAGGATTGCTCACATACCCCCAACGCTCAAAAATCTTTTGCTGCTGATAGTTCAAGGGAGTTCAGACAATGAATAAAAGCAGAAAGTGGTTACCGCGGTCAAAATTAGCATGTACGCGAATACACTAGCAGTGATTATTATGTTCTTTAAAAAGACACTGGCTCAAAAGACGTGGTCTGAATGATTAATTTTGTCTACAAATTCTGGCAACACAAGAGTATTACAAACTAGTCGTGGGTTCGCTTCCCGCACGGGACAAGAATTTGTGTGATCCACAAATAGTTCTACCTATTGGTATTCTGTTTGGTTTGTGAAGCCTCCGTGACACTGGAATAAGTCCTGGTGCGGGAGTTTTCTATACGTAGAAAAGAGTAAAGATTATTTATATTACTTTTACACTTATGTATAAATAATATAATATAAACACAAACTCGTTCGGTTAAATTATACTAAAAGACATGATCATGCAACAACGATTTATGGATACAAAAAATATATAATAATAATACATAAATCATTGTTTAATAATTAAATTAAACTCATAATTTATTTCAAATTATTGGCATAACTTTGACAGATTTAAAATGATGATGCCGATGATAAATAAGCGGGGTAATTGCAGATCCCTTAAGAAAAATATCTACCTACATTCAAGTAGGTAAAAAAAAACATAAAATCCCATACAAAGTAGTGATCATTTTAATTGACCTAAGGTTGACCCAAGAGATCCATGTTCTAATGGAAAACATAATAAATATCTTTACTAATAAACTATTAAACAGGTAATCAAATACCAAATACAACTAGTTAATGTATAAAAATATTGTAGCTGTTATGAGTTACGATGGCATAGACAAACAGACGCCCACGTGCTTCTACGGACCGTCCTTTAACCTCCACAATCATATCTCAGTAAAAAAATGTTGTACATTAATTGAATACAGTTATGTCTTAGTAAGTTTATTGAAATAGCGTGTTTTAGATAACTCTATAAAAGTATGACAAATTGTTTTGAACTTTCATTATAAAAAAATCATCGGTCATATACCGGGTGTTATAAAAATTTGTCTTCCGATTTTATTAGCGTTATATATAGCCGAGACGTACTTTATTTAGCTTAGGAAAAGGTTTCTTTTTTATATATTATATATTTTTGAAAATAAACATCTGGATATGACACTAACGTCATTAATATTAAATACCTATATTTTTTTCTTGCCAAACCTCTTTCTTATGAAATTAAAACTTTAAAGATCAATTTTAGGATCAACTGTCAATTACAAAAAAGCCATTCTGTATTTAAAGTCACGAATTTCCCTGTTTGTTCACGAGATCTTCTATGCGATCGTAAAATTTGACCACCTTCGGAAATAGTCTGTATATTCCACTACTTTATTGAAACACACTTTAAACAACACTTCATGGCTGCTTACTTATAGAATGCATTCTATCTATAAGTAGGCAGTCATGGAGTGTTGTTTAAAGTGTGTTTTAAAACACAACTGTTCTATAAATACCAGAGTGTACCAAAACATATGTTTGTATATACCACTATATTGGAAGCCAATATTTACTTTTTTATATTAAGAGTAGAATTTATAAGGAATTAAATTCAACCGTATGACAATAAAAAGCAGCCTTTGTGTTTCCCCAGGGTTCGAAGTATCCCTATACCAAATTTAATCAAAATCAGTTCAGTGAAAAGGCAACAGATAGAAAGACAGAGTTACTATCCCATTTATAATATCCATATTGACTTATTACATTTGTTATTGCGTAAACGCCGTGTTCTCACTAGTACGTTACATAATTTAATTACTTATGAAGTCATTAAATTACTCTATGCTACACCAATAAAATTAAGGTCAGACGCCCCCCGACCAGATGAACTGACGACCTGAGGAAGGTAGCTGGGATAGATTGGATGTAAATGGCCCTAGACACACTACTTAGTCAAATAGAACATGCATACATACACACGCCTGTATTCCTTAAGGTGGTAAGCAGAGGTCTAGTTAACGTCCAAATTTTTCCGAATTTAATTTAGTCCCATTTAAGTAATAGGGAGGAAGCCTATCGTCATTTGGGTATTTTATGAATGAGACGGGAAAATTGAGAGTACACTGAAAGGAAAAGGGAGGACAGAAAGAAAAGGAAAGGGATATACGGATGGATTTGGTGTTATAAGCAATAGCTTAAGCGACTCAGGGTCGCATCCTCATAACTTGAACGGGCTGGTGCCAGAAAGTCTTTGTAATTAATCGAATAGAAATACAAAAAAAAACACATGTATATTATAATAACTATTATATGCATAGCAACCCGAAATGTTAAAGAGTATTTATATAGATAACAATAAAAACAAATATCAAATCCATACAAAGTTAGCATGACGTCCAAACAATATCACATTACACAGTAGCCAAGAATCTTTCTCACGCAAATTATGTAAAATATATTCAACAGCATGTTTCATAAGACATTCCTAATTTATAATCAGAGGTGAACAGAGATCGTCTCCCAATCAAGTCAGTTTATAGCGATGGGAAAAAACTAAGTTCATATATGGGCATCTCAAAGTCATAATTTTTAAACGGTTTAAAGTGACTAACACTTTCAGCCATAATTAACCTAAATAAAAGTATCAACTTAATTGGCCTGACTCGCCCGTTGTTCTTCTGGTTAGTGTTCCTGACTGCTAAGCTAGAGCTCTTGAGGAATGATTCACATACGGGACAAAATTTTGTGTATCTACAAATAGTTGTCTCGTATCTGGCTGTTATTTGTGTACACTGTTTCAATATTAGGACAGTACTGAACAACACAGGAATATTTTTTTATGATAGAGTTACCTTCAAAAAAAATAAAACTGACATTAAAGTATCATTCAACAAGTAAAGGAGAAAGAAGGAGTCGTGATTATCGAGAGGTCAAAGAGATCGTAGAGAACAGAGAAAACTGGCGATCGCACAATCGCCAAGAGCGTAGCTCTTTTGTAGAAGAGAGAGAATCATTATTAATTCTAGTAAGCAGCATTCCTCATGCCTTAATTAGAACAGTGTTTTAACCGTAAGGGGAAGAGGTGAAATCTATACTATAATAATAAATAAAAAATGGTTTCCAGACGGCTGATAAATCGTTTAACATACACCCAAAAAATACAATTACTGTTTATAAGAACTAGTTCTTCTAAAAGTTTGAAGTTGTAACTGACTCGTAGTACGTAATCTCAGTTAGTAAAACACTTTCAACAAAATTACTCCCAAAGGCGAGTCGTCTATCTAGTGATGTCTAATAGTAGACGATATAAATCGACTACGCAAGTGTGTAGTTGATTTTTTTTATCAATTTCATTAATTTTCTGCCTCGTTTTGCCTAATGCAGTCCCCTACTGGACATATGCCTGCCCTAATGTACGCCATAGCACCTAGCCTGCTAGTCGTCACTCTATCTGGCTGGGGTTGTCCTATATTTCGTTTACTTCGAGGGTTTACTCCAAGGGCCATCGGGCCTTCGGTAGATGTGGCCTGCCCAAAACATACAACAACACTTTTATATAAAACTCCGTAATAAAACATTCGAGTCTGCTTGACTGTTATAGTGACCACTCACAATATTAGTTGTGGCTTTTTATGTGTTGGTTATAGTAATTATATAAAAATCTTGTTTCTAATTGCATAAACTACAACGAAAACAAACAATCCTGTCCCCAAACATGAGCTGAAATTTATTGTCCTTTATGAAAAAACAAAGAAAATATTTATACGTGTAGAAAATCCTGATTAATAATAAGTTACACGGAACAGAGATTAAAATATAATCATAAATAAATATTTTAAGGAGAGGGTTATAACTTTTATTAAAATGGCATATGGTGCTAATAAAATAAATTACAGAAGTCATATATTAAAAAGTTAAAGTTTACCAGATTTACCACATGAGTTACCTAATTAGGTGGGAACTAATTAGGTTACTTATGTGGTGATTCAAAGATTGTATCTGTAAAGAAGCTATTATAAATATTTAATTACAAACGAATGACATCATATTATATTAAATTTTTGTGAGTCAACAAACAATTTGTATGATTGAGTCTAGATCATAAAATACTCGATATAATATTCAGATAACATGTCGTTCTTGAAGTATAATGGTAATAACTGTTACCATTTTATGATATAGTTAAGCCAGTAATCGAGTTAATTATAAATATTTGACATATTAGACTGGCCTGATAGTTGAGTGGTTAGTGACGTTGACTACTGATCTGCAGGGCCAGGGGGTCAAAATTTATGTGATCCATTTGTCCCAAGACTGGGTGTTCTGCATGTCTGTTGTTTTTTTAAGTCGCTTGCGACACATAATTCATTCCTAATGCGAGTGTTATAATAGAAAGAAAATGCATTTAAGTCTATTTATATTTTTAGTTAAATATTTTAAAGTACTAATTATACTACCAATACATTGTCAGCATATACGAAATTTTCACGAAACCTGAAATCATAAAAGTTGTAGGTAGTTAGTAGTAAGAAAATTAAAAAGTAGTAATAATTGTTTAATTATAGGTATTTTGATAGCCAATGTTTTATTTTTGCAAAATAAATGCAATTAGTTCAATTGCGTTTTTATTGACAGACAGACAGTGGATTTTAAAGTAGTACTAAAAGTTACTAGAGCAAGTACTAAAATTATATATGGTAGTCGATTTTACGTTACCGATAGAATCGACTATCGGTCAGCGCTCTTCACTACGCACAGTTATATCTAATCACTAACGTTGTAAAAGCTATAATTTTGCAAAGTGCCGCCACACATTGATAAAATAACTTAATAGGTAGCATATTATGATATTAATTATACACTACATGTTAGTAAGTTCTATACATGTAACATACGAAACAGGTTTTGAATATTATATTAGTTTCTCTTTTTCGGACTGCGGGACGGGAAAAACCGGGTTATATAAATATATATATATATATATACATATATATATATATTATGATATTGTTGGACAGACGAGCAGACGGGAAACGTCAACAGCTACAAGTCAAGATTCGTAAGTAGCCGCCTTTGAGGGTAAGTGGAAAGAGAAGCCGGGTATATCTGCCTCCGGGGCCCTCACTCACACGGCATTACACTGCAAGACATGTCTGTCTCCTCCTTTTCCCCCCCCCCTCTCCTCTTTGCCATCTCCTCATCCCTACTTTCATCTTTCCCCTCCCCGCATCCCAGCGAAGTTACGACTCTGAGTTGCAGGTGTCCATGGACGGCGGTTGTCACCTACCTGGTGGTGACCTATCTGTTCGTCTGTCCCCCTATAGTACAAAAAAAAATGGATCAAGATTAGGTATATCTATATACCTAATCTTATTTCAGAATAATTTACCACTGGATATTCGACAAGCCAAATCCATACTTATATGTAAAAAGCAAGTGGTAAACTACTTCTTGTCATTATAAATATGTATGTTCCTATTTATATATATATATATGGATATGTATATATTTATTTACTTATATGTTAGTATTATATATGATATTAAGTACATATATTCATGTTATTAGAATAGTACACCTTAGACTACCCCTAATTTGATGTCATAATATCCGTATAAAGGTTGTCTGGAAGAAATCACCGTGAGTGATAAGACCGCCAATTGTTATACCGTAATACATGCATGTCTATATATTTTTTTTTTCCATTTCTTGTATGGTGTACAATAAAGAGATAAATAAATAAAAATATTTATACCGGGTGGGTGGGCAACACGTAAAACATTGTAAAGTTCAAGAACTTATAAGTAACGGTAACAGCACACCGTTGGGTGTCTCTAACATTTACCACCTGGACGTTTAAAAAGCATCAGTTAAACACTAGTCCGACTCACACGCAAAGGTTCCGTACAACAATACGTTTTTGTTTGCATTTATAGCTTCTTTTTTTACTTACTAAATCGGCAGCTATTTACTTATAAAAGTAGATAAAATATACTAATAAATAAAAAAAGTGGAGCTCAGTAGATTTCGTTTCAAGTTTAATTGTTGTTGAGTAAAGCCAATAGTTAGCAAATTTTTCAGCCCGCTGGGTACTATCATTGATCATCAAGTCCACTATACCATTTGAAATACAGAAAACTAGAAAATTCATAGTGAGGGCTTTTCTGCCCTATTATGTAGCTATTTTAGGCTACACAATGGTTCTATAGAGACATCGTGTTGATAACCAGACAACGAACATCAAAAATATTTCAACCCTTCTAGTATGGAACTCTAAAAATGCATAAATATAAAATAAATTAATAAGAAACAGTTTTTATAGTCATCCGCTAATTTAAGTCCAATGTAAGGTCAGAGAAAGTACATTAAAATCATCAACATGGGTCTCCGACTTTTCTAAACTAAAATGATGGTCAAAGAAACACAGTATAGGCGTGCCTCCCATTGGTACCTTGGGGGCAAGATTATTGATTAATATAAATAATTTGTACAATAGAAAGCCATTCTAAATCATACCGATATAGTAATTTGGGCGGCATAATTCTCTATTTGTAATTAAAACAATAAGTACAACAGTAATAAATTAAAGAAGTTGGGTATAATATAATTGAGTGGAGGAAGAGCGCGTTGGTGGTCAAATTGATATATGTTCGTGTATTGATACGGTTAATGGTAAGTAGATCCAATTCTTGCCACGTATAGGTAATAAATAAGAATATGAAGGAAACAATCACTTATTGTTTTAATGAATGAATGAAGAATGTGACCCAATTTATTCGACGTTTTTTACTGTTTAAGAACGACAGCCTTTAGATCAATTTAATGTTTTGCTTTCAATTTCTGTAGCATTTATTTTTATTAATTTTGATAATAATTAAAAGCAAGTGTATTTTTTATTAAACTGATTTGTATAGCAAAATGAAACTTTCACTTTTTTGTCTGCAGTTGGATAATTCATTTATTTCATACTCGAACATACATTATAGCTCATGCATTTCTATTGTTGGGGTAAGCAGAGATAACATCCCGCCAGTGGTACAATGCTTACATACCTCACGAGCTCCCTCTACTGTCATCAAACCTTTCATTATTCAGACCTGCCCTTTCTTTAAAACATCACCATTCTGATCTCTCTTGTTCTGCGTGGTCAACCTCTAACGGCATTTCTAATTAATTAATCGATACACTAATTAATTCAATCATTGCACAAATGAATATTATTAAATAATATTCAAATTAAAATTCTTTTTATTTATTTCATAAAGCTGTTCGACCACTGTTTGAAATCGTCCTATTCATAAAAATATATTTAAAATTATAGATTAATAAACACTGTCACCGCAACTTAAACACATATGAAGGATACTTGTCATACTATTGTATACTTTTTCATGCATTATAATAACACTTTTACAAATTAATATAACCACAAAAAGGTATTAACTAACTGTACTTATTTTATTATTCTATAAATTTTTAAACATGTTAATATAATAATATGTAATTAAACATAAACGCATTAATAATTATGAATTTAATTATTACTTTTTATTATTATTAGTATGAGTGTACCTATTTTTATAATAATAATATAATATAATAATTTTCGCTTAGTGGTTCACTGAAGGCTGACAGAAATGGTACGTTGAAAGGTAATGCTTATTCGCTGTCCAAGAATGCTTCCTCCTTCCTTCCTGCCTTCTTTCTGGTCATGAGAAGTTTCGATTGATCTCTTAGCTAATTATGAGGTTTATTTTTTTCTTTATTTATGTACACTTCTTGTTATTGTGCTGCAAAAAGCAGACTTAATGCTGTAGGTAATTCTTTGGGTGATTCATATATATATTTTAGTAGGTGTATTGTATAGGTATATAAACATAACATTACGTAACATACATAAAATAAGCATACATAACTACACGCAATTATACACACACAAACAGAAATCAATATATATACGTTTATATCTATATACTTACTCTTGCCATAAATATTGTTACAATGAAAAATACCGGGCCACTCAGAAAGTATTGCGAAAAAAAGATTTTTGTATGAGGGTCTGGCCAATTATTAACTATTATAAAAAAAATGATTATTTATAAATAAAAATAGGTACGTTCCAATTTCAAAATTTCCCTCCACATTATATAATTAAAGGATAGTTTCACGCTGGGTGCCGCACAACCTCACCGATGCTCAGAAGCAGGCCCAGGTGGAATGGTGCCGTGATATAATAAACAAATTTGAAGCAGGCTCGTCTCGGAATGTTAAAGACATAATTACAGGTGATGAGTCCTGGATTAATCAACACGATCCAGAAACTAAGCGCTAGTCGACGGTTTGGGTGTTTCAAAACGAGTTTCAACGCCTACTAAGGTGAAGCGATCTAGAAGCGGAGGGAAGATTTTGATCGCGAGCTTTTTCAATTTGACTGGCTACTTGGTCAATCCCTTTACGAAACCAAAGAAGCATCAACGCCGAATGGTATACTACCAAATGCTTGGCATAAGTTTTCTCTGTTGTGAGCAACAAGCGACCAAACACAGGGCTCCGCGGGCTACTGCTTCACCGCGACAAAACGATGGACTTCTTGGTCAGCACGCCGGTCAAACTTCTGGGTCACCCAAAGTAAAGGAAGAATGAAAGAAAGTCATGAGAGGCACTGAGAAGTAGAAGGCTATTAACAGTGCAAATTTCTGGCATGATGAGAAGACATATCTATTTAAATATACGGTTTTACTCACGTGTGTATTTCGGGGATGCCCGACTAGTTTCGGCCTCGGCAGGAGGCCTTTTTCAAGGAGTAAATCATCCAGCCGGAGGGTACCAGACGATACACTCATCGTCGTATATTTAAATAAATATGAATCTAATTCACGAAAGTTTTTATGCTAATATAAGACATATCGGAAATCAGATAATAAATAATCTAGTGAGGAGTTTTATTTCGTTCAGGAATAGGATAATATTGTAGTATTAAACAAACTTCACAATCGAAGCGGTTTTATGTTTCTCATGTAATTTAAAAAAATGTCACTAGACGTTTTCGCTGTCCATGTTTTTCCTGAAACTTGAAGGAGACATCAAGTTAAACAATACCTTGCTAATTATTCAAAGGCTAGCACAAACAACTATAAAAAGAGGAATAAATAGGATTGTATAGAGATGATTCAAGCAGGAGTTTTGGTAGACATCTACATATATACAGTCAGAGGACTCGGACTTCCTATCACCAGCCTGTTCAAGTTATAGCTATGCGATCCTGACTTGCTTGAGCTATGGCTTCTAATCCTCAATATATCTCTATTGTCCCCTTACTGTCAATATAACTGAAATGTTCCCTTCTTATTCCCAAAAGTGGCAGGATGATGACAATAAGCTTGTCGTACGTTGTTGTTGTACGAAAATGGGACTATATTGTTGTCCGCAAAATGTGAGCGTTAATTACGCCTCTGATTACCCTTCGCGGACATAGGTGTGTACATACATATATAAAATTAACTACTGATTTAGCTACTTTAAAATTTCTCCTGAATCGTATTTACCTGACAGGTTTTAGCATCCGCTCTTGACTCTCACAAGTATTAAAAATTCACACACAGTCGCTCACAAACTGTCTAACACACACACGTATACATATACTCAAGACACAAGATCACAATTAACTTTTACCAAATGTCAATAGCACTTACAAGTTACAATCGTAAGGCATCGAAGTTCCACTTAATCTTTAGTTGGTAGCTATGGCGTAACCACCAATTTGTGATATGATTGATATTAATCCCCTTAATCCGTATGTCTGTCTGTCGTAAAAACTTACTGTTTCTCATAGTGGAGATTTGACAAGACCTTTGAAGAAATTGATGTGGTTTGTTAGAGTTTTGTGATGTTAAGTAGTTAAATGTTTAAGTGTTATGTTTATATGTCAGTATGGTGACAATAGACACCGTGAAAAGCTTTCAGTTTTGAATCGACTTCAAATAAGGAGGTTTTCAAATGGGTTGTTTTATTTTACTCAGATCGATTGATTATAATTGTTTCATAATATTGTACACATTTCCAAATGAATTATTAAATTAAAGTACTAATATCCTATAAATACATACACACAAGACACATACAAATATAGGCTTAGGTAAAAGGAAGATAAGAAACTCAGTCCTACAGAGTAGTAGCTAGATTCTCTATTAAACCACAACACTGTATAATATACATATATTACTCTTTGTACAAACCAATCTTAATTTTCAATTACTCCGCAGTGATATTATTCCAGCAACCTAAAGACTTTTAATAAAAATTATATACCAACGTAATTAGTACTTAGTACATACATATATGTATTAATAATCCAATTTGTTACTTTAATATTTTTTTTTCAAGTACGTATATAAGCCCTTTAGAACTATCATCTTTATGATATTGCATTAAAACCTTTTTATTATACCGCCTTTCAAATGACATGAAAAGTAATCAAGGGTGCATGTAGGTATTAAAGTATACGGCCTATAAATTATGATTAGGAATAAGTGAATGTATTATTATGTTCTCTAGAAGAGACTTTTATGTTTTAATCACTTTCAATAAACGGTTAATATTATAGACTTTATTTTATAACAAATATATTTTAATGTGTCATTTAGAAGGAAAAGAGGTACTTAATTTGGACCGTGGGAGAGCCATGTTTAGGCACGAATGGGACAACCTCAAGCAGAGTAAATCGAGAGAGCACTGCTTCACCGAAATCCGGTCACCACAAAATATTTGCGTTGTTTTTACCGTTCTTATAGTCTGGTAAAGTGCTCTGGTCTGCAGTTTGCTCGATTTTCTCTTTTAAGACAACTTCCGAGTTAGGGGTAAATCCTGTGACGGGGGACTTCACAAGCACAACGGGCACAAAGAATACCCAAACTCTCTCAACTCGACAACTATTTGTGGATCATACAAATTTTGTCCCGTGTGGGAATCGAGTCCACGACCTTTGCCGACAAAAAACCACACGGTGTTCCGTCACCGAGTCTTACGGCTGTGGCCTCAGGTGTGCTCTAGATAGGATATTCCTGTGAGCATCACAGACTCAGACTCTACAGATCATATCCGCCTGTTGATCAAGGTGACCCCACTATGTGTGCAAACAGTGCTAATCCCCAAATGTAGAGAGACACGCGCTAACATGCTACTTAACAATCTACGAAACAATCAATACATATAGATTATTTCTTAGACTTATGTTCTTTGTAGCAGATGCATAGCAACTTTGTCAACAAAATGGCTATAAATATTCTGTACATGTAAACATAAAACCACAATGTAAACAAACCCTTAACCTTATACTTTAAAATACTCGAATAATTTAATCGTTCGCTTGTCAATTAAAATCTCTTAAGCATCGATCTCTCGATACACGTAGGAAACGATGTATCGATCCAAGGGCCTCATACGTCTTTCTAAAGTGTCATTTGATTTTATCTCAGCAAGATAAGTTTGACGACATTATATTTTCAAGAAAACAACACTAACTTTTGACCTGTACCGTGTGAGACATGAAAACATTATTTTTATTCGTTTTAAACGTTTTTTCAAGTACAAACGGTAAGTGTAAGGGCAGCGAGCAAAGATAACCAACAGGAAATGTTAGTTTTATTTGTAAATAAATTGTCAGTATTTTCTTTAATGGCTTTAAATATTTATTTATCACGATTTGACATATTGTATTGTAATGTCTGTATATACATCACTATTTTGAGCATTATAACATATATTAACATACATACATACGTACGGGCACAGGCAGGCAGAGGTGTATAAAACACCCACATTTTGAAAATAACAATTTGATCGCACTAACCAAACCGATTGCCGTCAATCGGGCACTTTAGGACATGTCGGGATATATGTTAACAATGAATTAATTTAAATGAATAATTTTACCATTGATAATTTTACTGTTGGCTGTTACTGTCAATTCAAAGAAAAATATTCAAGTCCGACAGGTAATAGTCAGTCTATGAGGATACTACTATACTCATTCAGGTAGGCAAAATTAGATTGGAAGGAAAACCGTCTTCAAAACAAGCATAATACCATTAGTCTGTAATACAATTTACTTAGTTTAAACTACAAAATATATATTTTTTCTTATAATAAGTAAGGAACAAGTAAGTGACAACCCCTGTTCATGGACACCTGTAACTCAAGAATCGTAAGTGAGCTGGAGATGGGAATGAGGAGAAGGGGGACGAGGGGAAAGGAAAGAGGAGAGGGGGTATTGGGCCTCCGGAAACCTCATTAATTTCGGGGAAATGCAACGCTTGCGTTTTCACAACCGGTTTGCTGCGAGACCGTGGTATCGAACACCGTGTTGTTAAATTTGTATTAAACTAATCCTACTATCATAGAAAATATTTTCTAAATTAAACACCCGCTGTAATTAGTGTAAAGGGTAATTTCAAGTCGTGCCTTGATGTAGACCTCAGATAATAATTTGTTTACGTAAACAAACTATTACCTGTATCAATGGCGTGCCTACAATTTGTTCAAATAGATAATTAAGCTGATCAAATCGTGTGCTTAACGGTAATGCTAACTAATATATTTAACTATCGTTGTAGTGATATCGGCTAAATCTTTCAATTTGCCATAGCATAGACATGTTTACATTAAATTTATAAGCTTAGACTTACAGTAAGCTTAAGTATTTAATGATTTTATTCACACAAGTTAGTCAGTAACATTGGGAAGTAGATGTTCGACAAGAAACGTCGCAATTAAATATTTGAACCAGAGTTAACTTTACTCGTTTTATCGATTAAGATTAAGTTAATTTGGTTAAATGTATTTTTTTAGTAAATAATAAAAAACATAATTTTTACAGAGGGACGGGTAACAATTACCGTCCAAGGACAGTATCTCTTGCGCTGCAATAAAAATGATAAATTGAATACGCAGAATTACACAAAAGTAGGTCACACTAAAAGTTTTTGGAATATTCCAAAATTTATTTAAATGTCTAACAGAGAACTATTTGAGAATCTGTAGATGCGTAATGAATACACATCAAGTTTTAGGCATTGGTATGAGTCAAGTACAATAAGTCTTACATGAACATTTAGATGTCAGAAAGCTTTGTACTAGATGGACCTTAATTTAATGGAAATTTAAAAAACCACCCTCCTTTGGATAGGTGCCGCTCGATGCTTGAAAAGTATGACGAAAGTGACTCAAATGCTGTATCGTCACAAGTGATGAAAACAGGTTATATTGTTACGAACCCGAAACCAACAGACAGAAAGAAAGTAAAGAAGGGCAGAAGCCAAGGAAAAAGATGATTACCTCATTCTTTGGACGGACGGGTCATTTCACTTCAATCATTCTAGAAGATAAATTGACTGTTGCCTGCCTGTGTGCCTGACTTGCTTGAGGTATTGCTTATACTTCCCAATCCATCTGTATAAGCAATATTCTCCCTTTTGTGTTGTGTGCAAATTTTCCCATCAACTAACTTAACAGTAACCGTGTGGTTCCCTGTAGATTAGAATAGAATCACCACCTGTCTTCCCGTGGGTGTCGTTAAAGGCGATTTAGGGATTAGACTATTTTCCATCAGACATTAAGTATACAGTCATATAGTGCTCGGTTGACGGCTATAGGCTTGCCCCTTATTATGTTGGTGGGAACAAATTCTATCTGCCAAAATGTGAGTGTTTAATACACCTCTGCCTTAAGGGTATATATACCCCTATAATTATTATTAGAATGTGTACTACTCTGCCTAGTCTTTCGGGGCTACAGGCGTGATAGTATGTATATATTGAAACGCACATTTGCACTCAGCGAGAATCGAATCGACAACTTTCAATTCGAGTAAATTGACAAATTACAACTGACATTCGCTTGAGTTGTTTTAACATTACAAATAATGTTAGTATGTTGTTCAAGAATTTGAAACTGCTATTTTAATTATAAGTCACAGGATATTGCATATAATTGTTATATGTATTACAAAAGTTAGAGTGTCTTAAATCATTGTTTGATATTGACGTTTCCCGGACGTCTAACAATGTCAATGTATGATGAAACTTTTATATAAGGCAACTAGTTGGTATCAATTAATCTATTTCATCATTATCAGCAGCAACTTGGTCTGACTGTTTACTCACTGGTATTCATCTAAAAAGGCTTACCACTGGGGCACTTGCTCTCGTTGCTAAATTTCCGGAAATTACAGTTTACAATCAAATAATACTTCTGATTCCTTGAGCAGATGGCTCGCTGCGATTTGTGATGTTGAGGTCCTTGAGCGTCCGTACACTTCTTCGTCCATTCATATAAGCTATATAACTTTCCTTTCATCACACGAAATACTTTTTATTTTTCCGACTTTAATGCCTATTACGTTTTTGACACACCTTTTACACCACCGCCAACTCCTTTAGAAATATACGTGTAAGCGTATCTATGTATGTATGTATGTAAATAATAAACGAAGTACGTACATATTTTATCTTGCTAAGATGACAGAGATATTATGATAACAATAGACGTGGGCGCAGCCACGAGTAATAACTAGTTTTAAATATAATCAGAAGTCAAAGATTACAATAAACCCAAATTACATAATTTACAAAATTAAGCTTAACACGGATTTTATTCAATTTCCTTGGTGTTATAAATATTTAAAATATAGTCGATTTAGGTAGAGAATAATTTACTTTTTAACAAAGCTATGGCTTATAGAGTCATCTCTATATCGATAAACGGGTTTTGAATATATTATGTTGTTTTTTATAAATATTTTCCCACAGGTATTGTGGAATGTGGATATGTAATGTTGTATTGTTCTCATTCTAGAGTTACATTTGGTAGAGCCGTTACTCTACGTAGAGTTGACATTTGTAGAGAAAGTTCCGATATCCTGAATAGATCTAATATATATAAAAGTTGTCCACTGTATATTATAAAAGCATTTATTGTAACATTTTTCAGCTTTTTTTTTGGTTTTAGGTTTCAGGGTTATCTCACATAAAAGGCCTGTCAGTCTAGTAAATAGTGACCCTGACCGCTGAAGCGAAAGTCGTGGATTCGATTCCCATATGGAACAAACATTTGTGTAATCCACAAATAGTTGTCCGGAGTGTGAGTGTTCTTTGTGTCAATTGATTGAATGAAATGAACAAAAAATAAGTAAAAATCATATGTATTATAATTTAATAAGAGTCTTCTTCTGTGAGCAACCAAAATAACTTGACCCACTATACAAAAAATATGCTCAGATTCCATAGTTCAATAACGTATGGATATTATTCTTCATCCACCAGTATAACATAGTAAAAGAGCTTCTAGTTATCTGGTCAATGTACCGTAAGATGATGTGCTTATTTTAATCTAAGTTTATAACAGAATCTTCATTACAACAGAGAAACAAGGATGTTGTATATATTATTTTCTTAATAAAATAGATGTGGTAACTCCCGGGCTAGGAATTATTTCTGTAACAAAGAACGAGAGACTCAGAATAACTATTTGTAGATAACACAAATTTTATTTCTTGTGTGAGACTCTCCGTCCAAGGTAACAACAACTCCCGCACTAGGATTAATTCCATAAATACGTTCCATTTACAAAATATATAAAAAGATACTAAGAAACTTTTTGTACACATATGTACATTCACATACACTCTCGTGCCTTTATCCCCGAAAGCGTATACAGAGGTGTATTAAACGTCCACTGTTTTCCATCTGTTATTTTTTCTCCAGAAGCTTTTTGCCTCGCACAACCAACCTGTGGAATAAATTGTGGCCAGCCTTATTTCCGGACCGATGCGACCTTCAAACCTTCAAGAAAGCTTACTCCTACCTAAAACCTTAAGTTGCGGGTGTTCTAACTCTCAATGGACCCGTCTGCTCGTTGCTTATCGCATAAAAAAATATCCACTTGGAGAATAGCGGGAAAACCTATTGCCGTCCACCGGACTCTGTATGACTGTACATATACTGTCTGATAGATAACAGTCTGACTACTTAGTGTCCTTTTACAACATCGACCCGAAGAGATGAGGTGACCCTATTATACACCACCGAGACCCACACAACTAACTATACGTTTTTATTTTGTCTTTTGTAAATAATATTTACTCTCTTATTCTTTGCTTATTACTTTAAATCATATAATGAACATGTGTATATCATTGTATTTTACTAGTCCATAATGGTTCGTGTGTAATTAATTCACTAATGGATTATTAAATTCTTTCAAGGCTGTGTTTAATGTATAATTAAAATATTTCATTGCAAAATTTCTTAATTATGACTTAGAGAACGAATACTCAATGAAGGATGTAATTATGTGGCTTCTAAATGGATAAATTGGTAATTAAATGTGTGTTTTTGCAACAGTAAATATTGCTAGGCACATGCATGATTGTTTTAATGTGTTTACGTTAGATATTTTATTGTATTTTATCTATCTCTTATTAATAAATACATTAAAATAGTGTCACCCCATGTATGTAATATTTATCTGGTAATTTAATATGTTTCTAATTAGAAATTTCAGTGTTTTATTTTATATACATAGTAATATTAATACGCGGAGACCAAATGCTAGAATATTTATTAATTTGTGTAATCTGGAGATGATAGTAAAAATAACATCTCCTGAATAAAGCTATTTTTTGTATTTTACTAATGCTAATATCTATGTACATACGTAGACTCAGGCCTATATCCCTCAAGGAGTAGGCAGAGGCGTATCACACGCCCGCATTTTGACAACTACAGTTTAGTCCTACTTACGTACAAAGACAAGGCATAGCCGTCCACTGGCCACTGTGTGTCTGCAAACGATGTGATTCAAAACAATCTAATCCCATATTCGCTTTTTACAAAAACGTGAAGAAATACGGCGAGAACTATACGGATAAATATAAGATGTATCATATTTATTAATTATAAAAATTAAAAAGGTACGAATGAAAGCAAATTCCACACGGTGTTTTAGAATCTACGATTAAATCAGTTAACGCTAAATTTTAATTTAGTCAGATGAAAATGAATACATAAAGACTATACGAATTTTGTAAAGCCATATATAGCAAGTTAATGAATCTTGAGTTGAACTGATGCTTACTATGCAGAGAGCAAACACTGTTATCATAATACCATACTCACCGTTATCTTACCAGAAAACAAGCTTATGAAATGACTAGCTAACAATTTCCTTATATAGAAACTGAATATACCGCATCCACTGTAATAACATCTACAGCTAGAAAAACAATTTGCGTCCATGCAAAGTTCCAAATTGGCTAGTTGAACAGGTGGCTACCGAGTCCATTACAATTGTAAATGCCAGCAATTTTCTTACTTCCGTGACCATCATTCGCCTTATTACGTTTGCTATGATTCTTATGATTTGAGCTGTGTGTGGTTTGTTGTGTCAGATGTTTCTGGTTAAAATAGAATAATGTAAACTAGTGAAAGTGTCGTCTAATATAGTATGTATATATTTAAAACCAAATAAATTTCATAAAGTAAAGAGACATTCTCAAAAACAGAAATTCTGATGAATTTTTTTGGATGCGGAAGTTGGAGTTGCAATGGTGCACTGGGTGAAACCACCAGTGGACTGCAATAGTCTTATTGATTGATTTTGAAGGGAAATTAAGCTTTATTAGAAAGGGATATTTTCCTTAAACATATTACTACCATCCTATAAAGACTACATATGGCAATATGAATATAAATAAATACAATCACATGTAGTTGCATTTTTGTTTATATATATATATATATATATTTCTTTTATATATATTCAAAACTACTCACTTCAATCTACTAGACTATAACCATACTGACTGTCGCTTTACAAACAGTGGAGATAGACTACTATTTATGAATCACACATATATTTTTGTCGTGTGTGGGAATCGAACCCATGACCTCTGGCGCAGCAGTCAGGGTCACTAACCACTATACTAGACCAACAGGCCAGTATATTATTAATTATATGTTGTATACATAAAATATTGTCAGATTAACAGTGATAGAGCCATGATCCATGCCTAAGCACATTTAACCGGTGCGATACTTTAGTCTCACAGAAAACCAGTTGTGAATCAACGCTTGCGTTGCATTTCACCAAAATGAAATTTCACCAAGATTGCATTTTCCAAAGCCCCAGTTTCCCTCACCCCCCTCTTCTCGCTTCCATCTCCTCACCCCCTCTCTTCTTTCCCTCCCCGCATACCTCATCCCCCTGGATGGACGGGTGGACTTACGACTCTTGAGTAGTAAGTGTCCATAGTGACGTCGAATGTCACTTAAAATCAGGTGACCCGTCTGTTGGTCTGTCCCCCTATAGTATAAGAAATAATAATATGACGTTAGCTTAATATGCCGCTAATAATATACTTTACTGGTCGCTTGGTCACTACCTCCTTTTTTACAGTCGGTATGCAATCAATATTTCTATTAGCCATGTCCGGTTGTTACAGCCCTAGACACTTAATAGACATCCGGTGAGTACCTTACCTTATATCTCATTGTAAAAGATGGACATAAAAGGGTTAATACACGCTGACTATTATTATTATTCGTTAATCATTATGTTTGTGACTATATTTCACAATATCATCACTTTATAGCGGGCGTCTGCATTCAGTGACTGTTCAAAATTATGCTTAAGTTACTTTTTAAAATAGTAAGATGCCACTAATGTTAGTGATATATCACAAACTTTTAAAACGAGATCTTGTGACTCTACCGACAAGAATAATAACAACGCACTTATGTAGCTGCTGCCATCACCGCGGAAGGTTTTTAAACCCACTGATATAAGTCCAATATAAACGTGTGTAAAATTTGTACCTTAATAAATAAGCTAAAAATACTTTAGGTTTAAATAATTAAATATAACTACCGTACTTCTTCATTAAATCGGATTAGTTTCAATTATGAGTTTTGAATTCAATTTTGATCTAAAAACCCCTTTACGACAATGTTGTGATAAAACTGCGGTATAAAAATCGTTCTGTAATATAAGATTAACCTAAACTTTATCGAACACTCTGCTGCTCGGTGAAACGTGTAATGACAGTAAATTAAACTCGTGAGGTATCTAAAATGGTAGCAAATGGCGGCACCCGAAGGGACAAAGGCGTGACTTAATATGTGTATGAAAATATTCTTCAGCAGACACATTCTAAGCATGTAAAAGTATTAGTTTAAATATATTTTTCCGTGGGAGTTCCATGCTTAGAATGTCCAATCTACCGAAGTAATACCGAGTGAGCTAGGGTTCCGGAGGCCTAAACCCCCTTTCCGCTTTCCCTCCCCTCATTCTCCTTATCAGCCTCAAAAGCGGGCCCCTCACTACAACTCTTGATTTGAAGGTCCATGGGCGGGGGTTCACACTTAGTATCAGAGCAGACGGATCACCTGACCTGGGTCACCGTACCATAAAATATTTATTTATATATGTATATATACATATTACTGAACATATTATTATATAGGGAGAATATTTGGGCTACATGTGTACAAGTCAGCTATCCAAAAATAAGTTTAACTTAACTCGGATAAATTGTATGGTTCATCATTTCGTATAGAAATTATTTAATGATGCGGACGATTATAATGATCGCGACAACCAAATCACGGTAAGTTTTGACACTAATTCTTTAGAAAGCAACAAATAAATGAAACTGTTGTTAATCATCAACTGTCCATTTGAATTCTAAATAAGTCGATTTCGGCCAATTAAGGTTTGGAAAGTCCCCATCATTATCTAAGAAGAATCACTATGAATATCGCACATTATTACTCTGTGTCAGAATAATAATTAAATGCTATAATTTTTAACGTTTTTACGCAAAGCCGACAACCACAGTCAGTAATTGAGGAATCATGTCGTAATTGGCTTATTTTAAAAATTAATAACAACCTTTTGAATTCCTTTCCGCAATACTTTTAATATTAAAAACATGCAACACGACATCTTCCTTTTTCAAGTTGGTTAAAAAAGTTTTGGATGGTAATAAGTAAATTCTACTTTATAGTATAAACTAGCCATTTCCGTCTTATTACTACATTATTCCCACATACAAATCAAAATCAATAAAGACGTCAAACAACGCCACAAAGCGAACAAGATATCTTGAGTATTATTACACTGTCACATTGCTAAGTGCCGTAAAAAAAAACGAACTCATTTCTTTAACAAACGACTGTCAAACGGTAAGCGTGGGCGCATGAGAGACGCCGCGCCGAACCTTTTTAACTTATTTGTCAATGTAACTTGTCGATCGACAGGACCGTGAGGGAGTGAAAGAGGCTTTACCTTCAGTCTCCCACTACAATGTAGAAAATAAAATCGTATTCGTAATTTCTTAGTAACTCACGCAGGAGCGCAATTGAAGTGTAAGAAATGTAACTTTTAAAAGCTGTTGCGAACTACGTAATTTATTTGCTATTTTAGAAAAATATTTTTTATTTGCAAAATTATGCGTCCCGTTTGGTCTGTTTAAACTTGAAGAGAATTCAAATGGGACCACACGGGAAGTAATATATGCCCATTTTCATCCCTTAATTTTTCGCCTCTAAGGTGGAACCTCCAACATTAAGAGAGGAAGAAAATAGGTTTTTAAGATTTGACATGATAAGCGCAGTTGAAGTCGTTTACCTACTATATTAATACTCGATTTTTTTTTGTATATTATATAATTGTATTATTTATTTGTATTAGTATTTTTGGAAAGCATTTATTATCCCATATAGATTTAGTCGGCTTGAGTCCGATCCTGGTAAGCTTTTCATGACATGAAGGAGGCCAATTTTGTGGTGCATGGAGCGTTCTTAAGACTTTTTTTTGTTTACACAGGCTAATCCCAGCAACTTTTTTATGAGATAGGGGGAAAATGAGCAGATGGGTTACCTAATAGTAAGTGACTACCGCCGGTCATGGTAACAGAAACAACGGAAAATTTTTGTTTGGGGATTACTATAGTTTACATGTGAGCAGAGCAGCGAATGTAAAGGCAATCAAAACTGGGGGAATATAAGATGCATAAATTTTTACAAGAAAATAGCGATATTTCCATTGTACTGTTATGCTGCGGAATGTTGAAAGCTGCAAATCCAAATTAAAAATAAGACCACCAGCGTTATGATAACGGTAATTAAATATTTGTTTCTACGATATGATTTGACGAAATCAAATAATGCAAACATCTGTGTTCTTTTAAAACTAATTTTATTTATCATCGAGAACAAACGTAATAAATCTAAAACAATATTATTTATTTATCCTTAATACCCAAAATATATCACAAGAAATTATACAATAAACTAGAACTAATAATATTTATATATAAATTTATAAATTTTAAGTAGGCTGAAGACTTCTACAAATATTAAAATACATATTTGTAGAAGTCTACAGTTTACTTAAAGCACATTACATACATACATTTAGAGTACATTCCCTGTTGTTTACCTGTGTATATCACTGTCACTGTTCTCCTTTACGTGCTTTCTGAGAGTCACAGACTTTATTCGGTATACAATAACCTATTCCACACATTTTTTTGCTAATCCGACTGCTACTTCTACAGAGCATTCGTACTTCTCATAACATACAAGCATCAAAAGTCTTCAGTTCAATTATATTAGAATTGAATAATGATAATATGACCGTAATAAAATTCTAGAAATAAAATCAACAAAATATTTCAATCATAAAGATACTTCAATCCGTAGACAGTTATGTTGTAACCAACCCACAATTTTGAGATGATTGTCTAGTCAAAAATTAAGGGCTTTCCTGGGTTTTTTAAATATCGTTGGAGAATTTCAAGAGTAAACAGGTATATAAAATCTTGTACATATTACGCTATTTAGACCCTAATTATTAACCCTAAAGCTTGTGATTGTACGTTTTATGAAGCACCCTGACTAATGCCAATAATATGAAAATTTTCTTGAATTAGTACCTTTGTAAAAAAAAAAATATTTTCACAAATAGTAAATCAATCATGACCCACTACGACATCAACCACTAATACGAAAATTTTATTGATTCTAAATTTAAATTTAGTAACTCTATCACTAAAACAAAATAACTGTCAACTGCTTTTGTAATGAAGAAGCTGGAGTTCGCAAGAATAAAAAAATCAACATCAAAATGAAGACATAAATGAAAACTGTGGACAATTTAGATGCAAATATTTCAATTTGTAGTAAAATGTAGGTTCTTAAAGCATAATAAAATCACACCGATGATAGTTGTGCCCACGCTTGGGACCACAAGCTCGAACAATAGTTTTAAAGTTGAGTTCCAACATGTTTGAGAATCAACCTACACATTATTTAGTATACAAATACATACGTGTAGACAATTTTAAAATATTTGAATGAAGTTGTCCAATCGAGGAAGCAAATAGGAACCAAACTATAATTATAGATTGATATTGAAAGTCCGAGACAGTTCCATGGAAAGTAAAGCAAAGTAAACAAAAAATATTTTTACTTGAATCGCAGACAATCATCTAATTCTAAAATTACTAGTCCCTCGCGACACAGGCGTTTGTTCCTAATGCGGAAGTTATGAAAGAGTTAACTTGTTTTGTTTTTTTCTTTTTTGGTGCATAATAAAGAATATTTATTTATTAATAATGATTTTTTTATAATATAAGGGGACAAATGAAAAGACAGATCACCTGTTGGGAAATGACAACCGCTGTCCATGGACAACTGCAACTCAAGACTCGTAAATGTGCTGCCTGCCTTTGAGGGTGATGAGGGATGGGGGATGGAAAAGAGCAGAGGGGGGTTGGGGAAAGAGGAAAAAGGAGAGGACTTGAGCCTCCGGAGACCTCGTTATTGACGGGGCGTTGCTTCCCAACCGGTCTTCTGTGAGGCCGTGGTATTGCACCGGCTCTACCACGATAATTATATATTAGTTACATAGTATATTCACTTTTACACTCTCCTTAAATCCAGCTGACAACGGTTTTCTACACACAATAGTATCTTAAAATCGTTTGTTTGCACATTTGTCTTTTTATTACACATTGTTGCTTAACTATTTAAGTAGCGTTCAAGTTAATAAACAGTACTGTTGCTGCCCACACTAAGTTAGATATTGGTCAATGGTTTACAATAACTTGATCAGACTTTGATTGTTAAATCTGTTAAGATTACACTACCATAGATTAAATAATATTACTTTCACGGCTTCTTATTGAAATATATTTGACTAAAAAGCAACTCTATTTGTTGGAAAATAAAGTATAGGTTAGCTCATGCTAGTAAAAGGTACATTAATTTTTTATGACTCTTTGTTAGCAGATAACGATAGACAGTTTAATTATTTAGCTGTAATGAAAGGTTAGGGTTTCTTTCGTGATATAAGTGACAACAACCGCCCATGTACACCTGCAACTCAAGAGTCCGTAAATGCGTATACGGCACCCTTACTCACTCGGCAACACAATGCGAGTAGTGTTTGTCATTTTGTCATTTGCATGGTTTTCCGTAAGGTCATGGTAATAATCCGGTCAAGCTTCCCAATTGGTGCCTAAGATCAGCTCTCCAGTGGGTATGAAGCTGCAAGTATAGCTAATTTAGCTAAAAATAGCTTTGTCATAAGACTATCGTTAACAAGCCTAGGCTCAAACTGGGCTTACCAGTACCCATCAAAGAGTTAAACCATTCAACGCATACGTAATTTATAAAAATATTTTTTTCAAAAAACTTTTTACACATAATTTACAGACGGGACTAATACCAGGGCCTCACAGAATAGAAGTAGACAAACAATGCTTGCCAATGATATTTTATTATTATAATTATTACTTAATGAGTCACTAATCTTTCCCCCTCTCCTCTTTCCTCTCCCCTCATCCTACCCGCGAAGGCGTGCAGCGCGACATATGACTTACGACTCTTGAGTTGCAGGCGTCTATGGGCATCGGTTGTCACGTACGATCAGATGACACGTCTGTTCGTCTGTTCCCCTATATAGTAGAAATATAAAATAAAGTAGTAATAATGTGCCCAGCAATTGGTCATATGAGTTGTATGCTTTGATTGATTATATAATGCCACATTAATCAAAGGTTGTATGTATTGTACGAGTAATACACATGTTTTTTTAATTGATTAGAAAGCTAACTTAATTAGATTTTGTTTTTTTATGTTTTAAGCTAATTAAATGTTTGCATTATTCGCAAACATCGCAATAATTAATGATGTGACGAACATTTAAAAAATCCAACATCTGTGATTACAATTTAACTTTTTTTATTATTTAACTATACCATTTTTTCTTTCATCGGGTACATCATATTAGAAATTATACGAATTCGTCTGTACTAAAAAAATATGACTAAAACCACATTACTGTTAGTTATGATAGTAAATGTGAAAACAAATACACTATTAAAATGTGTATGTGATGAAAGAGAATTTTCCCATAACTCTTAACTAAGGAGTTATGTCAGCTAGGGAACGTAAGACACCAGTAGCTTTAGAAAGTGTATAAAAACAATTTCTTTTTGATTTCATCATCTTATCCTGACTTCGTGTCACTGGAACCAAAGCAGCAGTACACTCTCTCAATCGTTTAATATTTCTAAAAAGTACATTTCAAACATAGGGGTAGAGGTTAAGCTTAACACACACACATACACAAACACACATGTACATACATATATACAAACAGAGTAAATAATTATACACTCTGCTCATGCGGGTTGTTCTTAATAATTAAAAATCATATGAGTTCAATCCCCTTGTCAAAGCCTTACAACTAATTGATCGCATTGTAATTAATTCAAAAATGCCAGAACCCTTTGTTCAAATAAAACCGTATGTCATTTATCATAATGTTGATTTTTATATAACACATTTACAAGCCAATTAATCATTTAATTAAAATGATTTGACATGTAATTCGTCACTTGTGGGCGAGCGGCGAAATTTCTCTAATAAAAAGTAAATGATATAAAGCCTTTGTAAGAAACAAACGGGCAACTAGTTTTAAGCCGCTACATAATAAATATAAGAATAGAACTGACACGTGCATCTTAAAAACATCCCCACTAATATTATAAATGTGAATATAAGTTTGTTTGTCACGCCGAAACAACTAAACTGATTATCATGAAGGACATAAGATACTTTTTACTAAAAAATATATATATTTTTTTAAGAAGGACTAAAAAATATTTTGGCATATATGATTGTTTGTCATATAAATTAAAAATCTAATAACTTAGTGCGAGTTACATGCGATTCTGATAAAAAAAAAATAGTAGGGTGAAACCCACTTGAAAAGGAAGAGCATATAATAAAAATGAAAGGAAAAATAATTTACGGGTGATCTGAGGTCGGGAAGTGGAAGGGTCGAGTTTTTAAGGGTAAAAAACGGTTTATCTCGATTTCCGGAAAAACTCGTCCTTCAAAAAAAGACTTTTGTATTTACACTTTTATCACGTAACCTCAAAATATATGTAAAAAATTAAAATAATCAAGTTTTTTTTTATCTTTTACAAAAGGGGCCTGGTCTATTAAGCTCTTGCTTACACATTCCAATACATCGTTTATTTTCCTCCCTATCCTCGATGCCAGCACCACAGCAACCGGTAGAGTATATCATATTTACGCCTTTGTTTACTTGCTGATTTTTTTCATGCGTCTATAGTTGCCCTAAAGTTGCCGGTCTGTTCCAAGTCTAAACTTGATTATGCAGTACGACAATAAAATAAGTCGGTCAATTCCGCCCACGTTTTCTCTTATTGGATAAGACATTGTATAGATGGTTCTGCTTAAAATGCATATGTAAATAATGTTCAAAATATAAATAGTAATGCGTTTTCTATTTATTACCTATGGATTTCACATAGATGTTTACTAGAATAATAGCAGATTCAATTCTCACTTACCTTTCTTCAAATGTGACCCTTTTCTCGTTTCTCATTTGATTTGAAATTTAGTGGCTTTATACGATATAACGCAATATTATTTATCTTTAATAAAAGTCTGAATGATTGGCGCTCCACCACTGTGCGCTTCTCCAGAAGCTTTTTGCCTCCCCTACCGTACGCCCTACTTGTGGCTCGTGAGTTACGTTTGTCCATGGGCGGAGGTAGTCACTTACCATCAGGTGACCCGTCTGCTCGTTTGCCCTCTATATATACAGTAAAAACAAAAACAATATCGACTGTACATATATTTTTTCTTATTTATGGATATAAAGCGATTTCTCCGTCAATCGTCAACCAAGTATACCTACTTTTGTGGGGGTCCTATTATAACCGAATAAGGATTTCGTCGGGGGATACCAGAGAAATTGCAAATATATTTTTTACGATTTAAAGCATTGCACAAAGGAATTGGAAAGGATTTTTTGTAAGACAATTATACACTATCTATATTAATAAAATAAAACTTAAGTTTATTTAAACGCTCTAATATAAGGATTTACTGATTCGAGCTGAAAAAATATTTTAGTTAGCCCGTTTATTTAGACAGGCTACAAAATATTACGCTGCGCCTCTCTCTCGCTCTCAGAGAGCATAAACAGAGTGTAAACTAGGGAACGGCTAGTCTTTAATAAAAGCTAAGTTTTTAAACCTAATCGATGCTTAGTAGTGTCTGAAATAAAATATCCATAACGCATTATAAATACAACAAAACGTCAGTAAATCTCAATTCATCACGACTAATATGATGAGCACGGGCTTTACTATCATTTTAAGTGTTGAGTAGACCCGGAATTATGACGGATAGATTGATTTCGAGTCCTACTAAAAAAACTCACTTTAAAATCACGTCGCCTTTAAACAAAGTAAGATCGTGTTTAAGTGACACTTTATTATTTTTTGACAAATGCATGTCTTTTTTTAGTTTGTAATACTATTGGTCTCTTTAGGGCGGTATACACTTCTGAAGAACTAACAATTTTGAGACCTCCCCGAGACATTAAAAGGACCAGTTTCTTGAAAACATTTGAGTTGAATTATTATAGTTTAGCTTTTAAAAGGTATTATTTACAATAGAAGAATGTGACCGTGGAGTAGAATTGAACCAAAATATTTTAACCCGTGGGTGTTGCAATTGGCGAATAAGAAATCGAACTGGTATCTATCAGACAGTAAGAAAACAGTCAAAAGAATGACGGCAATAGGCTTGCCCAATATAACGCTGTATATACATACATAGATGTACATATATATTTAGGTAAATGGCTTAATATCCATTTGAACTCTCATCTTATATAACTTTCACTTTTTTGTTTTAATCCAAGAATAGAAAGTAGTTTTTTTTATTATTAGATTACTAAACATGCTAATTTAATAACACTTTAAGCAGTAGATTAGGCCTGGGATTTGTTTCTAATATAAGAAGATAACATTAGGACTGATTCTTGTGTTGCATGGAACTTTCCAAATATTTGAAAGACGAATACAAACAACACGGGACAGCTATGTGTAAAGCACAATATTTTGTGCCGTGTGGGAATCGAACCCATGACCTCTGACTCTGCATTCAGGGTCACTAACTAACCAGCTAGAGTAAATAAACAAAATATAAACTTCAATGTCAATCTACTGTAATAAAATATTTAAATTAAAAAAATAGCTTTTAGTAATGGATCTTGTTTATTCGAGTTCCTTATTTTCTAGCCCTTAGTAAGGGCCAAACAAGTATGGAATAAGATGGACAGGTGCACGCATGCTACAATGATTGAGCTATTGTTCCCACGACCTCTCCCAGCGTTGGGCATGGAATTCTTAAAACCAGTTATTTTAAATTAAGTTCGAATGAAGTGAACATAGTTTAATGTCCACCAAATTAAGATTTAAATTTTAATGTAATTTCTCTATTTCGTGGATTGTTGGTTACAAAGTCTTTTTTAAATATATATATTTATTTATTATATATTAGATTAAATTGGTTTTAAACTAAGCGTAACAAATGAAATAGAGGTAAATACAGCATACTATGTTATACTACTCAAATTGATAGGAAACATTGACATGTGGCAATAATACACATACAATACGATTGTAAACAGGTCGTATAAATATTGTATTAGGGACGTATACGCAGACTACCTGTATAACGTAAAGCAATAAAACCTTTAGATAAATTCGTAATTTTCAATATAGAAATCCTATTCTGAAACTAATCATTTTACCATAAAAGTGATCTATTGAACTAATATTTTGTAAGAGACAGGGGCTGGCATGACACTATAGTTATTTAATACTAGGAAAACTGGCGTATGCGGCTTCCGGCTCCTTTCCGGCTCCGAAAATGTATCCGTAAAAAACAACATCCATTCTTCTAATGCTAAATCAGCTACAATAGGTTTGCACATAACGTACCTTGAACGTGACCAAACTTTTTTGATAAACCCTTTATAAAATAAAGTGTTAAAGACAATTGACAATTCACAAATCTTTATTTTTATGAAAATAAAGTATTGTTCATTGACACTTGATTAGTGCATCTGTGAACAAGATTTCTAAATTAATTCGCCGACTTTGGCAGCCTTAGAATCGCCTCATACACTTTCTTATACTTAAGTTTGAGGGTTGTTAGAGATTGGTGCATATAAAAGCTTTATGTAAATATTTTTAGTACGTTTCCTATCTCCCGGCTATATCCAGGACGAGTTACAGGTCGAGCTGTCGAGGTACTTCTTTCACTTCCCAATTCATCACTTTAGTATAAATATCCTTTACAATTACCTTTTCATTTACCGTTATATGACAGTGGCTATCAATTTCTCTATACTACGAATTCAGTCACCTTCAGTACCTAAAGTGGCCGTTTGATGGAAATAGACTTACTATAGTGGGACCTAATTCTAACTGACGGACCTGTTGGGCTAGTGGTTAGAGACACTGACTGTTGAACCGGAGGTCTTGGGTTCGATTCCCAAACGGGACAAAAATTTATGAGATCTACAAATAGTTGTCCCTAGTCTGGCTGTTCTTTGTGTCCGTGGATTGAATGTTTGTAAAGGCCCCTCAACACAGGAATTATTGCTAATGCGGGAGTTGTCATAAAAAAAAATTCATGATAAAATGACCTGGTTTGCTGTGTTTAAAAAAAATCCTTCTAGAAATAAAACCTTAAAGGTAGCCAAGCAGCTACGAAAGTTCATAAGTAACAAACATTTCTCATCTTGTGGACATGATGTAACTCAGGATTGACTATAAATGTATGTAAGAACCATATACAGAAACGAAACACACACGTAATGATGAACCTCTCTAAGTTAAGTCACGAGTGCAAAGTTCGTCCATCACTAGCTTACTTGTAACTTGACGTTTAAGACGCGCAATGGGGAGCCCCATCAACAAACTATACTCGTGTAATGACGCACCGAAGTCATGTTTACATATATAATTTTAAATGTTTTTATTACGTTTAAAAACACCCGTCTCGTTTAAGGTTGTCGTTTCCAAACGGTTACAGATAATTAATTACTTGTACTTTTTAAATATTTTTTATGCGCGAGGTCAAGTTTATACTATATTCTTATGACTAAGCCGTGTGGAGTAGACTAGGGCCATGTCATCTCTTACCATGGTTGTCGTAAATGGCAACTAAGGAATTGGGCTGTTGTCTATTGGACAGTAGATAGATAGATAGATAGAAAATTATTTATTGTACACCACGAAATTAAACAGACACAAGAGTTAAAAACAGTTGACACAAGGTGGCATGTATGTTCAATGGGCGGTCTTATCGTTAAGAGCGATGTCTTTCAGACAACCTTTGTATGGAAACAACGTAAAGAACCGCTACCGCTTTTGGTAGATGGTAGCGTACTATAGATGTTAAGGGATTGAGCGATAATACAACAAATAGGAGATGCATAGAGTATTTAAATACGCATACATAAACATACCAATATATATAAATACACACGAAAATATATACACATATATATTCATATGCACACATGTAAATACATGCATATATAACATACATACACGCATACATACAAATACAGTTATAACAAGGTACTAATAAGTTACAGTAGCGGAGCGGGCTTACAGTGCTAGGTAGTGCTTTTTTACTAGTGATTTACAGGTGCATAGACTTTAAGCTTGTCTAATATCCACTGGTAGTGCATTCCACAAACGGATTGCAGTAACCGTAAAGGATTTATCTAAGAACGAAGTAGTATGAGCAGGTACTTTCAGTTGTTGGTTTTCAGATGACCTTCAGTTCTTTGAGTTAGGAAGGTAACGACGGGTTGAACAAAATATTGTACAGTACATAATTATAGACTTCTAATTCCTGAATAACACGGGCCTTGCCCTTAGTATGTAAGTGGGATTAAATTATGGTTTGTAAAAAGTTGGGGTTTTAGACACCTCTGTCTAGCTCTTCGGAAATATAGTCATATGTTAACTAGTATATATAGGTATAATGTCTCTGACGAATTAATTTTTAATTTTGAATTTGAATGAATGTTATTGTTAGCATCAGAAGGCAGAGTGGCTCACTTGTGACGTTGCGTAGAGAGGTGTCTATTCGAACCAAGTTAAATTATTTATACAACAAAACATTGACAAACCTCATTTCAAATATAAAATTTAAAATCTTTGTAATTATATTTCTTCTTCTTCTTCCTTGCTTTGTTATTCTCATGTCTATTGGAGTTGGCTGAAGGTCAGTTTTTACACGCAGCGACTAGCTTCTGACCTCTGCAACCCTGAAGGATAACTGAATTCGATAGTTGGACTAGTTTTGGCGCCGACTGCCTACCATCGACTGTCAAAAATTCATGCAGTTAAACTCAAAACCAATAAATTTATTAACAGTAATAGTAGTATCACGCTATCGCCGTCCACTGCTGAACGAAGGCTTCCCTCAATGAGGGCCGACTATCCTGGTCTTGGGCAGTCCGCATCCATTCAAATTTATAACTACCAATTGGTGATTGTCACGCCTTGGAATGAATAAAACGCAAAATAAAATGTGTGCTCATAATACGTGGCAGCAATTCAACTAACCAAACAACATTTTACGCAACAAACGAACTTAGCTTACATATTGATATACTCTTAAGATAAATGCACAATATTTCCTTCATTGTTGGTCGTACAATAGCCCATTTATAAACTAGGTAACTTAATCTTTACAACAATATATATGCGAATATTTCTAATAGATAAAGTCACGACTCTGAATATCTTACTTGAACGTAATAAATTGTTATTTGCAAATCCAGCGAATATCATGCAATGATACATTATGCTTTATTAACCCTTAATCGATCTCACTGCTGGGCAAGTCCAATATAAGAGATACATATATTACACCCAATAGGTTTAGTTTACGGTCATCTATCGGTCACGCTTTTATACTTCGTCATGATATTTACACGTACCAAAGAAAACAATTACAATTTGCCCTGAAATCGATTCCACCAATTCGAAGAGTGCACTAAAGGGGCAGTCACTCCTAATAACTTAGTACATCTTGCATTATATTGTGGCACGAGTAGGTTTCTTACAATTATTAAGAAGGGGAAATAATTTTAAAAGGATCGTAATAGGGTTACAATAAAGCCTTCCTTTGAAAATTGGTTACTTTTGTCTAATGTTTATTACAAAATCTCTTTGGACCTAAGAAATAAAAATATGTCAATCAGTCAGTAGCCGATGGGAGATGTTAGCAATATGGTCAACTGTCGCATACTGAAGTGGCAAAAATGGGTAAGGCATCGGATTCGATCAAGTGGTTGCATGTTCGAATCTCATCACTCATAGAACAAGCTTTTAGCTTAGCTGGAGGGGTTGACATGATAAGATATTTACAAAACTAAAAGACGTAGGGATCGGACTGTTATCTATCAGATAGTATATATCAGAAATACAGTGACCGGATGACTGTAATAGGCTTGACCCCTATAGTCAGTGAGGCCAAATTCTACTGGGCAAAATTTTTTGGTGTTTAATACACCTCTCAGTTGATACAGGCGTGAGATAAAAGAGCGTATGAAGAATAATGACTAAAGATCGTAATATCTATCTGGTGATTTAAAAGAGTGGTTGTATGTTTGTTTTCCTAATATATTCTCACATGAATATACCATTTAAAAACGGGCGGTAAACATTATTTTTATTTTTAATCAACTCGTGCAATACGAATAATTCGTGTCGTAAAGGGGTTAATAACAAACATTCAATCAACGTATATAAATACCATCCAGTTCGGGAGAACTATTTATTGTGTTTTTTTTTTAAAGACAACTTTCACACCAGGATTAATTCCTGTGTCGCGGGGAATTGTAAAAACATTCAAGCAATGGACACAAAGAACACCCAGACTCAGAACAACAATTTGAGGATTACACAAAGTGTCGTCCCGTGTGGGGATCGAACCCACAACACTCGGCGCGGCAACGTATTGGCGAGGTGACCACTTAAACCGTTACTCCATTCGTGCAGTTTTAATCGAACTCAATTGGCTATGGATCGATACAGGCTTTTACGGTGATACTTGTTATCTACTTATGAATACTCTTTGACTTGGTGTAGTAGTTAGTGAACCTGACTGCTAAGTGGTGGTGGATTCGATTCCCACACGGGACATAAATTTGTGTGATTTACAAATAACTATCACGAGTCTGGATGTACTTTGTGTCCGTTGTTTATATGTTTGTTTGTAATGTAAGTCCCACGCAACATATTAACTATTAATTTGTCTTTTTAAGGATAAAAAAAAATTAAACAAGACGAGCAATTTCAAATAATTGTTGAGCAGTTTTGTGACATGAAGACATGACTAAGTTTGAATTCGGATGAAATAAAATACCTATCTATACTTATGCTTATGGCTTTTTTAAACTTATAGTAAAATTACGAAATAATTTCATATCAACTAGATTAGATGCCATTTCAAATTTTAAAAGCAGTTCGGATCAGTATGTACTGATTAGTCAGAAGTAATTCCTATATCGATAAATGCGATCATATGAGATAAGTTAGTCTTAAGCAAACAGGTATTTATAAAATTATGCATCGTATAAGCATACAATTCTCTATTATAATAATATTATGCGAAATAAACAATAACACATAAAGGCATTAAGGATGTCGAACCGTCTGGTGTAACGTTTCTCAATTCTATGTATTAGTGCTGGCGTACACGAACAAGGTACAGGACAAATAATACCAGGAAAACCAGTAACAGTATAGACCTAATAAGAATTCCTGTCGTGTAATGAAGTATATGGACCTATCGAAAACAATGTTGAGTAGCCTGTTGGTCTAGTGGTTAGACCCTGACTGCTAAGTTAAAGCTTATGAGTTCAATTCTAAACTACTATTTGAATATAAGTTTACTTAACTGATAAAGTAATTAATTTAACAATGTTTAAAGGTGTACAGTTTTTATTCTCATTATTTTTGGTTTCAAATCACTAACAGTGTTTTTGTCTAACTACTAATAAAACAAAAACATTAAGTAAATGTAGCAAATTTCATTTCTGAACCTCTGTATTTAAATTTATAAAGAAGAGTGCTATCGTTTTTTTTTTTAATTGTTTACATAACTTTTCTGTATGAAATACTGAAATTTTACATAAAAAGGTTTTACTATCCCATTTGAGCTTTAATTCCATACTATCTATAGCCATAATATCCATGGAGATGTGCCTTCAAAATCTGTTCGAGAGTTTTATTGCCTTGTCAAGATCAAGGCTTTTAAAAGTATTTTTATACTTTAAACTTTTTAACCTAAATGAATATACATATGTACCTGTAACATTTTCACATCGGCAGATACGTATCTTAAATCAAATAAAATATGTATCTGCTGGTATTTCAAGTAATAAAACTACCGTTAAAATTTAGACTAATTAAGAATTAAATGTGACATAATTAAGTTTTTATATATTTTACGATAGTATCTAACACGTTATAATTTTAGTATCAAATAATTTCTATTCACAAATTTATTTCATTTAGTTATAAACATGTCATACATGCATAAATGTATGAACCCTACTGGGTTTCTTTAGGAGCCTGTTAAAACAAAAACCACGCATTATATTTTTATATTACCATATATTTAAGTAATGTAACCAATTTATGACAAAATTTTATTACACAGAGGTCGTGAAATAACGCCAAGAAAAAAAAAAACAATTATTTAAATTACTGTTCTATTGATAAGTTTAAAAAATATATGAGATTATGTAACGGTATAGAGGTGTATGTATGTTTGTATGTAGAAAAACTTTTTTGGCGCAATATGTACAAAGTCAAGAAAGAAGTTCGTAATAATAACTTTGTCAAGCAGTCAAATGCAATGTGAGATTTCTGGTATGGTTCAGTGAAAATATATGTTAAATAATGTGTATGTATCGTAAACCACAAAAGTAATTACGACTACCTGTGATCCACCCTGTACAGGTTTTCCTATGTTATATCTAAAAAAAGAACTTTCAGTTGTCCCAAAGTATCGCTATAACATCTGTTTGCAACATACACTGAAGTCTCAACCCGAAATCGTTTAAAACAATTTTGCAGCTCATTACCTGTCCCGTGTACGCGGCACTAAGGCATTCAACACGTAAGTTACCACCGGCGCAACGTCACCCGACAATCAAGGTAGGTTTTGCAAGAAATCCAAGTGGACGCACTACCTTATAAGGGTAACATAGACGATCTAAAAAGTGGAACGCAGCCTGTCCTGCCGACTATTGTGCAGCTATTTATTGTGTTGATGATAATTGTTTGTTGGTCTTGCGGACTCGTATAAATGTGGAGGTTGTGTTAGCTTGTGGAACGAACTGTAATGTAGTAATGGAATTTGTTTTGCACCTTAATGATACAGAGGTTCCTAGGAAGAACTTGTACAATTGGCATTAGTTTTTAGATTTATCTGATTAAGAGTAAGGATGAAGGCGATGTATGGACGATGGGTGGTACTAGTCTATAAAGAGAAACCTATTCACCGTAACTCCTGAAGGTTCTAGAATTGTACTCGTTATTATACTGTATATATACTGTATCGACAGATTTCCTTAAGGACCTGTATCTCTAAAAGGGTAAGCAGAGGCATATTTATCGCCCACATTTTGTTGACCATATCCCGTATAATCCCGTATACGAAATACAGGTAAACTTACTGCCATTGACCGGGCCATTTGGGAATTAAATGGGAAAGTTGTCAGTATATTGAGAGCAAAAGAGAGGAGACAAGGGAAGAATAGGAATACCTAAAACAGTGTCGCATATTATGTAACTCGAACTGGCTGATGCTCGGAAGGCTGCCCATTTCCCTAACCGATTATTTCCTAAACGTTAGTTTCAAAATATATGGAGGCAAATAGGAAAATATAAGAAAGGAAAAAATAGGACATTGAGACGACTGTCTATAGGGATTGCAATACGGGCGTGAGTGCATATGTATCATTACGAAACAAATCAATTAACTAATTATTGTGAAAAGCTTTATCGCTGCTACGACTTATATATATATATATAAGCAAATATAATAAGGCTTATATATAAGCAAATGAATGAAAAATGAGGTACAATAAAAAATTTGGTATAGCTAACAGTGGTAGAGCCATGCTTAGGCACAAATGGGCCGTCTCGACCGGTGCGATATCATGGCCTCACAGAAAATCGGTTGTGAAGTAACGCTTGCGTTGCATTTCCCCGAAATGAGTGAGGTTTCCAGAAGCCCAACTCCCCTTCATCCCTTTTCACTCTCTTTATCTTTTGCATCTCCTCACCCCCTCTTCTTTCCCCTCCCCGCATCCACCCAACAAATCGTCCTCAAACGTGGGCAGCGCACTTACTACTCTTAAATTGCAGGTATCCACGGACGGCGGTTGTCACTTACCATCAGGTGACCAGTCTGTTCGTATGTCTTCCTATAGTATAAAAAAAAAATATAAAATAGAATTCATTACAAAAAGTTTTTAAATAATAACTAAGGCACTGTACTGCTTATAGTTATAATAATGGTTGATAGTAGACATAAAAACACCATCAACTCGACTGAAGTCAACTCTAGATGAATGAGTCTGGTCCTAGTGCAGCAATACGATGGTTTTATAGTGTTATAGTAACTGACACAGTAATCCTTAACAAAAAGATAATGAGTTGTGGTTGTTGCCCGCTGTGGTGTAAGTGCAGGTGGAACGTTGGACACTCAAAACCTTAGTGAGATGTCTATAGACACTTGTGGGGTGTTAAATTGTCATAAATTTACCTTAAGAGTCCTTAGCAAGCCGTGCAATGTCCTCTTTGTAAAATATCATATAAAATGTTTGTTCTTCTATGTTTGCTGAACATATATAACACATAGCCCGTTTTCTTTGCAATCTAATCTAGATTAGATTAATCTAATAGCTTAATCTTCTAGCTTTAGCTAAAAATTGTCTTCGCATTTTTATATGTTACTATCCTATTATATTTATTATTAATAACGTTGAAAAGAGCAATTTTATGATAACGTTATAACATTATTCTAATTTGAAATAAATAGAAGCAAAAAATCAATTTGAAAGCTTATTTTTTTTCATCAGGCTTCAATTTGACCGATTCTCTTAAGATTTTAGGTGATTTTATATTTTCAATAGTTTCTATATTGAGATTGGTAAAGTCACCATAATCCTAAAATACCATTAATACCTAATTATGACATATTTCAGTTATCTGAAGAAAGTATACGGTACATATAACAAATACGGTTTAGTGGATTGTGATTCTTAGGTGGCGATGACACACACATACATACAAAGTTAATTCAAAGGAAATGAGAAACAGCGCGATGGGTGAAAGGTTCCACTAGGAAACAATATTGTGCTGAGAATTTATTGTAATAGGTCTTATAGGCCGATTTATGTGAAGTAATAATGGCGATAAGTGTAATGGAAAGTTGTTAAAGAGTTCTTTGCTTATTATATTTATACTGCTTTAGCAGATGTCGTTGATGCGATATAGTGAGCTCTTAACATTTATATATCACAATTTCAATTATATTTTTTTATAGTATAGGGGACAAACGAGCAGACGGGTCACCTGATGGTAAGTGAATTCCGTCACCCATGAATACTTGCAACCCAAGAGTGACAAGAGCGCTGTCCACCTTTTAGGGTAGGGGAAAGGCAGGAGATGAAAGAGGAGATGGGAATGGGCAGAGGAAAGACGGTAGGGGAAAGGGGAAAGGGGGTAGCGCCTCCGATAACCTCACTCACTCGGCCACGCAATGCAAGCATAAGTAATAAAGTATAATAATAAGAGCCGGTTTTTCCTGTGGCCATGGTGATACTCCGATCGAGCCGGCATATACGTGCCGAAGCATGGCTTTCCCACGTTACAAATGATCTATACTGATTATAAATATTAATATATTTTCTTATAATTAATTAAAAATGCACGAATTAGCCCGCTCGACCGGAGTAATACCACGGCCTAACAGAAAACCCTATAAAAATGGAAAAATACTTTCGTCTATATCTGTCCGGAATATTTTGCAGGCTAAAAGTCAGAACCGATTTAGATAAATTAAGTAAGTAGATACTTCGAACTCACAGTAAGAATTTAGGCTAATATTTCTCGAGAAGACTACAGGTTTAAATATTCTGCTTAACCCTTAACGCATTCTTAGACCATAAGAGCAATATAGTAGTAATTAAAGTGCCGGATTGTTGAAGCTGATAAACATACTTATATACTTCTAAACATATACATATAATAGATGAACTATACGCAGACACAGAACTAATGATCATGTTTATCACACTTATATTTGTCCTGGGTGGGAATATGGATGCCAGCTGCTCAAGACCGGGATAGTTGGTCCTTCCAACGGCCTATTATAAGGGCGGCCTATTATTACCACATACTTGGTAAAATAACTATTTCTGAGTTATACAATATGAAAGAAATAGCAGACCTATTTTTCCAGTCGCATATATAATGCACTCATGCTTTACATATTTATTAAATAACTTTATTTATTTTTATATTAATAAGATCTATATTATATTTATATCTAAGCTATCCGAATACCAGAAACCGACGCTTCTTTGATGAAAAAAACATGCCCATCAACAGTACGACCTTAGTTTACATGCAAAAGAAGATGTACCCATATAATCTGTGTCAACTACCGTTATACTCAGAAACCTTCGTTCCCTCTCACTACACCATGTTAGCATAAATTAGTAAATGAGGGGACGCTACATTCAAGGAACTTTGCGGCGAAAATTACTCAGAACCTAATAGGATATTATTTTATCCTTAAGTAGTTTGCCTTTGACCACTTTCTGCTATAAGTGGAGAAGTTCAAATGGCAGTTATCGATATACATGCATGTATAATAGCTAAAGCCGTATTATTATTAGTGATAGAAATGTTTCAAGTTTATACAATATCAATGAGGTAGGCCGGGGTGTATTCGACAACACAATACATATTGCCAAGTGTAATTCAGTCCTCCTAACACGGAAAGCCTATTGCCGTCAACCGGACATTGGGAGTGGGAAAGTGGGACGTTTTTTGAAAGGGAAAATGAGGATAAGAAAGGATGGAAAAGTAGAATAAGACCTCCCCATCTCTTAGTCAATACGACGCCAACATACTTACAGGGAATATTTCGAAAGAGGGACTTAATTACTGTTGCCTCTGTCTACCCTTTTGGGAATATAGGCGTCAGTAAATGTATGTACGTACTTACATACATATATGTATGATAATATTACTGTATGTTGTTTTAACAAGATAAAATCATTGTGATTATTGAACGAACCTAGCCTCGACTTAGAGCAGTTTACAAAGTGATCAAATTAACATTTATAACCACTGCACTTGCAAAACACTCAAACTATTTCTGTCTCTATTTTTGGAGTCATTTAGGATAATATTTTGTAACAAATACTAATTCAAGATAAGATTAATCATCGTGAATGAACAGCTGACCAGCTGTTATATGTGTGATACTTTGTACAACCAAGGTGTATAAAAACAAAAGTGTCGCGTAAAAGATGGTGGATATTATGTATATTATGATCAATCTTCATATGGCAAAGGAAATAATAAAAATACGTTACTTACAAAAGAACTTATTTGTTTAAAATTCTACTATTTGAACGAAATAGTATTTTAATAAATAAACAAACACATTATACGTGTATTACAAAAAAACATATAAAAAGGTATCGTAAGTACAGTTACGAACAAAAAAATACAACACGAACTCAAAATAAGACAAAATAAACAGAACACACTAAAACAGAAGCGTTGCGTGCACGGGCGCGATCCGTTTCGCACGAAGATACATCGACTTTTTGTATCATTCCATAATCGAATGCGTAAATTGAAACCTCCGTTTGATAATGCACAGATTACAGTATATTATTTATAATCAATATTTACAGAGGGTGTATTTTATCAATTTTGTATCTGTGCATTTGTTTATTATAAAATGGATATAGCAGTCGTTGTAATTTTCATTTTCAGATAATTTTATGATTATCGGCCGACAGATGTTTTTCTAACAAAATAAATTTTAATTTAATGATAAAGCATTTCCAATTACATCAGAAATTTTCTGGGAATGTTTTCCAATCTTCCTTTCAATAAAAACCTTCTTCGGGGTTTATATTTAGTTTAATTATTTTAATTATTATATTTATATTGTGTACATACATACATATAGTAACGCCTATACTACTAGGGGCAGGCAGTGGTGCACAAAACAATCACATTTTGCCTACCATAATATAACGTAATCCCACAGTCGTAATAGTTGTCAAGCTTATTGCCGCTAACCGCGCTCTGTACAAACTGTATATATATATATATAAACTGTGTATATATATATATATATATATATATATATATATATACATATATATATAACAGTCCATTCCCTTAGTCGCCTTGGGTGTTTACGACACCCGCAGGAAGAGATGACTCTATTATACTCCAGCGAGAATCACATGGCTGATATTGTGTATTTAACTGTAACGGAGCGGCAGTTTAGCAAAAGAAACGTTCTTTATAATGAAACACTATTTAAATTTTTTTAATACTTCTATTAAATAAACTAAAAACCATATAATTGAAAGTAACATGTACACATTACACATTCAAACATTTTAACTGAAGTTAAGCGATAACGCTAAACGCTTTAAGTAAAAAACATAAATTAAGTAATAAAATAAATATTGTTTTTCTATGTTTTATGTATGTTACAAATACCAATCACTGTTTCACATATTAATAGAGCAAAAACTAACTTAGGCTCTACAAAGTCTACCAACTCTATGTTATAATGTACCACTTTATCGCTCTTGGAAAAGACTTCAACGAGCTCTACGTTGACTGGTTTTAGTGGTAAATTCTACTGGAAGAGTTAACGATTTTAGGATTTGAATAGACCATATATAATATTTAATTTGTTGCAATAGAATAGAGCCCGGTAAAAGGCAACTAAAGGATCGGACTATTTTCTATCAGACAGTATGTATACAGTCATATAGTGCCCGGTTGACGGCAATAGGCTTGCAATAGAATTTGGTCCCACCTACGTAATAAGTAATTATTCATTACGTTATACGTATAGTTACGTTAGTGATACCAAATGTGGGTGTTTAATACACTTCTGCTTACCCCTCAATGGATATATGTAGGTGTAAGCGTATATGTATTTACATGAAATGATGATTGTGATAAACAAATTAAATTAAATTTAAATTAAAAAAAAAAGAATAAAATTAAAAGATTCAGATGACGAATGACACATTTTATAGTAGAGAAAATAACCTAACAATTCAAAAAAATGTTCGACCAGGGTTCGAACTAAACTAAACCGTCGGCAAATGCCATTATTTACATTCTTCACCAAATGACTCCTTCGGGAAGGTTATGAATATTTTTATTAACTTCTTAAGTTGGCTATATGTGTATGTACATAGGTTTATCTAACAAGGCCCTTGCTGTCAGTATATACAGACACATGGATATATTTCGAAATAAGGAAAAACCAATATAGTATTACATTTGTATAATTCTAATATTGACTCACGGGCTTTCCAATTTATATTGTAAGTGTTTTTAATTGGTTCTGTGAAGATAAGGTTTAAAATAAGATTTAATACACGAATATATCGTAGACATGTGGTCTCAATGTCTTGCCGTTATCTATCAGTCAGTATAAATACAGTCCGTGCCCGGTAGATGGCAATAGGCTTGTATCCTACTAAACTACCAACTAACTACATTATGGTGCTGTAAAAAATGTTGGCGCTAATATTAATACACTGCTGAATACAGGGGTCAGTGTATTTATGAGTATTATATATTTATTTATTTAATTATATCGATGGACCTGTTGGTCTAGTGGTTAATGACCTTGACTGATAACCCGGAAATCGTGGATCCACAAATAGTTGTCCCTAGTCTGGCTGTTCTTTGTGTCCGTTGATTGAATGTTTGTAAAGCTCCCCGCGACGGAAAACAAATATTGAAGGTATATGATGCGGCGATTTGAAATGTCTTGCGTTACCTGGTCAAAGTCAAAGTTTTTTTTTTTGTATAGGGCCCTTGAAACTAATTTTATATCAAGATTTTATTATATTATGTATGTCCATTATCAGGTGTTTTTATGATTGTATGACGACAAAATCAATAAATTAACGTATATCAGTAATCAATTGAAATAAAATTATATGAATTCAGAAACAATTTGTAACTTGTAGAAGGATCAAACGCCGACGTTCTGAGTTCGATTCCACATCAGTTAAAAATGTGTGTGATTCCATAGGAAGCTGTCCCGAGTCTGGGTATTTGTGTCCGTTGTTTGTATGTTTGTAAGGTCAGAAACAATTCCTAATTCGTCTTCATAAAACGGAAGAAATAAGGAACTGATGTACTGGAACTCATGTACTGCTCTGATAATACAAAATTATTCTTAAAACGTTAAGTATTGTTTTTATGCGATAGAGGCAGACGGGTCACCTGATGCTAAGTGTCTACCGCCGCCTATGGACACCCGCAACTCCAGAGTCACAAGTGCGGTGCGGGCCTTTTAGGTAGGAGTACGCTCTTTTCTGGAAGGTTTGAAGGTCGTATCGGTCCGGAAATACGGCAGGCGACAATTTGTTCCACAGGCTGGTTGTGCGAGTATTAGTTAGTAGAGTTGGTAGAGAAATAGTTAGTAGAGGAGAGAGAGAAGTTAGTAGAGTAGTTTTATCTTAGTTAGTCTTAACAAATATTACCATCAAATAGCTGTCTGAAAGGTCACACTTTTCAGACAACTACTTCGCGGGTTTGGTGCAAGTACACCAGTATTTGTATATATTGATAATATATGTTTAATCATGTATTTCGAGGATGTGTATCGTCCGGTACCGTCGCGGCTGGACGACTTACTCATCGAAAAAGGTCTTCTGTCGAGACCGAAACTAGTCGGGCATCCCCAAAACACACGTGAGTAAAACCGTATATTTAAATAAATATGTCATAGTAATCAACCAGTCCAATGATGACTATGCTCAAAACAAATTATTTCGCTAAGTTGGGCAATAGAATTATTTCAAATAGTGTTACAATTGTCACTTACATTTTCTTTAGTTTTTAATTTATTATATTATTGTCAAGTTAAAATTAAATGAGAATGATTGTACTATACTAAGGTGTGACGTCATGAATAGCTTAAAAATGTTGTGATTTTGATTTGACTTTACTGCATTTAGCGTAGATAGGTATATCAAGGGACTCTGATTACAATAATAATGATTTCAGATATTTCACACTGCCGTTTGATCCCGAATTAAGCAGAGCTTGTACTGCAGTAACCAGACTACTGATAAACATGGTTTTATATTTCTAAATACATACATAATTTAGATAAAATGCAGCCAGACCAGTATGATCGTGCGCATCATACAGTTATTGGTCCAGGGTATTAATGGAACCTCTGGGTTAGCAGTCAGGATCAGTAACCACGATAGCAACCGCCCAGTCTACAGTAGCATTCCTCTGACACGGATGTATTAGTTGCCATGGATACATGGTTATAGGATCAACACGCTCCACCGCGCCCGGCTTGTTAACAAGTTGTAACAAAAGATGTCTCCTTTACATACATATGTATGTGTTTGGAACTTAATACACTTTTGATTTCTACACCGCATTCTTGTTACACCACTTAGAAGGAGATACTGAAGTATCAATAAGATCTGGATGATACGAGAACGGATAAATCGATACATATAATAAAATTGTAATAAGTCTGTGCCTGTACATTACTGAAACTGACAATAAAATATAGGTGGCCTTGGTCTTCATCAGATTCATGTTTTGCCTTCTTCATTTATATCGTATTCAAGAGAAGCTAACAGAATAGTATTTTTTTGTCTATCTGTATGTTTGTACACATAATTAAATGCAGTTTGCACAGGTGTATTGCTAGAGTTATATCTTAAAATATGGGTCCATTTTATAGCGTTTCTGCATAGATAAAAATATGATTTCTTGAGAGGGCAAAAGCTAGTTTTGCAAGAAAGTTTTTCAGATGACTAGATCCAGCATTTAATATGAATAATCATTGAGAAGTAACTCCAAAACAAAATCAAGTGTCTAAATGTACATTAATTCGAAGTCTTAAAAAACTGTTAAAGTGTAAGTTGTACAGGTATTAACACAAAAGAACAGTATCAGGTTTGCGGTCTTGTGATCAGCTGATAAGGCAAAACTTCAAAAATTTACATTATAAATAGTATATTCCATAAATATTAGTTTATTTTACATTGTAACCTATGTATGTATATTAACTCATAAATAGGGAGCAATTTCCGTCGCATCTAACTTACTTGATATAGTTAAATTCATTTAAAATTGCTACCATTCATTAGACGTCTTTATACATAATATAAGTCCTACTGCTTATTTTTTAAATTGAAAGTAAATAACAATATTCAGAAGTAAGTTTATACTCGTGTATGGTATAGCTAAATATTTCTTAGTAAACAGATTTCTTGTATTGTCCAAGTACCTTAACAAACTAAACGCGGTTGTTTAGTTTTCCCTTAGTTATTATAGAACCTGTTGAAGCACCTGCTAGGTTTGCCTACGGAGGATAGTTTATTTCATTGTTTTGAAAGTACTAATGATAACAAGTCAACATACCTTCTAGTCCGCTGTTTAAAAAGGTTACACTCACTAAAAGTTATACACAGGTCACGTAAGGTTACAGACACATGGACACTCACACAAATCTGTTTTATATATGTCAACAAGTCCACTTCACCTAAACAATACAAAATAATGTTTTGATTATCGTGTTATAATTCTTTAAACACAAGTCCATACTGAAATTTGCAAGTGTAACCTCAACGCACAAGTTACATACATTACCAAAACATCCAAAAATATAGTTTTTCGTAACGTAACATTCCGCGTTTCATTTTCTCGATCGCGTTGCCGTATAAGGGCGCGTCAAAAACACGGGTGTGTGCGTAACAACCTGACCATAAGCTTGCGTAGACGCAACTGAAATCACCTTGCAAGGCCCACTATAGCTGTCTCGCTCTAAACATGTCGATGTTTCGCTCTAGCGGGCATTGTGCTCGGACCAACGACTGGTACACACAGGTTGACAATAAATTACGTACAGGAATCTAATCGGTTTAATAGATGTGTGATTTTTTTATGAATTCTGACCACTTCTAATGGTGTATAGATATATTTTAAAAATACGGCTGACGGTAAAACAAAGTATTTCCATAGATTGTGCGGTTCTTAAACAAGCCTGTGTCATTAAGAGTCCAACGGCTTAAGGTAGCGCTTTGGCGTAATACTTAGGTTTTATTACCTGTTCTCACAACGGCTTCTCATGTACTTAAATAAAGACAACGGAATTAAATCGCATTGAATACTGGTGTAAATAAATGTGTAATGACTTAAATTAGGAAGGTTGAAGCTAATTCGTTTTAATGTATTTTCTTTTAATCTCCATTTTTATGAATAATTCTCAGTAACGCAGAGGCCTTTACAAACATTAAAATACTATACGACAGAAAGAAGGAATATCGAAATTCGGTACAAGTGTTCAATTAATGTATCAGGCAGATATTTATCGCACTTGGGCATCGAACCACGTCTAAAAGTGGTGTAATGTTTTTATGCAAGAAATTGATAACTTCTGCCTGTACAAACTTTAATATTTAATGTATACTAAAATTGCTGCTTAATATACGAATACATACATATGTACATATAACAGTAACTCTTTCTTATGTTAGATATATATTTGTGTTCTGAATATACCCCGACGTTACAATTCGTCATTTTTCTTTCTCTTCCTCTTCAATTCTAATTTATACCAAAACTACCCTTTTTTTAATCCAGTATAATTTATTTATTTCTTTTTTATGACAACTCCCACTCTAGGATTAATTCCTGTGTCGCGGGGGACTTTACAAACATTCAAACAATGGACACAAATAACACCCAAACTCAGAAAAACAATTTGAAAATTACACAAAGTGTTGTCCCGTGCGGGGATCGAACCCACAACAGTCGGCGCGGCAACATAGTGGCGAGGTGATCACTTAACCGCTACGCCATCCGTGCAGTCAACGTATTGTCACGTATATATTTACTTTGCATATAGATTTTAAGCAATATGTTTTAGCGTATCACATCTTATCTTATCCTATGTGTTTGTAATAATTGTATCTAATCTACATAGATAACATGAATATCTTGAAACCTTCTTGTGTAATTTGTTTGTCAATTGATTTCATGCCATTTGAAATAGAAATAAACTTCTGTAGCAATAAAAATGTATTCATTCAGGTCACCAATCTCACCAGCTAACGTTTTAATTAATATGTAAGTTTAAAATGCAAATGCTTTGCGTATCATGTTAAAGAGAAAGATTGACGTGATAGCTCGGTAAGAGACCAGTTGTCACTGATCGTGCGTTGATTGGTTCGACTCCTGCAGAGTTAATTGTTTCTTTTTTTTATGGGTGTAACCGTAGACAACTTATTTTCTGGTATTCATATTTATGCAAGATTATAAACAAACTGAATAACTTTAACTGTAAATCGGCTACTGGCTCAAGCCATCAGGTACCTATACTTTATTTTCAAAGTATATGCTAACACTACACGATAAATGACTAACTACGAAAGAAATAACGAACCATACCAAATATTTTTTACTCAGAAAATATGAGATGTTTTGTGATATTTTTATTTTACTTTATATTTTATTAATTTTTAACCTTTAAGTCACTTTTAAGCTTTCTCGATTTCTTACATTGTCCGTATCAACCAAATCGCTCATTTATCTCAAGATTCACATTTTAGCTGCATACGATCGACTTATCATTTTTTTTTATTTTTTTTATTATATAGACAATCTTGATATTTCATACATCGTCATCGTACTTGCGACTATTTAATTGAAGGTGTCCATTTGCAGCGGTAGCAGTCACTTATGATCAGCTAACCTGCATGGTTGTCTGCTCCCTATACCTTTAACAGCATAATCAAGCTAGTCCCCTGGAATGGGGAACGGAAATGGGAAAGTCAAAGTCAAAGCATTTATTTCAAATAGGCCCAAAAGGCACTTTTGAACGTCAACATTTACCTTGAAATAGAACTGATTCTAGTTGCCTTTTCTAAATTGTAGTTTCGCATGGAGAAGAATGGGCAAGCAATTACAACGTTACTCTTTTAAAATATTTTGTTTAAATACAATCATTATATATAATTATGTGTGAAAACGATGCACCCAGAATAAAATAACTATACCGAAATAGGTAAAAATAATTAAAGCGAAGCAATGACAGATAAATTAATTTTATGATAGATTCATGGTGCCCATACATACAAACATAGTAAAAGTAAGTATACAATTTACACAGAATATAAACAAGTAATAAGTCAGTGCGTGAGTTAAAAATTAAATAATCACTATGTGTAAATCAATTTCATAAAAATATAATTTCTTATACAATACAATTAGCAACAAGTTTGATTTTGTCTAGACGGGTATTCAGAGTCGATTTTTTCTACTATATTTTGGTTCCACTTACACAATAGGTGGCAAGCACATTGCCAATATCAGGGCACTTTTAGTCGCATTTTACGACACCTATTGGACGAGTTGGGGTGTCTTATTTTACTCAACAGAGAACCACCATTACCATTTACCATCAGACGGTGGCATGAAAAAGCATCCACCACAATATAAGAACAAATATAATAAAAAAGAAAGGCTGACCATTAGTGACAAATACCTAATTACAGATGGAATAAACAAACAAACCATGTAGGGTGTATATTACAATTTGTAATACGAGTACAATGCGTCCGCTCATACCGACTTTACAAAAAGTTGTAGATACCCAAATAGTCAGTGGTCTTACTCAGCAAGAGCCATTGCCTTACTTGACGAGTTACGAGTGTTTTGCGCTGCTGGTGTAGGCGCAGTCTTCTTTTTATTCTGACATTTACGGAACTTACGGAACATTTGTACACTGCATAGTTATATGTGTAAATTAAATGTGTTTTGAAGATATAAATGTGATACAATAGCGTGATGCTTTGTTGTGATAATGTTTATATTCATTACAGTAGATTATATTACATCTAAGTAGCTTACTTATAAATTATATTAGAAAAGAAATAGAATTATAAATAGAAATAGAAATTTCACTATGGCAAGATTCTTTCAGCCATTAAGATTCCACAAAGACCAAGTAAAATGTAGCGAGAGCTATATTTTGAATTCATATTTATGAATTCTTTTGTTTTGAATGTTGATTTGCTATATTATATATGCATAGGAGAAATTAATATATGGATGATTTTCTAGGTACCAGTTTTGAACTCAGAACAATGATCTAATAGCTATATTTTCTCCATCTAAAAATCTCTACCAAATCTCTTCGCTTATGTGTCCTAAGAAGCACCTTAGGGATCGGACTATTATCTATCAAACAGTATTTATGCTGTCATTCAGTGCCCAGACGAAGTCAAAAAGCTTGTAAATGGGACTAAATGATGGTTGGCAAAACTTGGGTTTGATACGCCTCTGCCTACCCCTTTGGAGATACAGGCGTGAGTGTATGTATCCCAGGAATTCCAAAAAAAAATATTGCGTTCTCAACTGTCAGAGAGACAAAAATGTTTATTTTTTAATATAGATTTTCCTTTTTTAATAATTAATTAATGCCTTCATACTCGCGATTTCAATGGATGTATTAAATTATGTAAAAAAAATGTCGTACATGTGATTATAATTATAACAGAATGTGTCGTATATCGGTGACCGTGTTATTGGCTCGCTAAATGTAGCAACAAATTTTACCTTAAACTTGAAAACAAATTAACTGTCGTAATAAGGCTGTGTTTATACTGACATCCTTAACGTTCAATATTATATTATTTCTTACTTTTTTTTTAAGTTTTATGAAGGTTTTGAACTTTACTTGGAATGTACAAATTGTTACATTCTAGAGGATTGAGGTAATGGAATGTAAAACAAACATAACATGAAATAAATAATTAACGATTGTATGTGATACATACACCTTTTTAAATGTAGATATACCTCTGAAAGTTAGTTTATATGTTTATGTTATTGGAAAGTCACTTAAAGTTGTATAAATTAGGAAAAGTAAGCAGATACTCTAAAGTCATAATATTTTTTTTTAATACATACTTATTCTTACGCAGATCCAACACTGTGGAAGAGCGTATAGAGAAGATACAATAAGACTTATGAAGAACGCAATAATCGTTCTTCTTTAAAAACATTAATGGTGAAACGTTGTCATGAAGTCTCTGGTAAAGTACTAGATTTTTTTTTGCTCTCAACAATAGCTAGTTTGTCTTCTAACTTGACTAAACTAAAGAGCTTATAGGTGTACCTTTATCCTCCTTATAGCAATGAATTGTAATTCCTATATTTATTTAGTAACTATAAATTTAATATAATTAAAAAAAAATCACAAACGATGGCCACAAGTTAACTTAATACCGTTAAGTTACCGAAAACCGAAACAATAAAATTGCCCCGCCCCGCCCACCGGCGCGCGGCGTAAACACATAAATCAATACAAAACACAATTATAAGAAATTACAACAGCTCTTATAATTAAAAATGGCTGTATTTCATTAATGTGTCAATTATTAACAAATATAAAAGACCACCAACTGTTTACAAGAATTAATAAAAGTTTTTTTAGAAGTCTAGTATTGTTTTGTCTATGGCTTATCTAATTAAGTGATCTGATAAACCATAGACAAAACATGCGTCTAAAATTGATGTATATTTTGATATAATGTTTTATAAAAAAACAGAACAAGTAAATGTTATTATAGATATATAGATAATCCTTAATTTCACACCATTTTACAGTGAAATAACTACATAGGTACGTCTGTCATAAAAATAATGTAAAAAGGGCGGCCTTATTGTTTAATGCAATATTTAACAGGCAACCTTGGAATTAATTAAAATGATTTGCAGATACAGTGTTAGTTGATGGTTGTATTTCAATGAATATATTTACTTTATAAGAAGTACGCTTGTATTAAGTGAAGACAATGAAGACTACTGAAGAACTACTGTAAGACTACGGTTTTTTTTATACTATAGAGGGACAGACGAAAAATCGGGTCAACTGATGGTAGGTGACAACCGCCATCCATGGACACCTGCAACTCAATACTTACGACTCCTGAGTCGTAAGTGCGCTGCCCGGCTTCGAGGGTAATGAGGGATGGGGAGATGCCTAGAGGGGATAGAATAGAGGGGGATGAGGAGACAAGAAAGAAGATGGGGGGATGAGGAGAGGAAAGAAGATAGGGGGAGTTGGGCCTTCGGAAACCTCACTCATTTCGGGGAAATGCAACGCAAGCGTTACTTCACAACCGGTTTTCTATGAGGCCGTGGTATATCACCGGTCGAGCCGGCCCATTCGTGCATAAGCATGGCTCTACCAAGTCCCACTCGGGACAAATTGTGTGATCCATATTGAGTTGTCCCGGGTCCGGGGGTTATACTGTCCGTTGTATGAATGTAAAGTACCAAGTTACGCAGGAATTATTCTTAATGCGAGAGAAATATTAATGATAAACACGTATTAAGAAATCCATTTTATTATACTTAGTTAATTGAAGCGATGAATTGCACAAGCTGTCATGGTTGTAGTGAGCAGATGGTCTTTTCTAAAACTCAAATTTGAGTACTTCTTTATATAAAGTAGAAAACGACATTCAAATAATAACACTTAACAATAAATGAGCAAAAGCAATTTTAACAATATGTAGACTGGGTTGCCAAATGAGAATCTATAATTTCCTTATCGATTTGACTAGGGTAATGATGTTTCACCATAGTAGTAAATAGGCCTTTTTAAATTCAATTTTGGTTTTATCATTATATTGTAAGTTATATACAACATCTACTCTTATTTGTGTCGCGTGTCGCGGAGCAGTTGGTATAGGCTCTTAGGTAATTCTAATGTTTTCATAACTTTTATCAAACAGTAGTGGTCAAAATCTAAACAGTTCAGGGACAAAACCGGATTTTTCGGGTCATCTGACAGCTAATCTAATCTATATTCAAACTTTATTATAATTACACCAATAAATGCTTGTGATATGAATATTAGGTAGTACTGTTATATACTGTTTTCAATCTTTTCGCTAGCAGCGCCTAGTATACCAGATTTGATATATTTTTTCTTGTCTATAACTCTGTATGTACATATATTTTTATGACATAGGAGGTAAAAACTAACAGACGGATCACCCGATGGTAAATGATTACCTCCGCCCATAAACACCTCCGATCAAATGCGTTGCTTGATTTTTTTAAAAGACCGCATTAAAATTAGTTCCTGTATCGTAGGGGACCTAAAAAACATTCAAATAACGGATACAAAGAATACCCGGATTTTTTGTGGATTTCGCGGTGTTGTCACGTGTTGCGGGTCGATCACTTAAGTTACTGCGCAAACCATATAGTCAAGTTTGAGATGGAAGTGCGGTCTTAAAGATTGAATATATATACAAATATTAACACTAAAACTTGAAATCTAATTGTGAATCCAACAAGTATTTATTCATAAAATTACAAAAACTAAGTATACCAATTTTTTTCAAAGATAGAAAGTAAGTACATATATATTAATGATTGAAACACGTTTTGATAATTGGGTTTCATCTGTATGTAAATAATGATACTAGAAACAAATGATGAATGATAATGTTGTGATGACTACATAAATCAAAAATGCAGAAGCGTTTTAATGAAAAAACATCATTGCCGCCCATCAAAATGAAAAGTTTAAATCGTTAATTTTATCTTTATTTATGTATAAGTAGGTTTCGATCACAAAAACCTTTTGAAACATCATTTCCGATTTGATTCTAATTATTTTATGTCTTGATTGTACTACATTTCATTCAAAATCTTTTTTTATACATTAAAAAACTAGTTTTAGCCCCTGTCTTCACTCGTGTTATTGTAGATTTTGTTAATGAATTTAGGTTGTATCACATCACAGGTATTTTTTTTTGCTGTACTTGAAACATGTTGTATTCATTCAGTAAAATTAATATATTTTCTTATTATATATTTACATGTGAAAATGAAAGTGATTCTTGTCCTTTTCTGTTATTGTGACATCATGTTTTTTATATAACATTTAAAACAAAGTTATACAAGTTCCTAAGAAAATTATATTTCATCTTTGTATTTGCTTGTGGATCAATTTCGTAAGGGCATATAAAATCAATCTTTACCTTTCGTGCTCCAGTCAGTCTGTCTTCGCTACTGACTGACTGCAATTTTCTCAAAATATTAAGCATCTCAAACGTTCAACAGGTGACCAAGTCTACCGAGGTTCACAGAGTTGCATGTATTCAATGTTCCTTTTCGTATCCCTTGAAATGGTTCTCATTATGATTGCTTCCTTAGGAATAAATCTTTTATATGCCTTAGGGATAAACCCGGTGAAGAGCAACTTTCAAAAAACACTATGTTATGGCCGGAGCCTCAGGTGTACTCTAAGAAGGAAGTCTCTTTGTATCTGGGCTGATCAGGCCGTCCGTCGAACAAAGCGATTCCGCTATGGTGAACCTAACCCGCCTTCCATCCAGATTTTTATGAGTTTTTACCCATGTTGAAGTTATGAACTGAATAAAGTAATAGCTACTAATAAAATAATACTACGTGTTATATGAGACATCGTTCCATCTCTAGAAGCACCGACAATCAAATAAAACCGACACTCATTTTTACAGCAAATTACCTTTTATCAATATAAATAAACTTGTCAACAAGTAACAGAGCAATTCCCAACGTTTACGACAATTTTATTGAAAATTTAAAAGAGTTCATAAAAAATCGGCAACTTCGTTACGGTGAAACTGAACCACTTTCGCTCAACCTCTTATTTGAAGCTAATTGTGGAGACAAGCATACATCCCGATTCTATTTTAAGGGTCTGATATATCGTACACGGGTACATACACGCACGCCGGTATGCTAGAAGGGTTAGGCAGAGTTGTACTAAACGTAATGGTTACTAGCCTATTGCTGTCAACGGCGCAATCTGAGAATTTAATAGGATTTTTTAGGTATATTGAGGGAGGGCAAGGATCTGCTTATACAGATGAAATAGGAAGTGTAACAATAGCCCTAGCTCCTGTTCCTGTACCATGTAGGTCATACTAGCTGATGCCGGGACATCCAAGCCCTCTAATGAAAATAATAAAATTTAAACAAATGTAGTTATATTTTATCATCGGAGACCCGTGGCACGAATGGGCCAGCTCAAGCGGTGCGATACCACGGCCTCACAGAAAACCGGTTGTTAAGCAAAATTTGCTTTGCATTTCCTAAAAGTAGTGAGGTTTCCAGAGGCTCAACTCTCCCCTTTCCCTTCCCCCCATTCTTCATCAAAGGCGGGCAGTGCAAGTGTCCAGCGGACGGCGGTTGTCACTTACCATCAGGTGAACCGTTTGTGAGTCTGTCCCAACCATATACCAACTATTTAGGAATTCCACTTGGCAAAATTGGTGGTTTTTAATACACATCCGCCCACCCTCATGGATAAAAGCGTGTGCATATATGTATATCTATGTATTTTATATAGTTTAATAGTACATTATTGCATTAACACAATATTTTCCTTATATTTTATAGTAGAAACAAGTTCTTACAAGCATTTTATTACGTAAATTTTAAGTCTAATTCATGTTTTTCTCGTATATTATTATATTGTAAGTGAAGAAGTAAATTTAGTTAATCTAAATTAGGAGTTTCCAGCCGAGTTGTTGTTAGCGGTAGATAACTCAGTAAAGTGGCTTAACAGTAAACACAGATTTAAAAGAGCCGAAGCGTCCAAAACTCAATTATCTATACGACCAATTGTCCGAACTCCGGACCAATAAAATTAATCTGAACACAACCGACGCCATTACATACGGGACCGTATTAATCTCAAAGCGTTGATTAGTAAAACTATAAAAGCGGAAGTATCACAAGAATGCGGTTAATGAGAGACTGAAACCCGATTTTATGGTTGATCGTTAAAATGGCCGACAATTGTCTAATTGTTGCCTACTAAACAACTAGCATCGTGGGAAGACGATGCCTCACTGACGGTGAAAGTCAAAAACTTGACGGTTTTATAGCGTCACCCGAATTCGAAATCCGAATTGTAATCGAAACAACGAATCGCTTTTAAGTTCTTATTTTCTTTTAAATCAATTTGTTTTTTATTGTATTAAAGAATTTTATTGGTATATTAATTAGATAAGAAATTTTAGTACGAAACAGTGGCTTTTAAGTATAAATACTTGCATGGAAAGCCAATTACAATTATTATGGTAAGGTTGTGACCCTATCTTCGCGTAATTAGGGCGTATTTTTCAATGCTCTTGTTATAAGTTAAACTTACTAAATGAAAGAAAAATGACTGGCCTATAATTACATATAGTTCATAGGAGAGGTTAAATGATAACGAGGAAAGGCGGGAGAATGAAAGATGTTTGTATTTTAATAACACCTTGCACAATAAATAGTTCTTATATATTTTTTTGTCTCGCATAAAAGCTCACAAAATTTTGGTTTTGTTTACTAACTAAGAAAAAAGACTATTTCAAGAAAAAAGTATAAACTAAAACAAATGTTTAATTAGTTTTTTTATTAATGTACTAAATCTAAATTTACAAAAATATTTTTATATACTATACTTAGATATAAAATAAATAATGTAACACTAATTTATTTTTCGTTCTATATTTTTCAATAATAACCTCTGTCTTTCTGTCACTGACAAGCCCAACTTCACAAAAGCTTAGATACATAACTCTTTTTAAAAGTTTAACAAACAAGTATCTTCACCATCTTCGTCTTCATCGTCACTTTCCATGAGACAGACAGACAAATGCCTATTCCAATAACAAATTAAATAAAAATACGTTACGTTTTTACAATAAATACAATTGTATTAAAAGACAAGTCTAGGATTAGGAACGATTCCTGTGGCACCGGGGGCTTCACAAACATTTAAGCGACGGAGATAAGAATACAGACTCGAGATAACTATTCACTCGAGAACCCACGACCTCCGGATCAGCAGGATCATTGCTCAATAAACCAACAGGCCAGTCAAACTTGGTTAAAAATAATGCGTGATGCTTTTTGTTATACTATAAGTTACTTCGTAAATACTAGTTCAACATACTTCAGCACAGTTATTCCATGTTATAGAAGTCAGCCCGGTTTTATTTAAAAAATGGAACCGTCCTACACGAGGTCTGTTCTTTAGTGCAACTTTTTTCAAGTTCAAACAATACCTACAAATTTATGTAACCTACGGTAACTAGCTACCAGTAGGAGGTCAAAACAAAAAAGCTCATTTATATTTCGAACAAAAGCTTAGCAACCACAGAGCTATTCAATAATGCAGATCTTCAATCTAACTAGGTACATATGTTTCTTTGCATTTACCGACAGGCGGGCCATTCAAACGACGAACATTTTTCCTTTACCTGCGTTTTTCCGACATTGAATGGGCCGCCGACAATACGTCGACACGTTGTTGACAAGACGGCGGACGCCATTTTGTACTTTAATTGGACGTTTCGATACTTTCGTTCATGAAATTTGTTTAGTAGTTACTTGAGAGTGACATGACTAGAAAAAGCTTTTTATATTCGATAGAGTAACTGTCTGATGGACAAAATATAAGCAGCCGACATATTATTACTTTTTTGTATATGTTTATTCTATAAAACTTACTGAACAAATAACTCTCAACAATGCTCGCTCATTATTTACTATGCGTTTCAAATGAGAAGATAATCGACAAATTCATTTTATAGTTGTTAAAAAAGTGCCAATTACAAAACCTTATTAATATACACTACAAATCTTATGCTTACCTCAAAAGAAATGTTTTATTTGAGATTTCAAGTTAATAACATTCTTTATTGTAGTTTTTCATTTTTTTATTATGCGTATTTGTATAAAAATCTCTGTATGTTTCTAAGCAAAGTGAGTTTCCAAATTTGACAGTTATGTTATTTAAACACAGAGTATCTATATTTTTGAATTTATAAATGGAACATAATATTTTAATTCCAAAATATTTTTTATTGATGTTTTTTTTTTATACTATAGGGGGACAGACGAACAGACCGGTCACCTGATGGTAAGTGACACCGCCGTCCATGGACACCTACAACTCAAGAGTCGCAAGTGCGCTGCCCGCCTTTGAGGGTGATGAGGGATGGGGGATGCAGGAAGCGGAAAGAAGAGAGGAGGGATGAGGAGATGGGAAAGATGAGAAAGGAGATGAGGGGAGAGAAAAGGGGGGAGGGAGAAGTTGGCCTCCGGAAAACTCACTCAATTCGGGGAAATGCAACGCAAGCGTTACTTCACAACCGGTTTTCTGTGAGGCCGTGGCCGTTACGTTCGTTATCGTACCGGTCGAGCCGGCCCATTCGTGCCTAAGCATGGCTCTACCACTAAAGTTATATATTAGAAAATCAACAGCATTAGTGATTTAAAAGACAATCCTCTTACAAAAGTGGTTACATTAATTATAATTATAAAGAAAATCCATCAAGCACAGCAACACGAACGTCATTATGTTATACACACCTTTTAAGCCGTAATAACTAACCTTAACACATAAAAACTAAATATTCATCACTAATTGCATTAATCACCACTTTATTATACGTACATGTCATCATTTACAAATACAAAGTAGCTAGATAAAATCACTCATAAATATTAAATGCATCTGACAGACCGTGACAAGACAATGGTTGTACATTATATGAGGACTAAGAACTAAAGTCTTGTAAAAACACACCCAGTTTTTGTTCAGCCAATCAAAATAATCGTTCTGTTATTACATGCCCTGTTAACCCTATAATTGCTTTGATAAAAAAAATACTAAGCGCTTGAACTACGTGCAATCTCGCACTATTGCTCAGCAAGATAATGTTAGCGGTTCGAATAATAAAACTCATTCAATTCTGAAATCTGTTATTACATTCATAAGGTTTTAAATACTTTTCAGGACTGGTAATCAATGTGTGCATCGAAGCATTAAGTCTGATTTAGGTATGGAATGCGTAAGGGCGTTGCCGTCGGTATAATTGAAGTAAAAATTTTATACAATTTACACCTAATTTTGTTTGTTTTATTGCTTTATTCGACTAATGCATGCCTTTCCAGAGCAAATTGTTTTATTGTAGTTAATAAACTGTATCAATGTTATTTTATAGACTAACGACCTATAGCAGGAGTGGCAAAAAAGAGTGTAATATTTTAGTTGTTCATGTCATCATTAGATATGAGTTTTTTTTTTCAAACATTGGGTATTGGTATAATCTTCACATCTTCTGCAATGAAACTGAAGGCGACTACGCTGCCACAGCCTGTAATTAGTTAGTCATTAATCCTGATAAAATGATACGAACTGACTGAGTGACTGTGTGATCGGCTGTCACCGTAACTCAGTAGACGGACTAGTTCTTGTCATCATTAACGATAATTTGTCAGTACTTGCTGACAAAATAGTGCTTGAAAAAATATATATACTAGCCTGTTGATTTAGTGGTTTGTGAACCTGGCAGCTGGACTACTGGTTGTAAGTTCGTTTATCACAAGAGACAAAGATTTGTGAGATCCATTAACAGTTGTCTTGGTGTTCTTGGTATCCGTGGTCTGTAAGTTTGGAAGTCCCCCACGCGTGATAAAGGAATAATTGCTGGTCCGGAGTTGTTAAAAAATATAATAGAAAAAGGCCTGTGTTTTGTTATAACAATCGCTTTCATATAAATTCGAATGTAAAAAATCCACTATCAAACTGCTATCGGCTGCTATTGTAAATTTTAATGTTTACTATTAAATCAGAATGTATTGTATGTAGCGAATGGTAATATTACAATTATAAATAATTGATAACTGCCATGTTATTACATGTAGTAAAAGAAAATTGAAGGCACGCGCTTTCGAGTGTTATACTATGTAATTATTATCTATACTACTATACATGGTGTGAAAAAAGTTTTAAAAAATCAAAAAAAAAATTTGTTTTTTTAAATTGTACACATATGTACTTGTCTCAGTTTAACATTTTATATAAATGGACTATTGATGTTCTATTTAAAAGCCGTGTAATTCTCGGTGGAGTGAAGTAGAGTAGAGTCACCCAATCTATTGCCGTGGTTCTCGTAAAAGGCGAATAAGGGAGCGGACTGTTATATACTGGACAGTATATCACCAACTTTAGAATACAAGCTGCAAGAGAAGAAGAAAGTAATCAGGCAAATACAGGCTGCTGTATAAATAGCAAACTGGCTATTATTGCCAGTATGTCGTCAGGTTTACAACTTGGCGTCTAAAGTGAGCGGCAAAGACTCCGCGTCTAGTTTTGTAACAACCTGTATGTGATCAATAGGTGTTTTAAATCGTATTATTAGGCCCGCAGGTCCGAAATTTACTGTTTTTTATTACACAACTATGTGTGCAAGTATTTAAATGATATTATTTTGAATTTTACGCCTCATGTGTTTGATGTTTTATTTTTGCAATTGATTGTTGAATTGTATTGCATTGCTCTGTATGTTTAGTTTCTTATGGCTTCCGGCCGGCTGATAATATAGTCGACTGATAGATTTTATTATATGCCCTAAGGTTTTTTTAGAAACCTAAGGGGGTTTTACTCTTCAGATGTATATTTTATGCCTAATAATTTCTTATTTGGCTGGTCAGATGAGTGATAATTCTTTCTAATGCATAGTTAACATCGGTAACCTTCTTATTACAGATAATTTAATTAGATATTAAGGTGTGGCTACTATCATTAGACAAAAAGTTCAATGGAATTAGGCCAGTAATTTTGCATTTGCGTGACTATATACAGAAAGTAAAGAAAGATTTCTACGCCATTTGTTTTTTCCTTTTCTTTAACGCATCAAAACCCCCCCTGGTACCTATTTATCGAATGACCGGTTATGTCTGATTCGAACGGACGGAGACGGAGATGACGCAGGTGGGGCTGGCTTTAAATCAGTAACATATTCTATTTGCAAACCTACTCAAAATGCTTTTGTAACGTCCCTACTTAAAATGTTTTTGTAAATTTTAGCATCTTTTTACTATGTTTCATGCAAAAGAGTGAATAATAACGCCTTTGCAATGTCAGATGATTCTGAAACTGAACTACTGAGACCCGTTATTGTTAGTTGAATGATCAGCTAACTGTTGTATACCGTATATTCAATTTCGAATAGTCCCCTCAGCTACACAAACAGAATCGAATACTACTTTTCAACTTCAAGGAACATTTCCTAAGCAATTAGCGGAGTACATCCACCGGCTACAAGACGGTACTAACAGCTACCTTAGAATTGAATTCCGATGTCAGTTGGCTATTTGTACCATTTCACAGCTCAGCTAGTTAGTGGCGTCCATTGATCCGTCTGAAAGCCGACCGACAATGGCTAGAGCGGCGCCTGAGCAAACCAATGTGATAGATGATTTTTGTAATACCCTGATGTTTGAATGTATTTTATTTGTATGCATTTAATGATTGGAAGATAAGTACTTAGTTGACTGCAATTTATTTTAAGGGGAATTTCATAAGCCTTTACTTCTTTTATTAGAAAAAGCATACTATTTTCTGAATCTAAGGGCTTAACAATAATATATTTGTAACTGTGTAGCTCAAGACTTATTTCACATATAATTCTGGAGAATCACATAACATAACTTAAAACAATAAACAGTTTACAAATTTGAAATTAAACATTTTGTTATATTCTTTAGTTCAAAACGAGATTTTGTGTCAGCAAATGCCTACATTTACTTTTCGGTATAAAAAATATATCAAATTCAGAATACCTTTTGTTATTTTTGTTGGAATAATGCAAGTTGTAATAAATTATATAAACAAATTTAATAGTACCAACGTGACACCAACATATATTCATGATTCTATTTAACATCTTCTGCTCAGATGAATTTTGATTTTTGATTCTGAATAAAACAAGGTTAGCTCTGTTTATAGATTCATCTGCAGAGAAGTAACAGTACTTTTCCCATATTATTTTTTAACAAAACGTCAAATAAAACCGCGAGAAGAAAGTGAGATACTAAACGATTATAACAAAACTGCAGACAGAACTCAGCGTACCGTCCAGTTAATCAATACCATGCACCTCTGAAACCCTACTTAAAAAAATACAACATCGACATCTACTGATTATATCTTTGGTTTGGGTGAAATTTGAAATGTTACATTTCCCAAGATAATAAGTTACCTCTATTCTAGACTATAATCTATCATTGTGCTATATTATCATTCAGACCTGTTCATTCATTCTTGTGTGATTGAGTTACAAAAATCCATACGTCCAAAAGTTTAAATTTATAATAGTATAATATTATTACTCCTAAGTGGTCTTACTCACACCTTTCTAAAGCTGTGAGAATATTTCGCATCATGTCTTTCAATTCAGGTGCAATATGTGTATTGTAATCTTATAAAATACATATTAAGGTCCCTCAGCGCTCATTATAATGGTATATTTAGCGGCATCGCCCATTCGAGGCTTTAATATATGTGAATACGGCCTCTAATATGTTTCTTTTTGTTTATCAATTTATATTTGTCTCCGTATTATCGGCAGCACACAAGTCGGCTTACTTCACAAGGTGTGGAGAATTATAAAGAGTTGTTGAGTTCCAGTGTGACAGTACTAGTACAGTACTTCATTAGATTTTTTAAGTTAAGTTAAAAAATATATATAGGTTTAGCAATAGCAGAAAATTTTAAATAAAATTGAAGTTGACAAGGTATGATAAGTTATTGATCCACCCAATAAAGGTTTTTTTTATTGCAATTTTTATGTATTCTAATCTCCTTTTATAGATAAACCAACATTTACAAAAGGTATTTAATTTCATAGCAATAGTTATAAGGAGTAACTCCTCATTGGAGGCTCAACTCCGTTAGTTGCATTTTTTTAGTGTCTTAGATTATATTGGATAACTTTTTATTGTAAAAAAAATACAATAACAGTTGTAATATAAAAAAATGTAATAATAATAAGTTTATGTATTCAATACAGATTGTAAAATGTTATTTATAGATTATAAACTATAGTTCAAAACGTAAAACAAGAAAAATTGTGTCTTACAGCACTTATAACAAAAAATTATGTATTATTAATATCTTATGGGGTTTACATTATTATTCTCACTATTTTACATTGACATATACGATTTTCTTTATATTTTGCTATAGAGGTATTAACATCTCTATAAAATACAGTCAGACTTGTCCGCATTTCTCATATAGGTTACTACCGGGGGTTCATCGTTCTGTTTATTGGTCCACGTTTGTTACCCAGATAAACCTTTGTATTAGCTTTTATATATCTGTCGACTATATATTGTACCCGCTAAGCACTTTCATGATTAAAACACCAATATGTTTACGATGCTATAAAAATCTACTTACTAATATATTTTTGTAAGTGATTATTAATATTGAAATATTCTTGAGAGTGACTAACCAATTTGCTTGGTTAGATTACTTGGTGAGATGTGTGTCTGAAAATGAGGGTAGTTAGGCGAGGTGTTTTGCTTTTTAAGTGGATAAAAGAAATCAGTTGATGATTTATCTTTGTTTTCGTCTACATAGGTACTCTTGGCAGAGTGGTAGAGTTGTCAGCGGTGGCAAAACAAACCGTAGTAGTGTCTTGAGCAGACAAAAGTTGAAGGCATAATAGGTCGCACTACATATAGTACAAAGTAATGACACAAATAAATATTTTTTAAACTTTTTATTTTGCTAGTGATGTACAAATGACTTATGAAATTTTATGATGATATTTTAACGGTTTGTCAAAATAATTGAAGCTTGATTATTCAAAACATATAATATAATACAATATACTTTCATAAAACCTTTGACTACATTTTAAAAACATATAATAGTAACCTGTTGCAACTTTTACTGTCTGAAAATAATAAATCAAAGCTTCTTCACTAACTTTTACCACTATTAATAGTAATAGATTGTATAGCAGATATCTACCACTACACCACCAATCAATTTTAAACTATATTACAACTGCGATAAGATTTATCTCTCCAGTAATATTACTACAAGCTAGTTGAAGAGATAGCGTCGTACCTCACAAGTAAGATAGAGTCTTATAAATCAGTTAATATTTGTTGTTTCTGTTTGTTTAATAATGAGTAACGCAAGATGACATTTCGTAATTATGTATTATATGACATTTATAATACTATAATACCGTCTCGTTTTTATAACTTAATGTCTACGACGTCTGAAAATAAGTATTTCATGGACTTCAGAACCCGCTGGTGTACTGTAATGTAATAGATTGAGTAATATTCATATTGTAAAAAAATAATCTTTCGTAGTACCTGATGTTCTCATTATAAAGAATTTCAATAAAACCATATGTGAATACATGTTCATCTTTACCGTATAGTTTTCGGTGGAATAAAATAGGGCCAACCCATATCTTCCTGTGGGGATCGTATTCAGAATCAGACTCAGGCATCAGACAGAGGCCCACTAGTAGAACAAAATTAGGCGGTGAAGACGCCTCAGTCTATCCTTTAGAGGATATATGTATGCGTTATAGTATGTTTCTACGGTAATCTTTACCCTTAGGTGTAACTAAACTATTCAGTAAGTAAGTAAGTCAGTATTGATGATACTTAATATGCATGTACAGAATTCGAAAATTTTACCTGGCAAGTCAAAACGCTGTATGTTATTCCAACAATCTAGAAAATATCCTGTCTTTGTATTATCGACTCCGCCTTATTACAAGGCTATATTCTCATTACGAAGTTTTTTGATAACATATACTATAAATACATACCTCACACATTTATCTTTTAAGGGGCTTATTAAATAACCATATTTCGACTCCGTTTGTTTCCGTCAATCGGGGTCACTTCAGGAATGAGATATTAGAAAATTGGAAGAATATTGCGAGGAAAAGGTAAAAACAAGGGAAGGCAATGAACGGAGGTTATTGTTATACAAATGGATGGGAAATATATGCAATAGCTCTCGAGAACATTGCTATTGTATTTATATTTATGAGCCACTCAAATTCATCCAACGTATGTGAAGGACACCATTCAATATTTCGTGTTACTGGGTCTATTCCAAACTATAAAAGCAACCCCTAAAAACCGTATCTCAATAGGTGACTATTACCTACGACCTTCTTATTCCAATGAGTAGGAGCTTGTCACCCTATTTCTAGAGGCTAGTTCATGAAGGCTTTTGACTAGAGAGATCTTTCTCTGCAAATCTAACCATCGCTTCTTTGATATCATGCGCTCTTGCACTCGACCGTGGACATAGCCATGGTCTCAAACCTGAAGTTATTTGACTACTGCTATACAAACTATAATGTAACAATTCCAACATTACATATTAATTACATAATTATATAAACACAAACGATGAGTGAATATTTTAAATTGTAGAAACTGAAAAAGAAAATTGTATATAGTATTACACCTACGTAAAAACAAACGATTTTATAATACACAAAGTGCAATAGATTACTTCACCAGATAATCAAGGCAATACACAAACATGGATGAATGGAATCTCCATCTAAGTCCGCACAACAAAATACTCAATGAGCATTGACATACAAAAAGTCACAAGCTTAATGAGTCCCGGAGATAAAAACGGCGCGGCGGCACCATAAAGGGGCCGACAGAGCAAATAAAAGATCTCGTCCGATGTGGAAAGCTTTGCGTATTGTTTTATATTAAACTGAAATAACAATAGGTAGCCTTTTCAATGGATAACGCCGCCACAATGAGAGACGTAAAGTTGGGCTCACATGGTGGTGAGAATTGCATCAGGTGTTTTAATTGTATATATTATATGCAACTTAATCTGTTGAAAGCTAGAATCCTAATTTCCAGTTTTAAGCTTTACGAGACTAACAAGAAAACAAGTCATGTATGATCCACGTAACCAGAATTTTGTAAAGAAAAAAATGTAGAAAAAATGTGTACATGGAGTCTCGTGCTTAATCTTTTAAACATCATTTACGTATTGAAGCAGGCAACAAGCTTCACGACTGTATCCTGACAATTCAATAATTTGTTTAATTGAATTTGAGTATGAAAACTCATACTTAGGCATAAATTTTCATATTTAAATCATTTGTACAAGACCTAAAATTCTATACGTTATTCTGTGACACATGTCAATAAATTATTCTTCAAAGACCCAAATATTGAGACCGACAACAACCTCAAAAGTCATTTACCCTTATCTTCATATAAACCAAGGCTATCACGATCCGAACATAAGTGGACAATAGCAGACAACGCTGAGCTTGTGAACATAATGTTAATGTGAAATACAACATCACATTGTACCGTCACCTATACACGACGCCGACTGGATGCGCAAACATTTTATTATATCTATGTTATATATCCAGAATTGTTGTTGAGCAGTGCAGTTTTTGAACTTATTTTTTCTGTAGTTAATTGTGTGGGGGCCTTTAACTCACTACTTGTTTATTTAACTACCACTATAGATAACAAAGAAGTAAATGGTCTTCGATCGGCTCTGCACACCCTTTACGGGAATAAGACGTGAACATATATAATTATCTATATAAAAAAACAAGCCGTAAAAGCAATATGCCCTTCCTAATCTTTTATGCTCTCTTCTGAGGAGATCAGTTTGATGGCAACAGGCACTTTAAAAAAGTAGACAACCGGCTTCTATGCGCTATCATAAAATTTAAGACTTATATGGTTTTCTCATGGATGCCATTGTCAGAACTGGACCAACTAAATGAGCATTGAAATGGGACCACACGGCAACCACTAGCTTTCAAATAAAAAAAATCGTCAAAATCGGTTGACCCAGTCGAAAGTTCTGAGGTAACAAACATAAAAAAAAATACAGTCGAATTGAGAACCTGCTCCTTTTTGGTTGGGTGAAAACGAATTTAATATATACACTCTGCCTACCCCTTCCTGATAGCCTTGACACAGGAAAGAAACTATAAACCATAAATAACCATAGACCATATACTTACGATGCCCTTAACAGATTCTATGCAATAAAATTAATAAACATGTATTAATTATACACAGTTAAACAACAGCTTATCATAAGGTTTCGCTCACTTATGTACTCATATGTTGCAAACTTAAAATAGCAGCAGATGCTTTTTGAAAACAATATTTTTTTATTTTAGCTACACAGATTTCAGTTCGAATCGGACTCACTCCATAGACGGTAGGGTCCTAGTACACACTAGCATATCACACCTTTAGTTGTCCAGGTGACTAAAGTGTAGTTCACTTATAGTCGAAAGCAGACTTTAGTACTTAACCACACATTTAAAAATATACATATGTTTTGAAATGTGTGGTTCTCCGGTGAACAGATTAGATCCTAGATCTCTTCCCGTGTATCACATAAAAGGCGGCTAAGGAATCCGACTGTTATCCATCAGACGGTATGTACTCGTATATAGTCACCTAATATATATTATAAATATAAATAAGCTATGGCTAATAATTACTGTTGTCAAAAAAAGCTTACCCCTGAGATATATGCGTGTATTTACTTTGTATTTACATTTATATATATATTTTATACAAAACTTTCATAAAATTTTACTCATTAGACATTACTTTTTTAACAAAAAACTATTTTTACTTATTTTTGTATTTTGTCTTTTTCTGCCCACCCTAAGGTTGTCTGACAGAAACTGTATTTAGCGATAAGACCGCTCATTTTACATGTCTATTTTGTATACTCGCCCGCCCGCTACCTCTTATGCCTTTTCCCACTTAACGAAGTTCATTTTACAACTCTGATAAGTGACCAGGACTGGTAATTACCACTAATGGTTTCGATTGCTTGTGACAAATGGACAAACTGATGTGTCCCATGGAACCTTGTAGCACATTATATAAGTGCGGTTTAATATCGCGCATTTTTTGAGTAGCTCTTACAGAGACAGGTAGCGTTCAAGATTATTAATCCATTATTTAAGTAATTTTAACCCTGAAAAGGTATTCTTAAGGTATTTTTGTCAATGTTGCTTTTATGCAAAATGTAAATTATTTAAGTCACAAAACGAAAAGGGTGGGTGTTCGAAGTTAAGTGTGCATTTATATGTGTGTCTGTCTGAGGCATCATAACCTCTGAAATGGCATTTTTCTTATAATATAGGCGGCGGATTCCCTAATGGTAATCTACTACCGTCCATATTTGGGTTGGTCCTCCGATAGCCTCACTTACTCGCACGAAACACAACGCAAGCTTTAAAACTGGTTATCTGTGGGTCTGTGCTATTATTCCGCACCGAGCGCGCGCGATTTATAAAAGTGACACGATGAAAAGATGATATAAATCAATAAGAACTGATCAGCCGTTTGAAAACGTCAGTCCTTTGAATTGTTAAAAGGATTTTTAAGTTTTAAGCTAGAAAATATTTTATAGGCAAGTAACAAAATCGTTTTAATGTGTTGGTATCCGTCTATACTTCAGATCCCATGAAACAATCTATAATATGTGACAGTTACATCCGAATCCGTTCAGAAATTATGATATTAATAATAAAATAAACATCTCTCCTATCTTTCACACTTGTAATACCATTAATATGTAGGACACATATAAAATCAGTCCACCGCTTAAATTTCCTATTGAAATGATATTTTTTTTTGTGCCAAAGTGTACTCGTTAAAACAAAGCAAATTAACAAAACTCGAGGGGTTTACTAGTAACAACTGAAGAGTTCCAATATGCACCTCTTGGTTTCATCACAAGACCATAGTTACCAAGCTCAATCTGTTGGACTCATCAAAACAAAGCATTTCAGCCTTTTTTAGTTTAAAGTATGGGCAAACTAAAGAGCTGGGAAAGAGGAGAGGGGGAGTTGGGCCCCCGGAAACCTGACTAATTTCAGCGAAGTGCAACGAAAGCTTTTCGTCACAACCGGTTTTCTATGAAGCCGTGTCATCCAGTCGATCCCAGGCTACTAGACCAGACAATTCCTAAATGCTAGATTGTTGTGTGTTATGTTTTAAACTACATATACATAACTGAAAAGTTTCATTTAGATACATCAATACATACATATACTCATGCCTGTATTTCCAAAAGGGTAGGCGATTCATTTCTGTAACATTTAAAAATTTGGAGTATTGACAGTAAAGAGAGGATGGGAAGGGAAGGGATATTGCTCATACAGATGGATTATGAAGCATACCTAAAACTCGAACTGGCTTGTGCCGGAAAGTCCGAGCAGAGGTCGTAGGTTCGATTCCTACCAAGGGCAAATGAACGATGAGCGCGAATTTTATCGATATTACTATTGGTCGATAATTCAACTTAAATATAACAACTAAAATTCTAAAAATGTATATACAATCCGAAGACATTATTAACTTCACAACTTTTTCGGAGAAGTTATCTTGAAATGTGATGCCTCATGTCTAGGTTCTAAAGTATGACAAATCTCACAAACTATTTTGAATACAAAAGCACATACTATTTTGAAATGCAAAATTCAAACAGTTCATAATTTGAATTAAAATCTGTTTGTTTTTCTTTGTACACAAACGCAAATAAAATTACTAATTTCATTCCAGACATTTGCATTCAAAACAAAACAATAACAGAATTTCGAATGTAAAAATTGAATAAAAGTCAAAATGTGTTGTCCTCGAATCCCGGAATCCGGGATTATTTTATACGTTTTGTTCGTTTTATTTAGTGGTCGGTGAGCGCGGTTGTTTGGGCTCAATATGTGGCTGCTCATTTAGTGGCCAGGATTAACAATAAAAACGAAATTTGATCATTGCGCCAGACGCTACGGTGATCCGATGATTCGTTAAGGGTAAGTTTATTTTATACAAGATTTTTTATCATCTCTGGAATGAATAAATGAGTATATAAGTAGTTGAGAAAATATTGTATGACGTGGCTCTTACGTCATATGCATGTAAATGGCTTTAAAGTAAACTTCGACAGCTTATGTACTATGGACTCTAAGATACTCTACTACTAAAATTGACAAAAATTCATGATAAAAGCAAATGTAAAAAAATATTCATAGTAATTGTTCAAGCCTCATCAAGATTTTGCACTTTATCCATAAAATAACTAATATAACTTAATCAATCAATCAATAAACCTACTGCAGTCGAAATCATTACATAGTAAACATAAAAATTAAATAAAGTAACGGCTTAAATGGCAACATCGTCTTAATTGACAGTTATCGGATTGGTTATCGTTAGGTACATTAAACAAAACAAATTTCTTAGGGTGTTTTGTTTAAATTTTTACGTATAATATTACGAAAAACATTTTTTATTATTGGATATTTTATATAAAATCCTTTAACAAATACTATAAAATGTATTTAATACGTTCCATATCAAAATTACTAAGTAGTAGTAAGTATAAAATCTCTTTTGGGCGTTAACATTTAAAAACAAAAGCAGCTTCCCTTTAAGTGGACATTTGCCGCGTTATCAGATCATCCTCAGGGCTGTCCAACGTAAATAAATCCAATACTTTACGGCCGAGCTATTGTTATACTCATTAGACCTTTGTCTCATTAGACCCCGACTTCATATTCCACAGTATTTTTGTTACCGATGACAGTTCAGATTAGATACTTTTTTGTTTCGTCGTTTTTCCCTCCAAAACTTTTGTCCGCCATCTTTTTCTTTTACTTTTTTCACATATTACATTTCAACCAGTCTTATAATGTTATAGTGTTTATTGCTTTGTTTTGTGTTTTTTTATGCGTGTGTTGCTATAAAGCTTAAATTTTATTGTTGAATTGTTTTATCTTTTTATGATTTTTGGGTTATATTAAAATTTAATTCTTTACGATAATTGCGTTCGCCGTTAAAGAATATTTCATACCTTTATTATACTTCTAATTTAGATAATTATTTAAAGTTATACTTATATTTTAATGGCTTGGTAATACAAATTTAAATTTACTTGTAGTGCGTGTTTAAACCGAAAGTGGCGAACTAAGAAATGACATTTTGTTTCATCATTATGTACAACTTAAACTATAAACAGTGACTTATTTGTCTTTCTTTACTAATATATACTGATATAGATAACAATAAATACGTATAAATCTGGTTTGCTATCTACACTTTTCAAGACATGACCATTAAAAAACACGATTTAGTTCAATAAATGAATTGATATTGTTTATAGTTTTGCATCTTTGATTGTCCGTTTCCTCTACAAACTGTTTATAACAACAATTTAACAATTCATATGGCATATAGCATAAGGTGAGTAAGTCGATATTGTCATGCACTGTAAACGGACTACAAAAGAAAGATATAGGTATGCAGATTCATGTGGAAGATAGAATACTCACCAAGTATAAACCTAATTTAGGTTCAGTTACTAATTTCATTATCGATTGTAATCTATGCCACGTGCAGCATACATAAAACTTTCAATAATTTCAAAAAAAAGGCTTTGAAACATATCCCTTATAATTAAACATTTGAAAAAGTATTGATAAATTGTAATACATAGTTTATATTATTCATCGCTTTACAGGTGGAATATTTTCGTGACGTATATAATTACGTGACATCACCGCGCATAGACACCTTTAACTCAAGAGTCGTAGGTGCGCTGCCCAATTTTGAGATTAATGAAGGGGTAATGATGGGATGGGAACGAGGAGTGGGGGAGTGTGGCCGCACTCACTCGTCAATACAATGCTGCCATTGCTTGTCTACCGGTTTTTCGTGAGGCCGTGGTATTACTTCGGTCGAGCCAGTCCATTTATATCTAAGCATGGCTCTCCCACGGTTTTCATAATGAAAACGAATAACATTCATACAAAACACACAATTTAAAATATTACAAATTAAGAACCCCTTTTGAATTTGGTTAAAAATATCATATTAACACCAAAACCGAATCTACAACGTTAACTAAAACATATTGTTACTGTCAATATTTAAAATACTGTCAACTTAAAAAAACTCGATTAAAAGGTAACAGAAGATTAGAATGATAACGACGCAAGTTAAAGGTCATTCACACTTATCCTTTGTCGTTGGCCGCTGCGGCGATCCGTCAGCGTACAGATATGGATGTCATGTGTTTTATACAGGGTCGCCGCTACGCTTTAATTGATTACTGTTACATGTGAAAGCCGTGGAGACAAGATGTCTTATTTTTTTATTGTTTTTTTTTTGGCATATGTTTATCTTACAAAGTATGAAAATAAATAAAGCTCAGTTAGTATATTATATGAGCGAAATTCAATAAGGAATTAGAAAAGTACATTATTTTATATATGTAAAAGTATTGGAATTGGCAGCAAAACTAGTATTTTATAATTGAAATTATGTCTGCATTTTTACTTATCCTTAAGATCCTACTAGCTATTATATAGGAATTATATTGATACTTTTCGTAGTATGTTGTGTGCGGTGGGAAAATAAGCAGGCACTTCATCTGATGTAAAGTGACTACCGCCGTACTGTTAGGTTGCTGGGTATTTCTCAACACCAGGGGTCAATAAAATTTAGCAAAACTTATTGCACATACATGAACTCAACTTTTTTCCCTTTTGGCTGCCTGTTGAGGTGGTCTAAGGCTGCATCTGTTCCTGTAGGCTTAATTCTTAGGGTATTCTCGGGTCACAGTGTAGTTTTAGTCGGTTTGATCCGTCCGATCCGACATAACACCTCACCGTTAGTTCCGCTAAGGTGAGGCGATGATCCACGTGGGAATAAAAGTAATAGTGAAAGTTTCTACTGTCATTAAAATTTATTTATACAACCCCGCTACCCTATCATTAGTCATTAGAAAATATTGAAACAGTAACCAAATATGAATGCATATATTCTATTGTGTTCACAAACAAGATTCTATTAGGTGACGCTAAAAAAAAAAAGATATGGAATACGCAATACTCATTGATATTGTTTAATTCCTTCGAACTGCAAGATGTGTTGAATGAATCTGCCAAACAACTACTTCTATTTCAAGGTTCACTCTGTTTATTTCCTTACTTCATTAAATACATAGTGTATATATGTACGTATATGTTTCTAAGAAACCCGATTAAGGGCTACTTTCTAGAATAAAAATAAAAAGAGCTATCTACTCTACACCATTTATGTCCAGCGACAAAGTTTGACAATGGCCGCGGCGAATGTAAAGGCTGAAGAACAGGTGTAGTCACACAAACCTCTCCTGCGTATACACACCGCAACACAAAAGATATCATATGCTGATTTATTCTTAAATTTTAATTTTTAAATATAAAAGCGATCCCATGTTTGGTAAAAGGAGGAACCGATAATGGCTTCATATGATACTAGCTGTACCCGCCTTACTCAATAAATAGGATATCTAATACAAATAGATTTTTTCAGATCTGATTAGTAGTTCTTGAGATTAACATGAAAAAAGTTTTCATATAGAAACAGAGTTGTGTTTTATTTGGTGAAGAGGTTTTGGTTTATTCTATTTTTATTGCATAATGAACAAGCAAGTAGACGGCTCGTAGTAAATTGATATGTCCCTAAATGTCACATTGTTATACACAAATACTTACGCCGGTATCCCCGATGGGGTAGGCAGATGCGTAAATAATTATAATTTTCGAATAAGATTACAACGATTTAGATTAAGCAATGTTTCATCACATAGACTAAATGACCAGCGGACGACGTTTCACAGCCAGGTCGTCTGGTGTTCAACAGGCGGCCAGGACTGCCGGGGTACACATTGATCTCCAGTATACCTGAGGACCTGGCAATAAGACTCTCTGTAGGAACACCGTCTTGTTTTAGTCGGTTCGAGTATTACATACATCCTCATTCCAATCTTTTATCCGTCGTGAGGGTTTCCTATTGTAAAAAAGGATCATCACATCCATTTAATTAGATGTCAAAACACTTTTGAAGCAATACATGAAATCGTAAAAAGTTTATTCGTGATTTACCTGGTGTCATGATCAAATCCTCATAAGCTTAAAATGGATTCATATATAAATAAAAAAATACATACAGTTCAACATAAAATCTTTTCGTTTTTGAAGTCGGTTCATTAAAATAATAACATAGTATTTGTGTATGTTTTTTTCATATATTCTTGGGGGACAGACAAACAAACGAGTCACCTAATGGTAAGTTATAACCGCCGCCCATGGACACCTGCAACTCGGGAGTCCTAAGTGCGCTGCCCGCCGTATGCGGGGAGGGGAAAGAGAGGGGGATGAGGAGATGGGAAAAACGGGCAGGGTCAGGGAAGTGGAAGAATGAGAGGGGGAGTTAGATCTCCGGAAACCTCACTAATTTCAGGGAAATGCAATGCAAACGTTACTTCACAACCGGTTTTCTGTGAGGCCGTGGTATCGCACGCGTAAGCATGTTGCTAAGAAGTAGTAATATTAGAAGAAATTTTGGAAATCATATAATAAGTAAGGTCCTCTAAATTCTCTAAATCCTGGCTTTTGTTCCTCGACTTAATATTATAACCGTTTGCCGCTGTTGCTTTTACTTTAGAACACACTCTTATCGAGGCGGCTTTTCAGTTAAATGCTTACACTGGGTAATAGTGCCAATTTGTTGCATATTATCTACAGCTAGGGACAGATAAACTGACAGATTGGCATGTACTTAGTACACTGTGGGCGGTTGAGAAAAATGTTTCTTAGATGCAAAACTACGTAATTGCATGCCACTGAAGCATCGGTTTGTTTAGTCAATCTACTTCTTAATGATTATATGTGAACATGCTTATTGGTACTTAGCATTTAATTTTTATTTTTATAACATTCGGCATGTTGGGTTAATAAAAGGGACAAAACAGATTTATGTTTTGACTTTTTTCTTTTTTTTTTTATAATAGACAACTCCCGCACTAGGATTAATTCCTGTGTCGCAGCTGACTTTACAAAATTTTAAACAACGGACACATAGAACACCCAGACTCAGAAGAACAATTTGAGGATTACACAAAGTGTTGTCCCGTGCGGGGATCGAAAAACAGCTACGCCATCCGTGCAGTCGATATTGACGTGTGCTTTTCGGTGGAGCAGAATAATGCCGTTTCATTTCTTCCCGCTTGTGTTGTCTAACGCGACTAAGGGATTCAACTGTTATATATCAGATAGTATATCCGTATATACAGTGCGCGGTTGACAGCAAGAGACTTGCTAAATTTTACGTTAATGGATTGCATTATTTTTCTTTAAATGTGGGCATTTCATACGCTTCTGTTTATCCCTATAGAAATATAGCCGTGTTTGTGTGACTTTTATGTATGTATGGCACTACCCAAAGACCAAAACTAAAAGCAACTCACGCTATGATTTCAGGAACAAGGAAAATCATACTGTCTTTAGCGAATAATATTTAAAAAAAATCATTTCAACGACAGGATGTCCACTGTTGGACATAAACCTTCCTCAATGACTGCCAAAAAGATCTGAATCAACACTCTTGGTATACTCTGATCAAATTGGTAATGTTTTGAAGAAAAGGCAAATCTGAAGTACCCAAAACAGGCACGTATAAAAGATCAAGCGACAGTAGAGAAAGCTCGTGAGGTATGTGGTGGCGGACAGCGCACTTAGTATTTTTGAGTTGCAGGTGTTCATGGGCGGCAGTTGTCACTTATTATCAGGTGACCAGTCTGTTCGTCTGTCCAACTTTATCATAAAAAGAGAATTAAGAGGTGAGCAGCTGTTGAGCCTGCCCCGAAAGGAAAACGGAACGGAAACAGAGCGAGTTGATATGTGTATGTATTGTGTTTGTATGTATGAGAATCTAAACCATGATCACTGACGTCACAGTCGAATGTATCATCGCTGGGTCACAAATATGTATTACGAAAGGTAGCATAATGTGGTAGCAATTTCGTATTATTATTTATTAATATCAGAAATTAAGAGAGGTATTTTGGTTTTACTGTCCATTAAAATAAGTTTAAAAAATACTTAAAATTTAAGAGGCTTTTTATGTGAGATAGAAGGAAATTAAATTGTCACTACACTACACCTTTTTTTTACATAAGTACCTCAGGTATTCCTATTCATAGCGTCAATGCATATTTTGATAATTAATTCTTGATCCCTACCTAAACCTTGAATCTACTTCTTTGCTTAAAGACTGACAAAGTTATAAGAGGCGGAGAGGACCTGTCTGTAAAGATGCGTACAATCGATCGATCGATCGATCGAAATCGATACAATAAACCCATTTGAGACGAAACACCGTGTGGTTATAACTCCGTTGAAGTGGTGAGCGCGCGAGGTTATTATTAGTATACGGAGGGGGGGCAACGCACTTGACAAGACTAGCATCAGAACTTTGTTCTATCAAGATGTCTGAAGCCCAATAACAACTAATTAGAAATCTATCGACACAAAATTCAGGTATCCAGGTGCCTTCCGCAGAGAAGATGACTGTTAATTAAAGCATTAATCAACAATGTACATAATAATACATACGTATAGGAGGCTCTATCGCATGTACCGTAGATATTATTAAATTCATGAGTTTATTATAGGTCTGGCTTTCAAATGCAATTACGACGTGGCTTTTATAGCGGTAGGAAGTCAAGTCACGGCCGCCGTCCTTGTATGAGACAAAGTAAATTTATGTTTAGTAACTAGGATAGTTAAATTGTAATTCGAAGTGTGTGTGTCTCTAATACAATGAGTTTTAGTAAAAACTGTCATGTAACATTTGTCAAATAGACGTTGCATAAATACTCACCCTGTATTAACACGTGAAAATGATTATTATTTTGCATTTTTAAGAAAAAGGGGAACATATAAATATATATATATCATATATATATATATATATATATATGATATATATATATTATTACTTACTTATATATATATATATATATATATATATATATATATATATATATAAGTAAGGTGGAAAGCAATAGGTGGAGTCAAAGAGTGGTGGTCACCATCCTCATTGCATGTCTAGTCAATGCAGCATGGTGACCCACACTATGGCGGCCTGGTGAGATGCTTTTTCACGCCCCGCTTAAAAGACCCGGGATCAAAGTGGGAAGGAAACACGTGCGCTGGTAGAGAATTCCAGGTTTTACCGATCGGCACAGGAAAGAAGAGCTAAGCCGTTTAGTTCGGGTACGTATATTTTCGACGCTCAAACGGTGACTCCTCAGGCCAGCACGTGTTGTCCTGTAGAGGAAGGTAGAATTTGGGACCAATTGGAAGAGCTCATCAGAACACTCCCCGTGATGTAGGCGATAGAGGACTGCCATAGAGGCGACATCTCTTCGCAACTGCAGAGGCTCAAGAAACTGGGTGATCTCAGGATAGTCGATAATGCGGACTGCGTGCCGTTGCAACCGATCGAGAGCGTCAAGCAAATACTGCGCTTAGCCGTCCCAGAGATGAGAGCAGAACTCCACGCAGGAGCGAACCTGGGTCTTGTATAAAAGGCACTCTACTACTGTACCACTCTACTGTGTACTATACTAAGCCTATCCTGCAGCGGCAGTTGAGTGCTCTGAATATATAACATTTCAGATCGATCTGGTAATTTTTTAAGGTCGTATGGACACCGTGAATAACGTCAATCGCCAGGAAATATCGCACAAAGGAGTTCTACAAACATTCAGTAAAATTTATGATAATGACAAAAAAATCATAGTATGTTCTTTAGAAACATGTACCCGCACCAGAGAAAGCATTTTCCAATGAAAAATCTTATAAAAAATACAAAATGCTGTTATTTCAATCAACTATTTGTCGGCTATATAACGCTGCTAAAATGTGACCACACCTTGTATATGAGTTATATATACAAGGGGCATACAGAGGGCAGGTCATGTTACCAGGCAGCCAGATGGTTGCTGGATCCGACACGTGTTTGAGAGGAGACTACTATTGATGAAAGACCAACCACTTACAGAAAGTGGCTGGCAGCTCAGATGCGGGATACTAGGATGCTGCTCCTTGGGGGAGGCCTTCGTCCTGTGGTGAACAGCAACAGAGCAACAGGCTAATGCTAGTGGTTTATATGTAGAGAATGTGTTGAGATATTTATTATTTTGGCCTAATTTAAAAAAAAATACGGAAAGTCATATAATTATATTTACAATTGACGTTATACTGCTCAATTAAATGATTATAAACAAAAAAAGAAAAAAATAATATCACTAGGAGACCTCCGTCGTATTAAACGGCCACCTTTCGCTAACTGTAATTTATTTCCACTAATATAGGGAGCGACTGTCAACCATGCACTGTAAGAAATCAAGGCGGTAAGTTTGAAGTATTTGCAAAGCAAAGAAACAGTAATTAATTGCTTAATATCAATCAATGAAGTTTTGAAAAATTTGAAGTAATTGCTTGAAATCAATTTTGACGGGCCTGTTGGTCTAGTGGTTAGTGTTCTTGACTGCTGAACCGGAGGTCGAGGGTTCGATTCCCACACAAAAAAAAGTGTGATCCACTATGTATGTACTGTGTACTTTGTGTCTGTTGAATGAATGTTTGTAAATCCCCCGCAACAAAGGAATTAATGCAAAGTTGGTTTTATGAAGAAGAAAAAGATAATTTCATTTATCATTTCCCACCACAAGGTAGACTGGCAGAAAATGCTTTTGACATTAAGTCCTCCTATGAACATTTCGTGCATAAAGTATTAAATAAAAAATACAAAAAAACTTAAGTACAAAATACAAAAATTTGGTAACGATAGCAAAAGTGCATTATATTAAATAATAAATTACCTACTGTCATTCCATTTTGTTTAAATTAAAAAAAGCTTTAGTAAGAGAGCTCGTACTTCCCGGCTCGTACTTCCCGACTCGTACTTCCCGACTCGTACTTCCCGGCTCGTACTTTCCCTGACTTGCTCAAGCTATTGCTAGGCTTGCCCCTATTACGTAGGTAGGTCTAAGTTATATTCGACTAAATGTGGGTGTTAATTACACCTCTGCTTACCCACTCAGGGGTACTCCCGTATAAGCCCGCCTGTATGGGTGTGAGTGTATGTATGTTCGAAAGTATCTTATTTCGTTTGATGTACTCCTGGCAACGTTATGCAAAATTTCGATGAGTTCAGTATTTTGGCCGCGGGGTAGGTCTATAAACGTATGTCCTTCCTCAGGGTTAGAAGTATTTACACATTAAATTAAATCAAAATCTGTTCACCTGTTAAATTGTATAGAATTACTATCATTTATAATATTAAGTATAGGTAAGGGATGCCTTAGAGATAAAAACCACTTACATATGTATGTCCATATACTCATATATAAAGTGAATAACATCCAATACCCCCTTATATCACACATTTGATTTTCCGAGAAACCTTAAAAACTAAATCTTTCTCAATTGTCAATTAAACGCGTGTGAAGATAATTGCAAACAATAAAATTGTTTAATAAAATATCAATTTAACAACACAAACAACAATAAAATACAATAATGGCCGTTTTTATTTACGGCTCTATATTATTATGGTTATTTTTGAAATGGCAATAAAAATGAGATGAAGATTTCAAATTGTGTACAATTTTATAACGTTGTAAAATGTTATTTTGTTGTTGTATACTGACTAACATACATACATCAGTAGCGTAATAGCTAGGGCACCAGACTTATGACCAAGTGGTAGCGAGTTTGAACCCTGTACTTTGGGTTTGAAATGTAATAAAAAAAAATTCCAAATTCAAAATGCAACTGCAGCTAACTCTGAGCCATACAGACAATATAGATTAATTTTATATTTTATGAAATGAATCTTAGAACTTGTTACTCTGAACGATGTTAGTATTTAACCTGGATGAGCCATTCTTAGGTACGTATGGGCCAATTTGATCAGAGTATTACCACGGCCTCACAGAAAACCGTCTGTCTAGAAATAGTTGCGTTGTGTTTCACCCGGTAAGTAAGGTTACCTGATGCGCCTCTCCTCTTTCCGCAACCACTCGCCCTCATCTCTTCCCCTCAAAAAAAAAAGGATTGTAACGATACCCAACATATATAAATCTCTTCAGGTATTCAGAAGTCTTAGTGAAATAATCGTGTATTTATTATTTTAGTTAAATACGTGAACAAATTGTAACGTAAGTCAGTAGGTTTTACTTTTCGTCGTTGTCAGCCATCCGCGGCATGCTAAGTGTTTATAAACCAATACTAGCAGTCTCCTAATCTCCTTGTACATAACTAAGTAAGAAAAGCTGTTCGAAATACATAGTTGAGTTAATTAAGTTACATAACCTACAAAAAAAAATTAAATTTAATATGTAATGGATCAAAAGTAGCTTTAAATTAATTGTAATGTTATATAAATAGTATGAATATAAAATATTAATAAGAAATATTAAACATCCCTTCTAATAAGAACCCCTACGAATTAATTATAAAAAAAAACAAGTCGATCACATCAGCTTCAAAATCGGTTCGAGACAGATACTCAGATAGACATGTCAAACTATTAACACCCCTTTTTTGCGTCGGGGGTTAATAAAACAAAGTATTTTGAATGACTATTTTTATGTAAATATCATAGTTAACCACTCCAAGTTATTTATTGTCAAACAAAAAATAATGAAAAATAAAATAACTTAACATTTAGTCCTACAGGTGATCATGACGAATCTTTTGCGTGTTCTCGTCAATATACATTAAAGCCGAAGAAGAAGAAGAAAATAAAACACAGATAATGAAATGTCTCTTATCGTAGTATAGATATCTATACAAAGATGAGAGACATTTTAAAATAAATAAAATAAAATGTCTCTCATCGTAGTATAGATATCTATACTAAGATGAGAGACATTTTATTTTCTGTGTTTTCTTTTCTTCTCTTGTAAGGAACATGTAGACAATTACTAATTAACTTTATTTTTTTTTATTTTTAGGTAACATTAATTTGTCAAATATCGCCTGCATTTCTCTGCTGGATAAGAGCTCTCAATATGCACCCATAACACCCGGTCCTCCGCCTCCCGCATCCGGTTTATCCCAGTTACCTTCTTTAGGTCATTCGGTCTATCGGATTGGGAGGCGTCCTAGTCTAATGTTGATCGTTTCGTTCTTTTGTGGTACTTAATTTATTTCTATATATTAAATTTTATAATCATCTATATTTTTAATTCGATTATTATCCCCATTCTGACATACATGAAACTATGGCTATTCAATACCAAGAATGTTTGTGGAATATCTAGATTTTTGTGAAACTGTAATCGTAAAAAATATTGTTTTGAGGCAAAAATGTGTGGTATTTAGTAGTGTTTACCTACATCTAGGAAAGTCTTAACTGAAGAAAAAAATATAAAATTTGACTACACCTTTCTGTAACACAAGGAAAATCTACATATGTATATACCATGATTGCTAAAATGTTACACTAAAAACCGGTAGACTGCAGGAACAAGCTAATATTTTCGTTCAATCCTGTTGGTGTATATATCTTACTAATAAACCATTTTTTTATCCGAAGTTTAATATAACAGAAATTTAAAACAATAAAGCTATATTTTCACATTTTAAGTAAGAAAAAATCGCCAACAATCAGAAAAAATAAATAACAATGTGCTTTAGGTAAATACCTAAAAAGCTTTATTATGTAAAATTTAGGAAGGTGCTTTACAGTACGAGTCCAATCGATACTCAGTTCAGGAGGTCGGTAATTGTGATATGGACCGTGAGAATATTCAATTAAGGGGCGAACTTAATTGCAACTTGATAAAGTTAAGTTGGGTCTAAGTGAACTATCTTCCGAACTAAGTTAACTGACCATTATCTTTGCCTTTGTGCCTTGGTAGCTCCGTGCTCACCTAATTGGGGGTAGAAGGACGAAAGTAATAATGTGGAGTCTTAGATTTTGTGATTTGTGTTGATATTTTAGTATGAATATGTGTATAGTTTATTCTAGTATTAATAAATTTTCGTGGGTTCTATTCCGTTGCGATTGGGCTTATTGCTTAGTTATATAATACAAGTGGGCTAGAAAAATATGAGTATAATTGTATTTAAATTCTTTATTGAAATACATTTAAACTATTTTTTTTAGGTTGTATTAGAGAGCCAAGAAGTTTTCTTATCATATTACTTGAAAAGAACTTTTTGATATCAATTTTTTGATATGATTTTTTTTTGTTTTTTTTTTTAAAGAATACTAGCGACATGGGTCACAGATTACTAGTATTCTTGTTAACCCCCAGGCAAGTTAAGTGCTTGTGTTAGGGGTGGATTTACAACGGTAGTGTACTGGATGGGTTTAAATCTAAGTAATCGACGGTACCGGACGTCACACTGTTGTGACGTCCGGTACCGTCCCCGAAATATACAAGTGAGTAAAACCTTATATAAATTTGAATTTAACTCAAAAAAGTTTTATTGTAACTTTTTTTAAATTAAAATATGATTTATATGAGGCACTTAAAGAAGATAACTGATTAAACGATGTATCTATATAGAAGTTTTTTTAGAAATAGGTTATCAGTTACTACTATTATATAGTGAGTAGATGCTCAAAATGAAGAAATCGAATAAATACGGGCAAAAATAATGCATACTTACAATGTATTGTGGTGTGAGTGAGGGTACCAGAGGCTCAACTGCATTCCTCTTTTCACTCACGAGCGCATTTACACCTCTCGAGTTAAAGGTGTCCGTGGGTGGCGGTTGTCACTTACTATCAGGTGACCCGTCTGTGCGTCTGTACTCCTATACCTTCTCATTTTTCCAGACAGTCATATCCATACTAACACATACGGCGTCACGTCCGGTGCCGTCCGGCTCTAATCGAGTTATTGTGAGCGGCACAATGCCGCAATCAGCCACAACCGCACCAACTTGCAGGTGCTGCATTGTCGCCTTAATATTGGTACAGAGGAAACACTAGGGTCTACTACATTTTTCGGAAGAATCAACCAAATTTCTAAGAAGTTCTAGAAAAGTTAATAGACTAACAAAATACTTGTTTTATAAGAAATATCAGCGGCGGTACAAAACTAAGTAGTAATCAAGACTGGCATGTTGGTCTTGGGGTTAATGCAGCGGTGGTGGACCGCCTCCGGGAGGTGTTCGACGCTAGCCTGTCGTCCGGACGCTTTCCTGATTGCTGGAAAAGCGGGAAGCTGGTGCTTTTAAAGAAGCCGGGACGGCCTAACGACTCGGTTGCGGCCTACAGACCCATCGTGCTGCTGGATGAGGCGGGTAAACTGTTTGAGAGGGTACTCTCTGCCCGCATCGTCCGGCACCTGGACGAGGTCGGCCCCGATTTGTCGGACGCTCAATTCGGTTTCCGAGCTGGTCGTTCGACGATTGGTGCTGTGTTGCGTCTGAGGGCCGTAACCGAAGAGGCAGTGAGCTGTGGCGGCGTGCTGTTGGCGGTGTCATTGGACATCGCCAACGCATTCAATAGTCTGCCATTCAGTTGCATCAGGGAAGCACTCCGCTATCACGGGGTGCCACAGTACCTGAGGCGACTAGTGGCAGACTATTTAGAGGAGCGTACCGTCATGTACGAGGACCGAGAGGGACATCTGAGTCGTCGGCCCATGTCGTGCGGTGTTCCGCAGGGATCTGTCCTTGGACCGCTCCTGTGGAACATGGGGTACGACTGGGCCCTTCGAGGTGACTTCCCCCCCGGTGTGGGCGGAGGCTCTGACCGCCCAGAATAAGGCACGCCTCTGGCGTCCTCAGAGAGTTATGGCGGTTAGAGCCATACGCGGTTACCGCACCGTATCAACGGAGGCGGCATGCGCGTTGGCCGGAACGCCCCCGTGGCATTTGGAGGCGGAAGTGCTCGCCAAGGTCTATCGGCGAACGGCTGATTTCCGGGCGGTTGGTGGCAGTCGGCCCCAGCCCGAAGAGGTACGCGAGTGGCGTGAGGCCGCACGCCGAGCCACAATGGTTCGTTGGTCGTCCCGGCTGGAGGCTCCACGTGCTGGCTTTGCCGCCGTGGAGGCGCGCCTACCAGCGCCTCATGCCACCCTGAGTGTGGCCGCGGGTGGTCGGGACGGGTTTTCCCCTCCACCTGCTTTAGTGGCCAGCCGCGAGGGGGTGACGTCCGCGTGTGTCTGGACGCCACCTTATTGATAGGTTAATTAGCTGGTGGTGCCCGCATAGTGCGGGCAGGCGCTAGGAGGGGTCCGGATGTCCTAATAAAGCTGTTCCCGGATTCCTCCTATTTCAAGCGCAGAATGGCACACCGTGTGGTTTTAGTCGGTTCAATTCCGACACACCGTTCCACCGAAAGCCCCGGTGGGATGACGGCCCGAGGGGGTTTCCACACGAAAAAAAAAAAAAAAAAAAAAAAAAAAAGCAGTAGCGTGATGTCTGAGGCGTCGGACTTCCGATCAAGTGGTTGCGGGTTCCAACCCCGCCCAGTACACTACCGTCGTAAACCCACCCCTAACACAAACATTTAGCTTAACCGGGAGGGGGAAGGGGGTAACAAAAGAATACTAGAAATGTGCGATCCACGTAGCTAGTGTTCTTCTAAAAAAAAAAGGCCCTGACTGCTAAACCAGATATTGTGAGTCCGATTCCAACCTAGTACAAATAATTGTTCGTTTAGCATCATAATTTATTGTGTCTTGGTGTAATTTATCTTGAATATGAATATATTCAAAAATATATAATTATGTACATCAGCAGTCTGGTAGTGGTGGTCTGGTGGTAAAATAAAGAATCAATGTCTATATACCTTTCAATAGCTTAATTTAATATGTGTTTTATGCTGTCGGGATGTCAAGCCTAATTACATAAAAATAAGTAACTACTCTCAAGTAAGTATGCATAAAATGGATATGTACATTTTGTAAGTGGTAAAGCCATGCTTAGGCACAAATGGGCCGGCTCGACCGGTGCGATACCACGGCCTCACCGAAAACCGGTTGTGAAGTAACGCATGCATTTCCCAGAATTGAGTGAGGTTTCCAGGGGCCCAATTGCCCCACCCTCCTTTTCTCTCCCCTCATCTCCTTTCTCCTCTTTCCCATCTCCTCATCCCTCCCCTCTTCTTTCCGCTCCCTGCATCCCCCATCCTTCATCACCCTCAAAGGCAAGCAGCTCACTTGCGACTCTTGAGTTGCAAGTGTCCATGGACGGCGGTGTCACTTACCATCAGGTGATCCGTCTGTTCGTTTGTCCCCCAATAGTATAAAAAAAGGTGGACTTTAGAGATTCGCTGTCAGTCTACCTTAGATTTAGTGGTTGGTTATCATTTTTTTTTATTTTTGCGTGTGGAAACAACCCACGGGCCGTCACGCCACCGGTGAATACAGTGGGGCGGTGTGTCGGAATTGAACCGACTATCACCACACGGTGTACCCTCTAGCGTCTAGTATAGGAAGAGGCTGGGAAAAACTTTAGTAGGACATCCGGACCTCTCCTAGCGCCTGCCTGCAAAGGCGCGGGTACCACCTTCGGGTTTAACCTCAGTTTGGCGGCGTCCTGGCACACGCGGATGTCGCCTCCTCGCGGCTGGCCACTACAGCGGGTGGAAGAGAAAAACCCGTCCCGACCAATCGCGGCCACACTCAGATCGGCATTAGGCGCTGGAAAATGCGCCTCCGAATAGGGTCCGATTGTAGGTTTTCCTCCCGGGCCCGTTCCGCCACCTCCTCCGCGAGATGACATCTATCACTTCCGGCCATGGAACGTACGACGGCTGGCAGTGACAGATCCTCTCCGATGACTGCAGTAAGCCGGGACGACCAAGCCATCGTGGCTCGGCGGGCGGCTTCACGCCATTCACGCACATCCTCGGGAGGAGGCCGACTGCCCCTCCCCGCCTGAAACTCAGCCGTCCGCCAATAGAACCGTCACGGGAAGTGGTTGGTTATCCTGACCTGAGAGTCTGAGGTTGTGGGTTCGATTTCTACACATGACAAACATTTGTGTTATCTACAAATAGTCGTCTTGAGTCTGGGTGTTCTTTGCCTCTGCTGTTTGAATGTTCGTAATGCTCGTATACTATTTTATTTATATATAGTAAGTACCTATACTGTTTTCGTGTGCAATATGAATTAATAAATACGTTTATGTAATCTTTAGTAAGTCATTCTATTAAGTGGCTTGCAGCTTATGTATAAAACCACAGTTAAATAACTCCATTACTATATTGAGAACATAAACTTTCAAATTGATTTATGAGCCACAAAAAGTATAACGACTTCATATTATTGGGTTCGCAAAATAATACATTTAAAACAAAATTCATAAGAGCAACATTGTCTTAATTGCAAAAAACATTTTTCTTATAATATTTTATACACCAGTGGCCGCACGCAACAATAAACAATGAACAAAAAACAAATAAACAACCGGTTGCAAACAATGCTTGCAGCGCGGCGTTGCTTGACGTTTTTATCATTTCGTGCGCAGAACAAAAGCTGAAGGCTTCCTGTTGAGGCTGCATCACCATTCTTGTGAGGCAAGTTGGTAATGGACACACGGACCTAATGATTCGACAACATAAATTTGATCAAAATCATCACAAAAGGAAAAGTAATGATATCTCCACGCCTTCAGATCCCAAAACTAAGCAGAACATACTATGGTAATCAGACTTGTGATAAACATACTAATACTTTTATAAACACACATTTAAATGGTAAATTACAAACAGAATGCATTCTAACAACAAAAAAGAAAGAATGCATTATCAGCCTCATCATTTGTTCTCGGTGGGAATCGAGCCGCCTCTATGGCTTACCAGTCAGTATCACTAACAACTGGACTAATAGTTCAGTCAAAGTAAAAAATCGGTTTTAATTTTAGTTTTGCAGTTTTAGGATAATGGACCGCTTTATTGCAGATGTCATCACATCATTAATGTATTTTTTTTTGTTTTTTTTTTTATACTATAGGGGGACAGACGAACAGACGGGTCACCTGAGTAACTGACAACCACTGTCCATGGACACCTACAACTCAAGAGTCGTAGGTGCGCTGCCCACCTTTGAGGGTGATGAGGGATGGGGGGATGCTGGGAGGGGAAAGAAGAGATGGGGCATGCGGGGAGGGGAAAGGGGATGGGGGAGTTGGGCCTCCGGAAACCTCACTCATTTCGGGGTAAAGCAACGCAAACGTAACTTCACACCCAGTTTCTGTGAGGAAGTGGTATCGCACCGGTCGAGCCGGCCTATGCATGCCAAAGCAAGGCTCTATCCACTGTGTTGTAGTTGCACCAGCAAGTTTTTTGTATCTTCAGCACTATACATCCGTGTGTAGTGTAAACTGTTGTCTCGATACATTAACGTACAATAGAGGTGGACGATCTATTCATTGGCGCCACAATGCGATCAGATCGGCGGATCTTGGACGATCTTTGCAGATCGCACGTGATCGCACTTGCAACCCGCTGATAATAACATCAGTGTTCCTTGTAATTTGAATCCAATGCCCTTACTAAAATCGGAAGTCTGGAAACTGTTTTATTGCTGTAGTTAGAGACTGATATTATCTATATACAGCGTGTCCCAGAAATGGAATGCTTATTTCAACAAGTAAGAATTTACATCTACAGCATGAAGTTGCAAAAATAAAGCTATAAAAAAAACAACCCTTACAAAAGTTATGACCGTTTTAATTACCAGCTATAATCACCTCTTTTGCTCGTAAATGCAAAGTTAAAGATTTTGTTTTGCAATTATTCAATCCGCTTTTATTAATATGTTTCGTAAAAACTAACTTTAAAGAGGTTTTACGGTTTAAAAGTAAGATTTTATGTATTTTCAACCGACTTAAAAATGGAGGAGGTTCCCAATTCGACTGTATTTTCTTTTTATGTTACCTAAGAACTTTCGACTGCGTGAACCGATTTAGACGAAATCTTAAATTTGCATTAAGCATGTGCGCGACAAATGGACGAATAACTCAATATGACGTCAACCGATTTCGATGATTATTAGAAAGGATGTACTTCAAGGGTAGGTTGATGAGTGTTTGGTCCAGTTGTTACAATGGCATCCATGAGAAAACCATATTAGTCTTAAATTTTATGATAGACGCATTAAAGTCGGTTCTCTACTTTTTTAAAGTCCGATTAGTAAGTCAAGGTTAACGTTGCCTACAAAAGGTAGTCATCCAACTACAGTAAAAGAAGTACATGTATGCCAGTGATTGAAAGTCAGTCTTAATGTCTCTACAAGACATGGACTCTACAAAGAGTTATAAACTTACAAAAAGTTAGTATGTCCATTGAAAAAAAAACAAAAGTGCAATCTATGAGATCCTCGGAGTATCGCTCCAGAATAACCATGTGGTGTACTGAGCAGGCAGTACCTAATCAGCCAGACCATCAGCACTTCAAGCCTTATGAACAGCAGTTCCACATGCAGCAATCTGAAAATAGACACAGCCGCTCCTCCACAATAATATCTATTCAAGTTACATGTACAGCACTGTAAAGACCTGCATGCACAGCTTTGCTAATCCATGAACCATTCATTATTCTAAACACCGGGTCAATTTGCGTCATGTTTCTTTAATGAGAATGAAGTTCACTGTGACTAGGGAATGTTTGCACTCCTAGTGATTTTTTTTTAAAGAGAACAGGAATCATCGGTTACAAATTACTAGTATTCTTGTACACACCTTTAGCCAAGTTAAGGGCTTGTGTGTGAGTGGGTCACGACGATAGTCAATGGAGTGCGGTACAAACCCGCAACCACTTTATCACAAGTTGCAACCCATATCGCCAGACTGTAGGCTCATTTAATAACTCCCTTTTAACAGAAGAAAAAATCTCATTAAAGATGAACATAGATACAGTATCATATGTTTTCTATCTTTTTTTTTATATTTTGAAATGAAATAACAAATACCGCCCTAGGATGAATTCATGTGTCGCGGGAGACTTTACAAACATTCAAACAACGGACTCATTTGAGGATTACACAAAGTTTTGTCCCATGCAGGGATCGAAACCACAACACCAAGCGGGGCAGGATGGTGGGGAGGTGACCACTTAAACCGCTACGCCATTCGTGCATTTATTTGATATTTATTAAATCCTAATATGAAAGAGGGCTATACCGGTCCCATGTATCCTACTAAAAATAAAACAATAAGAAGTACAAATAAACATGGTACGCGCATATTAACGAGCTGATCCGAGACATTTGTCAAAAGAATACACAATAAGTGTTATAGATAACCAATAGTTTGTTGCCTAGTTAGCCGTAACGAGTACGTGGTGCGACTCGCCTGCAGGTAAGAGACACAATGGGTGAAGGTACATTTTTATTTACGTTTAAACTCTCATTTTAATTAGTCACTTAAGTGGATTGTTTTGTCAGTGGACATAATTTGGATTGGCCTTGAACTTCTTGGATTCTATCTGCCTTTTGTAACTGATTTTTTATGTATTTAATTTGTAATTTTTCTTAAACAAACACTCATTAATAGGGGAATATTGAAAGGGGAACAGAAAGGGAGAAGATCTCTATTTATTCAAATTTTAATTATAATTTGCTGAAACTTTTACTTGTGTTCCACATTACAAATACTACAGAACTTTTGTTTTAAAACCTTTAACATACTTTACAATAACACGCAATAGATAATAATGAGGATATTGCCAAACGATGTAGATGTGCCCAGTATGCCACATGTACGGGCACGAGCTTACAAATGCGACGCGACGGGGGGCCGCGACCGAAACGCAAGCATTGTTGCTCGTTACCCGCGACAAATCGCAGCCGCGACCTCGCCCGGTGTGTCCCACTACTTAATTCTGAATCTATGAGAAACAATGCTATTAACTTGAGGAAGTGTTGTGATTTATATTTGTAGAATTAATTATTCTTGTTTTTTTTTTCTATTAAAATCTATCTTCTTTGTATACAAGTTAAAGTCTGTAACCATCACAAGTAATTACTAGTTGTTTTCATAGAGGTTAAGGTTTCAAAGGGCCTCAAAGATATATATGCTTGCATTATACTAAAGGTCTTATCAAGCCCTCAAGGAGTGAGTAGTGTAATTTATATTAGGAGCCTAACTCACGACCACGAACACTATCCAGCTTCGAATTAAATTTTTATTTTTTCTGCGATATTGGGCAAATTAGCAGTCGGGTCACCTGTTGGTAAGTGACTACCGCTGCCCATTGACACCCTCTCAACTCAAGAGTCACGAGTGAGAGAATCTTTAAAAAGAAATGTAAAACTCCATACCAAAAGTGGCAAGTATAGAGGTGGTATAATGAACCCAAAAAATAATAATAATCAAATACATTTATTTCTGAAACAAATGTATATTAAAGGTCTTATGGTACATTTAAGATATACCAATGCAATTGGTAGGCATAACATGTCAATGTATATTAATAACTGGATGTCTTAGCCGACTTGCCATTTCACTGAACAGGAAGCCATTTGTAATATATTTTGGATACAAAACAATTTTGAAATTCCCAAGAACTTGAATGTGCCTACGGGTCACAAACTTGGCCGATACTGATGTCGCGATTCTAGCGTCACTTCATATGCTAGCTACAGCAAGCATGTATTGCGCGCGTTTGTGGTCCTGTATGCGGAATTTATAACTGGATAATCTGTAGTTGTTCTTTTGCTGAAGTGATGATAAAATTAATTTTAATACAGATAAATAATAATATTATGCGTGTTATAAAAGATTCTTAAACTACTAGCTACTTGCATTTAAAAATCAAACACTAATTATGTCATTTGAATGCAAGCCGAAAATATTGAGAGCGAATTCGGCGAAATTAAAATAAAAAAGGAATGAATTTCAAAAAAAAGAACGTAACGTTTTTAAAATCGCATTCCAGAAAACAATGTCCAGTGGACTGACGGGCCTCAAGGCGTATGCATTAACGAAGTGCACCTTCTTTGATATTAAGTGTATTATTTTTTACTCCCTTTTATAGGGTTCCTTTTTCGAAACAAGGAATGAGTTGCAGCATTTAGCTGAAGTTAATTATAGGAGACAAGTTGTTATTTCTTATTTTGTGCAATGGTGCCATTACGTTTTGTAAAATTATGGTAATATTCTACATGACTATGTTATCTTCTATTTTTTATACAAAGTCAGTTAAATTCACTTTGAAATATATTTAACAATAATAATTTCCTTCTCTTTCCTTCCCAACACTTGCAATATATTGACGATTTTCCCATGTTTTTTCTTGAAAGAACGGTTGTAGACAATTAACGTAATTATAATTGGTGATAATATCGTATTTTATGTATCTCTGTCTACCCCATTCAGGAATACAGGCGTGAGCATTGTATGTATACCTCATTATAGTTAGCAGAAGCAGTACAGAACCCAGTCGTATCCAGTCTATTTTGCCTTCACAAACACTTTTTATTCTTACCATTTTGTATCACACTGGTAGCACGGCGAGTCGCCCGAAGCAAATCGCTGTTTATTGCACACCGCTCAGTAATTTATTATTGCATTTTTTTTTGTATTATCAATAGCAACACTCTTTTACTTTTTTACAATATTAAAATGGCTATTGTTTATGAAAAATTGTCTGCTGATTTTTATCTTAAGTGTATCCTTTGTTTGTGCAAATAAGTTCGTGCTCCCGTTGGCGGGCGTTCTAAATATTGTTATTGGTAATTTAAGGATATTTTATGATATAATAATATTTTATGCTAGCTATATAGATAAGAAAATAATGGTCATTAGTAAATTCAGTCCACCTTTATTTTATAACGATTCTTATATGTATTTGGGTAGTATATGAACTATTAATCATAGCAGTACATAGTAGTTTTATCTACAGACATTTTTGGTAAAAGTGTAAACTATAAAGTCAAAGTCAAAGCATTTATTTCAATTAGGCTCAAAAGGCACTTTTAAACGTCAACATTACAATTAAATAGAATTGATTCTAGTCGCCCATTCCAAAATGTAGTTTGGTATGGAGAAGAATGAGCAAAAAACTCCACCGTTACTCTTTTAAAATATTTTGTTTACACACAATCATTATAAAAAAAACAAAAAAAAATGTAATGTTTGAAATTATAGTAAACTTTTAATCCCTAATAGACATACTTGAATTATGCAGTCAGCAATATACTGAAGGATTTAAAAGCACCCATAACCAGCGAGCCTGTGAGGTGAGGTCTCATGAGTATAGAATAGGAGCATACTGTTTGTCAGAACAGTGGTAAATAGCGATTTAGTGTACCTGCCTAACCTTAATAGCAATGAAGTATGAAAATATATATTTTTCTAATTGAAGGGCCTGTTGGTCTATTGGTTAGTGACCCTGACTGCTGAACCGGAGATCGTAGGTTAGATTCCCACACGGGGCTAAAATTTGTGAGATCCACAAATAGTTGTCCCGAGTCTGGGTGTTCTTTGTGTTCGTTGATTGAATGTTTACGAAGCCCCCGCAACACAGGAATTATTCCTAATGGATGGAGTTGTATTTATAAATACAAAAAGAATTATATATGTATGTACGCGAGCCTCACAGCCTCTGCTTTCTGATTAGCTCCCTTCGTAATCTCAGTCTACGGTCTTCTACGCAGTGCAGATACTTATATAAAAATACTTATATTTACTAAGTTTAAAAAATATATATTTTTATTTATAATTTCAGGTCCAAAACATTGTGCATGTGTTGTTAGGGAATTTTGTAATTTCCATTTATTTCTAATTGTACTTAGTACAACTTTATATTTATATATATATATATATATATATGTATATATACACACACTGACGTCTGTAGTCCCGAAGGATTAGACTGCCCACATTTTCAACAGACTTCAAAAAAGGAGGAATTCTCAATTCGACTGTATTTTTTTACGTTTGTTACCTCGGAACTTTCGACTGGGTTAACCGATTTTGATGTTTTTTTTTTTAAACCTTTCTTGAGCTTCCCGTGTTCCATTTCAATTTGGTCCAGTTCTTACAATGGCATCCATGAGAAAACCATATAACTCTTAAATTTGCATTAAGTATGTGCGCGACAAATAACTCAATATCAAGCCAACCGATTTCGATGATTCTTTTTTTTTTTTTTGGAAGGGATGTACTTCAAGAGTAGTTAGATGAGAGTTTGGTTCAGTTTTGACAATGGCATCCATGAGAAAACCATATTAGTTATAAATTTTATGATAAACGCATTGAAGTAGGTTGTCTACTTTTTTTAAAGTGCATTATACTGATAGTAATTTAGTCCTATTTACGTAAAAGCGGGCAAACCCATTATCAAATTTTCATTTACCTACTCATATAGGCAGCGACTTCAAAAAGTATTCCTAGGTATTCAGGTTATTACGAAACCAAAATTCCTTTATTATTTATAGCTGAAACGCAGTGTTGTGTGTTAGATAAGAAAAACATAACAATATGTATTTTTTTAAATTGTTCGAAAAACTTGAAACAGTCACCGAAGGGTTTGCTATTTGATTTAATTTATTTAGAACAAAGATAAGCGTTAACTACTCTTAATATAAATAAATATATTTTCTTTCGACACAAAAGTACGATAAATAATACGTAATCTACGTCTGTAACTACAACTAAAGAAGCAAATTTGTCATTATCACAAGTTTGCAAAAATCAAATTAATTATGTCGAGCAAATGAAACGCGTACGTCGAAACCTTTTATTAGCCGCACAATGCAGCTTCCTAAATGAACGACAACGTCTTCGCAATTTTCTGAATTTGCAAAAAAATAAAAATACAATTTACCCGAGACGAATTGTTGCCATACTCCTTATTTGGAAACCGTGAAGTCTACAACGAAAGAGGTTTCTTCGACTACTGGTCTTCTTTTAAGCAACTTTTTTAACCTTTGTAGCCTGTAGGTAATCATTACATATATTTTAAAGTTGCCAAGTATAAAAATTGTAATTGTAATCACCTATTGTTGTGTCGAAAGTACGTGTTATTATCATTATACCATAAATTATGGCATATACTTAGTTGATACTATAATCTCAGAAATGGTTCTTTTCTTTATAATGTTTTCAGAAGAGTAAAATACCTATACTACACGGAACTTTAAAAAAAATAATTGGTACAATTGGTATGTCCTAAGCCTAGCAACACTGATCATATCAAAACAACCAATCATTAGTCATCCCCAAAAAAAAAACGACTACGGAAAACCGTGTATTGTAAGTTCCAAATTCAAAATGAGGAAGGAACGGGAATAATGGCGCTGGTTTTTGAAACAGGAACGTCAAGTTTTTTAAAAAGGGAATCGTTTAAACGGAGGCCGTTCGCAGGTAATCACAAGCGACGTGCACTCAGAGGTGGGATAAGGATACACTGGTTGTAAATAGTTTGATAGTATTTATTTATTAAAATATATTTACACAAAGCGGCACGGAAAAGGACTAGTAATACCAGTAATTTCATGAAAAAACGGTACGCACCCAAACACTAAGTTCTGGCCCGCACCAATTTAAGTGTGTCAACGAAACGATAAGTATATCATCGGAAGTGAATAACCAATTTTCTGATCTTAGAAAGCGTTAAGCTACGTTTGTGTAGGTTAACAAGTTAGGGTTCCGCGAAAATAATATTAATTAGTACACGGCGGGCCGAGGTACTAATTTCATAAAAGTACAGTAAAACTGTATTTAAATAATAGAATCAAAGCTTTCCTTAGTTACATTCATATTTATTTAAATAAACGGTTTTACTCACGCGTGTATTTCGGAGATGCCCGACAGGCCCCCCCTTTCTCAAGGAGTAAGTACTGTACCGTCCGTGTGACGTCCGGTTAAATAAATATTTAAATCAGCATTCTCTACGTAATACTCGGTATGCCCCGGCATTAAGATCGCGTGCAGAGTTGGTTACAGGTGCGCTGGCGCGGCCCGGAGCGACGCCCGCGCAAACTTCATTCATTGTTACTTACATACAACAAGCTTGCGGCAGATTATGTACTAACAATACCATTTCGTGTTTTGCAGCGCTTCATTTTGAAATAACGGTGGTGTTTTGGAACTTTATTGTCATTTTTTATTGGCGGCTAGCCATTCTCGTCAGTTTCACTTGCATTAATGTGCTCTGCTCCGCTCCTATGCTAATAAATGGGCTAATTAATGTAAAAAAAAAATTTAAGTCGGATTACTAATTCCTGAGATTTAGTACAATAATATGTTGTTATTTTAAATTATTGAACATATAAACTCATGTTCATAAGCTCTAGTTGACAACCGTTTAAATGATCTTGTGGAAAAGGACTATACGATGTTGATTTTAATCATATTCCAAGTTTCAGCAACTCCAAGTGTTAATATATTGTTTATTTATCACTGAACTCATCAGTTTAACGATGAGTTGTTCTATGGAGTAATCTGAAAAATGTAATGCTTGATCTTTATGTATTATTTTTGCAACTACTAAACCCCGCACTAATATCAGAGGTGTTACCAGGATGAGGTTTAACACTTACCGTTTTAAGGATGATCCTGTGCTTATCTAGAAGTTCATATATTTAGTAAAAACTTCACGTATTTTAAAAGATGATCGTAATAGATAGATAGATATGTAAACTCTTTATTGTAAGATGAGATACAATATTTTACTTTTTAATATTTAATAACAAATGTTATGTAGAGTAGACGGTCTTATCGCAATTAGCGATCTCGTCCAGCCAATGTAAAGTGTGATGTACAGTATAAGGGTCTTCTGTCTTGATTCCTTTGTAATAGGTACACAAGCATACATACCCTATACCCCCGAAGGGGTTGGCAGAGGCGTAATTAAAGCCTACATTTTGCCTTTTACAATTTAATCTCATTTACGCAATAACGAGAGCAAGCCCATTGCCGTCATTAATCAAAATAAAAATATCAGAGGCCGTACTAAGTGAAGTTCATGCCAATTATGAGTTAATATAGCGGTTTTGACAATTATCTTCTTATTTCATTAAGGGACAGTTATTCAAGAAAGAAAATTATAGGTCCCTTACTTTTGCATCCTTCCTTCCTTCGGCGACCGTCTACCATGAGGCATTAGATAAGCTTGCTGGCCACCGACGTAATATAAAAATGTATCAACTAAAATGGAAACTGGTAACCGTGGACTGAAGAGCGAAGCGAAGTGTCTGACGCTTCGCCCAAAAAAACAGGTGGAATGGTGACCAGATGAAAAAAATCATCTTTCTATCTATTATGTGCAAAAGTTGCAGACATTGGATTAAGACAGCGTAACATTATTTTTTCTTCGTTTCTTTTTGTAAGTAGTTTCTCTAAGTTTAACAATGATAATTATCCTTAAAATCTGATTTATACCGTTTTAATAATTCAAAATAATTAATAGTAATAGACAAAGTAACGAAAGAGTCCATAAATTAATTTCCTTTTCTCATAATTTGTCTATTCCATTAATTGCTTCGCGGAATTAATACTTTGCACGTAACGGCTTTATCAGATAATAGAGGAAATTGAATTGTCAATAATTGCCAGATAGTTTTACTTGGGGTCAGGCCTTCACCTTTGAACACACCTACAATAGATATGAGATTAGTACATTATAATTAATAGTTTCAGATACGCCGTTTATTTTCTATGGTATGTAAGTTGATTAAATTATAGCTGTGAATTAGGGAGTAATTTAACTGTAAAATTTAAAAGAGAAACAAAATAAAGTTGTAATTCATATGATTGTTTTTTTCTATTTTTATCATACAATTAAATTTTACAGTCCCAAATAAAAATGAGTGCTAGAGTATATATGTATGTACATATATATACATGATATCTTAAACTTTTAAACAAACAGTTTGCTGCTTTACACTGTTTCACATGAATTAATAAAAGAATGAAGTAAAAGTAAAAAGGAACATTAAGGATTTAAATGATACTCTATGGCTGTCAGCAGTGGCATTACTCTATTGAAGCTTTCCCACTGCCGTACGTTTGTGTAATCAAATGTCATATTACCGCATTATTTAAAAAAAAAAACTGCAATTATCAGCTAATAATCATAGCTATAAAATAGTCATATTCTAAGGACAAATACACCTTACAATGTAATAACAATACCGTTTATACGTCATCAATCGTACAGTTTATGCTTCTTTGTTTACATAGTCATCATTTTAAAATAATTCAAACCTAGTCGTACTTAACAAAAAGAAAAGGCTCAGAAAATTATAAGTTGCACTTAACAAGTGTCAGTTCATTTCACAGTTTGCAAAATTAAAATCGATATCAATATCTACCAGTATCACGTACAAAATACGTATTCGATATTTATCACAGTGACGAGCTTCATACGCGTATAATTCTCACGCATGTACCCACGTGGGTATGCGCATGGATATTAAATAAAAGATGGCGACTTTGAGTTGCATGGTAGGGTTGCCTGTTAAATGCATGGGATTTTTTTTAACAAATCGCAGATATGGGTCATCAGATACATTGAAAATATATATAGACGAACAAATATGCATATCCACGCGTTATTGAAAGTATGTTTGCAATAATCACAGTTGAGAAAAAAAAAGTTTATATAAAAATGAACTTTTTCTTTAATGAGTTAATTAGTCTACTGTATGAAAAAGGAAAACAATAATGTACAATTAATTATTACTTTTAATTATCGAATGGTAACACGATACTCCAATATTAAGAAGAATTTCATTACTTAAAGGTAGATATTTTTATAATTACAAAAGTAATTGTTGCAATTAAAGGACAAGCTGAAATTTAATTTTTAACTACCGCAACATTTATTTAAGTATACCTGTGGGTATCTAGAACACGATTTTGATAAACCGTTTATCATTATTTTCATAATAGCTCCCTCGATTCTTCTTCCAACGTTAGGTTTAGCTAAAACATAACCTTTATAACCCTATAACATTTTACATTCGACAACCTTATCGAATGCTAATGTCTATCGGCGTATGATATATCGACACCACTAGACGAGCGTTCGCCCATAACATGGTACACGGTGCCGTGTGTTTGTACTGAGTTACTACCAAACAAGCGTGTTATTATTTTGTACTTGATACGCCATTTGGCGTGCAGTAGTCCTTCTTTGATATATGGGGAGACTTTAAAGCGGAGCTAATGGAAGAAAAAAGTGCTTGTCTATTTATCAGTTGAAAATAAACGCTTGTATGCAGCCAGGTATGTCGAAGTTGAAATAGATACTTGTAGTAGAGATTTAATGTCTATTGGTAATGTTTGTTAGAAAAACAATTTGGTGTCGGTTCTTTTTTATTTGCCTGACTTATTTCACTACTAAGGGTCTTTGCACACCAAGTGTTTGCGCAATCTCTTTGCGTTATCAAAGCGTATTAGCAGATTTAACACATTTATTCTTATACAAACACGCTTATACGAAAACGCATTTGCATCAATAAGTATACCCAGTATTGGGTTGGATTTTCTCTTGGGCTTTTTTCGAAAGCTAACCCAAGCAAAGTTTTTTCAAGCGACGCCATCGTAGTACTATGTTCATAATTATTAAATGATGTGTCTTTCTGTATATTTCTATAGCTACAAACACATGCTTACAGTGCGTTTGTAGTCAGTTTGAAGCGATACAAACGCAAAGATATTGTGCAAAATTTATAAGCGAGAGCGTGAAACTGAGCATCCTGATTGCGTTCAACGCTCGTCGTCGGTGACGACTAAATTAATAAAACTGTTATGTTTACGGTTAGAGCCAGTTTGGTGTCATGGTATGAGACGACGAAGATCCAACCTTATAAGCAATATCCAGTTGCTTCCCTTACTTTCTATAGTGTCCTGCGAAATATGGGCATTTTATACGCATCTACCACCCTCTACTAATGAGTATGAGTGTATGTATGTTTGTATATTAAAATTGATGGTTCAGTTAAAACGACATTAATCTTGGCTTTACTAAGCATAAGAAAATAAAGTGGGGTCTAAAGTATATGATTATTATATATACTTGAATCTATGGCTAGGCTACTATGGTAAAATTATTAAAAAAAAATTAAAACCCGACTGTATTATCAACTCTTTTTTTGCTGACGTTATCTCGACATGTTCTGTCGTTTGCCACTCTCTCTATTAAGATGAATCAAAGGAACAGATATCGAAATCCGTGATGCCAGTTACCAGTTAATCTCATAGCATAGTCATAATGCACTCCCTCAGATAAATCTGGTATTTCTATCAAGAATATATGAATATACGAAAGCAATGACAAGACTATGAATTTATAATATCCACGTTAACATGAGGTACTAGTATTTTTAAGCAAGGGATTCGAACCACTAACCTCTTGATAGCCAATATTACCGTAACTCTAAAAGTATTTAAGGATTTCTTTTAACGACTGCTCCTTTACGGACTTAGGACTTTAAAAACATACAACGAACACGAGGATATTCCAGACTTGGGACAAATGTGTGGTCACAATAATCTTTGTCCCGTATAGGAATTGAATTGAATCACTAACCACTTGACCAGCAGGGCAGTCGATGTCAATGAGTCAGTTCGATGTACATAAGATAACTCATAGTTATTTTAAGTGACGAAATTAAATAAATTAAAATGTGATGGAAGACTCTATAATTCATATTTCTTGTACAAATCATAACATATCTAACTGTAAATAGAACAGCTATTAAAATAACTGGAACGCAACAATTAAAGAACAGGTACTTAAACTATTGCCAACATTAATTTATTCAACAATACGTCTTGTCATGCCAATCGGGCAGCCATCATTATTTCGCATTCATTTCGTCTCTACCAATAAGGTGTGAGAACATACCTCCCATGTTTCTCTCAACCAATCAGAGATCGTCATTTGAAAAACAATAGAACATAAAAAAATTCGTCACGCTTCTGCGCCGGAGTCTACGTTCTAATTCGTGATAATTTAACTCGTAGTGTTTCGTTATTCGTCAGATTTTATCTGTTAGATCATTTTTCTATTCTATCTAATAAATAATTTATAAATTCATTTCCTTTTATGGTGTAGATGACATCACATTTTCTATGACTTAAGTACCTACCGATTCACTAATGCCATAATGGTACCATCGTAAAAGAGGAACATGAAATTTTAGATTGTAGTTGGACAGCAAATTTCTGTTCCAATCAGTGCCATCGCCCTGAATATCTAAATAAGCTGCAGATATATAGCAGTTACTTTGTCGTTAGGGATGTGTGACCAGTGTTACCTTACGCAAGTCATGTATATACTAGACCTTTTTCTAAACAATCTCTTTAGGGCCATCAAATGAAAAAAATAATTTATAATGAACAAACTTCCTAAGAGTAATTTTATATCATTTCACAGTCCCCAGTTTATGAATATTTTTTGACTCTCAGATTAATTGATATTATATTAATATATTGAACCCAATAAAACCATTTAAGCACTAAAAGGCTGGCAACGCAATTGTAACTCTTGAATTGCAGGTGTCCATGGGCGGCGGTAGTTACTTACCATCAGATGACCGGTTGCCGTTTGCTCCCCATCTAATAAAAAAGCACCTATCACCATTCATACTACTTTTTACTTACTTTTAACAATGATAATAATGAACAATGATATAAAATAATGTGTGTACACATTCAAACCAAGTCCTTGCCTTTCCTTCGAATCAATTTTCCTGTCTCAGCTTACCCCCTAATTATAATTTGCAAAATGTATGTGTTTAATACACATTTGCCTACCCTTTCAGGGAAACAGGCGTGATGATATGTATGTATGTAAAATAAAATGTACTGCTGGACACAAAACATTTACCTACTATAATACTCCACTGCTGCCTATGTGTGAGTCAGGGATGTCATTCGATATCCTGACGTGTCGCGAGAAACTTTGAAGTATCTGGAAGCAAACCAGTACCTACTGGTACAACCATTACACCGATCTCAAAACATTTGTAATGGCTGCCTTCTCAGAATTATATGAAAAAAAACATGGGCATATTTATTGATGGAAAATTTATCCACAAATTGAAATTGGACGAGCCTTGAGTGCAATTAAAAATAAACTGCGAAGATGTCGCGTATTCTTTTTTTTTTTTGTATATAATATAGAGGGACAGACGAATGGACACCTGCATCACAGGACTCGTAAGTACCCGCCCGTACGTGCCCGCGTTTGAGGGCGATCAGGAGTGGGGTAATAAATTAATAACATTGTTCCATTTAGTAAATTTGAAGTAGGCCCCTTTAGGAATTGGTTAATAAAGAGATAATACTCTCAACTATAATACATTTTAGATCCTGTTTTAATGCCTATGCATTGGTGCCCTATACATATACCATGTGTAAGGCTTATAATAGATTTTGTGAGTACTTTAGTTGTCAATTAGTTCTTGTTGAAACTAGATGAGGCGAGATAGAGTGGTGGGCCAGTTAAAAAACGGCTTTGTGTAGCAGTGGACTGTGATAGGTTGAATGATGACGATGATGGTGATGAAAACTAGATGGTGCCAATATTTTTCTATGATTAGCCAAGAGAAGAAACTGGACAAGGAATCTTCTAAATCTTTAGAACCTGTTCCTTAAGTTTAGCTTTACTTTTCACAAAGCATCGTAAAGATAAGCGTTTCTATTCAAGTTTATAAACAGGTACCATCCATTGCAACACCAGCTAGCTAAGCTCATAGTCAAACAGTTGTTATAACAATGTTGCCTTGAAACATGTTTGTAATGAAGCACCTCTTTTCATACTCGTGTCTCCATATATGCAGATAATGAGTTAAATATCATTTACATAAGCCACGTTCTTTTATTGATAGGCTTTAAACATGAACATTTAAGTAAACATATAAATTATTTTGATTATACAAGTAATATTATACCGATTTACTTGATACTTAGGGCAATTTGATAGTTTCAGCAAATTGTTACTTGATGTTGAAAACTGTGTGATCCCAGTTGTTATTCGATAAGCTAGGACCTGTTACGAAACATTTTAAGTATTTGAAATTTTATTCCTTGCGTAATGAACAATTAACAACAGTAATAATTATGCGTATTTAATAAATTATTAAAATAACTTTAGATTTAAGATTTAAGATTGGCTAACAGAGAATGCATATTATTATTAATTGCATTTAAGCATAAATTTTAAGTATATTGTTTGAAATGTTAGGAGTTCTTCATATACTCAAGAGCACATATAATACATAGACATTTCATAACTACATGCTGAAGGGAAATTACTGAAACACTGACAGAGCTATGGCAAAATAATTCCTTATTTTGATAAAGTTCTAATTACGAAGATCTCCGTTTAGCAGATGTCTTTCCTGACTTATTTATTGAAAAAAAAAAATGTTTTCCTTACATTTTGTCAGTGAATGTTTTGCAATGTATGGGACAACAAAAACTTAATTTGTACACATGATCAAAACTGTAAATTTGATCAGCGAATGTAGGTTATGTTTTAGTTCTGTCTTATTTTATCACCTTACCTTGTGTGCTTCCAGAATCTTTTTGCCTCGCACAACCAGCCTATGGAACAAATTGTCGCCGTATTGCCGTATTTAAGGACCGATACGACCTTCAAACCTTCTAGAAAAGAGCGTACTCCTACCTAAAAGGCTGGCAACGCACTTGTGACTCTTGAGTCGAGGGTATCCATGGGAGGCGGTAGTCACTTACCATCAGGTGACCCGTCTGCTCATTTGCCCCTATCACATAAAAAAGACCTAAGTTTATTTACCGAATTTACCTATTCGATTGTAAGCGAAACATTAATTTTAATTTAGTTTTTCAATAATATCTCTATCTTTCAGTTTGATTTTTATATATGACCAACCTAAGAACATAGATATATATTCTGTTCAATCAATTCAAACGCTGAACTTAAAACGATAATTAACATTATTCCAGAATGGTTCAGAGATCAGACCTACACACACACACACACACAAAGAACACTGGCAATTTTGCAATACAAATAAACGAAATCTTCGAATCCATTCCCACCCAATCTTTAATTGCAACAAGCTTGACCTCTCCTATACGGATACCGTTGACCTTAAAACAAAATGGCTACGAATAACAAAAGCAGTATCTAACACGTTCCAGAATAGAATGAAAACAAGGATTCCAACACCTAAGTACGCCTAATTAGGCAATGAACAACACCTACAGGTTCCCCTAACGCCTAGGCGTTAAGTATTTTAGGGATGTCACTATTAGGTTTTTGTTTAATGATAACTTAGAATGAATATATTCTTAAATATAACCCCGAAGGGGTACGGGTTAATGGCCAAATATGTAGTTCCACCCACGTTGTAGGGGCCAAGCCTATTGTCGTCATTCGAGCACTGTATGACTGTGTACATACTGTCTGATAGATAACAGTCCGACCTCTTAGTCGCAATTTAGGACATCCACGTTAAGAGATGGGATGATAATGTTATATCATATGCACCAAGACCCAAAACCATATCTGTTATAAATTTTAGGTATGAAGACAAATGGATGTTCTTCAGGATGTTTTATGTTAAGCTAGTCAATCGGATAAATGTTTGATGACAAAACGTTATTAACAGATAATAATGTATTTTTTTACTCCCTCCTACTCACTCATTATCCCCATCAAACTGTGACACGTCATGTTCTTTAAGTAAAAAGTATTCTAATCCTGCTTATGTGAATCTCACGATTCCAAAGCACAATCTACAACAAATACTAATGTACCAAATTAAGGAGATGTCTTCTTACACGCTTACATACTACTCATTAGCCCTCCTTAACATTATCGCTTTATTTATTAACTTAACCGATGTCCTACATATTTTACCAATTTAATTTGCATATTAAATCTTACGAACTACCTGTAACAGTGTGGGAAAATTTGAAAATTAACACGTTTCTATATCCGAACTAAATGCAATATGTGTACCTGATTCCCATAATATTTTATACAACTTCCTTCATACATGATGATATTTTTGATGTTTATTAGTCTATAGGCTTATAAATATTTGTGTGAGGAAGTTTATTAATGTAATTAATTGTACTTAATTTTATTAGAATAGACTAATATTCTTAAAATAATTAAAAAAGTGAAACATTCTCAATTCGACCGTTATTTTTTAATTTTAATTTGTGAAAAGAAAACTGTTTTAATAAAAAAGAAAATAGGAGCAACCTTGCTCCCATTTTATTTGATGAAAATATTTCAGTTATAACTTACTACTTACTATTAAGGGGCGCAAATTACAGCTGACTATATTTTATCATGTTAAAATGTAATGTTAGTTACTTCATTTTTGATGTCTCAGTTATGTAGATTTTCAATGAATTTTTTTTTTTCTTTTTCACCTTCTCTACTTACCTTTATAGTTTCCATTAAGTTAATAAGATAACACTATCTACGATATTTTCTTAACTCTAATATAATAAAACTGAAAAAAGATATAAGGTCTACAGCCAACCCTGAACACTTGGAAGGCATTGCGTGTAATTAGAGATTGTATACATTATCGAATACAAATAAAGCACAATAAGACAGGCAGAGCCCGGCGTGAACATTAGTCTTTAGAGGTCGAAGAAGATTTAGACCCAATGTGCAGTGCACACTAGTGAAACGCATCGTAATACAAACCTTTACTTAACTGTTAAACGGAGTTTTACTAATTCGGTCGGACGATAGCCATCGCTTCTTGGGGCTTTAGAGATTAAAACATGCTACATACTTTTTGCCAACTCCTTGTCATCCGTGTACGACTGTATATTGTCAGAAAAATAACAGTCGGATCCCTTAATCACCTTTTACGATTCCCTATTCCGCTATACCGAGAACCACAAGTGAGAAAACCCTTTAATATAATATGAAACCGCGTTTGGTTTAGCTTTCTATATATTCTCTCCGAGGTAATGAAAGCCGTCTGACATAAACCTCTTTTCGCCAAGACGTGGGTCGTGTTATTGATTTTTGAATTTGACAAAATGACCATGTTCTTCTAAATTCTGTATCTTTTTTCAATTTCAGGTAAAATCTAGGTTTTACAATAAATTAGTATATGCATATATATTCTGCTTTCAATGGCGTGTTACAATAATACGAGTATTTTTTAATGAAAAAAGCTAAATTACGTAATTAGTCATTTGTCTTTTAATTTATAGATACATATATTTATTAATTTATTTATTGATTAATGTTGTTTTTTTTTTTTTTTTTTTTTTTTTTTTTTTTTTTTTTTATGCGATAGGGGGCAAACGAGCAGACGGGTCACCTGATGGTAAGTGACTACCGCCGCCCATGGACACCCGCAACTCAAGAGTCACAAGTGCGTTGCCGGCCTTTTAGGTAGAGGTACGCTCTCTTCTTGAAGGTTTGAAGGTCGTATCGGTTCGGAAATACGGCAGGCGACAATTTGTTCCATAAGCTGGTTGTGCGAGGCAAAAAGCTTCTCGAGAAGCGCACAGTGGTGGAGTGCCAATCGTCCAGGTGATGGGGATGGATATTTTGTCGCGTAGGACGATGGCGGAAACCAGCAGCCGGTATAAGTCCGAACAATTCCTCTGAACACTCCCCATGATACAAGCGATAGAGGATGCAGAGTGAAGCTACATCTCTACGCAACGCCAAGGTGTCAAGTCGATCAGAAATATCTTGGCAGTCGATGATGCGAGTCGCTCTCCGTTGAATGCGGTCAAGAGGCAGAAGTTGGTACTGGGGTGCACCTGCATAGAGATGAGAACAGTATTCCATGTGCGGCCGAACCTGCGCCTTATAAAGTTGCAGGCGGTGGGCCGGAGTAAAATACTGTCTCGATCTGTTTAGCACACCAAGCTTCTTCGAGGCTAATATGGCCTTACTCTCTAGGTGACCGCGAAACTGGACTTCGCTTGATATATCGACGCCAAGGATTCCGATACTGGCTGATGCAGTTAGGGAAGTGCTCTCAGATTGAGGTGATACGACCAATGGCATCTTTTTAGCGGTGAACGCGCAAACCTGTGTCTTTGTGGGGTTAAATTGGACTAGGTTAAGTCGACCCCAATCTGAAACTTTTGATAAAGAAGTTTCGATTTCAGACACAAGTTTGGATCGGCTTTCGATGACGTTTACCCGAGAAATGTTAGCGCGGCCGGTGTAAAGGGCATCACTCGTGCTATCGTCTGCATAGCAATGGATGCTGCTAATCCGCAGCATGTCGTTGATATGCAGAAGAAACAGCGTGGGTGATAGCACACAGCCTTGTGGGACACCAGAATTAACAGACTTCGAGTCGGAGCATGCACCGTCAACAACGACCTTGATGCTTCTGTCTGTAAGAAAACTGGTGAGCCAATTGCACAGTTTCTCGGGAAGCCCATAGGAAGGAAGCTTCGCAAGGAGCGCTTTGTGCCAGACCCGATCGAAGGCCTTCGCCACGTCCAAACTGACGGCCAACGCTTCCCCCTTGGTCTCGATCGCCTGTGCCCACCGGTGAGTCAAGTATACGAGAAGATCACCAGCTGAACGACCCTGACGGAAGCCGTATTGTCGATCATTGAGGAGCTGGTGGTCTTCTAAGTACCGGAAGAGCTGGCAGTTAACAATGGATTCCATTATCTTGGAGAACAAGGAGGTGATGGCTATGGGTCTGTAGTTGGACGGATCCGAGCGATCTCCTTTTTTAGGGATTGGGTGCACTAGAGCTGTCTTCCATGAGTTCGGGACTACGCCAAGAGAGTAGGAAAGCCGATAAAGGCGCGTTAAAACCGGTGCTAACTCTGGAGCACACGTCTTCAGCACGATAGGAGAGATTCTATCGGGCCCACTCGACTTATGAACGTCGAGGGAAAGAAGCGCTTTACGCACTGCCCTTTGTGTAAACCGGACTTCCGGCATGCGGGTCTCGCACTGCGGTATGGTCGGCGGTGCGTTTCCCCCGTCGTCCAGGGTCGAGTTGGACGCAAAGAGTTTGCCCAGAAGATCGGCTTTTTCTTTAGCGTCGTGGGCCAACGAATTATCTCCTATGCGCAGAGGTGGAAGGGATGGCTTACAAAAGTTCCCCTGGACAGCTTTGGCAAGAGACCAGAATGCACGAGTTCCGGAGGGGAGACTAACTAGTCTCTCGCCAATTCTGCCGATGTGAGCCGACTTCGCCCCAGCAATTACTCTTTTGAGGGACCTGGAGGCAAAGTTAAATTGCTTCTTTAATGTGCTGGTCTTTACATCCCGTGCTGTCGCTGCATTGGCCCATGCTTGGTAACATTCCTGTGTTACTGTAGTTAGTCTCTTTAAGCACTAGAAAACATAAGATCATATAATCTTGTGATGACTCTCCTGTACATCCTATCTCCTCTACTCTCGTATCTCACATTTTAATAAGCACATAAATTATCACAAGAACCATTTTCTTAAAAAAAATCCTTGTAGTTTCGTACGCTATACTTACAGATATTTAAAAATTTTCACCTTTTTAATTCAAATTTGCTTATTATTATATCATAATAGTTGCAAACTAATTAATCTTAATTTACACAATTGTGGTAAGAAGACTGCTGGTAAACATGCTCATATATTTCTAAAAATATTAATGTTATAGATTGATTAAACTCATCACTTAACAAACTGTCGCTCTCAATACACAATTTGTCCTGAGTAGGAATTGAACTGCTGACCTCTGTCTTAGCAGTCAGAACTATTAACCACTATACCAATAATCCAGTCAAACTTGTCTTGCAAGTACTGTTCAAAAATCCACTCACTGTAATATTTGCGTGGGACAGGGTATTACTTCGATTAATGGTGTCTAAACATAGATATAAAAGATAAGACAAGTTAATTTTCAGCGTCATAAATCACACGGAAAACCAGTATTTAAATTTAATAAGTATATTTGTATATTTTTACATATCTTAACATAATCAATTGCGAAGTTGTAACAACTTCCATCATATTTTAATAAAAACACTTCAGTAGTTTTTAAAATGACTACCTTTATATCTTTAGCAATTGTTATTATTATTCGCTATTACTGTTATGGACTGTCTCGTGTGTAGAGTCAACGCAGAGATTCCGGCGATGTCAAGTGAAAATAAGTGTAAATTAAAAACGAAAATTCATTGGCACTAACATGTTCGCCTTTTCTTTCATAGTAAATGACAACTCTTACCAATTAAATGTATTTTGTTTTATTATTTAATTTTTATTGAAGGTGTGTGTGTAGAGGGTCGGACTTAACAGAATTAGCCATTTCCATGGTCCAAAGTGAGAGTGCGTGGGATGCCTCGCTTCATTTTGCCAGAAGGTGATGGTAGCTAAAAAAGCGGCCTAAAGGGTACAGGAGAGGACGAGTACTGAGAGCGCCGAACCATCTTCGGCCTCAAAAGCGGGCCTGAGACTGTGGCCGACGTGTTCTTCTATTATTCCGAAGAGAAAGAAAATGTCATAATACATCATAATTGGTATGAGTAAGAGTAGTGGCAGAGAGTTGAATATTTGTTATCCATATTTAAATGAGCAAAGAAAGAATATTTGAGTATCCTTGTATTTCTGTTCTTAGGATTATGTTTATATTCTTTTCGATTCTATTTTCTTTTCATTCTTTTCTCTATTCCTTAACGCGATGCAAAAAAAAGTATGATATAACTGTGAAATACAAAAGTTATTTTTACAATTTTTATTTAACATTAACTAACAATTAGTCAATCCCGTTTAACGATCACTTAAACCTTACTTAATTACAGGGTGCATGCCACCGTTTCCCCTCACTACAGAAGCATGGTCCGCTCTAATTAACATAAACAGCAAGCCACAGTTATTTATTCCAGTGGGAATATATTTATTTAACTAGTACATGCGTGTGGCTTTGACCGTAATGGTTATTTCGTTCTAATTCGTGATCGTTACAAATATCATTTTTCCATTCGAAAAGAGCTTCGTTTCACGGTAAATATCAGTATGTGGTTTTCAACAGAGTTATAACCAGTTAGTAAGGATACCCTATTTATATCGGACGTATGGATCGCGTTAGTTGTATTAGGTAGAGAATGTGACACTTTTGATAAATTACCCTATTAATGTTATTTTAGCATCTTTAACTTTAAGCCATTTCTATTCAAACCCCGATGCAAAATGAATGATGTTGTAAGTTTAAGGTGTCTATCTATATCATCGTAGCTCCTAAATGAATAGATCAATTTTGATGTGTTATTTTTAGGCTTCTGTAACTGAATGTGTTTTTAGCTATGTTCAGGACACAAGGAAAATACATGCTTTGCTTTAATTGAAATACGAAATACAAAATATCTTTAAGTAAGGTATTTGAAATATAAAATACAAAATACAGGTCAGTGCAGTGAAAGATGAAAACTACCTACAATTTTAAATAAAAGCGACATACCGAGAGGATTGGCGCGAACAACAAGATTTTTTAATCAATAAAACCAGATTTTCCTTTCATGAACACTAGATTTTTAAATGTACTGATAGACAAACAGCCTTTTGTTGGAGAGTGAATAAAACCTGCTATTGAAAACAATCATTCCACAGGTCATCTTGAGCACAAACTTGTGTTAAATTGTATGAATACATTTTTTATATTTGGATAGCCCTCAAGAATTCAAAGCTTTGCTGCTATCATTTAGGAAGCTGACCAACTCTAACTCCATTTTAGATGTATATGTATGTGGTGTATGTGGCATTATATATGTATGTGGTTGATCACTGTCTCTGTTCTCAAAAACAATAAAATCATAATTTTCTTTGCTAGTGGTGCTACTCCTGCTGCTTCCAGGCATTATATTATGATTTTTGTAACTTGTCTCTAAGTCATCCCTTTTCGAATTTGCCTCTCATCTGTTGTGATGCTTTCTGGCAACCAACGCATTTTATAACTAGGGTTAGCATGACGCCAATATGGCTCCATTTACTTCAGTGAAAGTTTAATAAAATTTTCAAATCTTTTTTTAAAGCTCTCTTTAAAAAAAGATTTTCTTTTTTTGTGGTACAATTAGAGTAAAATGTCTTAAGTTGCTATCCTGCAGTCGATCCAATCTGTTTCTTACAAACATTAAAGTAGGCAGGAATTTGCTTTAGTAACAATTGTTGCCCTGAATGTAATCTAGAGCTGAAACAATTGGTTTCAATATTTCAATGAATTCTTCTAAGTATTCTAGTTCTATGGCAGAGAAAGTGTTACTCTTATCCAACTTAACTTTTGTCAACTGCAATAACTGCTTTACCATCATTACACTCTGTCCTCGCATGTGAGTGCGAGGAGAGAGCGCGATCGCTAAATGAAGGTTAAATATATTTTAATGTTAAAATGTATTTTGAAGCCTCTAGTATGTGACGAAATACCTCGGCGTTAGGTATTTGAAATACAAATTACAGATTACATTTTAATGAAGTAATTGAAATACAAATACCAAATACGTATATGTATTTCAATTACGTATTTTAATTACCAGTAATTCAAATACTGCCCAACCCTGGCTATGTTTCAAGAAAATCTGCTCCGTTTGTTAATCGTCAGCTCTTTTCTAATTGTAGGGTTTTTAATTTGGGAGTAAATATATATTTTTATTTTCTGTATTTTTTTTTAAATGGCGACCGGAACAGGAAATATTCCTGTGTACATTACAAACATTCAAACAAAGAACACCCAGCCTCAGAACAACAATTTGAGGATCACACAAAATGTTGTCCTGTGCGCGGATCGAACCCACAACACTCGGTGCCTCACTTACCACTACGCTGCCTCACTTAATCTGTCAATTGAAAAAAAATAACCTCTTCTCTTTAATCTTTTTTAAGTGAAAAATCATTCAAGACTAATGAATTGAATATCACTGCATACTCAGTTATCTCTGATCTAAATTTTGCCTAAGTTTGTGTGAAGCAATGAGTATTTTCTTAACACCTGTAGGGGGCCAGACTTCCCGGTACCCTAGTTCAAGTTAGATAGTATGCGAATCTACTCTGCTCGAGCTATTTCTGATACTTTCCAAGTCATTCTAATAAGCAACATCCTTACCCTATATATTTTCTTTTCATTAAATAAGTAGTTCTCAAAGTATCCGGACGACGGTGATAATCTTGCCCTGTATTAAGTTAGTGGGACTAAATTATATTTGTCAAACATAGGCCTATTAAACCCCTGTGCCTATCCCTTCGAGGATATAGGCGTGAGTATATAAACACACATCTAAAGTGTAGAGGCAACAAGTACATTTTTAACTGTAAAAAATATCCAATTACTATTTACTAAATCTATTGATCCGAACTGGCTCCTTACTTTAAAGACTATATTTAAGTGACACCTATTTTTTGTAACAATAATGAAATATTGCAATTTTTGCAAATTGTCTTTAATTAACTGCAAACAAAAGATTTATATTTTTTTATTGTAAGGATAATAAAGTTAATAATCCGGGTTTCATCACAGCGATTTGACATGCTGAAGATCAGTTCATTTAAATCACTTTAAGGAATGTTCACCACGTTCTTTCTAACAAGTCAAAAAGTTGGTGTACGGTATGCACGGCATCCATACTCCTCATTGCTCTTCTTTGGACCATATCCAACGTTGCTAAATTGGGTTGAGGTCTGGCGATTGAGAATGCCACATCAGAACATTGTGAATAGTGCGTGACTCTAGCCGTGTGTACATTGAGTCGAATCACCCAACCGGCTTCGCAAAAAGTTGATCACGTCTAAAACAATTCTCTCCGTATAAATCTGAGCATTGAGGTTGCCCTGATCCAATTGGGATTGGTTCTTCTAACAATTCAATAACCGGCCCAAACATATGGAGGGGGAACAATAATAGTGCCCCATTCATATGAAGTAACATCCTGACAATATTGCTAACTATTGTAGTGCCAAGAGCGATAGCCACAATACGTTGCCTGGAAGCAGCTTGCAACATTCCGATTCTTATCTCTTCTCGTGTCGAATGATATCGTTGCTTTATATTAATGATTTTTTTTTAGTTCCGATGCAGAAATTGTAATGGTTTTGTAATAACACTAATACACGTTTTTATAAGAATCGTGATTGACAGTTGATTTTCTATTTTGAATCAAAATTTAAATAAAATTCTTTATAATCCTCAATTACGGCTATACTTTAAAACGTATATGATCCCGAGACACTTTTGATGTGTGTACGTCTATAAATGTCATTTAAAAATTGCTTTTCTTAACAAGTTATTGACCTTTACTGATAATTTTAATGGACCCTTAAAAGCAACAAGCTGCATTGCGTTTTTGAATTGAAATATAAGCGTATATTAAAGACAGAGCGATCTATTATAATCGTCGTTTGCAGTAGCGGTTTGTAAACACGCGACCATCCACTTAAAGTTACACGCCTTGCCTTACACGTATGTAAATACGATCTAATGAATCTTTTATTATATTTTAACTCATCAGCAAGGGGAGGTGGAACTCAACAAGTTAATTAATAAAGGGAATTAATATCAGGATGAGGTAACGATTTAACTAAATGACCACCAGCTTATGCCTGCGGATTCAGTTATGTTTTTGTAGATCTTGTTAATGAACTCAAATATCCCTTGGCATCAGTACTTTTTCTACATGGTGCTATGTGGGAGCGGGTGACATGTTCCTTGTATACTTAAGAAAGATCTCTCGACAAGGTGAGGTGATCATAGTTGTTGGAAGGCCTAAAGGTTGATGTTGGAAAGACACACACACTACCTATAGAAATCGGCGCTAATACTTTCATATCACAATCCAGTATCTTACTAATTACGTTACTGTATGTATCGCCATATTAGGCACCTTTCTGATCTAATTACAAAGTCTACGCAAAAGTTAAGGAGGATTGGTCTTCAGTAACTATAAGATATTTGTTTTTTTATTACACAAAGGTTGGTTGACAGGTATATAAAAACAGTTGACAAGTAGTTTTTTTTTATAACAAAGTATTATTACAGACGATATTTTAAATTATAATTTATTTGCATTCTCATTGCCTTTGTTTCATATCGTCATCAAATGGGAAATACAGAAGAGTAAACATTGTTTGAAAAGATTTTTTTATTATATTATGATTACAATAACTAGGTTGAAAGGATATTTATTATTAGAATTTGAGTGATTTACATAGATTATGGTATTTGTAGCAATTTAATTAATTTAAAATTATGTTTTAATTTTACATACCGCTTGCGGTTGAATATGGTTTTGAATCATTATTGAACCTATTATACACCCATATTCTAAAAATAAATAAATAAATGATAAGTAAAATAAATTTAAATGGTTAGCATTTTTTTAAATATTCTTAGGTATTTTGTTGTAAAATGCATATAAAAAAAACATTTTAAAACATGAACACTAGCTTTTTTGGTAGTCAAATTATAATGTTATGAAAAATTTGTTAATAAATTAAAACTTGATGACATAAAATGTTGATGTCAGATTAGAAAATCTGTTAAATATCGGCGTTATTGATCACGTATACACAGCGTAATCAATACAAGCAACAAAAGTAACATCTACTACAGACAAAACAATAATTTACGAGTGACCATTTATGAAAACAAAACGAGTACATACACGCAAGTCTCATCCACAATGTAAATGGACACATTTTTCATAAATATATTTAACAGTGAGCTGCGTAGTGTAAATCTCAGCGGGCGTACAGTAGCGAGTGTATCACGCAAACTAATTAATATGGAGTAACTGTCGATTTATAGGTGTTTTCGAACGAGTTACGTGTTGTTCTAGTTGTGTACATACGGGAGATTATAGTGTAGAACAGATGTGGGTAGGTTCATTTGTGTTCCAGAACTTACAGGTCTCTAACTGTGCTAAGTTGAGTCTAGATAACGCTATATTATAAGTCTGATAAGTAATGTAATTAACATTAATCACATCAGTAAAAATATATACATACATATATATATGTATATCTACAAATCGCATTAAACATGATTTATTAGATGCAATTTACTTGAAAGCAATAAAAAAAAAAAATTATTTCTAGTTATGGTAATATAAATTCTTATGTTTCATTTATTATACATGCCACACATGTACTTCTAATAAAATAATTTGAGTGATTTACACTTTTATACACATAAATAAACGTGATAATAGGACCTGGAATAGGGCAAACAGACAAATGCAATAAATAAGTTGACCATTTTTTTTTGTACTCGTATTTAATTAAGCTTAGTTGTAGGAATATATAATAGTAAGACTGCACAAAAAAATCTCTACTTTTCAAAGACTTCAGAGAAAGAAGAGGTTCTCAACTCGGTTGTATTTTTTATGTTTGTTACCGCATAACTTCTTTTTAAATTCCAAGAAAATACACCACCCATGAAGTGGAAAGTATTAGGATGAAGAATACAGCTCAATACGATTCATAATGATATTGTATGTGTAGTGTTGTAGTTGCATTGTATGTGTGTATTACATTGTTTTTAAGTAGATTATATACTTTTTGAAAAGTCATTTAAGTTTTTCACCTTCCGAACATATCGTCGAACATGCTCGCACTTGTATCGTACCTTGTTAGATTCACAATAAGGCACAAACCATCTCACATTACATCGTTGTCCACACAAACCATACAACAAGAAAGCAGGCACATAGATTTTACAGATTACCATCGCTCGGTAGTTCTTGTTAGTAACTAAATACTTTTTCTTGATGATATGCTAGATAGTCAAAGAAACGATATTTAGTGGTAGTTAGTGACAGAACTTCAAATATTTGGGAAAGCGTGAAGATTAATATTGTTTTTTAGTGAGGTAAGCGGTACTTATGGTAAATGTCGTAATAAATTACGCGATAGAATTGACAGTTTGTTATACAGAATGAACAAGTCATTATATAATATAAAAATTCGGAATATTCCGTTGCTTTATAATATTTTAGACAATTTTTTCTCAAATGATCTCTTGTATGGTTGATACTATAATATTTAACAAAAACTCTCTAGAATTACTTATTATAATTTTTAATCGACGATGCCAAAAGAATTATGTAGCGTTAAGGGGTTTATTTATCTACACACAACATTACATATATACATACATACATTCGTGAACCTTAAAACATAGCTAAGTTTATCCCCCTCTTTATGTAACAAAATGAAAATTTGAGAATTTTTCTATGTATTACTAAAATATACCTTAACTTCTAAATGACTAAACCAATTTAATTGGTTAGCTTTAACATCCTTACACCATTCCGAGGGGCTGTAAATCTTTAAGGAAATTGGCGATTGTAGATAGTTTCAGGTTTTTGTTTTAAATTGGTTCGTTATATTAAGGTGCATAAAAATCTAGAAGGATTATTATGCATTATAATTTTAAGTTAAAGCATATGATCCTCGATAATGGATATACATTCAACCACTTTTGGTGATAATTGGATTACAGTTTACTATGTATGTTTAATACTGTACAAAGTTGTTTCTTATATAGGTACCATTAGAAGACGGTTTCTAAATAGGAAAATTGCATGTAACATATTTTTTCATGTCTTTGCTGTATTTAGAACTAAATCTTTATGTTTAATTTGTTAGATACAGTGTTTGAATAATCCGAGTGAAATAATATAAGCTTTTTGATCATATTTTTGTAAGAAAAAAGTAATATATTCGCTTGGAGGGTACTTGGTCTCATGTTAAATTGGACGACCCACGCTCCCGGTGTTCAATTCTCAATTTATTGGTCTCCGAGCGCACAACGTGAACCAGCTTGTTAGATTGTATTCAGATACCACTTAAAAAATATATTTAAGAAAGTATTTTTAAATGCTCGATAAGATTTACAAGATTCTGCCATACAGGCACTTGACATGGCGTATTCGGAAATATTTTGTAAATATGCCAGAAACTTTAATGTGTTCGTATACAGGTCTTATAGAAATTTTTATTATTCTCTGTTCATCAATTATTATCATTATATATTATTATAACTGCGCACCATATGTTTCCCAATCTTACTCGTTATCTAATCTGTTTACTAATATTTATATTTTGAGTTAGTGTTACTACCGGAACAGTGGATTTGCAGTTGGCAACCCGCACAGCAACAGACCGTTGAAGGTCTACGAGTAGCATATGCTGAGTTTGTGTACCCTTTTCGCTGGGTTGTACTGGGCATGCATACTCACATGTTGCATATTATATATAGTTATATATAATTACTAAGTACATAGTTCTATATCATACCATATAAACTATCTATGTCTTAAAATAAAAAAAAAGACATTTTATTGTCAGAAATAGGGTTCAACTCTGAGACTCTTCTGAGAGACGGAAGCAATTTAATAGTGCTAATAAGTCGATCAATCAATAAGCCTACTGGAGTCCATAACTGGACCGAACGTGTGCCGTAGAACCCGATCCTCTGCCTTCTTCATCCAGTCTACCAAACTACCTTCCTTAGGTCCGTCCGTCCATATAGCTAAAGGGTGCCCTACCTTCTTACATTTACCGATTCGCGGTCTGCACTTCAAGACTTGTTTGCCCTAACGGCCGTGTGTGGCCGGGTCCATTGCTACTTCAGCGTACTTATTCTGCGAGTTATGTCGGTAACTGCTATGCTTATAATACGAAATTCTTGTTTATCCTATTAGTTATATTGAATACACAGGGGTATCATAATATTAAAATGTAGCTAAATTTAAATATCAACTGATTAATACACCTTGGCGTCCTTCTAAGAGATTGGCTCAAAGACAGCCTTACTATCAAAGAGCCAAAATAGGCTACCTGCTTCGGATATTAATAAAAATAAGTGTATAGACGAAGTTATAGAGACTCCCAGTCAGCTGCATTTTCTTAAAGGAACCAAGAAAATGATGTCCGATCAGACGTTAGACTGTTGTGGATATGTCTTTATTACATATTTTAATAACAACTTTTAAATATTTTAATCTATAATATATCAAATAACTTCGAAATACATGCGAACTTAAAACCCTTTTATTACTTATTAAATACTTACGATATGCAGAAGTTACAAAAATGTATATTTGTAAGGTGGCGAAAGGTTATTCATTTATAATTTTACAAATATTCGTAAGTGACCAATAAATGTATTTTGGTGGGATTTTTTTTGACAAACCCTTTTTGATTACTAAGAATCATTGTAAAAAAATACGCATACAAAAATGTTAAGCAAGGTTTATGTAACCCTCCCCTAGCATGGGAAGGAGACTGTTGAAGAGCTTTAGTGCTACACACCTCAAAACAACATGCGTGACCACGACTGCTCTGCCAAGAGCATGAGAAAAAGAAGTAATTAAAACATTATATCTGTATCAATAAATGATATTGATATACATATTATATAATATTTTAAATTAATTAAGCCATTTGTTATATTCCCCAATCCATCAATATAAGCAATTCTCTTCCTTTCTGTTAATTTACTCTAAATATTTCCATCCAATTCCCAAAAGTGCCTGGATGACAGCAATAGGCTTGCTCCTATTACACATATACTACTAAGAAGTGTAATTGTTTATATGTGGGCATTAATTATGAATTTGCCTTTTATATCCAATACAAACATGCATGTATGTATATTTGTATTTGATATAAAAAACTACAGAGAGTAAAACACGAAAGTCGAAATACAGTGCTGGTTGTCATTAGAGTTCCTTATTAGAACTAAGAACCACAAAAAGAGGTTTTCAATTATATAAAATAACAAATAATAGTAAAGCTTTAAAAATAATTCCTATCATGCACCTATAATGTTCGAACTGTCCGACGTGGAGTGGATTATCGATCTAGTGGCTAGTGATCGCTAAGCCAGAGCTCGTGGATTCGATTTCTTCCCAGGTTGTGTAAACTTGGATGTGGTGTCCCGTGTTCCGCTGGTAAGTGCCATTAGATCGCACAAACAGTGCAAGTGATGTGGAGTACTATTGAAATGAATTGAAGTAATATTTACTAACACATCAGGTTATATTAAAATATTTATCTTTAGGTTAAATATATAAAAGTGTTTATCAGCAGTCTGGTCAGCTATACTTAGTTTGGGGTTCGGTGAGATGTCTGGAGTTATTATTATGAATACTTTAATTTACTTATATTATAATTTAACTTGACTGTAATATTACATAAATAATACATGGGCACAGCCACACTAAACCTTACGTAGTGAGTTCATAACAGCAGCTCTGGATAAAATTGCACGTAGCATAAAGGAAAGCGGGCGGATATAGAAAATCTCTCAATACCAACCGTCGGATTTGAGCTCAAAGCAGCCGTGTCCACGATGCTTGTAATAACTACGGATGGTCTTGTTATACCTTGGACTTTTAATCCCATAAGTATGTTTAACTTGGAGATATTATAAGTGCGAAATGACACATCGATTAGTAATATTAAGGACTGTTAATCCTCACATTGATTAATTATTATGTAGCTAACGTGGGAGAGCCATGCTTCGGTACGTGTGGGCTGGCTCAACTGGAGTATTACCACGGCCTTACAGAAAACCAGCTGTTAAACAATGCTTGTAATGTATGATCAAGTGAGTGAGGTTACCAAAGGCATATACCCCTGTCCTTTTTCCATTCCCCTCTATTCCTCCCAATTTGCAAATCCACTCTTTCTCCTCCTGCATTTCCCCTACCCGAAAAGTGGACAGCACTCTTGTAACTCTTTATTCATATGTATTCATGGGCGATGGAAGTCACCATCAGGTTACCCGTTTGCTCGTTTCTCCCCCTGAGTTTTGTGCAATGTACTCGAAAAATTTGCATACATATATGTATATGAATAAGTGAGGATATTTTATTTTAGTAGAAGGTTTGTTAGAAAAGAAAAGATGGATATATGTATGTGCGTTGAAATAGATGAGTAAGATAGAATGAGGGTATGCCTCACTAGTAATTAATATCTTCTGCTATCGCTCTAGGTCATCCACCGTTAGCTTGCTCTCCCGCCGAGTCCACTGACTTGCATCGAACCGCCTTTCACCGAGTCAGACTTGGTTTTATTAGTGTGAAATATTCTCAAAGAGATGGGATGGGTGAGAGGAAAAGAATTGAGAGATGATCAGAAGGAACTTTCTATCTCTTTTTCTGACCAGCTACCTCTCCGGCATGAGTAGCTCTATGAAATACAAGGAAGTTTTGTTTTAGAGGGCTTGGATTTCGCGGTACCAGCCAGTTAAAGTTACCCTGACTTACCCTATTGCTTATACTCCCTAGTTCATCTGTATAAGCAATAACCCCTTTCTTCCAGCTCTATCCTGCCTTTTCTGTCAATATAATCCAAATTTTCCCATCTTAATCCAAAAAGTGACCAGACGACGGCACTAGACTTGATTCCTATTACTTTTTTTTAATAACCTTAAATTAAAATCAACTAAATTGGTCGTAAATTACGGCTTTTTTTTTCGTGTCGGGCCTCGGGCCGTCATCCCACCGGGGTTTTCAGTGGAACAGTGTGTCGGAATCGAACCGACTAAAACCACATGGTGTGCCATGCTGCGCTTAAAATAGGAGGAACCCGGGAACAGCTTTATTAAGATATCCGCTCCGAATTAGTAAGATATCCGGAGCGTAAATTACGCTCTGCCAACCCCTTCAGATATCTGTGTAATAGTCATTTAAATAGTGAACAGTGAATGAACAGGTTCTGCAGTATAGTTTAAGTTTGGCAAACTTAGACAACAGTGGTGTCAAAGTTTACCAATTGTATGAGTTTTAGTTGGCACCGGTAATCGTGTATTATTTCAGGGGGGCTGTGAACTGAAAATGGTTAATTCATGACAAAATAAATCCTTTCATAAATAAAAACAACAAGAAAGAAAAGAATTTCCTAAACAATCAATTACAAATAGAGAACTGTCATACGATACTCTCGGTAGGGAAACAGGTAAAACACAAAATATAAAAGTTCCAAACTCCCACGAAACGGGAACAAAACATTGATTAATGACGAAATGCACTCGAAAACAAACTGTCGAACTTCTTCAAATTCGCGATACAAATGCCTTCGGAATAACCCCTCGAAAATAATGGTTTCCTTTATGAGGGTACTTACCCTAAACACCTATAACAATACTTTCAAAAGTGAGCTGTAACACAATTGCATAAAGATCATATTAATTTGTGGACAAAATGTAGGGTAGAAGTTGTCTCAAGATTTTCTTTTCGAACACGGTTTTGTTACATTTTTTGTTGTCGCAAGCAAACGGAAGTGGCGTATAGGGACGTGTGCTTCCTCTTTTTTTGTTGGGAAATTGTTTCGGTGCCATTAAGCCGTTGACAGATTGCCAGTAGTGAATAATGCCCTTGAATTGTTCGCGGTCGGAGGGTAGACGACATTTGCGATACAATGGGACGATGTTTAGATGTGCATTTAGTGTTTTGATAGGAGTAATGGGAATTGCTACAATCGTATAGCTACGAATGTAGGCTGCAGCTGTAGGATTAATTTTTAAACTTATTCCGAACTATTAGAGTAGAGTAGTACTAGAGTAACAAGTCTGCCCTGCAGAATATTGTAGAGGACTTTTGCAATTGACGTAATGATAGTACATACACACATACATACATAGATGCGTTCCACACTGGTATCCACGAAAGGGTAGGTTATCTAGGATTGGGTCCCCCTAAGGTAATAGTGGACACGCCAATTGCCCTTAACCGTTAACTTTAGAAATCAAAGTTGGAAAAAAATGTAGAGTATATAGAAAGGAAAAGATAAAAAGAAAATCGTCATGATGGACGGAAAAGGTAGTTTATTTCGTAAAGCCAAGCTTAGGCACGAATGGGTCGGCTCGACCGGTGCGATACCACAACCTCACAAAAAGCCGGTTGTGTTGCATTCTACGAAATAACTGAGATTTCAAGAAGCCCAAATCCCCCACTCCTTTTGCCCCTCTCCTCTTTCCCATTTCCCCTCCCCTCCCCGCATCCCAGTATCCCTCATCACCTTCAAAGGCGGGCAGGGCTAATACGACTCAAATTGTAGGTGTAAATGGACGGCAGTTGTCACTTACCATCAGGTGAACCGTCTGTTTGTCTGTCCCCCTGTGTGATAAAAAATATGGGTACTGCTAATACAGATGGAGTGGGAGGTGTAGGTATTCAAGAGCTGGAGGATTTCAAGGTTGCATACGTGTAACTTACACTCCCTGCAGCCAAGAAGTCCGAGGCCTACATATAATGATAATAAGGGGTCAAATTATATATTACAAGACTGAAGTAGTCATCTCAGAAGTAAATGTTTATATATAGATATGCATTAAGAAGCGTTCAATGATAACTATTTAATTATTCTCCTCCCAAAACCATCATACGATAAATTACCTTATTTTTACATAATTACACGCACTACACACCAATTCTCACGTTCAAAGAATTAACTCCGAATCGACAAAGTAATAAATTTTCTACAGAATCAATATTCCTTTGTCGATAATGAAATCAGAAGCCTCATATATTAATGGTGTTTAGTTCAAGACATGACCTCCGTAGGCCATAATTTTATGTGCGTTTTAATGTTGATTTTATGTGGTTAATACATACGCAAGGTGATAAATAGTGTAGGAGTGAATTTCAGCGGTATTGTTAGATTTTTTTTTTAACGTGTGGGTACCACCTTAGCGAATAAAACTTTGTGAAGTGGCTATGTAGGAATCGAACCGTTATAGCTTAGGAAGCACCCCCCTCGACCCCGACAGTCGTGACTACCTGTTTATAAACAAAGTGGTGAGGCGCTTGCTTCCCAATCTAAGCTCCAAGGGTGTGCACGGAATGCGTCACGCCACTGTCTCCTACAGGCCAGCGGTGATGGAGGATAAATCATCCCTACGGTGCCTGGTGCGTCCTCTGCTGGACGGGAGAGTGCTAGCCCTCAAGCAAGAAGGCAAGAAGTTCCGTAGCTTTAGACGTACTGATTGAATTGAAAGTCGTTGAAGTCGCGTGGTTAGCGTTAATTTTTATTTTCATACTAATAGGTGGTAAGTGTTGTATTTATTTACAGCTGTCTGTTATCTACTCCTAAAACATGACTGCTTTATACGTTAGTTATCAAAATAATTGTCCTTGTTATCAACGACAATTCGGGCAAGAATATAATACAGCTGTATCTATTATATTATCATGAAGCTAGCAGAACTGCTATAAGAAAATAGAGATAAAGGAAAGACTATACAGAGATAGTTCCACACCTTTTATTCCACAAAGCTCATCAAAGGGCTGACAATTCGCGAGTGACAAGATTGGTGACTTGAGTGTATACAAGCACTAAGAACCATTGCTTTGCCCTTTCCAGCTTGCCATTGGAGGTCAGAGGTAAATCAGTACAGTTATATGGTGGTTAGTTATTATATTTCAAGATAGTATAGGTTTAGCTGGCTAGTTCATTTTTTGTGTATTATTGGAGGCGGTTAATATATCATGATCCTCGTGATTTTGTATATGTTTATATTTGTTCTATAATAATAAATTAAAGCATTTATTCAGATAATATTATAGTTTCAGTATGTGTAACGTCTGAACATCTTTGTCGACAGTTGGATCTGTTTGCCCTATTTTTGCAAGGGCCTCTTTCGCTTCTCTTAATCTCTTTCACTTCTCATTCTCCCTTGCCGTTCCTTCCTATCAAAATATGTCTTTTTTTAATTTTACAAATTATGAAATATACACACGGATTTGAGGCTTTCATTATTTATTATATTAACTAATTATTTAGACTTCATTTAAAAACCTACACAGTCCTATGTTTGCACGGAACAAGTTCTTTATACATATAGTTTAAAAATCTAAATATGTATACATAACCCTTAAAATATAACAATGATCTTAAATACATATTACGATTCTAAGCTATTTGACAGCGAGTAAAGCCCCCATATTCCAAAGTATGATCGCCTGCTAGCTTGCAGGTGGCCAAGGTCTGCTGGGGTTCCCGGATGTTTCCTTCTGAGGCTATCCTAGGTCCCTAGCAATAAACGCTCTCATGACGGAACACCGTGTGGTTTTAGTCGGTTCGAGTCCATACCACCTCACCGTCAGCTCTGGTGAGGTGATGACCCGTGGGGGTTTCCTCACGAAAAAAATAAAATAAAAAAAGCTACTGACAACAGTACCGTAATAATCTGAAACAAAAAAGAAACAATTTCGTTTATAATTTAGCAATGAAAATATGAGGACAAAAATATGTGTTACCGACAAATAGTTGCCCCGAGTCTAGGTGTCACGTCAGTTGTTTTCTAAGTTACCTAAAATACAGGAGTCATTCGTAATGCGGGAGTTGTTTTATTTTTAAGAAAAAAAGGCTTTCAGCTCTTTTCCACTTTCATCTTGACGGGATATACAAACTTTGTAATTAAAATATAAATATACTGTAACACTGAAATTTATTTACAAAATAAAAACTTGTAGACTTTTATTGTAAATCTAATAATATATATAAAAAATATACAATAATGAATGATTCTACAACGCATCGATAGTCACTCTTCCCATGACCAATACCAACATGAAGTTCAAGAGTCATCAGCCATACATCACAACTCCACAGTTATCACAGTACTTATCATATTTATGGACATTTTAATGTTACACTGAATATATTGGCCATTCAAATCAATATTATTGCATTAGCAATTATTTATGAGAAATCGAAGACTGTAATATTCCAAGAACTTCATTTAATGAATTCAATTAGAGAATGAGAGTGACCTGGTTCGTGTTCTATGTTGAATTACTTATGAATAATCAGTAATTTATAATAATATGTGTATTTATGTACAGTTATACAGTAATCTTACTTCTAACACAATTAAAAAGAATAAAAGAATATTTACATTTGACTAAAAATTAAAAGAAATTGGTAGAACTCCTCCGCATCGTCGCCTACGTGTAGCGTTTCCAGGAGGCTGGCAGCATATCCACGTTGAATGGCAATGCTTATCCGCTATGGAAGACCAGAAGGTCAGCCTTCTGGCCTATAAGGTCTATTAGTTATTAGCTTGATAATAAAGCTAATAATGTTACGGCATTGTCAAAAAACCATGATGGAAACATACGACACGGGGTACTGATGGAGATACAGACAATATCGGTGCGAAAATAAACTAGTAATTAATAGAGGGCTTCTATATTAGGGGCCGAGCAATGACAACCTACACAAACAGGTAATATTTGCAAATATATATTACTACGAGTATAAACTAAACATTTCAAATAATGCATGTTTAAATGACTAAGCATATTTCCCTAAAATATAGCTAAGAATAGATCCGATTAAAACACCTTTTATAGGAATAAAATCTTAACAAAATCGGTTTATCCGTTTTTGAGCTATAATGCCCCAAACAGACAGAATTACACAGGTTTAGGTTACAAAACTTAAACATTTTTCTCATTTTATTGGGGATTAAAAAAGACAACAAAACCGGTTGGTGGGTTTCTGAACTCAATTTGAAAAATGTGTGAAATCGGATATCGAATTTTATAAAGCTTATATAGGTGCTAGGATACCTGTTGACACCCCGCAACACATCTACTCGGCGTAAAGAATATTCTCTCCTAATCTCTACGCCTTATGATGATGAGTCAATATATCGGTGGAAATCTCTTATATATATATATATAGAAGATAGATTTACAAAAATTTTCAATTAGTTACAGTTAGTTATTTAAATTAAATAAATTGATGTTCTTACATAATGAGTTCCAATAATACATCATATTATATAGATGTATAAGTGTAAGTTCCTACAGGTTCATGCGTTTGAAAAAATATACAGAACATATGTATATTTTATGTTTATTAGTAGTAGCAAATATAAATGTACCTTTAAACGCAACTGTCTCTTGGCATTTTTTGTGGAAGAGCCATGCTTAGACATGAATGGGCTGTTTCGACTGGAGACGTACCACGGCCGTACAGAAAACTGGTAGACAAACAATAACAATAATAATAAATGAAGGTTTTGTCTATGCAATTACAGATGAAGTTGTAATCTGTAATCAGCTATACTTTGCATCCGCCAACATTTTGTAGTTGTCACAACAAACATTAAATTACTTCTAAGTGAGTATAGTTATCATTTAATGATTGTAATAAACATCAAACCTAAAGACGTTATGAGAAATGCATTCTCGTAATAGGGATCTAAGATATTTTAAGATTCAAGGTCTACAACGATATATTTACTCTAACAACCATCGGCTCTTCGGCAGATGTGACAATCCCACTGCCACTTTAGTGTACTTATTCTGCAAGCTATTTCGGAAATTCTAGTTCTTTATTAGTCAGACTATTTACAGAAGATAAAGTATAGGCAATAATTTCTGTTATCAATTGCAATATTAATTTTAATATCTTCAAATATAAAAAAGTTCTACAAAGGTGACTATCTTCTGTTGAACATTTGCTACCTTTTCAATCTATTCAGTATAATTAAGTGTCGTCTATACGTCGAAGTATGTGGTTAAATTTAATCAGAAACCTGTTTGAAAGATTTTATAGAATACTTCCGCACCTACTGACTGTCAGTTACAGATGTTATATTTATATCTGTTATTTATACATTTTGTTCTTATACGTATTTGTATATTTGTGTAATGCTACATATAATCTATAAGTCTATATATACATATATATATCTATAATCTATAATAATAATATCATATTCAAATAATCTATAAGGCCACTGGCCTTAATCAGCTCGATTCGGCATAACGACATTTATGTAGTTATTTTAAGTAATTTTTAAGACCTTTGGATTTGCAATACACCAGTTTAGTGTAGTATTACGACCATGAAGACAGATCCTGTGTATTAAAAAACCCTACAATACACTCATATCGAAAAAGAAGTAACCAGAAGAATATTTTTCTTATGAGTTTACGGAATCTAGTATTTTATTTAATCGACTAGACTGAGAACAAATTCTTATGCAATCATGATCTATGAACTTAACTTTCGTCTGAGAATCATAAACTTGTAAGCATCGTGCTGAACACATCATTAACTATACTCGTACTCACGAATTCTAGATAATAACAGTGCGACAAAAAACTGATGCGAAGTAGGGTTGAAAACCACGCGTGATCGCGAGTAATTGGCTCGTTGATGGATGAGACGAACTCCTCATTACAAGAAAACCAACTTATATTTACGTACTAACAAACCATTTTCCGCACTAAACTTAACTCAGAAAAGATTAAGAATCAATTTCTGAATAGCAAATATAAGTTTGTTGCTGCAAAGAAACAGTTGATAATTATTGGTGGCTCAGTTTTAGGTGTCTTTCTTGAACAAAACTTAATTTTGCACTTTAGAAAGCTATATGTGTATATAATATTGGTTATTCGAATATATTTAACTCTTTAATTGATTGACTAAACTGAATAATACATGAAAGGTATGAATTAAAATCTAAATACCCATTACATACTGGTCTGGTAGATTGTGCAATGGTTTGCCTTTAGTGTAAATTTTACAATCCTGCTTGAGTAGTGAACCGTCAATCAAAGATCACCTAAGGATTATCACTGGACACTATGTGATTGATGAGGTTTCTTATTTATTTTAGAGCAGTGCCTTGGTGGCAACAAAACGCAGATCAAGGGCTGAATAAATTGTGCTAATGATTACTTTATGAGTCAAGAATCTGTAGATGATAAAGTCTTTTACAAACTAACCCCCATATCTTGTTAGGGTAGATATAGACATCAGAATGCATTTAACTTCTAACCGCACACACTCACAAGTTTCTCTCTTATAATTAAATCCTTCATACAAAATTCCTGGTACTGGTTTCGGATACTTCTGATCAGCCTCTTTGGAATTTACAGAGTTTATCTGTATATATTCTGCATGGGCGACCCCTACCGAGTTTCTTACTATCGTAAAAATATAATAGTAATGTAGAAGGTACGATAAATGGATTAACAGTAGTGAAAGTACATTTTTTATTTTTATGCAATAGGAGGCAAATGAACATACGGGTCACCTGATGGTAAGTGACTACAGCCGCCCATGGACACCCGTAACTTAAGAGTCACAAGTGCGTTGAGGGCCTTTCAGGTAGGAGTACGCTTTTTTCTTGAAGGTTTGAAGGTTGTATCGGTCCGGAAATAAGACAGGCAAGACTGTGTTCCACAGGATGGTTGTGCGGTTTTAAAAGCGCACAGTGGTGGAATGCCAATCTTGATGAGGTGTGGGGATGGATATTTTGTCACGATTATAGAAAAGTCACTTTTATTTAACTACATTCACAACGCATATTCTTATGATTTACTTATTTAGCAACGTTTTCTTTTAAGTTTTATTCTCATTCCAACCGCCTCATACTCGAATTCCAATACATATGTATATTTTAAGCAACTTCCATCTTATACATGTTTAACTTTTTAATATTGAAACCGACAAGCGTTTACTTCTGTTTCTAAACTGACAGCTATTTACACATTGTTTTAGACAATTTTATTTAAAAAAAAAGCAAACCAGTAAAGCTATAGAGCGATTACGAAGGAAACTTAGCCTAGATATACATAATTAGCATCGCAAGTAGGCAATGTAGTTCCTATTAGGAGTATTGCATATAGGTGCGGTGCACTAAGGTTGGTTCACGCTGAATGCATTATCCAGAGACGAAGGATTGAAAATGATTTATTTGTCTGTCGATTTTATTCACTTACACGTTGGTCACACTGATTTTTTTTAGAATAGGCCAGTAAGAAAGGCAGTCGATGAAAAAATTGATTAAAGGAGACTTTAACCTTTGTATGGACTCTTGAAAAAAGCATGAACAATTAAATATTGATATATCAATATAAACTTTCAGTAGCATAAACTAAGTAGAAAAACATTATTAGACAAATTATAGTATCAAGGCATTTAAATAATAAAATAAAGCACATTGTAATATAAACAGTATATATATTTTGTTTTTTTTTCGTTACAATCATTCATTAGGTATCATTATATTTTAGTTGTCAATCCCCTTTCATAGGCTAATAGTCTTGACAAGAATAAATCGGAGTCCATTTTGGATAGCACTGGTTGAAATGGAAAACCAAACACAAAATCATAGAAAAAATTCCCCAGTACGAGAGGATCCCTCATTCCCCCGTCCTCTTTCCCTTCCTCTATTACCCCTCTCCTCTTTCCATTCCTCTAACCCCCCCCCCATTCGCCCTCTAAATTCGACAGTGAAATTACGACGGTTGACTTGTAGACGTATTTATGGACGGTGGTTGTTGTTTGTCATGTTGTAGTTGTTGTTACGTTACCTTTGAGCGACCGTCTGTTCATCTGTCCACCTATATCATAAATAAAAAAAACCTTATCCCGTTTTTCATCTCAATTAGATTAGATTAGACAAATGAATTAGATACCGCTGAAGGGGTTTCTTCTTACGAGTCCCCAATATGTATAACACAATTTACTGAATTTTATCTTTAGCTGTTACCGTGATTGGGATGGCGATGGAATATGAATAAATTTTTAAATTTAATTAAAACGGTTTATTTTCAAGGCCTTATGTGCAGCGCCAGTGGCTGCAAAATAGTTTTTTTTTTAAAACCTCTTTCATCGTACAACTTGACCATATATTCTATCCTCAGGTTTGTCTAAATCAGCAGTATGATCTCAGCCTAAGTTTTGCTTTCTTAAGCAGCACAGGAAATTAATTAGCAACTACTGTCTGAGTATGTGAATTGCGTAAATAGAATTAGAAGTTTTATAGTATTATGTGTTAGTTCAATGCATTCCATCAATTATTGTTTTATCAATTCAACCAAGTGTACTCAATAACCTAATCGTTATATCTGAATTCGCTAGTTTAGTGATGACACTCGACGAGTGATGAAAACTGTTGTCTTAGCTTGAATACAGGTGAATTATTTTGTTATAGAAGCATAGGCCAGCCCGGCTTATATATAAAAATATGAGCACATTGTGACTGATATTTGCTATTTGGTTAGCGTGTTAAAAGCGAAGTTAAGAGTAAAAATTTATAACAAAGAGCATTTTCAAGAAATGAAGAAAAAAAGTTGGTAAAAATAACATTGAAATTTATTCCGTTTCATCTTGACATTAAAAATTATATTATTATTATAAAAAATGTTGTTATAATTTATTTCTTAATCATGTGACTTTCCCTTCGTCTAAATATATTATACGATATAGTAATGAGACATCATTTCTTATTTTTTTCGCTTATATAACATCATATTACTTTAATAATAATAAACAGCAAAAAAAAAGTATTTTATACATTATTACATTCTTAATATTCATAAAACCGCAAGGTCTCGGATTCCAAACAATGATTTAAATTCAGCTCGTCGATTGGTCGGCGGCGAGTGACGCAGGACAAAATACGCTGTAATTGGTGATTGACATGTGACCGCTTCCTGATTGGCCACGTACACTTTGAATGCCGTTGCATTTGAAATCTTACAGAATTGCTTTTTTGGTTTTTACGTGATTTTAATATAGCATAATATAGCATTTACTGCATTTATTCTACTATCCATATGTCAATCGTATTTACACTTCTGATATTAGCAAAAACTGAATGCTGTGCTACTTGTTCACAAATATAAGCATCAGTCTTTACATGTTATTATTTGCAGCCCTATATTAATTTTACTCTTTGTTTTTCATTAGGTACATTAATTAACATTGCTATCAAAAGTCACTACTTGAAATAGCTAGGGAATGCATAGAGTACCTGGGGCTGATCCTTTCTGATTATTTCTTCGAGCTTTAGCTCTGTTTATGCAACCCTATACTTCACCTCCTACCCTGCTCTCGTCTTCTACACACATTACTGCATGGCAAATTATAAAATAAATAATATTTCATACATTACCGTTACGTTAAATTACGTTTAGGCATTTTGCAGACTATAAACTTATAAACTACAAGGTGGTAAATACGTAAAATATTTGAAATAGAAAACTGTCCTTGAAGTTTCTTACCTCTTCTTCTCCATAGGATCAGCCAACTAGCTGACTAGTCTGACTGACTTCCCTCCTTCGATAATTCAAAACCTTTATTACCTATATTTGGTTAAAATTGAATAAATCATTTTGATTTGATTTCATTTGTATTGAATACTATAAAAAAATACAAATAGCTCTTTCGAACTATTTTATATAATAAATAATATACATGTTTAATATTTTTATAAATGGAATATAAGGAATATAAATATATAATATAAATATACAAACCCTTTTTTTTTTTTTTTTTTTTTTAACGTGTGGAAATCCCCTCGGACCGTCACCCCGCCGGGGTTTGCGGCGGGGCGGTGTGTCGGAATCGAACCGACTAAAACCACACGGTGTGCCACTCTGCGCCTGAGACGGAAGGGATCCGGGAACTGCTGATATTAAGACATCCGGACCCCTCCCAGCGCTTGCCCGCACTGAAGCGGGCACCGTCTGCTGTTAACTCTCTAATTAGGTGACGTACGGCACACGCCTACGTCACCCCCTCGCGGGTGGCCACTAGAGCGGATGGAGGGGAAAACCCGTCCCGACCATCCGCGGCCACACTCAGGGCGGCATGAGGCGCTGATAGGCGCGCCTACGCCGCCCAGTTCGCCGGCGGCGGATTGGGTCCGAGTGGATATCGTCCTCCCGGGCCTTCTCCGCCGCCTCCTTCTGCGAGATGACATCTTCACAGAAGGTTGCGACCGCGGTAAAACTGCTATCGCTACCGGCCATGGAGCGTATGACGGCCGGTAGCGAGAGATCTCCTCCGATGACTGCAGTGAGGGAGTATACAAACCCTAGCCTAAGCTTGATGTGTCTACACCAAAGAGTACACACAGGCAGGGGTAAGAGTTCGATCCCCGGTCTCACTCACTTTAGAAATTTATCACTAGGAAAACGGTCATGAGAATAACCTTGCAATCTTTTAGTATCGTTTTAAAAATAAAAAAATAAAAAACTCTTTTTGCTTGCCTCTTTTTCTATATATGCATTGACCACTGCCTATTCTAGCCATTCTTAGAGCGCCGCGCAACTAAAATGGTTGAATGTATCATTATATCCAACCAGTGAAGGCATCCAGGCTATCTATGGAGAAATAATAGCGCGTCCTACTCTGCCAAAACAGTACGAACTAATCAGATTCTATCCGTGATGGATAACTTACTATAAAATGAAAATTTAGCAGCTAAACGAGCCTTAAAGATTGTCGTTGTGCAAGAATTTCAATCATGATCACTTGGTATTGGTTTAGTGTAATTATACTGTAATATAAACGAGCTATCTGTAAACTATTACAACACATCTACTTATATAGATAGCAAAATTAACGGCTAACTATTATTTCTTCTAAGGTGCGAACAAAATGTATTTTATTTTTACTTTACAATGAACTCTCTATGAAACCTCTCTAAAAAAAGAGCACATTTTACAACACCTACAATTCCAAAAATAAACTGCGTTAGGTGAGCTTACCTGAAATTATTATTGCATTGTACACTACTATGATATGTTACTCATGATATCTATTGATATCATGCAAGACTTTGTCTTTATGATAATAAATTATTTAAGCATTTTTATTTTATTTATTTAGCGTTAATAGGCATTGGATGAGATATTGGCTAGATCGTTAATGTGTAAACTTCTTTAGAAGAAAAATATAGAAGTTATTTGATGACTATGAGGCTATTTTAATCGTACTCGCAATCATTTGTTCAACGCTCATTTCACAACCCACACTTTATCAATAAGTTTTCCATATATAATTTTTATATGTTATATGATCAATAAATAAGTCACTTAATCCAATAACAGGTTATAAATAAAAATGTAAACAACAAAACGACATAATAAAACAATTCGAAGCGTTGTATAACAAATAAATAAATCAGTGGGACCATTTGTCAGCCCAAACATGACAGATTTATAAATTATATTGTGAGCAGCATAGATTTCAAACATTTACAATTGAATTAAATCGACACAGCACATGGCAAAAGACGAGTCATCTATCATGGGATTTATTTCACTCAAAATACTTATCGAAAAAGCAAATATATGGAGCTTGAAAGAAAGTACAGTTTTCAACGAACAATCTTTCACCCTACGGTAATGAAATGCATTATTAAACAGCGATTCTGTGACCCCATTCGAAAGGCATTAGATGGGGCATTATAAGTAATTTGCTTGTTTTAATTCAGTTTTAATTATAACAAAGTGTGCTCTTTAATTATTCAATTGCTTTGAGTAATTATTTATTAATATGCTCTTTTAAAGTACTTGGAAATACAATTTACATATCGCAATAAGCGCTTTTACAGCATCTTACAATAGTGGAGTTCTGAAATTTGGAGATAAGTAATAAGACCGTGTGTGTCACTTTTATTTTAAAGCCATATCTTCTTCGTCGTATTGAGTTTTCGTCCCCACTTATCAGCAAAACTATAATGCTACCTAAAATAGCTAGATTCAATATAGACGAAAGGTCACCGTGGCCGGTCATAAAAAAAAAGTAAAATATCAAGTGGATAAAGTTTGCCACATTACCATACAGCATATTGTAAAAGCATATAGTGTACCAATATATGCATATAAAAGTGACAATCAGATACCTCAAATTAGTAAAACCATTTTGATTACGGTTAGATGGCATCAGCCTGCTTAATTAACTTGTTTGAACTACGTAATCTTTGTACTTCCCATTCCATCAGTTTAAGCAATATTCCTTTCATTATATTCTACTCTTCCTAAGAAGTAAGTACTTCAGAAAACAGCAGTAAACCGTCCAACGTACTCGTCGAATAAATAGAAAACTGAAACATAGCACAATGAAATTGAAAAGGGTTTGTTGAGGTGGTCAGGGCAGTTTAAAAGAATAAGTGAGGAACGAATGACAAAACAAACAAAGTGGGTTGGCCGGTAGGGATCGACCGCAATGAACATATTTTGATAAAATCGATGATGATCTAAATATTATTAGGAGTACCCAAAACCGGCAGGCTCAAAGGTTTAGGTTTAAAGGCAATAGAACAGGCTTCGGTCATTGTCTCCTTACACCAAAGGGGAAAGAGCGTGACTTAATGCATGTATATTTATGTATTTTCATGGTTTATTTTAGCTACTGGTTTGATTGTACTAAGATATTTAGCGCTATTTAAAGTTTCTATCCAAAGTCAAAGTCAAATGTCAAAGTCAAAGCATTTATTTCAAATAGGCCCAAAAAAAATTGATTTGAAACAAAGTGAATTTAAATAGAATTTGGGTATTTGGTATTTCAATTTTAGAATACTACATTGTCTAGACATGCAAGGAGGATGGTGACCACCACTCTTTGACTCCATTTATTGCTTACCATCAGGCAAAGTGAAGTTATTATGGTAGGCTTACACATAAAAAAAAAGAATAGATTCTAGTCGCCCATTCCAAAATGTAGTTTCGTATGGAGAAGAATGGGCAATAAACTCCACCGTTACTCTTTTAAAATGTTTTGTTTACATACAATAATTATATATAATTAAAATTATGTGTGAAAACGATGCACCCAGAACAATATCACTATACCGAATATACACAAATACCGTCACATCAACCCTCAAATGCTTTAGTCGCATATTTGTCAAAACAAATGACACTACCCCTTCGGGAGGGTTTAACCCTTCGCTGCGATATCAATTAATCGGGTCAATTTATGAATTATTGCTTCAACACAACCCTGGTTTGGTACACGGAATATTTAATTTGATGGGTGCATAATTTATTTTCTTTGATTTTGCAATTGATTATTGTTTTGCTTTAGTAAAATGTTTAAAAGCAATCATCCGCTATGAATATTTTATGTTGTACTCGTATAAGTCTGGTAAATAAACATATTAGTTTTATAAAGATCAAGAGGGTAAATGCAATGTTGTAAAGTCTGTAGACATACAAAAAATATAAAATTTTCTCCATCTCAAATTTCACCATACAGTATTGTGTAAGTATCATACTTCTAAAAATTATGATATATGTAAAGTGTTACAAGCCTCTTGATCTAGTGGCTGGTGATCCATGATTATGGGTTCAACTATCACCCAGGATAAAGAATTGCCACGAATAATTGTCTGATGAGCACGATCTGCTGTTCTGTGTCATGGTTTACATGCATATCAATAAATATATATGTATATATATGCCTGCCTGCCTCGGCACCATAATATTGTTAGATAATATAGGATATTAAGTAAGAAATAATGTCATACTTTCATCATGTCAATATCTCCAGCTAATAAGAAGCAAAGTGCTTTATTTCACTCATCCAGATATTGTTGGACATTCCGAAGATAACTTATTGTAGCACTTTCTTCATTGAAATATCCAGATAACAGTAGAAAAGCATATTAAAATTCTTTGTTGAATAAAATTAGATCAAAGTATTAAATAGATTTTTATATATTTATTCATACGTGTATGATTGTCTAAAGAATATAATATAATAATAATAAACCACTTCTTGTAAAAAAAATCGTTGAAAAATTTAAATTTGTTCTGAATGTAATCCTTGACTTCTCATGTTCTCTGCCTCTTTATCATTAACCGTAAAACCTTACAGATGGACAGATGAACAGTAGCTATAAGTAATAAAACATAAATAATTATTTATAATAGATAGGTGAATCAAAAATAATTGCCTACTATTACGGATATCATTATTTTATAAAAATATTTATAAATTGTGAAAAAGAAAACTATAAAATACTTAAACACCGGGAACGGTCGCCATTTGCATACAAATAGTTGATGGAAATAAATCATGTGTGACAGTAATATGCGGCCATTTTGATGTACACTAACGCCATCTGTGTCAACTGAATGAGTTATTATATTGAAACTTTAGGGCTGAACGTCATTTCGTTAGTTAGGTACATTTCTTGATTACCTCTATAGATTATGAATTATGTGATATAATAATGTATAATTATGAATTTGAGATGCAATTAAATCTTAAAAGGTACTTTGTATATGTTACAGTAACATAAATACACGTAACCCTTTGTCACTTCCAATTTCTAAATATTTGAGTCAATTTACATAATATTTGATTATGGAAGGTATCTTTTCTTTCATTTCTCCAAGCCCTATACTTTAGAAAAACAAAGTCAAAAACCAAAAGCGCTTAGGCACAAATAGAGAACCTGTTGTGAAGCAACGATTGAGTTGCATTCCCCGAAACTAGTCAGGTATTTGGAGGTCCAACTGCCCCTCTCCTCTTATCCCTTATCTCTTATTTCCCCTCCCCGAATCCCTTCATCAATCATCACCCTCAAAGGCGGGCAGCGTACTTAAGACTCTTGAGTTGCAGGTGTCCATGGACGGCGGTTGTCACTTACCATCAGGGGACCTGTCTGTTCGTTCGCCTGTTTCAATTTACTATAAAAAAAAAAATCGTTGAAACACTTTCACTAAAGTAGCAACCCTAGTAACTCGAACTTTAACATGATTTATAGGGCAACCCTTAGAAGATTAACCCTTTATCCGGGGTCAAACAGCAGATACACGGGGTCGTACAGGCCTCGACACTTATAATGTTATTATTTATTGTTTTCGTCTTATGTCGTGTTCTGCTTGTAATTAATAATGCAGTGAAGGGTTATTGGATTTGAGATATTGGTAGGGCGTTTACGACTAAGATGTTTTGACCGACACAGTGGGTATTTAGAGGCTAATTAATTATTAGCAAATTAGGATGTACGGATGACCGACTGGTATTTTTTTTTTTTAATTTTAGTCACTGTGATTTACCACGGAAAGACTGGCCTGTTGGTGTAATGACCCTGACTGAAGCCAGAAGTTATGGGTTTGATTACCACACGGAACAAAAATTTGTGTAATCCAAATCCAAATAGTTATCGTGTCAGGCTCAGTGTTCTTTGTGTCCCTCAATGACATGAAATGTGCATGTTTGAAAATAACCTTTGAAAGTGATTTTGATGTCAATTAGTTTCTTTTCTAAGTCGCAAACTTATATTCCTAACACCATTTAGTGATTATATTTATATACTAAAAACTAGACTACTTTCCTAAATAATAACAGGCCCTTTTTTTATGCGATAGGGGGCAAACGAGCAGACATACCTCAGAGAGATATACCTCAAATACAATTATAGATCTACTGCCGATTTCCTTTTTATCGAATAAAATATTATACCTATAATGATTCCTAAAGTGTGGGTATCCTATGTGCGCAATTACAAACACCACATAATAGGTAGTTCCATGGACGGCGAAGTAAAACAAAATGAAGGCTACATTGACTCCCGATGCCGCGGGGATAAGCTGTTAGATGTACTCTTTTAATAACCGTTTCCACTCATTGCAACACACAAATAGCTTAAAAGATTAGAGAATATGTACAGTTAGCAAAACAGGCAATGTTTTTTTAGAACTTTACAAATCTGAACCCTAATTTGACAGTTGCTCAAGGTTTAACAACCCTTCTAAGAACATTTCTAAAGTAAAACCCCGTCCTTCAGAAACCACTGACATTAAATACTGCATCCCTCAGGAAGATGGTAACCGATAAGAAGGTCAGTAAACATGAAGAGGGACAAAAACACGTTAAGACAGTTTTCAAAAAAAAGCCTATCGAGGTCTGCACTCTGGCACGCCGCATTAAGCAATTTAGATCTTCCAATTCCTCTCCGTCATAGGTTAGAATGGCAGGCTCTACAGGTGGTTACAGCTCTACAATGATAGGGCCACCACAGGCCTTTTTGATAGTCAATATGACAGGGACTGTTTTCGTTGCAACATGTTTTGGTTCATGATAAGAAATATTTGGGATAGAGGAGATTATAATTAAATTTAATGCATAACAGAAAAATTAATAATTCCAAGTTAAAGCGATTGAAAGGGTTCGCTTTAAAATTATTAAAATAATTAAATTCCCTCGCATACTTAGAGCATATTTTAGCCACAGAGAGAATATTTTAAAGGAACTAATTGTAGCAATCAACAAAGTTTATGTTCGTTGAGGGGATGCTAGAAACAATTTTCAAAGTGTTTAGCTGTTCTCGATAAAATCTTTTAGTTATGTATGTTTTCAAGAAAGTTCCAAAGTAATGAACAGCAAAATTATATTCTTAAGATCAGTACTTACTCTTATGTCACTGTTTACTAAAAGAACCTAATATATACTTACTATAAATATTTAATTTATTAATTTATATTTACCTGGATGATTGGCACTCCACCAATGTGCGCTTCTACAGAAGCTTTTTGCCTCGCACAACCAGCCTATCCAACAAATTGTCGCCTGCCGTATTTCCGGATCGATACAACCTTTAAACTTTCAAGAAAAGAGTGTACTCCTACCTAAAAGGCCGGCAACGCCCATGGGCGGAGGTAGTCATTTACCATCAGGTGACCCGTCTGCTTGTTCCCCCCTATCGCATAAAAAAAAAATAAGTACATAATATTATTTCCACTTCGCTATCTGAATACCATTTGTAATTACATATTATGGCATAGACCAGAGATGAATCCTTTTAGAAAATGTTTTGTATTGTTATACTGCTCTAGTGCTCTTTTTTTATTAGTTGTGTTTTTAAATGTTCATGATAATCACTGTGAGAAGAAGGGTAGTCTACGAATAAACGAAGGCTAAAATAAAACGCTAGCACATTTAGCGATCTACGTTTTTTATTTTCATATTGTTACCCAGTATAATTAATATTGGCTCCAGTAAAAAAAAAAACTTCCTGATATGCTGTACTTTGGCATGTATAAATAGGCTGCTAGTGGAGAGCCTCATCATCCTCTTAATATAAAAAAAATAGCTAAACATGAAAAGAAATGAAGATAAAAGATAAGTGATTAAAATTGTATCTGATTACGTAAGATCATGAATGATCGTGTTAATCTACATTTACACGAGAGCTGTGCAACCGAATTCTCTCATTCTTTGCTTTGATTCCAAGCAAATAACACACACGTATAAATTTATTCTAATTATAAATTATATTAATTGATAATATAATAACATTATTAATGAATAATAATGTAACTTTTTCTGCTGCTTGTACATCATAATGTTGCTGCACCACTGGTGCATCTCAGGTAGCCTGATTTACTGCTGTCTTAATGAAACCTGTTATATAACTGGAATTATTTATTATTTTGTCCTAGGAACCTGTCCAGACCCTAGCTTCTGTCTTAGATAATAATTAACTTTCTATGGCTGTACTTAGTCTGGTACAGTCCGAACATTAGACTTGGGAAGATATTTTAATGACGTAATGATAGTCATCCTTTTTGTTGGAGTACTTTTTTGTGTTTAAAAATTTTTATTATACGAGTACAGTAAAAAAAAACTTATTTTCCAGTCAGCATTTATATGATGATGATATAAACTTTACAAATGATAAAAAAATCCTTATTGTACATTAGGTGTTTTGAAAAGAACGGTCTGTGTTTGTTTAAGGGTCATTTACTTAACCCAGTGAATAACGTAAATCGCTAAGATATTTGAACTAAAAATTAATCCTTAAAATTAATCTTTTAAACTTAAAGGGGAGAGGGCCGACCTAAATGAAACTATAGGTATTTAATACCAAAAATATTGGTGGTGGTGATTTTTATGAAAATGTATACATAAATAAATAAAATCAAAATGACTAGAAAATTCATAGCATCTTGTTACACGATAAAAGTATTTCCCGAAGAAAAAATAATCAGTTTTTAACTAACTATTTATCGGCTACACATAACGCTAAAATTGGACCACACCTTTCTGAAACACTCTGTACATCGGGCTGTTTTGTTAACAATAGAGAGCAAACTTTAGGTTGGCCTCAGGTTTCATTTTCAAAATCATACAAATCAGACAACGTCTATTGTTAACGTTATATACAGCGCAATAACATCAAAAATAACAGCATTTTATCAGGTGGTTCGTATTATCAAGGTTTTATACAGAATCATATCTCTTTCATGATTGAAGTATAGTATTTTAATATCGAAGTCAGGTAATTGAGGTCTCCATTATCACTGAGGATGCAACATCATAAACATCTGGAATTATTAAGGAGGTATACTTCCATATGAAGAAAAGCATATATTATCATATATTCGATGATTGATAACATGTGTACCTGTTGGACCTGTAGGAGTGTTTTCTTGATGATTTTGAAAAGAATATTATGTCGCTAATAAAAGTTAAAAAGAATACTAATAAGCCGTAACCGGTGTAGTTCAATTGTAATCAGTTATCTCAATCTGCATCAGTGAGAATAGGCCAATGTTAAATTAACTGAAATTAAATGTTATTGCGTGTTTTATAGTTCTGTATTATGTCTTATAACATTAAAAGAAAGTAGTTAGTTATTCAGAAGTAATGTTAACAACATTTCTAATATTATAAACACGTACTGTATCTTATGTTCGTAAATTCCTAATTCTAAATACAAACACATATTTAATTTGATAACAAAAGAAATAACAACCATCATTTAGAATATTGGTTGTTGTAATCAGGGGTCAATCTAAAATGGACTCCAAAAACTTTAATTATGTTATTAAACGAAAAAAAAATGTGTTTCCTATGGGCATTTCGTCGAGTTAGCCGCTTACAGACACCATTAAGAACACGTATCTAAATATCTTAAGAAATCTATCGGACAGTAAAGACCGTAATTAATATCTTCGGAAATATTCAACTTAAAAAATTTGTGGCATTCGCAAGTTCAGGGTTAGAATTGTATAGAGCTGTTAGTAGCTGTTAGATTTAATAGGAGTAATATTTTTGTAAAAACAATATTCTAATATTATTACTGACCACTTTTGGATTTCAACGCTATTATGAAAGATACATGCAGATTGTTTATGTATATTTTGTAATTGCATCTATTAGTAAACTGAATGTACAAAATATCTGCATATCTTGATATTTATTAAGTAACTGTATAATTTTGAAATCAGCTTCTAATTACGTTGTCTCTCCGAAGCATTCTGATCTATCCGAACTGGAAGAGATTGAATTTAGTAATAAGACGCATTTTTATATTTATTACTTTTACGTACAATACTTCTTTTTTTACTAACAATGTACAAATAAATTTGGTATCAACCTATCTATCTACATCAGACAGTATTAACATTAATTGTAAAATTATTATTTTAGTTCTATTTAGTTCTATTGATACTAGACTTGTTACAAGGACTTTTTTTAAGACGTATGCAGGGATGAATGGAAAAGACGTACATACTGTGTCGACCAAATATTAACTTAAAAATAGCAAAGAAAGTTATGATTTATCATAGCATCATCATCAGATAAGAAGGTTATTTTGATTGTTGTAATTTTCAGGTATCTTCTTAAGACTTATCTTCACGATTAGATGTACATACAATTTAAGCTTACATGCTGCATATTATTCATTCTAAAAATGGGTGTTATCAACACCGTGTACTTCACAAACCGCATTTTCTCTACACACTGTTAAAATGTCGAGTTGGTAATGATCCTTTTTTTACCAGATCCCATCTATACCAGTGTTTATTTATGAAACGCTTCCACGTAAGATCTTTACGTTTATTAAAGAAGCAATTTATTAATGAAACAATTATTCAGAGTTTATCTGGCGGCATCGCTGAGTCGCCGAAAGCTCTCTTTGTATCCCGTGCTGCGGTCAAATCACAATTTTTTAATATTTATGAAAGTACTGGGTATATTTTTATGAATAAGAATTAGAATACATTGTTAAATTGAATTAATTGAATGTTGGATGTTGGAGAACAATTAGCTTACAATGCATGGTAAATCAAAATGAGTTCCTTGCAACTTTCGTTAAAACATATTGTGTAATTATAAAATATTTTTAAAATAATTTAATACAAAATATCTCCTAAGGGGTAAGCAGAGGTGTATAAATTTTGCCCATTCGAGTTTGGTCAATCTAACGCAATAGGGGAAAGCCCATTGCCTTCAATCGGGCACTTTATGACTCTATATATACTGTCTGATAGATAACAGTCCGATCCCTTTATCGTTTTTAGGACACCCACGAGAGGAGAATGGGTGGCCCTATTCTACTCCACCGAGAACCAAAAGAGAATAATTAACATTGTTTTAATTTCAGTTCAAATGAGCGCTTTATATAATATTTTTGGTTTGTAATTTATTTGTGTATCTAAAAGTGACTATTTTGTTAGCAATAATTTTCTGGTGTTTTATAAAAATAATTGAAACTAAACTGCTTAGAGAACAGCTTTATGTCTTGTCAATAGATTTGAATTGGGCCTAGTTATACCATCTTAAAAACTATATAAGCTTTCTGGTAATTTTAAAAATATTTTTAAGAAATCATACTGCAACATAAAGCGATAATCACCCTCTCATAAGTCTTATTCAATGTTATCAAAAATGACTCTTCGAAAAGTGTGCAAACCCTGTTATGACACTTGCTCTGATCAAAAATGTCAATCTGTTTCTTTAAAAAAAATGCACTTCAAGTTTTATATAAAGGTACCGCCAAACGAGTTTCAGTGACTGGTGTGTATATCTGATGGGTCTGAAGATAGTGAGATTGGAAGGAGTATTTACTGTATTGGATTATTTGAAATGGAATCTGTTTATTTTGGCTTCAAGTGACGATATATTTTTAAACAATTCTCATATATCGAATTACTTCGATTTATATAATCAATTTACGATTTTGATTTCAGACTTAATTACGTAGCTACGTAATGAAAATTTAATAACTTACTTAAGTCTTATTTTCAACCGACTTCAAAAATAGGAAGTTCTCAATTCGACTGTATTTTGTTTCTTTTTTTTTTTATGTTTGTTACCTTAGAACTTTCGACTGCACCGAACCGATTCGACGATTTTTTTTTTATTTGAAAGCTAGTGCTTCCCGTGTGGTCCCATTTTAATTAAGTCCAGTGACAGTGGCGTATAAGTCTTAAATTTGCATTAAGCCTGTGCGCGAGAAATGGACGAATAACTCAATATCACGCCAACCGATTTCGATGATTCTTTTTTTAATCGAAAGGGTGTACTTCATAGGTAGTTAGATTGAGTTAGATAAAGTTGTGACAATGGAATCCATGAGAAAACCATTGACGCATTGAAGTCGGTTGTCTACTTTTGAAAAGTCCGATTATTAATAACTACATAGACTAAATTTGGTGGGTTCCCATGTTAAAGAGTACTTTCATGATGTAAAATATTGTTGTACCCTGAATGACAAGTTTGGTTAGTTTATTAGATTGAATTACTGATTAGTAGCATGAGTAGTATTAATAATTGTAGTAACATTTTCAGATTATAAATTTAAGCCTACATATTCAAATATATTATATCTAGGCAAAATTGTAGCGTCATTTAAATTAGTAAGCTTTAACACATTCAAACTACACGTACAATTTGTAACTAATGTTAAATTATCAACTCCTGAGCATGCTATTTTTTTTTATATGTATTGTAGGACAGGCGAACAGAAGGGTCACCTGATGGTAAGTGACAACCGCCGTCCATGGACACCTGCAACTCGACAGTTGTAAGTGCCCTGCCCGCCTTTGAGGATGACGGACGAGGGTATGTCGGGAGGGGTAAGAGGGGGGTGAGGAGATGGGAAATGGGGCACGGGTCAGGGCAGAGAAAAAATGGGGGGGTTGGGCCTCTGGAAACCTCACTGATTTCAGGGAAATGCAACTGAAGTGTTGCTTCACAGCCGGTTTTCTGTGATCATAGCTTTATCACGTTAAAATTCGTTTATTATTAGTAGTCATTTTAGTCTTCTAATAAAAAAAATCATAATGTAGGAATGATGGCAAGTATTTGGAGGCTTCCATAGTTAGAAAAAGAAAATAAGAAAATACGTTTATTCTGTCACAACTAAACGAGACGCTAACATACACTGACTTAACTAATTCTAAACATATAACTGGGTTTTAAAATATATAGTTTAAATTTGCAAGACAAAGAGTAGGTATCTTTTTAGCACAGAACTTATTAGACTATATTAGAGTATACGATTAACATCTAAGCTTTGATGATTTTCTTTTACAAAAAAAAAAAACAGATTTTTTGTAGCAGATAAAGCAACACTTACGTTTTTTTAGTTTGTCTAATACAATAGGCTTCAATATAAAATAACAAAGGGAAAACCAAATTAAGATGGTTAGAACAAAAACTATGTATCGCCGGCCACCGGCGTACAGTATTCAAAACAAGTTGAGAAGATCTCTCTGAGGACATTCCCACATTGAGACTACTTTAAAGTGGTTACCATTGTGTCCGACACACATACAAAGTATTTTAAAAGCGGGTGGCGCATTTTCAATAGAAAAAAAATTTGGTTGCTTTGGTTAAGATTTTTTACACAAGCTGCATGGCTGCATGGCTGCATGGCATGGTTAGGTTGACGTCTTCTTATTTTTTATTTATTGTGAGCATTGATCTTTATATTTTCGTATAAACATAACCTATGAATAACTTAAAATACAGTCTATTTATTTTCGTATTAATAAAAAGCTACATCATTTGCCCAAAACTGCATATCCCCATGCAATTTTTTTGTGACACAAATCATGTGTCGTGTGGGTAACAATGGAGAACAGCAATGTCGTGCCCCTTTCTCAGTATCGGGCATCGCCGGAGATCGATGTATGTAGATCTGCTTCCCTATTTACATATGCCACGTCTATTATTTCACGAATTTAGCATGCAACGGTAATGTCAGGCCGTGACATCTGAGACTTGTATATCATTTGAGACTCCTATATTAAATCGCGGAGTTGACTGTATTGACTTTCTTGTAACTCCAAATATGGCATTTTATATAAAACTTGGTGAAAACATGTCAGAGGGAACATATATATTACAGTTTATAAACATACTTAAATGCACTCTGTAAATAATAAAATAACCTGCGATTACAATGGCAGCAATTAAATATATATACACAAACAATATTAGTGCAAGAAATCAAATGTAACCAGTCCGTAACTCAAGTTACGCACAAGTTACTTACAACACCTACCGTCACTTTTACAACGCTTATAAATCGACTAGAAAGTTTCCATGAGTAACTACATACATTGTGAGTAAAGCACACACGATCTCGCCTATAATAATTCTCAGCAAGAAAGTTGTATCTCAATGAGTCTAGTCACCTGTGGAGGAAGTTGTATCAAACGTTATCACACCGATTCATTCATTGAAATGACATCAACTTCCTTGCGTGTGCACTTGTTATGGATGTGGTGCAAATATAAATGATTGTGAGAATTTATTGATGTCTTACTTGCGTTCTATTTATTTATGAAGTTATCAGATTCTAATTAAATTGTTGTAGCAGATGCAAGTCAATAACGACCTAAGTTTTTCTCTTGTTTGTCTAGATGTTCATGAACATTTGAACATTGAATAATAATGAACGACAGCTGTCTACAACATACTATTATCTTCAAAAGCTCCGTAAATATATAAGAACTATATTTAATTTTAACCATTTATGACGTACATAAAAGATACCTTCATAAATATATTTAATGCCTTTTTATAAGCCTTCTATTTTATTTCTATTATTCATTACGTCCATCTCCAGGTCTAGGACAAGTTGAGTATGTAACTCAGCCTTTTAGAGTCTCAATTCAGTTGATGGATAGTAGATTTTAATGGCAGTGAAGTATTAGATTGGAAGCTGTAAGTAAGGAGCTACAATCGTAATTCCTACACAAAATAGGAAACATATTGGATTTGCAATTGAGAGTTTACGATTTTAAATTCTATGGAGTGACAATACTTTAAACATTTTTACACGACATGAGAACAAACGTGTCACCTGATGGTAAATGACAATCGTCTTAAGTGCACTATCTGCCTTTGAGCGTGCTGAGAAGAAGGGGAAAGGGGAAAGAGGATAGGGGGAGTTTCACCTCCGGTACCCTCAAATACTTGGCAATATAATGCAAGCATTGTTTGTCAACCAGGTTTTAGTATGGCATGGCTCTCTTTGGTTTATTGATGGTATATTGATTTATATAACTTATAATTATATACCTATAACTCGAACTGGCTGGTGCCGGGAGCTCGAGACCTTCAAATTATTTTTTCTAATTATTTTATATCATCAATCGTTGTTATGTACTTCCCTTACGTTCATAATAAACTTTAATTTTTTAATATTTTTAGGGGAATGGTTTTTATCATTTATCTTTCTTTTTTCTCCTCCTGCACTGGGATTGATTGATTGATTTATGAAGGAACACGGGAATGTTACAATCATTCAAATAACGGACACAGAGAACACCCAGGCTCAGAACAACAACGGTTTCGAACCCACAACACTCGTCGCGGCGGCGTAGGCAGCGAGATGCCCACTTAAACCATAGCACCATCATCATCATATATTAAGTTGGCAAATTATAAACCCATCCATCTTTGTACACATTTTTTTTTTTTTTAAGTATAAAAAATCAAATTATTTCTTAACTATATAAGCACCGTCGTTTTCTATCACCTTTAGCCAACGCGCTGGCAGAGACATAATGCCTTCCTCGTAGAAGTTTTTAGGCTTTTGATCAAAAAAGGTGGTAAGGTCACTTTTAAGCTGTTCTTTATTTTAAATTTTTTTATCTGCTAAGTAGTGGGCGAAATAGACAATAATCTGAGGGTATAATGTCTGGAGAGTAAGGTGGGTGATTAAGGACAGCCCAGCCAAGGGAAAGTAATTTTTCAAGAGTCGCTTTTGCTACATGTGGTCGAACATTATCGTGCAAAATGTATACTTTATTTTGATTTTTCGGTAATCTCGTTGCTACTTTATCCAGTTGGTCACAATAAATATTGGCCATGACTGTAGTGTTAGATGGCAAGAGCTCCCAGTATATAATTCGATTTATTCCCCACCACACCCTTAAAATAACTTTTTTACTCGTGTCAGATATTGGAGTCGGTACTCCTGCTTCTCCAGGACCAAGCCACTGGCGCTTACGCTAAAAAATTATGTACATAACCCACTTTTCATCCCCGTTATTATATCCCTCAGCCACTCATTGGTACGATGATAACTTAGTAGTTCCATGCACACGTTAGCTCTCTTCTGAAGTTGAAACGGCGTCAACTCATGTGGCAACCAAACTGAATATTTCCAGGTCTTTTCCAAAGCGTGGAGTTGTTTTTCTATTGTAGTATGAGAACACTGAAGCTGCTTTGCCAGACTACGTGAAGTGAACGTCGCTTTTCAACCTAAGCGAAATTCGTGAAGTAAAAGCAGCCGAAGTTCTCTACGAGAAATATCCATAATTTACTGTAGTTTTACTATTCGAGATCCAGTTGTCAACTGATCTGACATACAACTCTTGCTTTATTTATATACTACTTCAAGAAATTCAAGATAGTTCTATAACGTTTTAGAAACTGATAAAAAAAGTGGCGGGTTTATTAGTTGCCAATCTAATAGAACAATAGTGCATATATGAATATTAAGTACAACCATATAGTTTTACTCTTATATTAACAAAAAAATTAATAGCTCACATAGTGTGGTTAAATAGTTTATAGTAACATTTATCGTATATGTACAACTAGCTTCTAGTTTTATAAAATGAACGAAGCTTGTATAAAATGAACTAGTTAAAAAAAAATGAAAATAAAGTATATGAAAAACGTAAATAGCTTATAATATGTGACAAGTTTTCTACAATTATCTAAGTTACGTAAACAAAACGTTTCATGTTAGAGCTTAAATTAAGTCCACACACGAACGAGTTAAGCAGGAAAATCAAACACCTGAACCATTTTCTACACCACTCCTTAGATACGACCGTTAAGTGTAACAGTTTAAAAAGATATATCGTCCATATGAGATGCAATTTCTTGTCGAGTTATTAGCGAACTTGTAAATGACTAGGTAGGGACACTGCGTTTTTGAGGAATTGCAGAATGTCCTACGTCAAGAAACATGATTATATAAACTGATTTTCACAATAGTTGTTATCGGAGAACAATGAAACCTAACTAAGGGAGCAGAACTGAATTGGTTGGCAAAAAGTTAAACTTTTTTTTATTATAAAGGATACTAGCAACGTGCGTCACTTAATATAGTATTCTTGTTAACCCCTCCGCTACGCTAATGATTATGTTAGGGGTGGGTTCACGAGGATATTTTACTGGGAGGGGTACGTAACCGCAAAATCCGAAGCCTTAACCATTACGCGACCTCCGCATGTACATACATATATAAGGTATGTGATGGAGCCTGCCTACAACTAGTATTCATTTTATGTGTATTATAATTAATAACGAGACATTCATGTCTATTATTAATTATAATACACACACACACTCACACTTGTTTAATAGTAACATCAAACAAGCCACATTATTTTACCTTGAATTTTAAACAGTATTGCACAACTGTAACAAACACCAATAACAGATGGGAAAATGAATGAAAAGGGACGATTAACGTAATGGGAGAGACATTTCGATATAACTTTACTAAAAAAGAGTGGAAATATATTTTTCAGTCGGATTTTATATTTTTTAACAATTTTACTTGTTTCATTTTAAAACCATTGCCGCCACTTGTATTTTTTTAAAGTCATTTATAATGTCGACATTATTTATGAATATTATCATGTCCCAGCACAAAATAAAGGGTACCATAAAACTAATAGGCTAGGATTATAACACGGAGCGATAGTTTCCTTAACATAAATTCTTCAAGCTTTTCTTACTCGAAACTACGGTGGAACGATATCTAGAACTTCACGGCTGCCATAAGATAATATTTAATAAGCATTGCGGTTGTAGCAACAGATAAAATCTGCCAATCCACCTAATATTATTACACCTTTAATGCTTCAAAGTAGGTTTGCACAGGTAAGTGTTAATTATGAAAAGATTTATTATACTGAGATTAATTTTCTAGGTAATAAACGGTAAGCTCGGAGTCTACTTCTTAAAAGTTCTGATTGTTAAGCCCTAGGTCTGTCTTATAGAAAATTGAGATAACCATAATTAGGGTAAAGAACCCTGTTAGGGTTATTTCGTTTTTCTTTAAGACGGACATAGGGCTAGCCAACATAGCTAACAAGCTAACATAACGTATTATGAAGAGACGTTTAGTAAGCCGATTTCATAAGACGGCTATTTAATGATATAATAGACATTTTCATTAAAAAAAATTAAGGTTTAAAAATCTGTATTTATATAAATTGATTGCTCTTAGCCTTTATTCTACATGTATTTCATTTACATTTATATTTATTTAGCAGTACTTACCTTGTTTGTAATTATTTTAATCTATTCTATATATCAAGCTGAGGCCTTTGTGAATTACGAAACAAACACTATCTATAGTCAGTATTTATTTTTATAAAACACTCAAAGGTTTTATAGACATAATAGATTCGGCAACCTCATCCGCGTAATACCTATTTTGATAAAAATCATATGGCCAACTCAAGAGTTCAAAGTATCACCTTACCAAATATTATAAAATTCGGTTCAACGGTTTGGCGGTTAAGTGTAAGAAACAGATACAGTTACTTTAATAGAAATTACACATTTATGATATTAGTATACATATGTAGATTATATAATCTAAGTCGCTTAAGTCTCGATATTTTTTATGGTATTGGAATGAGCAGACGAGGCACCTGATGGTAAGTGACAACCACAGCCCCTGGACACCTTCAACACCTTCAACTTTGCCTGCCTTAGAGAGTGATGAGGGGCGATTAAGTATTCTGTACCCTCCCTTTTAGCAGAGCTCTCGTACGATATAACATATTAATAAGTTGTTACCAATTTGATTTACGAAGTACTACTAGGGGTACTATATACTCATCCTTAATACGCAACAAAATCTGGAACCACTAGCGTTAGACGTGTCACACAATCTAGTTTTCTATTTAAATGATACACTTTCTCATTGCCTCATTTGTCTAGTGGCCCCCCGATGAGTATACGATTTCCAATTGTAAGTTGTGTGAAAGAACACTGTGGGAATACACTTAGATGCTGTAAAAGTCACTATGCCTTATTAGTGTGGACTGAGATGGTGTCTATGATACGAGCTGTTTGTGATCTTCTCAACGAACATACATACATATATATGTCGCAATCGAGGCATGCTCATGAACGAGTGTGGTTGGACGGGGGCTGCTCATCTCCTGACTTCTAATACTTTAATATCACAATAATTTGTTTGTTATATTTAAGAATAAATTTTATGTTGTCCGCACCTTTCTTTGCGCTTATAAACATATATGCATATAGCCTTTATCCTCGAAGGGGTAGGCAGCGGCGTAATTAATGCACACATTTTGCCGATCATATTATAGTCCTATTTACGTAACAGAATAAACAATATCAAAAAGTGTGTAGAATTTCTTGTCTGTTCTTTATGGAATCTTAGTTTTGGAACAGGCAGCTAGTTTGTCAACTGATTTAGTGTGACTGATTGCAACTCCTGATCTTTCAAAAATACATATATTGAGTTTTATTGAAAGAAAGGATTTCGAAAGACAAAATCGAATATTTAAAGTTTACATAACGTTTTATTAACATCGTTTATTAGGTAACGTAATGAATGAAATAAAAAAAATTGCCTATAGACGCACCTTGCAAAGTGGATAGGATACAAGCGGTATATTCATCGATGTTCTTCGACAACCCTAACGAGTGTTCATTAGTTGCAAAAAAAATACAAAAATGCTTTCACAAACACCTCATACGTCCCAATCAGCGACACATCAGTGCTAAAAGAAACGTCTCTGCAACAAATCACTGACAGCCCTGTGTTAGTTCTTGAGACATACTGCTGTAGGATTTATACAGCATTTTTAGATAGAGAAGACAGAAAAATTTTTTTTATAACGTGAGTTAAAACGTTTAAGAGGCCACAATTGTGGTAGGCCCGGTTATTTACAGCGAGAAATTTTGGTATATAATATTGTCTCATCACCAGTGTGTAAATTCAGCATTATATTTAAGATAATCAAATCTTTATTAAAAATAAAAATAACTAAAAGTTGCAATAAAAGATATATGAAAATAAATAACAAATTATTGTAAATATATATTTGATAACGTGAAATATTTTAATTGTAATAGGTAAATTATTAGATTAGATATAGATAATTTATTGATATTTTCTAAATACAAAACTGTATTATAATAAGGTCAACAACTTACAATGTATTAAAGAATTACTATGTGATGGATTATAAAACGTTAGTACACGTAAATATGCAAATTTAACGCTGTAAAGCTCGTAAATAATATTTATCTCTTCAAAAATTTACTTTAATAATAGGATTTTAAAAATGCCACCCTTGCAAATAGAAGAAAGAAAGAACGAAAAAGCCTTTATTTTGTTATACAAAAATATCAAATTAAAATAAAACAATCAAAATAAAAAGCGACAAATTCTTAATCCTCGAACTTGCACATCACTTGCTGAAATTGATCAAAAATCTGAATTATTCATGCTGAATTGCGGCCAAACAGCGTCGTGTCACTATCACCGCAGAAAATCAAATCATCGCTTAATATCGCCGTTTGTGGTTATTGGTGCTCACACATATTATATATAACGACATTAATATAATTTTAGTCAATTTAGTCACGATACTACTTAGTGCGTATATGTTTTTTTTTTATGTAAGTTATAGGGAAGCAGACGGATCACCTGATGTTAAGTGACAACCGCCGTCCATGAACACCTGCAACTCGAAAGTCGTAAGTGCGCTGACCGCTTTTGAGAGTGATGAGAGATGAGGGGAGGGGAACAAGGAGATGGGAAAAGGGGAGTTAAAGTTGGGCCTATGGAACCTGGAAGGAGAAAGATGAGAGCGGGGATTAGTAGACGACAAAGAGGAGAGGACGATGAGGGGAGAGGAAAGAGGAGACGGGGAGTTGGGCCTACGGAAACCTCACTAATATCGGGGAAATGCAACGTTTGCCTTGCTTCACAACCGTTATTCTATGAGGACGTGGTTTTTCCCCGGTCTAGCTAGCCGTTCGTGCCTAAGCATGGCTCTATCACTATTCAAGCTGTGTAATATTGGCTTGTTTATCATAAATAAAATAAGATATCCAATTATAAATAAATAATAAATAAACTGTATTGTGTATTTGTTGCTAGCAACACTCATACCGTCTGCCTGAACTGACTTGAAGGCTGTCAGGCTGTACCTACATACATGTAAATGTTATGCATAAATAATGCGCCTGCGTCCCTCTTGGTTCGTTAAAGCTTATACCGATATGTCTAGGTTGCCAGCCTGTGTGGTGTGTTGGTGGTGCTGGGTTATTGTTGTGAAAAATAAAAGTGTTAAAAGCGGCGCTGCAGAATACAAAGCTAATAAAAATATTTTTTGTACAAATTGAGCATTTCTTTGCCGGATTCCTTAATAAGGTAAAGGTCTGCTTTATAACGATTATTAAATTGAACAATAATTGATTGTCATAAACGTTATAGTAATTATTGTGATAGTATATATACACATATGAAGTGAAAAAAGTTTCTGATACCACCCCACTTCACAAAGTTTAATAAAAAGGAAGAGCTTTTCACGCAATAAATTCTGAAGTGTAAAACAAAATGACAAAAAAAAAGACTTATAAAAACGTTGACCAAACCCTCAAACAGTATGTAACCTTTCATGTAAAACAACGCGACACCCAATTAAGGGGGGTTGAAGAGCAAATTTTTCACTGGCATCCCTATTTGGCTTCACTCGCGCACGTCACCCAGCTTCTCTTGCGTTCATACAACCGCCGATCAAGCGGACATTCTTAGCACTCTGTATATGGGACCGTCTTAAATTAGTACTAGCAATTGTACGGCGCGTTAAACCTTGTTCGTAGTGATTGTCAATCGGATTTATCATGTTGTTAAGAGGTTGTTCAAGCTGTGTTTATTTGTGTTGTGTAGTAGCGATTCATTAGAAGTGGGAGGATATGTGCTTTGTGTAGATATCTTGTCTATTTATATCCGACTGTGGGGATGGTGAAGAAATTTATTGTTACTTAAAATACTTATTATTTTATATTATTAAAGGAGAGGGCTCTTAGACAACCGAAATACAACAAGCACACAGACGTACAGCAGTTATTATAAGTCACAGACGTTTGATAGTCTAGTCTCGTGGGCTTATTGTGTTAGGTGTTGAAAATTTCACTTATCTGATTTATTAGTAACTACATAGCTATGCCCGAAATTTCGTTTGTATTTATGTAGATAAACACAATCGCGCTTATACGCTTACGCTTATAAAACAATAGGTTCGATCAGGCTTTTTATACTATACATATTAAATACTCAGAGCATATCCACAAAAATATTGTTTACATTGCTTACACGCGAAATAATGACACACTTAAAGTTTTTAAAGTTTGAACTCTCATTTGTATCCTCAAGTAACCAGACGGCTTATATAAAACCGTCTGCTGTAAGCGAATCGTCGATAGTGAAAATTTATTTTATGTCTTAGAAGTTGACCCAGCGACAGCCATTTAGCACGGAACCCCGCGGGCTTCAGGCGGTCTGCGTAATAACTTGCCGATGTCCAGACACTCGCTACATGGGAGGCTCAACTGCAACTGAAGAATTGAAATCCCCGACTCAGCCAGCCGAGAACTCTTTTAGGCGAGAAACGAGAGGTGTGTAGATCAATCTCAAGGAATCGTAAAAAACTCCCAATGTCTCCAAAATCTACTCTCAAAACCGTCATTCCTTCGATCAGTCGATTACATATTGCTCTCTCTACCATCTGAGTTTCACGCGGTCAGCAAGTAAAAACACTTTGCTCTCCTATGTGATGTATTACGATTAAAAATTTTCAGAACAGAAGTTATTTTCGACTGCACGTATGGCGTAGCGGTTTAAGTGTGGTTGTGGGTTCGTGCCCCGTACGGGATAACACTTTGTGTAATGCTTAAATTGTGGTTCTGAGTTTGGATGTTCTTTGTGTCCGTTGTTTGAATGTTTGTACAGTCTCCCGCGACATAGTAAATGGGTACATGAGCTTTCAGAAAGTATAAAAGGAATGTCCACTTATATTATGGGTATTAGTTTTATACAGAGTGAAATCTAACAGGAGACAAAACACTGATATAAACTTTTTGTTTACCAAATAATGCTCAAAACCACAAACAAAAACACCTAAAATTCATACTTTGATATCCAAATATAGTTGAATATCTAAAACATAATAATACATATTATGCAGTAATATTATGTGTAATTCGGAGTAACACAGCCTATTTTCATCTTAATCGGTTAACTCTGTTACCAATAAAAAAAAAGAAATGAGTTGTTATAAAAATCGTATTTGTTACCTAACGCGCGAATAAACAATTCGGGTTTACAGATTTATTGCACTTACAGTACTCATCGATTTCGATAGAGGCCACATCAAATATTCATCATAGATCATTTCTTTTATGAGGCCCAATGTGGATCGCTAGACTGAACTTGGTCTTTAATATCGTGTTACAGGTGTGGCAGTACAGTTGGCCTGCTGAATTGTATGTATAAGTTATGCATTTGGAGGCGGTTCTAATCCAATGATTTAATCTTGTTAGAGATCGCCACTTAAAAATATCTAAAACAAGCTCCTCTCAAGAAGTAGGGTTGATAGAGGAAGCGTTTAGGTGACGTTTGAAGACATCCTTATAACGCAGATGCTGACCGCCGTGTTTCCTTTTACCCCCACAATCTCAGAATCAAAGACAGCCTTCGGCAGACGACGGCTATCCGTGCGCAGAATATGTCCACACCACCGGAGCTGTCGTATTCTATAGCATATACTTCTATACCATGCATTCTGAATTCCAATGATGTTGGACAAGCCTCAAATTATATATATATATGTATATAGCTTGTAGAAGTTCTTATCACAAGACCAAAAATTTCACAAAAAGAATGTAAAGCATCACATCAGATCAGCATAACTCTGCAAATTAACCATTCTGTAATAGATATGAGGCACATATCGTCAGTGTTCAAATCTCCAGCATAGAGTATTTCTGTAGTGTTCGGTCTACGGCAATAGAATTACCGCTTTTTACATCCCACTCGAACCAAATTCTAATTGCCTGAATGTTGGTGCCTAATACATGTATGCCTATCCCTTCGGGAATACAGAGCGTATGCACGTACGTCGTATTAAAAAAGAACAACACAAAATAGATCAAAAGATCAAACAATGATACGGCTACTGAAAAACTGGTCTTCGTATCTGAACAGTAAAATCCGTCAATCCTCAACATATCGATGCATTTAAAATGTGGTGCGCCAACTGGAGGCCTGACATCTCAATACTAAACGTGGAATTGGCCAGAAGTCTTTTCTAAAGCACAAGTATATTTTGCATAATAATACACAGTGAAGCTGATATAACACCCGACTACTTTTTAATTACCTTTTCTTTTACGGATGTCATCTTATAATATTATACAAAATTCTCACTATTAAGAAGATTCGAATGACATCTGATATGTCAATATCTATTAATTCGTATAGGCTTTACGGAGTGATAAAATAAAAGAATACATACAGGCATACTCTCGAAAAATATAACCCTCCTTCTTGGGCAGTGGGTAAAAGTAAAACAAAATTCTCAGGCATTTAATCTACAAATAGCTAAGGTAATCCGCTGTGTGAGGAATCGGTGACAGGGTTACAACTTGAGCTGAAAACTAGATTGACCACAGGTCTACAGTTAAGTACAAATACCAAGTATAAAGAAACGGTAACAAGAAATAAGCTAGATATACTTTATGAAGGAGGTACTTAAATTAGTATATGTTATAAAATTAGTACATAAATAAAAATGTTTTGAGACATCACAGCGCTTTCTACACGTTTTACTAGAACACTGTTGAACACATTTAGTTCTCGGAAATGAATTCATGTTATACAAATAAATATCTCTAGCAATGTTATACAAAATATTATATATAACTGATTCATTTTTATTAAGAGAGCGTGAAAATTTAGATACGTCATAAGAAAAATCTTTGAAAGTGAATGACACTACCACAGACTGATACATACATACGCTCCTGCTATATCCCCTAGGGGGTAGGCAGAGGTGTATTAAAGACCCATATTTTGTATGACTGTATATATACTGTCTGAAAGATAACAGTCCGATCTCTTAGATGCCTTTAACGACACCTCCGGGAAGAGATTGGGTCGCCCTGTCTACTGCATTGTTCACCACACGCCTAATAATACTTCTACACATTTTAATATTTATGAGAAACCCACAAGATATACATACATAGATAATAATAATAACCTGACACATCTCATACACGGCCATCTGATCCCAAACTAAGCAGAGCTTATACTCGTACTATGGTAAACAGACAGCTGATAAACATACTTATATACTTCTAAATACATATATACTATAGATAAATTACACCCAGACAGAACAAATGATCATAATATTTGTCCTGGGTGGGAATTGAGCCCACGACCTATGGCTTAGCAGTTGGGCACTAACCACTAACCAACAGGCCAGACGAATTATGATTATCAATAGATACGTATAAAATTAAAATTGTAACTAATAATCATAATTATGGCTATAAAACTGAATATCTACGAGTTATAGTTGTAACAGGTAGGCGACAAGGATACTTTATCAGAGAATAGTTGTATGTTTCTTTCTCATAGAGAATATCATAATTCTTTCGAGATGAAGGAGGATGGCAAGAGATTACGTTTTATCCTTCTTGGTATTGGTAGGCTACAAAGTGAGTGACTAAGAATCAGTAGAGTGTACAAGGCGTAAGCTTTATTAGTCTTCTTACTGTTTCATTTCACTGCTAATATTTATAAAACAGTACTTATAAAACAATCCGCTGTAAAAAATACAATAGCAAGTGTCACACGGAACAAGCGGGCTACTAAATAGACGCGCGTTGACGCGGACAAATTGACGAGTTGTATCACACCTATCTACTGCGATCATTTAGTTTTGATAATCAAGAAAAAAAAAACTAAACGGGTCATTACATACCTTATCGGGACTAGTGGTGAGGGGGTATGACACAGTAGAACCCATCGTACTTAAAAAGTACAATTTTAGATAAAACACCGGCAAAAGCGCATGCGGCTTTTTTTAATAAAACTGATTGATAATTGGTGATGTTTGTAAATAAATAATAACTGTACACCTGATGGACTTACTTCAAAAAACATTGCGATATATTTTGATTATAAATAGAATATTAACTGTCATTCAGGATTCAGGAGTTCAAGCTAGTTCCAGGCAATGTACTGTATACAGAGCGTTATAAGCCACCTCTGGACATGCTATCGTATCACAGGCAGCGAGGCCGAGTGACTCTCAGACAGCACCGGTACATCCAGAATACTTCTCGATGGAATCGTACCATGGTCACCATGATGTTGGCTACGAAGCTCAACAGCACACACAAATCGTTTACGTGTGTCTGATTTCCCGAATTCCGCTGAGAGTTTCACCTATAGCATCCTGCAATCGTAGGGCCCGTTTACAGTGGTCTTGCGAGTACAGAAATTGGGAGGAAGAAGACTGACGTTGTGTTTGCTTTTCAGATGAATCTCGTTTTAGTATGAGGGTAAACACAAGTTTTCTAGAGTTTGAAGCACATCTGGATGTCAAGAACGTTTAAAATTGTCAGGAAGTTAATTTATATGTAGGAGGAATAATAATGGTTGAGACCGGTTTTTGGATCGGTGGAAGAACCGTTATTGGATCAGGGCAACCTCAATGCTCAGATTTATGCGAAGAGTCATTTTATCTTCTCTTAGTGAAGCCGGTTGGTTGATTCGTTACATACGGCTAGTCGTAACACGCACTCTTGCCGATGCTCGCATCAACGCCAACCTATTTGAGCACGAGTGTTATGTAGTCCAAAGAACAGCACAGCCGAGTATGGATGCCGTGCATACCAGACAACAAATTTTTGACTTGTTAGAAAGAAAGTTTGCGGCCATTTGTTGGTGGACGACATTTACATAGGTACATTTCCAAGAATTGCAGCTTCTCTTTATTTTTAAGAAATATATATACGTATATAAGTTCTTAACTTAAACATAGTAATTGAAATAATAGCCACTCTGGAGGATAAATTTTAATTACATAAATTGCATAGTTAAAAATGATGATTTAATGTGTGTATTGCCAGAACAACATTAAATATTATGATTTTTTCTCACTAAGTCGTCTTTTCTTGAATAGGTTAATTTGTATAGTACTAACATTATTTTTACATTGGCAAGCCCATATTTATATTCAGTATTTCGATTGAAAACATCTATGAATTAATTAAACCCAGATACTATATGTACTGTCAACAATCGTTATACAATCATGCAGTACCCAGAGATGATGACAACAGGCTTGCGCCCAATAGGATTCTGCAAGTGGGACTAAATTATGGCTTGCCAAAAGGCTGGCCTTGTTTGAGATCACCTCTGCTTACCCCAATTAAAATACTTTGAGCAGAAAAATATACAGTCATAAACAATATATAGGATTTTAAAAACAGAGATGCTAAATAGAGCAATTCTAGTATATTTTAAACATTGACAATACTTAGGAATTTCATCATGTTGTAATTTATCAAAAAAAAATAACGGCCCGAGAAGAGTTACTGGAGACGCTGAACCGAGATCCCTGGGGACGTCCCTACCTAATGGTAAGGGGCAAACTACGCCCATGGGCCCCCCCACTGACTCAGAGTCTCAAGACAGAGCTGCTTGAGGGAATCGTTACCTCCCTATTCCCATCGCGGCCGGAGGAGCATACACCCCCTCTAATGGTTCCGCCTCAGGTGCCCAACACTGAAGACGACGTCGCCCCCGAGGTTACTCGGGTAGAACTAAGAGCGGCGGTACAACGGCTTCAAGCCAAGAATACCGCCCCAGGATCCGACGGTATTCCAGGCCGAGCGTGGGTTCTTGCTCTTAAGGCTCTCGGGCCCCGACTGAGTGGGCTCTTTAGCGCATGTTTGGAGAGAGGCCAGTTCCCGAAACAATGGAAAACGGGGAAACTGGTTCTCATCCGAAAGGATGGGCGCCCGGCAGAATCACCAGTCTGCCTATCGGCCCATCGTGTTGCTCGACGAGGTATGTAAGCTCTTTGAACGTATCATCGTGGAACGCCTCGTCGAGCATCTTTCGAGAGTTGGGCCGGACCTGGCTGATCACCAATATGGCTTTCGCCGGGGGCGCTCCACCGTAGATGCAATCATGCGCGTAAGGGCCCTGGCGGAGAGTGCAGTATCCCGGGGTGAGGTGGTGTTGGCGGTGTCTCTCGACATCGCCAACGCTTTTAACACCTTGCCCTGGAGTTGGGGGAGCCCTCTCTATCTCCGCCGTATTGTCGGAGCATATCTATCTGAGAGAGCTGTGTTCTATCCGAATCGGGCAGGATATGGTTGGCGAGAAATGTCGTGCGGTGTTCCACAGGGTTCAGTGCTAGGACCACTTCTGTGGAACATCGGTTACGACTGGGTGCTGCGCGGTGTGTTTCTGGCAGGTGTGGCTGTCACCTGCTATGCAGATGATACACTCGTAACGGCGCGAGGAAGAACATACCGGGAAGCAACCATTAAAGCTACGGCCGGGGTCGCTCAAGTCGTTGAAAGAATTCGGCACCTGGGTCTCGTGGTGGCCCTTCATAAGTCGGAGGCCCTCTTCTTCCATGGGCCTCGGAAGAGGCCACCATTGGGATCCAGCCTTACCGTAGGAGGCGTTCGCATCGGCATCGAGTCTTCGATGAGATACCTAGGGCTCACACTCGATAGTCGGTGGGATTTCGGTTATCACTTCCGGAATCTGGCCCCTAAGCTCATGAGAACGGCGGCTGCAATCTCTAGGTTGCTGCCCAACTTAGGGGGGCCCGACGCCTCCTGTAGGAGACTCTACGTTGGAATCGTGCGGTCTATGGCTTTATACGGGGCCCCAATATGGGCGGAGACTCTGGCGGTGCGCAATGTTGCATTACTGCGGCGACCGCAGCGGGCGATGGCCGTTAGAGTCATAAGAGGATACCGCACGATATCCTTCGAAGCAGCGAGTCTCTTAGCCGGTTCTGCCCCCTGGGACCTGGATGCCAAAGTCCTTGCGGCATTATACCTGTGGCGCAAGGAAGCGTTGGAGCGAAACCTGAGACCCGCGCCTCGGGAAATCGAAGCGCAACGGTCCCAGCTCTACCAGGTCCTAGTGAGTGAGTGGAAGGAACGGCTTGAGCGACCAAGCGCAGGGCACGCCACAATTGTGGCGATAAGACCCATTCTGGAGGATTGGCTGGAGAGGCAACATGGCAGCCTCTCCTACCGGCTGACACAGGTGCTCACCGGTCACGGCTGTTTCGGTAAGTACCTGTGTCGCATAGGCCGGGAGCCAACGTCTGCGTGCCACCACTGCGGAGGCTGTCACGAGGATACTGCACTCCACACCCTAGCGGAGTGCTCAGCGTGGGCGCAACAGCGACACGACCTCGTGATGGCTATTGGTGTGGGAAGCCTCTCGCTAGAGGCCATGGTTCTGTCCATGGTCCAAAGTGAGAGTGCATGGGATGCTGCCGCCTCGTTTTGCGAGGAGGTGATGTTGGCCAAAGAGGCGGCGGAACGGGAAAGGGAGAGGACAAGTACTCTCCCATCCCGCAGAAGACGCACCAGACGTCGGAGAGCAAATACTGATTTCCGACCTCCATAAGCGCTGGCCTGGGGGTATCGGGCTGGGCTGACCGTTACCCCAGCAGAAGCAGGCCTGAGACGGTGGCGTGACGTACGTGTTCCACGCGCGCCTATTTGATGTGGGGGGCGTAAGGCCCCCATATTCCAAAGTGTGGTCGCCTGCTACCTTGCAGGTGGCCAAGGTCTGCTGGGGTTCCCGGATGTTTCCTTCGAGGGTATCCCGGGTCCCTAGCAATAGACGCTCTCATGACGGAACACCGTGTGGTTTTAGTCGGTTCGAGTCCGACATACCACCTCACCGTCAGCTCTGGTGAGGTGATGACCCGTGGGGGTTTCCACACGAAAAAAAAAAAAAAAAAAAAAAAAAGTTATCAAAATAAAATTACTTCACCTCTACAAGAAAAATTTCAAGTGCATCTCTAAACGTAACCGTAATCAAATATCATTTGTTTAAAAAACACCATACTGTCACTTGACTATTCAAGTATGCGGTTTTAATAATAGATGACACAAACGCATACATCTTCTTGTTTATCCAATATTTCAAACAGGCCTTTAAAAGGCTTTGTATTCATAAAAAACACAATGTTATTGTGCAAATAACCCCTCGTAAATAATAAAATCTGTCAAGGAAGCAAATGATTGATGATTGTCTCGTCTTTCGATATTTTCAATATTGTTCAATGAAAGTTTCCTTAGAGAAAGTCCTGTTTTATGAGTACTAATAATATTTATAGTGTAGAATTTACGTCCTAATGTTATAGAGAGCTAAGTCGTTAAAGTAATGAATGTTGAAATTACCTGTTAGTTGTATTAAGATTAAGTGCTTAGTTTTTATATTTTGAGTAGTTTAATATGTAGTGAATTAATTAATTTATTTTAGTTATGATAACTTACTAATTAGAGAGAAATATTTTAAATTAATTGAACTAAGCTTATATAGTCGAATTGTAGACTGCATGGATGGCGTAGCGGTTTAAGTGGTCACCTCGACACTACGCTGCCGCGCCGAATGTTGTTGGTTCGATTCCCACACGGGACAACATTTTGTGTAATCCTCAAATTATTGTTCTGAGTGTGGGTGTTCTTTGTGTCCGTTGTTTGAATGTTTGTGAATTCCAGGCAACATATGAATTAATCCAACGGCGGGAGATGTTTTATATTTTTAGTATCTAAGTGTATATCTAAGAAATACAAAGAATCTTAATTTTTTTGCAAATATTATCTTCAAATACAAGTATAAAGTATAATCTAATTTTATTCTGAAATTCAGGACCATGACAAAAATGTCTAAACAAAAAGGTTGCAGGATGTTTTTGACTGGCATAAAATAGTATTAAAGGAGTGGTGTAATCATGTGAAAGATATATTGTACTAGTACATGAACATATTTAATGTACATTGTCATTGTCATCGGACCATGGATTAGCAAGACTTTCTTCAACACTAGCAACTGGATATGCATCTTGCAAGTCAGTTATTAGCACTGACGACTGGCAAGCCGAGCCGGGCGGCCAGTCAAGGTGACACTACACGCCGCTTTTCGGTATAGAAATAGCGTTTGACGAAAAAATAAATACACATGATATCTTACACCCCCTCCACCCTCGTGATTTTTGCCACACCTTTTCCTCCCTCTTTCGAGCCTCACGTGATTGATAGACGGCCCCTAAGTTAAAATAATTGAAAATACATAAATAATAATATTTAAATCTTGATACGCTCTATTTCGCGCTTGTGTATTCAAGCGCTGGAAAAGTTACAGTGTCAACCTCCTTTGAATATGTATATTACCGGTGTAAACCCAACGAGAGGTCAACAACTTTTAAGCTTTCAACCTTACATTATTGCTATGTTACTGATACATAATATTATTAATTAAAATTTTTGAAGACTAGATATGAAAAGTTAATTTGACGAAATTTATATGTGTGTATATATTTCGCTCTATACTTAATAGAATAGCTAAGTTACTAACAAGTCTCACAAATTATCGAGGAGGAATAACTCATTGTTCCATACTTTTTCACTTCGCTATGAGCAACAAACTTTGATATATATATATATATATTTATATATATATATATATGTATATATATATATATATATTTATATATTTATATATACATATATATATATATATCAAAATTTGAATAATCAGGACTTCATCTTATAAAGTAAAATACCTTTATTTTCCCGACATTGCGATCGAATTGATAGACCGTGGTCACGGGTAGACCGTACCGACAATTAGTCTGTTTAGTTTTATTCGTACTCTCAGTACTCATATTCTTTTCAAGTTCAAATTCATACATCTGTAACAGCCTGTATCTCAAACGAGCATTCTGACATTAATAACTTACTAAAGTAAAATATAATATAATGCGAGTACATTAAACTTTAATACTGAATATGTTCCTCGATACATTAAGAGCAAACTGAAAAAAGAAGTATCAAATCATCCGAATCCTTGATCCCCCTTGATCCCCCGTATTGTTTCCGCACTTGATACTGTAGCTAGTATCAAGTGCGGAAACAATACGGGGGATCAAGTTTACAAGCGGCTCAATTGGCCGGTTGTAATTTCGTCCTATTGTCTCTCTGCCCCCTGTTCTCATCCGTCCCCATGGCCGTAGTCCCCTACGCTCCCAGAGGACATCGTTACGTCCTTTGTATTAGCATATTTACGAATTGCGATTATTGTTACTTAATTTATAGGCAGTGACTTCTAAGAAAATTTGTTATTAAATTCATTGCATCAATCAATGAGTAATTGTGTTGTTCATTTATATCTGAAATAAATACATTCTTGTTTGTTTTTTGAAACTACTAATTTGTTTCCAAACAAACAAATCCAGCACTAAGAATAATTCCTGTGCAAATAACATCCAGACGCGGAAGAACTACATGTTTGTGGCTCAAACAATTTCTTGTCCCGTGTGGTAATCGAACCCACGACCTTACGTACAGCAGTCGGGGTCAATAAGTCCCCGGTCAATCCCTAATCACCAGGTCAATAGGTCTCTCATAACTACAACTTCATCTGTAAAGCTTACAGATAGAGCTTGAATTTGTCCAAAGACCGCTTTCATGAAACAGTTTAATCACTTAAAGGGTCGTCTAGTTTTTTTTTTGTAGTATGGGACATATATACAAACGAGGAGACGGGTCCCCTGATTTTAAGTGACTTCCGCTGCCCATGAACACTTCTCAAATAGTCCCGTGCTTGCTATTGCTGCTTGAACACTGTTCGAGCCCAATATGGAATTAGAATTGTAATTTTTTTTTTCTTGTGCCGATTTCGTTTATGTTTTTTTTTTTAGAAGACAACTCTCACACTAGGTATACTTACTGTGTAGCGGGGGACTTTACATTCATTCAAATAGCGTACACAAAGAACACCAAGACTAAGAATAAGTACCGTTCAAGGATCAAATCCAGAACACTCAAGATGACCACTTAAGCCACTGCGCCATCTGTGCAGTCCTTCTCTACTACACTAAAAAGAAGCCGAAAACTATGTTTTTAAACTTTATATTTATAAATACTAAATGGTATTTATTTTGCATACATCACATTAAGCATAAACAGTTACAGTTTACGCACAAAGCCTGCCCAACGATCACATTTATAAAATAATCCGCACATACTTAATACTGACAATAACAAATATATACATGCGACGGCTTTTAGCAACAATGAAAAAAGGCAGCTTCTAAAATACCAACGCTTTTGTAGGGATGGGACATAAGGAAATTGTTACTCGAGTGAGTTGAGTAAGTAATAGGTATTTTATTTAGCTCATCATATTTTATTTTACTCTTTAACTTCCGTCTAACTAACTAACGTTACTAATCATTATAATCGGTGGTAGCGCAATTAGTAAGAAATGGGTAGTACCACCAAGTGGTAGCGGGTTCGAACCCCATCCATTCCAATTTAAATTTGTTTTTTTTTAGTCTTATAGTAGGAAAGTGCCCAAAATTAGTGCACAAAGAAGTTAAAACTACTTAATTATATATATATATATATATATATATATATATATATATATACATATATATATACTATTAACATGACTATCAATCAAAGAAAAGAATCGAATAAATATTAAACTGGAATGAAAACCAATTAACTTTGCATATGCATTTCCCATCACTAGAACAGAGACAAAGGGGTACTCTTCGCCGCAAGTCAGTTACTAATGGCGTGGCGTGGCAGAGATCACGCTAACAGATCCCGCTTGAAAGCAATTAAAGCATACGAGATTCCTTAGAGGACAGCCACCGAAGCCATCAAAATAATCACCGCGATTTAACACTTTCCTACCACGAGATAAGCGATAAAATACATCTTGTTACCACTATCGGCATAGTGACGTATTTATTCTGATACAGCTAATGAAGTGAATAGATTAGAATTGTAGAAGGAAACGGGATTTCATTGTTATTGGCAGGGGTTTATTCACGCAAGCTTGGCTAGGCGGCGCGCCAAATACTGTGCTTTAGACTTGGCTTTATGAATAAAGACGTATTCTTTTTGTAGGAATCGAACCCACAACACTCGTTGCGGCAGCCATCCGTACAGTCAATCATTTAGTTCTAGCGTGATTGAGTAACAGACAACTGTCCAAATTTTGCACTTCTAATAAGTAAGCAGTAGTAAAATAACTGTGAGTGTGATTTTTTAATCTCATCAAAACAACGCTCACTCCTATATACGCTCACGCCCATATCCCCTAAAGGGTAAGCAGAGGGGTATTAAAAACCCACATTTTGACAAATAGAATATCGTTCCACTAACGTAATAGGGGGTAAGCCTCTTGCCGTCAACAGGGCACTTTATGACTATACATATATACTGACTGATAGAAAATAGTCCGATGTCTTAGTCGCCCCTTACGAATCCCACGGGGAGAGAGGGCGTGGCTCTATTTTACCCAACGGCTGCTGACAAATGATACCAAAAGTAGCTCTTGTTTAGTCAAGTCTTGTTTAGAAGACCTCAACGGTTATTTAGTATTGGTTAGTAGACGTTAAGGGTTGTTTAGTCGAGTCTTAGTTAGTAGACTTCAACGGTTGTTTAGTCGAGTCTTCAATTTTGTCGTGAATATGTTTAGTATATCCACACCCTTAGAGTGCAATCAAGATTTTATCAGCAATTGTTTCTCCAATATTTATTGACTAACCAGATCTAGAAAGTTTGTATCGGTAATGCGTTACACTTCAATTCAACATCATTTGTATAATTTAGGCATTATCAACAATCAGAATCTGAATACATCAATTGTTGATAGGGCTGCCATAATTTTGCATAAAAGTAAACAAGTATTTTTATTTATTTAGTGAATATAGGATCTTTACACATCTATCGTTGGCGAGTCATGCTTAGAAATGTATGGGCCGGCTCAACCGGAGTATTTGGGATAAGATAAATAAGAATCGTTGAACTCCCTTTTCTCTTTCCTTTTCGCTCTTTCTTCTCCCCATTTTCCCTCCTCCCTTTCCCTTACGACTTTTGAGCTGCAGGTATTCATAGGTGACGGTAATCACTTACCAAGATCAAGTGATCCGTCTGCTCATTTGTGACCATATACTGTAAAGTAACATAACTAGATAAAATTATTTTAAATATTTGACTTTCGAAATAATGTGATAAGCGATATCTTTAGAATTAGTGATCCTTAAAACAATATTTCCTCATTTAATTGATGGAATTGTAATCAAGTTTTGTTTCATTTATATTTGAATAAAAAATATTTCACCCCCCCACTGTGTCAAATAATAAGCTAAAAAAATACAGCTTATTACTATTTATCATGGTTTAAGCGCATAGATGTGAGCGACTTTAAGTTTAAGTTAACAACATCATATTTTTTGTTTTATTAGTATAACATTATAGAGTGTAATAATGACGTCAACACAATGATGTTAACGATTATCTAGTCGTTGGTAGAGAGTTCGTATAGCATCTGCTCTGGTTAAAGTAATAAAATTATAATTGACGTAATTCGCCTAAAGACTAAAAACGTCATATGTAGATTAGATACCTACACATAACTTGGATTCGAATTAAGTTTCATGCATACATATGAGTACATAAGCTCACGACTTTCTACCTTCGGGGTAAGTAGACAAATTCTATCCTTATACACCTCACAAGCTGTTCTATCCTTATACACCACTGTCACGAACCTTTTATACAAGCCCATAGATTTCGGGTTCTTCTGACGTGCTTTTTCTTGTAACTAAAACTCAACTCCAAAGAAACATTATTTAGTACATTCGGAAAAATGTCCTTAATGTGACTAATCATTTAGGTTTTGGTGCAGAATGCGCAGCACGACATTATCGCAATGATTGAGTGGTGTCATGAATATCCGTTCTATTAGAAACCAATGGGTACCGTAATCGTAAACGCATCTACAGCTACTATGCAAATTCTAAGGCTATCTCTACCGTAAACTTGTCTCAACTTACATTTAACAAAAACCAATCTTATTTTATAAACAATATGATTGATTTTGAATCGAAAGGTGAACTAGACAATAAAATAACACAAGACACCTGGCCAGTCGACTCGATTTCAACAGGTTCTCATTTAACAGAAACACATATTTTTATTATAAAAACATTCTTTTGAACTAGTTAGGTAGATGCGCAGTTTTATGTAGGTGATCTACATCGGAGCCAGGGCTTGGGAAATGTAATATTATTGCATGTGCAGATGAACCCACCAAGTTTTTCATCATCTATTTCAATTACAATCAACTATATAAGTCAGTCGAGAAGCTAGTTGTCTATTGCAATACGTGGATCCTAAGGAAACTCTTTTTAAACATGTTATTTTTTACATATTTCTTATAACATTGTTGTAATAAACAAATAAAAAACCACACTCTAAACCAATATTATATTCAATTATAAAGAACATATTAGTCTTCGACAGAATTATTACTGTATAAGTAATAGCAAGTATTATAAAAAAGAACAAAAATAGAGGTCCCGAGATGACTTTTTTTTTTCTTTTTTTTTTTTGTGTGGAAACCCCCACGGGTCATCACCTCACCGGAGCTAACGGAGAAGTGGTATGTCGGACTCAAAACCGACTAAAACCACCCGGTGTTCCGTCACAAAGGGTCTATTGCAAGGGACCCGGGAAAATCCTAACAAGGAAGCCTCCGGGAACCCCTGCAGACCTTGGCCACCTCAACAGGTGGCCACACCGTGAAGGGGGCCTGTCCCCCTCTTCAGGTCCCGAGATGACTAGCCCTGGGGGCTATTCTTCATCACATCCCCTGTGGCCTTAAGTAAAGTGTAACCTAGTGTAAAGAGTAGTTTCTGTTCTCGGAGCAGATTTTAACCAGACCAGGAAATCTCAACTGTCGAAATAATTAGCCCTATTGACTAGAATTTTGGCGTTTAAAATTAAAATTTAAAAAAAAATTGTTTAAATGGCGAATAAGGTCACAGAAGGGATAGTGGCAGTATTATAAAGCGATATACAAAGTTGTTCAAAATAGTCATGGTTAACATAAAATATTACTATAGGTCAATAATGTGTGTTGCTGTATGGTAGAGGAGATTAGGGGCACCCCATCTCTTTTCGCTGGTATCGTAAAAGACGACTAAAGACTATTATCTGTCAAGCTTTTATCTAAACTGCAAAAGGCTTACCAATTTTACGTGAGCGGCACAAACTTATAGCTGGGTTTGCAAAATTTGGATATTGTATGTGCCTCTGACTAAACGGTGTCCCTCTGTCCATTCCCGATATGTTCAAGCCGAAAATCGTATCCCTTTCACTGCATGTACTACGCATAGATAACTGGGAACATAAACTACTCTTTAGGTCAGGATTAGTAGTAGTAGATAGTAGGTCAGGGTTCAGGAATAGTAGCCTTTTAATGTATAAATGTTTAATATTGTCTTAAAAAATAAGTTTAGGAAAAAAGTATTTTAGTATTATTATAATGATTGCCCGGTTAATGGCAATAGGGTTATATATGATAGTGTAAAAAATCTGGGTATATTAATTGATAGAACTTTATCCTGGGGCCCACAACTACAAGAGGTTAGTCGCAAATTGTTTGCCGCAGCTGGGTCCTTACGAAGACTACGGAACTTTCTTCCAATCGCTACAAAGATTTCGCTTGTACAGTCACTCTTACTTCCAATACTAGACTATGCTGATGCCAGTTATCTCGATCTCACTGAGGAGCAACTCAATAAGCTTGAACGGCTTCAAAACTTTTGCATAAGGTTCATATTTGGTTTACGCAAATATGATCATATTTCAGAATATCGCAATTCGCTCAAGTGGCTCCCAATTCGCCTTCGGCGGAATACTCACATCCTGTCTCTACTTTATAATATACTATTCAATCCCCTCACTCCCTTTTACCTCAAAGAACGTTTTAGGTTCCTCTGTGACACACATTCAAGGTTCTTGAGATCATCTGAAAATTTGCAACTTCAAATTCTGTGTTGAAGCCGCACGCCTTTGGAATACACTACCACTATCTATTAAACAAGCGCGAACTTTAGCATCATTCAAAAAAATGGTAATGCAACATTATCTGTTAGAATAATCCAGCACATCAATCATATATACATTTTTAATTTATTATAGATATAATTAAGTAATCTATGTAAATATTTAAGTATGTAGGTATATATGTATATCTTGTTTATATTTATATATATATGTATGTATGTATTATACAAACGTCATTATATTTATGCATCCATGCAGCTCCACTTTATATTTTTACACCAAAACCCACGTCTTTCATCACGTTCCTGTCCATCCTAAGGTTGCCTGGAAGATATTGCTTCTTAGCGATAAGGCCGCCCATTGTGCATTTCTTGTTCTTTTATATAATTCTGTTTCTGTGTATTTGTTTGGTGTACAATAAAGAATATATTATTATTATTATTATTACCGTATTTCGGGCCTCCAAGAGCGCTGGCCTTTTCGATTTGGTGGGGGGTAAGGCTTGCAGGGGTTCCCGAAGGCTTCCTTCTTCATCCCGGGTCCCCTGCGATATAGCCGCTGTGAAGGAACACCGTGTAGTTTTAGTCGGTTCAAGTCCGACATACCATCTTACCCTCAGCTCCGGTGAGGTGATGACCCGGAAGGGTTTCCACATGCAAAAACCTATTACGTTAGTTCAGGTTTACATTAGTTATTCCGTTAGTTAGGATCAGACTCTAATTCGCAAAGTGTGGATGGTTAATAAGCCTCTGCCTACCCCTTCGGGTATACAAGCATTAGCGTATGTATATATGTAAATAATATAAGAGTGAAGAGGTCAAACTAGTTTACACACTCACAGTCTCGATTCTTAGAAACAACACGAGTTCAAGATTCGGTCAGAATTTGTAGTCATTTCCGGTTCTCATAAAGGATAATTGTTATATGTGTAAGAACCTTTTTTTGAAATATTTATAGTGTGCAATAATAAATTGATTACTTTATTATATTTACGACTAGTAACTTTGAAACTACATCCATCAGCTCTGTCAAGTACTGTACTACAAATGAAATAAGATTTATTGAATACTGGCCTGTTGGTCTAGTGCTAGTGACCCTAAATGCTGAGTCCGTTGTCGTGGGTTCAATTCCCACACGGGACAAAAATTGGTGCGATCCACAAATAGTTGTTCCCTAGTCTGGGTATCCTTTGTGTCCGTTATTTGTATGTTTGTACGACAAATTAATACTAAATAGTGCAGGAGTTGAAGAAGAATAAATAACATTCAACTAAAATCAAACTACATAGTTGACCTCAAAAACTATATATTTAAATATAACGAATTTCAGAACCTAAATCATGGTAAATTGTAATTCTGTTTTATTCGTTAATGGAGAACCTTGAGAATAATCATTTCAATTAAAAAAATGTATATATATATTAAAATTTATACACAAATAACAAAGGTCTCACGAAACAAGTGCCCTAATGAATATTCAGTCGAATCGAAAACTTTCTTTCATTAAACTGGGAATCGAACCCAACATCTCTGCCTTGTGACGTAAGGACAGTTAGACGTAAGGTGAGTATAACAGCATACAAATTATGTTTCAGATCAGCTTTTAGGAAAACCGGTAGACAAACAATGCATTGCATTGCATTGTATTGCCAAGTGAGCGAGGTTAACGGAGGCCTAGCTAACCCTTTTCCACTTTCCCTCCCCTTAACCCCCTCTCCTTTTTCGCCCTCCCCTCATTACCTTAAGGCGAGCAGCGTATATAAGATTCGTATAGTTCGTTATTATATTCGAGTAGTTTTTGTATGATACCTGTACATAAACACAGAAAGAAAGAAATATGAAAACTGTTATTTTGGTTTCTGATGTTGCTCTAATAAAGAACCCCAATCTTTTTTTATATTTATACAATAAACAGATATCGGCCCATCACAATTTTTTGATATAATGTAAACATTGATCTAATTTCAAAAGCTAAGTGTCCACTCTAGTATACCATTCTTGCCAATCTTTAGACCATCTAATGACTACCAACCTACGCTGTATTGTGTCCCATGTAGTTTCTAACAAGTTAACTGTCAATTCCGCCTACTTAATTGTTTGCAACAACCCTTTGTAGTAGAATACTGCCTTGAGCCACGAAGTCTCTTATCTACGATAGTTTATCAATAATATATTCATATTTTTTTTTAACGATATAGGTACAGACGAACATACGGATCAACTGGTGGTAAGTGACAACCATCACACAATAATTCTCGTCTATTAGACATAGTGATAAATTGTTGTCTAACAATGTCAATAAAATTGATATATCAACAAAAAACCAACTACCAAGAAACTAGAAACTAAGTTTTGACCAACCAAAAAGTTCACTTCTAGAACATTCTTTAAAATTTAAAAAAAATGAATTCAATGTACAGGTTCCAAAGAGGGCTAATCATAAACACGTGCTTAAGCTGCAGATAATGATGTATTACACTGTTTACTATATATTTATATATAATACTTAAGAAATCCCCAGTGAGTTAGATCTGTTCGAAAGTGATATTTTTATTTCATTGAGTAGTATGCGTATCTTCCATCTCACCTGATGGTAAATAAAGATGAAGACGAGATGGGTACACTTACGCGAAATAGATTTATTTATTTAGCACTTCTTGTAAAATATGTGGATCGGACTTAATGCCAAAGGCATTTTCTGCATTCTACCTTTGGGTGATATAGAGATTAATGAAGTAGGTTCATTCTGGTCTTGATAATCCGAGACTGCATTTGTCTGGGCGAGTTGACTTTCCTTAATACCATAAGATCAGTGAAGTCACATTACCAGCTCTGTACACAAAGTGGCAAAGTGACAAACAAGAATGTTATCCATGCGTCCACTACAATATTTTGTATGTAAATTTTACAAACAAAGCAATTCAAAGTTATTTTTGTCTTTAAAAGCTTTCAATCAAGCGGCTTCTTTAAAAGAACAATATCTGGTTGCAACTCACGAAAGCAATTAACGGTCACGACATGAGGATGGGCCGCAAGATAAAGAAGAATTTAAAATATCTAAATGCGATATTCGTAAGAGTAAGCCAACCCGAATGGGTTTTGCACTTTGGCTACCGGCAATTATGGTACATTATATATCCATATAAAAAAATATAAAATTACACATATATATATATATATATATATATATATATATATATATATGTATATACAAAAAAAAAACATTAAATTGTATTACTAGCCTCACCAAGTTAGTATCCAACCAAGGTTAGTATCTCACCAGGTTAGTATCAAACCAACAAACACCAGGTAAACGTGAAATGATTAAGAAAAGCTATTGGGCAGTTTCTGGTGTATTGAGAGGGAGATAACAAAACATATTAAAAATAGTGATGGAAATAAAATAAATATAATATATACGATACGTATTATCTAAATTATTTATATTTTATGTTCATGTTTTGAAGTGACTATAAGTAATTTTATACATTTAATAGTTGACACGGCAAATGTTGTTCTGCCATTTTTTTTTTTCTGAATAGGGACATCCTTATCACCTAGTGATATGAAATATCTTTTACGACCGACTCTCCTGTCTACTGATACTAATATACACAAAAAAGTCACACACGAGATAGTTAAACATATTATATAGATTAAGGCAAACAGTTTTACTCGCGTCTGTATTTCGGGGCTTCCAAGCAAGTTTCAGACCCGACGGGGGACCTTTATCGGGGCGTGAAGCGACCTTTTGTGACGTTCAGACGCTGCATCGCCTAGTGCGGTATCCTTGAAATTGACTTGAGTAAAATACAAATGAATACAACTCACGAAAGTTATTTTGCTAATTTTTTAGATTTTGAGAAGTTTAAAATGATCATTTATGTAAGTAAATTTTATATTATTATAAAATTATTTATATTATGTACACGTACTATATTTGTTCGAATTTGTGAAAGCCTAAATATCTGATTAAATTAATTAGTTAATTTTTAAGTAACATTCTTTTTATCGATTTGCTATACAAAAGTTGATTTTTAATTGCCTACAGATATGCCTCTAGAATATTAAAAATGATAAAATCCACCCTTAAGTGCAAGCTAACATAAAGCGTAAATTAAACGTAGTGTTAGATAACAATAATCTTATTGAATATAGATAGATCGCACATTCTAGAAAGGAATGTGTACTTACACATACCATATTTTTTTTTGTTTATGTTTATACTACAATATAGATATAGAGTCTTTATTGTACTGTTTATAAATTAATCAAAGGTGTTAAGTAATTTATAAACAATAAAATTTAATTTCCGTATACTGTTATTTAGATTTATTTTTAATTTATAAAATGAACTTTACTAAATGTTTTATAGTTGTACATCATCAATATGGCAGATCATAACACTCCTGTAACTATTCTAATAAGATCTCGTACACCTATGCTCGCAAGTAAACTATAATTTTGATTACTATGTAACAAAAAAAAATCCAGTTGTCTATTATGTAATATGTGATCTAGATTCTCCACCAATTAGATAGGGAGTCTAGCGGCGGTGAACTGTCGCATATTTCCAAACGTCGGAGCAACGACCTGCATACCGGCGACCTGCTCTAAGTGATGACAGAGTACCTGTTAGTTGTTGCGTGTTGTGGTGCTATGCATAGGAAAGCTGTGGGAAAAGTTTTTTTTATCTATCTTGTCTAGAATAAGACCCAATTTGCACTTAAGTTATTTAACGACATAGGAGCAAATTGGGTCTCTAGAACCCTAAATGCCTACAGGGAAAATAGACCGTATTAACACTTACTTGTATTTATATGCCTAGTTGAAAATATTGTAATATTGTAAAAAAAATTGTAATCTACACTATTTAAGGAGACAGTAACACATACATGTAATGTTATAGAGGCATTACAATTGGCGGTCTTATTCCTCAGGTTGATTTCTTTCACAAATTTACAACTAATACATATAAATATGCGAAAGCAGGAACGAATTCTTGATAACTTCTATAAGTTTACAACTTGCACCGTTAAAAACCAGTAGCGCAACACACACTGACTTGAGCAAAAATAGTTTGAATCACTCGCCATTGATGCGGCGACTGTGTTTTATTTGTAACCTCATTGATTGATGTTTCAATATGCTTATGTGAAAAATGTGTCTTTTGTTCTGAAATGGAATAAAGGAATACGTTAAGACTTTATGACTTGTGTTTTTTGTGAAAGAATGAGCTACCAAAAGGATATGAAAAAAAATAATAATAATACCTTGAAATTGTCAATACCTTGAAAGCATCTCGTTACTAATATTCATGACTAAACTGATTTTTATTAAATTTGGTATAGGTTTGCGATCGAACCCTGGGCATGAAGAAAAGCTACTTTTATTCGACAACTCACGTGGGCGAAGTCGCTGGCGGAAGCTAGGCTACATTTATAGGAATGACACCTTCGAACTAAGCCCACGAAAAACGCTTAGGATAAGCTACATTGCATCATTTTAGTTTGACAGAAATTTACCAAATGTACAATTACGAACAGAGACAGTAACTGTGTCGAATAACAGTAATGTACTAAATATTTGTTGCTTTATATAAAACATTCACCTTCAGAGATAAATATACACAAATATATCACATTTATGTTCCCGAAGGGCTAGACAGGAACGTCTTACACGTCCACTTTTTGCCAAACACAATTTATTAAAGACAAGCTTATTGCCGTCATCTGGGCACTGTATGACAGTATATATACTGTCCGATGGCTTTGTCGATGCCTTTGTCGACTTTTACGTCACCCACGGGCAAAGATGTGGTGGCCCAACTCTACTCGACCGAAAACCACACGGCTAAAACATACAATTGAAAAAGAGAATTTTGAGCTCACTTGTTTTGCATAAATAAATATTTCCTAGCGGCCGTTTTTATTTAATTAAAAAACACGATTTTTGACCTCCTATTTACAGTTTTGCTAATTTTATTCCTCTTCATCACAAGGTCATTGACACTTTACAGTTCTATGATCATAAATTGGCGCGCGATACACGCCGTTGAAAAAACTATAAACTCATAAAATATACTAAAATTGGAGTTATTATATTCAAAAATTAATTTGTCTGAAATAATAACGATATCTAATATTAAAAAAAGTCGTAAATTATTGTAGAAGATTTAGTTATTTGTTAGGAAGATTTCATATTTCGATATTGCATCGTAAAATAAGTCATAAGAAGATTATTATAATAATTTAGAAAGCTGAGATGTGTGTGAAAATATTTGTACTGTTGGTAATAGTATATTTCTATTATAAACACCAAATTAAAAATACATATCATATGGTAAAGATAGATTTATAACCGAATACCCAAACGCTATTAAATTGTAACCTGTTTATAATATTGATGAATCTTAGGTTATGCCTTGTTACATCCATACTATTATGTCCCTAAAACACAGCCCTGGCCAAAAGTATTGAGCACCGATGACATTTTTCAGTATTGGAGGAGAATTAAATGGAAATAAAATAAAACGTTTTATGTTTGTTTATTCTAGTATTTATTAACAAAAAAATATATATTTTGTTGGTTCATAATTTAGCTTAATTACGACAAAAAATATTTTTGGTATCGACTTTACAGCACACACATTTATTTATTAATTACAAATAAACTATAATTTATACAGATACAGATATATAAGAGTCGCTAACTTTCGTCTAAATAAGGGCATATTTTTCGTCCTTTGATGGCCTTTATTTCGCTATCCTCTAGAAATGGTGGCCGGCAGTTGGAGCTTTAATCTTCGATATCTGTTTAGTATATTTCTCCGCCTCGATTTTTATCTTCCTTCATAAATTATTCAATGAGTTATCTGAAATTATGTCTATCAACAATGAATTTTTGTCTATTAACTGTCATATCTTCTCTCTCTATCATCTCATCATATATATTATTGTATTACGAATATTATTAGAATAGTTATCTATTCAATGACAATTTTCGAAGATACGATCCGTAGTCACTATTGGCACCACGACAATTAAGGTGTCACAGATACAATTAACTGTCATTATAGCCAAGCCTTCAGCCAAATTTTCCTTTTTGCCTACTGAAAGGGCTATTAAGAAACCACATGACATAATCTGTCTGAATTGATGTATAGTTTCATCATCTCAGTAATTAACGTCAGAAAACGTAGCCGCCTCAGCCTGGGGCTGTATTTACATGAAACATTACAATAAATCACTCGATTCACTTTCCTAAATTGATATTGTAATCCGTTTGCTGTTGTTTTTGTTTTGTATTGAATAAATGAAGACGTCGCTGATGCCGGTTCGTTAAATTGCTATCTCTTGTTCCAAAATGGAGTGGAGAGGACTTATGGGTTAAATTTGTTTGGATTTTTACAGCGTTAAATGGTATTTATTATTCTAAAACATTAAAAGTTTATTTTTAAGGTTATTCTTAAATGTACAGGTGTGATATATATAAATGTTTACAAACACCACTTAAACCGTATGTTCGTTTGCCCCTTAAATTATATAAAATATCGGTAGATAGTACTGATTATTTTTTACAATAACCACTGAACCCTTACAATAAAGTATTGCTATTGAATTCTATTATTTACCTGTCACACAAATACATTGACGCCATGGTTCCTGAAGGGGTAGGTATAGGAGTATCAAAGACCCAGTTTTTGACAACCGTTACTTACGTAATGGGGCAAGTATATTGCCATCAACCGAGCACTTGATGACTGTATATACGTAGTTCGATATAGACACGTATTATATAAACTATATTTTTTTATAAAAACACCATGTTCTCCGAGTATTCATTTGTAACAGGAACAATAACTTTGGCCCTGTTTATTATACCATATACATAAATAGATATACTAAAGGCTGTATCACAGTAGGGGAAGACAGAGCTCTAATAAGCTCCTACATTTTGCCAACTATTATTTACTCTACGTGTTAGCGGCAAGCCTGTTGCCATCCGGACAATTTTAGGAATTAGATGAGAAAATTTAGAATACATTGACAAGAAAGAGAGGATAAAAAGGGAAGGGACGGGACGGATGTTGCCCATACTTATGGATTGGAAAGTAAAATCAATAGCTAATATCTGTAAAGCTCTGAATAATTATACAATATATGCCATTCATATTACATGGTATATTTTATATAAAACGTAATAGGAGTAGATAGTAAGACAGTAGAATATAAGTATGTAACCATTATAAAATAAAAACAGAAAGAAGAAAAATTCCATACTCAGGATTTTCTTACATATAACCAACTCCATGCCGTTTCTATGCCACTTATCGCACACTCCGATACAAAATGGAGAATCACGATGTACAGAAGCCCTGAGTTATGTCCCCATCCTGTAGTGATATGTTCATTTTAACAATAAATATAGGTGGCCAATTAAACGCTTGGCTACCGTGACTCTGGTGAGGTAACTTGATGGGGATCTTATCTCTCCAGTAGATGGCGTTATTCATAATAATAGTTTAGACATCGCCGGTGCTGACGTGGTCTGTTCTGCTAACAAGGATGAACATGGTGCAGAGTAAGGTGTTGTCATATTTTAGCATCATTGTACTGAAGGTGAATAGTATAATGCTAGAAAAGCACCTTAACTTCTCAAAAGCCATGGAGACGAATGGCAATGTAGAACGAGGAAAACGTAAACACACACAATACCTAAACGCAAAGGTGCAATTTTCAAAATAAATCTTTTCTTTATATTTATTATTTAGGAAATGTAGATTTATACGTTGGAAATGTGTATCCAGTTTCAGAACCTAAATAAAGAAATACAAAATCCCACAACACATCTTTAACAATGATTTACATCACATAGATGACAAATATCAATATCTTCCTTAAACCTAAACTCACTCGTATTTACCGACTCTTGAGTTGCAGGTGTATATGCATCTTGACTATGGACGGAGGACCCGTCTGTTCGTTCGTCCCGCCATATAATAAAAAAAAATGTCAAGGTTCAACTAGATGAAAAGCTTCTGAGTATTTCATACTCGCCCTAAAGTCCTACCAATGGTGCTTCGATATGGTTGAGATTGATGATGACTCTCGCTGTTAATCGGGGCTGATCGTCTCCGCTATTACTCAACATGAAGTAGTAACTATTATAAAAATTATTTCAGAATTATTTAAATTGATAATAATAAAGAGTAATTATAAAGAGTGTCATTGGAGTTTCTTGTCTATCGTTCTCCATAGGATCTTCGTATTGGAACAAACAACAAGCTTCACGACTGACTGAGTCTGACTGACTTCCTCTCTTAATAATTCAAAATTACCTATGATGGGTTTATTTAATTGAAATGAATGATTTTGATTTTGATTTTGAATTATGACTATGATTTAGATACTTTCCTATTAAAAAAAGCATATTTGATAATTAATTTAATAGACATAATGAATAACTAAACATATATAGGTGCGTTAGCAAATGAAGCATCAGTCTGGTAATAATCAAAAAAATAAAAACAAAATACAAAAGTAATTAAAAAGTAATCTCCTTTCAAAAATGAATATACAACAAAGTAAAAGGTGCACGTCTAACAAACGAATGTGAGAAACTCATCTGCATTCGCAACTCGCATGTGTCTCGATTAAATCGTTTTACTGAATCGATTAAGCCCTCGATCTCGTATCGATTCTAGAACGATTATTTTTTGTTCCACACACCGTTTCATGTGCGCCGCCTCTTGATGTCTTTATTAAATGACTTTAAATGTATTTGAAATGTAATTAATGTTTGTAGTTGAAGCTTTGTTGCTCTGCATTGCTACTGTTTATACAAGTACCGCTTCTGTAGGTCTAGCAATGTAATCAGTTGATTTATAGATGTTATTTAATGTCATTATTTATGTAGCATGTGGCTAAGTTTAAGTTATAGTAACAGTGTATAGCTTTGCTAAGGCACGAATGGGCCGGCTCGACCGGTGCGATACCACGGCCTCACAGAAAACCAATTGTGAGATACTTCACAACCGTTACATTTTCCCAAAATGGGTGAGGTTTCCGGAGGCCCAACTTCCCCTTTCCTCTTTCCTCTCCCCTCATCCCCTCTCCTCTTTCCTATCTCCTCCTCCCCCTCTTCTACTTTCCCTCCCCGGACCCCTCTATCCCTCATCACCCTCAAAGGCGGCAGCGCACTTACGACTCTTGAGTTGCGATGTCCATGGACGGCGGTTGTTACCATCTGGGGTGCAGTATAAAAAAGAAAAAAGGACATACAATCGAGCATAGAACCTCCTCTATTCTTGAAGTCTCCTAAAAAACTATGATATTATATAATAACTGAACTGTTATGTATTAAATCGTGGTGCCCTTAAGAATTATTCTAAATTAAGTAACGCAAATAAATATAATAAAGCAGAAACAATTTGAATGAAATAAACTTGGCTGCCGACTCGTGTGAAAGAAGAAATAAAAATTATAACTTGCTTACATCCATCATCCATCTACGCTTAATCTCCTAAAGCGATAGGCAAATACGCATCACACACCAACTTTTTGCGAACCATAATATCGCGTAATATTTACGTAAAAGGTGTGTGTAGTGTCTGTAACATTTAAAAACTCCATTGACCATTCAATTTTCACCAAGGCTAGAAATAATATTATAACCTTGTTCATTTACTCATTTTGTCTTTGTGCTAAACTTGTTTTACATATCACATAGGCTGAACGATACTAGTATTTTTATTAATCTTTACATTTAATAGGAATGAATGAATGAATGAATGAATGCTATACAATCTCTGTGTTATAATTTAAAACTCAAAAACAATAACAATCACATTTCCAAAGCAAACATTTGATCCAATATTGGCCATCAAATAGAACCACAAAATCATATTAGGCGGATAAACAAATTAAAAAATGTTAATAGAATCGAACTTTTGACTCGACGGTACAATACATCATTGTCAGGCAATAGATTATAGACTTGCTGACAGTGGGAAAGTTCAAACCGACTGATGCTGCCGCCAGTTGGAAAATTATATGTTCATCATTAAAGAGCTTTATGTCCTTTTTTTGCCCTGAGATGTCTAAACAAAATGAGTTTGCAATAATTACTATTATATTTAATTGAAGAAATAGCTCAGTATAATATAACCAATTATAGATTTTTACTTACAAGTACATCGTTAAAAAACAAAAAAAAAATTGTATAAAACTATTTCTTGATACGTAATACATTAACTTATATTATACTTTTCAGTAGGGCGTAACGTTGTAACGTGGGAGAAAAATGCTTCAGCATGTATAGGACCCCTCGACCGGAGTATTACCACGGCCTCACAGAAAACCGGCTGTTAAACAATGCTTGCACTGTGTGACCGAGTGAGTGAGGTTACCGAATGCCCAACCCCTTTTCTTTAACATAATGCATTGTAATCCTGTTCTGGTAAATACAAAACATTTTCTTTCTTTCTTTTTGATATAATGGCGTGCTGGTTCCCACTTTAATGTAGTGAGAGTTGGGTATAGAAGAAAATTAAAAACAAAGTAGAATGAATGATGTTGAGATGATATCACTGCAAAGTTTGTGGAGTAAAACTAGTTGACAAAAGGAGGAATCTAGATATTCGGAAAATGGCTTGAACAAAGACACAGAGACGAAAATTGAAAAGGGTATGCGAGTCCGAGTGACGCTAAAACATCCCAATTGCCGCCTATTACGTAAAAGGGACACAGTTATGGTTCGCAATGTTTGGGTTTATTAATCTTCTGCCAAGTTTATATATGTATGACTCAATATATTGCATTGCTGCACCACAGTAAATCTTATAAAAGTACTTTTAAATGATGTAAGTTTATAAGTCGACATATTTTTTGCAAACGAGCATAGAGAACATGAAAGTAATTAGAAAACGGGTAGATTTCCCTTTTAGCTATATTTTTACGCGTTCTTTATTTCTATCCATGTTTGCCATACGGCTGACTAAAATCGATAAAAAAAGGATCACTCAATAGGATGTTATATGTATACAAATATGTTATAGTTTATGTTTAGACAGCTGAAATCAAGGTATCAAATAGTTTAACTTATTACACCAATTCCACGACGAATATTATAAAAATTCAAACTTCCCATGGTCGGTTCATATCTGAGCGCAGTTAAATAATAAAATTTATTATCTGCGCCATGGGAAGCGATCTAGTGATGGACAACGGTTATGCGATGACGCAAATCGACTAATTATGTTATTTTAAAGTCAATCAGTACTAGTTTGTGTTAGTCATTTTTTTTTTATTGTTCGAGGAGAGATTATAAATGTATTGCATTTCTATCATGTTATTATTGTATGTTATTTTTTAACGATGCAGAGCTAAAAAGGTAAACATATAGAATAGTCCTCGAACACTTGCAGTTAGAATTTACAAAATGTAATTTAAATGATTGACTGAAAAAAGAACCTTACAATATATAGACTTAAGACAGGACCAATTAGGTAAGCATATAAATTGCTGCAAAATGTAAGTAAAAGAATACAAACAGCAAATTATAGATATAGATGTTATCAGAAAGACCACCACAAATGTGGGTATAAAATAAAGTAAAACTTTACGTCTGTACTGATGAGGTTTCATTGCGGTTAAGGAGGTTTATCTTTTCTACGTTTTGATATGTTGCGGTGTTGAATTTTATGGTGGTAAGAGAGTTAAACGTGGATGATTGTTGCTAAATTCTATAGAAAGCAGTCAGAGGTAGCTTTTGAAGCAAAAAAAAAAAAAGCAAATACTTCTTGTATTAGATATAATAAATTACTAAACACATAAAAACTTCTACAGATTTAAGATATTTAAATGGTTTTTAAGTATTTATTGTTATACGCATTCAGTTAAAAAATACAGAAAAGCTTCATAGAGAATTACGATAACTGACTTATACAGTCAACCTCCAATCTCAAAGAAGGGTGATAGAGCCTCATATTACTACACACCACCTCATATAGTAAGTTATATTATAACATTTATTTAAAAAATAGGTTAAAACAGTACGCGTTTTTGAGTTTTTAAAAGTGCTATTTCCGAACTATAAATTTAACATACCTTCACCATGTTTAGTTTAAAAGAATTAGTTCATCACACTAACAAGTTTTGGTAACTGGTCCAAACGATTAGTAAATCGATTTAGCCCGTCCCTAGCAGTAACAGTACTGTATAGTGATTAATGTAGTGATTAGTCAGTTTGTGCTAACACCTATTGATATTTAATACATGCATTACTGATTAGGTCCGGTGCGTACGAAATTTCACAAGTATGATTCATTTGTACGCAATGATGCAAACTTTTTATGTTTAGTATTTTATATTAGTTCTTAATTGCTTCACAGTTGGAGTTGAGCAGGCATTTTTAGTTTAGTTAATATGTCATATTTTAGTCGATATATCAATAATTTAGTTTTAAATAAATACTTATTTGTACATTCTGTAATTATACATCTTATTGTGGTATTTTTATTAAATTAAGTAGGTTTAATAATATTTTTTGTGTTATTGAATAGTAATAACTACATTTTATTCCATAGTGCTAGTTATTACAGTGTACGTTTAAGATTGATGTAGTCGATTGTCAAACAATCGTTTTCGTCTTATGAGAGACAGAGAAAATTGGCCAATAATTATTTCATAGGACCAATGAATATTTGTAATACAGTCCACGGTACTATAATTATTGTAATATTAATTTGTTTATTATAGGCATGTGCCCGACCCAGTTCATGAAAATAGTAGTGCAATATTATATTGGGATCGATTTATCATCACTGACAGGACTAATGTTGCCAGTAAACCTGACATAGTGGTGATAGACCGATTACAGCGCCGAGCAATGATTGTTGACATATTAACATTCTGCATGACGGCAATCTCATAAAGGCTGAAAAAAATAAAGAAATGAAATACTTGGATTTGGACCATCTGGTGGTAATCACATCAGCTCATGGGAAGAGTGCCAAGGGGCTCGATCAACATCTGCAAAGGCTCACGTTACACAGCTGGGTTAAGGACCTGATGCAGGAGGCAGGCCTTTTTTATACGGCACGCATTGTGAGGAAGTTTCTGTCTCTGGAGCCCTAACCACCGGTAGCTTGGTCCCTGTACCCGATACCAGTGACAATACAAGAGAATAATAATAAATTCATTCTATTAAAACTAGTAAGTATTATTATCTTATATAACATGAACTTTACTACTAATATACTACGAACCTATAAAAACGATATAACAGTCCTCCAACTGTTCTCTGGCAATTTTGACTGTCCAGTAACGTTTTTCTAACGTAAAAAAAAAAAACAAAGAAAAAAACATGTCAAGTGATGTCTTCACCGATTGCCAATCGATTTTTCACTTTTTTTTTTGGTAAGAGTATAGTCCTGCGAATACCAGAGATTACCACTAAGTCTTTAAATTAGACACTTTAATTTTACATGCATTAAAAGTGGTTATTTTTAAAAGTCGTTTATACACAAATAGAATGTATAACATACATCTAGACATCTTAAATAAATCTTATTCTATATACCTCATATGATAAAGTTAAATACGCTTGTGTTGCGATTATTCGCGCCTCTGTCGTCCGAGCTCGGGCGGCCTCCGGCGAACCGCCACTCTTTATAATTTGATCACATTTGTACCGCAGACAATGCGCGCCCAAAGCACGGAGACGACAGATGGACATAGACATACACCGGGCTGTCATTAATGCAATAATTTTAGATGTATTTCATTTTATTACTTTGGTTTATAGTACTCATACAAATAACATGTTGAAATTTAGAGCAGTTATGACCTTCTGTTTTTTAAATGCTCTACAGTTTGAAATTATCTCTCTTTTATAAGTAAATTAATAAAGTACATTTTTGTACTTTATTAATTTACTTATAAATCAATCTGGTTATGCTTGCCTATTGTAGATAACATATCGTTAGCATTGATTCGCCATGCTTTAATATTTATACTTTTAACTCATTGGAAATTGGCTAAGTTAATAAGCGGTAAGCAAAGAAACAAAAAAAAATGTATATATTAATTTCAATTTGATATCGTCACTCCTTCACACGTCACACGTCACACCTCAGAAAAAAGAGTTTTGACAGACGGACAACAGAAATAAAATATATATTTTTCCTTTTGAGTAACTGAACTCTAAAAATCCATAAGTGATGCTAGTCCGTTTTTTGTTAGCTTTAAACAGCTAAGTATTAACTTATAATCTACCATAGTTTTAGTACCTGACTTTTCAACAGTCTTATAACTTTTTGTCCAACCATATAAAGATTTATTAGCCACTTCTGCTGATGTTTCAAATAATTGTAAATATTTATTCACCCTTTATTTTGCAAAATATGAAATATGAAAAAAAAAATATTAGGGCAACTCCATGCTTTTTCCAAGCTGCCCGAATATTTCACGGAGGCAACTCCTTCAGTGGTTTAGCCTGAGGCACGCTACAATGGCCGCTACTTTTTCCCTTCTATAATAAACATTTGTATGCGGCTCATACACGCTGACCAAGCCTCGGGTGTACTGTGAACATTACTCAGATAATCTCTCGAAAATTCGGGATGTGTAAATCTTTTTAATTCTTTTTAGAAGATGGACTGCATTCCGAAGCTGCTTCTTTGAAAGATCTCTTGTTCATATCACAATAATGGAACATAATCATGCCACTTCGAGTAATATAATTAATATCTTATTTACTAACGTCAGCTATGAAAGAAATTTAAATGTCTCTGCCAATCTGCCTTTATTATGTTACCTCTTTCACGGCTAAAGGGCTGAACCGATTTTGAATAAATTTTGCACGTGGATACTTCGAACCTTGGGAAGGGCATAAGCTACGCAGTCAAGCAATTATTTTGTTTCGAAATTGAGACTTAATCGCCATACAGTTTAGGTTAGTAATAGGTTATAAATTCTGCATTAATAAATAACAGTAAACGTACACGACTGGCCTGTTTGTCTAGCTGTTAGTGCTATCGAACCCACGAACTCTGACTGCCGAGTCAGAGTTTGTGGGTTCGATTACCACCCGAGATATTTTTTTTTTTTTGTAATCCATAAATAGTTGACCCTAGTCCGGTTGCTCTTTGAGATCGTTGTTTGTATATTTGTAAATGTAAATATCCGACACAGGATTAATTTCTAATGCCATGTAGTCTTAAAAAAGGAATAAAAGCATAATATATGTATGTATATAAATTCAAACTCGCAGTCCTCAGCTCTACCACATGCAAGTAAATACATATCTATAGATATAATAAAATTGTAACAAGCCGATATCCGTACATTATAGATATTGATGAAAATCTAATATGAGGAATAGAGGGCTTTATTAAAGCAGCAGAAGCCAAAACAACAGTGTTTAGAACATTTGTCTATCTGTCTGTATGTTTGTACATGCATTACACAAAAATGGAATTAAGTGCAGTTATCACAGACATGTTGCTAGAGGTCTAAGTTAAAATATAGAACAGATACTTGATTCTAAATTCCTGCATGTCAGGCCGTGGGCAATAATTGTTAGCATATTATAAATATAAGTTATAAATAAAAAAATAAATACACTTTATTACATAATTAATTCTTATTTGTTACAGTAACATACAGTTATCATTATTCATAAACTAAATGGTGGTAAAAAAAAGTAAGTGTTCACATATCTAAGAATATTTTCCATAAATTTGAACCTTATGATACACAAATTACCTTAAATAACTGTTATAATAGGTATTCATTGGTTGAATCCTCATATTAATACCTCATAACATAGGTATTATCATAAATGTTGCAGGCACAGTGTGAACTTGTGATTTTTCTAAAATGCAGTGTAATCTACAAGTTTTATCAATCATTTAACAAAATAAAAAGAGTTTAGATTTAAAATATTTAATTTATGTATTTCCAAAAAACTCATTTGTTTTCTTATAAGCAAATAACAGTGTACTTACGTAGGAGAGACATGCTTAGGCACCGGACATCGGACGAAGGCCAACAATGCCCAATGCCGGCCTCCGTAAATGCTGTAAACGTAGGGTTCAGTTTACCGCCTCATTCGCGGGTCCGAGGTTGCAGTCGCATAGTGTTCCGCGCGCCTTCCTCAAGGAGTGATTATGGGGGAGAGGCAACATCCTTTCCCACTTTCTAAACGACACGGGGTCTGCTCCGGCGGTCGGTCACCCGGCCCTCAGCAACAGATGCGATAAAGGAACACTGTGGTGGTTTTAGCCGGTCTAGTCCGGGACACCCCTCCGATAGTCCATGAGGATTTTCAGATGGAAAAAAAGAAATATAAAAATGCTACGAATAATAATGATCGGAATAATACATCCACACAGAAAACTGGTAGACATACAATGCTTGCATTATATTGCCGAATGAGTGATGGTGCCGGTGGCCCAACTCCTCCCGTCCTCTTTCCTATCCTCATCACCCTTAAGGGCGGGCAGCGCACTTATGACTCTCGAGTTACAGTTATTCATGGGCGGTGGTTGTCACCTACCATCTGTTCGTTTGTCAATTGGACGTTTTTACTGCATCCCAATTTGATACAATGTCTGCAACAAACTTACAATACTGTAGGTTATTGTTTTGTAATTGTAATTTATGCCTAGTATAGCGTAATAACTAACTGGTACAGATAACTTACTAGTAATTACTAGTAATTACTAACCACTTATCAGCCTTATTTCGACATAAATTATTTGATTGTAGGTACCGTTAAAATACGATATACTTTTATAAGCCTTACGTGTTTAGTAGGCTTTAAACCATTGAGTTTGTTTGGGCAAGTCGAAAGCATGAAAACATACATACATATACTTACGCCTGGATCCCGGAAGGGGTAGGCAGAGGCGGCATTAACTCCCACACTGCCGATTATAATTTAGTCCCATTTACGTAATAGAGAGTAAGTCGACTAGTCATCCAGGTACATCATTATTTTTGGTATTATTTACGCCTTTCTCTGCCCCTAAGGGGGGGGGGGGGGCAGGTGCTGTTTTATGTATGTATATCTTTATACAATTATGTTGACGACCAAAAACCTCGTGTATAGTTTTCTTGACACATTTAGACAATTGAGACAGTAATGAGAACTTAGGAGCACAAGAACAATGACAGAGCAGTATATCATTAGCATTATGCTGATCATAGTGATTCCTTAAGGTTTATTTCTGCTCATTTTCTCTATACAAATTGTAATATATAAACTATTATTTTATTATTATTCTATAAACTATTATTTTTAGCTTTTTCGATAAAGTATCGATAAATTTATTGAAAGACTGCGTCATTGCCCAAATACCTGGATTGAAAATTAGCAGTAAATCCATGTACACATAAAAAAATCAGTAGGTTTGCACGCGTTCCGTGTAACTAAAAAAGCAGGTCTTTTTCATAACTTGTCTTTTATTGATTTTCGTTATACTGTTATTATTTTGGATATCTATCGAATGATAAAAGTATAATATAACTGCCGCAATATAATATATTCTTTTATGCAGTCCCCGAGGTAGCTGGCCTAAATAAAACTTCAAATTAGAAATAAAATACTTGAGGGTTAACTTTAAATTCAATTAATGAAAGAAACTGTATATTAAAACTGATATTGAAAACTCTAGAGGAAGATAGTTAGCAAAAATTAATGACTCAATTCATCATCATCACCAAACAAAAGCTTTGGGTTCAAAGTGGTAGACTAGGCTATGTGGGTATGATGCAAGCATGAACATGTGATCAAACACGCTTAGTTTACAATTAGCAACATCGAATAAACACCCTAATAAGGGTCTTGTGGTGTTCACTTGTTAACCACCTTATTCGAATAATCAGTAAAGTATGTCTTTTACAGTCGATTATCGCTCAAGAGTTCACATTAACGCTTACATTTTAAATTACAATGAAAAGCCCATCTGGTATAAACGTTCAAGTGATTACTGATAATCGATTCGATCACGAAACGAGTAATCGCATAATTGATCATATTTCATACACAGTGGACATTACTAAAGTAATGGCATTTTAAATTCGGAACCGCAACCGCTGATTATGGTCCACCATGAAACAAAGGGCGATCATCTGAATAAATTTAGTAAATAATTGTTGTTTCGTATCTGGACCTCGGGCGCTCAGACCCAAATTGTTGAACTACTATAAGTGTTAGGGTCGAGTTCTCAGTGAGTTTTTGTTTAATATTTCATTTAATAAAATTGGAGATTTCTAAGAAAACGGAAGATGACGGTACGAAGGGGCTTTTCTGGCTTTTTCTTTGGCCAGAGAGTTCGATGTAGTTAAGTAAGTAGAGAATTGTTTCCCTTTATCTTTTTGCCAGTGTATAACTATACATATACTATCTGATAGATAACAGCCCATCCCATCGTCGCTTTTTACGACGTCAACGGGAAGAGATATGATGGCACTTCTATACTTTAACTTGAACGACAAGGCTAGCAATCTACATGCAACACAAAGCATTTCAATCCTATCCCAAATTTTTGTGCATAGCTTCTAGCGAGACGTATGTAAGTATCGTATGACAAAATGCGTGTAATATAATAAATAATATTACTCGTATATAAAACCATAATATATTATTATCTTTAGTGACTGAAATTCGAGAACACGTAGTAACATAGTATAAATTACCTATGTTCGATGTTAATTTTCTCGTACAGTGAGTTGCCATGATTTAAAATACAGGTGCAAGGGTCCACTTCAACAAATAATTACGAATAATAACTGCGCTGATGGTTTTAAGTGTTTAAACTGTGTGCAGTTTTGGAAATATTTCCTTGTTGCAGTAAACGTTTACTCTCGCATTATCTTATAAAAAAGAGCACTATTTTTGACACACCAAGACAGTTAATAAACACAGTGTATTTATTTATTTATTATACACACACAAACTATTCCTGATGATAATGATTAATGATTAATTGTTATCTCATTGATTTTATCAGTCTTATGACAATCAACTCTAAAATTGTACAAATAACTTTTCAATACCATTTTAGATCAACGATAGACGATAGCTGCTATGAAGCCATTCGGAGTTAAGCTGTGGTCATCTCATGGTTATGGGTAGGTAAACCAAGAAAAAGCTGTGATATTATGCCGCATATGCAAGTTAAGTAATCAGTCATAAGGTGCCCAGAAATGTATGTCCATGGTACATGTTAATATTATATAACTAAAGACCTTTGTTGAAACTAGCCCGGTTACCTGAAGAAAATTGCGATTATTTGAATGTACAATAAAATATAATTATTGCTCGTAAGCTGCACTTATAAATAAATGACTTACTTCTTCACAAGAGAGAAGAACAGACGGTTTACCTGATGGTAAGTGACAACCGCCGCCCGTCGACACGTGCAACTCAAGAGTCGTAAGTGTGTGGGAGGGATGAAGGATGGAAATGTGAAAAGGTGGATGATGGGAGGGGAAAGAGGAGAGGGGGAGATGGGCCCCCGGTACCCTCACTCATTCGACAATTTAACGCAAGGATTGTTAGTCTACCGGTTTTCTGTGAGGTCGTGATAATTCTCCGGTCGAGCCGGGCCATTCGTGCCTAAGTAGGCTCTCCTACGGTCTATATTCGTGAGTTAGTAAAAATTGAACCTACGGATACAAACTGTATTTCGTTACCATAGTAAGCATTAAAACCTATGCCGTTTCGGGGCTTTTTCGGAGTACTTTGGGAGCGAAGAGGGAGTTTCTAGTACTAGAATAGAATACCTGTTACTATTTCTATCAACAATACATATGTTGTTTGGTGGGTGTTTCTATGTAGGTATAATATAAATGTATTTACTCAAAAAATATGGCCCGGAATATTGGTCTGTTTCCACTCATAATACGTACGTACCTATGTTTAGTTTGGGTTTAGCTAGTGGGGTTTCCTTTTTATGGTATTCCCGAGTCACTTGCAATAGACCTACTTGTGACGGGACATCATGTGGTTTTAGTCTGACATACCACTTCACCGTTAGATCTGGTGAGGTGGTGGACACTTGCAACTCAAGAGTCGCAAGTGCGCTGCCCGCCTTTGAGGGTGATGAGGGATTAGGGATGCAGGGAGCGGAAAGAAGAGAGGAGGGATGAGGAGATGGAAAAAAGGATGAAGGAGATGAGGGGAGAGAAAAGGGGGGTGGGGGAATTGGGCCTCCGGAAACCTCATTCAATTCGGGGAAATGCAACGCAAACGTTACTTCACAACCGGTTTTCTGTGAGGCCGTGGTATCGCACCGGTCAAGCCGGCCCATTCATGCCTAAGCATGGCTCTACCACAAATAAAAAAATTCGAAATCCAAGCTGCCCTGTGGAAGTTCTTAATTACACAAAACTCCACTCTTATTCCTTGAGCATTTGGAATATATAATCCCCACTTTCTAAAAAGACCGCATTTCGGCTTTCTGATCAACAAAACCTCTTCATAGCTTGTATTTGACATTTATGTGAAAGTCAAAACAAAGCACTATAGTTTGAGAAGATAAATAAACTTCAAATAAATTTTGCGATCGCTACAACCTGCTCCATCTACTTGCCTTCATATAAATACATTTTTTGATTGGCTATGTCACTGTTTTAATGTTTATCATTGCGCAAAGTTACTGTACTATTTTATTAACCCAAGCAGCTTCTTCTAATAAAACTCAAAATTCATCCGCTGATTGTCCTTTCACGTCTTTTTTTTTAACTGCAACTGACGCTTATAGTTAAGAATTTATTTCTACAATAGCATCAACACGAAATGGTTTCTTAGCCTCCAGGAGTTCTCTGAGTTATTGGCTGGTAGCATTACTTGTTCAAAATCATGCACTATCTCTCCATCTCGTTCGTTCTGACATAGTTTATAACTAGGGCTTGGCTTCTGATTTCTTTAATGACGAAAGATATATGACATCTTATAAAGAATTCAAGAAACGTTGCATGTTTTAATAGCATCATCCGGTTTTGTGGAGTAGTCTTAAGACAAAATTGAATACATTTTTATATTGATCTACTTTAGTACCTAAGTCATCAAATGATCGGTAGTAAAGATCTGTTATATATCGCCATGTGCTTAAACTTGGATGTCTCATATTAAATGGTAGTGCGCTAAATATTCGTACCTGTTATAAACTGTTACTTGATTTGATACTTGGATACTTGCATAACACACATCTTTAACACAAAGGTTATGTTGTATACAGAACGCCTTGGTGTCATGTATCTAATCTTACAATTATGTATTTATTTAGAAGTACGTATATAGGTATGTTTACCACATTACAAGTTCCGAGTAAGTTGCACTAGATTGCCAAGTGTGAGTTGTCTGAAGTTATGAAAAAAACAATTCAATCTAATTTAAAATTAGTTATGAAAATGTTATTTTAGTACAAAATTGGCAACCTTATTTCCTATAGTGTCTGTAGGCTGACAAAGCAAGTGCTTGCACAGCGATTGATTTGCATAACAAAATGCTTATAAGATTTTGTTGCGAATATTTTGCGGCAATTGCAGTTTAGCAACATTGCTGCCGCCCTTTGTTAATAGTTGCCGCGATAATGCCTAGTGCACACTCTAAGCCTCTAGTCTTAATTTTATAGCTATGTAACGACACCTTAGTTTACTATAATCAATATTAAAGACAAGATAACACAAATATGTTGCAAATAATATATAGGTACTTTTGACAGTGTTTAAATAGTCACAAGTAGTAGTCAATGCTTCAGTTGTGTAATTAGTTCATATTTTTTTTTAAATTGCTTATAAGGGAACTTCAATTGTGAAAACCAAGTAATGTATATATTATTGTTTTATCATGTAAATAGTCCCGTATTTTAGCGCACAGTTTTAGCAGTCGAGACATGACGAGCCCCGACTGATGGAAGCCTTTCACGAGCGTGACGCACGGAACCATCGTTTCGGTAACCAATAAAATTATACGCTCAAACTGTAATGCTCATCTCCTTTATGATTCTTGCAATAAAGCCAATGAATCGCTTTGATAAAATCAAGATTCAGCATGAATATAGCCCGTTAGTAGCATAAATTAGTCGTTATATCCAAAAACGTTATACAAAATAAGTTTTTGAGCATATAAATGTTATATGTAAATAAACTATATCAACAGTTATTATATCTCACGTTTATTATATCTTGTAAGCTTTACTGAGATAGAAATATATATAATAACTTTATATGATGTGAGACGCACCTATTAGAATTAGATAAGCACCACTGACGTAATAGGAGGCATATTGTTGTCAAGCATTTATGGACTTAAATATGGTAAAATTGTTAAATCAAGGTATATTGAAAGGGAAGGCTTTATAAGGAAAGGGTTATTATTATTATTATTTTTTATAAAAGACAACTCCCGCACTAGGAATTATTCCTGTATCGCGGGGGACTTTACAAACATTCCGCATTCATTCCGCATACCCGTTACTCAAAGTGGCAGTAGCCGGGAAGTTTGAGCCCTGTACCCAAATTGTTTAGATATGTTATATATTGTATCTATAAATCGGGGGCCTTTGTAATATAACAACATATACATATGTTAGTAAGCAATGCATTCATCGCACCATTTGCAGTAACTTTCTAACTGCCACCCATCCACGTTCGCAGTAAATCACAGTCGCTATTAGTGCCCAGTAGCTTAGGGCTATTTTAACGCCTCAATATATTTACAGGCTATTAACATGGGGTTTATTTATACATTACTGGTTATCACTTTGCTAATGCGCTGTGTTCAGGCTCTGAAGGTGAGGTTTTGAATTATGGACAAGTATTTGCGTAGGTTTTGAAATAGAATAAAAAAATGTCAACCCTAATGGATAAAGATGAACTATTTGTGGAGCACATTTAATTGTGTTCCGAGTGGAAATAGAATCCACGACCTCCGGCTCAGCAGTCAGAGTCACTAACCACTAGATCAACAAGCAAGTCATCTTTTATTCGTTTGTGTGTGTGAGTATTCTTAATTAAACTATCTTTGAAATTTCTTAGATTGTGTTTGTAATTATTCACTTGTATTTTAAATAAGCATATTTTGAAGTACCGTTATAAAAATACCAGTTAACTTTAAATTATTTGACAATTGAACCATGACATGCTGTCGCATAACTAGAAAAAAAATGTAAGCAAAGGCAAAAAGCCCGTTTCACGGACTAAAAATTTACACGCTTTTACGATATACGAACACGAATAGAATAGAATAGAATACACTTTATTGTACGCCAAAACATAGGACACATAGAAACATAAAAAATACATATTTATTAGTAGCACAATGGGCGGTCTTATTGCAATCTGGGATCTCTTACAGACAACCGTTGATGAACTATACTGTAAAGTGACGGGTAACTTGAGGTGCACAGTTAAATTTCAAACATTGTAACGTTATTGTTATTACAACTGTTAAATAAAAATCGAAAATATAAAAATTTGGATGTTTATTTATTTACATACAATACTACACTACTATTATAAGCATAACAGTAGCACACATACCTACATACACACAAATATATATGTATATGTATAGGTATATACATAAATACATACAATCATTACAGGGATAGGTAGTAATCTTTTACTAGTTTCTGAAAAATATTTAGTGACTGCTCGGCGGATAACTTCAGGCAAGTCATTCCACAAACGTGCAGCTTGCTTGCTTGTTTATTGGAATTCCAAGGTTAGGCTTTCCGATGATCTCAAGTGTCTATTATGTGTGTCATTAATAAATACGAAACGTTTCTTTAGGTATACAGGAGTAGTAGGGTTTAATAAGATATTATACAACAAAGAGAGAATATGAGTATTCCGGCGAAGGCGAATCGGAAGCCACTTGAGTACAGGACAAATCCGAAATACAATCGCTTATGTCCTTTTGAGTTTGAACACTCAAAGATTTCGTGAACACCTAAAGTGTACCAACAAAACTGTACTTACAAACTTTCGCAAGGATATTAAAATTGGAATCAAACATTAAACCGACTTAGACATACAAAAAGTGTAGGTAGTCTAACTGGGCACTTATGTGCTAATCTAATGGAAACGCTGTAAGTTAATACATACATAATAAGAGCGATTACGTAAGGCGGGCGCCTCGAGCAACGGTAGCCGAGATGTGCCAATCTTTTCCTTAAAAGCATTGGCTTACATGCTACCAATTAAGTGTTCATTAATACATTTGATCCTAACTAATATTATGAATATAAATTTGAGTTTTTTCAATGTTTTTTGTATTTTGAGTAAGAGTTTTTATAAGACTATACTCCTGCGGGGAACCAATGGGACCACCATTGTAATAAAGTCAGGAGTTGATTATGGAATTTCAGGAAAATCAAAGTTTATGGGCACAATTGTTTATTTACTTTCTTAAGCTATGATATATCTGATTTATAAGAATGTATTTGGTCTCACGCAGCTGAACCGATAGAGAAAGGTACAACTCCTGAACGGCTCGGAGTAAGAGGATAATTCTTCCAATTGAAGGCGGTTATCGTCTATTTTAAAGTCAATTTTTGGATGTACAATGTTATGAAAAAGACATAGCTTTTTTGCTATAAAAAGGACACCTGAATTGATTGACAAATTCTTAAAAACCTGCTTTATATTTTTTTCAAATAATTTTGTGATGAGCTCGAGTATTGGTTCTGTCTGGGTACAATTAATATATTATAAGTATGTATGTATTTAAAAATATTTATCAGCAGTCTGGTCCATCAAGTAATAACTAAGCAAAGTCTGCATTCTGCTTAGTTAGAAGACCGTGTGAAAGGTGTTTCAAGTTATTATTTCATTCAAAATAGTTTAACTATATTTGTCACATGTTTGCTAAAACTGCCACCCCCTTACCATCAACTTATCACCATTACTAGTGTACTACTATTCTACGTACAGTACAGTACAACACACGTACACAAGTACAATACAAGTACAACTCCTGTCGTACTCTAATCTTCCTCAAATAATTAATTAAAATAATCCTGCTGTCATGTAAACCGCTATATACATCAACGAGTACGCAATATACTATTAAAAGGAGTCAACGCACCCGTCTTAGGTATGTGGCATGTAATAACAACGGACTACTGTTCACTACAACCGGCTAACCGCGTGACAAGTCGCAGGACACCTATAGAGTTGTTAATACCACCTAAAGGCTAACCGTTTCTTGCCACAAAGAACCAGCACTGCCTTTTACATAGGGATCGTGTGACGATGTAACATAAACTTTTAGACTTTGAGAGTTTTTCCTTGGTATATACAACGTTTGTTTATGAGTTCATTTCAAGTTTTTGTGTAATAAAAGTATTTTAGTTGGGATACTTTCATGTAATTATGTATGTAATTTAGCTTAACCAAAAATGATATTTTTTTAATAATATATATTTTTCATTATTATTGTTATTCATTTATTTCGGAAAAATCTAATTGGTGTATGAGCTTATTTAAATCCTCTACACCAGGAACTATTTAGGACCAGGTAAGCTTTGCTCAGTATTTTTTGGAACTTAGGATAAAAATTGATAGGTTTTACTGTACCGATCAGATGTGCTTTCAACCTGCTCTAAACACTGACGAAAACTATAATAACCTTAGCATAGTATGTATTAGAAGGACTAGATCTGAATGTCGATGTCCAAAGATATTAACATCAGCCATTTATGACTCCATCCCATGTTGTGCCAGGCTTTAGCGTCCATACTACATAATAAGGAAGGCGTAAAATATAAAATAAATCCTTTTCATAATAATTATTTATAACTTCCTTTGAATGCTTGTATTCGCTAATGCAGTTTGCAGTCTATTGGACAAGGCTTAGATTGCGGTTGCGTCTGTGCATTGTGAAGCTTTTTAATTAAATTGACTTTAAACATAAAGTCACTTTAATTACTTATATCTATTTATGTTGCGATGGTTTATATTAACTATTAATGTTAGCAATAATCGCTACTGGAGTTTTTATTTCTTAATGAACCACACCCCCACGTAGACGTAGGATCATGTGTAGGGTTGCAAATCCCCGGATTTCTCCTAGTTTAAAGGATTTTAGTCATTTATTTCCAGAATGAAAACAAAAATTATTTTAGATTTTCTCTTAAAACTGATAATACAAGATGACCTTATTATACTTTAAATTTGTTAAAAAATAAAAAAAAGTTTATTTATGATGATTTAAACTACTTTTTGTTGTTATGTCTTGGTTTTGTACTCCTAAATACACACGCACGTACATCGTCCTATATTGTCATGTGTTCGTTTTGTCAAATCATTCCCTATCAATGATGACTAGATGAATAAAAATATATATAAAAACATTACAGTAAATCAAAATGACATTTCTCAATTATTTTCAGTATTCTTATTGCTCGAATTAGTGAAATAATTTAATTTAGCATAGTTATCTACCCAATTTAATAGATACGGATGTATTTAACTAAACATTACTAAAACAGTTGTATCATATATACATACACTCACACCTGAATCCTTGAAGGGGTAATCAATGAATTAGTTATATTAATTAATCTTCATTACACGACAACTGCTTATATTTCATTGTTTACTTTTTTACTTTTCGTAAAAATATCGACGTAGATATCTGAGGTCTAGTTATCATTAGACGAAGAAGCGCTTGCAGATTATTTATAGAACAGGCTAAAATCTTGACCAATATTATTAATTCCACTAACAGTGAGTTATATATTTATAGTTATACCTAGAGAGGCAAAGCTTATATTTAACACGTTATGGTAATCATCGTTAATCAGATACATTGTATATAATTAACAACATTGTAAGAAGATTATAGACCATATTATCTATTTATAATATCTACAGTTATTGTTCAAAGGACACGACAATTTCAGTATTAAAGGCGCCAGTCTTTCCCTCCACTACATGAGTTATCGAACGATAGAAGACTATTATAAATACATAATATCTATATAGAGTAGTTAATAGCTTTATAAAGATTACTTTTTGTATGGTTGATGGAACAATAACAGCTTAAGAAGTATTGTGATAACTTCTAAAATATTACATTTAACACATACGCGTATGATTGATGATACACATAGGTACATACACTAAAGCCCGTATCTCCGAATACAATTTAGTCCCATTTAGCGATATTACTTATATTATACAGATGGATTGGGGAGTATAAGCAATAGCTCCAGAAAGTGAGGGTCGCATACCTATAACTTGAAATGGCTGGTGCCGGACACAGAACTGGATATATGTATACCCTGTAACTATATTCATTTTAACGTTTCCAATTTTTATTCAGTTTAGTACTTCAGGTTTTAAAAAACCTTACATTAGTTGTCAGAAAAAGGTTTTACCATTATTACATAAGTAGGACTAATTTATGAAAACTTTTATGTGATACAGAAGAGCATAATGGAGAATACTACTAATTTTAGATTTTTACTTGAAATTACACTATTAAAGGCATAAATTGTCACCTGCCGTATATCCGGAAAGATACGACTATCAAACCTTCAAGAAAACAGCGTACTCCTACCCGTCCCGACCCACTCAGAGTTCGAGTCACCACTTGTAACTCTTGATTTGCGGGTGTCCATGGGCGGCGGTAGTCACTTACCATCAGGTGACCCATCTGCTCACTTGTCCCATAAAGAGGAAATAGTGTAAAACTTCTTTTTGGTATGTATTTATATACTTTCGGAGATATAATATTTTCTATTAACGCATACGATGTCCGTTAGTATGACGTCACTTTCCAACAGTCTCTAAGAGCGTGCACCCACTTCTAGCTTGCGTGTATAAACTTTAAAACATTGATGCCACAAACTGCAAGGATATTATGATTAAACACATTCTTCGTTACATATGATTCCAGAAATGACAATAATCGAAACTTTAAATGGGTTCATTTACTGAAATCTTCATAGTACAGACAATGATAGTTGAAAAATATATTCATATTTCTAACTACAATTAGTTCTTAATTAATTATTTTAACTGTGAAAAATATCCACATTTTCATATTGTAGAGAAATTCTCAGCTTAAATTGTACTGGTTGTAGTTCTTATCACTCTCAATTTTGGAGTTATGCTGTCGCCTCTTGTCACATGACCTATTTGTTAGTACTTACAGTCAAGTAAGAAGCAAAATTACTAGATATTATCTACCTGATCCCCATGACCAACTTGTATGCAAGATACGAAAACTTGAACAAAATTGCATTATCTACTGATTTATCGCTCTAAGCGGTAATCATAAAACTTATTAATGTATTTACATTTTACAGTCGTTAATTATTTGTTTAGTAGATGTTAATGAGCAAAAATTTTCATTATTCTTGTACTCTCCAGCTTTTAATAAAACTACCAACATGAAGAAAATTTGGTCATTACATCTAAATATTACGTTAGTATGAATGCCTTTCTGGCATAAAAACTTTAGGTTTAAAGGCATTGGCACTAAAAATTCTAACCTAAGGTCCTTAAATATAACAACTAATTACCTGAAACTAGTTCCCTGTTCAAATTCGTATATCGTTCGGTAAAGTACAGGCAAGAAACAGCAAACCAACATTGCTTTTATCTAAGCTAAGCATTCAAGTAACGAAATAAGCTTAATGCAGTTAACCCATAAAATAAAACGCAAGCCGTTAACAAAACGTTTTATACTTGGACATGGTGATTTTCTTGTAAGTAAGGAACAGGATTTGTATGGAAAATAATAAATTGCGTAACAACAGGATCCTGTATTTGTCAGCCGCGACCGGTCGCACAATAATCGCTGCTTGTGTGTACATTGTAAATTATTTCGGATCTTTAAAGAGATGTTGATACCAATGACAGTATATTTAAAGTCTTCATATTTAAATTGTAAATTTAAATCTGAAGACTTTCTTCCACTCTATTACTGTTATTTATTTGATAAATAAAATACTTAAAGACTGTTTGTTTGTGAGGTCTATTTGTTGTTCTTTGCTTAGATGATGCTATAATTACCAGAATTTAAAATGGTAGCAATATTAAATATTAAATTTCAAATTCTAGTCAAGGAAATATTAGATTTATTTTATTCCAAAATCTGTGATAATATAAATGAACCGAATTGGAGTTTGCTATTTCACGTTTTTATTTTATATAGCCCATAAAAGTATACAACTTTTACCTAACTTTATACATTTACTGACAGAGAAGTAATCCTCTGTCAGTAAATGTATAAATGTGTTTTGTTATAACAAATTTTTATTATTTACACGGAATTACAAGTAACAAATGACATTGTATAAGTATACTTGTTGTTTATCAAAGGTTCATAAATATAATACATCGTTTTCTCTTTGCACTGAATAGAATTCACTTGTAATTGACAGGTAAACAGAAGTTTTTTAATTCTTCTAAATGCCCCTCAATCTCGTAAAACCTACTGCCTAAATCATGAAAACTTTGTAATTTGAAAACATTATTTAACTGGTAATAAAATACTGACAAAACCAAATCACCAATAGCTAATCTTTCGTACAATAAGATAATCTCAGTTATAGGACTCCGACTTCCCAGCACCAGCCAGTTCGAGTTACAGGTATAGGACCCTGACTTGCTTAAGCTATTGCTGTATACTCCCCAATCTATCTATTTCAGTAATATCCATGTCCTTTCATTTATGTACTTCCTTTCGTGTCAATTAATTCCAAACTTTCTCATCTAATTCTGGTGTTTGGTCTGGTGGTTCCCAGGTGACCGCAACAAATTTGTCCCCTATAATGTAAATAGGACTAAGTTGTAATTGGCAAAATTTTGCATTATAAAAGGGAAAGCCCTTTTTGCTTACTTACATACTCATATATACTATATATCCAACTGAACAATAAGAAGTTACAAACTTTAAATCATTGCAGTAGAGGTTAGTTTGGATGACTATTTAAATTACATTTAAAATAATTAAATTTACTTAACCTTACTTTCAATATAAGGGTTAAATCTATCTTATACTTAAAAAAAAGAAGACTTTAATAAAATCACCATTAAAGTGGCATTAACAACTCTATTTAAATAACTTCGCGCAATTAGATTGTCAATAGGCAAGTGTCGCGGGGACCCGTTCCATTCCAATGCGGCGGTTAAGAAACGCTACTTATAACGATAAACAACATCCACTCTGGAGCATAAGTGTACCCGGCAATTATCAACGAGTTTTCTTATACACTTTCTTTATTATAATTTTACATTATGTTAATCGATATAGTTAGGTAATGTAACTAAAGGAGGGATCCGCCAATATGGCGTATGTTCGTACACAAAAATATTTAGCATGTTATATTAGTTACCTGATGTCGTTCACTATTGTAAAAAAAATAACACAGTAGCTAATGATAAGCGTTTTTATTTTATTTTTTATGGGCAATCGAGCAGACGGGTCACCTGATGGTAAGTGGCTTAAGAAGCATGTTTTTGTTGGCCAATTAATAAAACTTATAAACAAATCTATACATTTAAACACTGAAGTTTATATAAGTTTTCTGATTGGTAAAAAAATTAATATGTGGAATCGATAGCTATACATAAAAATAATAATTTTTATTATTATTCTATTCCTGATGCAACACATTGAAATTTTGAGGAGAACAACATGGTGGTTCTGAACATGGCATAGCTGTTTGCGTGGTTTCAAGTGTTTCCACGCCCTAAATATCAACAGGATCTTATCTTCTTATTTATTTATTTTTGATACCTTTTTGCTACAATACTTTTGCAACAATACGTTTAACAAAGCCACTAAGGAATGCAAGAGGGCTTACATCAGAGCTGATACCCAGCGCATTGCACGGTTTGGTCAAGAACTCGTCGCATACCCTACGGGTAGCCGTAAGTTTTGGCGATTGGCCAAAGCCGTGCAGTCCAACTACTGCCAGCCTTCGCTGCCACCGCTGAAGTACCCTGACGGATCACTGGCCCGCGAGCCGCAAGAGAAAGTGAAACTACTTGCTGACCTCTTTGCGGCTAACTCCCGAATCGACGACCGTGGCGCTCAGCCGCCCACCATTGCATCTTGCGACTCCGCAATGCGGGATATTCGCATCCGGAAGAGGGATGTCCGTGCGGAGCTTCGGTCACTCGAAGTTCGTAAAGCCAGTGGACCCGACGGTATTCCGGCGGTGGTTCTTAAAAACTGTGCACCAGAGTTGTCTCCTGTACTGACGCGCCTGTATCGCCTGTCCTATTCCTCGGGAATTGTTCCGGAGGCCTGGAGAGAGGCGAACGTCCAACCCATTCCCAAAAAAGGCGACCGCTCCGATCCAGCTAATTACCGTCCTATAGCCGTCAACTCCATACTCTGTAAGGTGCTCGAGCGGATAATCAACACCCAATTAATCCGCCACCTAGAGGATCACTCCTTGTTAAATGATCGGCAATATGGTTTTAGGCCGAACCGATCCACGGGTGGTCTTCTAGCGTACGTCACACACCTTTGGGGTGAGGCTATGGATAGGCATGGGGAGTCCTTGGCCATCAGCCTCGACATTGCCAAGGCCTTCGATAGGGTCTGGCATCGCTCGCTTCTCTCCAAACTTCCTGCATTTGGTCTGCCATCTCAGCTATGCAACTGGGTTGCTGCCTTCCTCTACAAGCGCCGCATTAGGGTTCTCTGTGACGGCGCGGCCTCTGACTTCCAGGAGGTTAGCGCTGGTGTACCTCAGGGCTCCGTCCTATCGCCCACGCTGTTCCTTCTGCATATCAATGATATGTTGGCTCTTGGCAACATACATTGTTATGCAGACGACAGCACAGTACACGGGCGATACTTTGGACATCCTGCTGCCAAGCTAGCAGATGTTGAGGGAAAACGACAGGAGCTTGTTGCTGAGCTCGACCGGGTCCTGAGCCGCATCTCTCAATGGGGTTGTGAGAATCTGGTCGAGTTCAGCGCCAAGAAAACACAGGCGTGCGCGTTTTCAAACAAAAAGTCTCCATTCCTTCCCCTTCCTACTCTTCAGAACACTCAACTGCCACTACAGGATAGGCTTAGTATACTGGGTATGGACATCTGTCGGGATCTCAATCCGCGTGATTACATCGAGAGCGTCACTAAGGCGGCCTCGTGGAAGCTCGGTGTATTGAACAAGGTGAGACGGTTCTTCTCGCCCGAGCATCTGTGTCTTTTATATAAGACCCAGGTTCGCTCCTGCGTGGAGTACTGCTCTCATCTTTGGGATAGCTATGCGCAGTATCTGCTTGACGCTCTCGATCGGTTGCAGCGACGCGCAGTCCGTATTATAGACTGTCCTGAGGTCACCCAGTCTCTTGAGCCCCTGCAGTTGCGAAGAGATGTCGCCTCTATGACAGTTCTCTATCGCCTACATCACGGGGAGTGTTCTGACGAGCTCTTCCAATTGGTCCCACCTTCTCCCTTCCTCTACAGGACTACGCGTGCTGGCCTGAGGAGTCACCGTTTGCGAGTCGAAGATATGCGATCCCGAACGAAACGGTTTGGCTCTTCTTTCCTGTGCCGATCAGTGAAAGCCTGGAATTCCCTACCAGCGCACGTGTTTCCTTCCCAATTTGATCCCGGGTCTTTTAAGCGGGGCGTGAAAAAGCATCTTACCAGGCCGCCATAGTGTGGGTCACCATGCTGCATTGACTAGACATGCAATGAGGATGGTGACCACCACTCTTGGACTCCATTTATTGCTTACCATCAGGCAAAGTGGAGTCATTATGGTAGGATTAGGAATAAAAAAAAAAAATACACTGCATATAACGAACGTAATAAGATTGAACATACAACGTTGCTCCGTCTCCGTCATAAGAAAATTTCTTGTCCAATACAATTTCGCTGATAATTTAATCTGTTATCTAAAGTATTGCTTATTACGTAAGTCGTTGTCCTAAGTCGTCGTAAGTATTGCTTTATACAAAAAAGGCCAATTATCATATTTACGGCCTCTTCTATGGAGATATGTCAATGTAAGCTGAACTGGTGATAAAATCAATAATTAGAAGAGACGTGTAAAATATCAGTAAGAGATGTGACGCTCGTGAGCTGCATCCCGAAAACTTACTTCTGTCCAGTTTGAAGGGCGTGAGGCATATGTAATAGTCTCTTGAGTCTTTTAACAATTATTGTCTTAGCTTAAGAACAGTTATTTTTTTTTTCTTGAGAACAATTATTGTTCTTTGAGAAAACGAGGTCCAGGAGGTTACAGAGGTTCTTTAAGAGGGATTGGTTGTCAAACGGACAACGGCAGTCTGTTCGGGTTAAAAGTTTAATTATTCTCTGTTGGTGAGTAATAGTAGAAAGCAGCTGTAGGTAGTGTTACTAACAACTTTTAGAAGACAATCATTACACAATCGACTCAACTTAAATAAGGAAGCAAAATATCTATTATAAGTAAGAGGTGCTACTCAGCTTGCCAGTGTAAGATTATTCTGATGGTGTTTTACAATCAATGTTGACATTTAGTATAATTTTATTTCTTTCTACATATTGTGTGTGGTTTTATTATAACGATTGACTATACTTTATTCTAAAACCTATTATTTCTTTATACTTTGGTAAATAACATCTTGTTTAAACAGTCCAAGTTGTCTAAAGCAATAAATAATAATATAACCACTCTAGCGTTACTGTAACATTCTCTTAGCTTTTAAGATGTTTTCAATAACTCCTACCAAACAATTTCTTCTTTAAAATTTCAACATTTCTCGGTACCTGGAGGAAGAAATGGGATGGACCTACTGATTCTTCTCGTCCAAAAACATAAATGCGATGTCTTCATTTTATCAATAGATACTTATTACAAAACTATAATACCTTTTTAGAATATCTTGCTTTTAATTGACCTAAAATACAAAATTCTTATGAAATTCGTGTATGTATGTATTCAAGGATACACTAAGATCAATAAACACAAAATATAATAGAATGCAAATACGAGAACACGAAAGAATTCAACCCCGATAGAAACAAAGCCCCACGGTGGCTGTAATCTCAGTAATACCGGGTAATGTCTGGTGATTACCGGACGCACGTGAGCGACCGCAACTGGCCATTGTCTACGCACCTGTCTATGATTGCATGTTTGTACGGTCTAACGTCGTACGCGACTGAATTACGCACCAATCGATATGAAACAAAAGATTAGTAGGGATATGCCGTGGTTAATAGGATTTGAATGGCCTGCTGGTTTAGTGTTTTGTAATCCCGACTGTGTGAGTGACTGTGAAATCTTACACGGGATAACATGATTTATGTGATACTCAAATAATTGTCTCGAATCGATCATTATCGATTGGGATCGTTAATGAAGCCCTCGTCACATAGGAATTATTGATCACGATGGAGTTCTCTTTTAAAATAATAATATTAGGTTGGCAACTAATAAACCCGCCATCTTTGTACACAAATTTATTTATTTTTTTAAGGATAAAAAATCAAATTATTTTTCAAGTATATAAGCACCGTAATTTTCTATCACCTGTTGCCAATGCGCTGGCAGAGACATAATGCCTTCCTCGTAGAAGTTTTTAGGCTTTTGATCAAAAAAGATGGTAAGGTCACTTTTAAGCTGGTCTTCATTTTAAAATGTTTTATCTGCTAAGTAGTTGCCTAGAGAACGAAATAGATGATAATCTGAGGCCATAATATCTGGAGAGAACGGTGGGTGAGGAAGGAGAGCCAAGCCAAGCGAAAGTAATTTTTCACGAGTCGCTTTTGCTACATGTGGTCGAGCATTATCGTGCAAAAAGTATACCCTATTTTGATTTTTCGGTAACAATAAATATTGGCCGTGGTTGTAGTGTTTCGTGGCAACAGCTCCCAGTATATAATTCCGTTTATTCCCCACCACACACTTAAAAGAACTTTTACTCGTGTCAGGTTTTAGGGTCAGTACTCCTGCTTCAAGTCCAGGTCCAAGCTACTGGCGCTTACGCGAAAAATTTATCTACATAACCCACTTTTCATCCTCAGTAATTACATCCCTCAGCCACTCATTGGTACGATAATGATAACTAAGTAATTCCATGCACACGTTAGCTCTCTTCTGAAGTTGAAACCTCCTGATGTGCCTGGACGTTGCCTAATCGAGAGTTACCCAAAGGTGGTGCCCGCGCTTTTGCGAGCAACAAGCGCTAGGATGGGTCCGAATGTCGTACTAAAGCTGTTCCCGGATTCCTCCTATTTTAAGTGCATTATGGCAAACCGTGGGGTTTTAGTCGGTCCGATTCCGACACACCGTTCCACCGAAACCCGGTGGGATGACGGCCCGAGGGGAGTTGCACAAGTTAAAAAAAAGGCATTCATCAATAAATTCCAAAAGACCGGTTTAAAGCAGTATACAACCACTATGACCTGCCTTCTTCAAAGTGATCATCACAGCACAAGCAGAAACTCAAAACCTTACCTATTTCCACTTACTTAACTCCTTATTTAGCTTTTTTTAAACTACCCGCAAATTTAACCAACCTCGCTTCAGTACCTATATATGTATGTACAAACGTAGTGTTTTGTAATGTCATGAAATCGCTATTCCGTTCAAAATAAAAAGGTATGTCAATATTTGGTCCAACGTGATAGAAAGCGATCATTAGTTCAGTGGTTGCCGGTGGCGTCCACTATTATGGTGTGCACTTCGAAACCCATCGTTTGGACAATGAATTGTAGATACATTGTATTAATCCAATTTCTCATGTGTGCCTAACTTAAATGCAAAGATTTTCTATGTATGTAGGTTATACGTTATCTGGTTCACATTGAGGCAATGTGGTTAAAAATAAGTCTTAATATAAAACTTTTTAGTCTATTATACAAGAAGGTTGGTTATTTCTTTCGGGTGTATTTACGATGTTTCCCTGTCACGCCCACAGCCTAGTTTCGTCTTGATGTTTTTCGACATATGAGGTGTCATTTGAATCGTCTTGCCTAATAGGGAAAACGATACAGGGTGTTAAGATGTCGATATTAAATAAGCAAAAAAAAGGAGAGAGCAAGAATACTGCAGTTGGGTTATTTTTATACATTTTCAATAATGTTACTTGTTTAGTAAATTATTTGAGAATTTTGCAGTTCTTTATCCATTAAAGGTATGCATACATTTTAGGTTCCTGATTTATGAAGGACCTGGTTGTTAATTTAAATGAAGGAAGCTCTGCATAACTTCAGTAAATGGTTTATGACCTAAATCAAAAGTCACTACTGGTGACGGGGATTTTTATTTCCTTACGCCCTTCCTTACTGACTAATAATGTCGTGCGTAAAAATAACTCCTTCGACAGTTACGTTCTTCAATAAGTTTTCCTTGGATTGACTTCATAAGTCTCGATCCTGAAGATAGTGTCATAAGTTTTTTTTTTGTTTAAACCAGTTAATATCTAGAAGCTCCCGTCAGATAAAAAAAATGTATTGTGTATTGAAGAATAATATAGGGTAAACCATCAAGCTACAACCCTAAGGGGAAGAGCAGTGACCATAAAAGCTGAAACGGCTAGTTACACGATAAAAGTTCTGCACATTTACCATAACAGGTCATATTTTCATTTCATTTGAAAAGCCTTTACTTTAATATATATATGTAAGTATATTAAAACGATAAATTATACATATACCATATTGACAATAACCAATCAAAACTGTTAAATCAAAATTGATCGGACTTGGAACTGGGTGGCGCCGGGAACTCCGAGCCCTCTAATCGATAATTAATTGTTTTAATAAATACATCAACAGTGAATAAATATTGTTATACCTTATATTTAGCATAATTTTTATTAAACAAATCTAAACATGTATTAATATAATCGAAGTTGAAACAAAAGAGTTAAACTACTGATTAAAGTATAGTTAAATTAAATCCAGCAACCTTTTTCTTTGGGTAAACACACCCATCATCGGCTATCTAAAGTTCCACTTCAAAGATACAAAAGTTACATTACCTACGCGTATCACAGTGTATAAAGACTCTCATTTTACCCACTATACATATGCAAATGGCGGCTATTGCTCACTAAATCGATTCCATTCGGTCATCCATTCGTTTTAAGTCATCAATCACTGAACAAGATTGAACGGGTATCTTCGGAGGAAAGTTCTTACAATATTTTATTTAAGGTTTAAGTTATGTTTAATAGAAATGTCTTAAGAATGTCATAGAATGTCTTAAGTTAAAGCAAAAATCTATTATATTATTGTTACATGTATAAGAAATATATACTATGGTCTGCTCTGAAACAGTTCAATGGAGATTTATTGTATTTTATTTTATTTTAATTCCTTAATTGGTTTGATTATTATTCTTTTTTTTTTCCGCTGCTACAAAGTATTTTGATAACATATTTAATATAAATAAACATTATACAGCATACAGCTGCATTTCTTTTATTAAATATTAACCCAAATGCTTTTTGAAATTTTCATTATTTTACAATGAGAAGGTAGTATCGTATTAAAGAAAATTATTTTTACTATTAATTTATATTGGCTATGAACGTTTTATATGGATACGCTATGGATTACGCTATGGATTTAATGGGAAATATATTAATAGGAAAGGAATTAAAGAAAGGGAAGAAAAGAAATATTCACTATATATGGATAGATTGGGGAGTATAAGCAATAGCGCAAGCAACTCAGGGTTGCATACCTCGTCTTTGTTTGATACAGAACAAACACTAATAAAATAAGCTTCTAAATTATAAAAAAATATATCATTTCGAACAATCTAACAAACAAAAATCTTAATTTAATCAGAGCGCTAGTTACCTTTCCTTTTGATGACGTATAGGTATTTGAATTCTCTTTTTACAAAAAACGTTAATTGAACTACTGAAGCTCATTCCTTCAGAAGTTACGTTAAGGAAGAAAGCTGCACTTTTACATTAACTTCAACTCAACAGTATTAAACTAGGCATACTTTAGCCGATGTATAAAAAAGTAAAAAAATAAACTTAAAACGAATTAACTAAAATAATAAAATATGTGTCGACATAGACAGTCTTTTAATTTTCAAATAATAAATGTACAATCTTTATACTTTTAATGCAAAAATATGTCGCAAAAATAATAAAAGAAAACCGGACAACTAAGAAGTTTTTGTAAGAAGCTTAAGATAAATATTAAATATCTATGTTACGTTATCCCATCATATAAAATGTTTAGATAGCGTAATGGTTCCTAACGTCTAATGTACACTTTCCTAAATATGCATCACAGACACTGCTGGTTGTGATTTATCGTTATCTCTTCAAACAATATACAGCATGTAACAACCATTTAAACAACTTTTCCGTAAACGTAAAATTAAAAGTTATTACCAACAACATTGTGATATCATTCTTTTAATGTATGTTAATTTGATGCACCTGCTTGAGACGCAGCCGAACATGTCGCATCATTTTCCCACGTAATCTGATTGGTGAATAGAATGACATTATGTAAATGATAATTAACTCAAATGTTTACAGTAAAAAGATATTTGGGAATGTTAAGAGCTAGCGACGAGAATTAGTTTGTCTAGCTTACGAAATGGATAAATTTAAACCTAAAATAAATTTGGCAGTCGTTGACATTTATGTGTATGTTTTATTATTTTATAAAAACTTACGTTTTTAAAAATTACGTTTTTTTATAGTCTTGTATAATTAAGCAAATTGAGATATTTTTATACTGATGAGCGGGAAAGATTTACTATAGCGATTGACAGCTAGTCCCTAATGATAAGAAGATTCATTACCCATCGATCACTGATACATTATGCATAATTTACCTTCCATCTTGCGGATTCACTATTTTCAGAACTAATTATTTCCTAAACTCCTACATATTTATATATAACCTAAATTCGACTCAAATTTACGTTTGATTCGAGTTTTACTATCAAATATAACCTTAACTAGGATTCCTGATGATTAGTAGATAATCAAGCAAATAAAAATATTAATTGACTGACATACCAAATGTGTGCATTAATTATTGTTAATTCCCAGACTCATGTGCTAGTTTAAGATAACAGATAAGAACTTTGCCACGTGACCTCTACTGACCTATACTCTTGAAGATTTGTTTGCCGGTTAATTTCCTTCTATTATTTTATTCGTAAGAAATAAACTCCATCCCATAAAATTCCAACTTTTAGCCCTAAAAATAAGTTAGACTGATGGTTAGTGATCCTTACTAGTGAGCCAAAGGTCTGGTTTCGATTCCCACTCATGAGAAATAACTTTCCGATAATCACCATGTTTTGTTCTGTCTGGATGTATATAATAAAAGTATTTTTAAATAGTTTTATTATTATTATCATAGTAATAATAATATGATTTCCACAACAAAGTAATTACAACTTATAGTTCAATTACCATAGAGAAATACAAATAGTGTTTGCTAATATATACAGTGAAATGGAACGTAAACTAGGAAGGTGCTGTACTTCAGGTCTCCAGAGGCGTGTAGTGGATTCATTCAATCTCGTAGTACATTATAAGAATATCAGTAGCTTGACTAAATAATGTATTTAGTATGGTTTTAGTTTTCTTAATATTAGCATTATCATTTGTTAAACGAAATGATAACCTCCTTTTGATCAATTCATTGACAATGAAACCTCACATAGAAATTTATCTGTTCAGAAAACAGTAATGGTTTACTAAAGATCCTCAGATATTAAATAAACTTAACATTTCAAAATTCTTTAAAATTCTGTTTTGCTTTCACAATAATTGTCACTTAAATCGTATTAATGCAGCTAAGTGTAATTTATTTCTTTGGTACAAAACCATTACGGGTTGCATACTAAAATAAAATACGTAATTCCCCACACAAAAAGCATTGATTTCGAAGTTGATGACTTAAAACGATACGGAGGTGTTTTTAAAAGTATTTCGATTTACATTAAGATTAGATAACTACAATATAAGGCAGCAGATAAAAGATTAGATTTCATGGTAGCAAGTGTTGACGTATTAATGAAATGTACACACAATGTGGTTTCTTTGAACCGTTGACTTTTTTAAAGCGTAATTTCTTCGAGTAGTTTATATTTGTTCGAGTTTATAGCACAATATTTTCATCTTGATTTTCCGTAATTCGATATTTGATTCTATCAGTTCATTAACGACAGTTGGTGGTATCTAAAATCTTACTGCTGTTATTAAAGCATGGTTTGACAATAAATTTAACAGTAAAGGCATTGGTGTTCCACTTCTCGTGTTAACATACTTGTGGAATTGACTATATTGGTTATGGCAACAGCAGACGCTATGTTGGGTCTCACTGCGTTATTCCCGGATTCATCATATTTCGTCCTCGTTTTAGTCGGTCTGATTTCGACACACCATTCCACCAAACACTGGAGATGATTGAAGGAATTTCCACACATAAAAAATGCAACAGAACACAGAAGAGCTCATCAGACAGCGATGGCCTATGTGAAACATCTGCTGTTGAAGGTAACACATAAAATGCATTATTGTGCCGTATTTTCTTAAGCCTGCTTATCAAAATTGTTACTAAATTTGAGATTTGAGGTAACACCAAATTCTTCCGCTTGTTCTTTGTTACCACTAATTTATGAAACAAGTAACTCATAATAACTCTTTGCTTATATACGTTCAGAACAAGTAATCACCAGTAACAAAAAAGTTAATTTTGACGGCCCTGTTAGTCTAGTGGTGGTTACCCTGACTTCTAAGCCGGAGGTCGTGGTTTCGATACCAGGGCCCAAAACAAACAACAACGGTAAAATACTGTGTCGAATTCATTCTTGTTTTTGTCCCCAGTTCTTTTTGCACGTTCTTTGTATGTTTCTAAGGTCGAAGAGCCATTCTTGGGCACGAATAAGCCGGCACGACCGGAGTAATACCACGACCTCACAGAAAACCGGTTCACAAACAATGCTAGTATTGTATTGAAGAGTGAATGAGGGTACCGAAGGTCCAACTCCCCCTGAGTTCCTCTTTCCCTGTTCATAATTGTTTCTTCCTTGTCAATCATCATGACCAGACCAGACTAGATTCATATTTGCATCAGTATAGGCAGGCCTATACTGATGCAAATATTAATCTGGTCCCGATGCATGGATCCACCTTAAAACCTTGAGATTAACTTAACTGTTAGACCTTCTAAACAATAATAAAACACATTCCTCAATCGCTAAGCCTTACCACGAACAATAACCGCAATAAATATTTTTGTAGCTTATTGATAGCTACTAAAATGTATAAGATATAACTAAGTACTCCTAACATCCTCCATATATCCTTCTCGTCAATCATCAATCGACAATCCAACGCAATGTACCAGGAAAACATCCAACAATAGCCATTTGCAATTATAATATAACGTTATTGTACTACATACAAGTATTCAAGGCACTGCATTATAACACATATAACGGGGGACCGCTTTGACACAGGGCTTTATGGAAACATCGCAATAAACTTAAAACAAACTTACATTTTACACTACAAAACCTCATAACCACAAGCCGTACTCTGTATTTCATAAGACCCAAAGCATATTTTACAATAATTTAGTATAATTAGCAAACAGAATAAAGTTTGTCATCGAAAGCTAACAGTGCCACCCGTAGACACCCTTTGTCCATTCCTTGATTGAATATCGAATGCGTAATCGTAAACTTGAATCGATTCTTACGAATACGAAGAAATGATATTGAAATCGGCAAGCACTGAGGCTTTGTATGAATAAATGCACTTAGTGTGTGGAATAGGAAATCATAAAAGGATAGTGATGCGACCTAGGCACAATATTACGTTCTTTATTCAACTGCTTTGAACATTGAACAGTATAATATTATTTAAAAAGTATGTTTACTTTTATTTATCAATAGTATTCAGCCAGCTTTCGTTCGGTTATTCGTTTACATTTTCCATTTAAGAAGTACAAAAACGAAATATATTTATAAAGTTTATATTAAACGACATTAATATTCCTTTTTCTAAGAATATATTTGCAATTTCGAAGCTTGTCACTGAATTGAATTGGAAATTGTATGACAGTCACACCTATTAAACGAGCAGAAGTTTGAGCTATACATCATGTGTTTCTGCATATTATTATAGAGTTTAAATGCTTACCATCAGCCATCATCCAGTTTTATTATCTCATTGGTCATATAAAAATTATTGAATGAATATACTAAACTTTTGGACAAAGTGCAAGTTGCACCCCTTATACTATACAGGTCTTAGAATCATAATTACATACATACATAGATACGCTCACGCCTGCGTCCTAGAATTGGTAGGCAGATGTGTCGCAATCGCCTACTTTTTGCTAACAATAATTTAGTCCTCCCCTTTGCAAGCCATATTTACTTCTTCGAGAAAATATAATAAAATATAAATATTATTAGCAATTTTAGTAAGTAGCTGCAATTTAAAAGACTATAATAATGTATTTTATGACCAACAAACCCAGAACACCTATTCAATGGGACTAATTTTTCACAGTATGAAAGATTAAGACAAGGAAAAATGGCTTCTACTGTCTAAATAGACTGGAAGGAGGCAGGCAGGTCTTCAGAGGCAGAAAGGGCGTGACAAGGCAGTTTACAGAGGTATTTGGAGACAAATGCATATTTACTCGAGTTATTAAGATGAGAGCAAGAACCCGAGAAGAACATTACATGCACCTAAGAAATAAAATCGATAATAATAATTCACGACTTAATGATCATACAATAATAAGTGTATTAATATTATGTGATGGTGCCCTTACTTCTTGTAAAGGTAAACTTCGCTTAAATACATAAAATTACTAAAAGATCAACAATTTAAAGGCAAAATTCCTTTTGTTTTGTGCAGCGGATCTAAATCGACCGCGTTACCATATCGCACTCGGAATTTTCAAGGAATATTGGTACAAATTATGCGACTGTGGATTCTTTCATTCGAGATAATGTATTCGATTCCGGCCGAGTCGATGGCATCGTTCACGCGAGCTTCGAATGTTAGGCGACATTTCACTCGCTACTATGGAAACTCGAATTTGAACCCAATTTTTATGAGTAAAAATACTGCTTTTATATAATATAAGTTTTATCAATAAAAACTTTGGACTTTGCTAAATAACCTCCTGCCCTCTCTCCTCCTTAGACAGCAAAACAGAAATATGTTCATTGACTTTTGAAACAAGTAATTGTTTTGGGATTTTTTTGGCTTCACTTAAAGACCTTTCTTATTAAAGAGATACTAACAGTCAAATACAAACCGTCTCAGCTGAAATACCTTAAATCATATGTGTGTAACACAACAGTTTTATTCCATAAATCGTGAACCGAGAGTAGGGCCATAAGATTCGAACTCGATATTCGGTGTATTTGCGAGATCATATCGATACACGACGGCGAATATTTTGTGCTTTGAACGAAAAGTGTCAATTGCAGACAACAGACCGATATAATAGCAATTTTTGTACCGAACGCCGAGCAATGAAACTTTGAATTGATTAAATAATTTAAACTTTATGAGTCCTTAATTTAGATTTTTTATTGCGTGCTAAAGTTGGTTAATTAAAACATATTCTTTCTGACAAATTCTTGAGTAACATTACAATTACTGAGTATACTTTTATATTTTTACCGTACAGATTAATATAATCATAGTTTTTATTTGAACCTATAAATTAAGGTTACTACGGTCGTCTATTTTTGAAAATTATAGGCCAAAGTATTCGAAACAATAAAAGCCATATCGGTTATTTTGTTTTCCCTTTAGAGTTCCTCTTGTCTCATTCCAATGTATACTAATATATTGATATATGACAAATAAATATAAATTATGTACAGAAAAGTAACTTCTTGAAGCTGTAATGTACAGAAGCTATAAACAACAGTTCGCAAAATAATGTAATTACTACCTGTGCCAGGGATTTCATTCGGCTGGATATTTTAAACCGTAATGAAGTATATTGTTTTAGCCTTTATGATATTAGCCTATGTGCTATTCAAAACTAACCGTACTAGTATGATTATGCCAAATGTCATCCAGATCCGTTGTGACCCTCTGGCGTGGTTGAGTATCAAACTCTTTTTATTGTAATATTGGGGGACACATCAACAGACGGGTCATCTGACGGTAAGTGACAACCGCCGTCCATGGACACCGTGCTGCCCGCCTTTGAGGGTGATGAGGAATAGGGGGATGCGAGAAGGGGAAAGATGAGAGGGGGGATGAGTAGACGAGAAAGAGGAGAGGGGAATGAGGGGAGAGGAAGAGGGAGTTGGGCCTACGGAAACTACACTCATTTCGGGGAAATACAAGGCAAACGTTTCTTCACAAACTTTTTTCTGTGGGGCCCTGGTATCGCACCGGCCCATTAGAAGAAAGAAAAGAAAGAAAACATATTTTATTTTCAAGAACAAGACAGCTTTCACATACAATAATTTAAATACAATATACATATTATATAAATACACTCAAATAATATATATATATATATATATATATATAATACATTATATAAATACACACACAAATACATATGAATACATTTTTAAGAGTACTATAAAGCAATTAAAATACAATATTAGTTATAGAAGACACTCTAAACTTATTAATGTAAGTAGTAACCCTGCGCTATAAATACAACGTTTCAAATGTACCATGCCACTCACGACCACGTTGTAAACTGGCAACGTGGCACTCACGTGTCAAGTGTGTGATATTGCAACAGGTCTTGTTGCACTTTTCTATTTTGATCATTATTATAAAATTTATAAATGTTGTTAATGAAAGATACGTAGTGCTTCAGAAACTTGGATGAACACTCAGCATACACTGCGATGGGCATAACCCACCCCAGTACTGATTTTCAGTGCCAACCTCGAGTGTGGCTTGACGTCGTCGGGCGACATTACCCGATTATACCTATTGTCTTATCAACTAAAGTAAAGAAATAGAAAACAGTAAAAGTCACTGACAGAACCTACAAACAAAGAGAATACAATACTACAAAATATACTTAGCCTGTGGGGCAAACCATTCCCAACCAATCGCGCCTAAGCATGGCTCAACCACTGCTGCACCCATCCAAAGTTTTGCATTTATAGCAGTAGTAAGTAGTAAGATTTAAAAACTAGTGCGACAATAATAAAAAAAAAAATTATTAGCCAAAGGTAACAGGGGCTATCGTATCGACTGCTCTAATGAGCAGAATGGGAGTTAGTTAGAAAAATCAAACATAGTATTTCATAACCTTTAGAACATAACAACTACTTGTCTACCACTGTCGTTCGCTTAACAAATGTCTTCTGAGAATACTTGGTAGTATTCTTCCAAGGTATTACAAATATACCATCATCATCTCAGACATAGAACGTCCGCTGCTGGGTAGAATTCAAAGAAGACCGGTTGGAAGCGGCCTGCATCCCCTGTCGACCTGCGAGCTTACTGTATACAATTTTTTAAATCAGATTTTGTCCGAAGATTCCTCTATTGACCCTATATCTAATCTATTGCTTATACCATGGAATAGAAGGGTAGGCGGTAAAAAAAAGGTGGTGCCGTGTGCGTGCCATTATAAATTGAATATAGAGGACTAAGTAATGGACATGCATCAGACAGTATATATACAGTACCCGGTTGACGCTAATACGCTTGATCATATTATTTAAGTTCGCTTAAAGTATAGTGGGCTAAATGTGGGTTTTTAATACCTCTATACCCAGGGATATATAGACATGACTGTATGGATGTACATATAAAGGCAAGTAGAAGTTTAAAGTCACAATAGGTCATCTATAAAATTATTGCTTATATTTTGGGATAATTTGGAAAATATTATTTAAAAACTATGACTCATGTGGTCTATTGAACTCAAACCTTTACAATAGATAGCGAATTATCCCACTAGGCTATCTGTACTGGCTTTAAACGGCGGTTAAGTTAGAACAATTAAAGTGTGTACGCGACCGCGGTAGCCACAAATGTGCCGGTGATAGCGCAGCTAATGAGTTGCAAGGTACAACCACGGAATACCCACATGCGATGCTTTAGTGATGTGACAAATGTATGTCGATTATCGGTTTTCGATATCAATATATCATAAAAAAAAATACAAGAAAAGAATCTTTAATTACTCGTTTATCACAAAGGGTATTAATAATTAATGACTATTTAAAGGGTAAAGCTTATGCAACGATGATCTGATTTTAAGCTTTATGATTTTGCAGAAATAAACGAAACGCAATAATACTTAAGCAATAAAAAAGTGTTATACATTACGATGTAATAATAATGGTGGCCATTTATTCAGGCAATGAAATATACATAAAACGTTATATAGTATTGACGACGAACGATTTTACACAACTTTAAAAACATTATGTAAGTATTAATATATATTATATTTTCTTTTCTGTTTTTTTTTTTGTAGTTAAAGGGAGGTAAGCAATTACTAATTCCAAATGCGAAAATACTTACATAATGTTTTTAAAGTGGTGTAAAATTGTTCACAACATCATTTCCCTCACACGATTAAATCTCACATAGGATTATTTCCTGTGTCGCGGGGGACTTTACAAACATTCAAGCAACGGACACAAAGAACACCCAGACTCAGAACAACAATTTGAATATTATTACACAATGTGTTGTCCCGTGCGGGGATAGAACCCACAACACTCGGCGCGGCAGCGTAGTGGTGAGGTGACCACTTAAACCGCTAAACTATGTGTGCAGTCGAAATATATAATCATAGAGAGAAAGTAAATGCGGTTTGAGTCCGAAATACCACTTCACCCTCGGCTCAGGTGCGATGTGCGATGACCCGTGAGGGCTACTACATTATAAAAAAAAATACCATTATTAATATTTATAGCCCAGAAACTAAACCTTTTTTACTATTTGCTTGCTATAAAAACGATAAAACATAGCTATTCTTTTATCGATTATTCATTTGCACGTCCGTCCCTATTGATGAGCACTGGCGGCCGCCACACTGCCAGATATAATTGGTTTGCTCCGCAGCTGATTTTTATCTCCAATTATTGAGTTTTCACGCCAATTAAATATTATCTAGCTTCCACCGGAAGCCGCAACGTCGATATAATCGTAATGTTTCTAGAAATGGCACAACCTTAATAGCATAACGTTTGTAGAATATGTGATTTAATTATAAAGCCTTTCTAAGTACTTCCCTTAATAGATGAAAACTCGTATTTTTTTCTTAATATCAATTCTAAATTATTTAGAAAATTTTGGCCATTGGTTCCTTAACATTATTATGTATAATAATTGACTGTTAATAAGTAGATAAGTGCCTTTAATGCGCCGAGTTGATTATAATAAGGAGTAGCAGGAGTATACTATTTAAAAAAAAACATTTTAAAATCGGTCTACAAATGGCGGAGAATTCGCTTTGAATACATTAAAATAACAAACATACAGTCAAACATAGAAAGAACCTCCTCCTTCTTTGAAATCGGTTAATAAATATATCCTTCATTCAATAAGCGGTATCCTTCATCCTTTAGTACTTCATCCTTAGAAGAACTTAATAAATAAGTTGCGAAATTTAAGTATAATTAAATGATTTGGAAGTTGATGTTTTTTTTTTGTGAGTTAGCTTAAGCGATATCTTTGTTATTTATGACTCAAAAAAACAATTGTTTTTCTCAGTTAATTCACAACAAAAAAAAATGTAATCTATACACATTGCCATTCAGTATTGCAACATATTCCTCGAATAAACAGAGCAAAATATACTGCCGAAATGTATTGGCGAAACAATAATGATGTTCATCAATTTATGGTCTCTGTTGGAGTGGTAGACGTGTAAAGTATAACGATTTTTGGCCAAAACCGTATTCCTTAGCAGCAGCGAGGAAAGAGACTGAGCTTTCTATAGGAACAGACAGAGAACAGGGGTATGCAACGTGTTTTTTGTTATGACTCGGGGACATACAAGCAGACGGGTCACCTGATGGTAACACTCATTTGTTATATATACATATATATATATATTTTTTTTAATTAAGTACTTAATATTGCCACGTGGTTATCGGTGGAGTAGATACGGGCCACGCCAACACCATTTCCTGTAGGTATAATAAAAGACGACTGATTACCACGACGACGACTCCCACCGATGGACACCTGTAACGCAAGAGACGCAGGAACCTCACTCATTCGTTGAAACACAACGCAAACGTTGCGACACCACTGGTTATCTGTATCTTATTTTTTAAGACAACCCACTAAGAAGTATTCCTATGTCACGGAGAACTTTACAAACAACCGATACTTAAAAATCCAGACACGGGACTCTATTTGTTCTAAACAAGAACATTTTGTTAAATATTAACATTACACTCGTTTAGCAAACCTTCTCAATAACCTCACAGTAGAAGTACATAATAAACACAAATAAATAATCCTTGTATGATAACTCAAAGCTCATCAATCATGTGTTTTTCCACGATTCTAGTTGGGTTTGGCATCCTGTCTAACTTGATTCTGTTATTTATTAATATTTATACGGGGAATTACTAGTCAACTTGACCTATCCGTTGTGATACTAGTTGTTGAGTGTTTTTTTTTTTTTTTATTGATTTGAGACTGAAACTTCTTTCTCAAAAGCTCTCTTACCTTGCCAGTGGTATATATCATCTAGCTCTGGTTTGGATTAAGTAACTTTCTTTCCAAATGTTTCTTGAAATAGGCAATGGTCTTCCAACTCATCTGACGGGAAGTGACCATGAAGTAGAAGATGGTGGCCAAAATGTTCGAGCCTTGGGAAAGATCACAGATTTTTTGACATAAGGTATTGAGTCAATTAAGAAAGAAAGAAAAAGTGAATTTCGGAACTTACGTTATACAAAAAATCTAATCAAACTAAAGAGAAAAGAAATAAGTCTATATAAAACGGCTACAAAATATATTCTTCGCACTTGCACGTCACATATAACGATTTAAAAAATCCTAGTCCTTGTAAATATTGCTCGTCGTTATCGATTTTAGTACCTTCTCCTTCGAACACGCTTTTATTAACTTCTACAACAAAATATGTTCCAATATTTAAACAGTAAACAACGTATTTTTTAAATTAATATTTTTATCTGTTTTTTACTTTTTTTTGAGTCACGAATAATAATATAAATAAAACAAAACCGAGCATTGCATAGTTTACAGCATATGTTACCTCACTTCAGTGGACATATACTGTAAAGTATGCAATGCACAGTTTTAACTGTATTGTGTGTAGTGTTAACTACATGTATATGTTGAGAACACCGGCTTCTGACAGTAAAGATTTGTTTATTTGTTGTTGATTAAAGCAAATCTTGAAGTCGTAATTAACCAATTTCTAATTGTTGTAGTTGTTGTTGTTGATTAAAGCAAATTTTGAAGTCGTAACTTAACGTAACGTAACTTCTAATTGTGCTGACGATTGATCTATTTATAATGTATGTAATGACAATTAAAACAAAATCGTTAAATTGACCTGCTCTGATGATGTAATAAAAAGGTGGATAGGCATTGGAACTCTTTGGTTGGCACGAGTCAGTGACTCGATTTTTGGCTCTTTTGGTTTATTTTACAATTAGAATACATTACAATGGGTGGCAAAGCGTGTTTCATGAACGATGAAAATTTATTGTTATTTGCAGTGCAAAATAAAAGCATAAAGGGAAAAGCAAAGTTAGTCCCGTTTACTGGTGTTTCTGTGAAACTATACTTATATGACGATGACAAGTGGCTACGGAATGCTGTTCTTTAATATTTTGGACAATATAAAGAGCGAACAATAATATTTTTACCAAGAATAATCTTCATAAAAGAATCCTGTATTCCTACATTATATTTTTCCTTACAAGTTACCAACAATATTCGGGCTGCATATTTATATTAAATTTACTGAAATGAGAGTGGGTCTTCTACCTTCCGCAGCCAAGACTGCGGACCTTGTGCTCTGACGCACATTAGGAAAGGCCTATAGACCTAGTAGTTGATTATATAGCCTTATTGATTGATTGATTGAGTGATAGAATACTTATATATTATATATGTATATACAGAGGTTCCACGGCATCCAAATACTGTTAAAAATATCTATAGGTAAATACAGAACCCTACAAATATCTAATATGTTAACACAAATCTTATAATTATTAAAATGGCCAATGGAGGTTATAACAATAAACGATTTACTAAAATGTGACTTCACTGAAGTGTATTGTTAAGTATAAATCCAAATTATTATTAAGTATAATATAAAGTTCTTTTAAATAATTATGAAATCGTAGCATATGGGTGGTATAAACATTCATTTGTCAAAAAAAAGAATTAAAAAACTTTAGTACTGATATCTAGAAAGTAAAAAGAAAACACGAGAGCATGGTCTAACCACCGACTGAATGACCTCTTAAAAAAGAAAATTAATTGTCGACTCAGTGTAAATTCAATTTAACTCAACACGGCATATAGTTGTTTGTCCCTACAATATAAGCTCAATAATTTTCTTTGCGTATAGCGTTACAACTTCGTAAGTTGTCCCATACAAGTTAATAGTGTGAAAGTTGGCCTTTTAAGTACATAGACGTTTGTGTTAACTGTCGGGATGAACGCGTAATAGAATTTAGATTGTATCGCAAGATAAATGTTGACCTGCACTGTTTGTTTACGACAAGGGAGAAGAAAACTAAATAAGGCTTACTTTATAAGGGTTTTATGTATGTTTATACGATTCTAGGGTTTCACTTTTCAACCATTAGCTGTTACTATTTTGTACTATCCTTCAGTCCCTCGTTAAACTTGAATACTGTCATTGCTATATTATAGCAATCAGAATAGGTATGGTGATATTACTGAAGGTGTGAGCGGTACTCTTACTTCTTACGACAATTATAATGCAAAGGTTTAGTTAGATGTTTCTAACTCACGGCAGGATGTCTGTAGGGTTCTGGATGTAACTTTACACAGAGATAGATTACTGTCTACTTTTATTTCGAAATTCAGATCAAAATATATACAACGTACGTAATTACGGGCAACAGCTAATTATTTCTATGAATGCTGTCTATACTATTATGATTTCCAATAAGGCCAATTTCAGTGATATGAAACTGTATTTCACTAGTCCCAGTTTGGGGGTTTAGCAGTGGATTTCTGACCGAAGTCGAGAAAGATATGCTCTTACAATACTATCAGGCAAATAATTGAGAATCATTGAGTCTCAGGAGTAACCAGGTTGATGGGACGTTTAGTACGTCCCATCAGCCTGGTTACCAAATATTTCATGCACATATTTTATTTTATTTTATGGATTCTAAGCAGTGTGAAAACCTGTAATGACGAGCCTCTTCGTCTGGTGGTAAGTGACCCTGACTGCTGAACCGGAGTTCGTGGGTTCGATTCAAACACGGGACAAATAAAATTGTGCGATCCACAAGTAGTAGTCCCGAGCCTGGGTGTTCTTTATATTTTTTGACTGAATGTTTGTAAAGCCATCGCGACATAGGTTTTTTTTTATTTATCGTAGAGGGGGATAAACAAGCAGACGGGTCACCTGTTGGTAAGTGATTTCCGCAGCCCATGAACGCTTGCAACTCAAAACTCACAAGAGTGCTGTTCGCCTAGAGTAGGGGAAAGGGAGGAAGGTAAAGAGGGAAAGGAAAATGAAGGAGGGGAAAGAGGGGAATACGAAGGAGTTTGTTCCTCCGGTAACCTCACTCACTCGGTCACAATATTCAGGTATTGTTTAACAGCCGGTTTTCTGTGAGGCCGTGGTAATCTCGTACTCCGGTCGAGCACACACGTTACAAGTTAAAATTGCATTATGATGGAAATAACCTTCAATTACGATATAGAAGTATTATTTATAATATGACTGTTTATTAACTTTACTGTTAAACTACTACTAACACAACAGACCATTTATTTCATTCAATCAGACGAGACAAGCATGCTATTAAGATTACATCATAAACATAGAGCGTCCTGCTATGAATATGTGATACCATGTCCAATCATAAACTTTCAATTAAAACCCCCAACCCTGTGCATGTTCAGTTGCGAACATACTCGTCACAATTCACAACGTTGTCGGTGGTTGTACAACATGACGTGTATCTCAACTCAATGTTCTTGAACGGGGCCAGTGTTCGTTATAAATAAAATATTATCTGCAATAATAACTTGAGTCGATTGAGCCGAACAATACGCTGAGCGGACGTGTGGGTGGTGGATACTATCGACCTGTTGAAGGGAATTATATAGAGCTGATACTAGAAAAACATCTTACATTCAGATCTAATTGCAACTAGTACCACCTACACTCAACCTAATGTTCTTCTTTTGTATTGGAAAGCTTAGAAACTTAGGATTTATACTTAGGATTCCTATTTGGAATACATAACAATTAAAATAAATTCTGAAACTCTGAGTAGAACTATGAACCGTTCGGAACGCACGACATCAGGATATCATCACTCTATTGGTTGTTCTAATTTGCAACAAGTTACAACTACAAGGCCACAAAGTTTTAAAATAATATGAATTATTATCAAAATAAAACAACGTATTTGATTTCAGTAAAACTGTTCAATAATAAAAAAAAATATTTATATAAACAATACTGAACTGTGGTATTCTCTTCTAAGATGAGCTGTAACACTTGTATAAATTTAAGGAATTGTTTGTCAAGAAAAGTGAATAAAAATAGAATAATTAAATTTAAAATGGTGTCAACCACTCTGTGTAGTTTATTAAGAAGCCTTTGTCAAGGTCCAGCCTGATTTAATTGCGTGTAGCGTTAATTGGCCATTGTCCGGCTTATGATGCCCTCGACTCGCTGTTAACTATAGCCAATTGTTTTTATGCCCTATTGACGTATCGGGCAGGCTCGTGATATTCGCCCATCGTTTCGATATCGATTAAGTGGTTACCTTACGTACCTTACCGTTTTTTTTTTATGCTAAGGGTCCATCGGTAATGTTAACATTCCTTTTTAATTCTTTTTACTGATAAAATTTAGGAATTAAATACTCTGCCTATCCCTTCAAGTTTGCAGCATGAGCGTATTTATGTACTCTAGAAAAATAGTTCTTGTTGGATTGTTTAGAATAAATAAATGCTAAGAAATATTGTAACAATCGTCACTTTATTTTAGCTCTAACTTTATACGTTATCATATTAATTTTTAGTAGGAAGAATCATAAACAGTTTTAACGTGACCACAGATGACATAACTATGAATATCGAGGAAATTAAGTAGCTTGACACCGTACTGATAATGTAAATATGATTAAACATTCGTTTTATTTATTTATTTTCATATTCTTGACTAAAAACTCATTTCCATAATGTTAAATACGTGCCACATAATTGGTTTACATCAATATCTTCAAATTTTCTTTTTTGTGGGTTGACAGATTTGCTTTTCGATATCCAAATATATCTTCCTAAATAACCACTCTAATATATTTCATAAGGGCCACATGAATTACATACTATGTAATTGTATAAAGCGTGAGATTTTACTCATCCGTGTCATCGCGTCTACGAATCCGGTACCGACATGAAAGGATCATCCGATTCGGATACTTTTACTAATAGCAAGAGTCCCGTCCCGTAGCAAAAGACGTTGATTGTTTTACATTAGAATTGTTTGTAACAATTAAGGTTAAATTAATAAACAAATCATTTAGTCTAGTTAACACATACATTTAAAGACATTATATAAAGAATCAAGAATATATTCTTAACATTCTACTTCGATAACCTGCTCTTTCAGCATCTAAAGTTAAAATAATCTTCCTTGTTGGACCCTCTTAAAACTGCATGCCATTATGCACTATTCAACCACTAATAACGAGAAAGACTGACGAAAAAGTAATAGCTTCCAGTGACAAAGGCTGTATAAAAACCCGAACACTATTCTTTAAAAACATAATCATAATAATTAAATGTCACAATGAGCCCTCTTATCAGCTTTGGAACGATGCTACTGACCACAGCGCGTCATAATTTTAGCCCGTACTGGAAACAACTATCTCCCCTAAGTTGATATACATTGTCGTGTAAGTTTAGTGACGAAATAAATTGTTGCTAGCATAAGTTGTAATGGATGATGTTATAGTTTTAATAAAGGATTTGAATGCATTTTTGTGGTAAAATGTAGTGTCAGAGTAAGAACCAGTTAGGCAAATTATCTGCAGGGAATCAGTGAGCGCACCTGCCGGTCAAGTCTTTGCTTATTTATGTATTCCTGCGCAAAGTGTGCGTGATGCCACGCAGTGTATTGTTGTAAATGACTTGCATGCAAGCTCTTATTTAGTTTGTTTGCATATTAAAGTTAGAAATAGACTCGAGAGTAATGAATGGCCAGATGACACGATGTCCGAGAGCTATTGAGAATCAATCTTTCAACTTTCGTGACTTGTATAAGATAATAAACCGGGACCTAATGGCAGTCAGGTATTCAGGTATTCATTGGTAGTCATGAATAGAATCATGAACTCGGCGACTCTATTAAATAATATATTTTTTCAGTTTTAATCATATATAAATTAGAGAAAATAAAATATTCCGCTTAACGATTCGCCTGCTCTCCGACCCGGGATAATAACAATAATATAATAATATCACAAACTCTCTGACCCCAAACTAAGCAGAGCTGATAAACTTACTGCAAAAGGTTTTAGTTAAACCTACTAACCTGCGTATTACTTGATATTAGCCATAAGTTTCATATAAAATTTAGTGAGTACTTTTTTAATTGAAAAAACAAAAGGTTTTCAAAAATTTATAAAATAAAGAATACTTGAGCGTTCTCAGTATTATTAGGTCGAGAATGATGTGGTATTATTGTATTATTCACTTTTATAGTAGTATGTTTTTTTACAGGCTAATGGCAAGCGGTTACAGGTGCCTACAATTAGTCGCCTTCATTATTTACCTAAGTGTATGTATTTCAACTAAGTGTAAAAACAAAAATAGTTTGTGCCGTATATAGTTCTCATTATTTAATGTTAAATATAAATAGTCATTTATAAATATGTAAGCGATTATTGAAGTGAAAAATTCTTTAGGCGCGTTGAGCACTTTTTGGGTGAATAAAAATCATGGAATTCGAGTCATCGTCACCGCACGCTTCCCATGAGCTATATGTATACTGTGTATAATCTAATAGCTCCACGATACAATTCACAAGTTACATACTTTTCACTTTTATCGGTGGTCCCCAAAGACCGCTCGTATATTTTTTTTGTTTAACAACACAAAAATGTTTAATCAGTATAAATTTCATAAACAAGCAATATTCATTTAATTAAGTTTATTATAATATAGAGTTTGAATGGTAATCTTTGCTTAAACCAAATTAATGTTAGAATTTGAGTATAATAAATAAGGCTATAATTATTAAAGACAATAACAAATAACAAAACGTTTAAACAAACAAACTTCAAAGTTCTATTAACTCAGTGTCGTATAGAAAATTTTTCAATCACCAGCGCAGTTGGACGTCGAATAGTATAATCACCGTACAGAAAAAAAACTAATGTTCCTGTATAATATTAAAATAACGAATAATAATTTGTAATTAGTTATATGTGATACAAGAAACTATTTAAATCTTTACAATATAATTACATTTTTTACATAGCTAATTACAATAAGTTTTTTTGGAGATTTTATAGTGAAGAGTTTTAACAGTTCTGAGAATCTTTCCTTATACTATTAATGTGACTGTGAGTTTGCCTTTCAAGTATTAACTGCTGACCGTCCATCAGTTTTGTGGACACATTGACGGAGGTACAGAAAAGAAATGGACAAGTAAAAATTGAGGGATCTCGGGTAAAATAAAAAAAAAAACATTTCTGATTTGTAAGGTGAACTGTTTTCGATTTCAATAGAGAGTACGTCCGTATTTCCACTATTATTTTTTTTATACTTTAGGGGTTAGACGAACTGTCGCCTGATGGTAAGTAACAACCGCCGTCCATGGACACCTGCAACTCATGAGTCGTAAATGCGCTGCCCGCCTTTCAAAGTGATGAGGGATGGGGGTTGCGGGGAGGGGAAAAAAGAGAGGAGGGATGAGGAGATGGTAAAAAAAGGAGAGGGGATGAGGGGACAGTAAAGAGGAGAGGAGGAGTTGGGCCTTTGGAAACCTTAATCATTTCGGGGAATCGGGCTCACACCGGTTTTCTGTGAGGCCATGGTATCGCACCGATCGAGCCGGCCCGTTCGTGCCTAGGCATAGCTCTACCACTGTTGACTAGTTGTCTAGTATTAATAGTAGCAATCTTTTTTATTAAATAATATCTTTATTATGTAAGTATTAAAAAAATACTCATTGCTTTAGACTTTTGTTGTTAGAGAGGTCTTTAGACCAGACAATGTGTTAGTCGACATTCGAGGCTTACTGTACCAGTCTACAATATTAGATACATTAAAACAATTTAAGTGATTAAAAATGTATAAAACCTGAGCTATATTAACTTCCTGTATTTTATGCTTCATCGAACTCCATCAAGCCGTCCAGGCTCTATATATATGTACCTACACATGCATACATACATACACAAAAGAATTAACCATGCATCTTTTGCAGTGGGGTAATTTAAGAGCTATATTACAAAATCAGTTTTACAAACTTTTCTCTCACGAGCTTTTGATTACATCTTAATTATCAAATACATATAATTAAATCATTATATCTTTAATCTTGCGTACATTAAGTTCTCAAAGCTTTGTGCATCAAAATCAATTAAAATTTATCCACTTTTCGAATGAATTGATTAGCCAGAGAGATTAATGCATATTATTATAAATTATAATGAAGACATTTGTTCATTTATTTTCTATATACATACTATATCTAAGAGATGTTTATTAGCTGATTATTGTAGATGAAAGCATGAAGGGTTAACAAAAAAGTTCACTCTTTAAATCGACTACCTATTTCATCTTCTTCAGTACGCGTGTTTATGAGAATATTAATGCTCCAAGGTGCATACTTTCTTCCTGGTTTTAAAGGTATAATGATTATACGAGTATTATGGGATTAATAAAAAAAAATGTGTTAACTGGACTAGACTATACGTTTACATATACATTATTACTGCTATCTTATTTAGTGAACAAACATTATTTCGAAGCCTAGTAAGGTTATTTCATCTGCTAGTTTCGTGGTTTGCAATCCTGACCTGCTTTAACTATTGTTTACACTCCCCAATCCATCCATAAAAGCCTACAAAATACTAATAAATTAAATTAATAATTTTTTGTTTAAATTGTTCCCACTTATTTCTCAAACAGCCAATTTGGTGCGATAGGCTTGCAATCTATTACGTAACTGGGACCAGAAAGTTTATGTAAATGTGTACGTCTGATGTTTTAAATGTTATACTTAACAGACATTTCTTATATTTAAAATCAGGTTATGGTTTTTCAATAAATCAAAAGGTACGACTTATATAATAGAATAATATTATTTTTATGGCAACTGTACTACATTGACGTCACTGGCGTCGTATTCTCGGCTCCGATTAATGCATCAAGCATTCAATCTTCAGTTATTATCAGCTGATTAAACTCTGCAAGGGAAGTAGATTATGTATCACATTTCCACGGCAATAGCTGCCACTTAATATACATACATACATACTGATCAAGTTCATCTTAGTTGTATTGGAAACATGTTTCGTTTTCCTATATTAAATATCAATTTAAAGTCGAAATTTCTTCCTATTGATGGATGAAATCGGATAGAGATTGACATAGTAACAATATCTTAAAACTTTTATAATTGGTTTGTCAAATCAAAAGTTTCTACTGTTCATTTATATATTAAAATGTACTGATTCAGAATATTGGAATGAATAAATATAATGTTCATATATATTTTACGTATGTTTTATACGTATTATAGAGCGGTTGAAATATATTAATGATAATTGTGGGTACTTTCTTACACAATACTACTTTTCTGTCAAAGCCCACCGCTTTCTTATACTTCCCTAAAGGTAGCGGACATTTCCATTACTTGTAACTTTTCTTTATGCTCACTACTCCAAATCTGAGGGTCGCAACGTGATGGATTCCAACCTAAGTTATTCATCATTAAATAATCTATCCAACAGAAATTAATTAATTAATTTTGCGAATCGGACTGGTACTTGCAGAGATTGGCCCCTTTTTGTATGATATTGGAGGAACAGACGAACAGACAGGTCACCTAATGTTAAGTGACATCTTCGACCTAAGGACACCTGCAAATCAAGAGTCGTAAGCCCGCTTTTGTAGTTGATAAGGGAGATGAAAGAGGGGCCCCCACTACCTACAACGACTCGACAATACAATGTGAGCATTGTTTGTCAACCGGTTTTGTGAGGCCATGGTATTACTCCGGTCGAGGAGGACTATTCGTGCCTGAGCATGACTCTCCTACGGTAAAGAAATTGCAAAAATGCTTAAGATATATGTACGTTAATTAAGAGTTGTGTTAATGGATACCAGATATGAACAGGACATAATTGTACATGTCAACCAAGACTAACAATTCTCAAGATTTAGAAAGTTTGTTGGAAATAGTTATCATCAGCAGACACTAACCGCAGCAGGACAGTCATTACTACTCTATATTACGACTATACTTAAACTCTTTTTAAATCAAGTATTTCAACTCCCTATTTCGATTCTAATATGAAATGTACTTCTAATGAAAATTAATTTCAAAACTAGATTAAGTGAGTAAAACATTTCTCGGGAATCTTTCGGGGATCTCCCAAGTCACTCTTTTATTACCTAACTCTTGCCTACAGCTCCGCGTTAGTTTACAACAATACACAAAACAGTACTTTATTTCTGAATAACAGGTATGTACTTTTCTATACCAAATTGCCTTATAATCGGTTTAGTAGCGTTATGAACAAACAAACATACTTTTACATTTGCATATAATAATAGTTTAGGGTAAGGATTAAGATGAACCTGGAGAAATTGGAGATCCAGTAGGTAAAAAGATCCTTCTGAAAATTGCATCCCAAGATTATCTATAATTTAATAGGTACTAAATTGTATGCTTTGGACATTCTATCCGCCTGAGAGATGACAGACATCTGATTATCTATGCTAGCTTATCTTTAGAAGTTAGTATTGTCGGTATGAGAATGCTAGAAATATATACGATAATTTGTCTGTCCTGTGTGCTATCCTCGGTTTGACCAGTTTACTGTAAGACTTTCAACATTTATTTCTAGTATTACGGTTTGAACATCCGATATACAAATATAATCAAGTTATATTTTACAATTTTAATGTGTTGCAAACTTTGAAAACATTAATTAATGCTACATCTGATTTACAAATTAGCTATAAAATAAGGGATTTAATTAAAGAAGCCCCCAAAATATATATATTTTCTTATTCTGGACTTTCTCCCACTTGTTGATGAAATGCTGTGCTTCCCCTAATGTCAAGCGTTTCAAGAGAAAATACCGAATCCCCAAACTTTGGCGTTTTTTCTTTTTTATTTCTCAAACAACAATTTTGTCAGTAGGTCAGTATCAATAGAAAACCGGCAATCTGATATTAATTTACCATCAATGAAAAAAGTATATTTCTCTATACATAAACTAGCAAATTAGTAAAAACAAATCAAGAGCTGCGCCTTGTCATAACAAAATGCAGTCCAAAGAAGCTAAAAAAATAACTGTAAAAACCTTTGTTATTAAGGCTAAATATAACCAGTTTGTATTGGAATGTTCTGACTAAAACAAAAACAAAAGGGCACATTTGAAATGATAATAAAAGGGACAAATGAAATCGCATACTTAGTCGTATCTTTGTGATGTGCTCGGACAAAGTGGCAGATTAAAACCGGGTGCACACTTGACAAACAAGAAAAATAATGTATTTAATTAGACTTTACTTTGTTGTTTACTTTACCTTCACGTTGTTAAATAGTTATGGAGGAGGGAAAACCTATAACTCATAAATGAGAATAAACCTCAACGATTTGACATAGACAGGGTATTCAAATAGAACACACTTAACAGTAAGATATACCCATACTGTAAGATATACCTATACGTGCCTAAGATACTCCGATTTCGTCTCCAGCGGTCATAGTAAAGGCAAAAGAAGTAGTAATAACAAATCTAGTGCCTAAAAGTTAACATATGACACCTTTTTTTGTTTGTGGTTGGTCCTGGTCGCCTGTTCAGCAAGACGCTTTACTGTGTGCAGTGGGCCCTATCCTAATTTTGTCAATGTAGGCCAAACGGGCCGATCCTTCAATATAAAGGAAACATATCAGCGTTCAATTGGCAGAACATTTATTAGATGCACACATAATTGATTTAAGTGATAAACACATTTTTGCAGTGGGCTGTGCGGATTAGAAGAGTTAAAGATTCTAGAATGCGATAAAAGTACATAGTTTACAATATTTTTCGAGGACCTACGGTCATATCTGGTGCGCTATGAACTAATTGGCAAGTTTAGCTCCTGTAAATTTATTATGCCTTTTGATTACAAACAGGAAATAAATTGAAAATCGACAGTAATATTATAAAATCACATTACTCATGTTTCTCGTACTCGACGTCGTATACGCACTAAATCAGCTGTACTAAAGCCATGAACACAATGCCTGCCGTTTCCTAATTTCCATACCCTTTACATTAACCACATCTTATGCTACAAAACATTTACAGTACAGGCTATTAATTATTTCTACCCGGTAGACTTCGGAACAAAAGCGCGTCAGTGTATACCGCCTTATAAAGTATCAAGAACACAGCTAGTATAATACTAGTATCGTAATATTTGCGAATAATCCGCAAACAGGTAATACTATACGGGCACTGGGAACTGAGACGGCTGAGATAAAGAAAATATCAAGACTATTATAGTCCGTCGCATGCACGTCGCTTTAAAGTTTGATTAGAGTGGACAAGCTAAAAATTAAAAAATAAATATAAAAACTTACATGTGTACTACTTTGGACTATATTGGACATGAACACAATTGGAATAAAAACTTTCGTGAAATAGATTTATATTTAATTAAATATACGGTTTTACTCATGTGTGTATTTCGGGGATGCCCGACTACTAGTAGACAGTGCATTGTCCGGTACCGTCGCGGCTGGACGACTTACTCATTGAAAAAGGCCTCCTGTCGAGACCGAAACTAGTCGGGCATCCCTGAAATACACACGTGAGTAAAACTGTATATTTAAATAAATTTAAAAATAATTTCTACTATTAACAGAAAACATTAGAGTGATGACGTGAAGTCAGTTAGAACAGTGTAAATATGAATTTACCCTATGTCCCAGAGGTAAATTAAACAACTACATTCGGCAAAAAAGAATTTGGTTCTACTAATAGAATAGGGGTCAGCCAATCATTGTCCTTTAGTAATTAAAGATGTGAAAGATTTGAGTATATAGAAATCGAAAGATATGATAAGATTAGGAAATGTAATGGAAGGAAAGGCATATTGTTCATATAGATGGATTGGGAAGTGTAAACAATGGCTTGAGGACGTCGTGGTCGCATACCTTTGACTCGAACTGCCTATAACAAGGAGGTCCAAATCATGTATCCCTCTGTTAAAAAAGCAGTCCGAAAAATAATAGCTGTGCCATTAAATTTGGTTATTACACATATAATTGTTATTTTCAGTTCGATTTTTATGCGAATTGTTGCGAAGGTGTTTTAAAAGTCTTGTCTCTCATTCCCAATGTTAGTTTATTGTGTACTATATAAATATATTTTTAATAAAAAATGTGACGTTGAGCATGTATTGTTAAAAGAAACCTGACAGGCCTTATAGCATTAAGTTTCACCCGCCTTAAAACTTAATTGTCTTATCCATGTAATTCTAACATACTATTCAGCTTAATGTTTTGTAGTTCGCATGGACCCCTGTCATACGGCGGGGCTTAGCAAATTAACACTGGAGTTAAGTTGCATTATGTGCAGTGCCTTTTGCAACGCCGCGCCTCTCGGTACGTTTTGTACTATACAAGTTATTGTTAGTAGGTTAATTTCACACCATCTTTTACACACTAAGTAGTAGTGAAAACAGGCTTTTTTACGAGGATTGTTTTAAAACCACTGTGTTGTAAAGCAGTAGAAATTGAGTTTCATCAACTAAGGTAAAATGTAGATTATTTAGTGTTTGGCTTCCAAAGGGAACAATGTGTATAAACTTAAATCTTATCAGGGGACGGTATATATTACACATTACATACAGACATACTTTTTGCAAATGATAATATAGTAACCACCGTGCCTGGGTGGCTTAGGAACAATAGCTGAGAAGATTGGGAGTATAAAGAAGTGGGAAGTTTAAACAAGTAAAGGCGATTGTAGGAAATATTAAACTGGTTATACAGATGGAATTGGGGAACTTAAGTAATAACTGGAGACGGATCAGAGTCGCATACCTATAGCTCAATCTTTCTGTTGTTAGAAGTTCCGAACACCTATAATCAAACAAGAGAATTTGTTCAAAATAATTTAGCATCAAACGTTAAATTACCCTTTGTTTTAAATAGCATAGCAACATTATAATATATAGTAATTATATTTTGGAATGTTGCCTACGGTGTACCGAGTATCTGAAGCGGTAGACATTTTCTATTAGGAGGTAGGAGCCATTTTCTTTAGGATCGATACATCATCCGTTCAGGGGCAATGATACCTACTAGTGTCTTTGGTACAGGTGACAGCTTATCATAAAGCATAATTCGTATGGTGGTTTTATAATAAGCTGAGACTGTGATTTTAATTTCACGGCTAAGCAACCTATTGTTGCAGTGACACTGCGTGTATTGATCTATACATATATATATTATTTTTTTTAATTCGTTAACAGTTGTTGAGCAATTTTACGTCAAAGTGGATTGATCTTCTGTTATTTACTTGTACAGTGTAATCTACGTCTGTAGTGTTGTTATCGATGTGTTGTTCGCCGTTATGTGTTGTACAACATGTTAAATGTTAATTACATAGCACTGATTTGTTGGCCGGTCGCTTTTCTTATTAGGTCCAGGGTTCAATTTCCGGATGATGTGAACTAAGATGTAATTGCGTAGTTTATATTTCCATTGTTGTAGTGATTATTATTTAAAGGTGTTTATGTGATACGGCAATATTGAGTTTTGTGCTTATTTAAAAAAACATATAATTATGATCCATATCCAGTCTTTTCCCCCTCACCCCCTCCCCCCTCAATTTAATATACGTACTACGTGTATTTATAATATCGGGGGATATTAGTGACGACTTTATTCGTACGTACGTGCGTACTACGTGCTCAGCGACGACTTCATTTGTACGTACGTATGAATAAAGTCGTCGCTGAGCACCCTCAAAGGCGGACAGCGCATTTACGACTCTTGAGTTGCAGGTATCCATGGGAGACAGTTGGGACTTACCAATAAGTGACCTGTTTGTTCGTCTATCCCCCGATATTATAAATACATATATATATATTATACACAATAGCAGAATTCAAAGGCGAAGAGGTTCTCAAATCAACTATATTTTTCTGTGCATTGGTTCTTTTTGCGAATCGATTTATACAATATATTTTTTTAATTAAATATTTAGTTTGACATTTAAAAATCTTCTCCCGCTTATTTTATAATACCTCCAGGTTTATCCTCCGCTGTTGTTATCGCTGTGGTCTCCTGTGGTCTCCAAACCGAGGTCCTTCCTCAACTAGTATTTCTGAAATAGCTTACTTTACCAATCCCTTTTTTTTGTGTGGAAACCCCCACTTGGCACTTGTATATCGGAATTAAACCGACTAAAACCGCTCCATTCCCAGACAAACGGTTATATTGCAAGGAACCCGTGAATACCCTAAGAAGGAAGACTTCGGGATCACCTCTAGACCTTGGACGCCTCTTCTTAAGCAGGTGGCCAAACCGTATTGTACGGGGGGTACGTATTGTACCGTATTAACCCTCTATGCCTGCTCTTATGTAAGCATTAAGTTTTTTAGGACTTGTTAATAATTACACAAATGTGATATAAACAGAAATAGCATACTTTATTTCAAATTATTAATAGCAAGAAAAGAAGTCAATGACTCATGTGCCAAGAGCGTTACAAAAACCTGCCATATAAACATCAAGCTGAGTCCCACCATACAAGTATCTAGTCACCTGGATAGAAGGAATCATACGAATTCAAATCCAAGCTTAATCAACTCAATAAAACCATGAGAGACGCAAAACATTAATTAAGCCTTTTCTATAGAATTGCTACAATTTACCTTTTTTGCTATGACAAGTTCCTTTACAAACAGTCTACGCAGATTCTGATATGTCCTTAGATTGCAACAAAGTAAGAATATTCGTCAATAAATCATTTTCAGAATAAGTAAATTAATTACTCTTTAAAGGGTAAATTTGGTGACAAGACTTCTTCAATGAATACCTAATATTCGTAATTTTATCTTTCTGCAAATAAAAAACTCACCTGAGTTAAAAAAAATAAGTGAAACTTACACATAGAAATAATTAAAAATAGACGAACGATATTAGGAATATGAACTCATAAAATGTCAATAATAAGTGAAATATTAGGCTCCCAGTTTATGGCGATATCTCAAAAAAATTTAAGAAAAAAATTACTTGTTTAAAATTTTATTTTATTAAATCTTACTCCATTCTAAGTCTTTGTCTGGAACAACCTACTTTCCTACCAGGAGGGGGGCGTTGGTAGCTGTGCCACAGTTTCATACTTTTGCAGCTATCTTCGTTTCCGTTTCGTTTTAGTTTTGTGTTGTAAGCAACTCCACAGCACACAAACCGTGTGTTGTGTTTTCTAATTTGTAATTAATTAAAGAGCAAGGGATAGAGTTAGCGATACTATACGCATGAAGAGTGTCTAGGGTTGATCCCTAGACACTCTTCATGAGTTACGTTAGAGTATCGCCGCAATTGAAGGTTTTTATTTTCACTTTTTTGGGTCGTTATTGATTATTTTTAGTGAATTTCACTATTTCAATAAAAAATAATCTTTAAAGTTTGATTATCGAAATAAAGCGACGACATCATTGGGCACGAGAAAAGAAGATGAGAGCCATCCGAATGTTGCGTCGCTTTTGGCACTTCACAGAGCGTCATAAGCTGCCTCTGGACACGCTATCGTATCACGGGCAGTGTGTCCTGATCAATCGCAAGACCTCGACCCAATCGAGCCAGCATGGGATATAGTCCAAAGTAGAGCACTGCCGAGTAAGGATTCCGTGCATACCGCACAACAACTTTTTGACTTGTTAGAAAGAACATGGACGAAACTCCTTAAAGTGATTTTGATGAACTGATTTTAAGCATGCCAAATCATTGTGAAAAAAATAAAAGATCCAAATTTTTATCTTTTTCGCAATTTAATTTAGCGACATTTAGTTAAATCCCACAATTAGCAAAAAATGATTTTACAAAATTACGAGTATTTTATAAAAAATAAGAAAAAGAAACAATTTTTGCAAATTGAGGGATTTAACTACTTAAACATTAATTAAAGTAAGAAGCCAGTCTGGATGTTTACCAAATCTAGTCGAGATTAGGTATTTTTTTTTTTGTTAAAAATGTACTTAATCTCTAGACACTTGATGTGTGTAGTATATGAAATATATATAAAACTTTTTTACCACCATAGTAAAATATGAAAAACATATAAAAAATACAAATACAAATACAAATTACCACCATGAAAGTTTTTATTATAATATAGTAAAAAATGCCTTAAAAACAATCACTTAAACTAAAAAAAACTCTTATAGTCGAACTGGTTATCTCAGAGATCAACTGACTATTAACGGTTATAACAATATCTTATCTCATATATCTCAATTTAAATATAATTTATCATTGCTATATCTTAAAGGAAACGATAACACGTGGGAAAATCTAAGGAAATAACATCACACACAAACAACAATAATTACAATAATTAAAAATCAATAGTAGAAAGGCCCCGATTTAATTCAATTTCTTATTTGAAATTGTAATTGAAAACTTTGCTTTCTTAATGACGGGACATACATTATCAATTATAAAAATTTATAACCAAGTTCTTAGCTTAAGAGGCAGCATTCGATTAATTGAAAAGCGGGACTTTCAATTAAAATAAAGGGTATCATTAAATGTAGATACAATTCTTCAATCCATTCATTAATTAGTCAATTAAAGGGCACTGTCTTCCTTATTTTACCTAGTTGTGTATTCATCGCAAATGAGCGTCATAAATAACATAAGAATCGCGTTTGATTTACAAACCTAAGTACTCTACGGTGAAATGGATAAAGGATTTGTGCCGACTTATAGCGATTAGCGATTTCCATCTTAAAAACTGTTTCTTCAAATGTACGAACTACGAATCACCATCGTTTTAAAAGGGGACAGATATAAACTCCCGAGCATAAAGTATATAACAACCTAACAAAAGAAGTAAATCCCCAAGAAGATTGCAGAATCCTGAAAGTACTTAAAGATTTATTTAGAACATGAGCATGACGAGCGGTTGATAACGTCAATAAAGAAAATCATATGCATGTATTTAAGTTTCATTGTGTAGTCTTATGGCCTAAATATATTTTTTCTGAGTTTTGTTTTGTTGATTCGTTTAGTGACAATATCTGTAATGGTGAAGAATTTTGATTTCTATGCTATACACATGATAAACTTAAACTGACTAGACTAATTCTAAGCAGTAAATACTGTAAATATAAAATTAAGATATTTAAATAATACTACAACTTGGGTAACACATTACTAGCATTCCTGTTAACTCCCCCAGCTAAGCTAAATGCTTGACGGTAATGCACTGTGGAGTTCGAACCGACGGACGTTAGTGTTCGAACCCGCATCTATTTGTTCGCAAGCAAATGCTAGTCCCCACCCCCGCTGAAATAAAATTTCATCAATAATATTAAAAGTAATATTTATTTCTCAAAACCAATAGTTAGAAAAGAAGTATACAAATTCGCAACTTCCTGATTGCCAGCGATTACCTGCTATCAACATAAATGTGTAGGTAATACTAGACAAAATGCAAAACTACATTATTAAAGTTGCAAGAGAAGAAGCGACTGTTCGGCTCATCAAGTAATGTTATTTTTTAAAACACTTTTTATAGCTTCACCTGCAAATGTAACGTGGGAGAACCATGATCAGGCACGTATGGGCCGGCTCGACTGGAGTAATAAATGGCCTCACAGAAAAGCGGTTGTCAAAAAATTCTTGCGTTGCATTTTAGAGATTGAAGGTAGGAAGTTAAGGTTACAAGGTGGAGGGCGGAACTTGCCAAAATAATCATTTTCGCCGTGCAACATTTAAAAGCTCTCCCTAAAACATTGCCAATGTTCTCGCATATTATGTTAAAATTAAGTTGAATTACGATACCTTTACTTTTTATGCCGATAAAACGCACTCAATTTAAACCAGATGTAAAACAAAATAAAAAACACCACTATACAAGAAACAAACACAGAAAATCAATTCCCACTATACTTTCTAAAAAGCAAAATAAATTTTGCAACATATTAATATTCGAATACAATTGTAAACAAAATAATATTCCATTCTGCATGAAAGTGACAATGTAATATAGCAATTTTCTCCATCACAATCGCGAGGCGTATTCAATAAGTACAATAAAAGCCTCAGGAACTACAATGGCGGCCGTCGGGTAGCGAAGCCTTCGATTTATGGCTCGTCACTTAGACAATAAATAGTGATTTTCGCATTTCTACTGAATACACGCATGGCAATAGAATGTAACATGTTCGTTGTGAGCGGACTTTGTTTCACAACATTATTCCCGATTAACACTAAGCTCATGGTCTGATCTATAAAAATGCAGTGTCGCCAGGAATCCTCTGGGAGATCGGCTTTGTACCACTTCTTTTTGACTCTTAATTCTTTACTTATAAAGATATGCCAATAGTACTTGTTTTGATTGTTTTTACTTTCTTTTGTTTTTGTGTTTTTTAAAAGAGTGACTTCAGTTTGCTCATGGTTAAAATGTATCTATACTATTTATAAACGTAGAAATGAAAGTACAATACAAAAGGCACACAGTATTTCTACAACATATGCAAAACAATTCCTTTATTGTTATTTATAATTAATTAATGGATATTTTTTTTAAGTAAGGCGGCGTATTAAGAACTAGGACTACCAATGGCGAAAACCGTTGCTAGCGAATTGTATATATACATATATAGATTCGATGTTAATCTTATTCTGAACTATAAATGACACAAATAAAAGATATACTGAGTATTTCATTGCATCTAATTCAGTCATCATTCAAATTTACAACTCAAAATATAATCATAAAACATTATACTTACAATCAAAAATAAATAATTTACGAACAACAATTTACGTTCTTAGTCCCTTGTCCCGCAAGCCACGTCCACTATTGTACTGCATATAAGGCTTGTTGAAGCGACTTGATATTTTTATACGAAGCTAGATGCCATTGTGGGCACAGACCGGCTAACTGTGCTGGTCTCAAGTTCCGTGTCACAGTCACTGGGGACTACTTGGTTAGCTATCATTTTATTCATTACATTACAAACATACATAAATATATAAACTTGAAATGGCATTTCGATATGTCGATAGGTTTACTACTATTAAAACCGATTAGCGATACTCGAATTTTGTTCCTTTTTACATACATACATAGGCTCCGCCTATAACCCTGAAGGGGTAGACAGAGGCGTCTCGAACGCCTAATTTTTGCCAAACTAAATTTAGCCCCACTGCAGTACTGTATGACTGTATATATTCTGTGTGATAAATAACGATCACTTAGTCGCCTTTTACGACATACACGAGAATACATTGGGCGGCCCTATTCGACTCCACCGAAAACCACACGACTGTTTTTTTCATTCATATTATGACAAGGAACCATAGCTCATCATTATTAGTCTTCAAACATTATTTTGTTATATGTATTTACAATTTTGAGAGTAATAATCATCACAGTATGGCTGCCTGCCGATACAGAAGCGGCCAAGGCCTGCGTGGGTTCTTGAAGGCTTTCCTACTGAGAGCATATCTGTGTACCATTAAAAAGATCCACTTCTAATAAGATAACCTGTGGTTCAAGTGGGTTTGATCCTAACATATTAGTTTATCCTTAGTTTCACTGAGGTTTACCCGTAGAATATTCCTCACGATATCTAAGTTTTTTACAAGAGCATTTTTATCACTGTTGTAAACCTAAACCACTTTATTGTTTATTATCTTTATAACTATAATAATTGATATGATCAGTGCACCCAATAAATAATTTACATATATTTTATACAAATGAAGTAAGTAATAAATTTATAATCATACGTTATTTCAAGAACTATGGCTAAGCTAGTATTATTAATTGAACAACTTTTTGCTGAATCGTAAAATTACTGCTCACAAGAAAATATATAGGGTGCCAATGTCACCTCTTTATACCTTGAATAAGAAAATTTTATCGATAATTAGTAAGTACTTAAACTTTTAACAATACGCTCTTTGTAGTCCAAGAGTGTGGTGGAAATATTAAAACTAGCTAGCTGGTTTTTGAAAGAAATACTTTTGACGATATGTGACGACACTGAATGTAGAAAATTAAAACTTAAACAAGTCCCAATTTATCCCATATCTATATCAAAACTTCAATATCAATGAGAGAACGAGAAAAATAACTAATACTAGTACAAAAACAGAAAGTAACTAATGTTGCATTTAGAATTTAGAACCAGGCATTGAGGGAAGCTACTTTCAAATTAAGGTGCAAGATTTGACCAGAATATATATCTTTCTTAAGTTCATACAAACAAAACAAACATAAACATTGCAAAATAAAAGCTTCTAATGTAAAGAGAAGAGAAATAATGTGTAGTTTTCAGGAGCAATTTTATTATGAATATTTTTGTCAGTATTGCTAGCAATGAGATAATATTATTTATTTGGTCATTTTATATACAACACACCAAAACAAACAATCAAATCTCTATATATATTGTATTAATATAGACAGAGTGGAGCCTCAGGTTTGCGCAATCTATGAATCGATTGTACAACCCCCTAACGCTCCACTTTATCTTTGAACACAAAAATAACGTTTATCATCATATTCCTGTTCATCCTAGGGATGCCTAGAAGGTATTGCTTCTTAGCGATAAGGCCACCTTTTGTGCCTTTTTTTCTGTTATGATAATATGTGTTTGTGTGTGTTTGTTCGGTGTACAATAAAAAAATATTATTATTAACATAATAATTTTAAGAAATGGTGACACTTAAGTTAGCCTTAATTTAAGTGTCACCATTTCTTAAAATTCTAAAAAAACGTAATTTATCAACACGAGTCATCAATGACATTAAAGATAAGAATAGAGACAGAAAGGATTCTAGGGTGGCATAAAAGCAATTTTCTTGCAAACTTCGATGAAGTATAATCAACACAACACAACACAATAACAAAAGAGTATCCCACCTCCTGGTCTATCTCGCCCCATAAAACTAAAAATAGTACTTCGAGGCGGTGCTTTCAAGTGCCCGGGACTTAATCGTCTACTATGAAATAGGTATAACTGTCGCACACACAAATAAAATTAGTTCTTTACAGCGACCTCTGTCGGCATCGCGGACAATTTTCATTTTATTTCAATTGTAACTTTATGGCACATTCTCGAAAAGTATTTAGTTTTATTCGTACCTTTTATGGGTGCAATAACGTTAGAAGTTATCGAATAAACTGTTTGTTCAGTATGAGTACTTGGCTCTATTGTATTCATAGTTACTGCGTGACCTAACACTGGGCGCATTTAGGCACAGATTTGAAAGATTTATCCTGAATGTTCTGGATAAAGAGAAACGAGATGAGCCGAAACATTGACTGCAGATGAAGAAGTGAGGAGAATAGAAAGTAAGGAAAAGAGAAGCAAAATTGCTTGTGAAAGAACAACGTGGATAGAGGACCTTAGCACCGGGCATAGGACTGCAACCAAGACCAAGAAAAAGGTTATTAGAAAAAAAAAACAACTGTCTATAACATAGCCATTCCTTACGCCTATCGCCTCGATCTGGCTGAACAATACGTCTGTGCATTAGCTTTACAGTTGAATTAAAATGATGGCGGCCTGGAAGAGAGTCCTATATCAAATATTACACAATTGTACAACGCTATTTTGGCCTGATATAAATATATATATTGAATTTATTAATAGTTTCAAATGTTTTTTTAAAATGTTATAGGATATAATCAACGCTTTCTATTAGTTTTACTATACGATCAGGATTGCTTGAACAAATTGAGTAATACCATAATGAAATCAATAACATAATGATCTAAGTATGAGACTTTTTTTTGTTTTTTTTTTTACTATAGGGGGACAGACGAACAGACGGGTCACCTGATGGTTAGTGACACCGCCGTCCATGGACACTCAAGAGTCGCAAGTGTGCTGCCCGCCTTTGAGGGTGATGAGGGATGGGGGATGCAGGGAGCGGAAAGAAGAGAGGAGGGATGAGGAGATGGAAAAAAAAGAAAGAAGATGAGGGGAGAGAAAAGAGGGAGAGAAATTGGGCCTCCGGAAACCTCACTCAATTCGGGGAAATGCAACGCAAGCGTTACTTCACAACCGGTTTTCTGTGAGGCCCTGGTTTCGCACAGGTCGAGCCGGCCCATTCGTGCCTAAGCATGGCTCTACCACTGAAAGATTTCGTTATTACAGTAGTTGCTAGTAGTTCAGTTTGTCTCCTCTGTCGGATGGTGTTAATGTATGTACGTTTCAGTTATTTTTTACACTCGGCAGCACTACTTCCCTTTAGGCAAAAACTCTTATTTAAGACAATTGTCTTCAATACGTAAATAGAAGCCATCGAATACAGTCAAGGAAATTCCAAAATAAAGCCTTTGTCTGTAAGTCTCATACTTAGATCGCTATGGTATTGATTCCATTATCATACCGATCTCGCACTATGCAACTTTCAGTAAATAAAATCAGTAGCAAGACATTAAAATTCCCTTTCACATTATAAAATTTACAATACCCTTAAGATAATTACTTTTAATATCTCAAGAACAATTAACGTCTATCACGTCAAACTGCCACGGGCGTGTTCGGGCGCGGTCGGTCGCGCTCGGCTGCAGTCCGTAATTGCTCCTTGTGCACAACGCTTTAGGCGACTTCCGCGGCTACCGTCATGTGGAAAAATAATTTATACATAGTAAATAGAAAAAGTATTTGTAATGTTGTCTTATTATCCTATTAGCTAATTGCTTGTAAGTGATAAATACAACAGTGAGTTCTCCAGTGTTGATGTGATTGATTGATAGATGAGACTAATTGAAACATCATGGCTGTCAGCCATGTATTAAAGAACTTCATTCTAACTACAAAGTGGCAGGGATATTGACATGTTCTGTCGTTTAAAGCTTAAGCTTTGTACTCGTATTAATAAGTATTTCTTTCAAATTTTATAGAATACATACAGACTGGTCATCCGATGATAAGTGACAACGGACACCTACAACTCGTAAGAGTCGTATGTGCGCCTGCCGCCTTTGAAGGTGATGAGGGTTTAAGATAAAGAGAGGGGAAAGAGGAGAGGCTACCCCTCTAGTCCATTGGCCTCCAGTACATTGTTTGTCTACCGGTTTTCTGTGAGGCCCTGGTATTACTTCGGTTGAGCCGGCTCTTTCCTACGGTTAAAAAGGTTAGAAAGATTGTATCTTACGAATTGTAAACCAATTCCGTGTTAACTTTTTAGGAATATGCTTTTAATACCTAATGAAACTAACTTCTTTCAAATAATACATCATTAAACTACAAATACCAGTTTTCAATTACAATTCTTATTGGCAAAGTATGGGTGTTTTATATACCTCTGCCTACTTCTTAGGAGATAAAAGCTTGAGCGTATGTATGTATGTAATGATATGATGACATGAAGATATATTATGACAAAGTACTAGGGCTGTAACCAATTGTTTTTTTTATTTAGACTAGCTGTTTTCCGCTGTTTCACCAACATTTATGGTCACTACTCCAATCCTAGGGGTCGTTTATACCCTGTATTATTCCATAAACGTAATGCGCTTTCTTTTACAGGAGCTTCCCCAGACACATCATTAATTCTTCGAGCTGTTTCAGAAGAGCTGGTGCCACTTACTGGTGTAATTATACTGGTAGAAGTTCACATTTTCTTTTTATAGATAAAGTATTATCACTCTCATAAGAAGGTAAACAAACGTCTTAATTAGAAGAAATTGTGAAAGCCTCTGTGGAGGAATCGGTGTTATGTCCTTCCTGCAGAAAGGGAGGATCCTCCAACCAGACATATTTGAGGTTACCGCACGTCCTTTTCTTTTTTACAAGTGCAGTAGTACTAGCATTAAGAGCTATCGTAAACATAAACTCATAATATTCACTTTCTTTCTGTGCTCGTCGTATTTAGCAAAGTTACAACCCTAACCATTAACTATTACATCAGATCTAACTGCATATAGATTTATTACTAAAGATAGGTACTTTCCACACAGCCAAGCTAATTTATGCATAGAATTTCTCAGTGTCCCGGTGTTCTGGCTGTCTGGCCTGGCACCTAGAGCGCCTGCAATGCCTCTATTACCTCACTACGTGCCCTCTTAGATGATTTGTTTCTTAATCTAACAAAGTCTTATATACCTACTTATAATTACCCAAGTTGTATATTAGTACATAACACAGTAATTTGAATTTATCTTTACTTTTTGAGTCCCAACGAAAAATAGGTGTGTGTGTTTTTTTTTTATATTAGCCTACCATAGTGACTCCACTTTGCCTGATGGAAAGCGATAGGTGGAGTCAAAGAGTGGTGGTCACCATCCTCATTGCATGTCTAGTCAATGCAGCATGGTGACCCACACTATGGCGGCCTGGTGAGATGCTTTTTCACGCCCCGCTTTAAAGACCCGGGATCAAAGTGGAAAGGAAACACGTGCGCTGGTAGAGAGTTCCAGGCTTTTACCGATCACTATAAGTTGTTCAATGCATTTGATTAATGTATAGAGTTAGTTTTATTAGTAAGTTTTTAAAATATGAAACTAATGAATAATGACACTGAAGGGTGACTATTGATACCATATGTAGAAAAACTTCATCTTAAATTAATATTCATTAAAGTTTATAGTAACAAATATATTATCGCATTATCCTTTTGCCGTTTGTTAATGCTTTACGATCTAGATCTACGAAACCGAATATATTTACTGATAGTTATGATAAAAGAAGACTAAATCATTTGAACGTTTAGAATTTTTAAGTTAGTTAGTAAGTTTGTTTAAATTCTTTTCAATTCGTCTGGGTACGAACAACGCACGATACTTGCAAATACTTGTTAAAATATTACGTGTAAAATGTTGTTAGTCTCAAAAGGTATTTCTTTATTTTAATGTTTTATCGTAATCATCTGTGTAACTGTTTATTTTCTCTAAAAAAATAATAAATAATTATACAAATAAAGACTCCTCCCTAGTCCTCCCTCTTCATTGTATTCACAAAAGGTATAGATGGGGCTGAGAAAACAGTTGTTGTTACTATATCGATAGTACTTTATTTGTATCGACACTACGGATAAAAATTATAGAATATAATAAAAAGGTTAATACTTATCACGAGGCCAAAACCAGAAAAAAAAGGAAATTAAATAATTATTAATTCGTTTATGAGAATTAAATTCAGAACAGCATATCGAATTGCGTAGAGTAGAGTACCGACCGCCTTTACACTTACTAACTGTTATATTTTATTGGTTTTCTTTCTTTTTTCTAAGGCCATGGTTGGTGGTTTGCCCATGGACTACCTTTGACCCTAACATATTCGGTCACATGAACATACTCAGTTTTTAGTTACCATACTACGTTGATGGCAATCGATTTTTAATATATAAAACATTTCAATCACGTCAAAATGATTGATCGAAAACCCATTGAATGAAACTGTATGTATACAACTTTATATAAACATGTATAACAACCAAATTATATTTTATTGTATTTCATAAATTTAACTGAGATGCTGTTTATAGTTGGTGTTTATAGTTTTATTAAAAGAAATTTGATGTCAAACACTTACGCGCCCTTTTGATAACGATTCAAATCGAATTTATGAGAATATTCAGTCATGCAAACTCGTGATGTGAAATTTATTTTCAAAGAAACAGTGCTTAAGGTCATAAGTTGAGAACGGGTCTAAAATGCCCATTACCTGCCCAAGTACCGTTGAACTTTCAAAAAATACGTAAAGTATATCATTATGCACCGACGAAATTCCCCATGAGCGAAACAAAATTTTAATTAAACACAAAAGCTTGTTGCGGCTTTTATCTTTTGAGAGAACAATGAGTGCAACAATTACAATCAACAGGCTCACTGCTCTTACGGGACTTGGAAAGAAAAAAATCTACATCGAAATCGTGGCCCAAATTGCTTTTTTTTTTTTCACGGAACCGTTCCGATAATGGTCGAAATTTGCCGAAAGCGAGCGAATTTTCGGGGTCAATTTGATTTATATACGGTTTGTTACAGTTCCGTGTGTCGAAAGCTTTTTTTATTCTCTTGACAATGTAACTTGAATTGATGGAGCTTGGGAAGCAGTTATGCGTGCCGCCTTTAATGGGTTGTTGTTAATATTTCGGTTATTAACAATGAATTTTTCACTGCATGGTGTTACGTCGTATTATGTTCGGTTAATTTACGTTTTAGTTCGGGACGTAACGTTGAATTTGGATGTAAATTTCTGTTCGCAAAATTGTATTTGTAGTCGATAGTCTAGACATAATCACTAACGCATACGAGCGTCAACTGTCAGGAATAACCTGGCTGTAAGACAATATCAGGACTGGTGCGGAAGAACATAGCAATACAGGACACGGCACGGTTTGTCAGTGAGACGCACATCAGCAGCAGATATTTTTTTATAAAGTGTGACAGACGAGCAGACGGGTCATCTGATGGTAAGTGACAACCTCCGTCCATGGACACCTGCAACTCAAGAGTCGTAAGTGCACTGCCCGCCTTTGAGAGTAGTGAAGGATGGTTGATGCAGGGAGGGGAAAGAGAGGGGCGGTGAGGAGGTGGGGTAATTGGGATATAATAAAACATAGAAATATATCTAATAGATCTGCTGTTAATGAGAAAGGAGTTACTTGTGTAGTATGTTTAGGCTGTAACATTGTATCTTAGCGCACATTTCTGTCACTTTGACACACTCTAAATTACAATAGATAATTATAATAAGTTATTTTACACTTAACCGTAAGTGTCAAAACACAAACGCATTTCATTTAATTTTTAATGCAATACAATTTGAATACTACCTTCAACTTATAAATTCAATTAATAACTGTTTACGCAACTTGGTTAGTACTTGAGGCTTCTATACTAAAGGTATCTAATATCTAAGCATCCTAATCTTAATTCAAAAACCTATGACAATTCCGTGTACGGATGCATAGATTAAATAAATCAGGCCCTATTGCAGCGTTTCGTATCTGCCTAACATGACTTGAAAGTGCTATTTTTAATTACTATTTTTAAATATATTAATTTATGGAATATGTTTTATATTAAATACACAATATTATGGTTCTTCCTTTCTGTGCCGATCGGTTAAAGCCTGGAATTCATTACCAGCACACGTGTTTCCCTCCCACTTTGATCCTGGGTCTTTTAAGCGGGGCGTGAAAAAGCATCTCACCAGGCCGCCATAGTGTAGGTCACCATGCTGCATTGACTACACTTGCAATCAAGATGGTGACCACCACTCTTAGACTCCACTTGTCCTTGTCCACACATAAATATCACTTTCATTATTATCATACTTACTTTATTATAATTAACTTGTTTGATATTTACTTATTTATCTCCCGGTATAAGAACTTAACGATGACTCACTATCCGTGAATACTACTTTTGGTGTTGGCCTAATTCCAGCCAGCTTTCAAGAGAGGAGCACAAAGCTGAACTAACGGCTATTTTGGCTAATGCAGAGGTTCTATTTTTTTATACCTGTTAAGATTAGAGTCTATTATATCTCAAGTTTTGGTATAAATGCAAAATAAACATATTTTCTTTCTTTGTTAGAGGACCACAAACAGGACTGGATACAATGCTCTAACTGTAAAGCTCATGAGAAATCCCTACAGAGATTTTCATTTTTCAAGGAACTTCGGAATCCCCTGTCCACCAGTAAGATGATAGCGTAGTTAACTTTTTCGCCCTTAGCAACAATATTGCAAATAATTTAAGTAGATTTTTAATTGGAAAATTTTATAATTGATGCCAAATTTTAAGCCTTATTTTCGGTTTTTGACGTAATCGTCTTAGATCAATACAAGCAGTTTTCAACTATCCAATTACTTACATCTGCCACCGTGTCATCAGATTACTTATATTTTAATATCTTAAGAGGGACTTACATTTCGCTAAACATGTTCATCATTTACGTCAGCATATCATTCAATTGTAACATTTATTACCCTTGAAATAAGAAATAAATTAGACATATATTACAAGCACCATATCTAAACTACTGGCAGCTTAGATTTAAGTATTCTTATTTATTGCAATTTGTCAGTGAAACGAGAATTTAAACTTGTTTTAATTGCAGCGCTCAAAGCGTAGGGTTGACCAAAAAATAGAATGTATATTATATCAGCAGCAGTGATTTACTAGAACATCGAGCAAAATACTCGACTTAAATTATTTCAGAAAAAGTTAAACTTAATTAGAAACAGAAATATGTTTAAATTATAAATTAGAATACTTTGGAATTAATGATTACGTCATGAGCCCGATTAAAATTTATAATACATACTTAAAAATGTAATCCAGATGTATCCAGAATTTGTTGCACCCATACTACACGCTGCAATGAATTTAAGAAAAGTCTGTCTGACTGTGGGTAGACTAAAGTGTTGTAACTATACCTCGTACATTCAAATCTGTTCAAGAATTTAGAAGGCATGGTGGTATAATGAAACTCACAGGTGGGCACAAGTGTAATAAAAATAGTAACAACCCTGTTCGGACACTTGTATCCATCATGTCGGCCATCTTGTTTTTGTTTCCTTTGCACATTATTTATGAAAAGTAACAGCACAACTTAGCGCCGTTGATAAATAATCGACTGGATGGCAGCACAGGTGTTCTGATGAAACTTGAAAATAGTGAATGATACCAATTAAAGTAGATGCAACTTTTTACATGTCGAAATGAATTAAAATTACATCGCATTGTGAGCAGCAATAAAGGCCAATGTATACAAACAAATATTTTAGAAATAACTTTGAGGACATACTATCCCAATATAAATATCTATATTATTAAAAAACAAACTGTTGGTTCGTACGTACACGCATACTCGTGAATGCCTGTACTGATTTTTTTTATACCATGGGACAGACGAACAGACTGGTCACCTGATGGTAAGTGACAACTAGCGTCCATGGACACCTGCAACCTTAGAGCCGTAAGTGCGCTGCCTGCCTTTGAAGGTGATGAGGGAAGAAGAAAAAGAAAATTGTTTTAAACTTTGTGTGAAGTCCTTTTTGTGTTGAACCCATGTAACGGGCAAATTCTTTTCAGTAGATGAATCTCTCTGAAAATTTAGATAAAGATCTTTAGACAGATCTTTAGTTTTAATACTCTAGTATAAGTCAGTTTCAGTAGATGAGCTTTTAAAACTGTCTCATTTGTTCTATAGATAACTAGAATTGGTGCGCGTTTCGATTTTATCGAGAAGCTACTTAAGTTGCCAAGTAAATTATATTAATTATCTCACCTACAGCGTTAAGTAGTCGCGTCTAGAGATGAACGCATTCTAAAATAACTTGTTTTGCGTGCATTGAATTATTTATTGCATTTGATCCACAAGGCAAGAAGGACCAAGCAAGATGTTTATGTACTTATCTCATTCATGGGTTTTAGTGCAAATTCATACCTTTCATTTATAATCTTATCTAATCTGTTTTGGACTCTGTGTAAATGATAAGCGGTAGGTGTAGCAATTTCATTATTATCATTATCATTCAGCCTTCAATACAAGACATAGGACTCTCAATACGTGCGCCATAGCACCCATACCCGTAGCTCGCAGAATAAACATACTTAAATGGCAATGCACTGGACACATTTACCTAAGGACCAATGGCCGTTGGAACAAACGGACGGAAATTTTAAATTTACAAATATATAAAATATAATATAAAATAATTATATTTATGAACTAAAAATCTTGTTTTTGCTGCATCCATATATCAATGTATGTGACGAAGGTTCCACCTCATTCTAAAGTTAGTAACAAATAAAAATGAAGAATACATATTATAAAACTAAATATCAATCACGAATATTCATCGAATCAATAATGAAATAAAAACAATCGCATCAATAAAATGTCGACTGTCAATCAAAATGCAAAATATTGTCAATTTCCCCTTCGTGCCAATTTTACACAGGATATGGAGGGTCGATTGTTGCCATATTGGGTATTGATACCGTCTCTCATAGACGGTGGTGATTTTATATTGGCGCTTTTGCTTTATTTAAATTCTTAGAAGACACTAAAAATTTGAAGATTAACATGAAGAAAATTACTAAAATATCTTAAAGTCATCTTCTTTTTTTTGCTGACATAATGTGACTCTCACTATTAAGAAATCCTCCTGATACCTCGCATGTTGAAATCCAACATGCTGTTTAGGCTTTCGAGAGTGAGAAAGAACCGACAAACATACTTACAGAAACAACTAATAGAATTGAAATCCGACCGCCGTAAAACCGTTAAAGAAAACATAGCTCAATAGGTTTCGGTTAAATTAAACCTTTTGGACTGAGAACCGCCTTCCCGCTTACGGAAAACTTCAGTCGAAGAACCAAAAACGTAAGCACGGTAGATATCTGTTTAAATGGTAGCAACTCAACTGCATAAGATTGTCAACTCAAAAGGGTTTGTGTATACAATGTTGTAAAAAAAAATAGTCATCGTAATGGAACTACCTGACTGCGGAAGCTATACTGAGGGTAAGGCATCCTATGCCCTGACCTGTAGTAATTACACGGGTACCTGTAGTCCTCAGTGAAGTACAATAGGGCCACCCTATTCCTTCTCGTGGGTGACGTAAAAGACGACTAAGGGATCGGACTGTTATTTGTTAAACAGTTATGCAGTGTTCGCATAATAGCAATAAACTTGCCTTCTATTACGTAAGTAGGAATAAAAATATATAAATAATAAATAAAAGAAAAACCTATTCTATAAACTTTGACGCACTATCTTTAATTTCATACAACGATTGACATAGAGACATGCAATGCGCGATAAATAATACCTGAACATTATCAAGAGCAATACAGAAATGACAAAACATATTTACAGTTAGTAACTTAATGTGTTCGACGGTAACTTATCAGGAGAGCATAAGCCGCTTTGCAACAGGACACATATGCGGGGATTAGCTTAACAATAACTTAAGCTTGCCTCATCATCGACTTGGTTACTTAAGCCCTGTTTGCATCGTTCGCAAACTTGTAATAAGGAAGCGAAACATAGGTGTTTTGTGTGCACAACGAGCGGCATATTTTAAATAAATTTCCGCCTGAAATCTATACATATAATTAAATTGTAACAGGCCGATATCTGTACATTGTACATATATATTTAAGGAAAAAACTAATAGGGGGAATTTTTGACTAAATACATGTATATAATCACGCGAAAACTACTGCATGGAATTAAATGCAGTATTACAGATTTATTGCCAATAACTATGACTTAAAATATGGGGTCCATTTTACATAAATATTTTCTGCATAAATTTTCTGCATAAATATATATATAGATTGTTTCATTGTTGTCACCTACTATCAGGTAACCCGTCTGTTCGTCCGTCCTCCTATACCATTAAATTCAAGAGGCAGACAAGCGCAAAAATGTCATCCCTCCATACAATAGTTGTTACCAAATGTTATATTGCACACATGCAATACAAGGTCAGGGAGATGACTGCATTTGAGATGGTGAATCTGAAATAAATTATTAATAGATATATTATTTCAGTTAGGTTATTTATAGCTCATAATCACTAGTTAATTGATATTGGCTTAGCACACATGATCAAGCTTTAACTTTAAAAAGCATTAAAATAATAGTAGTATGTAATATAAAACATACCATGATAGTTTGCCACACAGGCTGAGTGTATTTTGTAGCCTTGTACTTTCTTTGTATGTAGGTTTTGTCAGTGACTTTTACTGCTTTTTATTTCTTTATTTTAGTTGATAAGTCAATAGGTATTATCGGGTCCTGTCGCCCAACGACGTCAAGCGACACTAGGTTGGCACTGAAAATCAGTACTGGGGTAGGTTATGCCCTACTCAGTGTATGTTGAGTGTCCATCCAAGTTTCTCATCTTTCACTAACGTCATTTACTAATTTTTCTCCTTTTTTTTTCGTTGTGGCATTTACTATTTCCGAAAAGTGAAACAAGACCTGCCACATCTCACATTTGACGCCACATTGCCAGTTTACGTGGTCGTGAGTGACATGGTACATTTGAAACGTTGCATTAATAGCGCATTGTTACTACTTAGATTAATAAGTTTGGAGTGTCTTCTATAATATTGTATTTTAATTGTTATATAGTGCTCTAAACACTTTATTTATATGTATTTATGTGTGTATTTATACAAATGTATGTAAATTATAGTACGTGATAGCCGTCGTGGTTTTGGAAATAAAATATATTTTCTTCCTTCCTTTTTTCTTCTCAAAAAGTTGACAACCTTACTGTATTAGAATATCAATTTTCGTGAATGATTCCTATTTATTAAGATATACGGTTTTACTGACGTGTTCGGGGGTTTGGGGGATGCCCGACTAGTTTCGGTCCCGACAGGAGACCTTTCTAAAGGAGTAGACACTCGTGAGTAAAGCCGTATATTTAAATAAACCTTACTGTACTTTGAATTTACGCACCATTTATAACTTTAGCCTAAAATGAGCTCTAGCTTACTTATGACATTTTAATGGTTATGATGTAATATTGTCCTGTTATAGTTTATTTATTTATGCACATGTGGTACATAGGCGAACTTAATGCTTAAGGTATTCTCTTGAAGTCCAGTTCCAGATACAGAGAATGAAGAAGTATCTTTATTCTCTGTATCATAAGTAATTACTTCAAAATTAATGTAATATCTATATAACTAAGTTTTACCATTGAATACAAAAATAAATAATACTAATAACAATACATATTGAGACTGGCCTGTTGGTCTAGTGGTTAGTAACCCTAACTGCTGAGCCCGAGTTCGTGGGTTTGATTCCCACACGTGACAAAAATTTGTATGACCCACAATTAGATGTCCCAGGTCGTGGTGTTATATTATATCCACACATACATGTCTGCATATAAAAACATTTAGTTAAAAAAAGGGGTAGTACAAGTCTTTCATTTTTCTTTCAAAAAAAATAACAGACAGATAGCAATTTTATATTGCCAAGTGACGTAATACAACCCTAATCAAACGTGACTATCGTTTGTTTAAAACTATGTACATTAAATTACACATTTGTATTAAAAACTGAATAATTTACTCTAAAAAAATTTCTTTATTGCATCAAGTCAACTGGCTCGTTGGAACACAGCACCGCTGCCTGTCCATTATTCCATTGGCAACCAGTCTCTGCTGATTTATCCGGCCCCCAGGCTAATGCGCATGGTAAAAACTTATTATAGTTATTGTTCGTACGTACTTAGGAAATCCATGATTTCCTAAGTAATCGGATATATTGATGTATGGATTAACTTCGACTTGAGATTTTATAATTTGCTTTAGTCGATTGCAACGAATAGTCATGTGATTTTTTCTCTTTTATTAGGGAAATATAAATTGCATTTAATAAGGTAGAAGGTAATTTTATATCTTAATAGAAGTTATTGTATAGAAAAATGAATTGTACTTTTGAATATTACTTACTAATTGTACGTGTCGCTTTATATAATTTTTCACATCATGATGTGGTCAGGCTGGATCATTGAATATAATCACCGTTTGACGATCTGAACAACTAAATGCACGATATGGCCCAAATTGTATATGCACACTACGGTTGCCGGCGATGCGTTTAGAATAATTTTTGTTTTACAAATATATTTCTGTTTCTATGTAGAGATTACTAATATTATACTAATGCGGGAGCGGCAACATTTCCGACCATATTTAAATTTCAAACTCTGACCACGACTCTTAGTGCTTATATTAGTGCACGTAGCATATAGCATACAAACATACACTCACGCCTGCAGCCTCGAAGTTACAGGCAGAGGTGTCTCAAACGCCCACTTTTGCCAACTATAATGAAGTCCCACTTACTTAATAGTGACAAGCCTATTTCAGTCATCCCGGCACTGTAGAACTATATATATATATGTATATATATACTATCGGATAGATACCACTCCGATCCCGTGTATCGCCTTGTACGACACCCACGGGAAGAAATAGGCTAACTATATTGTACTCCACCGAGAAACACACGGCTTCTTTTTATATATTCCTGCCTAGCTTTTGGCCGCGACTTTGGACGCGTGGATTTTAGAATCAGATATCTATTGTATATTTTAAGATAGACATCTAGCAATACGTTTGTGAAAACGGCATTCAATTTCATGAAGTATTTTTTGCGTGACGAGTGTACAAACATACAGACAAACAGACAGACTAAAGTTCTAAAACTTAGTAGTTTTGGGTTCTGTTGAAATATTATTTTTTCTTCAATATCTATAATATACAGACATCGACCCAAAACATTTTATTATATACATATATTCATAGATTAATTTACCTCACATGGCTATCCTACTCTTGATTACATCTCAAATTAAATTGCGATGACGTAATGACGTTGTTTCTGCTATTCCTTATGAATGCACACGTAATACTAGCTTTCATCAGCAATGATAGCGGGGAGCTGCCTTCGTCAGATGCAATGATAATACCTATTGATACGGAACGGTATTTTGATTAGCAAATACTACTTTATTATACTTGTAAATCTATGGTCATGGGTTGCTAGGGTTGTCAACCGATATGTAATCAATTCGGTATTTGCATCGATTTTAATAAGCTATTGCCAATCAACAAGGCGTAATGTTGTTGTTCTTAAGTAAGTTTCGTAGCTGTTATAAAAGCGCTAAAAAAGTGATTTTATAAAATTTCATTTAAGAATTGTTTTTAAAAGTTTAAAATACTTATACATATTTGTTGTCATGTTTATTTAGTATTATAGGCCTACAACCCTTCTTATAAGACTGAATTAAATAAATAGAAAGATAGAATAATGAAATATACAGTAAATAGATTAATTATTCATAGGCTGTTAGAATCCGGTCATGCTTTTCATAGATATGCTTTGCTATCGGAACTGAAGGTGCATGCAAAATTTCAACTCAATCAGACACCGGAAAGCACGTCATGATTAACGTGTAAAATGTGAGTTATAATAATTTTGCAACTATCAATAATTTTACATTGAATATAATATAGTATATTAAATACATAATTAACATGAATTAATGATAGTAGATTGATAGAATTTGCTCAAGTCACATTCATCTGGAACAATTGAAAGTTATCGTTTTGACGAATATAACTCATTAGTCATTATATAAAATTTCAACACAAGAAAAAAATTATTAATAATGGTTTAATTGTATATAATAAAATGAACTATAGGTACAGCTATTTAGAATATCTGTAAAACGCTATCCGCTACCGATAATATAAAGACGACTTGATTGATATTATATAAAGCAATAATTATAATCTCCTTGATTTGATTAATCTATATTCGGTAATGAAATGGCAACCCTGTATGTAACTAATTCACGTAATTAATAGTTTGAATATAACTAATTTGTACATAAGAATATGTGGTTTTCTAATTGAACGTTCGCGTAACGCAATATTTGACCTGCATCTAGTGTTTTGCAACATTAAGAGTTGATTTTTATTGCAAACTATTCTCATTAGGAAATCATCCATTTACAATCCAACTAAATATAGTACCGATATCTACATAATTTAGGAAGTCGTAAGGAAAGACGACTTGGACAGAGACTCTAAAGAGGCCGGAAAACGCGACACGAAGAACCATTTCGAGTAATAGGTATGAGACGCTGTTCTGTAGCTTTTGTATGCAATGTTCCTTCCCTTCTTAACCAACCTTTAATAAAACTTAAATTACCAACAAAAGAAAGCACATCACGCACAAAATAAGGAGTTGTGATGCCACAGACAGACACACAGATACACACGTTAACTTGTAAAATCCCTCATTTTTTTTTGCTCAGGAGTTAAAATGTGAAGTTCCATAGGAGCTTCAAATCATAATTAACCAGTCCCAACGAAATACCTTTACACAGAATAAGCTGTAACACAATAAATTACCCCTGCGTGCTACCCCACATTTATCGATAAATACCTCAATTGTAAAATTGTGAAGCGCAGTACTCGATTTCCTGTTCAATGCCACAATCAGGCTTCTATCAAAGAATTTCCGTTTAACATGCTTTGAGTCACAGTTGAAGGAAATGGAAGCGGTTAGATTTACACGTTGTTTTGAAGACTGACGTGTCGCAGTTTGAACAAATAATAGATAAATAGTACTACTTTAGAGTCTTCTTATAGTTTAATAAGTCGCAACTGATGTACTGTGTTTTAGATAGATAGTTAGCTAAACTGTTTATGGTCCAAATAAAAGATCATACAAAATTTTAATTACATATCCTTAAAAACTTTAGAATTTTTACAATTGACGGCCTTATCGTGTTTTGCGATCTCTTCCAGGCAACCTTTCTATGGAAAGAGAGTTTGTAAAATCGGCAACATCTTCGGCGTTAATTACACCTCTGCTTACCCCATCCGGGACGCGGGCGTGTATGTATGTATATGATGTAAACATTATTTTAAAAAATTAGCCCACTTGTCTCCTTCAGTGTCTGGATTCTCTACTGCGGTTGGGCGTTTAGTGCAAACATAATCGTCATGCAGTAGATATACTCGGTGAAGTAAATATTTTATAATAATTTTCAGGATTTCTAATTGATTTCATACTGTTCAAGTATGTATAATAAGGGTCTATTAGTATTTGTGTATCACTCTGTGGAATCGTAGTTGCTGAAGGTTTAAACCGATTTAATCTATTAAGATTTTAACAGTTTAAAGATGTTTAATCATAGGTATCTTTGCTATTTTTAAAGGATATCTGACCTCTGTCTGAAATGTATATTGATAAAAACACTTCTACAGGGTTTGAAGAAGTGCTGTAATATAATTTCTCAAGCAATAAGTTCTTAAAAACTTTCTCAACAATCAATACGGCAAGTGCGCTTACTGCAAGTTATGCTAATATATTTGCCAAGTGTACAATTAACAAGGATGAGCTGACACACAGGAGGATTTGCGAGCCAACGATGCATCGTAAGTTTTCTTACAACCAACTTATTTGCATACAACGCTTAATATACAGAGTTAAGAAAACTTAGAGGTGTATTCTATACAACGCAACCCTGCAAAGAAGGTTTTATTCTAAAGATATAGATATTTACAGAGAAAGAGAAGATCAATCTTCAGGAACAAGATGCACCAGGTATCAGAGAGCACATGTTGGGACGGGGCTGGAGTGAGAAGGATTCAAAGCACGCTTCTGCCGTAAGCAGGAACGCAAGGGTTCTTAAGGATTTTCTGATTAGATATATACCCTCTGGAGCGTCCTATATCATATATTGCTTGTAATAGAACATGCTTTTGACGGAAAGTATGTGATCTTGGACATTTCGATTTATAGAAACCGCTCGAGTAACGCGTTATCTAACTACTGCCTTGTAATTTTCACACATTTTTTATTAATCTATAATAAACCTGGGATTTTACATTTGTAATTCACAATCTTTATGTCTAGCGACGTATCACTAATAAAACCCAAAACACAAAAAATAATTTATAATAGAATCCGATACCATTTCTCTAAATTTAGAAACTGTTAGATTTCCAATAATATGCAAGTAAAAAATATTAAAGAAATGCCTAGTTCAAAATATAATTATACATCATCAATCAAAAATATTTTCAGTCTGAATTGTCCTTTCAGTTCAAAATGTCTCAAAACGTATAACTGAGGTGCCTCTATTTCAATGCATATCTATATTTAAAATAGCTCTTTGAAACTGTTACTAACTCATTTCAAATATCTTTAGCGCTATAACGGGCTCTTCAAAGCCATAATAACATCATTACATGTTTAAAATAAGATCATAAAATGACAATGAAGTGAGCAATTTATGACCATAATTTAAATGACACTTTACACTGTTACATTGTCCTATGACTACACAATTGTCCTACGTAATAATAAAACGCAGTAAATTATCAAAGAAACTGCCGGTACAATGTTATTGTAAGGCCGAGACTGAAATATGTGAAGAATTCCTTTCAAAAGGACGCTATGTAAATTTACATATTTGATTATATGACCGTTTGCGCCTTATATATGAAATTTTGCGGCGATTACAATAATGTCATGTTTTTGTGATGAAGAGAGAGATATATATTTTGCTTATAGAAACAATGGTTACTAGTCGTCACTTCTCATCAGGTGAGGCAGACAAACGCCAACAATAAATAAGACAAGAAATGGTCATATTATCTCTGTCTTTTTTGTAACCAAAAAAACTAAAATTAAATCAATAATTAGTTTCAATATATAGCAGTGTGATTCTCGATAGAGTAGAATAAAACCAGCCACACCATCTCTCCGTGGCTGTCGTAAACGGCGACTAAGGGATCGGGGTAATGTATCAGACAGTATATATAGTCATACAGGTTTGCCCCCTATTACGTGAGTGGTACAAAATTATTGTTTGGCAAAAGTGGGGTGTGACATGCCTTTACCTATACCATAGGGAATATAAACGAGAATTTAGCTGTGAACTTAAAAAACTGAAACGCTGTCGTAAATTCGATTTCGATTATTATGTGTACTCTAATATTTAGGCAGATAAAACATCAAACGAATATCACATCAATCTTTAACCACACGTTAAGAATGAATATACACGAATAGTGAAAATATGTTCTTGTTCAACTTTTGTTAGCAAGTTATCAGGTGACCCGTCTGTTCATTTGCCACCTAATATTATAAAAAAGCATGGAGTTTTTGACACTGCTTACTACATTAACTAATAACATGAAAGAATGCAGATATTCGGAAGAAGTTTGCCTTGAAAGATGAGATGTTCTGAAGAAAGGACATTTGAGAAACACTTGTATAAAAAGTTTCATGACAATAGAGGAAGCTCGTGATGTATGTAAGGATAGAAGCAAGTGGCGGGCTGCTGTCTCTGCCTACCCCACGGGAAAGAGAAGGGAGCTTATGTAACTTGTATTGTAAATAAACATATACAACAAATATTACTAATAAACTTATGACAGCTAAAAGAGATTGTGTCACGTCTAAATCTTCTATGTCATGGCTACTCTTGATTTAGGGAGTGAGCATACAACAGTGGTCTCGTAATTTTGAGTTGTTATCGGCATCGTTATATTTATTCATCGGCTTAAAAACAAATAAACGAGTTAGAGGCAATTTTTAACGTGTACACTACTTTATGCATCCCTTCGAGGCTTTTGTTTAGTTTATGTTAGATGAGGACCGCGTCGATGAGTAGTGATATTAGTTAATTTAAAGTTTATTTTTAATATTGTTGAAATAAAAACTTATAAAACTGTATTATATGTTCTCCCACGCTTATCTCAATGAAATAATTGGCGATATGACAAAATATATCACGATAAATCATAAAATCATGCAATCATGATACTCATTCGTAACGTAAAGTAATTGACAGAGTAATCTCCGAACTCCTAACTGGTAAGGAGATGTTCCTTCCATCACCAGCTCAGCAACATAAGACGCAAATGTCTTTAAGCATATGCAAGAGACATTGTTAGTGCCTGTATAATTTGAGAGTTTCTCTCGATTATCTTGGAATCCCATCATCAAATACTCACTTGGTAACAATAAGATGACCGTAGGAGTATACGCTTTCGGACAAAAAAGAAATCGTTCAAATTATCAGGAATTGGTAAATAAAAAATATGTACATACATAGGTACAAGCAGAAATTTTCCTCCTTTTTAGAGTAGGTTACAAAGCATGTTTGGAAATTGCTAAATTACATCCATTCTACTACTTTGCCTCTTGTACCAAAAAGATTTAGTCACGTTATAAATCAATATTCTTGTTTTTTATATCATTTTTAATAAGAAATTGTCCTCAGTCCGGAGAAATGCCTTCCTCACAGCAAGAAACACTTGAGAAAGACATTGTACAAGACTCCTGAATAAGAGAAATAGGTGGCCTTCACAAATGTTAAAAAAAATAAAAGCTTGTGTTATGTATATATATAATATTATTTCTTTTACATCGGCTCCTAATATTGAACACTTCCTTCTGTTTATGTTTCTCTCTCCATTTAATGGTTACCTGGTAGAGATTGATCAATAGAGATCAAACTGCGATAAGGCCGCCAATTGTACGCTACTCGGTATTTCTGTATCTATATGTATAGTTCTATTCTACAATTACATACATATACACAATATTACACGTACGATATATTTTGTATGTAAGTAGTAATGTAACCCAACTATAATGTACCTGACCTATTACAACCTTATAATTATGAAATTTACCTTCGTATACTAATGATATTGTAGCATTTTTCATTGCCTGAAAACACGGATAAAACGACGTTTTCTAAAACTAAAACCTAGCTAGATCGATTTATCGCCCCCGAAACCCCCTATATACTAAATTTCATGAAAATCGTTGGAGCCGATTCCGAGATTCCAATTATATATATATATATATATATATATATACAAGAATTGCTCATTTAAAGATATAAGATTTATTTCGACTGCCGTCCTTCCTCTGCAAAACACAAATGCTTGTCAATATTATAACTTTGAACGCATGAATGGCGTAGCGGTTTAAGTGATCACCTCGCCAATACGCTGCCGCGCCGAGTGTTGTGGGTTCGATCCCCGCACAGGACAACACTTTGTATAATACTCAAATTGATGTTCTGAGTTTGGGTATTCTTTGTGTCCATTGTTTGAATGTTTGTAAAGTCCCCCGCGACACAGGAATTAATCAGTTAAAAAAAAAAGTAAATGTAACATTGATCAGATCTGCTAATAAACATTGTAACCTAAAAGGTAATCAATTTGGCTCCTTTAACGAAATAAACGAATATATTAAGTTAAAGAACGTATATCAGTAACAGACACTTGAATGTGGACCAATTGGCACTTCACCCAAATAACAACTTTATATATATAGGATTCTTGTTCATGCACGTGACAATAATGTACATATCGTAATGAGTACCAGATGCCGTAATGAGAGAGTTTGTGAAGTAAATTGACAACGCTTACTTTTGTAGCATTTGGATGTGATTCTGACTTGCTTAAGTTAATGCTCAAACTCCCCAATAATATAAGAAATTTCCCTGTCTTGCCCTTTATATCCTCCCTTTTCTGTCAATATACTCAAAATTTGCCCATATAATTCTCAAAAGTGCCCGGATGACGTTATGCCTGGATACAGGCCTTTCACTTTTTGAAAGCAAATAGAAGAAAAGTAGAAATATGCAACTAACGGCATGGTCCGTCAGCTTATCCTAGTAAATATAGCAGACAGAGCATTTAAACACACATTGAACTTCAACGAAATGAAATATTTTACAATTACAGTCCTCTAAATAATCTTTCTCAAATATGTAAAGCGTATAATCATATTTATAAGGACATATTATGTAGTTGTGAAAAAAATACATTGATTTTCATATTTTAAGAAAAGAGCAGGTTGGTGAATTGAAATTGGTACTCAAGCCGCCATATTGTATCACAATGAACCAACTTCAATCAGAAGTGTATGGTCACATTTTTATAAATTGATACGTATGGTTTAAAAATATTAATTAATAAAATACACAAAATAATATTATAAGGTATAAACATTTTTTATATATATAATATTTATAAGGTTTTATAATTGGTAGGCACTTTTTGGTTAATGTAATAAAGTAGGCGAAATCTTCTTATTTAAAACACATAGTACAGTAAAATAATTCGATATATTTCGTAACCGATCACAATGTAAATAGGAGAAATACTAGGAGAAATACCCATTCAAAATGTAACGGTTACCAAGCAACATGCGACGACGTAACCACGCATCGTTAATACGTGATTATTTATAATTTACGCGTACATTGCGCTTTAAATTAACACCACCTGCCTTCTTAAGTGTGCAACGTAGTGTAAGCGACGTTATACTGTACGATAGAAGATGTTGCCTCATTCCATGTTTTCTTTTTTAGAAAAGCCTCAAAGCTTTTTTATAGAATGTTATAAATATGGTAGTCTAAAGGTTGTTGGAAAAGATCTCTGTGCTAAATTTCCTTCAAATCCGTTTCGCTGTTTTGACTTGACTGAGTAACAAACATTCATTAAAATTTTATACACACAGTACACAGTCACACAGTCAGGGCATCAATATGTCTTTTATATTTTGTTATTTTTTTTTATTTTCAGGAAATCTACAAGTATATATAATTATTATCGTGGTATAGCTTCGTTTGGTCACTGGACACGCACCTTTAGAGGCCACCCGACTACATTTCCTCATAAATATATCTCGAAGGATGATTTATACGTCAGTTCGGTCTAATTATTTGGGTCAAGCTTTACGAGATCAACTTTTTGTGTAATCGAAGCTCGTATTGTTTGTTTTTATATTGACTTTCAATTTTAAGAAACCGTCATTCTATATGATTACAAGGAAATGCCATACAGTTGATGTTTTTGTTTCTTATTAATTATATTTCATGTTTCGTGTTTAACATCGTCTTCGCAATCAATCTTACAGCTATCATAAATGTGGAAGTTTGGATGGAGATTTTTGTCTGTATCATTCCGGAATTGCTGAACAGATTTGGATAAACTTTGCTACACAAATGGGCTATAGGCTACTTTTTATAACGCAAAATTGTAATTTTTAAAATTAAGAGACAGTAAAGATCAGACAAAAAATGCTTGACAAACGCTCTTTACCCAAGATGGTAATCTTTTACCGTTGTCTTTAAAAGCGTACAATATTAATGGAGGGACATTCTAGGTACTGTCATCTCGATGGAGTCTTGATGAGCCTAATAAGCAGACCGAACAAACAAGGTTATAATAATATAAATTTTTGATTTCTTACTGCTAACTACTTATAGAACACTTCGTTCAATGTCATAACCACAGAGCTCTAAAACTAATAGAGGCGCCATTGATATATTATAATAGACGTGCCGCTGAGCATAATTGTCACAACGTGGCTATCACGCACAACACGATATGTATGACCACCATGTACATACACCACGCTATTATAGTTCGGTTCACGTCTCAATCTAAAGGTTAACAGTGTGTCTGTTACTGTCAGTGATCGCGCCCCGCTGAGATGCGCTTGCGCACCGACTTCGTTGTACGCCGTAATTTATAAGAGATGGCGAGTTGTTACTGATGAAACTGCATGGATTGCTAAGTTGTTTTTAGAGGAGCTTGGTACACTTATTAAGACTAGAATCATTGGGTCTGTTATTGTGACATGTAGACTATAGTTATGTACATTGGAGCTAATATTATTTACTGTCGGTGCATATATGTTTATATGTATAGTGTACGTAGTTTTACACCTTGACGTTATTATTCTTCTGTAATAAATTGACTGTCTTCCTCCATTTTCCTTCTATCTTACACCAAAACTACCCACTATTCTTTTCATATAACGCTACAGAAATAACAGCGACGGCAATGAAAATTGTAACTGCAAAGGCCAACATGGATACCCTTATAGTTCTCAGCAGTAATATATAAGCCGGATGAAGGCAATAGGCTTGCCTCTTATTACGGAGGTGTTACTAAATTATGTGAGGCAAAACTTGGGTGTTACAGGCGCTTCTGCCTATTAGTTTCCAACGACGTACTTAATCGCCATCCGCTTGTACTTTAGACCCCGAATTACAATTTGTTATACTAAATTGTCTGTAAAACTTGCGCTTAGAACGTGTTGTTTAATAACTTTAGCTATGAGATCATATGTTGTTGTGTCTTAGAACAAATACAATTAATATTTCACTACTTCTTTATAATATATGCTTACAGATAAATAGCCTTGAGTACTAACGGAAGAAATAAAAGCTTTTGTGTCGGATTTGCTTGTACTTCCAATTTTATTCAAAAGTAATTTTATTTTTTAATTCACATCTCACGCACGGCTGTCTGATCTCTGAGCTTGTACTATAGTAACCAGATTGCTGATATTCATACTTATATACTTCTAAATACATACATAATATAATATATATGAATTACATCCAGTCACAGAACACTTGTTCGCGAGTCCGGCGCCCTAGCTATCACGCTACCGCCGCTTTAGTGCAGAAAGTGAACTCTGAACAGTAGCAGCAGCAACCGCAGCAGTGTACACTTAAATTCCTTTACTTCGTTGATGATAACTATGTTTCATCCATCATTATCTTCGTAGTTCACCGCTGAACGACCAAACCAGGGGAACGACCCCAGTCTTGGGAAGTCCGCATCCATCCGCTGCAAGCCACCATCTTCAAGTCGTAATTATGTCTCATATAGCATAATTACTATCACAAAATGACTGGCTTGTTGATCTAGTGGTTGGTGACCCTGATTGCTGAGCCACAGATCGTATGTTTAATTCCCCTGTGAGAATTTGTGGTTCCACATATTGTTGTCGCGAGTCTAGGTGGTTTTTGTGTCCGTCGTGTGTTTGGAAAATCTTAAATTCTAGAACTCAAACGAACACGTTGTTTGACTTTATTTCAATCTCAATGAATTAGGGCCTTAATTGATAGCATTTATAGTCAGATAGCTCGGATTTCCTGGCACCAACCATTTCGAGTTATAGATATGCGACACTGACTTTCTTAAGTTATTGCTTATACTCCCCAATCTGTATGTGAGAGTCCCTTTCCTTAAAATCTAATTTAAAAAATGCATGATCCCTGTTACCTAAATGGACTGATATGTGGTCGTTAATCACGCCTCTGCCTACCCCTTCGGGAATACAAACGTGAGTGTATGTATGTATATAAATTGCATGAATTTTTTTATTGTTGCTTTTGCCCAGACAGACAAATTTTAATATCAGTATGTGCTTTCACGCATCATGTGCGGTAATATGAAAGAGAAAGTATGGTTATATCAATCACGATAACTATTTAAGGTTTGAATGACTGTTTCACTGTAAGACGTGAGTTATTTGATAAGTAAAATTCTGCTTCGAATATATTGCTAACTTTCCTTTTCTATGTTAGTTTGATTTACAACCAGGACAAATTGTTTGATGAGCAGAGTAACGCATTGTGTTCTATTAATTTACATTTAATTAGTGTGGACAGATATGTTTTTATATTTATTTATGCAAGCATATCAATAGAAATAGATATATTATATAAATATATATTTAATTGAGAGGTAAATTTAATATTAGATGTTACAGACTTAAAATTGGTTGCTACATTATATTAATTGCTAGTTTTAATTTTAATTTTACTAAATAATTTTGCTTAAATCTAACAACACTAAAATAACGTGGAAGAGAGTCATGCTACGGCGCGTATGAGCTAGCTTGAATGGAGCATTACCACGGCCTCACAGAAAACTGGCTGTTAGCAATCCTTGCATTATGTGGCCGAGTGCGTGAGCTTACCGGAGGCCCAATCCCCTTTCCCCTTTCCCTTCTCCACTTTCCCCTCCCTATTTGGCAAATCTCTCTTTTCCCTTTGGCGGCGGAAGTCACTTACCATCAGGTGACCCGTCTTCTCGTTTATCCCTAAGCCATAAGAAAAAAAACAAAATTAATTACTGTCATTCATCTATAACACCTATGTATGTATTTAGAAGTGTATAGCTTCCGCACACGGCTTCGCTCGCGTGATATATCAGGAAAAGATAGTCTATGTCTCGAAATATCACCGTGCAAAATTTCATATCAAAGTCAAAAACACAAACCAGTGACATTTCTTATGTAATTATTTAAATAATCTTATATTCATAATAATCAGTTATGCCGTTTAGGCAGGAAAAAGTAACAGACAGTAATGTTTACATTTATAATATTAGTATTAACTTAATACATAGTACAAGCTCTGTTTCTCATTGTTAATCGAGCAAACCATTATTATTAAGTGAAAATGTATGGATTATTTTGTAAAGTATTACGAAAATATTAATAGCGACTTATTATAAAGGAGATACCCTTGTAGACTTACTATGAATTAAAGAGGCCTTATGTTTTTAATAATATTTTTTTTATTGAAATTTTACACGTACTCCAGTATTAGGATTAAATGTAAAGTATTAAACATAAACCTAAACCCTACTGGCCAATTCTAAAAACTAAAAAAAAACGACGTATGATGAAAATAAGTACGTACAACTTATAAGTATCCCAGTATTCCAATACAGCATAACTAGCTAAAGTTATCATCGCAAAGTGACATTACAGAATCGTACTAAACCATTTGAGACAACGCCGCGTTAAGCCACGTATCATTTCTCGACGATCATCATATCACAGTAACTTACTATTGTGAGATGAGGGTAGGATAATCGCATCATTTTCGTAACTATATTGGATTGATATCAATACGTGTTATGTGAGAGAGAGCCACAACCTAGCGCGTATATCTCCGAAGGAGGAGGCGTATCAATGATATTTCCCCAACCTTATTTCATTGAGTCGCACTTACACAGTACACTTACAGTACACACACTTACACACACTGTACTGTACAGTACAAAGTATAGTACACTTACAGAACACACTTACACACACTGTACTGTGCAGTACACAGAACAGTACACTTACAGAACACACTTTCACACACTGTACTGTACAGTACACAGTACACTTACAGAACACACTTACACACACTGTACTGCACACACTGTACTATGCAGTACACAGTACAGTACACTTACAGTACACACACTTACACACACTTACACACATTGTACTGTACAGTACACAGTACAGTACACTTACAGTACACTGATCCAAATTTTATTATTTAATTCCCGCAAGTGCCCGCAAACAGGCTTGCCTCCTAAAACGCCTCTGCCTACCCCTTAGGGGATATATACATGTATAGTTGAGATTTTTTCTCGTATTATTGTATAGCTTACACATTACACCATCCAACATGACAAGTAGAGACAAATTCAGAAAATAGCTTGTCGTGTGTGAGATACGGAATTATTGTCAGCCGCGCATAATGGATGTGACGCTTTCTCATAGCCGTACAATATCGCTGTGTACACTTGCGGACAACTTTGTGTACACTTTTATAATATAATAATAACTTGACTGTTCATGTAATAATTTTAATCAGACTGATATTAAAAATTTGTTTGATTGTCGAACCATTTCAGTACCCTGAATAAGTTTATGAACGATAACTATTTAGTTATTTACGTCGTAAAATATTAATTTATTTTTATTTATGCCTTAAATGGGAAAATAGAATTTTAAATTACATTCTTGTTCTTCAAAAGACTTCAAGTGACTTACAAGAATATATCAAGTGAATATGTACAAACGGCGGGCTTATCACTGGAAGCAATCTCTTACAGGCAATCTTGGGATGAACATATCGACACTAAATAGATGATCTCAGGGTTTTGGTGCAACAATTGAAGGGGATTTTTTGACCCCGTAAGAATTATGTACTTTAGAAACCTACAGCATTTGATATGAATAAAAAAAATAAGTTATTGACAATACATATCTGTATTCAGTCCTAGAAATATATAATATACATATCATAAATACAGCCTAAAGACTAAAAACAATGGAGCTGATGATGACTTTTATTTAGTAATATGACAATATTGGCGTATGTGTAGGGTCATTTGACTCCCTTTGATATGGTAGAGGTGGACAATGGCTGGCGCATGCACCATGCTCATGAACGAATGCGGTTGATTGGGGCTGGTTATCTCCGGACTGCATTTAATAAACATATTAGAGAATTATATCCAAGATAAGAACGCTTGGAAACATGCTGGTCCTGCTCCATAGGACAATTTTAAATCAAACTCGTTGCTAATTGTATTGTATAAGAAATTATGCTTTTGTAGCATTGTTTTACGCGATTATTTTAACTCACACACTGACTTATTACTTGTTAATATTCTCTATATCTATGTAAATCGTATACTTTTTTACTATGTTTGTTAATGTGTGAGCACCATCTAGCTATCATATAATTAATTTATCTGTCGTTGCTTCGCTTTATTTATTTTTTTACCTGATTCGGTATAGTGATATTGTTCTGGGTGCGTTGTTTTCACACATAATTTTAATTATATATAATGATTGTATGCAAACAAAACATTTTAAAAGAGTAACGGTGAAGTTTCTTGCCCATTCCTCTCCATACTGAACTATATTTTGTAATGGGCGACTAGAATCAATTCTATTTAAATATAAATGTTGACGTTCAGAAGTGCCTTTTGGGCCTATTTGAAATAAATGCTTTGACTGGGACATAGAGTACAAATTGGAATGTTTGTATTTCCGCTCATAAAAAAAAACATAAAAATGTTTGAAAGAATAGTGACCTTAGTGGGTCTTGTCTATACTTCTCCATAAAATCTGCGTATTAGAACAGGCACTTCACGACTGACTTAGTCGGACTGACTTCTGCTCTTGAAAACACGAAAATACCTATGATTGGTTTAATTGTAATTAATGCTTTGGATTTGATACGAAACTATCTTAGCTACTACTATAGACTTCAAAAATCTTAGTCAAAAAGGTTTCATTCTCGTCATATATTTATACAAAAAAATAAATAAAAATAAATATGAGCATATATTTTTTGCACTGGACTGTACTTATGTAACCGAACGTCACGTGCAAACCAATCGCAGGCATTATTGATCCGTGACGTCATCACCTGTCATTTGTGCAACTTAGCTTTGTAACTGATTTGTCAAACGATTGGTAAGTTGAGGCATGGGAAACAAGAACAGACGGAGTATTCAATATCTTTCCATCTGGGATAATGCGAACCATTATAAACTCATACAAATGCTCCGGTCTGTATCCTTAAAGGATCAGGCCAATTACTGCAAGACTGTCGCAGTAGTTAAGGTGGTCACCTAGCCACTACGCTCTCGCGCCGAGTTTTGAGGGTTCGATCCCCACACGTGACAACACTTTGTGTAATCCTCAAATTGATATTCTAGAACTGGGTGTTTCCGTTTATTGAATGTTTGTAATGACCCCAGCGATATAAGACAACACTAGCAAGGGTTGTCTTTAAAAAAAAATAAACTTGATCCCTCTATCGTAACGCACGCTCTCTACCTGTCGTACCTACGTCTTTATGTGCTGTGAAGCAAACTTAAAGCCATCGCACACTAAATTTAGCCACTATCTATATAGAGTACTCTTTTTATTAACAGGGCTCGAACTTGCTCAGGCAAAGTGGAGTCACTATGGTAGGCTAATATAAAAAAAAAAAAAAACTTCCCGGCACCAGCCAGTTCGAGTTATAGGTATGCGACCCCGACTTGCTTGAGCAAAAGCTCCCATATCCATCTGTATAAACATTACCCATTTCGTTCCCTTTTTATCCTCTCCTTCTCGTACCATCTAATTCGCAAAAGTACCCAGATCAGAGCAATAGACTTGCCACCCGTTACGTGAGTTAGAGGAAATTATGATCCGCAAAAAGTGGTCGTACATTACGCGTCTGTCTACCGGCGTGAGTGTAAATACGTATGTAAGCTTTCATTTCGTACACAATTTTCAGATCTCTCGTTTTTATTCGCCATAAAGTAGTAGTGACGCTTTCTTTCATACAGCTTCATATTTAGGGGAAGAATGCACAAAATATCGACCTATTAAAAATCACAAGCGGTGTGGCCTTTTAGGAGTGACTTTGTGATAATGTGATAAAACGAAACCACACTGAAGTCGCAATAGTACAAGTCGCCGCTATGCCACTCCCTCCCCCGTGTTATAGGTTCAAATCCTACACAACCGTCGTTGTTGGGTCATTCTAATGCCCACGTTGGGAATGGCATAATGATGTCCAGCAGTTGACTGCGATAGGCTGAATAGTGATAATGTTGATGACGTTAGTTATTCAGTACTACCACTATAACTTTTTTTTTAGATATCTAAAGCATGAAAGGTAAGACTTTAAACTGGATCTCTGTTGGTTAACTTGTATGCGTATTCCCATAATTTATCATAGACCTCATATTTAAAAAAGCATTTTTGGTTTCTACATTATTATGAACCACCAGCCATCGACTTCGTTAGCGTGGAAATTTTGTTAAGTTCATTTTCCGGCCTTCGCCTAGATATGTAATATTAAAGGCTATAGTCTATCTCCCCCCCAAACTACATCCAGATCCGTTCAGCCCTTCTGGCGTGATTGAGCAACAAAAATCCAAACTTATGCATTTCAATAATAAGATTTAATTCACGATAACTGCTTAAATTCTTTTCACTTAACTTAATAACTACAAGTATACTATCTGACATTAACAGACTATCAATACCGCTTGTATATTTTAACAGCTTTCAAATAATACGAGATGAGTATGCATATCGTTATCTAGGTGCAGATCTGAACAAGTTCAATGGATGGTACACGTCTTGTCAAATAGAATAAGATCGAGCACCTGCTTTCAAGTTTTATAATAAGATGTATAGTGTAAAATACAAGGATAAATGTATATAATATTGCTTTACAAATAGGCAGACAACATAGAAATATAATAGAACAGAAATAAACATTATTGTACACCAATTACAATTATGTTACACGAATATAATATATTAATATATGTATGTATATCACCATATTACATTGACTAGACATGTAATGAGGATGGTGACCACCACTCTTGGACTCCATTTATTAAAATAAAATAAAATAAAAATAAAATATATCAGAAAAAAAAATACGGACAGTGTTTGGGGACTGCCACTGTATTGTTAAATGGGAAAATAGAATTTTAAATTACATTCTTGTTCTTCAAAAGACTTCAAGTGACTTACAAGAATATATCAAGTGAATATGTACAAACGGCGGGCTTATCACTGGAAGCAATCTCTTACAGGCAATCTTGGGATGAACATATCGACACTAAATAGATGATCTCAGGGTTTTGGTGCAACAATTGAAGGGGATTTTTTGACCCCGTAAGAATTATGTACTTTAGAAACCTACAGCATTTGATATGAATAAAAAAAATAAGTTATTGACAATACATATCTGTATTCAGTCCTAGAAATATATAATATACATATCATAAATACAGCCTAAAGACTAAAAACAATGGAGCTGATGATGACTTTTATTTAGTAATATGACAATATTGGCGTATGTGTAGGGTCATTTGACTCCCTTTGATATGGTAGAGGTGGACAATGGCTGGCGCATGCACCATGCTCATGAACGAATGCGGTTGATTGGGGCTGGTTATCTCCGGACTGCATTTAATAAACATATTAGAGAATTATATCCAAGATAAGAACGCTTGGAAACATGCTGGTCCTGCTCCATAGGACAATTTTAAATCAAACTCGTTGCTAATTGTATTGTATAAGAAATTATGCTTTTGTAGCATTGTTTTACGCGATTATTTTAACTCACACACTGACTTATTACTTGTTAATATTCTCTATATCTATGTAAATCGTATACTTTTTTACTATGTTTGTTAATGTGTGAGCACCATCTAGCTATCATATAATTAATTTATCTGTCGTTGCTTCGCTTTATTTATTTTTTTACCTGATTCGGTATAGTGATATTGTTCTGGGTGCGTTGTTTTCACACATAATTTTAATTATATATAATGATTGTATGCAAACAAAACATTTTAAAAGAGTAACGGTGAAGTTTCTTGCCCATTCCTCTCCATACTGAACTATATTTTGTAATGGGCGACTAGAATCAATTCTATTTAAATATAAATGTTGACGTTCAGAAGTGCCTTTTGGGCCTATTTGAAATAAATGCTTTGACTGGGACATAGAGTACAAATTGGAATGTTTGTATTTCCGCTCATAAAAAAAAACATAAAAATGTTTGAAAGAATAGTGACCTTAGTGGGTCTTGTCTATACTTCTCCATAAAATCTGCGTATTAGAACAGGCACTTCACGACTGACTTAGTCGGACTGACTTCTGCTCTTGAAAACACGAAAATACCTATGATTGGTTTAATTGTAATTAATGCTTTGGATTTGATACGAAACTATCTTAGCTACTACTATAGACTTCAAAAATCTTAGTCAAAAAGGTTTCATTCTCGTCATATATTTATACAAAAAAATAAATAAAAATAAATATGAGCATATATTTTTTGCACTGGACTGTACTTATGTAACCGAACGTCACGTGCAAACCAATCGCAGGCATTATTGATCCGTGACGTCATCACCTGTCATTTGTGCAACTTAGCTTTGTAACTGATTTGTCAAACGATTGGTAAGTTGAGGCATGGGAAACAAGAACAGACGGAGTATTCAATATCTTTCCATCTGGGATAATGCGAACCATTATAAACTCATACAAATGCTCCGGTCTGTATCCTTAAAGGATCAGGCCAATTACTGCAAGACTGTCGCAGTAGTTAAGGTGGTCACCTAGCCACTACGCTCTCGCGCCGAGTTTTGAGGGTTCGATCCCCACACGTGACAACACTTTGTGTAATCCTCAAATTGATATTCTAGAACTGGGTGTTTCCGTTTATTGAATGTTTGTAATGACCCCAGCGATATAAGACAACACTAGCAAGGGTTGTCTTTAAAAAAAAATAAACTTGATCCCTCTATCGTAACGCACGCTCTCTACCTGTCGTACCTACGTCTTTATGTGCTGTGAAGCAAACTTAAAGCCATCGCACACTAAATTTAGCCACTATCTATATAGAGTACTCTTTTTATTAACAGGGCTCGAACTTGCTCAGGCAAAGTGGAGTCACTATGGTAGGCTAATATAAAAAAAAAAAAAAACTTCCCGGCACCAGCCAGTTCGAGTTATAGGTATGCGACCCCGACTTGCTTGAGCAAAAGCTCCCATATCCATCTGTATAAACATTACCCATTTCGTTCCCTTTTTATCCTCTCCTTCTCGTACCATCTAATTCGCAAAAGTACCCAGATCAGAGCAATAGACTTGCCACCCGTTACGTGAGTTAGAGGAAATTATGATCCGCAAAAAGTGGTCGTACATTACGCGTCTGTCTACCGGCGTGAGTGTAAATACGTATGTAAGCTTTCATTTCGTACACAATTTTCAGATCTCTCGTTTTTATTCGCCATAAAGTAGTAGTGACGCTTTCTTTCATACAGCTTCATATTTAGGGGAAGAATGCACAAAATATCGACCTATTAAAAATCACAAGCGGTGTGGCCTTTTAGGAGTGACTTTGTGATAATGTGATAAAACGAAACCACACTGAAGTCGCAATAGTACAAGTCGCCGCTATGCCACTCCCTCCCCCGTGTTATAGGTTCAAATCCTACACAACCGTCGTTGTTGGGTCATTCTAATGCCCACGTTGGGAATGGCATAATGATGTCCAGCAGTTGACTGCGATAGGCTGAATAGTGATAATGTTGATGACGTTAGTTATTCAGTACTACCACTATAACTTTTTTTTTAGATATCTAAAGCATGAAAGGTAAGACTTTAAACTGGATCTCTGTTGGTTAACTTGTATGCGTATTCCCATAATTTATCATAGACCTCATATTTAAAAAAGCATTTTTGGTTTCTACATTATTATGAACCACCAGCCATCGACTTCGTTAGCGTGGAAATTTTGTTAAGTTCATTTTCCGGCCTTCGCCTAGATATGTAATATTAAAGGCTATAGTCTATCTCCCCCCCAAACTACATCCAGATCCGTTCAGCCCTTCTGGCGTGATTGAGCAACAAAAATCCAAACTTATGCATTTCAATAATAAGATTTAATTCACGATAACTGCTTAAATTCTTTTCACTTAACTTAATAACTACAAGTATACTATCTGACATTAACAGACTATCAATACCGCTTGTATATTTTAACAGCTTTCAAATAATACGAGATGAGTATGCATATCGTTATCTAGGTGCAGATCTGAACAAGTTCAATGGATGGTACACGTCTTGTCAAATAGAATAAGATCGAGCACCTGCTTTCAAGTTTTATAATAAGATGTATAGTGTAAAATACAAGGATAAATGTATATAATATTGCTTTACAAATAGGCAGACAACATAGAAATATAATAGAACAGAAATAAACATTATTGTACACCAATTACAATTATGTTACACGAATATAATATATTAATATATGTATGTATATCACCATATTACATTGACTAGACATGTAATGAGGATGGTGACCACCACTCTTGGACTCCATTTATTAAAATAAAATAAAATAAAAATAAAATATATCAGAAAAAAAAATACGGACAGTGTTTGGGGACTGCCGATAGAAGTAAAAAGTATAGGTCATGCTGCTCAACGCGCCTAAAGAAGTCTTCACTTCAAAAATATGAACAGTAGGTGGTTTCATCGTTAAATGCATTTACTTAGAAGATAGCTTTGGATACACAGTAAATAAAAGAAATAGTAAAACATACCTAGTTTAACTACATTTTCGTTAGTATTTAATAGATTTTCTATGGTTTTTTAAATTGTTGACTACATGTATTTGAATCTAAGTAAAAGTAGTGTCCGACTTTTTTTTTTGTTGACTAATACTATAAACTTGCACTGTCAATGTATAGACTGCTGGAACCATGACAGGTCAATATATATACTGGATCCCTGTTGCTTTTTGCAGCCGTGTCCGTGTTATCAGCTTTCTGCAGTTCTTTAAATATTATAAATCTTAAGAAAGTACTTATTCCAAGTATTAAAACGCTTCATTTTAAAATATACTCAAAATTACGTCTGCTATGCAAATAATAAACAAAATTCTTATAAGGTATCTTTATTTAATATTATACTTTATTATCTACATCAAAGGGGCGTTTTAGTATTATTTAATAGCACTAAAACCTATATAGTTACTTCTTATTTTCATAAAATATAGTTAAGTATATCATAACTAACATAACTTTTCAGTGGTAGAGCCATGCTTAGGCACGAATGGGCCGGCTCAACCGGTGCGATACCACGGCCTCACAGAAAACCGGTTGTGAAGTAACGCATTTCGCATTTTGCATTTCCCCGAATTGAGTGAGGTTTCCGGAGGCCCAATTCCCCATCCCCCCTTTTCTCTCCCCTCATCTCCTTTCTCCTTTTTTCCGTCTCCTCATCCCTCCTCTCTTCTTTCCGCTCCCTGCATCCCCCATCCCTCATCACCCTCAAAGGCGGGCAGTGCACTTGCAACTCTCGAGTTGCAAGTGTCCATGGACGGCGGTGTCACTTACCATCACGTGACCCGTCTGTTCGTCTGCCCCCTATAGTATGAAAAAAAAAACTAATTCTTAACTGTGTTTCAACAAACAAAACAAATTTAATCTTCATAACGGCATGTCGATTTTCAGCATAGGTACGTCTACACTTCACTTACTATTGATTTAGCTGAAACAACTTACCCTCAATACAGTAGGAGTTAATGAGGTGAGAAACATTAAACGTACCTACTATCATAATATATATGTATATATGTATATAAGAAAAATACAAAAAATAATAATAATATTTATCACAGGACAACAATGAAACACAAAAATTTTATTTAACGCCATCTCACAAATTTTAGCAGAAACAATAAACAATTTGGTTTCTGTGTTTTCTGTGACTTTTGAATCTAGTTCTAAAAATATAAACTAGATGTCACTGTAAAAGCAAAATTACTCATGAAGCGCTACCTTCTTGATAATTTTGTGTACTTTTTTGTACAGTAACTACGTCAATTGTTATTGAAGTCTATGCAATGTGTTAAAATAGTTTTCTCTAAAATTTCTAGATGTCGCTAAATTCATGTTTCTAATTTCTTTTAGTTTTGAAGGATTGTTTAATAGTTTTTTTTTTCGAATACATAAATTCAACACACAAAAAGAGAAAGCGAACAACATAGTAACGATCAGAATATTTAAATATACTAACTAAGGGTGGAATGTACTTTTAAGAAAAGTATTAGGTATATTGAAAAATGTCCCATTTCAACTTTTTAAAGAGAATTACTGCCCTTATTTTAGTAAAATATGTCACTAACTATGTAAACGATGTTAGGTATTTTTATTTAATTATTGTGCAGTATTTGTTTCGATTATACATATAATTATTTATATAATACAAATAACTAATAAAAGTATTTTGTAAGTGATAATAAAGAAGACGTAATGACGAGAATTTAAAAGGGTATGCTGAGATGGCTTGGCACGAAGAAAGAATGAATGTTAACGATCAAAGGCTTAAGGCAACTATACTGGGTTCTTGAAATTTTAATATCTAATTTGTATTTAACAAGATTTTATTGATTCATAGTAACTTTTTTTTTAATTTAAGATCAAAGATTCTACTACATACTTCATACGTATAATATAGCGCATAAGTACTTGAACAGACAGTAGGACACACTTAAGGAATTTCAATCAAATCACACGACGTTTGATCAAAGACATTCCACTTTGTGACAGTTTCGTTACTATCGAACTGTGAACACCTATGTTAGTGACATACGTATACCCAATACTCAATTATTCAATATATGTAAATTGCTTTTCCATACTAACAAAGTCTATATTAATATTATAAAACGCAGTTTTTTTGTTTAAATAATCTCAGGAACTAGTCATAACATATTTCGTGGCAATCGAAACCACGACCTCTGGATCAGCAGTCAAGGTCACTAACTACTAGACCAGCTACCAGTCGATTTTTTATGCGCTAGGACTAGTAGGCTGCGGTTCTTTTTATTAAATGGCATAGATAAGATATCATTCAATCTTTAGTTTATTCTGATAAAAATATATTTTTATTTTATTAGTAAACATAAAACTTAAAAAACCAATAAATACTTAACAAATCAAAAGCCGTGTCAAGATGAACGAGCAATTTTTATTTTTACATAAACGTATATCCAATAATTGGCGGGAATGAAGACAGGATCAATGTTTTTGTATCTCTTGATTTACGTTCCAGAATTATTCTATATTCAAGTTTTTTTTTCGTTAACTGTAAGTAGGTTTGTGAGTGTCCTTCAGGTATTCGAGTGGCCTCAGTAGCGAAATGAGCATACCACTTAGACGTTGTAACAAACCACTCCTGGAGAATACGCTGAATAATTTTATTCACTCGTAGGTACTTTTATACAGAACGCAATAAAATTTATTAATCAAAGGTATTGTGGCTGAATATATATGATTATAATTATATATTATATGTCACTGGAAAAATCTATACTCGATACAAATATGTACATAAAATTTAAGTGGTGGTAATATCATAATAAGAAATTTTTACTCAACTCATCCAAAACACCCTACTTATATACAAAAACAATAGTTTTATTTTATTGATCTGTCTATCTCTATCAAACATAAATTTTAAAAAATAATTTCATGGTGTAAGTACCATATGAACCATCATATTATGTACTTAAGGATAAAACTTATTTCAACATTATATTACACACAGCCAGCGCGATTTCATTATTTTATTCGTTTATATTTAAATTTTAAAAAGTTATAGGAAAATAAGTTGTAATAAACAACACGTTGACCTCGAAAGTTCAAAAGAGGTCAATTACCAAATGCCTTGGATTAATAGAATTGTTACTCGCCGCTTCGAAATAAAATATAAAAAAAAATATATTTTCAAACTCAGAATGCGCATCGTCATAGAAACAAAAATTGAAAAATCACATTGTGAAAAAACAGACTGTTTGACGTTTGCGCGATGTGTTTTTTGTCTAAAAATAGTTGAATATTGTGAAAAAAATGATGTTTGCTGACGAGGAAATAAAAGAAATACCTGAGTCAATTTTCATGAAGCCGGGCGATGAGATAATAAGGTTCGATCTTCGTTTTTTTCAAGTGGAAAGATGAAACGCGACCATGTTGAATTGTTTTATTTTTGTTTCAAGGCTATTGTTTTTCTTGCAGCATTCGGGAAGTGTGTTTGAGTGACAAGTATGACAAAAAGGAGTCGGGATTTAATGGCGAGCCATTGTTGTCGAACTCAAGCCGAAATGATGTACGTAGGAAAGAGCTATTATTGTTTAAATATACGACAGTGTTATCTGTGAAACGATAATTTGTTGTAGAAAAAATTATAAACCTACCAGTGATAAAAATACTCTCGGCCGGATGATTGATAGGATATTTTCTCACGTGACTTCGGCTTGACAGATGAACGTCCAATAAAAAAATCTACAAGTTTTCAGCTTGTCAGAGTTTTGACTAGTTTTTTTTTTTAATTTCAAAGTAATTATTAAAGTTTTAGCAACAACCTAGCATGTTAGTTATAATTTCTTTATCGTGAAGTTAATGTAATTTGTTATTAAAAATAATATGTTACGCCAATCTTCTTTAATCCTTTTCACTTTTTTAAATGTTATGATAACATAGATACATACATTTGTAAAAGCCTTATTCCCGTCCAGGTTATTACTACAAAACAAAAACATAACATATAATTGAATAACTATATTCTAATCCTACAACTTCGAAGGAATTTTCACATTTCATCTGTCTCCCTCCGATGTGTGGTAAAATGACACCGCAAACACCGTCTCTCTCTCTCTCTCCTCTTCCTGACAAAAAGCTCGAACCGTTGTATGTATAGTTTAGAAAGATACGCAAACTGTAGTTAGATAGTTTACTATCTTACTTACATTTATTCAACTGTCTCATGTATACCAAAATTGAGACCTCAGCCTGCCAGTCAAAGGCTATTAACAACTTACTAATTATAAACCCCACCTTCCAACAGCGAGGGTATCACTTTTAGACTCTTCTTCCTTATTTGAAGTTGAGAATACTTTAGTAATACTTTCAGGTCGATGTTTCCCGTTCACTATTTCGTGATGGATTCTATATCGACAACTTGGAACAACAACATTCTCGCTTCGCATGGACTGAAGAAGATGGCAGTATTGTTTCTCTGGTTTCCGAGCCAGGGTTTGGAACAACAGGACAGACTACGTTTGGCAAGGATCTGGATGCTGCGCTCAAAAGTGAAATGAAGGTAAAATACTCTCAAAATTTTATATTTAATAATTAATACATAAGACAGTGACCTTGATGTGGCTGTCGAATGGAATGCCGGACCACTAAGGCTCCAGACTTATAAGTTGACGTACATTTAACATTTTCTTACGAGTACATGCCAGAGTTTTCCACTGAGCAGGAATCGAACAGAGACGAAAGGGCCGCTCTACCACAGATGGGCTCTAGACCCTTTATAAGTTGACGTACTACGATAGGTCATCCTGCAATTATTTGCAAAATGACTTTTGCCTAGGCAGAGTTGTTCTTAAGAGTGAAGTGCCATTATGCGTTTGCAAAGTACAACTCAAATCAGAAGGTATATTGTTCATTCTTCATGGTCTAGACGCGGTAACATGTCGCGGGACCAGAATAGGTTTGTACATATTAGTATGTATGAATAATAACTTGGTCTGAAGGTCTCGTTTTACAATAAAACCTGAGCAGCGTGTTTGTTCCAGGAGGCAGACACTTCGAGTTCCGTATTTCCATCAACAAGCAGAGGTGGGCTAACGTTCAACAGAAAAATATTTGGTGATCAAGCTGCTGTATCCTCGACTTCCACAGGTAACTATGACCCATATAATATCTCTTTAAAAAGACAACTTTAAACTATGTTACAGGTCTGTTTCTTTTTTTAAACAAGCACACTGGTCACATGATGGTAAGTGCCTATCGCAGTCCATGGAGTAATTTGGAATTTTCATTTATTTTTATTTTCTTTATTTTTTTTCTTCACGTTTAGATCTTTACAAAAGTTTCATATTACTCCGTATACATACGGCGGCATACCAAGCGTAGTGCAATATATATTGATTCATACATACATTCTACTCATGCCTGTATCCCAAACGGGGTAGGCACCGGATTATTAAACACCAACATTTTGCTAACCGTAATTTTGTCCGTTACGTAATAAGGGGCAAGCCTATTGGCGTCAATTGCTTATATTAGTCGGCTTTTACGACACATTCGGGAAGAGATTGCGTGGCCCTGTTCCACTCCACCGAGAACCACTCGCCTACATATGACGCTGACGCCTTACTTCAATCGGGGGGTCGGCAGAGACTACAGCGTTCCAATTCCTTCTATCCTTTGATACCTCAGTATTATAGACAATAATATGTAACCTGACCATTCTACAAGACACCGCACTCTGTAAACCATAGTTAATATAGTTGGGAGTCAACTTTCATTTTGGTTACATTACGAGGATGACATTGCGAGAGCTATGCATATATGTATGTATGTATGTACGTATAATAAACAGAACGGCTTTTAGATTTCGACATGTGAGGTTTCATTTTATCTATCGTCTTAATAGTGGGGTTAAGAAAGAGTAGAGGACTTCAAGTTGGAATTATTTCAAAAGTGAAAGTTGGTTTTTATTTTTATTGCTTACTCATAATGCAAATTAATTAAATATATTTTTTACAGAAAAGCGCAGTGGTCCTGCTCCCTGTAAAGTAGATAAAACAGACCCCCGTTCAAGATTCCACTATGTGAAGTACGTGAAGAGAAATGGTCGAGTAGTTAAGCTCTGGGAGTGCGGCATATGTTAGTACCACAAGACTGAATTAGAATTATGAGTGATTGACGTATGACTGATGGAACCTTATATACAGCAGCAGCAGCAGCATATAAACCAAACTGATGTAACAATCCAACCATTTTATTCATTCATCATAATTTATATACAAATAAATAAAATTGAAATGTCTGTTTGTAATGTCAAAATAATAGCACTGTACATATGATTGTATACTATGTGTAAGGATCAACTTACACCAAAAAACAGATTTTTTTAAATTTTAGTCTGTTTTTTCTATGCTAACCTCCTTAACAGAATGACCACTTTTCATAGGAATTTCACTGGGAGATAGTGGATGTTATAAGAAGTAATTTAAAAAAATGATTTTGGGTAATTTAACAGTAAATAAATTTCCTCAAAAATGTTTAAAAGAAGTAGGTACAGATCGGGCTCAAATAGCTCCTTGACGATATCAAAGTTTGCCAATCAAAAAAAACAAATGTGGAAAAATACTAACCGTCATTTGTGGTGCGGTTTACGTATATTGAAATCACCTGAAATATTAAAAAGAATTACGTTGTTCCTGTAGGTAGCCGTGAATTCCAGCATCAGTACACTCTGATGCGCCACCTCCCCACTCACACTGATGAAAGGAACTTCCACTGCATGGCTTGCGGGAAGAGTTTCAGGCAACTGTCTACGTTGAGCCAGCATCGGGCTATACACTCTACTGAGAGGCCGTATGGCTGCGAGGTAAAGTATACCTTCTCTTCATGTTTTCAAGACTTAATTTACAATAAAAAATAGCATTAGAAACATTACTTCTGAGTTTCTCTTCTGAGTGGCTCTCGGTGGAGTACAATAGGGCCACCCTATTTCTCTCCTTGGATGTTGTAAAAGACGACTTAGGAATCGGACTGTTATGCGTGTTAGACTGTGTATAGAGTCAACAGTGCCTTCAATAGGGGTTTGTAACCCCCTTGTAACATGAGAATTAATAAAAATGGGAATATATTATGGTTCGCAGAAGGATGTGTTAAATTGTCCTCACATTTATTTTTCACTTATTAACTATGATAAAACACGCTTGGATGTTTTCAAAGACTAACTATTTTATTTTCTTAATACATAGACAATAGACTAATATTAGTAAGAGTTACAAATAGTTGTTAACAGATGGCGCTATTAGTATATTAAAGAATATTATATGTATTGATAATAATTAAAAAAAACCGTTTATATTTTAAAAGGAGAGTCCTTGGAGTTTATTGTCTGATGTTCTCCATAGGGTCTAGCGGAGCAGCAACTAGCTACACCACGGACTTAATCTGACCGACTTCTGCTTTTGAAAATACAAAAATACCTGTCATTATTTATTTTATTTAAATCACTAAACTGATGTACAATCATGAACACAAAAGATATGATGCTTTAGATTGACACCCACTAGATGTGGACACTGCATGCATACGTATATAAATGGTATCAAACTTCTAGAATAAATCGTTGTATCTTATTCTATGTCTATGGAAAGACAAGAAAACAATAATAGGCTATTCAAGCAAACTTCTAAATTTAGTTTTGGTTGAGACTGAATGGGTTAATTGAAATAAATGCTTTGGGTTTTAATTTTGATGGCACTTTATACGAATTAATTAATTAAGACGAATTGAATGCATTTAAGGTAGCAGTTTACTTTATCAGCAATCTTCGCTGCATAATTTGACCATCTAAGAATTATCTTTACTTTCAGACAGGCATCTAAAAATGTAACAGTAAATGTACTGTTAAATTCAAAGTTTATTTTCAATGTGTATCCGTGATTTACACATTTAAAACGGCGAGGCCCCGGATATAGATTATTTATTTACATTTTGCGGGCCTAGTTAGTCGTTAGGCCTAGTCGTTAGTGACCTAGGTGTTATATGCAAATAGCTATTCCGAGCCTAGGTGCGCTTTGGTCCGTTGTTTGTATGTTTGTGAAGTCCCCGCGACACAGAATCATTCCTGGTGCTTGTCGAGCATTTTATACAATTGTACATCATACTTACCCTGTCAATATATTGCACAGTTATGTAACAAAACCTTCAACCGCGTGTCGACTCTGATCTCGCATCGCAAGACACACAACTTTGAGAAGCCTTACAAGTGCCATCTTTGTCCCAAAGGATTCCATCAGAAAGGTAACTCATTTGTTTACCGCTATAGGTACTTATTTACCACCACAACTATACAACATTTTAATTGGTATACAGGAAGCAACGACTGTGTGTTGAGGTCGCCAGTTCGTTTCTTGTTCAACACAAATAATTGTACTTATTTCAGGAATATTGTTGAATATATCTATATTAAAAAATAATAAAGTTTTTTTGTTTTGTTTGATTGTTTGAACGCTTTATTCTCTGGAAATATCATTCAGATTTGAATTATTGTTTTTGTATTCATTGAGGTCATATAGGTTATAAAAAAATCTTATGGTTTTCGGTGAATTAGAAAAAGCGACTAAGAGACCGGACTGTTATCTAACAGACAGTATATATACAATCTTAGAGTTCGATTGACGTCAACAGGCTGACCCCCTATTACGTTAGTGGGACCACATTGTAATTGACAAAATCTGGGTGTTAATACACCTCTGCTTACCCCTTAGGGGATACAGGCATGAGAGTATGTCTCTATGTATGTAATAAATCTTGCTGTGACTCTTATGAGCAAAGCAACGACGATTTGGGGAATAATTTGTTTGTACATATTTACAGAAATGTTTCTATCCTTAGTTTGGGTTTAGAAAGCGTTGTGTGATATCTATACGGCAGCAATAACATACTTAAGCACCATCTATCAGCTAAACTACATAGTAATCAGGAACCCTGCATCGCGCAATCTATGTTCCCGCGAGTAGCTGGGCCGCTCGATAGTTACAATCTTGGTTGGAGGATCCTGCCTTTGTGTTCAAAGAGCATGATAGCCTTCACAAGCACCCTACAAATTTATAATTTCGCAATCTTACAAGTCCTTAAACACATTCATTAGATCAGTTCACTGTCAAAGGGTGCGTAGGAGACGCTTCTGTCAGTCCGTTTGTTATGTTTGTATGTCATTATAAGCTCTTATTTTTGTTGTGCAGGCAATCTTCGAAATCATCTATTCACACACACGAACGAACGCCCGTATCGCTGCAACATTTGTTTAAAAGGTTTCAACCAACAGTCCAACTTGGTCTGCCATAAAAACAAGGTCAGTGATAAAAAGTAAATTTTACAATCTATTTATAAATTTGTATTATTTTAAGAGACATTTGAACATAAAAAGATTAACCATGTTGATATTGAAACCATTTTCCTTAATTTCTGTTTCGATGAAATGTCTTATGATATCTTATCTTATCCTAGAAGTGTATATTAATTTATAGGATACTAAAACTGGTCTCAATTGTCCTATATTTATGCGTTTCAATTAGGATGGGGGATGCGGAGAGGGTGGATGAGGGGAAGGGAAAGGAGGAGAGTACAAGTTGGGCCTCCGGAAACTTCACTAATTTCGGGGAAATGCAACGCAAGCGTTGTTTCACAACCGGTTTTCTATGACGCCGTGCTAATGCACCGGTCGAGCCGGCCCATTCGTGCCTAAGCACGGCTAAAAGATATATTATTTATGTTATATATAAAAAAATACATTTTTTTTATGTATTTTATTTTTTATTGGTTATACGCATTTAGAAGGTTTTGTAATTGGTACTTTACAAAGAAATATAAATCTGGATTATCTACTGGTTTGAAACGCTAGGCACATATTATTGTATTAAATTACCTCTACTTTACGATTGGCAGGTGTTTAACCTATTTACAATTCTTGCCTATTTCTGCTAAATGTTATTGAACTTATTATTTTTCTTATAAAAAGGTCTTCCCCATTAGGACACAGGAATTATTGCTGTGTGTCGGGGGGTTAGCAATCATTCAATCATCTTACACAAAAATACCCAGATTCGGTGACACAACACTCAATTATTTCTGGATCATAGGAATTTTAGCCACGACCCACGACCAGACCCAGGACCAGACCCAGGACCAGGCGGTTAAGGTCACTAACCACTAGACCAACAAGCCCGTCAAATTTGTCTCACAATACTATTGGAAAGTGATTATGATAGTTCTCACTCATATTCATATATTTAATTTCAATGGCCTATGTTTAAATAGTTTTATCTACTGGAGTATAGCACTAGCCTTTTACAATTTATATATTTTTTATTTTATGTACTAATAGTGCTATAAAGATTAATTTATGATTAAGGTTTAGCTATGTAACATTGCGGTAGGACCCTTAGTGATGAGTCATTGAAACTGATTGAACCAATAGTTGAAGGTACGAGAAATGGCAAGGAAAAGATAAATAAATAATTGTATGCAATACCTCCTAGTGTTGTGTTTAATAAAACATACATTTCCTAACAATTTTCCTGTTTACTGATATTTTTATTTTGAATAACCATTTCAGTATCAAAGGCACACTGCTTTTACTACTTATTATTAAATATAATGTGTGTGGATACTAAAATTTAAAGAATGTTTACAACAACAGTGTGTTGGACAGGCCCACCCTGACGACGCCACCAGCCCAACAGCCCCTAGGGCTAGAAAAACAACACGGACGGCTTCTGAAACACCACCAGATTCCACCAGGTTAGTGTTCAGCTCTGTAGTATAGTACCAATTATAAGACTTCATTATTTCAAGATCCCTAATTTGGGGTCAATAATACTTTATTAATTTCTTAATGATATTTTAAAATAAAAATGGAATATGTTTTCGTATATAAATTCGTAATATAATATAATGCCATTAGAAATTTATTATATATTTTTATTTAAATTTCGATAAAGAATGTAACTTGTACAATGAGCGCATCATCAATGTATTTTAATACTTTATTGTAACATTTATTATCAGACCTCAAGTTGAGCATTGTGAAGTTTCTTCATCAGTCGGACCGTACTTACCCTCCGTAGAAGGTCCACCATCCAACTGGGCTCCTAAGCCAGCGCCTTGGGAAGTGCCCAAGCATTATGAGTCCGGAGACATCTGGAACGAGGGTCCATGGGTGTCTATGAGCAGTGGAGTCATCGTAGATCCTATCAAGACGTTCCATATGGGTGTGGCTTTGGCGATGAGGCAAACCCCCTTTGCTCTATTGAAGCCAGATAATGGAGCCCCGGTACTGGTGAAAGTCGTTGACACGAAGCTCCCTGGTGGAAAACAGGTTTGTTTGTATGCCCATTCATTCATGCAATACTTGAAAACTACCTAAATTTCAAAGCTCTTGAAGTATTTCACTCTAGGGTTCAATCCTTACGTACATGTAATGTTACCGAAATATTAGTCTGGTTGCCATCGGTAAATCGCTTTCTGTGGACCTGTTTTCAAGAGAAAACCCTTCGTTTTAAGTTTTAAAAAATTAAATGTCACCTCTTAGAGACACATACATATTTTTATCTTGATACAGATGTTAGTTCCTGTTACGGCTGAAGACTTTAGAGCTGGAGGTAAAATTGTCATGAAGAATGAACCTGAAGATTCTGCCTCACCGGTACCTGTAATAGTCTATTCATTCTTAATACTACTTTTGCAATATAGAGTCAGGGTTACCTCCTGACAAAATATCTAAGTCTTAAATAAATACAGATGTTAAAATGTTTGACAAACTGCTGACATAATTTAATGAGTACTTGTTAAGACTGTGAAGTGAGCAGTAAACTTAAATAAGCTAGGCTCATAATCTGTAGGCTATATGGGTAAGGTGGACTGAAATAATTAATGAAATAGTTAATTCGGTAGGCTTCCTTTTCTGAACCGATCTTTCTCCAAGATTTTGATAACATTTTTGCCAGTTAGTCATGTTCTGTGATCAGGAGCCCCAATCTATTTTACCTGTATGAAGAGCTTTCGATAACCTATTTGGTACTTACTTTATCTCAGATAACTATCTTTATTTCTCTTCGTCAGGTAGGAGCAGTTGAACCAAGTATGGAGACTAACGGAGCAGTTCAGATCAGAGTGCCAATAGTCGCGACAGTAGTTCCCAGAATCCAACCTGGAGGCAGACTACACTTGACCGTAGAAGAACCACACCACGCATACCACACCGCTTTGTCAGCTGATGGTATATTTATTATCATTCTGTTCTATTAACAACTTTTACATCTAGCTATAGACATTTTAAATTGATCCCATGATGCTCATTTAACTATGATAAATCGGATTGTAATAGGCAGAGCATCTGCTCTTGGAGCGCAGGTTTTAGTTAAATATATTGCACGTCACATTACTCCACTATAAAATATAATAAAATGTACAAAGGGCGTCGTTATCGCTGCAATTTCTTGCAAGCGTACTTTGAAGGGCCATAATGATAAAATCTATTGATTAGTAAATTTTCCAGTAGGTGAGGTAAACGTAGAACCATGTACATCAAGAGGTATAGAACCACAACCTGGACCGTCAAATTCTTTGCTTCGTCCAGAATCCCAACAACTGGATGCTTGCAGTAACTTTGGTGAAGGTCTGCGTTCTGGTAAGTTAGGGTATTACATATAAAATATATGTAACACGTATCTATAACTGACAGTTAACTGCTTGTCATAATTCATCGGTATTTTAAAATGTCACCTGGAAAAGTGGTTATTCGGTTATGGCTTTCTTTTCTACCATCTATACAAAAACCGGTCAAACCATTCCATATTGAGTACACACCTGTTCTGGACGCGTGCAGTCAAGTGCTTAAACTTAATTCAAGATCTAGAAACGCAAAACATGTTGTTTTAGTCTTTTGGCGGTTGGGTTGTGGATTACTTTTTTTATTTTGTATGGCATTATTAAACTTTTTCGTTTTACCCTACTGAATAAAATAGCATAATTAATTAAGTACTTTCGTTAATTATAAGTCTCTTGAACATATCCATCCATCCATATACAAAATGTTGGTTTGTTTAAAACATTATTGATAATAACCTTAGTTATCATAAATGTATGGATCTTTTTACAGACACTAATTCAGGTCTTGTGTTTGTGGCAGGTGCAAGGATATCGTCGACGTGTACGCTGCCTCCCCCTCCCCCCTCGCCGCCCCTCGACCTCATCTCCATGGATCTCTTTGAACCGATGGACTGCATGCCACTAGGTAAGGAAAGGTTCTTAAGGTTTAAGGTTTACAGATACCGGTCAGAAAAGTTTTTTTATACCAAGATGATTTTAATTGATACTTTAGTTTGTATTTTTTTTTAATTACCATTATAATATCCGTGTTCGTTACTTAATAAAAATAAATTAAAAAATAAAAATTTATAAAATGTGTATTAAGTATTTGTTATACCTTTAACTAAATCCACTTTCCGGAATCTGACTGGGTCTTCTGTAACATACCGTATATTTCTGTAACAAAATTCTGTAACAAACAGTATAAATGTAATAAATGTATACGTACTGTTTACAGTATATATATATACTGTTTATAGAAGACTGAATGAGGCTAAATTATGGTTAGCAGAATGTTTGCGATTGTGGATATAGGCTTGAGTGTTTGTATGTAAATGAACCTAAATTTCACAAAGCACTAAAACCATTTATTATGTATCAAAATACATACGAAATGATTCCCAGGACCTCAAATAACTGCTGTAGAGAATATTAATCAGGCGCCCCCTTCGGATGACTCGGACATATTTATTGGTGAATTTGAGGTATGTGAACTATTGGAGTAATATTTGCTGAAACTTTGGCCAAATATACACGACACAAGGACTTTAAACTGTCCATTTAAAATTACGAACGACTTTCTTAGCGGACAAATATCTCTTTGGGATATTATTGACAACATAGTTATCCCTCGCTCCGATTGGTGTATAAATTGTACTATTCAATGTTAGTTACTTACTTAGTCTAGCTCAAATATTAATTCTCAGAAACTTTGTCCTAAAAAAACCTTTTCAACTTAATCTTCTAGTCTATTTGAAGCATTTGGGCATTACTAATTGAGACTTGATCCCGTTTGTCGATTATCTGAAAGCTGTAAAACTAAATGTTTCAGTATTAAGGAATGTTGAAGTAGAACTAAACTACATGTTAATTTGTTGCAGGAAAGCATTCCGCTGTCCGATTCAGACTGAACGAGTTAAAACGGTTTCGCATGCTTTCCGATTCAATTGTGGCGAGAAATTACACTTGAGCATAATAATATACAAACGTATCTTAAAAATTGAAACTGATTTAAAGTTTATTTTACTTATTTATAAAGTTTATTTATTTTTTATGTTAGTTTGCATGTAACGAGAATGAAGATTTTGATTTAGTTTTAAGTGAAAATAGGTTATGTTTAATATATTTTTACTTAAACAGAAGTGTGTTCTCATTTACTTCTTACTCTTCGTATTAAAATCCGAGAAAACCAACGGGATTCTTACCTTCGATAATGTCCTAGACTTCTGAAAAAAAGGCTTGTTCATATCTGGAATGTGAACTATATAGTACAAACAGGCTGAGGGGTTCTAAGACGACTGTTCAAGAAATTGTCACCTACAGAATTTCCGGACCGATACGACCTGGTTTTTAATAGTAATAAGTATTTTAGAGTTTTCGATTTCATGTTAGCAGATACGTTCATTCAAGGTACTAGGGGAAAAAATGGGCTACTTTTTCCTTAAAAAATCTAGATAATAATAATTCAAACAATCGCACCCCACACTCTGACGCAGTGCTCTGCGTGGATGCAGCAGCGTGCCGATCTCGTGAGAGAGACCATGGTTTTGTCCACGGTCCAAAGCGAGGGTGCGTGGGATGCCGTCGCTTCATTTTGCAAGGAGGGGATGTTTTCTAAATAAACGCCGGAAAGGGTACGGGAGAATAAGAGTACTCTCTTGTCAGAATCGTGAAGGGACATGGCTATGAGGCAATGTCTGTTATGTAAACCCGCTAACGGTATTTTACCGCCACTGAACATTTGCAAAATGTGTAAGGACAATACCACTTTTGATGGCAAATATATTATGTGGGTCCTGAAGATACTCCACGTTACAGATACAAGTATAAATACGCTCATTATTTTTGTTAATTTCTAATTGAAATAAAATAGTTGAATTTATATATTTAGTTCCTAATGTTATGAGTGTTATTTTTATTCACAATTGGTAGATATAATATGATTTGTAGTTTCACTCATCTTCATAAGTTTATATCACTGCATATAACCCAATGCAAACCGATGTCAGGCGTCGCGTGTTGAGTTGAATCAAACACTGTTATTCTTTATAAGAACAGACATGTCAAACACGCTTCGTGGCCGTGTGTCATCAGCTTCAATTATTACTATGTTTTAGAATACAAATTTAAAGTATATAAATATTTAATCTGCCTTTTTGTGGTGTGTATGTATACTGTTTTATCTATATCTATTCTAATTACAGTGATCTTAGTAAAATCTCATATTATTTAGATAATTGTTATTAAAACTAAAATATAATTTGAAAATATCCACAATCACAAGACAATAAATATTTCCGCTAGAGATAATTGAAATAGAAAGTAAATAGGTTTATAAAAGAAAAATCTCCCTATAAATTCTTTTGTGCTTGTTTTTATGTTGCCAGCTACAAAATCTTCACGATAATAATTCCTACTCAATTTACTGGAGCTAAAAAAGGCAATTTCCTGTCGTCAATGTAAATAATCCCGAGATATTATGACATAGCGATGACGTGTATTATATCGGTTCAATATCGTCGCCGTCTCGCATTGTTATTGGCACGTGGACGGAAATAGGCCCTTTAGAGGGTAAAGTTGCAGATACTGTTGTAAAATGGTAATAGATGGCGTTGGGGGTTGTGAAAAAATAAAATACTTGTTTCCTAGTTAGCCTAGCCTCCTAGTTTCTCGTGGCCTTACCATTTAATTATCTGTGTTCTGCATACAAGTTGTTGGAAGTACCTAGTTTTAGTTTTGGAGTTGAGTTTTAAATCTTTCGTCTTCTTCCAAATACTCTTAGAAAAATGTGCGAAGCTTTTTTTTAAGTCATCATCTGGGAAAACTTCTACTTATGTATTTGCTACTGCTCTCTCGAAATCAAAGTTAACTCTTTTCGGGTCTCCATTCCGGGACTTAAGACTTAGTCATCTCAAACAATTATGTATATGTTGTATATGATACCTGATTCTTAGTACACATAAGAACACATATAAGCGGTCTTACATTTGCGACTGCCAACGAGCCGACCATTTTCCAAAGTATTCTGTACAGTGCAGACATGATATGTACAGAGTGGTAAAAATGAAGTTTACATGGTTATTGGTACAATGAATGAAACCCATAAATAAAAAGTGAAGTGAAGTGAAACATGTTACGTACCGAACCCTAAAGAGTATCATCGCGGTAGTATATTACATGACACCAATGGAATGTCGCACATCGTCTTCCGATGCGCCGACTCAGCGGTAACTCACCACTGACGTCAATCGCGACACGAACCGCCGACACAGCAGAACTTGAAAATAAATAAATTATTGAATTGGTATTCATTTCTTGTTCTGATATCGAATAGGTGTCATCTCTAATAGTTTGTAATTTCTTTTCTTTTATTAAATTTAATTATAAGTAAATTTGTTTTTTTTTTAGTCGAGCCTCTCTCTACGACTAACGATTAATTTATATCTAGGAGGCAGATAAATAAATGGTGACACACTAGGAACTAGGATTCCTGGTGATCCTACTAGTAAGACCAAGAGGAAACGCCTGAAAAAATAATTTGGTTGGAAATAATTTATGTATGGAATACTTTTAAAATATCACAAATATGTAGTTAGCTGTTGCTATTGTCGTTAGTTAAGTAAATGTACCTTATAGAGTGAATAGATTTCTGTTTCAAAGGCGTTTAAGAGCTAGGTATTCATCGTCACTTCCCAAAAGGTGAGTTTGGAGACAAACGCCTATTTCAATAAAAAATAGAAAATATATAATGTTATAAAATTTTAAGGGGTATACATGAGCTGTTAAGCAGGATCAATGAAATTGTAATTAACAAAATTAGGGTTTTTTAATATTCGTCTGCTTACGGATACATAAAGGCGAGTGTGTATTGATTTATGTGGGACCGAACCAACCACCAAACAGGTGTAGCAACTTTATAAACACACACGTATTTCTAAGTTTTGTACACCTTCAAAATTAAATATTATGAACCAAAACTTCATTATTATATAGACAATTTAAATTATTTAGACAGAGTTGAACAAACTCACTTAATAGGAGGTAAGCATATTGACGTCAATTGGGCGCCTTAGGAAATAAAGATTGCGGATACGGATGGATTGGGAAGGCTAAACAATAGCGTGAGGACGTTTGGGTCTCATACCTGTAACTTAAACGGGCTGTAGGCGGTGAAGTTTTTGTTCATAATGTATTTAGAGGTTCGAGTCCTTTAAATACATTGAACTGTACTACATAAAAAAAAAATTTAAGCTTTTTTTTCTATGGTTTGTTTTAAAAAATAATAATGTAATACATTACTGTTTAAGAGAAAGTTCTCTAGGCTATTAATATTTTCATAAACATTTAACAGTTGTATATGTAAGAAATGCTGTATATATTGTTTCTGTTCGAGGGCGATAGATGGCGCTATACGTACCATTTTATTTACTTTTTCATAGAGAACGGATTTCAGTAAAAATCCACCTTTCTATCTTATAATTTTATGATTATTTTGTACTGCTAAATATTTTATATATTGTTGAGCAACAACGACCTATAATATTTTATTTTAAAATTCAATTATATAAAAAGTGTAGGTATGGTATTTCCATGGTCTGCGACGTGTAGGCATATGCATCTTTGCATTTGACTGATAATCAAGGCTAGATATCGTGCAGGTTGACAAAAACGAACAGATCTTAACCTATAGTGTTATAAGCTTATTTTATTCCGGTTAACGCGAGTACTTTAACAAGGATTAAACTTGCCTGTTTTTATTTTATTTATTACTGCATAAAGAAACATTAATGACATCCCTTGTAAGCCATTATAGCATTATAGCATATGGCTTCCCATTGAGCTAAGGTGAACTTAATCACAGCTGAAAAATCACCATAGGGTTTTCTACAATTAAGGCCAATTATAACTTTTAAACTTTTTTGAATTTTCCTTGTACATAATGATTCAAAAACAAATAAAATCTATTAAGCAGAATACTGTCTGTGATACATATATTTTTTAGCGAATAATCATTTTACCATTACTTTAAACCCACTCATCTGTAAAACTAGTTAAAATTTAACCTCTGTTCGGAACCAGTCAATTTGCGACTAATGACATAACTGACCGACGCTCAACCGCAAAAAAATTACAATCCTACAAAAAATCGCCGTTCCTACAAAAGAATCGCAATAACATTTAACGAGAAGAATGCGTCAATAAAACGCGAATTACGTTCGTCCAGTTTTTTACCAAAGCCTAACGCGTGTCTGCCACGTGACCTAAAATATTAAAACTGGTGTTAGATCTGACACGCGGCCTTTCCCACCAATAAATAGAGAAATCTTCTGATAACCCTACATAAAAAAAAGTTTTAGACCGTACATCCACATTAAACTGTAACACAATTGCACCAACGTCTAATATTCATTGTCAACTTATTCAAGTTCCACTCTGTATTCGTTATTTGAATTTGTATCTGATTCCTCATATATAAAGTTCATTTCAGCTTGTTTTAATCAAGATTGAAATAAGGGTTACCCTAAACTTCTAATACCGCCTCCGACGGTTATCGTATAATGCGTCGGCACGTGGCGCTGTTCGTTTTTTATTTGGGATATTTTCGTGCGAACCGAGTGGCCTGGTGTAGACTCCCGTACAATGGGTGCTAAGGGGTAATATTGGTACAGTATTGTGCGAAGTTGGGCTGGGAATAGTAGAGATGCTTAGTCTGGTTGTGACGTACGATTGAAGATGATTTTATAGGACGACGTCACTATTGGAGGGCTTAGCTTGATTTTTTTAAGGTTTTACATTTTGAATATCTCTCTGAAAGTGAAAGTGAAAAGCTTTTTTAACATATTTTCTTCATACATTAACAATAAAATGGGGTTGAATAATACAGGTTCGATTTGTGTTAATTATTTTTCTTAACGAATAGCTACTACTAAATTCTTTAATAAATTTAAATATTATTTACCACTAAGCTCTATCTATACATACAGCTGACATAAATGTATTTTGCGAATGTTTCAATCATCAATCAATTACCAGCCTATCTCCGCCGCCGCCATCCACAATTATTAGAACAAATTTGTATGCTTAATTTGCCATCATTACACTTGTGAGTTAGAAAAATAAGTCACTATTAACGCGTTTTTATTATCTAATACTTGTTATACCTCACGACTTCACTCGCGTTAAATTTTGCACACTCCTTTTTTTCTGGGATAAAAAGTAAAACACTATGTGCTATTCTAGACTATAATTTATCTCTGTTGTTAAATTTCCATATTCGATTTGCCCGCTCTGTCGTGATTGAATAACAAACGTACATCTAAATTTTCATTCTATTCATAGAGAAAACCTCACAAAAAATCAGAGAAAATCTTAGCAGCTTCGACGGTAGTGTTAATTAGACACAAAGATTTAAGTCTTACTCACATACTTACCGCCTTTAAACGCAGAATTTACAACTGAAATTTATATACGCAGAATTGTAATTTTATAATTAACTATCTATCAAATTACCTCTTTTAAAAAAAATCTGTTTTTTTACAGTAAATAAACGCAAAGTAAAAAATACGACTACCTTTTTTGTAATAATACTCACCTCTAAATCTGCCATAATTTTGTTGAAGTTACTATAAAGTAACTTGAAACTAATTAACTAAAACCCCGTACTTCAAACACGATTCAACTTCATTGCAAACATTTAAAAAAACATTCTTTATTGTAATCCCTAAATAGAATCACATAATAAACTATCAATTTCATAAAATATCATATAAAAACAAACAAAACACTAGTAGGGCGTCAAGTAATCCCTCTCAAGGGTAAAGGCGACCCCAGAAATTATTATTTCATATTTTGATTATGATATCAATGTCACCCAGTCGCATGCGCAGGGTTTTTTATGCCCTTTGTCCGTTAATACACATATTAACCCATTAAAGGCCGCGTGCCAACATTATTTGATATTTCACACGTATCATAAAATCATTTTTGCTGTTGATATCTTGTTTTATTATCGAATTAATTGGAATATTAATCATATCAAATGAAGACAAAATTTAACTTGCAAGGCCAGCAAGTTAATTTCTCATACATAAATAAATACATACATACATACGTTCACGGCTGTAGCCAATAACGTGGTAGACGCAAGGCGTGGTGTCATCAATCGAGCACTTCAGGAATTAAAGATGGAAAAATGTTTAGACTAATAGAGGGAAAGAAACAGGGGAAGGCAATAGTAGAAATAGGATATTCCTTATACGGATCTATCTTAAAGTGCGTCTGAGATATCAGTGTCGCATACCTGAAACTCCAACTCCAACAACACACGAATTACTATAACATAATAATAATAAACATACATATAGCTTGTGCAGTTCGTTTCTTTTTTTATTGGATTTATTTACCCAATTGGATATTAGCGGTCTAACACGTTAATGAATTTCGAAGCTCAATTTTAATCATGCTTAAAATTAGGTTCGCTTCCAACTTTTATGACATCAGGACCCCAAAAACTACATACTGATCATCTGTCTTAAAACAATTCATGATTTGTTAAGTCAATTCCGAGAGTTTAAATAACAACACATAGTTAATCATGAGGTAGAGCACGTGACACTAAAGAGTTCCTTATTATTGACACGACTATTAGCCAACAATTCTTCGTAACCGAAAAGGTTTGGCGACATGTTAGATAGATTATAAAAAAGCCTACAAATCTGTGCCGCTTCAATGGCTCCTGAGGGTGATCAAGTTGTACAAGATTGACACGACAATATGCTTTTTCTTGGAGGCAGCAAATTGCTCTTATATATAACCTTTGTGGCTGTTTAACTACAGGAATACCGTTTAACAAGTATGTGCCCGACCCAGCTGTTGAAAATGGTCATGCAACATTATACTGGGATCGTTCTATCATCACTGACAGGACTATTGTTGCCAATAAACCTGACGTAGGCGGTTATAGACAGATAAAAGTGCCGAGCAATGATTGTCTACATGTGGGATTTGGATTCGGCAATCATTGTGCCTATAGTCATATCACACCTCAGGTTGATCATTGAGAGCCTCGACTAACACCACCAGAAGGCAATCCTTCTTGATACGGCACGTATTGTGTGCAAGTTCGTGATTCTGGAGCTCTAACCACCGGTAGCTTGGTCCCTGTACATGTCGCCGATGGGACAATATTTTTGAATTTTTAAATAGGTATATATTTTTAATTATATGTATTTTAAGTTAAATAAAGAATAATAATTATTATTATGTTTTATTTAAAATAATATAGTCATTGACTATTGTTAAAATTGACACAAACAGTTAATTCTTATTATATATAATAATCATCCTTGGTATATTTTGTAGCAACAGGCGGTCACTGCTCTATAAGTCTTAGCGTTAGATTTTATAGCCTACATAATTCCTTAGTAAAACCTCTATCCAAAACTAATCCGACTTATAGTTCGAGATATTCGATAAAACAAACAAAAATCCCTTCATCTGCACGATATTATATTGGAGTATGTCAAATCAAGTTATAATCAAATATTTATTATAATCGTATACTATACATATATAAATTGAAACTAGTGAGTATTTTATTCGTCTTAATTTAGTTGCCGATAAATTAGATTTAAGAGAGTATAAGGAATAAACTTTCTGAAAATATATTATTGTTATTATAATTTACCTACGCGGTTTTTGCGTCATGTGGTTAAAAAAAACACCAGGTTTGATATAAACTTTTTTATGGTTTTCGAACGATTACACCTCCATCTTCTAATGAACGTACTAGAAGCTTAATAAGAATTTCGGAGCTAAAGATTATCCGAAACTATCTGCCGTACATCATTAACTCAAAATCTTTCTCAACGACAAATCCCATGTTCTACCAATTCACACAAAACAGCAACAATTACACAACAATTTCTGAAATAAGCAGTAAAACTGATATAATTCCATAACGAACGATCGGCCGTCTCCGACAGTCGAGCAACAGTCGCGTTGCACGTGGGCGCCACGTGTTGAGGATCAGTGCAATTGGTCACAAGCATGCGCGAGCAACACTGATGTCTCAATTGAGATTTGTTCTGTAATGAGGTATGACAACGCTTAGTTATTGTGTCTGACAGTTATGGAGTAAGATTAATAAAATTGTATTGTTATTAGTTAGGTCAGCTAAAATGTCAATGCTCAGTAAGTTGTAGCTGCCGTTTTGAAATAGTTGTGGGTCCAAAGATTCACACCCTATTCACTAATGTCATAACATACCTGCTCCTGAGACAAACATTTAACTTAAATATATGCTTTAACAATACATAATGCTGATTTTACTTTAAATTTTAAAGGTGTTTTACAATATTAGAGAAAATAAGTATAGGAGAAATATAAATAAATAAACATTAATTTACAGTGATCTGAATTATTAGTACTTATCTACGTTTGTTTATATATGACCTGAAACAAATAGAACAAGTTATAATTATTTTGGGTCTAGATCTCTCCAAGTTTTATATTATCTAAATTGCGCCAGCTCCGCGCGATGTCCTCTTATTGTGTGGCATAAATATTCGACTGAAAATTTATTTTTGCAAACGCTATCCATCGCTATTAAAACATCACAACTAAAATCCTACAACACAGAAAACCTTTCACAGCAAATGCTATTGCAAAAATGAATCGTACAAGCCAGTTTAAAAACAATACTATGTAGATGGTAGGGGCGCGTGGGTACAGAGGGCCAGATTACGCTGGCATATACCACGCATCGCTAGAGACGCAAATTGTTCGCTAAACTGATTACTACAGCTAGTTCCACATTGTCTTTGCCCCCCCTTGCCACCCACTGTGGAATGGACTGATCTGTGTAGTGTTGCTAGAAGAACTATTAATAGCTTCTTTTTACTGTTTGTTGATGATACTTATATTCTCCTTACTTAAATTTTGTTGGCAGAAGGCAGTGAATGGTCTCAGCTTCAATCAACAGAACAAAGTGAAGATTTATGAATAGAAAATAAAGAGGAACTGGAAGGTAAACTAAAGTCTAAAGAAGAATAGTATAAATGTATTTTTAATAAGTGGTTTCAAAATAGTTATCAAATCAAATCCGCCATGCACTCATCATTGTGTATACACGCACAATACATAATAGCGGGAGGAACGGAGGCGCCGCGCTTGGTGAAGCGAGTCATTGCTGGGTAGTTAAAACTAGCAGAGTTGCCTATTCCAGTATGGACATGTCCATGTATAGACTGCCCATAAACCATCAAATTTCTGTATAAATTTATTATATTTCAATGGGAGTACAATGCGCTTTCGGTAATACAATTGGCGTTGTGGTTCGCGACGCAAACTTCGTTACGTTTTTTGATGATAAACGATCGTAGAGGGGTTTGGATTTGTTTCGGTTACAGATTTAATCATACCTACTACTTGAGGCGTTAGCTTTAAAAGATCTGTGTCTTCTGTACATTACGTGAAATTTTACGAAACTCTTTCAGAAAAACTCTTGTACTTAGTGATTGAATGACAAACATAATGAAAAAAAGTACATTATCAGAATGCATTTTAGAACAAAATTTACCATGTACAATGTTAGATGGCGTTAGTAGGACTTCTATATACACACGTAATTTTGTGTGATATCCTCATATTAATTGTAGATAATGGACAATATCTTATTTGTTGAGTATATTTTATTCATTATGTATTTGAAAATTAAAACATAAATAGAGAAATTTTAAGTTTAATGAACAGTATAAAATGAAAATAGTCCTTGCGCACTTTATCTGAGCTCCTAGGTATAAGCAGATTTTTGATCTTGGTTCTAACTAGAATCGTGAAGTAGGAACTGGAGTATGTTCTACTTTTCTTTTCTTGAGTAGCACCAAATTATTAATGGGAGAATTTAAGAAAGTTATAAAAGCTCATTTTCAAAAATGTCATTTGTAAAATACGTTATCAATAGTATCTCAAGTTTCATATAATTTTAGTCACTATTAACTAGTTGTGTTGCTAACGCAATATTATATAATCTATATTAGTTGGTTATTAGTATAAACAATTTATTAAGAAGTTACGTAATATAAGGCAAGTCAGTTGCCGTCAACAATACACTTAGTGAATAAAATTACATAATTAAAATCGCCAAAATGTGGTCTTTTAACGCCTCTACCTGCCCCTTCAGGATGACACGTATGAGTGTATGTAGGTAAGAGCCTCTGCTAAGAATATTAAATAATACGAAGGTCCTATTTAAAGTCTCTTAACAAATAAGTATTAAAGTACATATAGAGAAGAGAAATACAGGCGTTTATAATTAATAGCTACCCTACCCTAACGCAATAAGGTGCGGCATAGGCAGGGCTGTAGGCGGCCCTTTATGCAATAAATGCGTCTAGTTAATTTGATTTTTATTTTGATCTTGTTGTCGTCTGATTGTCCCTCAGGCGAGTGGTGGCTTTTTGCAGTATTGTTGCCAGTAATTGTGATATGAACATTTATTTTGATGAGAGTTATAGAAAAAGATGGAAAATATATCTTAGTGTTAAGTATAGATTCGTTATTGTCTTCTTCAGATTACTTAATGTTGGTACTTTTATGTTAAACTTTGTGTTTTAAGTATCATAAATAAGTTATAGTTTTTAACGTGGATACAGATCTGTCCGTATACCCAATATCCACTTCCTTCCCTTTTTCTCATCTTTCCGTTTTAATATACTCTGAATTTTCCCATCTTTAAGCCTTTGCATGACGGCAATACGGGACTTGCTATGGGACGTTACCGCAGGACCGAATTCTAATCGATAAAATGTGGGTGTTAAATAATCCCCTACCTACCCCTTCAGAGATGCATGCGTGAGGATATGTATGTTTTTAATCTTATATTCTTCTAAGCGTTAATAACATGAAAATAAAACTCCTTGAAATCAGTTACCTAACAAAGTAATTGACTACATTTGATTTCAAAATACTGATACTTCAATGTAGCAATACCCAAGATGATTTTACAATCCCGTTCACCATTGAAATATAACACAATATTATTTAAGCTGTAGTTTACTTCCATACATACATATATAAGCAAAATTATCGCTTGAAACAAAAAAAACAGTGATGTTAAAAATATTTCATGTCATAATAACGACTGTAGAGCTCAACTCAAAGGACGTCGTTTCAAAATAATAAAAGTAAATGAAAAATTAAAATTCAGAAAGACATCACACACGTTACAAACATTTCTTTGTTATTAAAAAACAAAAAGCTTTTGATACGAGAGACACTCCGTGACTCAAACGGTACAAGCCTTCCTTTACATATCATAACATCCTTTGATTTTAACAAAAGATATTCGACTTTATTTTGCTAATTTTAATGGTGCTTTTGGAATAAGCTTTTGAAGGTTTGTGAAAGTATTTCCATGATGTGCTTCAGTATGAAAAACATACAAATTAATTTTGGTCTCAACGTGACATGCAAAAGCATTAAAGTACTCTTTTCATTTGAATGTTCAAAGTCGCATAGGAATTGTTGTTGTTGGTAATTTAAAACTTAATACATTTGTAACTTTAGTTAGATTATATGACTGATAATTTATTGACTACTGAATGCAATTCTTGTCTGATTGTACCTAATTCATTATAATATTTATCTTTGCTAGCTGTTCCAGCTAAAGCTTTTAATTCTAAGCATCTCTCTGTGGAGCTCTGAAGGCTCGACTCACCAGAGAAATAACACCAAGTCATTTGAGCATCGACTTTAAAATCAGGTAAGTCAATCTAATTTAAGGTGCTATCTATAGGTATAGAAAAATAGACATGTGGAGTTAAAATAATGAAGTAAATAAGTCAGTTCACCTACACAGTCTACATCAGACCAGAAAACTGCATTGATATTAACATTTTAAGTGAACAATATTGATATAGCGGTTTCATCAAACACAAGTCGAATCCGGGAATCAATTTGCTGCAGCCGCACAGAGCAAATATTCATGTAACAACGTTGAAAGGATTACAAAGAACAACATTCGAAGGCATAGACTTCGTAATAGTTTCAAAACAAATCAATAATGTCCATTAAACTAGAACTGAGTAAGATTAGCTTCATAAAAATAAATGCTATGTCAAAAAGAATAGGCAATTATTTACACGTATTTATTACACTTCTTCATAGCAGTCCTTGCATAATGGTAACATAAAAGGTTTTACTAATTTTGGTGGTAGTAAAACTCTATCACAACAGCACAAAAATCGTTTTGAAAAAGATAGTTACGAAGAACGTGCAAAAAATAACTTTTACTTTTTTAATAAAATTTAAAGAAAATGATTAAATAATTGTTCATTTTGTTGGCTAATTCAAAGTCACAAAAAAGTGAAAACTGAAATTGCACGTTGAATGTGCGGGCTAATAACGCCCTATGTAATGGAATCTATATAAACAATAAGCTTTACTTACCTAATTTTGTTCCTTGAAATCCAACACAAGTGAGATTAAAAAGACTTGTAGATTGGCAGCAAAGAAAATCAATATACATATTTTGTTTTGGCTTTTCATTCGTCACAGAGAAATCAAAAATTGAATGGCTTTTTTAGATATTTCATAAACTACTTTTTTATTTTGTTCTTGACATGAGGTGTTTTATCTTTGGAACGTTATTGTTAGGCATTTATAAATTTTGAACTAATATTAGTAAGGGGATACCCCTACTAATGTTCCCTCACGTTCTTAGTGTAGTCTAAAGTAAGGTAAGAAAACGTCTAGGCATCAATATAGTCGGCGATATGTTAGTAACCACGGCTCCTGGTACCCTGCTCCCGTTTCAAAAGTTTAAAATCTATCTTATAATTACAACAAGACTATGACAACAGTGTTTGTAGTCAGCGTCCTCTTTCCGGTCATCTGATGCAATCAAGCGAATACAACATTTTTTCAAATTTCCTCAAATTTATTTTAGTTTTAAATTATAAAGCTAGGAACTCTTAAATTATAATTATTTTATTAATCATTATAGACTAATCAGTTTGAAACACAGAAGATTACAAATTACCAATAACGAAGTAATTCAAGTTTATCATATAGGTAAAATTCTATTGTTTGGGTAAACCTCAACTTCCTTAAACCACTAACCGGCGAGCAGCGCCTTCTTTTCCAGTTCGAGTCGAGAACTTTTAGTTAGATAACAAGTATTTAATCTTCTAGAAGAAATGAGGAGAAAAATAAATAGATAAGAATCCAAACAGGCTGGGCTTGGACTGACAAAGTTGAAAAAAAAATCAGTCACTTAGTATGTAAATATAGCAATAATGTAAATAATAAATACCAAATTGGTATGGTAGAAATATTATAAAAGAATTGCATCAAATGCGTATTGAATAAAAAAAAAAGTATAAACTAACTTTTCTAAAGTTGCTTAATCTTTGGCAGCGAACGCTGTCTGGGACCAGCGTTGAATCTGTTCAAGGCTAGATTTAGTAAATTTACTAGATTCGAAGTCTACCGACTCCTTGGGGCGCGCTATGCAAATACTACTTATACACGCACTAGCTACTGCGCCCGCTGCGTTATATAAGAGAATAAGTACTTTCGTTTGGTATAATTTCAGTTGTGTTGAAATAATAAGCTTGAAATTCGTACATGTAACTTCCAGAATGTGCAAAATAATGAAGTACACAGTTATAAATAAAATGGAATGATTCAAAATTTTAATGAATTAAATGCAAATTGTATGTCAGGGTAGTGGCAAATGACGTTCTATCGTTACTGCCTACCGTGGACTGGCATCTATTTTGTACACAGGGATAAATTATTTAATATGTACGCATTTTACTAAATGATAAAATTTTGTCTGTATTAAATTGCCTGCAAAATTTAAGGTAATACTTAAGTGCACCTACTTTTGCCTTTCTCTGCATCAAGCCAACGTTGACTGATAGAGAATGCCTGTGGTAAATAAATAAATATCTACCAAATGTACAGTGTAAAATAAATTAATACTTGGTGCTTGGTAATTTTTTATTCAATATGTTAATAATGTAATATGTAGTAATTAACCTCAGTGCAGCCAATGAGAAATCATATTAGGCCACCAAACTGCAAATTCCTAATTCTAAAAATAGTTTATTTCTCATCAACAATTGCAAAGTAGATTGTTAATAGTGTATGTTTATGTATTGTCTTGGTCTTTATATGAAATTTTATAGTTATAATGAAATGACATTAAGTGTTGATAGTTCTTGTTAAAGTAAAATGACAAATAAACTTCTTTGGACTTTTACTGCCGAAGTATTTAAAAGATCAACATCGGTTTTTTGTCCGAGTGCGTAAACAAAACGCGGGTACCAACTGAATTTTCAATGAGGATGTCACAGCCTTTCACTTGGTGACATTTGCTCGTACCACCCGCCTTGTTTGGACAAAAGGGTTTTTGCCTCGTCGAGGGAAAATTTAACAGATTTTCTTGCTTCGAATTTCACGATTTTCTTGATTAGATTACGTATTTGAATTTGAAATTTGAGGGGTAAAATTAATAAGGTTTAATATAATCGAATTTTGGAGTACGAATGTTTGCTGTTGTTAAAAGATGTTTAGTATTTTAAATATTTTTAAGCACACACGTTTCATTACAATATCACATAAAATAAATAATCATAAAATACTTCATTATAGTAACGAACTCTCAAAGGTTCTCTCAAAGGAATAAGATAGTTATAATTTTGTATATAAGTTGATATTTAAGAATGCCACCCTACTGCTTTAGTTTTTAAAACAAATAAAAGTTGTTAAGCATTTATTAAGAAAAATCTGTAGTTAGAATATAAGTTAAAATAGCCACAGGCTCTTGGTTGTGTAGAATAGGTTAATATGATTTCTTCCCGGGGGTGTCTTAAAGGCGACTAAGGGATGGCACTGTTATCTATAACACAGTATTTATACAGTCATATAATGCCTGGTTGAAGGTGGACAGAATTATTGTTAGCAAAAAGAAAGAAAAAGGAAACGTGTATATGCAATGTTTTAAATAACTATAAATAGTTATTCCACAATTTATAGTTATTTAAAACTACTAACTACTTATCACTTGATTTATAAAACCTTACGTAAAAATAAAACATTTATTTTATTTGTATGTTATTATTATCACAGTCGTTATCGATGTAAACAAGTGGCATAATAACATAGTCTCAACTGAAGCAAAAAAAAGTAAGAATTTAAATTTCGAACAATACGACAAATTCGGTTCCACCAACGTGTGTAATATGCATCTATTATTTAGGCACACACAATACATTCGCGTGCCTATTCTGGAAAATTAAAAACGAAATTCGTATCGAAATCGTCGCGGCTTCCGCACGAGTTGTTAGCGAAAATGGAAACTTAACAACCGAGGTAAATAACCACAAATCACCGAGTCCTAACACCCGGGGCGAGATTTAAATTCACGCGAATGTAGCCATTGGGTTTTGTTGCCTGTGCCCATTGTACAACGTCTTTTGTTTCTATGTGAATAGGGAACACAAACAGAAATAATAAAATAGGACTGCTACAGTGAAACTTCTTTTTATTTTGTTTATTACAGATTAAGTAAAAACACACGTTCGTATACATTTCTATAGACTTTTACTCAATACTAACTGCAACCACATTTTTATGAAATTTTGTCTCCAAGATTAATTAAATTTTAGTCTGATCTAGAGTTTAGCATATATATTTTAATAGTGAAACACAATTAATCTATCTATAACTTTTGAACTTCTCTTACATTAATCTGTTGGTTTTACTGACGAACCCGCACCCTGCCTGAAGGAAAAATGCTTTAACCATGTGTGGTTCAAAAACGACTATACCTACTGCGTTCTATCTTCTAGAGTACTAAACAGCAGTACCGCCGTTATCATATGATTATTAAAGTCTGTCTCGCATACTTCTAGTTACCACTGGGTTATTTTTTTTAATATCAAATACTCACTAAAAGTTAATATGGATTTTCAATACATTTCCAACATCACTTTGGGTTCAAACGCAACTACTACTCGGTCTCCTAGCCGTAACTTCATTTGTATTGATTTTATAGCATTATATTTACCTTATACATAACTTAACTTATCCATATTTTCTCGTGTCGTATTCAATAACGTGTCCTGCCTTGCCCTGCTACCTACCCATCAAAATCAACATACGACCGTAACGTGCCTCTCGCAACGCTGCTTCCAAAAGACAGAGGGACCGAACGATGACGTATTATTATTTTTAAATTCATACACTGTGTAAAATCAAGAAATTCTGTAATTTATTCTCAACCTTATGTCTATCAACATAAAGTATATAGAAATGTTCGTAATGAGGTTATTGTTGCACTTGTTCGTCTGAGTGCGAATACAGTCAGTGCGTAGCAAATTGGCGGTTTTTACAATTTCGCTTTATGAGTTGAGTTTTACGATAGCCGTATCGAATACGGTCTCATTGTTAGGAAGAATAGTCATAGATATTCTATGGTAGTTTTAAATGAAGTATGGTTAGTATCATTTCACATTTACTTTCCTTCACATGATTTATGTGGTAGTCAATAGAGTGATAAATAGTCAACTTTACGCGTATGTGTGTATGTTTATAAAAAACCTATACTCGTATTTATGTAATATCAATCCTTATTAAGCTATGATTTTAAAATAGCAGTTCCCCGCAGTTTCACCAGTGTTTATGCTCACTGCTTCGCTTCTAAGGGTGACAGCGTGATATTTTATATATAGGCTATAGCCTTTCTCAATAAAAAGGCTCTTTAAAGCAAACAGTTTTTTTTTTATAATCGAATCAGCTGTTAATGAGATTATCGCGTTCAAGCAAACAAACAAACTCCCTAGCTTTAGTATATTAATATATATTATTTTATTGTAATCTAAACAAGTATTCATCTTCGTTCTTTTTTACAATAAACTTTTGTTTTATGTCGGTATTAAACTCAGATATTTTATAACTCAGATTATAAGCACTTTACAGACCTATCAACATTAGAACCATTAGAAGTCTGATATCTGCACCATACAACTACTGTCAGAAACTCCTCAAATGATATAAAGAGAGACAAGAGTCAATATTAAAGCGTAGAATTTTATTACTTCAGAATTATAAACACTTGGCCTGAAACAACAATCTATAACAAGTGGCTCAACAAAACAATCTAACTTCAATAAACAGTAATAGGTAGTCTCAGGAATACTCAACTCGCATACATAGATATGGCTATATTCTGCAGGGGCGACGTCATGCAGCTCAGAGACGGAAGCTACGTCACGGCACAATAGATGGGCGCCGCATCCGCCGCCGCTTCCGGCAGAACTAATGTCGCGGATATATCCGAATGCAATTTAGCACTGCTTCGGAAAATATTGCGGTTAATGACTTTGCTTCAGAATGGAAGAATTATTGGTGATTATCACGAAGCCGTCAGCGCTTATTACAGGTTTTTAAGAATATATCAAATAAGATTCAAAGTTATCTACTTAACTATATATGACTGGACTGTTGGTCTAGTGGTTAGTGACCCTGACTGCTGAGTAGGATGTCATGGGTTTGCTGCCCACAAAACACAAACTTTTGTGTGATCCACAAATAGATGCTCCAAGTGTGGGTGTTCTTTGTGTCCGTTGTTTGTATGTTTGTTAAGTTGATAAATATATAAATAATAAAAATAAAAATAATAACTTTAAATTTATAATTAGAAAAGAGCTGATGATCTTAAAACGGTAGAGCTGATTGAAATAAAGTTAAGTTAACTCTTGATTAAAACACATTTTCAACAAAAAAAAACGTAATCAAAATAAGATAAGGTAGGTCAAGTTCGACAGTTTAGGAGATGTTATACCATAGACCTGACACACACTACAAGCTTATACATATACTTATTTTTGTCTCACCATGGGTTAAAAATACATTATTAGTGTGATTTGACAACGCGGGTGATTTTTCTATTTCAATATTCAGGACTTTGGAACAAATATTTAGAAACGGAAAAATAGCAAGCGTCACATATTTTAAATGACTTCTTCCTAATACGTTTATTAGTAAACTGATGCCTTTAAATAAAACGATTTTTCTTACAATGGACTCCTACATTTTAGTAACAAGAAATAAATATAAATATATAAATAAATATATCCTGATTTTAAAAGGGTTTACTCATGCCATATATTAATAAAATGATTGTGGTTTGTAAATTTGAGCTCAAACGAATTTTTAAAAATATTGACTTCAACCTAAATATCATATGATATAATCATTATTTACAAGTACAAAAATAATTAAAATTAACTTTGTTATTATTGAAATAATAATTAGATTAACTGTAAATATGTAAAATCATTAATAAACTATGTCACCTAAACAATAGACGATTCAAATGATACTTCACAAGTCGAAAATCAACAAGCCGTCTAGGAGGCTCTGGGCGGGGACAAAGAAATATCTTATATATCATACCTCCCAAAACATAACATTAATTCTTCCGCAGTCGGGTATCAGTAAAAGAGAAAATTGTTATTAATTATTAACAATTACCTAAATGCCTGCTTGACTAAAAAATAATATTTAACTCGTTGGCCGGTATTTTACAAATCTGCCAAAAAAGCACTTAGATTTGTCAAATTAACTTAAATTATTTCAATTTAACTTAAGCTTAGCGTTATTTTAACTTACAATTACTAATTTTTACTTTAAAAGACGACAGGAGAGTTAAATAAATCCTTTGTAATAGTTACTTTCAAGTTAAATTATCAACATGTTTAAGTACTTCATTCATTATCATTTTTTATAGTCTGTCATCCCTTTAAGCTGTTACGAGTACTTTATTTATTGACATAATTCAACATACACACATGTAACCCAGTATTATTTGTGCTTGTAGTGATGAACATGTTACGAAACAAGCTTAAACATGTCTGCAGTTCATTAACCAACAGTTTAAGACGTTAAATAAACATACGAAATATTATTGGATAACTGGATGGTGTTATGTGCGATGGCGCAAATTTGTTTATTATTATTTAAAAATTTTGATAAATTTGAAGAAAGTGTGAATTGTTTTGAATTATAATTCACTTTAAAAAAGTAGACAACCGACTTCAATGCGTCTATCATAAAATTTAAGACTTATATGGTTTTCTCATGGAAGCCATTGTCAGAATCTAATCAAACTGTCATCTAACTACCCTTGAAGTTATTCGTAGATTTGTCGCGAACATACTTAATGCAAATTTAAGACCTACATGGTTTTCTTAGAGATGCTATTGTCAGAACTGGACCAAATTGGATGGGATTTTCAAATAAAAAAAAAAGATCAAAATCGGTTCACCCAGTCGAAAGCTCTGAGAAGACAAACATAAAAAAAATACAGTCGAATTGAGAACCTCCTCCTTTTCTGACGTCGGTTGATTAACTACAATTTTAATAATATAATACTATTCTAGTCAATAATTTTACATTTGCACATTATTTACTATTTTGAACTTATTTTCTACATATGCAACGACTTTCAAGAAGAATAGAGGCTTAAAAGGGAAGCCTTTACCTAAACTTATTTCTCTGCCCACTGTATTCCACAACAGTGTGTTCTCCACTCGCGTATGATGCAGTAAATTATTATTTTATTTTCAGTGCACGCAGTGGTCTAAGCGATCACCTCACCACTACTTTGAGCCCGGGTCTGGGTGTTCTTGTGTGCGTTACTTGAATGTTTGTATAGTTACACGATACATGAAATTATCCAAGTGCAGGAGATGTCTTTTAAAAAAAAAATTGTAGTTAGCTTAGAATAATAAGACTTACTAGAATAACTTAGAAGGAATGTGAGTTGATACATAACTTACTCGAATCTATTTTTTTTCGATACGATGTGTAATGAAGAAAAAGGCAGAGGTACACCTTGATTACCTGCTTAACTCTTGTTGCACTATATGAATTTATATAAAAACTTAAACACTGAACTAAACTGAAATATCTTGCTAGGTTCGAAACTATTCGTTTACGGAAATTAATAAAAAATACATAGTAGGCAATCTGGATACATAATTCCAGTAAGTAAGCATCAAAATTAAAATTATATCTATGAAGATCTTAAAAACTTGTAACACGCGCCTTGTCTGGCCTTCCATGTTAACTAATTTAACTAATTTTATTACGTTTACGCAATTCTATTACTCGTTAGCAATTTTTAGAATAATACCATCCAATATCCCCCATAGATTAAGGACGCTAATCAACGAGGGTGCAAACTACCCCCGGTTAGACCCTACTGCAGCGGGGGCGAAGTGTTAAAAATACAATAAGATATAATACATATAAACCACTACGACATTTCTTCCAAAAAACCTAACTATATATCGAAATTGAACTGTAATGCCACCACTATAAAGAATATATACTTTTTTATGGACGTAAAAATAAGCATGTTAGTATGAACTATAATAATTCGCAACGCCTTCAAAGTGTCATATCAGTCATAGTGATACAAAATACATATTTTGAATTGAGCCCTTGCGATGTACGAAGGGGTGCATTTTGTCCTTTTATTGTGTTTTAAAGCACCATAAATATTAATATAGCGATAAAAACTTTTGAATTCTGTATCGGTGATGATTATGTTGTATTTTATTAAGTGGCTCTACTTTTTATATTTTAAATGTTTTAGATTGATGTGTAGTGGTACTTTAGAAACAATATTTTCATTGTTGGGTACGCAAGCACTCTAGTGCTTGGACCTACAGGCTACAGCCAGTTCGAGTTGCAAGTGTGCGAACTGACGTCCTCGAGCTAATTCTTACTGTTCGCAATACTTCCATATGCTTATATATCTATATTTTCTGATATAAGGCGTGTAAATACATATCCATTTCATTCAAAATTGATTTCTTAATTTTTATCTTCTTTCTTACTTCCAAATCTCTTATCTTTAATTTCTAAAGTACCCGGTAGACGGCAATAGGCTTGCATCCTCTTACGTTAGTGGCATAACATGCTAATTGGCAGAATGTGGGTCTTTAATAAACCTCTGCATACCCCTTTAGGGATACAGGCTTGAGTGTATGTATATATTTTCATTCCTATCACATTGAGCATATTCATTATAATGCCTATTTCAAACGATCATAGCCATTATCGTCAATGTATTATGTACATATGCATATAATTCCTCAAAAGGCCTTTACCATAGCTGAATTATTCTATAAACATTTACATAAAACCAAAATACTGAACACATAGCATTCACCATGATTATTATTTAAATTTCCCATAGCATGTCGGGATGTGCGGGGCAAATTTAAATGACAATGGTTTCGCCATTTTAATGTTAAAGAGGGAAAGAACCCTAGTTTTACAATATATTTTACAACTTGAAATTTTTATGAAAGGAACTTTTCTAAGATGTGTTTTCTTTTAGAATTTTATCTGCTACTTTAGCATAATACTGTTCGTAATTCTCTTTTTTACCGTCGATAAACGGAGCAGGTTCTTAAAACCCTACGAATTGTCCAAAGGACCTATTCCGTATTATCTACTAACATTTTTTTTTTATTTTAAGATTGACTTAAATTAATAATTAATTAATTAGCTTAGTCTCGAAATAGTTCGTAGCAATAACGACGTAGAATCTAAAGTGGTTGGTTGGTTGGTTTGTATTATACTAATATAATAAAGCTGAAGAGTTTATTTGTTGGTTTGAAAGCGCTAATTTCAGGAACAAATGATACGATTTGTAAAAATATTTTTCAGGAGTCTTTCTTCTTAGGGCATCCCAGGCCCTCGGGTACCCAATGCTCAATCATAAGTGGACTTGCAATGGACCCACCTGTCATGGGACACCGTGTGCTTTGAGTTGTAGTAGCACAAAGAAATAGAATATATATATATTCTTATATTAATTATTTCATATTAAAGGAAGTGAAATTATAATGGTGCATTACGCTAGATGACTGTCATTTTGAATTAGCATCTTTTTAATAAACGTGAAAACGGTAGGTTTGGTACATTTTGTATGAAACACGAAAGCGTGTCCTCATGATTTCCTTTTGTCATATCATTCCCTTTTAATGTTAATTTGATGAATACAAAATTAATTAAAAACTACAATTCTCAACTATTCTCATTAATCTTATTGGCTGACTTAGTGAATTTAATTTAAGCACAGTCATCTACCCATCTACCCAAGTGGGAAGTAATATGGGTGTTTGACAGTTGTCTTGTTGTTTGTAACGAAAAGTACCTCCACAGCTCAGAATAATAGTTTTAAACATCAGTCTGAGCGCAGTTTTATGTGCTACTGATAGAGCTCCACCCACTGCTTGAAGGTAATTTAAGGTAATGAATTTTCCTCTTTGCCATTCATCGCTTTTTCATTTAGTGATAAATCTTAAAAGTAATTATTTACAATATAATGGAGGGGGTCTGGCACGAATTTTAGATTATAAAATCTGATACAAGCATGTAAAAGACGGCGCCCGTCGTAACTGCACAATGTTTCCGACGCGACACGTGCCCTGTTTAAAATATTTCAGAGCCCTATTTTAACATAAAACTAGCGTTATATCGTTCTTAATTGATTGCTATTTTATGATAAACATAACGCTTCTTTTTTTGGTTTTGTAGTTAATGACGAGTTTTAGTGACTAGACGCGTCCAGAATACTTCTTGTATCTGTCATTTACGCAAAACCTCTACAATAGTTCAAGTTATATTGGTTATAACATTAAAAACTAGTAAAATAATATTTGCAATTTGAATTTTATGGATATCGATATTTAGGATATCGAGATGTAAAATAGAAGAGATTCTCAACTCATATTTTATTCTTAGTTTTTATTCATTATCACGTATACATATTAAAAGTAATCCAATGTTTATAGTACTTTATGTTATATGTACTTTGTTTTTATGTGTACTTGAAATTCAATATTATTTGTTTCAAATAAAACAATTACAGGCATTTTTAAATTACCAGGAGTAGGAGTAAGTCACACTTAGTCAGTTGTGAAGCGAGGTGCCTGTTCCAATATGTACAATATGAAATCCTATGGAGAAGAACAGGCGAGCAACTCCGTATACACAATTTTTTAACATGTGTTTTGTTACAAACTTCTGTCCGTATTGTTTATAAGTGCAGCAAATATATGAGCAGTGTAACGTTTATTTTTAAATACAACCGATGAGCACATTATTACAATATTAAAGTATTAGCATTTAGGAGATGACCAGCCCCAACGTCGGCGTCGTCGTATTAGAATTTTTTGTATTAAATATGTGTATTCTGTCTCTTGCATAGCTATTATACAATGCATTTTAGTCGTAGGTATTCGTAGAACTTATCCCAGAGGAGTATATTTAAATAAAATGGCTTCTATTAGATATACTTTATTCTCTACATAAAAATGTATCCCAAATGTATTACAGACCACAGAAATTAATCTATAACGCAGGTTAATAATAATATCATTAAACTCTCATCTTCGAAGACTTCTCGACTGCGAAGCTAATCTTTCACAAAAAAACACAAGAAATCTTTTCATTTCCTACGCCATCTCGGTTTGAAAGCGAATAGGGGTAAAACGTAGCCCGATGGGATTGAAAACCATCGGAGCGAACAAACCCGGGCGGTGAGTATTGTGCTATAGTCCGTCCTCTTATTGTTATTAAAATTGGTGTTCAGTGTATTAAATGACGACATAGGGAGTCTGTTCGAGTGATTAGGTTGAATATATGTTGATGATGTAATGGTATTTCTTTGCTGTCATGAACAGTATAATCTCCTTGCGTTTACGAACAAATGAGTGTCACGAAGCACTTCCAATTGTTTTTTTTTTTTTTCATGTACCTATGCAATGATCATTGTACTGACTGTCATTTGACGACACGACATTTTTCTAAATTCCTTATTAGAAGTTACGGCTGTGTGTGCGCCTATGCACACCCAAAGAACTGAGACAAAGAACACTCAGACTCGAGATAACTATTTAGGGATCCACGACTTCTGGTTCAGCAGTCAGGAGCACTATCCAATAGACAAACAGGGCAGTACTACAGTGTAAGGACAGTAATTGAACGATTGTTTTCATGAGAACTTCACTATTTGTTAACACAAGATAGTGTTAGACACGGTGTTCCATCACAAGTGGGTCTTTTGCAAAGGACGTGGGTATAAGCTAGGAGAGATGCTTCTCGAAACCCCTTCAGATGTTGGCGCCTCTTTTACGGAGGCGGTGGAAAGAGGCGGCCACAACGTGGAGGACCAGGTGCCTTCCCCAACCCCTCTAGTTTGAGAGGTCACGTCACCGTCTCAAGCCTGCTTCTGCTTGGGTACGGCCCAACCCGATACCACCAGGACAGTGCTCATGATACCTGTAAAATTATATATAAGTGCTTAGTACCCTTTACAAGCTGATATAATATAAATTGTTTCAGAGACATTATTAACTATAATAACAAAAAAAAATTCATAAGTAACATAATACCAAACTGTCAAACTAATTTCACTGAATGGTTGGAGCAGTGGTTTAAATGGTTACCTCGCCACGTGTTTGATCGATGTCGGTGTTGTGGGTTCGATCCCCACAAAGGACACCTCAAATTGTTGATAATATGTTTACTCATCATTTTTTCGGAATGAATGATAGCCTTTGTTATTTTCCGTGCCAATGGCAGAATTTCGTAACGATTGTTTTAGTAGTTCAGGCGTGAAAGCGAAGAAAACAAACAAACTTACTAGTGCATTGATAATATTATTAGTATTAGTAAGTTAGGAAGTACAAATTATATGATATTATAAAGTAACGCGGGACAAAGAATTGTCGTTAAAAGTTCAAGACGTCCAACATATCGGCAGTTATTTTAATAATCCTTTTTTTATGTAGCAATAGCATTATTCATCTGTTTTTTATTTATTTTTCTTTCCAGACGGGTCACCTGACGATAAGTGACTACCACAGCCCATGGATACCAGCAACTCAAAAGTCACAAGTGCGTTGTCGGCCTCTGTCTCTTGTGTTCTTATTTAGTCTAGCACAAACATAATTTTTCTTAAAATATATATACATACTCTTACGCTTGTATAAGCAAAGAGCTAGGCAGAGGTGTTTTAAATAGACTTATTTTACTGATTATAATTACCTATCTCTCTAATGCCCTCAACTATCAACGTCACTCTAAGAATTATATGGTAAGTAACGATCTTAAGGAAAGAATATTGCATACACGGATAGATTGGGGATGGACGGGGGATGGATATAAGCCATATCTCAAGTAAGTCAGGTGCGCACACCATGTAACTGCCTCATGCCGGAAATTTCGAACTCTCTAACCGTATGATTTCTTTACACAAATAACCCAAAGTCAATCTTACCCACAAACCTTTAGACTAAATCCATTCCATCCATCAATACCTTTAGATATACTATATCTTCATCACTGGTTACAATACCAAGTATAGATAAAGTTATATGTATGTAGCAAGTGAAGTTCATAAGCCGCTGAGCAGATGTGCAAGCACAGTACAATGAGCTGATGCGATTTGAGTCCACACTTCGTTACGCGGCCAGTAAGCCCCTTATGGTTATGTGGAATTACGCTACCCTACAATATTCATATTTTGTGGTGTTTTGTGTGTTCATTTGTAATGACAGAATCTAAAAGAAAATCTGTCTCATTTATATTTATGTACATAAATAGATATACTAACGCCTATATTCCCGAAGGGGTAGACAGTGGAGTAATTTACGCCCACATTTTGCCGACTATAATTTAGTCCCATTTATTTAATAAGAGGCATGCCTATTACCGTTACCTGGTACGTCGGGAATTATATGGGCAAATTCGGAGTATGTTCTCTAGAAAGAGAAATAGAGGATAGAAAGGGAAAGAAAGGGATTTTATGCCTATAACTCGAACTGGCTGGTGCCGGGAAGTCCGAGCCCCCTAACGATCTTTATATATATTTTCAAATAAATTAAATTCTGAGTTGTGACGTATTCAGTACTCTATGGATTCATATTAACAATAGAGTAGACTACCTCAACAATGAATAATTCATATTGTGTACTAACTGTGTAGAATAATATGTATTAATCAATAATTACCTTGGTTTGGCAGAAGATATAAATATAGGTAGGAGGATTATTGTACACTGCGTTATATTGGCGACAGTTAAGATGGTACTTTAAAATATAGACGTATGTACTACATACAGTTACCCCTATAACGCCAAAGGGATTGACAGTGGCGTCTCAAACGCCTACATTTTGAAAGCCATGATTAAGTCCCATTTTAGTAATAGAGAGCAGACAAAAGGGTTGAGTATCTTTCTCTCCTCTATTTTAAACAGATTTCATTTTAGCCCGACTGCACAAGTGAGAGTGTTATATATAAATATGTAGGTGTATGTGTCTAATGTATTCGTTTGGAAACCCCCACGGATCATCACCTCACTGGAGCTGACGGTGAAGTTGTATATCGGACTGGAACCTACTAAAACCACACGGTGTTCCGTCACAAGTGCTATTGCAAGGGAAAGGGACCTGGGTATACTCTAGGAGGGATGCTTCCAGGAGCAAGGCTAAATAGCAGATCAATTCCTATGACTTTCGGCATAGAGATAGAGCAAGAAAGAAAGGTAATACAGTCCAGTTTTATATTTTTTAATAATTTTACTGTTTTTGTATAGTAGTTTGTTATTTAGTAGCAACTTTGATACGCGTAACAGGCTGAGCTATCCATCATCTTAACTAAAACCACCCAAGAGACGGCGTTGCAACAGATTCCGTTTGCGACTTCTTAAGACGTTTAAAATATGTAGCTTAAGCAGTTGAATTGAAGAGGTGTCTACTGCTATCTAAAATCTGTCAAAATCTTGTAAATTATTTGCCAAAGGATATCCGTGAGCGTGTCTGCTAAAGAATGAAATAGTAGAAAGGATCGGAAGGAAAAGAATCAATATAAAATGGAAACGTAATTTTCCTTATCTTCACTATCACCATCACCATCACCACTATTTACAATAATATAGTAAAGGTAAAGTTTTAACAAGTAAAATTGTTACAAAAAATATAAAACATGACTGCATTATTATCTGACTCATTTTTGATGACGTTATCTAAAAATTGAATACCCTATGATACAAGTCGATTCTAATATTACCTACATACACACATACGCTCGAAAAACATGAGCCTCTTTCTTGCGCAATCAAAACGATACAAAGTCCAAAGGTACCTATGGACAACGCAGCTGAATGATAATGAATAGATGACATAAGAAATATATAATTGTGGGTTAGACACGTAAAGCAATTAATATTACGAAGTAATATCGGAGGCCTATTCATTTTAACCTCAGAATTTTAGATATGTCGACTCCTTACGTGCAGTTCCCTATAACACCAGCCCTACCCCATATCTTACGATATGCGATTAAAAAAGTAATGATTATAACTGCATACACCTAACGTGACCGTTTGATCGCGAACCAAGCAGAGTTTGTACTAGCTCGATGTCTCAAACAACCGTTAATGGACTCGTCCAATAGTAAACTGATATCACAACATTAAGTTACATTTGTATTTTGCAAATATTACGTGCCTACGTTTTACTCATATTTACAGCGAACAGCGATATTTAATTAAAACGATCAGGCGCCTCATGCTTGAAATGTCTGGTATCTATCTTTGTGCTATTCTAATTAATATTTGCTAGGCTTAATCTTTCCATAATTTAGGATTAAGTTATATAAGTTTTTTTCTTGAAATTTTAGGAAAAACAATGTTCTTTTGTCTTTAGACTTTAGCATCACAATTCGCCATTACTCTAAAAAGTATGTCTTGAATACAAATCCGAATGTGAAACTTCTCACATTCATCGTTCTGATGGAGAGTACCATCTGCATAGCAATCTTGGAAATGCATTTTCCGAGTAGGCGTGGCTTGAATCAGCCAATGTGCACTCAGGCGATATATAGTCCATCCACCCACCTAAGACCTGCCTCAGCTCCCTAATCCAACAGGAAAAAGAACTGCAAAGAGTAACAATACGTATTTTAAGAGGTCTATGTAACATGGTTGATTTTGAAGCTCCGCCCATCGGCGCGCTTCGCTGATTTTCCCTGTGTGTTCGAAGAGTACAGTGGTCTAAATTAGAGAAGGATAGCAGCGAATTTTCTTAAAGATAGTTGGCAGATTATGTAAGTCGACAATGTCGAAATACATAGAATCAGGTCTAACAAAGTGTTCTTATGTAAATGAGAAGGTTATTTATGATTGGATGGTAGACGCACAAATTGATGTCACGCGAGAATATATGTGGAAACTTAATATGTCTTCTATTCTGTGAAAATAACATTTCGGTTATACTTACCTTGATTTTATGCTCCCGTGGGTTATTGATCTACGTACTGTTGGATTAATTTATATGTATGGTTCTGTCTGTTTGTTTGAGAGCAAGTAAGTATTGTTACTATGTCACGGTATGATATACAACTGCTAAGAGAATTCTTTTTCTTTCAGCAGATTATCAAAATTAAAAAGCAACAAGCACGCAAGCGGCGTTATTTATTTACTCTTCTAAAAATTACTCAAAATTGAGTATTGTATTAATAAAAGACCAGTATCACCCCCCAAAGCTTTAAATATGTCATAAAATAAATAGCACTGAGTTGCTTAGCTTAGTGCCCAGTTTAGGTTTTGGTGTAACCTTCTTTCTAGAAATTCAATATACTCATAGAACCATGCAGTATATCTCATCATCATATCGCTCATTGAGTTAGAAAGTAAGAGTTTATATACATATATAACCCCTGTACCAAGAAACTCAAAACTGACTCCAACACATAATCCAAAGATTTTATAAAATATATTTGAAAGGAATTCCTCTTACATTCTTTATAACGACCGTAAAAGGGGAGAATCGGGTGATTTGCATGTATGTGTTGTATCTTCGTGGGGGAAGGGATTAAGTGAAAACTCTCAACTATTCCGACAGGGTGCTTCGGTACGAGACAATATTGATACAGATTGAATTTGTAATAAAGTATCTTAGATAATAATATTTAAGCTATGTTCGATGTGTGTACGATATTATTTTTTAAGTGACTGTTTCTGAAAAGTGAATTTGTTGTTTGACGGTTTGAAACAATTTTAGTTTGTTATTATTACTACATCTTAATACTTGACACATGTCTCGCTTTAATACCTAAATGTAGGGTTAGGTCATACATCATATAAAAATTAGATGCAGAAATTGTTGCTGAGGATGTGAACATTCTCCTAACAGAAACATTTAGATTAATGGCTAATATTAGGTAAGATAAAGAGAATAATAACTTGACACATCTCACACATGGCCGTCTGATCACACAGTACTACGCCACCACAATACTTTGGGCACCAGACTACTGATTAACTTACTTATATTTCTAATTACATACATATAATAGATAAAATAAACCCGTTCACTAAACAAATTATAATGCTCATCACGCAAAAATTTGTCCTGGATGGGAATTGAACCCTCAACTCCTGGTTTAGCAGTCAGGGTCACTAACCTCTAGGCACACAGGCCAGTCAAAATAGCTTTATCGAATACTTTGAATTTCGGACAAAATGGTATATCACTAAAAGTACACTATATATATATATATATATATATATATATATATATATTGTATAACTTTATTTGCTAAATACATATATGACAACATAACATAATTATTTCTCGCAAATAACTTTCTACTACTAAAATATTTCTGATACTATGACTAACTCATATATACTGTTTAAACAAATTCCAATCATAAATTCAATAGTCGACAGAAGAAATAATCAGAGAACACTTTAAACCGTAGATCAAATAGTGTTTCATTACTAGTCAGAATTAATTAAAAAAAATGACAGGGTTCTCAGACAAAAAACCATTTCTCAAAAAAAAATATTATACAAAATAAATAACATAGAAAATCCAAGCAGAGCGCTTTAAAGGTTCGCAAAATCTTATTATAATAATTTTGCGGCAAAATGTTTCTTAGTTTTTATGACACGAGTGAAATACGGTTATGGGCCGAGTTGCCCAACTTTCCCTCCGAGGGTCGACCCATATGGAGATCAGGCCCCTCTTAAATCCTCTTGTTTTGTGGAGCCATCAAGTCGGTATGTTTTCGTGGTTAAGTTTTTAAATGTAAGGTTTATGCTAATACTCTTTAAGTATCTTTAGCTAGGCGTCTGTTAAAACTTAGTAGAAAATGTTCAGAGGGAAGAGAGACTGAATTTCAAATATTACAATAACATACCTACACATATGTATGTATATAATAACTAAATGTTCATAAATACCTGTAAATCGTAAAGATAGTAATAAACACGCAAATGAATATACAATCATTAACTTGACTTAAATGTAATTTTCGTATATACATTTTCTGCAATAATTCCTTTTGCATACCAATTGTTTTGTAATGAGGATGCCAATAGAGATAGAGCGAAAGTAGCGAAGGAATAACAAGAAACGCGTTTCGTTAAAACTTTTAGTTGAAATGAAAACAACTAAATAAATCACATTTATATTTTTCTAGAAAATATTAATTAATGAACTAGAATAGCTAAGTGTTATTTTTGTAGACAGAACAATAACAACATAATATTAGGAATACCTGAAAGCATATTGTAAGAACATTCTAATACAAACTACTACAGTTTTTCATTATTAAAAAATATTAAATATTTTCCCCAAAACATAGTTTTAATCTCTTAAATCTCATCTAAATCCTAAGCAAAGTCCGTACAACTGTACACTATGCGAACTATGTACCTACGAAATCAATTACAATAATTGTGCGGTCCAAACGTCACTTCGTGGCAGGTTCAATGTGAACTCATTACCGGTAATGGCGGTGTGGTGCAATTTTCCATCTACACATCTATCATTATATATGTATATACAGGATGGTAATGTTTAGTGTGGCCAGGAGATACTTCCTGGATAAGATAACTTAGGATTCAGGATCAGTTTAGGTTTCAGAGTTTTAAAAACGTTATGAAAATGCAATGCATACTAATCCGATTTGAAAACTTTTATATTATCACTATACGACCTTTGACAGTGAACATAAACGCATGCTATAAGTAGCATGCGTCTATATTGTCCTCAAATAATTTCTAGATTTGCAACACAATACGTATACACTCTGTATAACGTTAGAAGTAAATATTTAATACTGATGCAATCTGTTTGATCGTTGCTAAGTGATTGCATCCTATCAAAGTGCTTATATAAACATTAATTTGAGTTATAGAAATATAACAAATATGCCAATAAATAAAATGAATTCTTTACTCATTTTAAGTATAGATATACACTTGTTTTTCTTCTTACTAACTTGCTAGTCACCTGTTATCAGCGTTTAAAAAAGTCAAGTCAAGCATCAGTAATGTCATTTAAACATTATCAGCTAAAATATTAATTCTCTAACAATTAAACTAATATTGCAGAAAATACCTTCAAAACGCAACTGTAGTTAGTATATAAAATTAAGTTTTTTACACATTATTCCATGTAAATTACATATTATGTAATATTTTAAACATCATATTTCTAAATCTAAATTAAATGGGATTGATATTATTCAGATGACACGTGATGTGTGACGTGGGAAATCGAACAGGTAAATCGAAATTCGTTTGGGTATGGCACCTGGCAAGGCGAAGGTGATAACAGGTGGAGTAACAAAGGGGTAACGAATGGCGGACAAGATGGGCGGACAATATAACTTCAATGGATGAATGGCACAATAAAAGACATACCTATATCCAACGTAGACGAAGTCAGGCTGTGGATGTTGAACGTTGATATTAATGAGACGGCGATAGGCTGAAAAGAGACCACTTGTAAGAATGAATAAGAATGGAAAATCTGAGAAACAAATAAAAGAAACTAAAACTCATCGACTTTTTTTTTTCTTTTTAAGTAGTGTTAGAAGTGAGTTGTATAAGCTGTACAATGTGTACAAGTAGCAGACTAAAATTGTATGAATTAACCTTTATCAGTATCAATCAAGCGCACGTTTGACGGCATTGAAACTAGTGCTAGTTTGGTAACGTAAGGCTAATTAGTGTTTTTTATAAGACAAAACAATGTACTTCAATCTTTCAAAACTCAAAGTAGTTTATGGGGTATTATATTGTAATATACTGACACAAATTACTTACTACATTATAAAGATTACTTGACAGCAGAAGAAGCTCGTGACATGTGTAAAGATAGAAGCATATTGCTATAATTACCCTGATACGAAAAAGGCTTGACTTTAAGTATGTATGTATATCATGATGTAATAAAAAACTGTTGCTATCAATTTCTAACAGTGGGAGAGTCATGACTAGGCACGAAAGGGCCGGCTCGAGCGGAGTAATACCACGACCTTACAGAAAGCCCTCTCAAGGCACTTACGACGGAGATACGGCGGAGATGGTCATTTGCTGACTTTGACTGGCCTGTTGGTCTAGTGGTTAGTGACCCTGACTGCTAAGCCAGAGGCCCAGGCTTCGATTCCCACCCAGGACATATATTTGTGTGATTATCATGATTGATATATTTGTGTGATTATCATTTGTTCTGTGTCTGGGTGTAATTTATCTATAATATGTATGTATTTAGAAGTATATAAGTAAGTGTTTATAAGCTATCTGGTTACCATAGTACAAGCTCTGTTTTGTTTGGGATCAAACGGCCTTATTATTATTTACCATATAATAAGATGTTTCGTTTTTAGTTTATTAGAATCTTTATTAGAATATGTCAGTTAGATGTTTCATATGATTAAAATACATTTATAACAATCCTCGGGATAATATATTGTAATAATGCTTTGAAAATTTAATTCCTCTCCTCTCTTCCTCTTCCATATTAGCGTTAAGTTTTTATGTCATCTAAAAATATGAAAGCAAATTTGACGAGAGCAATGTATAACATACCATCCAATAGTTTAACAAGGGTTAATTGATTTGACATGACAGTGAACTACCATACTCATATCTTCCATTTTTAAATATTGATCATAAACAATGAAAGACTTTGAAAGGTTAGTCTAGTCATTCGTGAGTGACCATCGACAAGCAAAAATGAATGTATATCTTCTACTGAGTGATCACCAATCCATTTAAGTGGTCGCTTTACCTCGAGCTAGAAGCCCTTCTGATATGAATTGCATGTTGGGCCTCAGGTCATGTACACAAGTATGTAGGTACGAGATGTATTAAGTGGTTGTACATAGACATCGACTCATATACGGACGAGAGTGGATCAGCCATTACTGCTAATGACTTCGCTACGGTGCATGCTCGCGGTAGGGTTGTCTTGTCACTTGAACTTATGTTTAAAGTCATGTAAAAATAAATGTAAGTACCTACATAATTGATTTTTAAAAAAGTTTCTGACCACCTTCAATGTGCCTTTCGAATTCTTTTCTGCAATACCTTCAATCCTAAAAAGTTTTTTTTTGAAGACGGTTAAAAATAGTTTTTATAATACGCTTTTTAGCACTTTATCATTTTTGTGTAATTCGTAAACGCCACTGGAAAGTCATAAGAAAGTAAATATGCAATTTCGTTAACTTGTATGAGATATTTTATCCACCTGTTTACATTTAAACACTAAACTACATGATCGATTTTGGTGATATTTGTATGGGACCAATTATATTCTAAAAACGTTCTGAAAAAAAAATTGAAACGTTATATTGCTTATCGTATGATCAGCACTAATTTTGCAAAGATTTCAAAAGGTTTAAGAAGAACAGTTAAAACCCCAAGAAAATACAGAAAAGTCCAAACAGAGAATGCTTATTAAAAAGGACAGATGATGAAAGAAGTCTAGGGAAATAGGCAGTAAAAATATTACCTTCCTTTAATTAACTCTTACCTGTGGCTGGAGGCACTTATATTCTTAGACAATTTAGAAATTATTGTCTAACATTTTTATGGATAAAATATTGCATGTGCGGCAAAGCGTATGCCGACTTACTGATTTCTAATAAAATCAAAAAAGCATATCATATCTTAATATCACACATATGCATGATATGAGCTAATATTACATACATACATACGTACAACCCTAACCGTCAGTTGCATCGTTGCACTCGGCACGCTTCAAACATACGGCACGGTGGAGTACGGCACGGCACGGCATGGCATAAACATCAGCGGTGGTCGCCACGACTCGCTGATTGGATTTATGTATGTTGATACGGCTGGCGTTCCTGAATATTCAGCATTGAGATATCTATCAGTTCATTACGTAATACACCTGAGTTTTGGTTGTAGTACAAGTTATTTGAAACAGTCTGTAGATACAGGTTTTGTGTCAAATTTTCAAATTATATTATTTTTATTGTTGTTTTAATAAAAATACCTTACTGCTTTCTATAATTCTTTTGTTTTGTAACGTGTGGAAACCCCCTCGGGTACCACTTCTTCGTGTGAACGGACTCGAACCAACTAAAACCACACGGCTTGCGTCATAGGGCCTATAGTCAGGAGTCAAGTTATTCCCTAAAAGGACTACCACTGAACTTCCGACAGACTTTAGGTCCCTGGAAGGACGTCCGTCAGTTTACCAAGGTATGGAGTGCAGTGTCCCCGCGGCAGCCTTCGCAATGGTGACTGCTTTTTATAAGTTTCTAGATTTTATCAAATTGTAAGTTTACAAATTGTTGCCTGCCATATTTCCGGACCGATACGATCTTCAAACCTTCAAGAAAAGAGCGTACTCCAACCTAAAAGGCCGGTAACGCACTTGTGACTCTTGAGTTGTGGGTGTCCATGGGCGCCGGTAGTCACTTACCATCAGATGACCCGTCTGCTCGTTTGCCCCCTATCGCATAAATAAAAAAATATATAGTAACCACCATTCTACAGGACACCGCGGTTAAATTTTATTTTTATTATAGTGCTTGTTTTTATTTTAGTATAGCGCACTTTGCGCTTGCCATCAGGTAGTTTGCGTTTTCGAAGAAAATCCTATCCTCTCCTAAATATGGATTAAGTTAAATAATTTGAGTGTGGGTCATAAAAAAATATTTGACACTTTAAAGTGCGAAAATTATATGAATCAAGTGTAACATAGCAGTTAGCTCTTAAAGCCATCTAGCATTTACGGTATCAATTCGTAACTTCATGGACAAATATACCCATGGCTTTAGCCAAATCAGCATTCTATTTTTGTTATTATTCAAACGTATTCTATCTTCATAAATATATCAAAATCACATTAGCCAGTGATTAGACTTTTATTGCCACAGCTCACTGAGTTATTTTATTAAAACCTCTTTTCGTCTATAACTATACGTATCTATACATCACTTTACGAAAAAAGTGTCCATACCTAAAAGTCAAAGCCCGTGGCAACGGTGTATCAACATAGGCCTAATAAGCGTGAAGTGAAGTTATTTAGTTCAATGGCTCGCCTTATCGCCTACAACGAGGGACTCCATATGATCGTTAGCCGATGGGAAATAATAAACAGGAAGCACACGGGCTATTTTAAAATTCACCATAGGTAAAGATATTTTAAAGAAGTTTAAAACGGTTAGCCACTGTTATATTGTTAAGCTAAAAATCAAGTACATTGAGTTAAAAAAGCATGATGTAAAAGAAAAAAGAAACAGATTTTTCTGAGTTATGTTGGATCATTAACAACACAGCGATCAAAAATGAGGAAACTGTCATTCACATTGTTCATACTGAATTTTTCGATCGCCTCGTTTACTTAAACTTTTGTCATTTGTCAACCTGCAATTATTTATTTAGTTCATAATATGGAGTACATGATTGCACACATTTTAGTTTTGTTAAAAATTTATACGAATACTACATATAACTAGCGATTGCAATTTTTACAAAGTCAATGTAAACATTCTAGGAACATACACATGACATGACTTAACTATCTGCAGTTTAATAATAATAACAGGACGGTATTTGGCATTCACAAGTCACTACTTTAAATAATAAGGCTCTATAATTATTTTTTTTTCACTTTTGTCTCTTGGAAGTTTATACATAAGTACATCCATAAGATAACTCTGCTCACCTCCTTATGGAATTGTATGGATTATGGAAGTGTAACAAATGTTTTGATAATACTATTTAATTTAAAGTATTGACATACATGTTTTGGAGATTACCCTGAAGCCTTAAGATTAAAAAAACAATGTTACAAGATTGAATCTAAACCGCTCATCATCGATATCCATTATGTAAACCATTTTCCTAATACCACGGCGTGAACGATCCACACAACCGGAAAACATGCCGTTATTAATAAAGCCAACTACGGTTGTTTCCAATCTTTGTCATGGCACCGTCTAACCATCGATGCGTGTTCAACTTGCCAGCTCGATGCATATACAAAATCACCTAGTGTGGAAACACAATAAATGTCATAAGATAAACAACTTAATTTTAACCTTACTACCATTACACTAAGGTTTGATTTAAGTTGTATTTGTATTAGATATAAGGTACCTGCTACATTGTAAATTTTGCTCCTGTGCTTGACAATAATGCATGGTTGGGCTAATGTTTGCTTTGTATCAAGCTACACTAGTTATGTCCACGCGGTCCGCTCGGGGCGAGAATGTATAATTTGCCTCGGCCTGAACTAGAGAATGGCCAATTAAAGAGGCTCATGCATTTTGTATGCGTTTTGATTTAGTAATATTGAGATTACTTGCTGCTAAATATGTATGTACGGGAGTGTGAGATAACAACATAGTTATACAGGTGGATTTATATTTTTTTTGTCGATAAACCATTCATATGTAGCTGGGGCTATACAAATATTTAAACAACGGATCCAAATGACGCCCAGACTCAAGATCACATAATCGAACTTTAAAAAAGTAGACAACTAACTTGAATGCGTCTATCATAAAATTTAAGACTAATATGGTTTTCTCATTGATGTCATTGTCACAACCGGACGAATCTCTTAACTACCCTTGAAGTACATCCTTTCCAATAAAATAAGAATCATCGAAATCGGTTGGCGTGATATTGAGTTATTCGTCTATTTGTCGCGCATATGCTTAATGAACATTTATTTATTTAAAAAATCATCAAAATCGTTAACAGCGATTCACGCAGTCGAAAGTTCTATCTATATATAGTCGATAGTTCTATCGGTTCAGCAATCAGGATCATTAACCACAAGATCAGCAGGACAGTCAATGGATAAAGAATTCGTTGATGTGTTTAATGCTCTGTGTCTGGCCGCAAAAATCTGTTTGCTTGATATCTTTGTAATCAGAATAAATATATAAAATCGGTTTTATGAGTATTGGTATTGGTATTGGTCCATTATGCCAGCCTAGCTCCTCTCAGAAGAGCAGAAGACTTCTGGGACATTCACAGGCTTCTAGAAGCGACCGGAACTGATGTATTTATTTATTTAACTTAATGCCTTATATATGCCTGTTGTGTAGCCAGTACTCGTTCCCAAGTGCTCCGTAGACGGTCCTACCACTATTTCGGAGTGGAAACTTCTATTTATATAATATATAAGAAAGATAATTAGACACTACATTAAATATCAATGGATTTACAGCATCGGTCATTGAAACATAATGAATAATGGTCAATATTCAACCACCTAGTACGATATTTATTTCAGAAATAGTGAATTTACTTCTAAAAAGAATAAAATCACCGACTTTAACATTTGACTAAAATACAGCTTGAGAATACATACGATCACGTCCTATTCCCGTTTAGGGTAGGCAGAGACGGTAGAACGCCATTTGCCATGATCCTCCTGACATACAAGCTCGCCAGTTACTAGTGTTTAACTTGGCCCTTCTTCAGTATACTACAGATCTAGTAAGTATACGTTTTTCGGTGAGCAAACGGAGCTTCATGGATTATATAAAAATATAAACGTCCTTCAAAAATATAAACGTTCACATATTTTGCAATTGTTAATGTATCTCACCTATAACCATATATATAGAAGAGTATGCCACGAAGCCTGCACCAAAGCCAGGCAACTCCGTACAATGCAGGCCTCTTGTAAACGCACGCCACCACAAAACACATGTCCTATGGTCAACGGATTGCTTTTAGTATTTGTAATCTCACAGAGTTGTACAAGTTGTAAATAAGTTACGTGTGATATCGGATTGATTTGTATAAAATTGTTTTTTTACAAATCAGTTCGATCAAAATTGGCAAAATGTAGTGCTTTTTTTATGAAAACAAAAATAGAAGACGAATAGGAATTTATTTTACATTATAAATAAAACGTCAATATATTATCGTTGGACGTTGTGAATGCCTACTTGTGCAAAAGATTGATAAAATATTATTTTTTATTATGCTATAATTATGAAACTGTAGAAGGAAAGTAGTTTGTGGGTATCTTCTTACATACATATTTAATACTATTTTAAATATGAAAGTTTGGCTGGATTTTGCTTACTCAATCAGAGAATACACAGAGATATATTATAGCCTGGAATATCACATCGGCTAGTCTCTAACTCATAAGAATGTACTGTCTCTAATTTAACAGCAGCAATAGTTACTTTTTGTATTATCAAAGCTACTTTAATTTTTCCCCAATTGAAAAATGTTTTTAACTGTTTTTCCTTACTTCAAATTCCTCCTCCTTTTTATTATAATATATAACTATGTGTTTACTTAAGTCGTAATAATATTTTCACCTGATACGGTTTTTCGTGTATTTATTCCCGGGTCTATGTTAACAGATGCAAGCAGAGATTCATTCGGCAGGCAGCGCACGTCGGTGCGCAATCTACAACGGTACCTATACATACGTCGGAGAGTGCCGTTCTCTATGGAAATGCTCAGAAATACCTATTTATCGCCGAATTGGAGTTTTGGTGTATGTGGAGTGGGTATCAGAGAAGAGTAGATTGTATTATCGTATGTTCTATGGAATAAGGAGACGCAGATGATGAGGACAGCTTCATAAGCGTTAAGAGCTTGAGGTTCTATAATTGTTCGTATTTATAATTTTTTCAATTTTGTTTGAGAGAATAACTATGCTTCTGCTGTGAGCTCATTGTCACCAAGGCATGGTTTGAATATGGAATCCTAGAGGCATCGAGAAAAAGCCTTGAATTTGCATTTATTCTGCGCTGTTGTTATATATACTATAAATTGTTATATATATTATAAACGGTTTTCTAAAACTTTTCGATAAATTTGTAGAAGAAAATTTGCCACCGGCAGGTGACCACTTACTTGTGGATCCGCTGTATGTTTGTTCCAGTAATTTAAAAAGTACTGTAACAAACTTTAAAAAAATAATGTCCTGTAGCATAAATGGAATTAATACTTTTAAAAGACATTTTCTTTTTAAACGCGAGGAAGGATACAACAAAAACCTTACAAAATACTCGTAAGTATATCATATGTTAACTTGAAAAGTCGGAACCCTTTAAAAATAACCCCGTGTTACCCACATAGCTAGTGACGTAGATAGATATATATAGGCTGCTCGGGCGGGCATGATTTTCACGCCAGCCTGCGTCGAACGGGGTCGGGGAAAATTTCACCCAGTTTATATTTGAAAATATTTTTTTTTCTAACATGAAAATATTTTTAAAACAGTCGGGGCTTATTGTGATGTTAACTTTGGTGTGTTGTAGTTGATTTTGGGGCTGATACTAGGATGTTTTGAGTGAAAAAATCTAAACACTTTTTTTTTTAAATATCTGTCTGGAACAAAGTATCCGTATGACGTATTCTAGGTTTGACATGGTATTTGTGCGACTCTCAAAACAAATTCGTACTCACACAAGTACAGATCCACTGCCATGGGTCACTTTCTCTTTGATGTTTTGGTTGAATCGTTATCGTGTGTTATATTTTCTTATTTATTTCAGTGAACAAATAATAATTGTAAATTATATACAACTTATTTCACCAACCCAAAATTATTAGTTTCGGAGATTTTCATTTATCTTTGTGTGTTATTCTGAAACAATCAAGTAAAGACATTGTAAACTTTGCTACAAACTACACACTTCAACTTGTTATTTTTAGTTTAGCTGAGCCAGAGGTCGTAGTTCAATTCTCACCCAGAACAAATAATTGTGCTCAACACGAACATTTGTTCTGTGTCTCCCTGTAATTTATCTGTAATATGTATGTTTAAGTATTTTGAAATGTATAAGTATGTTTATCAGCAGTCTGATAACCATAAGAAATATTGCTTAGTTTGGGAACAGAAATGTCGCCGTTGGCCGTGTGTTAGATGTTTCAGTTATTACTATTTTTGTTACTTCTGTCTATCTTGTTTGCATTTAATGATTAAGCCGTCGGAGTTACGATCAAAACTACTATAAACAGTTTTTGCCTTAGAGTTAAGAAAAATACAGTACAGACAGTAATATGCAAATCGTCATAGGTACCTTATCATTATTGAAAACAATGAGTAAAAAAAAAAACAAAATATCGTGGCCTATACAATAATGATCAGAGAATCAGTGCATCGAGTGAATATCTGCGGTGAGGCGTATTGCTACGTGATTGAAAACGGTTGGGTCCTAGCCAACTCCTACCACCGTGAACTACACTAATGCGCTCAAACTATCGTTTTTATAATATTATATAATTTGAATTATTGGACATTTTGAACACGAAAACAGCAATGAACAGCACAGGTTTATGGCAAAGTTACATTGCCCTTCTGTTTCGACATTATTAAATTTTAATGTACACCCGGCAAAATAGGCTCACTGCAAACGCCACTTAGGCGCCAGAGCTTCATATCAGTTATCTGTAGACTTTCCTTCATTTATGTCTTACTACTATGTTGCAAAGAAAGTAACAAAACTATTATATTATTAAATGATTTTGACCTAAAGTTGAGAATTCAAAGTACCAAATTTTAATAAGTATCTGAAATATATAATAAACTTTATGAAACGGTACGGCACATATGTATTCAAAATATATTGATATATTAAAATATTCTACTGGCTGTACGCGATGTTCCTGTGCCTCACAAGTTATATTAAAGTTTAAGTTTGTGTTAATATCTACGTAGTTTTACCGCAAATCCTTCAACCTGTCAACCGATGAGTTACACCGTAACTATAAATATATTTAATTAACCTTAAAAAAATATCTTATCAACAATCGGCTTCAGAATCTTGAACCTTTTATAATGAAAAAATATCTTTCAGGAATTATCATTTCTAATTAAATTTCAACCTTAGCTCTTAACTGCTATAATTTAATTTGAGCCCTTTGAGGACAACAATATTTTAATCCGTCTTTAGCAAATTTTCGTCTATATTATGTAGTTTAGTATGGTCGAGTGTTAAAGCTTCTCTTAATAAAATTAAGTATGACGGTTTCAACTGTGTACCTTGCATTTAAGATCTATAGCAACTGTAAATATAGGTCTTGTTTTAGACTCCTTTACGACAAAAAAAAATAGATTTGACAGTATATCAACTTAAATAGTTGATTGATATATTTGTTGTATATTGAGCTATTTCAACTATAATCAAAGCAAGTAGTTACCTTTTTTATACTATTTTAAGGAACTAAAAAAATTGTAAAGGTGCTGCTAACCGCAGTTTAAAGACTCGTCTAAAAGTTTAACAGTTCATGGTACAATCATACGCCTTCTTCATCAAATATCATCAGACTTAGTACAAATTGTGACACTATTCTAACTTTGATCAGAGCGAGAGTCAAATTGGCGGTTGCGGTGTGGCGTGGTGCCTGTTAACGCATGGTCGGAGCAGTAAAAGACGATAGACAAACTATATTACTTATTCGTACATACATATGTGCGTATGTGGGGTGTATATGTTATAAGTTATTGAATTTGATAGGTCTTCTTAGCAAATTCTGTAATTTAACATAAAACTATTTATTTTATATTAATATCTCATACAACTTAACAACAACAAATGCCCACATTTTGCCGACTATAACTTAGCCCCACTTACGTAACAGAGAGCAAGCCTACTGCCGTCATCTGAGCACTTTGGAATTAAAATGACAAAATGAGGATTATACTAAAAAGGAAGATAAGGAATATTACTAATACGAGCGTTAGCAATAACTCAAGGAGGTCAGGATCATATCATATAACTCAAACTGGCTGATGCTAGGAAGCCCGAGCCCTCTAACAGTCATCATAATATCAATTATTAAGCAGGCACTCTAACAATATCAGCGTTTATCTGCTTATGTAAAAGCTTCCCATCTCCTCATCGCTCCTCCTCTCATCCCTCATCACCCTCAAAAGCGGGCAGCGCACTTAAGACTCTCGAGTTGCCGGTGTTCATGGACGTCGGTTGTCACTTACCATCAGGTGAACCTTCTGTTCGTCTGTCCCCCTATAATATAAAATAAAAAATAAATAAAATAAGTTAAGGTGAGACATTCAATGGCCGGATGACTTCAATAAGCTTGAAGTATTAAGTAAGCAGGATTTAATTATGGTTGCCCAAAAATGTCCGTTTGAGACGCTTCTGTCTCCTCTTTCAGGATATAGGCGTGTATGTAATACATTATTCATTTATTTAAAACAAAGTCCAGAAGTTAAATATTAAGTAGGAACATTTACATTCAAAAGAGCGACTCTGCGAAACATGGATTTTAGTACTTTTCTCTATTGGACGATTACATCTATGAGTAAAATATTTCTAAAATTAAACAAAATGCCAGCCCCCTAATGCCGCTCACACGTCCCTCCCACAGGCGTGTTGCGTTTGACGCGGATGCACGACGCGCATGTCGCCGACGTGGTACGCGTCAACGAGCGCATTCCGACTGAATTGAATTTTAGTTACAACAGTTAGAATATCTCAATCATCCAATAATATTTCCTATGGACTACGTATAGTCTGTCTGATAGCAAAACAGTAGATACATTTAATTTAAGTCAGTTGTGATTGATGTTGTCGGTAATAATATTAATATTAGGATAATTATGTATAATTAATTATCTTATCCCAAAAAGGCAGATGTGTATTAAAGACTCATTTTTTTCTAATTACTATTTATTCTCAGTAAGGTAATATGGCCTTGGGAATTATTGAAAGGAAAATTAAGAGTATACTGTAAATAAAAGGTACAAGAGAAGGCAGTGGAATGAAATAAATTTATCCAAAAAATACGAAAATGTTTGCAGGAGGTTTGTTACTCAATCACGGGAGAAAAGCTTAACGGACTTAGATGAAATTTGACACAGAGATAAATTTAGAGCCTGAAATAGCACATCGGCTAATACCCAATGGGAAAGACTGCACTGACCAAGTTTAAAGTCTCGCAGGCTCTTAGGGTCTCGCAAAACATTAGCACATACAGTTTGTCTATAAAGACATGACATTAAATGATGGCGCTTCTATTAAGCATATAGCAACCCTATATAGTCTGACCAAAATGAGTTTGATACTAGCAGAAAATAAGTAATTATAAGGTCGTCACTTAATTTACTACACTCACGTAATTTACTAACACTTTTTCTTCACGATCAAGCCTAGACTGTCAATTGTTTACCTTCCTATTACAAATAAAAAAATACAATTATTATAGGTAAAAAAGAGATTTATTTATTCACTCTCATCCTCGGATTCTAAATATTCAATTCCCAGAAACATTTCGTTGCCACCTTCATCAGCAGCGCTGTCATCACTACAGCAGCTGCTGTCTCCGCTGCTGCTATCATCGCCTAAGCGAATAACTAACTCGTCTATATTTTGGTACAGGTGATGTCCTCTCTCATAATATTCTTTTTCGAGCTTCTCAACGTGATGGCAGCAGTTTTTCCATACTTCAGATGTGATGCTGCTGAAGGCCTCTTCAGCAAGTTGCTTCACATCGCGTGACCCAACATTGTGTGCTGCCACTTTTTGCTTTACGTTAGCCCAAATGAGCTCAATAGGATTTAAATCACAGTGATACGGCGGAAGCCGTACCACCGTGTGCCCGTGTTCTCCTAAAAGTTCATCAATGGCATAAATGGGGCTAGGTTTGTTTTTTTTCACTAACCTCAGTAAATTTGGCTTCCTAAGTGTAGGATCAAAATCAATATTATTCTCTAACAGCCAGAGTTTTATCTCGTCTACACGAGAATTAGAGGTAGGCGCTTTATTTGTCACGACGGAGTGGTAGGGTGCATTATCCATCACAATGATGGAAGGTTCGTGAAGATTTGGTATCAGCTTTTCTTTAATCCACTTTGAAAAGTTATGCGCGTTCATTTCTGAGTGGTAGTCTTCTAGTTTATTTTTGCCAGTGAATATAAGCAGGCAGTTTGGCACGAACCCCTTTTCGCTTCCAGCATGGACTATGATGTAACGCTTTCCTTTGGATATGTCTTTTGTGATACCTGTAATGTCCCTAGATTGCCAACATTTTGTAACCTGGTGGGAAAATAAATAGGTTCTTGATAGTGAACATTTTATAAAACAAAAAGTATACATACTCAATAAGAACTAAGACTTTACCTTATATGAAGAGTGAATATAGCTCTCATCGAGATAAATTATATCTTTTTTTAATTCTTCTGGCAAATCTCTATTTTTTTTTATGATCGCCAAGTAATCTTCTCGTTTTTCAGCAATATGCGATTGTTCGATTAGAGCCCTTCTATTATTTTGGCATTTCTTGTAGGTAAACCCAATTGTTTTTAAAATTTTACGAAGAACTTCTAGACTACAATCAACATCCAGCTCAGTTCTAGCGATCACTTGCAGTTTTCTGAGGGTAGGTACCTGAAATTTCAAAGGGTTCCATTGATAGTGCATCTGACTATACCTACAATAAATTTAGCTTTTTAGGCATACAAACGAAAAACATGCAAAAGACAAAAAAATACCTCTTTTTGCACTGTGTAAAAGAATTGTATTTTTTGGCGCAGAGCACAAATATTAAAATCATCCATTTCTTTCTTTGGTCGGCCTTGCCTATGTTTCCCAGGAGTTTCAAACTTTCCATCATTCTTAAAACCTTCGTTGACTATCCGCCTAACCGTACTCTCTGATTTTCCTGAAAATAATCACAAATTTTAACAAAATACCGACTTATTCTGGACCAAATTAAAATGGGACCACACGGGAATTCCAGCTTTCTAATAAAAAAAGAATCATCAAAATCGGTTCACCAGTCGACAGTTATACTCATAACTGTAACACAGAGTTAACATTTTTTATGCTTTAACAAACATAAAAAATGTTAACTCTAACAAACATAAAAATATACAGTCGAATTGATAACCACCTCCTCTTTAGAAGTCGGTTAAAAAGTTAAAAAACACTAATTGACATGAAACAATTAATTCAAATTGAAAATTCTAAAGTATCAAAAGAAATGGTCGTACTACAATATTACCTACTTACAATGTCAATCTAACCTAAAAATGTGTAATGTAAACAATGCCTTTTTTGGTCTCCAAATCGTAAATTCAGCAAATTTGTAACATCAGGTAGATTACAAAAAAATATATTATACGATAACATACCCGTCATAGATGCTGTTCGCCCATAAACATCATCCAAATCCCACAAGATTCGTCCAGCTTCGTACTCCGCAAAACATCGCTGGAAAACTTTAAAAATCACTTCCCGCGTGCCACTCCGATTTACCTTACTCATTTTTGATGCCTTTCTACGTAATTTGGTCTTAATTTAATGCAGTTTAATTAGAGCAATAAATAATACAACAGGAAAAGTATTAATAATCTAAGAGGAAAAGTATTCCACAACTCAAACTTGATGACAGCTGATGTACATAAGTTTGGTTGTCTTTGGTGTTGCCAGACACATGAATAATGTTAGTTCTTTAAACATTCATGTCACGACTTTAAAGACAAACTATATGTACATTTTTACATATACGTACTTATATAATGTATTCTCAAGTTTAATAAAATTATGCTACTGAGTAGTTTTTAAACACCTATTTACTAACCTAAACACAAATCCCTTTTATCTGTCCATGTAGGTCGTCTGTAAGACATCGCGAGTGCCAACATCCCCTCTCATCTTTCTCATATCCTCATTCCCCCCTCGCAAGGCCCTTACGACTCTTAAGTTGCAGGTATTCATGGGTAGTGGTTGTCACGTCATCAGGTGAACGTCTGTTCGTCTGACCCCTACATAAAAAAAATGTGAACAGGAAAGTATACTGTATTATTTATACCTTTCCTGAGCACCTAGAGCTCGGCATTTAAACACTTTTTCCCCATGGAGTTTCCACGATCCTAATAACCCATTTTTATCGATAAATGAAAGAAATATCGCTAGAAGGGAGGAGAGCCTAACAAACAAATTTCTGTGCTTGTTTTAAAAGGTGAACTAGTAAAGCATATGAAATGCTTTTATGTAAGGGGACACTTTTTTTTCAGTTCCTCATTTTTCTGTTATCTAAATTCATGTGATTATTACACATATACATACATAAACATAGACCTCCATGAATAACTTTAGCTATCATTTTATAATTCAGATGATCAATGAATAATTTAAATCATGCAAAAAGAAGGTAAGATTGCCCCAGCCATATGGACTGACGACCTGGGGAAGGTAGCCGACGACCGAAAGCTGTGAAGCACATCGGGAGAGGCCTATGTCTACTACGACTACGATAGGCGGAATGATAAAGAAGACACGATAGGAGCTGTTACAGTGGCACTCTTTAGTATCACTTCTTAATTTTATAAAGAAAAATGTAGAAAAACAGTAAGGGATTTCTAACCTAGTTAGTGACAAATTCGTAAAAATTTGAACGGTTCCCTCGTATCCGTCGGTTCCAATCAATAGGTGATTAATCACTCGCAGACCGGAGCGGCGCTCGCGCAGTCGCGCGGAAAATCTTACAAAAAATCGCGCGTTGCGAGTAAGGGGGTTTAACTCACGCACTAGTGGGCACAGTGATTTAGGTCCGGGGAGATGCCGAGTCGATAGTTTTAGAGCGTTGCGAGGTTACACCACTAATCTTTTTAGCTTTTAAAACGTATATGTGTTTCATTAAAGTCGGTCTCGCCTAACTTTTGATCTATGAAGGTTTATCATCGTAATAATCTTAACTACAAAATATATTAAAATGCAATTTTATGAGTATCTCACAGATTTCATTAGAATTATATTGTAGAATAGTATAATAATAAAAGTAGCTATGTGTGAAGTCAAACTGTAGCTTGACCTATATATTCCTAAATAAATTATGTTAGATGGGTAAGAGACTTTTGGAGGGGTTGACACCTCAAAAGTCTCTTACCCTTCTAAAATATAGTACTTTATTATATATAAAAACTATTTACCAATACATGATAACAAGGATAGTATTTTTTTATAATGTAGTGGGACAGACGAACAGACGGGTCACCAGATGGTAAGTGACAACCGCCAACCATGAACACCTATAACTCAGGAGTCGTAAATGCGTTGCCGCATTTGAGGGCGATATGGGATAGGGTGATACGGTGAGAGGAAAGAAGGGGGGGGGACTGAGGAGATGGGAAAAAGGAGAGGAGGATAAGGGGAGATGGGAAATCAATCAGAAATCTCACTCATTTCGAGGAAATGCAACGTAAGTGTTGCTTCACAATCGCCGCCTTTAGTAAGAAGTGGCTCAATGCTGAGCTAAGAACCGTTTTGTCTGATAGTTTTAAGTAATTTATGTCATAGTTTTAGTGTGTATAATTTGATTTTCGAACAATTACTGTTTTCATTGTGTATTTAATAGGAGTACAAAATATTGTTCTTTTCTTCTTTTCTATGAGGCCGTGGTATCGCACCGGTCCAGCCGACCTTAATTAAAGGAAATTATCGGTACCTACCTATTTACACACAGTTCGTATGATATTCTTGTTTAACTGGAGCTTATTAACAAAAAAGATACTATATTTTTATTATTTTCTATCAGACAGTATACACACAGTGCCCAGTTGCTTGCCTGCTACCACTTAACTAGTACTAAATTATGCCTATCCCCTCGGGCTGTTTATGTATGTATTTTTGTTAAACTCTACACACACACTCACACACTCTACACTTACACTTCGATTTATAACCAAAATTTATTTTCTATCGATACCCGCTCACTACACTGCATCCATTCCTAAGAGAAGGGTAGGTTTGGCTGGCTGCGGCGTGTCGATAACACGACACCATAAATCATTTGCTGGCAAATGTCTTGTCGTTCAGTGCAGCCGACGATTTGCCTGCCTACCCCACCCCGCTGTCGAAACCATTGGAAAACTAACATAAGCTATTACTTGTGATACATTTATCAGTAATTGATCTGGATATATATGGGAGCTAGAAACTTATGTAGTTTTAACATGTCGGATGTTAAAACTTTGAATAAATGTAATCTAAAATGCACTATTCTTTTATTTGCATACTTCTGTCAACTTCTTAAGGTTAGGTTATTTTATTCCGTATTGTTATTTAATTATGAGTGGATATCAATATTTTCTTGTGATATGTATTTGATATTAGAAATGTATTCAATCCGTCATTATATAGTATTCATTGGCCATGTAAAATAAATTGTGATGCATATTTTCTAAGCTTTGTGTATTTTCCTAAACAGCACTGGAACATGCATTCGGTATAAACGACACAAAATATAATGCACTCAAATTTGTGTGGCCTTCACACAGTGCTCGCTTATGCTTTATTTTGTATGAAATCAATTTTTATCTTCGTATTTGGGCTGCTTTTTTTCTAGAACTGATATAGAAACTATAAAGTAACTTTACTAAAGTAAGTAAGAAAGAAAGCCCCATTCTACCAGGAGTCTAAATAATTTAATATGTTACATATGTATATGTGAGCTGACGCGCACAGGTATGCGAGCCCGTAAATCCTCATGCCCTGTTAGGCCATTTAATTAATTTTCAAGCAACTCAGTCGCATTGCTATGCGACCTTTGTACATTTAATAATTAGTGTTTTACAATTTAATTTAGTATGTATACTATACTGTTCTATTATTATTACTTTATTGTGTGTGTGTTATGAATTTTAGTAGCGGTATAAGTGGTTGCATTTCATGAATACAGAGTTTATGTTTTTTATATTCCTGGTCCATTACTAATATTAAATGTTTTGTTTACGTTATATGTTGTGATAGGTTTGAAATCATTTTACAAAACAATAATTTCTTTACATTGTACCTTTGGACACTTGGATATTTCTTTTGTGATATTGAGGTTAAAAGAACAGACTGGTCACCTGATGGTAAGTAATTACCCATAGTCGCATTTGCGTAACCGGCCTTCGGTGACCTCATTCACTAAGTTGACACAATGCAAGCATTGCTTCGTGTCGTTTTTCTGTGAGGCCGTGCTGATACCTGAGAAAATATACCTATTCCACCATATATTTCTTCCAGATATATTTCTTCTACCTTTTTAAAGAGTATATCCCCTGTCAGCGACATTTAATTTTATTATTTTTCAATTTTTCAAGTCTTTTGAGAGAAAAATTAACAATATACAAACAAATACACACATAAGGGGTAGACAGAGGTGTATTAAACACCACACACCTGTCGCCTGCCGTATTTCCGAACCGATACGACCTTCAAACCTTCAAGAAGAGAGCGTACCTCTACCTAAAAGGCCGGCAACGCACTTGTGACTCTTGAGTTGCGGGTGTCCATGGGCGGCGGTGGTCACTTACCATCAGGTGACCCGTCTGCTCGTTTGCCCCCTATCGCATAAAAAAAAAAACACTACCACATTTAGCCAGTTGGTCCCACTAACGTTATGCCAGCCTCTTGCCGTCACCCGGGCATTATATGAAATAACCAAACAACACTACAACTGCCTGAAACGTACAATAATTCCTTTAATATGTTTTCCACAAGTACGTATCTATATTTATATCAAATTAAGGGCTGCCTACCCGCGGCGGGTGCCCTCCAATTTAGAACAGATTCCGTTAAAAGGGAACACCAATTTGTGCTAAGGGCTTCAAATTGTCTTATATTGGGATATTCTCGGAAACATTCAATTACACATGGATTGTAAGAATTGGCTATTGTTCTGGCGGTTTGTTTATTACTTATGTATTTATATACATATTTTATACATTTTTATTTCGAATATTGATAAATATAAATAAATTAAAAATGCATATAGTGAAGTTTCTTTAATTTAACGTAAGTAAATACAAATTATTTATAGGGAACGAAGGAACGAAGAAAATAGAATAATTATATTATATATTGGAACGGCACTTAAATAAGTAGGTTACGACGCATATGAACTAAAAGAACATGGAGAATTTGAATAAAATACTTTAAAAATCTATAGACTATATATAGTTAGTGCTTCAAATAGGAAATTTCGATTTAGATTTGTGATAGCAACTATATTACCTATTAGGCAAACTATATAACCTTAAATTCAATTATATTACCAATAATATATAGATACAAACTCATAAATTTCTCATTTTGTAGGGCAAAGAGAAAAGAAAACGAGACCAAACGGGGAGAATATCTTTCGTTTAGTTTTTTTACACTTATTACTAGAGCGGTTTCCTGCTTTTTTGCCCTTTTTCCGGTGAAAGAGATAAAAAATGGAGATGAACTGCCGAGGTGCAGAGTAAATACGAAACGGTTAGAGATGTGACATGCATGGAAATTTATATCGAAAAATATCCATTATGTGCCTGTAATACGTTTGAGTGCTATGATTCTCCACAACCTGAGTTATTTTTGACTGACTGAAGAAGCATTACGAAATCATTATGATAAATGTTTTTATGTTATGAAAACCTCATTTTTCTTGCTTCTTTTCTTTTTCACTTTGAGGTCACAAAGGTAAAACTAATACAAGTAAGTAAAGGCATTACCTCAGCAGATAATATGATATTTTTAAATATAATCTTCTCTAATCTATATAAAACGAGTCTACTAACTAATCTATATAAAACACAAATAATACTTCTACCTTTGTCCGTAATAGACTTTGAAACCATTTAACCGATATGTCCCAAACCGGTATCATCAAAAAGGCAATAATGCAAAGATATTTTTAGACCACTAAAACAATACATAAGGACAACTCTGTTTTTAGCGACAGGTACTCGCTAGTTTCTTGTAAATTACATTGCTGTTGGATTAAACTATGAACATATACCACTCATCACCAAACGCAAAATTAAACACAACAGGGAAAGTGAAAGATTATTTCGTTAAGTTCGTGTTTAATATTATACTATTCGGAAGGGTTTAAGTAACTGCATTGAATTTTATTCCAATGATACATCAATAATATTTATACATACATACATACCCCCACGCCTGTATACTGAAAGGGGTTGGCAGAGGTGTATTGAACACTAGCATCCTACACATTAGAATTTGGTCCCCTTGGTGCAATAGGGGTAATAGGGCTGGCCTGTCTTTTGTTTTATACTATAATGGGACAGACGAACAGACGGTTAACCTGATGGTAGGTGACAACCGCCGTCCATGGACACCTGCAACTCAAAAGTCGCAAGTCCGTTGTCTGCCTTCGAGGGTGATGAGGGATGGGGTTGTGGTAAGGGGAATAAAGAGAGGAGGGATGAGGAGATGGTAAAGGGGATAGGTGGATGAGGGGAGAGGAGAACCTTGCCCATTCGTGTTGCCGTCAACCAGGCACTGTATAAATTGTATACATAATAACGGATAAATAACAGGCCTATTCCTTGGTCCATATTTATTTAAATATACGGTTTTACTCACGTGTTTATTTCGGGCAACCCCGAATAGTTTCGGTTTCGAAAGGAGGCCTTTTTCAAGGAGTAGGTCGTCCAGCCGCGACGGTACTGCCACTGACCGTGTCGGTTTTTTTAATCGGAGATGATTATATTGTAGCAAGTTTCAGTGCCAGTCGCCAGGCGGGAGGCAGTGACCACCCACTGTCTCTGTTGAAGTTCGGGAGACGGCTTATTTCGAATGCTTCACATACTTTTCGCGAGACGAAATACTTTTCTTTTGAAAGTACGCAAGTCTTGTCGAATCGTATGTGTACGACACCAACGGGAAGAGATGAAGTGGCCGTATTCTACTCTACCGAGAACCATGCGGCTATAAAAACATTCATTTATCGATAAATCGTCAAATACATAACACCATGGTCATCACTAGTAGCAGACCGCAGACCGCACGGGCCGGTAGGCACGAAAAGTCGTTCGCAGTTCAAATATATTAGAATATACATTACTCTACGTGACTCCGGCATGAATAGCCCGTGTCTACCTCTGTACTACATAACTGTGTACGTAGAATTGTGCGATTATATTAATGTAATGGCGGAATGGGCTTTACCGTACTATAACTTTATACAGCTCTATACTCTGCGGAAAATATTTATACATACATATATACTTTTACATGCCTCTAGCCCTGACAAGATGGGAAAGTTGGAAGTATATTGACAGGAAAGGGAGGATAGCAAGGGAAGCAAAGGTATATTGCTTTACAGATGGATCGGGGAGTATGAGAGGAACCCTGATTTGCTTAAGTTAATCAGGGTTGAATGTCTATAACTCGAACTGTACGGCGAACTAAGGTTTTTTTAAACTTTTTTTTTTTTTTATGTACTACTCTTTAGTACTTGGATCATATATTATTTATATTCACATGAATTTGAAATCAGCTATTGTTTTCATGTTACAATTGGGTTCCGTTATCTTTGAACTATTTACAAATTAGACGCTTATACCATATTGATGTTTTACGATTAGACCATCATTTTATTTTATTTATATTAACACCTACTATTATTAGACTGCACGGATGGCGTAGCGTAGTGGTCACCTCGCCACCACGCTGCCGCGCCGAGTGTTGTGGGTTCGAGCCTTGCACGGGACAACACTTTGTGTAATTATGTTAAAAAAACATTCAGTCTAAGAACAACACACACTTTTTATTTCAATAACAACAATTTTTATTTCAATTGTTGTTCTTAGTCTGGGTGTTCTTTGTGTCCGTTTTTTGAATGTTTGTAAAGTCCCCCGCGCACAGGGCTTAATCCTAGTGCGGGAGTTGTCTTTTTTTAACAAAAAGAAGATTAGTTGCTGAAAAAACAACATAAAAGGACATGCACACATAATGAATCCTCTTTTTTAAGGATAGGAAAAGTTTTCTTCTTTCTTGTGTAACACCACACAGATACATATTTTCACCATTTCTCTATCAGAAGGAATAAGTTATTATACATATGTTTACTAACGCTTTTTACCAAACTATAATTTAAAACACGTCTTCCTATATGCTTTACCGTCGTCAGTAACTTTGTACCATCATCGTGTTTTCCACTACACAAAACATAATTTACACTCTTTTTAAAAAACACTGCTCTCCTCTTTGAATCAAACACCAAACATTTCAAAACATGCAATCAGACTGACTTGGTCAACTTTTAGCCGCTCCTTATATAATGTGGGTAGTTACGAACCTTTTCAATGGAGCTGAAACTTGCACTGAAGCTTAAAGCATTCCCACCAATTGCGCACGAGTGCGCGTGGTTTTGGCATGATTAGAGGTCATTGACTGGCGTTTTACGTTATTATTAAATGCTTATCTTACTGTTAAGTTTCATAAGTGATCCTGAAGATTGGAAGCTTAGCTTAGAGAATTTTTAATTTAAAAGTTGTAAAACGACTCCTATTTATTTAATGTCTATGTCTAAAACTGACTCTACTATTTAGTGCTATACAGGTATGTTCTAAAATACTATGATACTTGACTATAGACGCACGCCGTTTTGAAACCTGTAATATAAATTTTATTATTTATAAAATTAAACAACAAGGTTTTGTTAAAGAAATAGAAATATATTGCATTGCCCTCCAATTTACATACCCATTTAAAATTACAGCTAATTCGAAAAACGGGTAGAGGATAAAATTTGGAAAATTTCATTACGGACAGACAAACTGACATTGGTATAGGTTAAACTAAATAAAAGCTTGTTAAAGAATACGTTCGTGGGTTCAAGAGGAGTTTGCCGTCATCCGATGACGCTCATAGTCAATTTATAACTTGTCACGAGAATCCAAAAAGTTGTATTTAATGTATTAATGGTTCAATATCCTGGGATATAACATGTCTAGTTAAAAATAAAGAAATAAAAAAATAATATGTTGTTGCATACACAGCATTGGTTACGAGAAAATAAACTTACCTTAATTCGTATAATTAATTAACTAGAAATAAAATACAACTGGTTTGCTGAATATTCGAATGAAACTGTTAGGTATGGTTACTCCTTCGGACTTTAAAATAATGAATTCACAGAAAGATGAAGTTGAAACATTGGCTGTCACTTTTAGGATTCTGCAGATTATACATATTATCGATTTCCAAGAAATTGTACATAGGCATTTGAAAGTTTTACTATATACATAAGTATATTGTTAAAAAAAGAACTATTTATCTTAAAATAGTAGCAGATATTGTAAAAATAGTAACAATTCAGACATTTCACACCGAACCGAATGATCCCAAAATAAGCAGAAATACTAATATATGTATGTCTAAATAATTATACTCTAGTCTAATTACATGTATTATTTGATATTATTATAACCAGACTCACTACAAATAACATGCTTATTACATATTTAAATTCTTGTCCTGGGTGAAAATCTAAGCCATCATCTAATTCATTACTTCTAACCACGAGACGCAGACCAAACATTTTTTTAGAAGTAGTAGTAATTTTCAAGTTCCTTTTTATTCCTAATTGTTACATTAACAGGAATTTACAAATGTTCAGGGGCTCCTTGCAAGATTAGGTTTCAAATATTCAACTCTTAAACTTTTCTTAAAAGAAATGTGTAAGCCACAAACTATTTGTGGCTTACACATTTCTTGTCCCGACTCTGGGCGTTCTTTATATCCGTTATTTGTATATTTGAATACAGGAGTAATTTCAACTGCTAGAGTTGTTCAAAAAAAAGATACAAAAGTCTTCAATCTACAGACGAGTCTCGCATCCGTATTCTCAATAGTATTGTCTTAATTCTGCCTTATTATCTGCAAGAGCTTTTAGCGTCTATACTCTCTGAACTTAACAGCTGTATATCGGAATACATGAGAAGTATGAGGCATAGTCTAAGTTTAGCGTACAACCAGTCATCAAAGAGCAGTTAGCAAATACTTAAGCTGTTAGGCACATTATGGAGTGCCTCCTCCGACCAGAACTTTGTCGAGTTGGGGTTGGGACTTGTATTCTAAGGTCATTCGACATGTATCACCTGGCAGATATAGTGTAAATATCGCTATAATAATAAAATCATTATATCTTAATAATTTATGACGTAAGTACCATTTACATACCAGATAGGTTTTCTGTCATTTTGAATCATAATTAGTTACAATATAGAAATATATGTATGTTAAATAGTAGTGTAATTTGACTATTGAACATTCCTTTAATTATTCATATTTTTAAACCTAAACTATGAATTACTGACACATCTGAAAGCAGTATTTATAAATAAAGGTTAGTGTACCTACCTATTTTTTTACACCAGAACCAGTATGCCAAATCACAACTCTATTTATAGTTAAGTAAAATCCTATTCTTTACAGGCTTACCTTTAATATTTAACTGTGCTAAAAAGGTAAAATATCACTGCTTAGATAATAATACCTACTTCACTTGTCGTCTATATACGTACTTTGTGCATCTAATATAGCCTACACACACACAAAGACGAGTGTACTTCATAACAGTACACAAATTGAACTATAACTTAGTTTCCTAACCTTCACAACAAGCTTTGCTACATGAAGTGATATGTGACTCAGAGAATAAGTGGTCAAAATTATCTATTACGGCTAGGACTAGGACTAGGGCTGTTTTGTTATCTTTCGAAGCACTTGGCATTGGTGGAATCTCTGCGTTGAATCTACATACACGAGAGAGAGTCCATAAACAAAAACAACTAACGACACAAATCAGGTCCCGCGCCACGCCGCGCGTCTTTCACAACCCCGTCGCCCGCGCCGACGGATAGCGGAACGGTTCAGAAAGCCTTACAATCCACGTTTTATGTTTGCTTGCACGTTATACTGTCGGGGTGCACTATTTCTAACCATCTTAATCTTAGCATCTTTTGTTTGTATGGCCTTAACAATTGGCAGACAAAATTTTTTTTATACTGATGTGTACGGTTAGAAATGTCAAACATTATAACACATTCGGTTAAGTGTATGACGTGTTGTTTATAATTACATTTGTAGTTCGCAGATTTTTGACAAATAAAAAATGAAGCAGGCGATTATCTGCTCATTTGAAACGCTGTGAAGTTGTTACATGTTAAAACCGAACGTATAAGACTCATATGAAGAAATTGTGTACTTTGTATACTTATTTGACAATTGTCAGCATTGATACAGGAAATACAGACATGATTAGAATGTCTTTTGAAAGAAAGGAGTATTAAAATGTAAATCTAAATACATGTGTAATAAAAAAAATGTTCCAAAATACTCGAAAAATATTCGTTAAATCTTTTTTCAGTCGTCGCTTATCATCATAGATTAAATTTTCACCTTCAGCTAACTGAAAAAATCCATTACTTCCGCCAGATGTCATCGAATTCAAATGTCGCTTGCACAAGAGTGGGGAAGAGACATAGAAAGTTTTTTTTTGTTTTGTAGTCTAAAACTGTGTCTAAGGCAGTGTTTCCCAACTAAAAACAATATTTATAAAAAAAATTCTTTGTGCGTAATTAATGCCGTACTAACTGGCACAAAATAACAACGAAAATAATTATCAAGGAGTACATACATTCTTCAACATATTTAGATACAAGAAAGCCAAAATAAAATATACTTATAACTTACAAAACAAACAGATATTTGAAACAAAACTTAAAGCGTAAAACAGATGTAAAAACTACTATCAATAGGCTCCATTCCACCTTTGTCCTATAGTACCACTGAAACACAAAGTTTTTTTAATCGGCAGACAGACAGTGGAACATTAATCAACGTCAATCACGCACAGGCAGTGCCTTCAGAAACGATCGAACGGGTGTTCACGGTGTATCGCTCCTCTTGTCTCTGACACTGATCAACACTTATTGACAAGGCATGTTGATTAGATTTTTTGACGATAGGAGCCTATTCGATATGGATGTTATATGATAATTGGAGAAATAAAACCATGGAGTTTAATTTGTGAGTAAAAAGATATTTGTGTATTGAAAGATATTTAATTTAGACTTTGGCTATACTACTCGTACATATGAACGTAATGTTAACTAATGAGTAGGACCGCAAAACTACACCGCTATTTGTGATGCTTATACAAAAAAAATATGTTTCAAGTGACGTCATGGTAATATAAACAGGTCTTTAGTGCTAATCTCCTGGATATTGATTCAGCTACTAACCTTCAATTTGTCATTGATACATTATATTGATACATTACAATTTAAAATATATTTTTTAATGATTCTGAAAAGCACGTCTCAAATATAAACCGTTCATATGTTTTTACCAAACCCACACAAATACAGTATAAATATAATAACTACGTACTCCACTATATATTGCGGAATATAATTTAATTACAACTCTATTTTTAAAAGTATGTTATCAATATTAGTGACATAAGCTGTGGGAATGTTAGTCTTTTCACGCGGTGAAGGCGGTAACAGTAAAATAACTGGATAAAACTCCCATTTAAAACTATGCCTTCCGCTTATGTTGTTGATTGCGGTTTTATTTTAGAATAACATAATATATCGAAAAGTGGTTTCGTCTTAAATCTTATTCCATTTTGTTTAGTAAGTTTCATAGCTATTTACATAAACATACATACATGCGCTCACGCCGATGTTCCCACAGGGGTAATCAAACGCCATCTTTTTTCGTTTTTTGCAGGGAAGGCGTATTGCCGTCATCGGGGCACTGCAGAGCAGTATACATAAACGTATACTGACTACTACATAATATTACATAAATAAAATAATTGTTTGATTTCTTTGTAAAAAAGATAACAAAATAAATTAATTACTTAGACAATTAATTTCATAGGTATTGCCCTACTTCATACATCTCCTCACGCCTATATCGGACAGAAGGAAGGAGAAGAGGAGAGGCGTCTTATATTGACCTGGTGTAGGAGAAAATCTATGTGAAATCACTTTAACGGCATACCATTACGTTGTATGTCGTACATAACTTTAGTTAAATCAGCAAGTATACATTTAAAGGTACCTAATTCAAATGTTTAATACATGGTGCGTCCTCCAAATTTTACATTTGGAAGATGGCAAAATTCAACAATTTATATAAACTTTTGAAATTTCATTAATATACAAGGACTTAAACTCCAATCTGACTTTATAATCAGCCGGGAATCGAGTCGCATGCCTCGGTGCCCAAAACAACTAACTTTGCATACTACGCTATTAATAATTAGGAAGTCTGTACAGCGAACAAAATACGATTTATACCGATTTTCATATCTGGATACCGGGAACTTAGTGGTTAGAAAGTTCAATTCTTTGGAGTACGAAACCATCTGATGCAGCTTAACGTTAGGTGAGCTGGAGATATTAAATCCATGTTATTTTAATTTTGGTTTTTGGTGTTATATTCATTTGTTAATAGGGATTTAAGTATATCGCCGAATAGGCCTTATTATTGCAAAGGCTGTTAATAACAAACAAATATAAACGATGTACTTCTTGCCACCTCAGTGGTATGTAAATAATACTCAAACTCTAAACTAAACCATTGCTACACAATTCATACAAACAATTTTTTTTTTATATATGCTATCAATAGTCCAATGAAAAGTGTATTGTATGATACGTAATACACTTTCAGAGATATTATATTTTTTAGTAAGGCGTATGATGCTCTGGGCTTAACATTCCAACGGTCTCTAAGAGCATACACTCCTGGCTTGCGTCTTTTTGCCAAATAAAGGGTTAAAATGTTGATGACACAAACTGGAAATGATATTGTGACTAAACATAGGGAGAATTCATTAACAATTAATGAGAGAAAAATTCTAGTAAGAACGGTGCGTGTGGTAAAGTGACGTCACACGTGGATTTGTAAAAGTGAAGCTTTAGATTATCATAATATCCAAACTACTTACTGGATTTAAATTAAACAAAATCAAATATATTTAGACTACACGGTTACGGAGTTTCAATAGATTAAATGAACATGTATACATTCTCAATTGTACGAAAACACACAATTTCACGAGCTTACATAATATTATACAAATAATAAATCAAACCATAGTGAAGCTACTATCTACGCAGATATGTACATCGCTACGTAGCTACGTGTCTACGCCGCTACGAGTATTCTCGGTATTTCTCGGTCGACATCGCCGACTTCTCAAGTCGTCGGAATTGCACGCACCAATGCGTCCGCGCACAAGTAGATCGCATTATGAGATTTGTTAAAGGCTTGCGTACATTTTCTTAACAATGAGACTTATGGACAATTATATAAATATGATTGTATTTAACGGTGGTTGAATTGTGACATATTAACTTGTTTTCAATTAGTTTCAGTGGTAAAATAAATAAGTTGAAAAATTGTATTCATTACAATTTAGAACTTTTGAAAACCACTATTGGTCGTTGTCTACAGAACAATTAGAGCATGCACGATTTGGATGTATATAGAAACGAATGGAAAAGATAAGTCTCGAGAACATTTGTAATTATTACATAGTATAATCGTACTAGATTACAATGAACTATTCCACATAAAACAATAAAAGCATTCTACTTAATTCCATTTTGTTGCCGTGTCTGTCTAGTGGCCCAAAAAACCATTCATAATTTTAAATGTTATGGTTATACAAAAGAAAATTAAAAAATATTTTCTCAAGCCTCTACATTTCTAGTAGGTATTTATTTATACACACACTCATATTTATTTTATATAAATATCATGGTAAAAATATTTCCAAAAAAATATAAAATCAGTGTTCAATACAGCTAAATACTTAATATCGTCTAAAGCTCCGTATTGTACAATAACGCCGTTCGACTGTCGTGAGGGTAGACACACAAAACCGCGATGCTCGGCGGCGTGTTAACAGTTGAACTGATCTGGAGTGACATACGCCGACATCACGCTTGTCGTATATATAATCCTATAGAGGTGTTTTAACCACCTTTTAAGGATTTTAAACGACTGTTATAAAAACCTTTTTTTTTTTAATACATTCTTTTCTGTTATAAAACATTCAACTGCAGGTTAGAAGTACCTGCAACTGGAGGATTTGTATGAAAGTCTTAATAGCAGTATAGGAAAAAAAAGTGTTATTCTAGTGGTTAGTGACTCTAATTGCTGAGCCGGAGGAAGTGGATTCGATCCCACACGGGACAAAACTTTGTGTGATACATAAATAGTTATCCCGAGTCTGGGTGTTCTTTGCGTCCGTTGTTTGTATGTTTGTGAAGTTCCCCGTAACACAGTAATTATTCCTAATGTGGGAGTTATCTTTTAAAAGAAAAAAAACTCGCTTACTATCAAGTTCAAAGCTTTTTTTTTATCGTTAACCTACGTTTTTAATATGCCTTCTCAATTGTCCCAGTAGTACTAGGACAGTATTAGTATACCAGGCAGGGAGTTGATACATGTTTTTACTCTGTATTATATTATTTATTAATTTATAGTCCCATTGACCGTTAACCTGTAAAAATTTATTTATCCCTTCACTTATTCTCAATATTTCCGGTTTAGTCGTGTTTTATTTGGATAAAACATTGTGTGTTGACGACACTAACACTGTAATATTTTTTGGTTCTATCATCTCTGTACAGATAAGTGTGAAATGAAATTTCAACCTGAAGACGTGCCGACTTCCGGCCGCCACGTCTCCACGCAACCCCTTGTGTCCCCCGTAAGGCTGTCTCACGTTTGCCATTTCATTTACTTCGAGATCTACATACGACCATTTTGTAAGTTAAATATTGAATAGAAATTCGCTACCCTATTGATGTATTCCTTCAATAAGTTTAATGACGACAGGCTATTCGTTTGTGCAATATAGGTGTAAATGATGCAGAAGAAAACACAATCTTTTATATTTATACAATACCTTTGCCCCGGTTACATACATATATGCCCTTTTTTACAATAATGTATGTTGTATGAAAGTCTGACCGATTTGTTTCACATCTATAATGTAGCCGCTTCAGTAGCCTTCCTCAATAAATGGGCTATTATATAAAGCAAACATATTTTTTTTAAATCAGATCAGTAGTTCCAGAGATTAGCACGTTCAATCAAACAAACTAACTCTGCCCCTCTTATAATATAATATAAGTATAGATTACCTATACTTACTGATTGATTAAACAATGCAGAACCTCAAATACTGGGGCTACAGACTATAAATTAAAGCTATTAATACCTTTAATGTTATAAGCAATAATTACTAAGATTTTTCAAGTTTTTAAGTCGTATTTAAGACCATCGTGATCGAAGTAAGAATTTACTCATATAATTTAAAAAGGCCCTGCTTCTGTTCAAAAATAAACGTCAATTTATCGGGTTTCATTTAGGGTTGTTACTACACATACAAGTATGAATTTCATAATTTGTCGTCATTTACGAGAAGAACTATTAAATTCTATATTAAAGCTGCTTATATAATGTTTGGGGATACCTACCCGAATTGATTAGCCAAATAATCATTGCTGCGGACAATAGCCAGGTTAGTCCTATAAAACTAGAAATTATCAATTGATTGGACTAAAATATACAGACAGGTAGATAAAAACTGTTTGTATATTTGCTCGTTTGCTTCAGTTCACTATCAAAATCTACAATTAGCTAATAAATATCAATATATACATATATTCTGTATATATTGTACTTATGTGTATCATCATATCGAGCTCGTAAAAAAATAAAAGAAATAACGAGCTACTTATAACAAACTTCTTACCTTTTTTTATTCTTTATAAAATTATATTATCTCTTCTGAATAACTACACACATTACATACTTGGTGTACCCGTATACACTCGGTTCATACATTTATAATATTTATGTATACATAAATGTGTGACTATCTATAATTTACTATCCACTACTGTTTATATTACATATTTTTTTAATTATATCTCCATACTTAGTTGTCTCGTAGAGATCGCTTTTAGCGATAAAATAGCCCATTATACTTTAATTTATAAGCTTTTTAACTGCAATCTATTAATAGTGCCCAATAAAGAATATTGTGTCTATATAAATATATATATATCTATCTTTGTTAGAAGATTTTAAAAGGCACTATTGCTTAGGAAATGGTTAATGTAATTTACGTTTTTTTGTAGCTCCCCATGCTTCTAATTAATCCTGTATTAATGTAGCGAGTTCTTTAGAAACATGAGTACAAACCTCAGACGCAAACAAAAGAAACAGGTTTCAAGAAACTTTTTTTCCCGCAAAATTCTTGCGTTTTTCATGTTAACAAAGAACCTGTTTTTTAAGAGACGCTCAGCTGTTAACAAAGAAGTTTCCGAAACGCTTATGCTTAAACCTTAACCGAATACTGTGTTACTAGTTTACTATCACTGTTTCCTTATAAACGACAATACGTGAATATACCTATCATATAGAGGAATATCCTGCTTAGAAATATAATTTAATCCTGACACAATAGCCACATTGTCGGTCGCAAGACCAAAACCGACGCGACATTTTTCATTTAATATATAGATATTCGGTATCGTCCTAGTAATGCACTTCAGTATGACTGTTATTTAAAAACATTACTTAGCAAAACATAATTACATAAGTTGTTGTGAATTTATTACAACGCACACTAAAGTGGTTCAAGAAAGCAATCATCACTTCGCATCTACTTTTGGAGTCAACGAATCTTATAATGCGGCTTTAAGAACGTATAATCGATCTGTCTCGTGTTTACTGTATATTTTACAGCAAGGCGGTCCAAAACTAAGTTGTCTAAGTATTAATGATACTATAATATTAACATTTATGTTTAGGGTTCATAGACCCATAGATAAATAAATACCTTTACCTAAGTAAGTATACATATTAAAACATCTGTATGTCTATATTATAAGTTAGTCAAAAAAGTTTCTACGCATTTTATATACAAATTAAAGAGATTTTTTAAAAGGTCAATTAAATTTAATTATACATAATATGTATGTATGTGCCATTCTGTTCGTTAAACCTTTTGTCATCTTGTATCTCTATCATCATCTTTTGCCTTTTGTCATCTCCGTCGCTGTAGAGCTCTTGATAAAAAAAATGCGATAAATATATTTGATAGTCCTCTCTTGATGTTAACCTAAAACTATCTAAAAAATTCTGAAGGAACATAAATGCGAGTGCGAGGTTAGAACTTAATGGTGGATGCATTAACAATTCCCAACCAAGCTTTCTCTTAAAGCAAGAGTAAAACCAAGATGTTTTTCTTCAATCATACCTAGAAAATGTGAAAAACCTTTTTCCCCGACCTAGTATAAAACTGTTTTATTAAAAGGTCACTTGCACTAGGTATTATACTAGGGCTGTGTATAATTTTCAAGAGCATGAATGGTATTTTAATAACTTTGAATTAAAAATATTGTTACTACAATACTAACAATAGTTTAACGGGTTAATCAATAATGATAAAAAAGAAGTACTTGTCGCTTTTACAACCTGCTACTTGATTTTTATTTTACAGTCATGGAGCAAGTGTTTAAGTTGTTTTGAGTAAAATAGTATGTCAACCGGTGTAACAAACCACTAAAATAACAAACTGGGATAATACCGATCAGTAAAAATTCAGTCTGCGAGCACCCTGCCGATCTCCGCAATAAGATTGAGATCAGCTCGGTTTGTGTTCACTAGGGCCTGCTCACCAAGAATAAACTAAGAATTGTGGATAAGACTGAGGAAGCAAAAGAATTTTCTTTTAGTATAACATAAGTTTGTATATACCATGACATGGTGCATACCCGTATAATGAGCATGATTATCTGTTCTATGTCTGGGTGTAATTTACTCACAATAGGTATGTTTTTAGTAATACATATATGGATAAGTATGTTTATCACTGCTGCCATAGTACAAGCTCCGCGTAGTTTGAAATCAGACGGCCATATAAGAAGTTATTTTAATTCATAAATATTTTAGAACTATTGAATTAAATTTCATATAAGTTCTTCTTCCATCCACCTTCCCAACTTCCTATCCACCTCCTAGATATCCATGGCTGTAAGAAAGAAAATAGGGACGTGCGGCTGTCACGGCATATTGGTCTCGAATTCACAACGTTCACGCTATCAACCTCTGTAATATACTATATTATATAATCTGCCCTATTGTCAACGTCGAGGACGCACGTTCGGAGGCCCTATTGTTAAACGTAGATTTTATTATTACCTAATATTCTTGTGAGGACATGCGCCCAAATAAGATCACCTCTCTGTCGATTGTAAACTTACTGGAGTAGTTTATTAGGACAGATTACATACATACATTATGTGTGTTCATTGACTCGCGCCTGCATCGTTGCAAAGGTAGGATGAGTTGTAGCCAGTTACAATTTAGTGAAACTAACGGAACAGGGAGCACGCCTATTGCTGTCAACTGGACACTTGAAGCATTAAAGATGGGAAAAAGAAGCGTTTTAGGTTGAGTTCTAAATTTTAGAAGTAAACCTAATACCTTTAAACGAGCAATTCTTGTATATATATATGTATATACCCAACGATTTTCATGAAATTCAGTATGCAGGGGGTTTCGGGGGCGATAAATCGATCTAGCTAGGTTTCATTTTTAGAAAACGTCGTTTTATCCGTGTTTTCAGGAAATAAAAACTATATCAATATCATTAGAATACGAAGGTAAATTTCACCAGCTGCTGCAAGGTTAAATCGGTTCGAGTCCAGATGATTACTTTATACTCTTTTTTTACAAATATAATATTTATATATATCATGGTACCAAGGTATCAGGTACTTTAAAAAAAGGTAAGAACAGGGAAAGGCAATAGAAGGAAATAAAAATAGCTTTAAAGAATGAATTAGGAAGTGTGAGCAATATCCGGGAGCAGCAAAAGCCCGAGGACTTCGACGTGTAGTTATAGTAGGATCTTTAAGCTTTAAACACAGTTTCCCCGAACTCACAAGATCATAAGTCGTCACGTGTCGGCGTGGACGTGACGAGGCAGGTACGTGACGACATGACGGTACTCACGTTAATTGCATACGCCCACTGCGTCGCTTAATTAGCACCTAATGACTCCCTACTGTCGGCATGCCACGCCATTTATGAGATCTAACAATGAATAAATTAAGTTTTGCTGCCGGTACATAAAATTAGAAGGTACATTGAGGATATGTTAAGTAATTAATATATTCTAAAAAACTACTTAAAAAGTTTACAAAACTATAACTCGATCTTTGTGACGGTTTTAAAGTGCATGTTTCTATTTGAATATGAATCGACTGACTGGGGAAGCATTCCATACATCTCCAGCAAACTTGTACAAAATAGATTTATGTTGTCCTAGGATAAAATAATGCCTATTAATTTTTTATACATACGTTATACCTGTACACATGTTCTATGTTATAAATATAAGCTTTAGTCGTTATTGATAAATATAAGATATTATAGAATTTACCCACATGATAAGCTCTAAATAAAGTCTCTACATAGGTGCTGGGAGTTTTGAACTCTTTCTAAGCCACTCAATCGCAAGGTCTGCAAGTGCCGGAATGAAAAGACATAATAAAATTTACTAAACTTTTATTTGAGTATATTTTCATATAAATCAAATAATGTATCCACCCTAGTCATAAGCGTCACGTATTGAGGTCGTATTAACGTAATTAAGTTTATTGCGACACCGTAGGGGCTGAAAAGAGGTGGAACGAGAACGAGAGTAGGCAGGGGAGACGTATGGTGGCTCTTTGACTTTCTGTCTTGAAAATTGTATTACCTACTTAGTGTCGCGAATTATTTATATGTACATACGTGTTTTGTGTCAGCAGAGCTTTGAATCTGTCGTTTTTTGTGGTCGTACTGTTGGTTTGCATTGTTCGTAATTGTTTTTACTGAATAGGAAATATAAATAAGATCATTTTTTAATTGTTCATCTCATTGAGAATATGGCAAACAGTCGAGCGTGTAATTGCGTTTAATCTCAATTGAGCTATTCAGCGTTTTAAGTATTATATCTACAACTATACCTTGACTACATAGGTACTAGTAGGAATAAAAATAAAATGGCGTTTTAATGTGTACCCTCTCTCCCCCTTTCTCTGTCTCTTAAAAAATAAATATGTATGCGTCTGTCTAACTTTCACAAGAGTAAAATTCTATCATTTGTTGTGTTCTACACTAGTTGTTCTATATTATTGCACCGCAACTACTGGTGTGGCCTCGTCTAGTGAATGACTTCACCTTTCAATTACTATCCGCTGAAAAATATGCTTTTGAATAAAATATTTAAATCTAAAAAACCTGAAATCGCTTTACATAATAGCTCATTAAAGGTATGACAAAAAGGACCAATCAACACGAAGAACGAACTATATAAACTAGCGAACCCATCCCACTTCGCTGCGCGTAAGGTAAAATAAATTCTGAAATCTGAAGATTCAATGAAAATTTAATCGGAATCGGTCGAGCTGTTTTTGAGTCCTAAGGAACATAGGTAGATACAGACACTCCTACATCGCCTATGTAGTAATATATATATTTCTACGAATGGTTATAAAAGTCGCGTGGGCCGTCTATATCTTGCGTTTTTGCTTTTTATTAGTTATGTTCTCAACTATCCACCCAAATTAAATGAACGAAAGGGTAAATTTTGTCTTTTTAATTTTTATACTAACACTTTATTTTTAGGAATGCTAAAAACCATTATTCTTTATTAGATATATAGTGTCGTATACTTTTTTGTAGACTAATATTTAGTAAGACTAATATTTTTCCTGTACATTGTATTCGTTTATTTGGAACCGTTTGCCCAGAGCACGCCGATAAAGCGTGTAACTGTTTTTCTTCGACTTGGTTCACAAATACTTTACAGTTTTTTTTTGTATAAGTCTACCATAGTGACTTCACTCTGCCTGATGGAAAGCAATAAGTGGAGTCATACTGCCGCAAGCCGCAGTGTAGGTGACAATGCAGCATGGTCACCTACACTGCGGCGGCCTGGTTAAATGCTTTTTCACGCCCCGCTTAAAAGACCTGTAGTGAACTCCAGTCTTAAACCGATTGGCACAAGAAGGAGGAGCAGAACCGTTTAATTCAGGATCGTATGTTTTCCACTCAAAAACGGTGACTCCTCAGGCCAGCACGTGTTGTCGTGTAGAGAAAGGGAGGAGGTGGGATCAATTGGAGGAACTTGTCTTAACACTCTCCGTGATGAAGACGATAGAGGACTGCCATAGAGGCGGCATCTCTTCACAACTGCAGAGGCTCAAGGGACTCGGTGACCTCGGTAACCTGTCGATAATACGGACTACGCGCAGGAGCGAACCTGGGGCTTGTATAAAAGGCACAGAAATAATGTATCATATATAATCATCATATATGTCATCATAATAAAATATAGCCCATGTCACCCAAATAAAGTCTAGCATCAGTAAAAGAACTATTATAATCGGATCCATGGATCCAGAGATTACCTTCTACAGTGAAACAATCAATTTTACCCCTAATAATATTGTGTAGATAATAGATATCGTTTAAAATGTTCGCTACAAATTTCGTAAATGCTTAAACTCATTTTAAAAACCGATCACTATGTTTAAGGACAATTTTCTAAACTAATTCGCGGTGGTCGGGCGGCAAATTTCTCATCCCGATGTGATCGGTGGATCGTATGATCAGTCTGATCACCCGTATAGAATACTGCGATGCAACGTAATTGCGACGCAAATGGGTTTCCGAAGCCCCGTTGCACCGCCGCAATAATATACACACTTATCGTAGTTAGAAATTTCTTCATGAAATCAGATTGTTTGTAATTTTTTATGTGTGAAGTATGTGTTTAGTATGTGTGAATGTTGATTTGTTTTGTTTAATGATATATATATACAAATGTAATTCACTGATTTGCTTACATATGTAATCGTAATATGTCACAAATTATTATAAGGTTTAATAAAAAAATGTTTAACGACAGCGTACGCACCTTCCTATCTTAAGGGACGCTTTGAGTTCTTCCATTATTCACATACAGGATTCAAAAAGAATCTAAGATATAAATATAGGTTATTTTCTTATTTTCTATATATGTATAAGAAAATAAGACCATCAAAAAATATAGAAATAGAAATACCCTTACACTCCACAATGCTTATTTCTAAATCCTTTACCGCTTTTGTAACACGGTTGTCGAATGCGTTGCCAATAGAAATAAGAAAACCTTAAACAACAATGGTTAAAATTCACTACCTAGGATTATAGTTAAATCTGTGCACTCTCCTTGTCTGAGCTTTCAACCGAGATACTTAATTCAAAATAAACTGTTAACGCGGACTTGCAACGACCCCAAGTAATTATAAAAAGGCAATATGATGATTATAGAATCAGCCCACATGTACGTTAATTTCTAATAATAATATAATTACAATATTTGTGTATAAATTGTGTAACAAATGGTGTACTTGACATAAGTACAGCTCAATTACATTACGGTGCTAAAGGTTGGGAGCAAGCCATTGTGCTCGTAACATTTATGTCATAATTGAAAGATAAGTACTACAATGTTTTAGATTCCCCTTTAAAAGTATCCATGGAATTTCTTGCCTGTTCTCCGTCGTAGGATGGATAGGATGTGCACGACTTACTTAGTCTAACTGACTTTCGTTCTTGACAATACAAAAATATATATGATTGGTTTGACTAATATAAACATTTAAGTTTGTATTTGATTGGTTTATTTCTAAATGAATCAGATCAGTCTTAAAAAATTTTGCACTTTTACAATTATTTAATATTAAAAAAAAAACCTTCGGATTCAATTATTGAATTCTTTGCCTTAAAATACTTATTTAAGAATGCAAAATCGTATTGTTGTTTAGAATCGTTTTAGGTACATTTTGTAATGTGAATTATTTTATTAAGAAACCCTTTTTTATCCCTCAAACCCTTAAAACAAGTCTTTAACCCTAAATTAAGTTGGAGGGGTGAGATTGTAACCATCAATCTTTCGACTCATTAGATCTTCTGTTTAAAGGTGGGTATTGACTGCAGTGAACTAGGACGGTTTTAAAATATATAATATATTCACTTATTATGAGATTAATCAATTAAAAAACAAATTACTAAATCGCGTATAATTTCTGTTGTTTCCATTGAGTAGTTTTCTCAATAAACATCTTCTTAAAATCAAGTTTCTTAGTAAATAAGGGACTTCATACATAATACTATCTGATAAACGACAGGCAAATGCCTTAGACGAGTTTTACAACACCCACCATAAGAGATGGGAGAGTAAAAAATAAGATAGTTGATAGTGATAGTAGTAGGTACATTTTTTTTTATTACATACACACACACACGCCTGTATTCCTAAAGGGGAAAACGGAGGTGCAATTAAGGCCCACATTTTCCACCAGGCACACGCCAGTTATAGTTATAGACAGGAATTTTACACACCATATCAAAAATACACTTTCTTAACAGGCTTATTACATATTAGAGGATTATATCCAAGATAAGAACGCTTGGAAACATGCTGGTCCTGCTCCATAGGACAATTTTGAGTCTACACAAAATCAAACTGGTTGCTAATTGTATTGTATAAGGCATTATATTTTGGATACGTTGATTTATAAGATTATTTTAACTCACATCTATGTATATAAATTGTATTCTTACTTTTACTATGTTTGTTAATGTGTGAGCACCATGTATCTACCATAAAATTCATTTATCTGTCGTTGCTTCGCTTTAATTCTGTTTACCTATTTCGGTGTTGTTACAAATATATACCCTTTATATACCTTTTCTTCCCTTTACCTCCCAATATATCTCCAAATATCTTATCTAATTCCCAAAGTGCCCGTATGAAGATAATACCCTTGCCCTATTACGTTAAAGGGACTTAATAATATGGTATTGCGACCATATATACATATATGTATTACAACTCTGCCTATACCACCAATAAAAAGGGATAAATATTCGCCATTTCACTATTTTCAAGTAGATTATTCCATATGCCAAACTAAGGTCTTTAATACTTGAACTTTTAGAGAAGTTTTTCAATGATTATTCTTACTTTAATATTTATTTTATGAATATTCATTTCAGCAACATAATCATTTAGCCGATCGGCGATCGGTATATTCACCTAATCCTCAATTTTTATTTCATTTAATTATAACGAGTTTATTCTGTTAATTATATTAGAGCCCGGATTGGTTAGACTTTCGGTCCATTTGGCAGAGCCTTAACACAATGACGAAGCACTATCGTATATAACCTAACGCTATTTATCTTCAATCTAAAGTGTTACCACGTAGCACGATCAGGCCATGCCGGTCCATCCCTCACCGCTAATCGACCGTTCACAACGGAGATTAATAAATGGTGCTTAAAATTTCAACCTTTTTTCGGCTAAGCTAATGGCCCAAATATAATTAGCTGTTTTTTATCGCCGATTCTAACGCGAAAATTTATTATTGGTTTATTCTCTTCTGTCGACTGTGTGAGAGTGAATTATGATTACGTTTTTTGTTGTTGTTTACATGGCTTCATTGATTGTTCTTTTAATGAAGGTATATATGTATTTATTACTAGTATCTATTTTTTATGATTTCAAAAATATATCTTTTGACTACGGAATTCTTGATTCTTTCTTCATAATATTCACATAATAAGCCTCTCTTTTTAGCAGTTCCTTGTTTATTGTTATATTAATTTGTTTTTGTCAAATAGAGCACACACAAATAAATCAACATGACGATCTCTAACATCTATAAGTTATAATTACCTAAACGGGCTTGTTGGTTTAGTGGTTAGTGACAATGACAGCTGAGCCAGAGGTCGTGAATTCACAAATATGTAGTTGTCCCGAGTCTGGATGTTTTTTGTGTCTGTAAAGTTACAAAGGAATTATTCCTATAGAGTTCTTCGTTAAAATAAAAAAAGAAAAGGTCACATGTGCAGTCTAATTATTGCTCTAGAGCACTTTTATGACTAATAATGGTCTATTTATTTAAATATACGGTTTTACTCACGTGTGTATTTCGATGATGACCGACTAGTTTCGGTCCCGACAGAAGCCTTTCTCAAGGAGTAAGTCGTCCAGCCGCGACGATACCGGACGTCACACAGGACAGTGTGACGTCCGATGACGTCCGTCCGTAGTAAAACCGTATAAGTGACGAAAGTTTTTATTCTAATAATAATGGTCTAATACAGGGGTCGGCAACCTTTTGCTACAGCAGGGCCACATATGTTGCCAGAGTATCAGTGCGGGCCGCACTTATTTTTATATGTATACGTTCGGGCATGTATTTTTAATATTTGAAATAAAACGCATATATATTCATACAATCATGTCTATTTTAATTGAACTTTGAGAACTAGTGAGATTTTTGAGGCTGCATTTGACTTGCAAGTTTTTTAATGTCTGCTTTCATTTTAGTAGACACGCGCAGTATCGCGTCTAAATGTTCATCCGTTAACCGCAAACAATTCTTATTTTTGCGGTAGTTGAGAATTGAAAAAGTCTGCTCACACAAATATGTACCAAACATAGTTATTATCTGCTAAGCAAACTTTTTCAATTCTCTGAAGTTTTCAGAACTCAAACCTTTGTAGAACTGTATCAAGTCAGTGCTTTCCTTAAATGAAGTTTTAAGTGTGCTATTACTTTGCAAATCTACTATGTTCTAAATTGCTTGGTACCTCACTAATATCAATTGCAAAGGATGTACTGCATGTAACGCATGTTAAGGGAGCTCTTTTTAAAGTCGGTGAATCGATTTACAAACTCAGTTTGTAGTTGTGTTAACACGTTTCTCATTGTAATATTTTGCCACACAAAATTATCTCCAGCTTCTTCCACGGCCTTCTTGCAATTAAGAAAATGGTCAAGATTTTTTTCATCAATATGCTTGGTAAACAGTTTCATCTCAAATGACTTTACATCTGAATATATATCGCAAATCAATTTATTTTTTCCCTGCAAGGGTTTGTTGAGCTGATTCAGTTCCTTAGTCAAATCAGTCAAAAAACCAAGATCGATAATCCACTGTTTGTTAGTAAGCTCTTCCACTGACTTTCCTTTCACCTCCATGAAGTTGCCAATTTCTTTCCTCAAATCAAAAAACCATTCCAAAACGGCACCTCGACTGAGCCACCTCACTTCACAGTAGTAAACCACGTCACCATGATCAGCTTCCAGATCTTCCAAAAACTTTTGGAACTGACGGTGTGTGAACCCATTTCTTCTTATAAAATTAACACAGTGGATGTTACAGTATTCATTATTTCTTTCCTTACCTTACTTTCTTTACCTTGGAGCACAATGCCTCTTGATGGACAATACAGTGAAAAATCAATGGCACAGTAGATCCAGAATCTTTCACTTTGCTGATGATTCTCCCAACAACACCTATGTTTTGACCGCTCATGTTCTTGCTTCCATCGGTAGTGACACTTGTTAACTTTTCCCAGCTTAATTGCAGTGTATCCAGAGCTTGTTTCACATAGTGAAATAAATCTTCTCCCGTAGTTGTACCTTTCAAACTGCACATTATCACAAGTTCTTCGTAAACAGTAAATTTGTTTTTCAATGCCGCGTACAAATATGAGTAGCTGTGCTGTATCCGACACGTCCGTACTTTCATCCATCGCTAAAGAGTTGCAGTCAAAAGACTGCGCCTTATCCCTGAGTTGTTCACACAAATTAGCACCCAAGTCTTCAGTACGTCGGGTGCAAGTTCTCGCAGAGAGACCAAGACTTTCAAACATTTTTTTCTGATCTGGGCATATTTCTTCTGCGATAGCTAAGACACACTCTTTTACTAATTCACTATCGGTAAACAGACGTCCACTTTTTGCTAGAATCTCTGCTACCCTGTAACTGGCACGAACATTCGATTCGCTGTTGTCTGCCACAACCTTAAATATGTTTTGTTGATTTTGTAATGACGATTTCAAAGTGTAAATTTTCCTTTTTCGTATTTCTCGTTCAAGACAGTCAAATTTAGCTTTGTGCTCAGTGTCGTAATGTCGCTTCAGGTTATATTCCTTTACTACAGAAATACTCTTTTGACAAATCAAGCATAACGGTTTTCCTTTAAACTCGATAAAAAAGTATAATGCTGTCCATAATTCGTTAAAAACTCTTTTTTCTTCTTCTATCTTCCTTTTTCTTGAAGCCATGTTTATATAATTATTCTGTAACAATAATGAAAAAATTAAATTCGTTGTAAAATTATACTGGAACATATAATTTTACAACGAATTTAATTTTTTACCTACAAATTCAACTGCACATTCAAAAAATAATTAAAACATGACATACTCGTAACTAACTTCATGTCATGTAACTACTATTCCCGTCCTTATAACATTTACCCATCAATCTGAAGGTTCACATAAACAAGCAGTAAATAAAATAAAACAAATTGCTCGCGAGTACATACAACGTCCATACCTCATACGTCGTGCGTGAGAAGCTATCAGCGAAGGGAAGAAAGGTGAAACGAAACGCGTAGCTAGCAACCAGATGAGACGTGAGTGTCCGGCGAATTTCCACACCCAAATGAGGCGAGAGCTACTATCTGGTATCATCTCACCCCTGTTGAGGGGGGTGGGGAGACTATTTGAAGCACTGGGCTCCTTATAGTGATTTTCCTCGCAGCTCACCACTGTGAGCCGGTCATTGGAGTTAGCTCACCGGCCTCGAGGTTTGCTCGCCGATCGCTCCTCTGAAGAGGGGTCCAGCGAGCCGCCTGCGAGAGGTCGGTGGTTGGCTGTTGTATCGTCTGGATGTGGGAGCGGAGCAACACCTACCAGGTGGGGAAGTTTCGAGCGGTCAGCCCGCTCAAACATCCCCGTGGCGAGTCTGCTCACAAACTCCTTTATTGGTTCCCACTTCAGGTCTCGGTGGATTGTTGCATTCCTGAGGTACCTGGGGGCGTCGACCACCATGCGAAGGCAGCTGTTCTCTACAGCCTGCAAACGTTGGCGCGATGTCCCTGCTATCAAGTTGTACCAGGCCGGCCCACCGTAGGTGAGGCGCGACCTGATATATGTTTTGTAAATGCCTAGTTTGGCACTTACTGGTAGTCTGAAGGATAGCAGGGGACGCAGCTTCGTCCGCGCAGCTCTGGCCTTCGCTGTGATGGTCTCGACGTGGTGATTCATCGACAGTGATCTGTCGATGGTGATTCCCAGGTACTTGACCTTTGGGGACCATGGGATGTCCTCTTCCATCAGACGTAGGTTTGGCGGGTAGTGTGCCATACCGGTTATCATCGCCTGGGTCTTCGACACGTTGCACTTGAGCCTCCATCGCTTCAGCCAGCCCGGAAGGGCTTCGAGTGTGGGGCGCAATTTCCGTGCAGCGTGTGCGGCGTTGCGTGAACTTGACAAGTACGCGGCATCGTCTGCAAACAGTGCCAGCTTGACGTTTCCGACTACAGGGATGTCATCCGTGTAGTGGGCGTACAAGGCCGGTGACAGACAGCTCCCTTGCGGGACTCCGGCACTGATGGTTTTGATTTCCGATGTGGTATCCTCTATAGCCACACGGAAGGTTCTCTGGGTCAGGAACGATGCGATGATCGCGACTACTTTTCGTGGTAGAGACGATGTCGACAGCTTGTGGATGAGACCTTCATGCCACACTCTGTCGAACGCCTTCTCCATGTCGAGCATCACGGTCACCGTGCTCCCGCCCTTGTTCAACCACGTAGCCATCTCGTCTAGGACACGAGTCAGCTGGAGCGTGGTGGAGTGCTCCTGACGAAATCCAAATTGCTCGGGCCTCAGCCGGATGTGGGGTTGAGCCCTTGCTAGCAGTAAGCGCTCGAACACCTTGGACGTCGTCGAGAGGAGTGTGATGGGCCGGTAGTTCTCCGGTTTTCTGAGGTCCTTGCCGGGCTTCGGAAGTACGATAACCCGACCCCGCTTCCAGATGTTAGGGAAGTGGCCGGTCCTCAGGATACCGTTGAACAGTTGTGTCAACGCTATGAGTGATTTTAGTGGAAGTCGCTGCAGTGCAGTGTTCGGTATTCCGTCTTCACCAGGTGCTTTCCGTGGGTTGGTTTTCCTGATCATCGTAGCAACCTCGCTCGGTGTTACGAGCAGTTCACCCTCAGACTGGGCGAGGGGCCTCGAGAGGTAGAGATGGGTTGCCGCCTCTATCTCCCGAGTGTGGTCCTCGTCTTGATTGTCGTGAGGTGTGAACTGTTTTTCGAGGCTGTTCGCGATGATCTCGGCACGGTCTTGCGCTTTGTAGCGTATTTGCCCGTCCTCAGCGAACAGGGGGCGCGTGGGGTTTGGTTCTGCAGTCAGTTGCCTGCAGAGTCGGTGTACCGAGGGCTGTTCGTCCTCGATATCTATAAGGAAGTTCTCCCATGCGTCACCTCTGTGCTCCCAAAGAGCAGCCTTGAACGAGTTGGTAAGGCGGTTGTATCGGGTCTTGTCTCGGGGGTGCCGAGTTCTCTGCCAGAGCTTCTTAGCCTCTCGCTTCTCCTCGAGCATTTTACGGAGCCGAGCGGGCAGAGGGTTCTGTCACTCGCTGCTCGGTCTAGTGCTCGAGGAGACTCGAAGTGCGGCTTGGATAGCTCCGGTGATTTCTTCGGCGGCTTCATCGACTTCCACTGGCGTTTTTACAACCGTAGGGCGGCTGTAACCCGCTAGGGATTCTTGGTAAGCCCTCCAGTCTGTGTGGACTGTGGACTTCGGTGGGCCGACCGTAGCCGCGGGCTCCCTGAACACGAGTAGCACCGGCCTGTGGTCCGATGGTAGGTCCTCGAGCACTTCCTGTACTGGAGGTGCTCTTAGTCCTTTGAACACTATGATGTCCAGTACGCTATCACTATAGCCCGCTGGGTCCAATCTAGTGGGTTCTCTGGGGCCAGCGATTTCATAGTTATGCATATCGGAGTCTTGCATAAGGAGATTTCCCATTGCGTTGTTGGTGGTGTTGTGCCATGCTTGGTGCTTTGCGTTCAGGTCTCCCGCGATTATGGTCGGCGTCGTATGTTGGAGAAGGCTCCGGAGTTCATCGACGCGGGCTCTCTGATTCGGAGCTCGATAGGCCGCGTAGAGGCGCATCTCCCGCCTGCCGATTTGGACGTCGATACCAAGCGCATACATGGTATCGAGTCTCTTCGGTTCGACGGGTTGATGCACTACTGTCCTTTTCACTAGGACAGCGAGTCCACGATATGCTTCGCCTCTTGGCGAGACCTCATCTTGGCGGTACACAATGTACCCTGGGATCTTGAGTGGCCTGTTGGCCTTCAGGTGGGTCTCGCTTATCAGCATGATATCGACCGGCTGTTCCTTGAGAAATAGGCGTAGTAGGCCTATCTTGGATTTCAGCGTCTCCGCGTTCCAATGAACCACCCTGAGCGGCTTATCTATTGGTGGAGAGTGTTTGCAGCAGTCCTGTTGTGTTTATCTCGCCTGCCTTAACACGCTGTGCGAACAGCATGAGTAAGGCGGCGAGTTGGTCCCTCTCCGGGTCCTTGGCGGGTGGGCTGCTGACTTTGGTTGCCGCCGCAGGTGTGGTTGGCTTTTCCTGGGCCGCCTTCTTTCTTCGGTGCCTTCTCCTCTTTTTTGTGGAGCTTGACCCCGGGTTTGCTTCGGCCATCAGCGTGGTGGGTGCCGAGTCGACGACCACGTTTGGTTGGTCGATGACCTTGGGCGGGCCAGTCCTCGGCGTGAGTCCCGCCTTCTTGTTGCGGGCTTCCCGCTTGTAGAAGGGGCACGCCGCACTGCAGGCTGGATGCGGGCCTTGGCAGTTGGCACACGTAGGTGGCTCCTCCTTTGGTCGAGGGCAGTTGTGCGCCTGGTGCTCGCCACCGCATCGCACACAGGCTAGGCGCCTGTGACAGTTCTGGGAACTGTGGCGGAAGCCTTGGCAGCGGTGGCATTGAGAGGGTCCTTTCTTGCCCTTCCAGGCCTCTATGACGACGCCTGGCATGAGCAAGATGAGGCGAGAGCTGCACGCGGCTGTGATTTTAACTAAAGCCGGTCGCTTTGAATGTTTTCGCCGCCGCACACCTGCGTCTAATCAAAGACTGCCGCCGCCTATTGTCTCAAAGGAGCCGCCCGCCGCCGACGGCCACGTGCGGCGGATAAACGCAAAAGAAATTGCCAAGAATTGAATAAGTACAGCGAATATTTATTTTCGGTAGAAACAATACATAACATCACAGTCTTGATAAACAGTTCTTAAGAAATAAAATAGGTACATTTTTATCACCCGCGTGGGAGCGAGCTTTCAAGAATACTCTCATGGCCCAGCAGCATGGCCGTATAAATTCTAGTGAATTTATATGGCCTTTTGCTTTGGTATTTTTTTCTTACGGACCGCGCGGACGTCTTGCGGGCCGCACCGAGATAGTCCACGGACCGCATGCGGCCCGCGGACCGTCGGTTGTCGACCCCTGGTCTAATAGGCTTGTTTGTGCTCCGCTATTTTATTATGCATTTTCCGGTCGACCCCTTACGAAAATTGATTTTAAAAAGTACAATAAGACTACTTAAAGCAGTTCTTTCTTTTTTCATTGTACTATTTGTCTACACCTGACAGACATAGTGCCTACTCGCTAGATTTATACTTGATTAATTTAAGTTACTAAGTGACATTTATGAATGTCTTTTATCACAAGGTTATTTTCGACATACACGGTGTGGCCATCTGTTGAAAAATATGCAGCCAAGGTCCACTGGGATTTCCCGAGGCTTCCTTCTTGATGTATACACGGGTTCTTTGCAATGAGCCTGTTTGTAACGGAACAGTCAGTCCAGTTTCAGTCGGTTCGAAATCGACCACTTCAACGTTACCTATGATGAGGTCAGGACCCGGACACTGGGTCTTAGGACATACGAAAAATATGATATATTCAACCCTGTTCCGATACCTAACGCCAAAAAATAACCCTAAATTATAAAAACAGACTTTACTTTCCTAGGATAAATATATTGAAATGCCCCCTTTTTGTAACAAATGGATTATGATTATGCCTGGATTATGGACCAGATTATGATTTAGTATACAAACAAATAATTTAAATATAAAGCTAATAAATAACAAGCAAAATATTTTTCACCGTTTATTGAATTTTGAATATAATGTCATTATAGGTAGGTATTTACAATAGTAGGTATTCGAATGTTCTCTACTACAATAAACTTTAGTAATTCTACATAATATATAAATAAAGGATAGTTACACAACCAATAACCTCCAACATTACACAGACATGTAGGTATTAAAAAGCGTTTTGTTTTAATTCATTTAAAATAATCTACACTTAAATGAACAATTGAGATGTTTGAATGAAAAAGAATTGAAAACAATTCATATGTACATATACGAACATATATAAATTTATAAAAGTAGAAGCACTAATTCTTTATTAAATATTTTCGATTTTGCGGCAGTGATTACTTATGTATATATATTCTCATGAATTTAACAATACAGTTACTTATTAAACGTATATTTAATATATTAATTATTGAGTCGTGATGTATTTCACTTAGTTCATGATATTTAATTTCATATATACATATCTTTGGTATACATAGCGTGATATTGGTAATTAATTATCTAAGATTTTTTTTGCTATTCTTAAAATGATTTTTATATTAGATTAATTATAGACTGCTCGTAAAATTTATATTCATTTAAAATATTTATGTAATACTTTAAAAACCAATAACTACGTGGCATTTAAAACAACTTATTGTACAATACTACATACTTTAACTAATATTTCCAAAAAGTGATTCAAAAGAATCTGAAATAATAATAATTAGGACGGCGATGTAACCATAATAAATGTAAAATAAATGAAAATTCCATACAAAATTTGGTGTTAATAAATGAGCAATTTTAATTTAATGGGCAATGGGGTTCTGTATATTGGCTCTTATACCTGTAATATCGCATTTTGGCACAGTTTATATAGCTATATGATATACTATAATATGCTATACATATAAATATTCATAAAATCTACATTATTAAACCGAACATTTATAGATAATATCTAGATATATGACAATATATCTTTTTCTCAACGGTAACATTCATAAAAAGCCGTGACACATATACATATAAATATTAAATAAAAATGTAGACAGGTCATAAATGAAAGAAACCAAAAGTAATTTTCATATTTTTTTACTGTTTATCACATGGATTACACAAATCTCAAATCAATTATTTAGACTTAAAATCATTTCCTTAACTTCACATTTTAAATTGCAACAGCATTTGTTAACTTTAAATGTAATAAATAACAGTTTAAAGTTACATTTAATGTGGTCATGACTTAGGAATATGACGAACACTTAACATCATAGAACATAAGACAGTTATACTCCAAAAAAACAATATTTTAAAACAATTATTAACACGCCACAGGCTAATTTGAGCAAACAGTTGCCATAATTGAAGAAAAACATGAATACATTTAATTTCAAAAAAACATTTTTTTCGTCATTTTAAGACACGATTATTGTATGCACTTTATTTCGTTAAAACTACATGCAAAATTAACATCGGAAGCTCAAGTTTTAAATTACAAACTGCCGACCATTTTAAATAGACCGCTACAATTAAGTCACTAACTTAAAATAAGGGGTCTAGTTAAACTGATTTTATATATCATGTAACATCATTTTGATATGTTTTATGTACTATATGTTATTTTAGGCGAATTCGCTTCTTTCTTTTCATAAGATTGTGTTAATATCAACAACCCTTGTTCATAACATATGCAAATACTTAAATTATATATTTACAATTAAAATGCATACGACACCGAAATAAGGTAACGTAATATATATTATACTACTCGAGGTTATATATTTAGGCCTACCCAAATGTTCAATATGAATTTTCAGAACGCGTAAAATAATAAACAGCTACATTATCAATTTTATTACATTTTTCAAAAAATTACATTATCATTCTTAAGAAAAGTTTTAATGTAATCTTTTTCTACAAAATCTTGAAATCAACTCCGATCAAAACAATCAGCTGCATTTCTTATACACATTATTCACGTAATAATACTAACAAAACAAAAATATACAATTAATATAACTTGCTATAAATACATAACAGCCCCTATCATTTTACTATTCAATAGTAAAAATACTCACTATAATTTATACAATAGTTTATATAAATAAGGTTATGGTACGTAAAAGCAGTGTCCAAATTGAATTACAATAGTCAATTATCCTATTAATAGGAAGGACCAACGATAGTTTTAGTAATATCAATACTGGTCCCAGCCATGCACATTATTTTCGAGACAAACACACCTAATGTTGCCAGTGAAAATAATTTAGAAAAAATTAGCACATTAAAAAATCACGCGTACAACATAAATTTAATGTGCTTCCAAATATATATAAATGTATATTGTCTATAAACCCACAGTAAAAAATATTTTGTAATGTTAATATTTAGTGGTATATCTGTATTGAATAATTTTGTAGGCCGCATAAATAATGTGCATCGGCATTAAAATAATTTTAACACCCAAAACCTATTTAAAATAAAATTCGAGTAATATCATCATAACATGGCAATTATTTTTCAACTTATTTTGGTTCCACATTTGAACAGCTAAAAGTTTTTTTAGTACAAAACATGTTAGAGTAACAGACACTTAATATATTCTACTTTTTGGTTTATGCACAAATCCAAACATCTTATTTTACTGCAAGAACATTTACACCCTAGACATTCAGATTTATTTAAAACTTTCCGTTAGTATAGGAAGATCATCTTCCAGGAAGACAATTCCGTGAATATCGCCGTAGTACTTAAAATTCAATATCATCAAACATTACTTCGATTATCCAACATCGATAATCATAATCGATAGTTTTGATTAAAGACTATAAATGAAGTTAACAATACACTTACTTTCACAATTCTTCAGTTGACGCTATAGGTGCCTTTAAGAGAGGAGTTCTAGGGCTCCTGGAACCGTCTGTGTTTCTAGAACCAGCTTGAAAGTCTTCGTTTGATAATGAGGCGGGTAACGGCGCAATTTTTAACTGGTGTCCGTTCAACTTGATCTCTGTTATGGAATGTGATCTGCCATGGTTGACGTTGGGTTTCTCCTTGTTGCTGGTTGTCATGGGGTCGTGGGTTGGGGTTTTGGCTAACGATTGAGTGACTCTGGTCCTGTTAGATTGTTCTCGTAGTGCCATTTGGTAGGCTACTTCGAAAGCCTCGCCTAGAGTTAAGATTACTTCTGTGGCTTGGTCCTGGAAAGTAAGATATTACGATAAGCTCTTTTGTAAAAAATATTTATTTTCGATTAAACAAAATAAATTTGAAAGTTAATTAATTCAATTTCATAATATATAATGCAGTCTAACTGTGACTAGGATAAACTAAAGAAGTAGTACCCCCTTCCTTTTATGCTTTACTAGTATTTTTTTTTAGAAAGAATACTAGCAACGTGGACACATTAGTATTCTTGTGAACCCCCCCCCCCCATTCCCCCAAGATAAGCTAAATGCTTGTGTTAGGGGTGGGTTTACGACGGTAGTGTACTGGGCGGGGTTTGAACCCGCAACTACTGGATCGCAAGTCCGACGCCTCGGCCATCACGATACCGCCGCTTAATTAATAGTACTTGTATTATAACTATTATATTAATACTATTTAGTAATTGTGTATAAAAAATATAAGGCCGTAAATTGTTTCTCAAGTTGTGAAAAAAATACTTTTACAAAAATAGAGATGAAACATTTAGAAACCTATCTTCTATTACTTTTTCCAGCGAGTTAGTAAAATTAAATTTAATGGAATAGACTGCAGATAGATCGTGGAACACATAAAAAAGATAAAGATTAAAATACACAAAAAAAGTGATATTTGTAATATATTTAAGTAGATTTAGAATTAAGATAATGGAATGTTTCTCACCATAGTGGCAACTCTAAACACATGACAGTAGTGGCTCCTACTGGCGTGGTCCTTGGTGATGTACGCGAAGTGCGTGAGGTCATCAGCGTCCTGACATGCGCAGTGGATGTTGCGGATCTCGTGCTCACACACCAACTCCTGATAAACAAGGTATTTTGTTTTAAAATATTGGCGAGATCGTGATGACAGCATATCATATTTCTTAATAATCATCATCATATTTATTAATAAATAAAATTTGATTTAAACAAGTTCAAAAAACTAGTCTCTATTGGAGGTATATAAACAAAAAAAAAATTGTTGAATCTCTCAGTAGGTACAAGGACCATGCCAATGGTAAAATTAAAAAAAAAAACAAAAATCTTTGATTCGTTTCAAGAAAAGCGCAATAAAATCGATTCTCGATCAAATCGAGCGTTCACAGATTGCTTTGCTCTAAAGAATGATTAGCTGGCTGTTGACACTATTGTATATGTAATAGACTATATTGTATATGTACCGAACCTCTAATCCATGTAGCGCATATTTTTAAACATTGCTGTAAAAATAGAATAGTTAATTATTATTATTTTTCATCCCTATTAAAAAGAAAACACTGAAGTGTGTTACGAACTCAATTTCAAATATTATTTCGTTCCAATTTCGTTAAAAAGAAACACTTTAAATTAATTTTTAGCCCTGCTTCGTAAGCATAACATTGTAAAAAAAAAAACACCAATTATCCCACTTAACTAACCGTGAACAGTTCTAACATAAAAATTAATTGTACGAAAAGGGGACTAAACGAAAAAACAATCCTTTTTTTTAAGAAACACAAAGAAAAGGATGGCCATCGTTCCGATCAAGTGTGAAGAATGGACCGTAATTAAAAATCAGGGCAGACTCAGCCCTTCGTAGCCTTTGTCTCAGCAGGGATGTTTGCTGTCTTACACTCGACTGACCCTCAAAGACAAACAGTCTTAGTTTGTACGGAATAGAAGACACAAACTTTCAAAGTTTGTAACAAAATAGTTGGAAAAATAACAAGGGACAAGGTAGAGCTGTGCAAATGTTTAAAAAATAATATATTTTATATAGTAATAGTGGGTAGTATAACTTTAAAAATCATAATAAAAGTTAGTGATGTTTATTACAAAGTTCATCGTAAGTTGACCGTAATCAAAGATTGAACGTACGTATATTTGTTACTCAATCATGCCAGAATAGCTGAAAGGACCTTTATGAAATTTGGCACATATGTATATACATAGATTATAGTCTAGAAGTTACTTTTGTACAAGACGGGTCACCTGATGGAAAGCGACAACCGCTGCTCGGTGGACAACTTTCAACTCAAATGTTGTAAGTGCGCTGCCCGGCTTTGAGAATGATGAGGAGGTATAAGGAGAGGGGAAATAGGAGATGCGGTTTGGGACTCTGATAGAAAATCAGTATGAATAAGCATGGTTCTCCCACGGTAAAATTCTGCCTTCCTTCTTAAGAGAATAACTCAATCAATCTCTTTACTCTTTGGATTGTAAATACACTTACCCTGGTGATAGTGTTTAGGAACTTGACACCTCGGTAGCTGATAGAGAGGATAATGTCCGGAGAAGTCCGCGGCTCTTTGGTTGATTTCTTTAGCTTTTGAATGGATTTCTTCGTTGATTCCGTCCCTCGAAGCTCTTTGACCACCGTGGATCCTAAATACTGATAAAATAGATAAAATTTAAAGTCATTACATGACATATCTTTTATATTTTCCACAGAGATCTGCAAAACAAATAATATGACAGTTTTTTTTTGGCAGAATTATGACCGCGATTAGCATTGGTGCTCCAAATTACTACTATTTGCGATAGAATGGGGTTAAAAAAACGGGTGTCTCGATCCTTTGTCTAGGTACAAAACGTTAAATGCGACCTCCATCACAGCTAACTTCAAACCGATCGACTTAGAATACGAACATTGCACTTTTAGATATTTTTAAATTATTTTTTTTTAACTTACATTAGCTACATACGTCACAGCCCCCGTCACCAACACAAAGGGTTGATGTTTCCACTGGGTCTTCAAAGCACCTGGTACTCCGACCATCAGCTCCGAAGGTGCTCTGATCTCCAAATCAGAAGGTCTTGGTGGTTGAGGAGCAGGCCTGTTCTTTTTACTGCGCTTCAAAGTTTCCCCACCAGGAGGCGCTAGTGAAGGGACTACAGGAGGTGGTACCGGTTTTAGATTTTCTGAAGGTGGTAATTTCTCTTTGATTTCTTCTTTTAACTGCTGGATGTTGCTCTTCTAAACGAAAAAATCAATTTATTATTACTTGTTTTACTATTTGATGAAAAGGCTGTTTATAGGAAACTAACACTTTTAAGCCAGTGATAGTTAGTAATGGCACTGTTCTCGCGTTACTACAAATGGCACTCTTTAAAGCATTCAGAAAATTATAACACTTTGTGAGAGAGCATATGATAATACTTTATTTGCAGCAAATAAAACGAAAGAAAAACTTCAACATCGTTGAACACCTACACCTGCAAACGATGCCAATTAAATAAAAAATAAACCAAAAAAGGGAGATAAAACAAAGGACAATGTTTGGAACAAAACAAAGTGGCCCTCGCATACAGAATTCACACTTCACAGGTGCAAAATGTACGACAGGGGAATTAAAAAACTTCATATAACCGTAAAATTTTAATTAACGTACTAAATGAAAGGCACACAAGTAAATAATTGAATCATCTAATTTGATAGTATCATTCGAAAGAGTGAATGAAAGGAGAGTGACGTCAGACTGCACTCGAATGAGGGTTGTTGTGAGCAACTATGAGTTGTCGATGATATTGTTTATTAGTGTTGCTGTGGTATTTATTAACTTAGACACTATGTAGAAAACTCTGTACTGTTGGGGAACTTCAAGAAATTCATTATTTTTAGAAAAGACATTTAAAGGAAAGGACAAACGCCTTTGGAAAACCAAAATTTATATGTGTTGGTAAATCTCAAAGACTACCCAGGATTCTTTTAGGATTGTTTACGTTCAGGATTGTTTACGTTCTTAATAAATAATCAGTTATGTATTATTTTTAAATGCCATAGTAAAATCAACGTCTTAAGAGCGAGAGGAAGATATCAGAATTTACAAAATATCTAATACCTTTAATGAGCAATTCTTGTATATATGTATATACTTTGAATCTCAGAAATGGCTTCAGCGATTTTCATGAAATTTAGTATTTTAGCGGGTTCGGGGGCATTAAATCGATCTAGCTAGCTTTAATTTTTAGAAAACGTCGCTTTATCCGTGTTTTCAGGTAATTAAAAACTGCTATAATATCATTGGAATACGAAGGTAATTTTGCCACCATCCAGGCACTCACTTATTAATACATTTTTGAGAATAACTATTGTTTAGGTGATAACCCGATAAAGATTAGAGACACTTTGCACTAATACGCCTACACGTCACTACTGGTTTGTATTACACTTGCTAATACAGGTTAAATAAGCAACTTAGTTTTGTTAACAAAGTAGTAACATTCATTGACATCGTGTTAAACCTTAACAGTTTCTGATAAATTAATAAACTCATGCTTTTTTCTCATCGGGGTAGGCATGGACAACAGCCCCACATGATCTTACACAATCCCTACATACATCACGAGTTTCCTCTAGCGTCATTAAACTTTTCATACATGACCGCCGGGTCTGGCCCTTTCTTCCTTTTCGATTTATCTCACTACCAAACAGATGGTAGTGAGATAAATCGATCTGATACGGTAGGATTAGAAATCCACTCATAGGAAATAGTTAGTATGGTCATTGGCGGCTTTAAAAATATGAATTGTCAGTCAAAATTGCAATAATTTTTCAATGAAGCAAACGTTTTTATAGTTTAAATGATTTTAATACATCGAGAGAAATAAAAGTTTAAAATAAAAATAATCTAAAACACATAGCTAGGACACATGTTACATGTATGAGTTTTCCCCCGTACTCACAAGAGTGGGGCACTCAGTATGAATGGAGCGACTGAATAGACGACGAATTGAGCACTAATTACCTATACGAGGTTGCCGACGTGTGAAATTAAAAAAGACTGTACGTACTGTAATAGGCACGTCTGTTTGTATTTAGCTCTGTGGTTGAGTGGTTTCATATAGGATAAGGACATCGCAAGTTTTTTTTTCCAAAGAGCTGTTGCCTATGACTTCGCCTTACGTGAGAGTTACATAATTATGCCTTTTAAAAAACTTCATGCTAAAAGCAATAATAACATATAAATACGATCACGTCGGTAACCCCCAAGGGGTGTATTAAACACCCACATTTTGGCAATTCGAATTTGATCTAACGTATCGATCGATCCCTGATATCCTGATATAAATCCCTGATAATATACACACTTTAAGTCTACATAAATTTAAGTACACTGTAAAACGAAAGTTGTGATTTAAAGGTGGTGGACTCAGTGGTGGATAACATGGAAGATAGAAGCGCTTCGGATTAAACTGTTAGAGATTCACAGGCTATTTCAAATAATCAGTACAATGTAATGTGAGCTAAGATATTTCTCATTTTCTATCTTCTTTAAATTATATTTCTCTCTTCTTAATTTTCAACTTCTTTTTTCCCTGCCTAACTACATCACTTTAATAGCCTAATTTTAGTCTATATTTACTTTTAGCAAAGTAATATCACACGATAAAATAGTGTTTTATTGAATAGTATATGTTGTACACGAAATATTGTATTATCTATTCTGTAATTTAAAAGAGTAGCCATTTGTTTGTTTGCCCGATTTCTTCTCATAAGGCTCAACCATTTGAAAACGAGCGGTTATAGATCAACACAAGCCGCTATTTAATTGTTTTATCTTTTTTATATAAATTTCACATTTGACAAGGCAACCCATAGTTGCGGTAGTGCCGTGTGCATTGATCTGTAACTTTAAATAAGATGTTTTCAAATAATTGTTATGAAACAAAAATATTTAATTTGAAAATTTATTTTGAACAAATACACACAAACCCAATCAGAAAGAATTAAACCCATTTAATAATGCACTATAGCCGTCCACTGCTGGACGAAGGCCTTCCCCGTTAGCTCCAACTATCACGGTCTTGAGCAGCGTATTCATTCGCTGCCATCCACTTTCTTCAAGTCATCCGCCTAATGAGATGCAAAGCGCCCTACACTACTTTTATCAAATCACGACCTCCAGTCCAACACGTGACAGCTCTAGCGACTATAAGTCATGAGTCACATACATACTTATATATAATCGACAATCACCCTAGGAGTAAACATCGCCGACACGATTAAACACATTCCAGCCTTTGCTCTTTTACCGAAATACGGCACGAAGACACCTGCAAAGGTGGGGTGTTGCCTGGCTACCCCCTCAGCACACGTGCATGAACATAATTACCGATAGATGAGCAATTTAACAAGGATTAGCCGTTTTAATCTCGTCACCGTATAGGGGAAACGTGTTAATGAAGCCAAGATGAGTTTTAAATATATTTGAAGATGTTAATAAAAGCGAAGATAGGATAGGATACGTGATTGAGATGCTAAATTAACATTAACTTTTGAAAAGCAGTTTCATTTTCCACCATAGTGGTGAAATATTTACTTGAAATAAACATGGGACCATTCTCGAGTACAACTACCCTTTACATTAAAATCAAAATCATTAAAATCGGTTAACAACGTTACCGTTATGATTTAGGAAGGACTGTTCGTTTTTATTACACACAGTCGAGTACATTTTGAACAAGTGCAAAGTTTCAGCTGCTACTTCTAGTTCTTTACATATATTTAATAAACATTAACTTAAATACTTTACTCGTGTGTTGTAGTTAATTTATGTCAGGATATCCTTTTACGTTATCGAGTTGCATATTAAAGGTATGGCCCTGCACCTGCTGCATCAATATCGGTTATATATTACATTTTGGGCCTAATAGGGTTATTATTAAAAGCTTGATGCTATATTTAGCGGCAGTCGGCAGCAAGTTTCTACGTTTTCATTCCTTATAATTTATATTTCGATGGAATCTTTAGTTAGCATGTTACTATGAATACACTACATACCTATGTATTTTAAGTTTAGAGCTAGATATGTATATAGTCTAGTAAAAATAAAAGTTTTTACAGCACGCAATATAAACTTGAAAATATTAAAATAAAATGTTCCGTAACAGGAAAGTCCTTAGTGTTTACATATTTAATGAACCCGGATTCTTCCTAATATGGCAAAATATATAGAGTACATAAAGAAAAGTATGGACACCCGGTTTTCAGTGGAATTCGGTGTGTCGGAATTGAACCGACTAAAACCACACACTATGCCATGCTGCGCTTAAAAACCTCAACTAGAGGCTTCTTCATGAGCTTATTACATGCAACATATTTGTTTTTTTTAGCATAGGGGAATTAACGAGCAAACGGGTCACCTGATGGTATGATCGAAGGTGACTTCTACCGCCCATAAACACTTGCAACTCTAGAGTTGGAAGAGTGCTGTCCTCCTTTTCTGGTAATGGAAAGGAAGGAGGGAAAAGAGGGGAAGGGAAAGCGGGTTGGGGGATGCCTCTGGTACCCTCTGGTAACCACACTCAGTCGGTCACATAATGCAAGCATTGTTTAACAGCCGGTTTTCTGTGAGGTCGATGTAATACTTCGGCAGAGGTGCCGAAGCTTGGCTCTCCCAAAACGTTTTGTAACCCAGTGTACAATTATTTTACTGCACACTCGCTAGTTTATTTACATATGTATGTCTCTTTGTACAATTGTGTAATCACAGCTCATTTATGAACTTCTTTGTAACTTTTTATTAATTAATAACTCTATAAGTTCCTCGACTTAAATGAAAGGTTTGTCTAACACGACATGGATGGGTCACCTGGAAAAAGCTGACCTTTGTGCCAAGCCAACTGTGACCTTTGAACGAGAAATAGTGATTTTATACAAGAATTAAATTTTATAGAAGGTGGCAAAAAAGTATTAATATACTTCATTAAATGATGGGATCGCTATTTCTAAAAATCCATTGACTCAACATAACTATGGACTTGTTTCTTAATCACGCACTACTTCAATTACCGTTTTAGGATTGTATCATTGTATTGTCCCGGTTCATTAGAAACTTCTTGTATCCACTTTGAACAAGCTTACTTTTCTTTCCAAAACATTAAAGGCTAATAAAACGTTCAGAATCACTTCACTTTCCTCGCGAATCAAAATCAAAGCTGTCATTACCCTACTTCAATCTAATAAATCAAACTCAACATGTTTATCACGACTCGTCTCCAAAACTCACGTAACATTTATAGCAGAGCTTACTATAAAATGTCGTAATAGCTTTCTCAACCCGTGGCCTACGGGAAGTCCGCATTAGTATGCATGGTGTCAACATCGACACACTAATGCATACCAAACACTGCAGTGTCATATTTAATACTTCCATTGATTAATTTGAACGATTAAATGGGGTTCTAGTCCGGATTTGACGACCTTAATTGATGGTAACTGATACCATTTAGAATGCATTAGATGCAAATAGAATGTGAAACACCACATTTTATAGTCTAGGAAAATAATATTGTAAGTTTAAAAAAACGTACAGACAGTTGATTCGTTCACCAGACAAAGGACGAACAGTTAAAACATACTAAAGACAATGAGAATAAAAATTTATGAAGACGTGTCTATGAAAGGCAAAATATTTTTTCGGAACAATTTATTTTTCTTTGAACTCCGTTTTTTCATTGACACCGCAAAATAAGGCTGGTACCAATTAGTATAATAATGTTCTTGCAACTTTTCGTTGAGTGAAATTGGACTGGTTATGTAACGTAAATTTTAAGCCGCTTTTGTCCTTCATTAGTTTGGATATCAGTTGTCAAAGATTTTAGCTACTAAACACTCACAAATGTCATGGTTAACTGGTTTAGATACATATCTATACTCATATACTTGTCTGACATAAGAAAAGTTTACTATCTAACTAGATATCTTTGACTTAAACAAATCACTTACCAGAGTATTGAGATCAGCATTAATGTCTTCAATATGATTAGCAGGTCCATTATGTTCACCAGACACCGACGCCAGTATTCGTTTCCTATGTCCAGCCTTCTGTATCTCAAGCACAGCCGTCAGTTCCACCTCCCAGATCCTTCTTACTCTATCCATATCTACGTATAAATGTTTCCTAAAGGTATCACTATATTGTTCTAAGTTTATATTTTTTAGCCATTCCTCGACTGATTCGTTTTGGCTTTTACTTATATTGTTATTGTTATAGTTATTGCTTATTTCAGTTATTTTAAGAGGTAATTGTTTTGCTGATTCTATTATTTTTTGTCTATCGTTTTCTTCTATGCCCATTTCTCGGAGATCGTTTTCGTCTAGTATACCGTTCTGAAACAAATTTGCATGTTAGTATGTGTCATTCACTCAAAACCAATATAAACAAAGTTTATTTTACACTTTTCTTTAAATACCCATAGTATTTTGAAGATAAAACTTAAAAACGCTACCGTTCTTGTCACTTATTCTTAAAAAAATAAATGATGATTTAAGTATTACGTATTAAATACATAGAAGAATTTCTAAAAAAATCTTCAGGATCATTTTCTCATACGGTTGCCTAGACAACACATATAATATTAGTGATGATTTTAATAAAAATGACTTTCAATTAACTTTTTTTCTTTCAGTCATACTTTAGATACGTATTTAAAGGTTATAATATCTTATTAAAAAATTGTAATTATTGGATTACATATAAAGTGCAAATTTCTATATTCATAACTAGACTTGGATTTTATGTTGAGTATAATCAAGATATTCATGCACTATTAAGCTAACTAAAACTATTCCAAAATACTCACAACAAAATCGATATCGTCAAAGCCGCTTTCTAAGAACAGGCTCTCGTAATCATGTAATCCAATACCAGAGAGCCAAAGGCCTAGACTAGAGGCCACAGAGGGACTTAAACTGGATTCCGAACAGCTCAGGCCAAGTCTTGATGTAAACTCCTGTTCTAGTTCAGACACGAACACTGATTCCCTGACGAGCTTGCTTCCAAAAGATGCCATTATCTCCGAGATCTTTGCCCATTCCTCCTGTGATCAAAATACTACATTGAGTAAAGTATTGCAAAGTTACAATTAGAAACTGGAGTGGTTGAATCATGGCCGAACCAAGAGTCGTCTAATTGATAAAAATTATAAAATTTAATGTCATGAACGCCATTCTACATTCTGTCTGAACTGGACTGTTCAGGTAACAGTAAAATCAAACAAGCTGTGTGTGTGTGCGCAAAGTGTATTAGTTCAGGTATAATACCTCAGTGGCCATAATAATATTCTTTCCCAAACAAAGATGTACCCGATGATGGATATGCCAAGACACTGTTTTACTTACATGTCGGCTGAGTGTTTTTGTAGATAACTATAATAAAGAATACGTTGAACTAGCAATAGACAATGGCCAAAGTTCTCATGCTGATAAATGTTTTACATTTTGCGGATAACCGTTACATGGATACTAGTATTTTAATACATCTTTTTAAAATAAAATTGTTGTCAATTATCTTGTTCTAAGGTACTTTATTATTTAAACATAAGTCTATGTACTTCGTGTAGAGCTTTGAGAGAGTCGAAGTAGTCCTTTAAAACTTAAAGAAAAAATCGTGCATGAGTTAAGTGTAATGTTTTATAGGATTTTGTATCCCCGTGGGAGAACCTTGCTTAGGCACAAATGGGGCAACTCGACCGGAATTCTTTTCCCTTATCCCCTTCTTCTATCTCCTATCCTTCTTCTCCTCGTCACCCTCAAAGGTGTACAGCGAATATACGACTCTTGAGTTGCAGGTGTCTAATGGCGGCGGTTGTCACTTACCATCAGTGTTCCGTTTGTTCGTCTGTCCTACAACATCATAAAAAGTAGGAGAATATGGGATGAATTTGAAACATAACGAAAAATGTAAATAAAAGAAATTAGAACGGGCGGATGAATTAAGCTGAGAAGCTGTGTTTTAGATTATTAATTTTTTATTATTCAACATCACGCTAAGACCCTTAGGAGCAGAGTAGTGACTATAAACGTGTTTAAAGCTGCGGAATAAGGGTAACCAAATATTGTTTTATACTAAACCGTCCTCACACCTGCCGTCTGCTCGCATCTGCCTACCTGTACGACATACATATGTGTATATATAAAATGGAGATAAGCATTGTACGTACTGTATATATATAAATATAGATAAATAATAATACATAGTGGCACACAATGAGGGTGACACCCGCATCAGTTCCTCTTTTGTCATTTTTTTGTTTGTTCTAAAAGATGTTACAATATTGTGTGTGATAATAGAGGGTATACGATATTGGAATACAATAAGGCACTAAATAATAGCAAGATAAAATAGTTAAATACCTAGTGTTACTTGTTACGCTAAGTATGGTGAATAACAACAGCGTCCTCTCGAGCCGTATGACCTCGTGATGAGACGAGATGATATCCACTCAAGAATATCAAGATCAATAAAAAAATTAACAATTAACTTTGATTATTATTTTTTTTGCATTAAGTTTAATGATAGGGGACGAACGTGCAGATGGGTTACCTGATGGTAAGTGTCAACCGCCGCCTATGTACACCTGCTGAGGAGGAGCAAATTACAATGAAAATTTCATGGAGTATATCAGATCTACGAAGTACTATTGTCATCATCTCGTATGCAGCAAGGATTAAGCAGTTTCATATTCCTGAAACTGCTTAATATAAGCCATCAACTTTTAACTGTATAATTTTAAATTTTGGATTCTGTATAATAATTAATGACTTTACGTTATGATTGAAGGATATATATCATTATCCAATAGAATAAGGCCTATCTTTTGTTTTTTGTCCTATTCGTAAAATGCGACTAAACATTCGGACTGTTATCTACCATATTTATTATATATACATACATACCTATGGTGTCTGGTTGTCAGTAATGGATGTACGTAAGCGGAAATAAATTATTTTTTGGAAAAGGTGGACCTTCGAGACAACTCTGCCTACATCTCAAGGGATATTGGTGAAATTGTGTGTATCTCGCAGCATCATACAATTTTCTGACCAGAAAAAAGATATCGAAGTTACGTGGTTATAAATAACCTATAATTATCTGAATAACATGCATATAATTCCAAGTATCAGCTGCTGTTTGCAGGCACGCCAATTGACACGTGCATGGTACCGGGTTTAATGTCCGATGTACACCTGTCTTGTGATGAAAACTGCCTATCAAGTGCCTATGGCTGTAAACTACCTATTGTGTAAAGAACAAGTGGTCAGGTCGTTACACTGTAAGTGTAAAATCTTGTTTTACTTTTTGTCACGTAGAGCAGACATACTGCCTGTCCCTACAGATATATTATAATAGTAATTATCGATAAACACATGCATATTTAAATGAATAATTATTTATTTATTTAAAACATTTACAGTGTTTTTACAGGATCCCAAAACGATATTTATTGTAAATAAAAAGTATAAAAAGGTTACTTACAATTATTGTAATTTACCATTTAAAATAAAAAAGTAGCCCAAAGGAGTATTACGAGTACAGCAAATGTTTTTTTTAGAAATTAATTATTATTTTAGTTATAAATACCCACATGTATTTAAATAACGATAATAAGCCTTATGGCGCGTGGGTTAGGGGCATATTAAAGCAATGTATCCACATAACAAAAAAAGCTTTGATACTTTGATTGCTTTGATACACGAAAATGAGTGTAATAGCTTAATAAATGTATGAAAAAATATAAGTATGTTTGTATGTATGAACAGTCACTCCTAAATTGCAGAACAATTTTGGATGTACGGGGTAGAAATAAAATCTTTAAATATAAAAATAAATCCTGAGTGACACTGGCTGTAATGATTTTAGAAAAAAATAACTAAGTGGAGGCTTTATATCGGTACTTAGTTTTTTGGTAGTGTAGAATATTATTTTCATGGTATTACGGATACGAGCAAACGGATCACCTAAACCTAACCTAGTGACTGCCACCGCCAATAGATACCTGCAACTAATAGGTCGCAAGTGCGTTGCTAACCTTTTTGGTAGGAGTACGCTTTTTTCTTGAAGGTTTGAAAGTCGTATCAGCCCTGAAATACTGCGGTCGACTATTTGCTCTACAGATTCGTTGTGCAGGGCAATAAGAAAGAGTTATTTTAAGTATTTAAATTTTAAATTGTTTTAGATATTTTAAGTTCAATTTTAATTTTAATTTTTATTACGTAGTCTTAAAGTCCAAATGGATTAATGCTTAATATAAACTATTAATGACAAACGTCCTTCGATTCGGCATCAATTAAATGTAACCTTTAAAATACAACACTTATATGCGCTATGAAGCCTTGACGCAATTGGTAATTCCTATACAACATTTTTCAAGCGTTTCTTATCATGTTCTGTTGATGAAACAGTACATATATAAGCGTTGCTAATCGACTTGTGCTGTAAAGTTATACGGGCTGGTGGAATACAGAAACCGCAACGCAATGCATTTCCATTATTATCTTATCTCACTATTCACAAAGAGATAACACAAAACAACTGACAAAGAATTGTACTAGAGTTTGTATGAAGCAACCTTCCTACCCTACTTACGGTGATCATGCAATGGCGGTATCTCTACGCGAAACTTATTTAATGTTAATGATTAGTGCGGCTAAGCAATAACATATAACACACAAGTATCAATTAAAACTTTAAAATACACTCTACTTAAATATCTTACCAACGATTAGAGTCGAACTGATGATCTACATACGGCTAAGAACACTCTTAATTAAGACAGCATTCAAAAGCAAAAAAAGAAACCTAAATAATAATAATAATAGTAATTAATAGAAAACCAATTTTTTCGTTTGGGGTTAATAGCTGAGGAAGTTATGTGCAAAAGATAGTTCAAAGCATTTTTCTGCTCTACTCATGACGTTAAACAAGCATACAGCTAGACTAATTGTAAGCATACACCGGTGCCTAAAAAACCTCGTAAAAGTGGATATAAACTAGAGAAAACCAAGATTAATACAGAGAAGATAAAGTTAATGGCAATATTTTCACTCCAGTTGGGTGGCAGACGACCAACACTTGGGTCCATGAATATGCATAATGTATTACAAATCATAGGTGTTACAAGGATAATTCCCCAACTTCCTGCCTTTGTTACAACATGCGTCATTCTTACTCAAATTCAATTGTTAAAGCAAATTGTCTTGTTCATCCTTGGCGGTACTCAGAACCCTTAGTTTCTTATTTAGGTTTAAATAAGAAATTGGCAATAGAACATTTGATTTAAAGACGGGGGCCCAGTTGTGTGTGGTAATTAAAACTTACGATAGTAAATTTCATTGATCAGACATGTAATTAATGTAAATAAATATTTATTTTTTATTAAATACTAATTCTTGTCGTCGGTTTTGCTACCTTGAATGTATTTTTTTTTTATACTATAGGGGGTCAGACGAACAGACCGTTCACCTGATGGTAAGTAACAACAGCCGTCCATGGACACCTGCAACTCAAGAGTCGTAAGTGTGCTGCTCACCTTTGAGGGTGATAAGAGACACTGGGATGAGGGGAGGGGAAGAAGAGAGGGATGAGGAGATGGGAAAGAGGAAATGGGGAGAGGAGAGGAGTTGGGCCTCCGGAGACCTTACTCATTTCGGGGAAATGCAACGTAAGCGTTATTTTACAACCGGTTTTCTGTGTGTTTAAAATTTTGACTATGCCTTTACATATTTGAGATATCCCTTCCTCTGTCTCGGGGTGAAACATACCTTTTATACTTTTATGTTTCTGACTGTATGCAAAGTTTGATGATGGTCAGATGAGTTAGACTTAAGTATATAGATAAAGATACATTTACGTCAAATTTATAACACCCTTCTTTTCGGGGGTCAACATTAGTCATGATTGAGTCCGTGATTTGGCCTCACAAAATAATGTAAATATTTTCAAACATATTATAGCGATATGTACACATGTTGTTTCAAATGGTTATTTAATGTGACCTACGGAGGAAATTTCAATCAGTAGGTTAATTGATTCCTGCGTTTTGTTATTAACTTGAGAATTATGTTAGACATATAATTAAACGCGTTATCGCATATAATCGTTTTGTAAATTGCTGTGTTTTATTGGAAAGCGTACGGTTATGGCTAATTGAACTAACTGTTGCTAGACAATAATTTGGAGTGAATTAAATTATTTTACTACGTGGCTTCGATCATGCACTAAATGTTTATTATAAGCGGGTCTCGATGGTTATTTAAGGACAGTATCTTTGCCTAGCTGCTTTAAGTACAACAATTACTTGAAGACTGGTCTTCAAGTAATTGTTGTACTTAAAGCATTAATATATCACAATACGTATTTTAGCAGTAGCAATTCAGGCTAATCTATCAGACAGTTTATGTGTATTATCTACAGTCAGTGCCCCTATTAGTGGCACTATATTCTGGTATTTGTTACTGTGATACGCCTCTCCTACCCCTTAGGGAAATAGGCGTGAATATACATATAGACATATGTAAATACCCCATCCGATAACAGGGCCAACCGCCCATGGACACCTGCAACTGAAGAGTCGCAAATGCGCTGTCGGCCTGTGAAGGTTTAATCTTTCCTCTTTCCCCATTGAGTAAGGTTATCTTACTCACTCGGTGAAACACCCAGATATATGTACATGTATGTATGAATGATTTATCTTGATTGTCTTACCTGCTCGTCAAATGGACTAAGTATTGACAATGACTTCTCTCCGCTCTGTGTAGAACTCGTTGTATTGCTTCTCCTTCTAACGTCTTCCTCCATTCCATTGATATTCCTGTCTGCCTGTCCATTGCTGCTTAAGTGTAACGGTGGCGGTGGAGCGTCGGTCGGCGAAGCGTCATATACGGACTTTAGCTTTCGTAACGTCTTCGGTCGTTCGGCTGGCATCGGCCGTAGACCGATCCCGTCTAGTGTCGTTGTTGAGCCTTTGAAGAGGCCTGTGGACAAAGAAGTAGACTATATTTATCTACATCCTCGCTAAATCCTATTTTGTTATTCTAAAATAGTAAAAAAATATTTCTATATGATTCTTGTAGTACATAAATAAGAGAATGGGATTATTCAAATTTTCTATTACCCTTTTCAATAGATTGCGCAAGAAGGGTTGGTTTTCGATATATTACATATCTCCAACAGCCTATAGCGTAGAGCGTATAGTCTTCCTCAATAAACAGTCCAGTCCAGTATAAAGCAAAAATATTTTTGCAAATCGAATCAGTAGTTCCTGAGATTGGCGCTTCAAAAAAACAAACAATATCTTGAGCTTTATATCAGTATAGATTAAGATATCAAGTATTACGATATCGAATATTTACCTGTACCACAACTAAATAAACTTAAAGCAGTAAATAATGGATGCAACTTCTATAAATTATACGACCCACGATACACAGAATTACAGTACTTTGTTACAATGGCAGAATGCAGATGTGTGTGTGTGCGTGAATATTATGCGTAATTGCACTCAAGAACTCTCATAACAGCTTCTTGCGCTAGAGTTTTATGAATTGTTGTTGTAGTGTCCAAGGAGAAGTATTTGTCCCAAGAAACTAAAGAGAAGAACTAAACGAGATTAAGTAGCAGCTAGAAACCGGGATAATTGGCGCTCTTTAAGTGAGGCCTTCTTCCAGAAGGGGATGGCGATAGGCTAATAATGATAATGAAAGAAAAATGGAATTTATGGTGAAGAAAACATAAAAAATAAACACTTTCTGTCATGTGTCTATTCTGTTATACGTAGTCGTGACGTGCTCAACAACTATATAATTTATGAGACCTTAGTGCGCAAACGTATGTTCGTATTATCTATTTTGCTGTCATGTTTTCTACAGCTGTGCACTTATTTGTTATTTACTGATAATAACACGTCATACAAAAACTTAAGACTAAGTTAAATAATGATAATATTAGAAAATAAAAAAGGATAATCTAAATACACTGTCAATTTTTGAGTAATTGTTACAATATGTCTTCACTAATGGTAAACTATGTTTTATGGTGGTCTCCATAAAAATCAAACAACAATAGCGCAAAAATAGATAATGAAATGAACTTTCAATTAATATGATTGACGGGGCATTAGGGTCTTTTATATTTTTAAAGATATGTAATTATTTCAGGGCTGTTCTGTAGCTTAAAAAATGAATGCTTATATTTAAATGTGGACTTTGCATGACTGGTTTAGTTTTTTATATCCGACATCCAATTTACTGGTCAAGGTCACAAACCCTCATTGTTATATTTTCACTTTCGCTACACCGCATCCCGCCAGGTTTGCGCCGCCACTTGTGTATATATGAGAAGCTTAGCTTTACTTCTTTAACCATTGAATTTGATAGCTAAAGAACAATTGACTTTAAAAAAGTAGATAGCCGCTTTCAATGCGCCTTTTCCAATTTCTTTGCTCCATACGCTAAATCAATAACCATTCAATATAATACTTATTACGTACTTATTCGTAATTTCCCTAGTATCCTGTGATCAAGTCCTATTTTGGTTACAATGGGGCCACACCGCAAGAGGATACTTTGTCGATTAGATATAAAATTGAAAATAGTTCGACAATTGGCGGAGAAATCGCTTTAATAAATATATATTCCAACATATAACCTATTACTTTTTCGAAATCAGTTAAATAGTATGTCAAATCAATCCGAATCGATCTTTATTCTACAAGAAGTAGATTTACACAAAGTCGATTGATAACGTTATCGAATCATTCTAACTGCTGATAGCTATAAATTTCGTATCAACTTGTATGAGGAATATCGTAGCTCTTAAAATAAATACCAATGTGAGTTTATTAGTTACGCTTTCTTTAACTACTCAACTCAATTGATCATTATCAAAATAACGGTTCATAGGAGAACAGAAAAAAGTTACATATCGTGCAGACAAATACTGCTCAGAAAGGATAGTGTATTGATTAACAAAATCTACAGTGATCGAACAGAGCGTACACTCACGCCTCAATCCCCGAATATAACAGTCTAATCTTTAAAAACGAAATCCCAACTCCTCCTCGCCTCCTTAATCCCCCTCTCCTTTTTCCCATCTCATCCCAACGCATTTACGACTCTTGAGTTGAAGGTATCCATGAACGACTGTTGTCACTTACCATCAGATGACCCGTCTGTTCGTCTGTCCCCCTATATAATAAAAAAAATATATCTAAGGTAACGAAAATTAAGAAAAAACAAGTCATAGTTTAGATAGAGTAGCCGATATCAATAGAGTAGCCTTCGTAAGAGACCGGTTTGTTTTGATAACTTCAAAGCCTTGGCACTAATGTGATACATAACAATGTTAACGTGTTTTCACTTTCTATATAAATATTTTGTTTTTGTTTGTCTGTTCATCTACTACAACGTTCATAGTGGTATTATAATAAATTTATATAAATTTTATGTATACTTTTATTAAAATCGTGGTGTCTTGGATAGAAATAATGCTAATAGAATATTTATTTAAAAAAAAAAAGATATATAGTGGTTGGTTATTTGGAACCTTTTATCAAAGCAATTTTATGTTCATTACATATGTACATACATGCACTCCTCCTCCCCGAAGGGGTAGCCCCCATTTCACCGACAAACAGAGGGCAAGCCTATTGCCGTCAACCGGGCACTTCGGGAATTAGGTAGAAAAAATGGGAGTTCATTGAAATGTAAAGGGAAGTTAGAAAGGGGGAAAAGGGATATTGGTTAGACGGATTTGGATTTGGTCGCAAGTCAAGTCTGGGTCGCATTCCTATAACTCGAACAGGCTGATGCCAGAAATCCTGAGGCCTCTAACTAATCCGAGCCCTCTGATTAGGTTATGTTTTAGGTTTATAAATAACGTACATTAACAACTTCAAATATGGTAGGAAGTACTTATCTCTATTACTATACTCTATTTAATTTAGCTATCATTTTTTTTCTTTCCTTTTTCTCAAGTATATTGTAATATATTAAAAAGAAGATAAAGCAAAAAATTAAGTTTAACTATCTGCATTAAAAACAAATACCAATTTTTTTACTGAACAATGTGAAATAATCATGACAAGCGATATTGACGCCCAGCCGGCGCTTGCGCATAGCGCGTGCCAAACAATTCAGGCCAATTTATTCTGAGTACGGATGCGTGAAAACGGTTCTAAGCTCATTATATGTACATTCTATATGCACAGAGTTATTATACACAGAAAATAAGAATATAGATATTACGTAACGAAATCTTGACTGTGACTGAAGCTTACTAAGCGATAAATTGAATGTAGCGATAACAGCAACTACTTTAAGAATTGCCTTGATAGTTAGCCTTACAATAAACACCTAGTCTGCTTTTACTTAGGAGTATTCACTAGATATCTTCCGATGATACATAAGTTATCGTAATCAGAAAGCTTGAGGATAATCGCTGCTATGTGGACATTGTATCATTCACAAGTATTTTAACTTTCATATATACGGTTGATTTTTAATCCTCTGTGGCTGATTACAAACACATGTTGGAATTATACCTAAGGATAGAGCTTACAAGAATCAGAATCTTGGTTAGGTACTGCCTGACGGGTAGCTTGTGAAGTACCACAAGACGGTTACTGACTGACTGTTGACGGATAAAAATCAGCGAAATCTATACTCTTGTTATAGATTTTTAGTCTCTCTTTTTTTTAATTATTGTTTTTAAAGTCTAGCAATGGGTATATACTATCCCATTGCTAGACTTTAAAAACAATAATTAAAAAAAAAGAGAGACTTATTAAGAGAGAGAGACTCATTTAAGTTGGTAGCTATATCAGTTTCACAAACTCCAATAACATTCAAAATCTCAAAACTATTGTACATAATCTTTTCCGTATTGGATTTGTTTTTAAATATTGAAAGTCATAAATACTGCAATTTATAATCGAGAGATAACGTCATTCATATTTATAACATAAGTTGGAGGTCAAAGTTTATAATAATACGTGCTTTGATAACATTTATTTAAACAGGTGTCTGACTATATGTGATTTGAAATTAAAATCTGGCTCCTGATGTTATTTTTTTTATATATAAACCCTCATGCTACATAATGTTCATTCGTAACGGTTGATTTGAACGGTAGAGTTACGGTAACCTCAAGTAAAATCAAACCTCAAATTAACATTCAACAACACATATTTTACCTTCATAAAAAATCAGGTTTCAAGATATTTGAGAAATTAGATAAAAAAAACATCTACAAACTTTATCGAAACATACGTAGGTTGTACCAGTAAGGAACGATTTTATACACAATTTAAAGTTATGTAACTTTAAATTATTGCTGGTTATTAGCGTCGGTTCGCAGGCCTGAGGAAGGCTTCGGACTTGCGATCAAGTACACTACCGTCGGGAATCCGCTCCTTACAGAAACATTTAGATGGAGGGGTATTTTGTTGCTAATATCTTTAAAAAAAAATTAGTATCTTCACAAAGCCGGAGATGTAAGCGGCTTCTGAAAGTCTGTTAAAAACGAATCCACTTTTAGTTTTGAAAATACTATCAGAAATTAGCCTCCATAAACACTGTAGTGGTTGCTACATATTATTATCTAATCAAACCCAGGGCCAACCTCGCATGTTCATGAGGATCCCTAGCAGTCTGTACGACTTCCTCTCTTCATGACAGGCAGTTAAGAGGTCAAGCTACTTATACGTTATGCCGTTCGAAACCTTGTGTTAAATTCGATTATTCGAAAGTTATACATATACCTATCGTTATGGGGTATGGACCTAAGAAAGAGAAATAGGCGAATACTCTTTAAAAACATTAAAGAATTAAGAAATAATGGATGCCACAATACTTATAATAAAATAATTATTGGACCTATTTAATCCCCTATTTACATAAGTATCTATGCGCATGAACTAAAAGGTAGCAAGGTGCATACAATAGTGTAGGAAACAATGGGCTATTGTAACCCTTTGTATAGTCTGATCTACGGATTATTTGATGAGGTTGTAACAAGCTGAGAGATTATGTGGTCTACGCGTGATAACAGCCTTTATATTACATTTATGTACAGTACGTTTTTATCAACTATGTACAGCCTAGATGCAATAATCACTAAGCTTATAATCCTAACTGTAAATTTGTTTTTAACACAAAGTAAAAAGCTGCAAAAGTTTATAAATTCCAAGTGTAATATGATGTGCAACATGTCAATTCATACAGGTTATAATCAATTTAATCAATTTAAGTAAAAATAAGCTATAATAAATATAATTTAGTGTTATGTTAGTGGGACCAAATTCTAATTGGCATAATGTGGGTGTTTAATACCTCTGTCTGCCCCTTAGGGGATGAGGCGTCAGCGTATGTGTGTATGTGTGTGTAAATATAATTGATATATTTTTTTTTTCGAATCCTACTGATAGTTTTCCAGAGATAGGCGCGTTCAATCAAACATACGTAAATTCTTCAGCTTATTTTCATATATTGTTATTAGTATTAGTATACACATAACATTTTTTAAAGGCACACTAGGGAAATATCATATCGCCGGAAACATTTCGACTGCTCACCTGCAACTTTTAGTAACGGTATCATATCACATCTAGTATCACGAAATACTTAACTGTAAGTTACTAAACAATATATTCTTTTAATTCTAATATTTTGAAATTTACGTATCCTATTCATAATCAAAAGCATTACTCTAAGTTTAAAACAAAAATAATTTTCTTTATATTGACTTAAGAGGAATTCCTTTATCACATTAAATAATACAGGTACAAAGGACAGCGGAAAATTTAAGGAATGAGATGACATTGAATGAAGGAATTACAAACTAAGTTCTTCTAGATACAATATTGTTTAAGAATCCGTGACATGACGAAGACTCGAATCGTTAACATAAATACTTAACTTGCTCTTTTATATCTCGAGTTAAATTATACAACATTTAAACTAATGCTTAATAATTTTATAAAATATCTAAGTTCCTCCGGAATGCCTTGTCTTGATATGCGTGGTATGCCTCAAGGGTATCACATTGGTACCTCAGAATCCGATAAAAATTACATGGTCCTCAGTCGTTATCATTACGGGCCTACCTTTATTAAAATAGTACTGCTACTAAGTCCCTCCCTCAGTAATTTACTCTTTATACACAAAGAGACAGGAAGAGTGGACTGCCATTATCAATGACAAGTGTGCGCAGTATACAATTTCTATTACTACTAATTACGTCATATCGAAAGTATTAATAAATTCAAATTTAAAATATTTATAGTGCGGTATGGTATTTCATTAATATGATGTGTACGAACTTCACATTTTTAGCTTAATATGAATCATTGGTTGAAAACTATTTCTGTAATGAAGTCACAATACTGGGTTTTGTTTTTGACCTAGAAAAGATGAAGTTGAAGTCGCCAAGTAATGATTAGAGTATGAAGTAATTATTTAACAAAAATATTTCTTGGCTGCAAATGTTTCTTTAAGCGAACCTCAAGGTCAAAGTATGTTTTAATGTTATTCAACTTACAATTTCCCATAAGTACGACAATCATTAAACAATCCATATATTTCCGTCGTCATTTCTTCATTAATCACGTGGTTTCAAAGCACACACATCCAAATTCACTTATCAACAAATATAACATAGATTTCACCACGATCACGAGAATTAATTCGCAGTTTTGTTCATTTTCTTTTTTATCGATGATGTAGTAGTTTTTTTAAATGGCACGGATGACGCTCGTCCTTCGTGCCAGTCTTGACTCAACTGCCGACTTGCAAGTGAAACATTATTGATAACATACGTCACTTATCGCCGACCACTTTTTTAATCTGCATCAATTTATTCATGGAGACAATTGGTGGACATTCTTATTGAATCATGGTACCTACCATCGATAACTGACATTGTTTGAAAATAATCAACCTTGCTAAGTAATGTCTTGCGTGTAGTGATTCATATCGTGAATCCTCGTATAAGAACTTTATATACATGCATACGTACAGAATCAGTGCTCAACAAAAAACATTTATGTATTTACTCTTTTAATATACAGCTCCTTTTCTAGAGTTTCTAACTACATACTATCACGCCTATATCTCCTTAAGGGTAGGCAGAGGCGTCTCAAACACACACTTTTTCATAATCCGAGCCCTACGACACCTACGTGAAAGATGGTGTGGTCCTATTCTACCCCACCAGAAACTCTACTCGACTCCAACAAAAAAACCACACGAAGATTAAACCTATATATTGTTCCTCTTTTATTAAGCAACTCCTGTTCTAGAATTAAAATTGAAATCGTTCAAAATTGAATCCAATCAGTGACATACGGCGTTAAGCTACATAAATGTTATCTAACTAAAATTACTGTTTGTGTTATTAACCTTAATTAAACTTAGGTCCTGACCTAATAGCTTTTGATCAACATCATTAGATATTCTATGCAGATGTGATAGCATGAGCTTATTAACTTAGTATTACTAATTTATATTTAAAAATATTGCAACTTAGTTTAAAGTAAAATAAAGCCTTGCTATATATAATCAATAATATATCGCAATACGTTTTAATTAATTAAGAAAATTAAAATAAAATATTTCTCAATATAAAATCATGATCTGTGTCCTTTAAAGCCAAGGTTACTAATATTTTAAGTTGACAGGAAACTATGCTACTTACAAAATCGTTTTACGAATCTGCTTTATCTGTTAACGTTTGGTTAACTGGGGAGTAAGACACGCCCCACGCTATCAGATATTTTTTATCGCATATGACTATTTTGATGTTTCGTAATATAAGGAATATACTCTTTGACTCGGTAATAATATTAACATACTTTGAGATCCTACTTACTGTCTATCATCACTTAAAAAGAAAGATGATACTTAATAGCACAGCTGTTTATGTGTCAACTGTTGGGAACAAAATGAGACATCAATAACTTTTGTCTCAATTAGCAGGCCGGTTTGTGGGCTACTAACAACAAAATAAGCGAAAAAAGACACACATATTTCTTTTCTCTGGTACTCCCACTGAACTCTTAACACAATGTTGGAGATTCTCTTCACGACTTCAAAGAGAATGAAGGTGACAGTTTTAGCAATAGTTCAAATGGTGGTAAATGATTTTGTACATTTGTTTACGTATCATGATACATATAAATCGTAAGACGTTTATGCAAATATACCTAACTGATAACAATAATCATGAATGATAAAAACATTCATCATTCCACTCATAAGACGTTAGCTTCAGCCCACTGTCTGTCATAACGGAGACTTTGATATTATTAACAGAAAAACTTATAATTTACAGTTAACACAACAATTTTTGCATGACATCTATGTTAAATTATTATATGTCCAAAGTTACTGATTGATTTAGAATTGATCATTAGTTTGACTCAAAATTGATATGTAGCATTGGAATGACAGCAATTGATTGATTCACGGTCGCTTAATACTTTCGCTAGTGGTGAAGATGCGTAGAATCGAAGCAATTGATTGATTTACGACCACTCAATACATTTAAAGTCGACAAAGATGTATGGAGAATAGGATAGAAGCAAGAGTTACACTTACAGTTGCACAGAGTATTTTGCATCAAAGCAATTCACACAAAACTATCAAGTACATCATCAGTACAGTGAAAGTGCAACCAATCAAGTAAAGCTGAAGAGTTTTTTTTGTTTGTTTCAATGCGCTGATATTTTTGTATTAAATAGAGTATTGACAGATATATAAAGATAAATAATTTAGCCCATAAACATCACAACAATTAGTTGTAGTAGTATGACTTACATTAGGACAGTAAAAAGACTAGTAGCTTCGACATTATATTTATAATAACCATTATAGCAATCTAGGAATACGGGTAGTATGTTTGAATAATTGTGATGTAATATTACCTGAAAACGATTTAAATTGAAGTGGGCAGGTACGTACATGTTAAATTAAATGAAACTTTCTTCTCAATAAATATCAGAATCATAATTTTCGATTTTTAATACTAGTAGATGTTATCTTAATTGGATATCAGATATAAAGTTGTCAGAAACAGGCTCAGAAAGTCAGAACTTTAAGATTTTAATCACGATACCTCTCATTACATAAATTGGTTCAGATAGTATTTTTATACCCTATACACACAGATACGCTTACGCTTGTATATGTGGCAAAAACACCTATTTTATGCCAATTAGAGTTTGATCCCACTAACGTAATAGTGGCAAGCATATTAACGCCAACCATGAACCTTAAGAATTGAAGATAGGTTTTTTTTTGTTATCAAAAGACAACTGCTGCGTTACGAATAATTTCTGTGTCACGGGGGGCTTTACAAACATTCAATCAACGGACGGATCAAACAACACATAGACTCGAGACTACTATTTGTGGATCACACAAACTTTAGTACCGTGTGGGAATCGAACCCACGACCTCCTGTTCAGCAGTCAGGGTTACTAACCACTAGACCAACAGGCCCGTCAATTAGAAGTATATTGAAAGAAAATGCTGTGGACTATAAGAATAAGGGAATTTGGGAGAGCCATGCTTCCGCACGTATGGGCCGTCATTACCACGGCCCCACGAAAACCGGCTATTGAACAACGCTTGCATTGTGTGACCAAGTGAGTGAGCTTAACGGAGGCCCAACGCAATTTCCCTTCCCCTCTTTCCTCTCCTCCCTGTCTCTTCCCCTCTTTCCCCTCCTCCCCTCAAAGGCGGACAGCAGCTCTGGTGACTCTTGAGTTCCAAGTGGTCATGGGCGGTAGAAGTCACTTAAAATCAGGTGACCCGTCTATTCCTCTGTCGCCCTACACCATAAAAAAATTGAAAAGTTCGTCCTGCCTATTTAAAAAGGTAGGTCAACCAAGGATACTGAAATTGAGTTTATACTACAAAAAAAAATGCAAATGACGGGTATGTTACTGATACGGATGGGTTCGGAAGTGTAAGTAATAAAAGTAATAAAAAAGATTACGGGGTCGCATGTCTGTAACTCTAACTGGTTATCGCCGGGAGGTCTTCGCCTCTACCCAACAACGTTGGATGTTTGAAACTTAAAATATAGAAAAAAAAATTAAGTATGAGTAATAAAGACTTCTTAATCATGACTTAAGTTATAATGTAGTTAGTTTTAAAAAAATAAGATAAGGTTTAGAAATACATAACTTGATCAAGTCAATAACTATAATCAATAAAGCATTAAGCCGTTAGACTCTAGGCCGTCATGATATCACACAACGATCTCCGGCCTCCTAGAGCGCTGGCCTGGGGGTAACGGGTAGGGCTGCCCGTACCCTAGCAGAAGCAGGCCTGAGACGGTGGCGTGACGTGTTCCACGCAAGCCTCTCAAACTGGAGGGGGGGTTAGGCCCCACATATTCCCATGGTGTGGCCGCCCTGGAAAAGAGGCGGTCAAGGTCTGCAGGAGTTCCTGAAAGCATCCCTTCTTGGGTATACCCAGGTCCCTTGCAATAGACCCACTTATGACAGAACACCGTGTGGTTTTAGTCGGTTCGAGTCCGACATACCACTTCACCTTCAGCTCCGGTGAGTGAAGGCCCGTGGGGGTTTCCACACGTAAAAAAAAAAGGGCGTCATGATATCATCTCTCCCATCCTGCACAAGATGCACCAGGCACCAGAGAGCGCAAAACGATCTCCGGCCTCCATGAGCGCTGGCCTGGGGGCAACGAGTAGGGCTGCCCGTTAAATGAGATTGAAGGAGGATGAGGCCCCTTGCACTTCACGGTGTTGCCGCTTCTTGCAAAAGAGGTAGGCCAAGGTCTGCAGGTTTTTCTGGAAGCATCCCTCCTAGGGTATACCATGGTCCCTTGCAATAGACCCAGTTGTGACGGAACATCGGGTCAAATATCGGGATTCAATCAAAAGATCCAATTCAAAAGACCGTCATGAAATCATACATCCAAATATAAATAAATACATACAACCGACCTTCTTGCGCAGTAGGCTCATTATTCCCAAAACAGTGGCCATTTTAAAATATCTTTCTGATGTTAAATAGAAGTATATATATTTAACAATCCCTAAGTACCTAATAAGTTTACTCTAATATTTAAATAATATTGTTTACCAACAAATTATATAGGTCACAAAGATTAGTTGGAATTAATGAATGAATAAAACATTAATGAAACTGCAGTCAACCCTAACTATCAAATAATAACTACACATGTTTAAATTAAAAGTCACTAAGCTGATACAGCTCTTTCATCGGCAACACACAGACAAACAAACAAAAACAGTTGGCACACGTGTGGTCGATTAAGCAGCGGTTATGTCGGTTATGGAATGCCACTATGTGTACACCAAGGTTATATATGTATTTTGAGATGCAGATAATATTCTTTTAAAGATGTGTTTAATATATTTTACTTACATACATACAAACACTCATTCCCGTATCCCCGAAGGTGTAGGCAGAGGCGTTATTAACGCTCACATCTTAGTTATTATAATTGTGTCCCATTTACGTAATAAGGGGCTAGCCTATTACTGTGATCTGGGCACTATTGGAAATTACATATGTTACTATCAAATTGGATATTTATCATTTACTTATAAGTATATTTTTCCCAAAGTTTATGTTGCGTCTCTGTCCGCTTGGATTGTGACTTTTACGTCTTTAATATAATTTCCGTGGAAAGAGTACAATATACCAATGTCATTTATCAATAGGTTACATCAAAATAATAGCTATTTAATAAATGCATATGATGTTTTGCATAGTACTTATAAAAAAAAACTAAATTTGAAATTGTGTTTTCCTGTGTGTCTATCTGTGCCGGCTTATCTCTGACATGGGCGAATATATTTTCATGGGATTGTCACCGGTAAATAGCCTATATAATCCAGAGTAGCTGAGGGTTAGGATTTATAATTACTTTAAGGGAACGAGAATTTGGTCCCATTAAAATTGGCAAAACGTGGGTGTTTGATACGCCACTGCCTACCCGTATGGGGTTGCAGAAGTGAGCACATAATATAAAAAATGAAGATTACGTGACAGCTATTTTAATAAACCTAACTAGGAGTGACATCACGAGCATCGTAAAAAAGTAAAATTGCCATCCAACTTGACCTTATACGCATTAAACCTAATTAGAAATAACACATTAAACCTAATTAGAAATAACACATTAAACCTAATTAGAAATAACACATTAAACCTCATTAGAAATAACACATTAAACCTAATTAGAAAAAACACAAGATGCTCATAGTCCCCAAACAAATAAATCAATATCTCTATATTTTTCTATTAAACTACTCCAAATTTTTCCTTCTGATTTCCAAAAGTATAGGATGAAGGCAATAGGATTGCAACTTTTACGTAAGTGGTACTAAAACATTCCCAAAAGGTGTCACTTTATCAACTATAAGCATATTTTCTACTTTATTCAAGTTATACCTATATATAACTCTGAGTAATACACATTAAAATAGTTTCCTGTAAGCTCGTTTAAAGCCATTAAATAATTAAACAAATATACATTGTTTTTTTTATATTAGCCTACCATAGTGAACCACTTTGCCTGATGGCAAGCAATAAGTGGAGTCCAAGTCCAAGTAAGTCAAGTCCAAAAGTCTAGTCAATGTAGCATGGTGACCCACATTATGGCGGCCTGTTGAGTTGCTTTTCACGCCCCGCTTAAGACCCGGAATCAAAGTGGGAAGGAAACACGTGCGCTGGTAGTGAATTCCAGGCTTTCACCGATCTTCACAGGAAAGAAGAGTCAAACCGTTTAGTTCGGGATCGTATATTTTCGAATCTCAAAAGGTGACTCCTCAGGCCAGCACGTGTAGTCGTGTAGAGGAAGGGAGAAGGTGGAACAAATTGGAACCATACATACGATCACCCACTGATTAGTAAATATATATTTTCGAGACTTTAGGTAACCCTTAAACAAACAACTTGTCACCGCAGAAATTTGAACTATAATCACTGACTCATACTTCGTCTAATATACAATGGTATGACGTCACTTATCACTGTTATCCTTGAACTGAATGGTTTTAAATCAGAGTTAATAAAAATAACACTATAATTGCGTATGATAAATTGCTTTAACTCCCATTAAGTATTTACGATTCAGTACAGTTAATGACAGTGTAACAAGCAAAAAATATTATACCTAAAATGGTTTTATTTGCTTTGCTTGTTATATTTATATTTATATACCTCGGGAAAAAATACTTTTTTATTGGATAAAATATGACGGTTAGTGTCTACAGCCGCCACGGACACCCAAATTTAAGGGGAGGGAAAAGAGGGGAGAAGGAGTTTGGTCTGCGCTAACCTCACTCACTTGGTGAAACACACGGTTTTCTGTGCAGCCGTGGTGGCAGTAAGCATGGCTCTCCTACGTTAGGATGACCCTAGATCAGTTGAACTGGAACAATTTACCCTAGGGCGAACTAAATACTTTATTTGTAACAGAAAATGACTCAAGAGGAAATACAAAAATAAATTATTAAAAAGTATCAAATATACTATACTATAAATGATAAATACTAAAACAAGTCAGCATATATGTTACAACATTTTAATTTATTTTATCAACGTACACATGTATATGCAAGTCAATCAAACTTATGACTTATTGCAATACAATGAAAGTTGATATTTGTTTTGTAAAACAAAATAATCGGGAAACTTTTGAAACCCGATATTTACAATCTGTTAATTAATCAGTTTACTATTTTCTAGCCAGTCAGGCATGTAAGCAAGAGAGAGACAGAGACCTGCCTACCCTGAAGAGCAAAAGGCTTGAGTATGTTGATTGATTATGTGTGTCAATCAGACGTTGCTTGAACTACCTTGAACTTTGTACTTTAACTACCACCTTGACCTATTACTAGCACTAAGAAACAACAATGTACAAGGAATTCAGTTTCTTTACTTGTGGATTTACCACATAGTTAAACAAAGTTTAGGGCTTACAAAGATGAGCTAACGCTACTTAGTAAAACCTGATAATACATATTTACACGAAATACATCAAAATATACATTATATCATGTAAAACAAGGAAAATGCAGTTCCGAAAATGCAATATGAAACACTATATTTTCGTGATAATAGTATGTGATATCATCATTAATATCCTGTCCATCCAAAGGTTGCCTGTAAGATATTGCTTATTGTGACAAGGCCGCTCATTGTACATTTTATGTGAAAATATCAGATGTATTTTATATGTATATTTGGTGCACAATAAAGAGTGCTTACTTATGATACAGGTAAAAAGATTTTGGTCTTATCTATATGATTAAGCTTCTGGTGTTCAAAAATTTGATAGATACATTGAGCTCAATGAATAGATAATGACTAATGTTGGCCCAGTACCAAGATTAGTCATTATCTATCCATATACTTGGCGCTGTGGCAGTATACATGATATAAGCTAAGAGTGAGCTGATACGTTGAAGATTTAAAATACACAGAACCTTTGACAACATTTAATGAATTTAAAGGCTAAAGACACATTAAAATTGCGAAGGGTCAAAGTTCCACATGCAAATATTTACGTATATAGTAACATTACAAGTTTACAGTTGAAATTTCATTTTAAATCTCCTGCATTACGAATGATTCCCGTCCCACAGAGGACTTAACAAACATAAAACAACGCAAACAAACAACAACAATTATTAATGGATCACACTATTTTTTGTCCCGTGTGGGAAGCGAATTCAAGACCTGCATCTCAGCCGTCGGTGCCACTAACCCAATAGACCAGTCTATTCTAATTAAACGGCTTCGCAGTGTGCTTTAAACATCAGATGCCTACGAAAGACCAGTTTCTACTGACGGAGATTAATATTGCTAATCACTTGTTGAGTCTAAAGATAGGGAGAGTGTGAACAACGATAGCTCGCTCGATTATAGACGATTACAACTCGAGTTTACTTCAAACGGCGCCGCCGGTCTGTAATTATGATAACTAGGGACTGGACTATATCATTATCAACACGCTTATTACAACTCTGTGTAGGTGTAAAATGTCTTTTATCACAAAATTATCCTGTCAGCGTCTGTCTGGGTATTTCAATTCTTATCATGTCATCAGTCTATTCCTTTTTAGGGTTCCGTACCCAAAGGGTTAAACGAGACCCTATTACTAGAACTTCGCTGTCCGTCTGTCAGTCTGTCCGTCTGTCACCATGAACTGGCTGTATCTCATGAACCGTGATAGTTAGACAGTTGAAATTTTCACAGGTGATGTATTTCTGTTGCCGCTATAACAAAAACAATAAAATAGGTATTTAAGGGGGGTCGTGATTTTTTGCTCGTTTTTGCTTGATAACGGCAACAGGTAAACGTTTGAAATATTCACAGAATATTTAGTTTATATTCACTTTAAAAAATAAATAATTATACTAAAATAAAACATACATTTAAGGGGGGCTCCCATACAACAGACATGATTTTTTTACCGTTTTTATAGATAATGGTACGGAACCCTTCATGCGCGAGTCCGACTCCCACTTGGGCGGGTTTTTACCAATATCTCTCATCTCTTCATTTATATTTTGTACTTACTCCTTTTATACTTACTAGTCACATATTCTGAGACTATACCATGACAGATGCGTGCTCATAAAAATAAAACTAAAAAATTAAAACATCCTTCACTTGGCTGTTTAGGTTCGGATGTTTATTATATATATAGTTGTCTAGTGATTAAGACGCTCTTATCCGTCGGCGGACGGCACCGGGACATTTAAGATAATCATCTTTTTTTTTGATAAATAAATATTGTTTGAGAAATACTACTTTTATTATATAACATGAGGAAACTCCAATCAGAAAATCAAAGCATCATCTTTCGACTGAGTCATGCCTGTGCGCACAACGGACAATTCTCATGACTCACAGTTTACTCAGACGCGGTAAACTGTGTTATTTGATAACCGCTCTTAATTTCCCGAACAGCCTTGATAACGGTCATATGTTACGACATATTAAAAAATAAAAATTTAGTTTTTTTTTTCAGTGCCTGTGACGGGCGATTAGTCTATCTCTGCTGCTTATATCGTCTGCCCTAAATAAAAGGTTGTACGTATTTTGTTTTGGATTAAATAAATACAGTATTTTAAATTATAACTAACATTATTTTCTGCGTAATTGTTAAAAGAATAATTTGCCTTAAAATAGTGTAAAAAGGAAGAAGAGTTATAGATTTAAAAAAATAGGTATTATTAATCATTAATCATAATAAAGCTCTCACCTCAGCACGCAAATGAAACAACAAAATTAAATTTTCGACGATTGTTACAGAGATTATTTCTTTTTCTTTAAACGTAGAACTAGTGTTAATATGTATTTTGAAAATTTCATTTCATCAACGATAGATTAGAGTCTGGATTATGTGCTATACATAATCTGTCTATACCAAAATTAATATGGTTCAAACTTTCATTCTTAAAAATATGTTTAAATCTCAACTTCATCGGCATTTGAAACTATTCATTCATATATTTAATTTGTTTCTATATGCATTTAACTCTAATCTAGTCTTCGAAATCTCTCTAGAGGGGTTGTAGACACAAGTAATAAATAGATAAAAGCATCGCCCGCCTGATAGTCCACACAAAAACACCTATTAAATATTATTTACACAGTCATCAAGTCACTTCTCGGAAGATTAAAGATCTCGTTCAGTATTTAGCATAAGAATAAGTTTGTTGGAACAAAATAAATATTTTAAGTGCGCCGCGTCGGATATTAATAGTTGATACAAAGGGCCCATGCAATAAATATTATAGTGGCCATAAAGGGTGGACAAAGGGAGTTCGATGACTTGATCGTTGTGGGTTTCCATTGTTTGGTTGAAGTAATTGCAGTTTGCAGTAAAATCGTCCTTTGTAAGACTGGTTTTACACCGGAATAGTTATACACTTGAGTGCTAAACACTTTCCCTAAATACACTTAAATATATAGATATTTTAAAAACATAGTATCAACTGCTATGGAACTTACAACCTACATGGCAATTCCTATGTATAAATGAAACCCCCAAAATATATTGGTCTATCATTTTTTAAGGCAACTCCTATCGAAAGAGTACTTTATGATTCGCCGAGGACTCAACAAACATTCCAAGAACGAACACATAGGGCACCCACATTCGGGACAACTATGTATTTGAAGATCTTATACAAAATTTTTGTCCGGTGTGGGAATCGACCCCAGCTCAAGAGTCAGGATCACTAGACCAATTCACCATTCCATATACATACATATTATGATTACCCGGATAATATCGTTAACCTGTAATTCAATGTACTTAAACAAGTGAAAAGCTATTTCTGGATAAAATGTTACGTCACCTGCCAGTCCATAATCCTGTATAAAACGAGCTTGATTAGGAGAGAGCTAACTTTAATAATGGAATAAGAACAAATCTTATTGACACTCCGAAAAAACAAGTAAGTATTCAGAATCGTGACGTCTATATCAGTGGAGACAGTTAATCAGCCGTTGCACTAAACTGGCACCTGTGTACCTTGCAACTTGCCGCTAGCTCTCTTCGTATATTATTTATTTGTTGTACATATATTATTTATTATACATACAACAACGATGCATTTCCTATTAGATTTCTTATTTTATAATATACCTCACAGACGAACGGTCGGGTCACTTGATGGTAAATGACAACCGCCGTCCATTGTCACCTGCAACTCAAGAGTCGTAATAAAGCTGCCCGTCTTTGAGGGTGATGAGGGATGGGGGATGCGAGGAAGGAAAATATTTTAAGGGGGAGTTGGGCCTTCGGAAACCTCACTAATTTCGGGGAAATGCAAAGCAAGCAATGATTCGCAACCGGTTTTCTGTGAGGCCGTGGTATCGCACAGGCCGAACCATCCCTTTCGAGCCTATGTTCATGTTGTTGAAAAGAATTTTAATTTCAATTAGACCATTAAATATTTAGCTCAGGACCGATAAACACTATTCCGATACTCAGTTTATAATGAAAGTTTGTATCAAAAAAAAATTGAATAGCAGCCTAAATTAATTTTCCAAGCGCACAAAATACATTTTACTTCATTGATAACACCATTATGTATAATTCAATCAATCTAAATGATTTTATGTTAAACGTTTCAAAGTAATAACACCTTTATTCAGGTACAATAATTTAGCCCTATGGCTTGCGATGTAGTAGAATAGCGTCATCCCAACTTTTCACATTGATGTCGTGAGAAGCGATTTTATACGCCTCTGCTTGCCCTTCGGGGTCATACGCGTGAGTGTACGGATGTATTAATTTATAATATAAAGGAGAACATCGTGCCGTAAGTGACAGTGGAAGCGGTAGATCAGTCAATGCACTGATCCCTGCACATACCAGACCTGCTGACCTTGTAACGATGCAACAGTTGCTTCACTTTACTTACGTTAAACAACAACACTAAATTATTATATTGTTATGTATTACACTGATGTTTTAATATCATAATTATTGAAGTGAAAACTTCTTTAGGCGTGTTGAGCACTTTTTGGGTGAACAAAAATCATGGAACTCACGTCATCGTCATCGCACGCTTTCCATGAGCTATATGTATACTGTGTATAATCTAATAGCTCGACGATACAATTCACAAGTTACTTAGTTTTCACTTCTATCGGCAGTCCCCAAAAGACTGCCCGTATTTTTGAAAACGAAAGATTTCATTCTATACGCTGAAAGGTGACCCGTAATAGGGCACGCAATTTTTGTATATTTTATTTATTGTAACTGTACTACTTCATGTATTTGTAAAAGAATATTGAGACATTAATAATACTAGAATACTACAAGACATATAATTACTTTATGAAGGATCTACCATATTTTATAATTCAACATCATAACCGCCCAATACTAAAACATTACAGTCCTGTCCATCCCAATGTTGCCTTTGTGGTTTGTTGTATGTTGCCTTTGTGTATAAGGCCGTCCATTGAACGCTTATTTGTAACAATATCAGATTTTTTCTACATTTATATTTGGTGTAAAATAAAAAATACTTATTTATTGTTTTGCTAACATAATTGACTTATAAGAAAATTGGATAACTGCCAATACGATGATCTATTTATTTGCAGAATACTTAGAATCGTAAACCGTGCAATGTTAAAACTAACATCATATTAATTTCCCTGGTATCTCATGCACTTAGCAGAGAAATCGCTGTATATAGTCATACGAAAAGAGATAAATTACAGAACATAGAACCTCCTTTTTTGAAGGCGGTAAGGTTGGTTTCTAAAAACACCCACATTTTTAAGTGGAATTTACAGTCTGTCAGTTTGCGATCAAAATTACTTATTCATCAGACGCATAGTATTTGACGTCATCTGCCATGGTTGGATGTTTCTAACAACTTGAATCATAGTTTCGTTAAATTATAATAATAAGATAAATTCCATTTAATATTTTCGTTGATGGTTTAATTGCTTTTAATAAATTATTTTGTTTCTAAGCATTTTAAAATTCGATCAGACATGTACATTCAAACATAAGCGAAATATTCACGTTATAAAGTACCAAGAAACCAATTTCACTTAACTAACAACTAACGTACTGCCATAATATTACGTCACAATTTTATGATGACATACTAAAAGTGAAATATATACTTGAAACTATGTACTTCAAAGCCTCGTTTAGTACGGAATAACTAAAACAACTCTGTTCGGTGAGAGTACTTTGTGTGGTCAATGTTCGCGTAACCATTCGTGCAGTCATTTCGAAGTCCTAAACTTCGGTTGTAAAGTTGGACTCACAGTAAACTTAGCTATGTCAAACAATTTATGAATATTGAGTAATTTATTTGCTCACTCATTACCAACTCAATGTCTGAAAGCCAAATTGCTTAGAAACACATCCAAAAAATCCAACGAAAGCAACTTATTTCATTAAATAAATATCTTAGTGTATACCTAACTCGGTATTGTTGATTTTCTATACTTGTTCATTTGAAGATAATCATTATTTCTCTTCAAAATTCCAAATTCAAATTAGTAAAATATTTTATCATCAAATATTTTTTTTTTAAATGTAGATACGCATTTTCTCTAGTCAGCTACAAAAAGTATACTATAACCAGCTAAAAAAAGGATATATATATATATATTTATATAAAGAAATGCTTCTTTAAAGAGTTGAAATACCTCATGCATGCCAAGTCTGCTCTTATATCCATAATACTTCTTATGAATTGTGGATCACTGTCCACCATTGTTCATAATTATGAATATGGACAATAGTGGACAGTGATCCTTTAAAGGCCTTTAGCCTTTAAGGCAAAAACCTTTATGAAAGGGTTTAATAAAAGCAGCCTTGTGGACGCATTACGATGTCCTACTTGCGCAGGTGTTAATCATGGGATATATGCAAGTTGTGTACCACGCGTGCGACGCTAAGTATTCACCAAACATGAGCGAGCGCACACTAGGTACAGTCAAATACGAAATGCATTACCAATTTTAAATATAATCAGTAAGAAGAAAATATGTGATTCTATCAAAGTTATTTAAATATCTTTATTTAGAACGAAGTTAAGATCGTAAATTTATGACGTCCGTGTCTCATGAAATTTTTGTTTCGGATGGTGCTCTCTTAGTTGGTGTTACATAGGCATGGGTACCAGTTATAGGAGAACGCTTTGCTCTGGTGGGAGAGCAGCAGGAGAATGGCGAGACGTTAGTTTAATTTCCCGGTCTGTTGGCCTTTTTTTTGTTTAGTTGTAAGCCAAAGTTCAAGGGTTCGATTGCAACACGGGACAATTTGTGCATCTACAAATAGTTGTCCCGAGTCTGAGTGCCCTTTGTATCTTTTGTTTGAGTATTTGTAGAGGTCCCGCTACACAGGAATCATTCCTAATGCGAGAACAATTCCCGCATTAGTATTGAGTTCTGGCTTTATGAAAAGATACATTACACGTGATATTTGTTTTCGATTGTACAAAACATTTCTTACTTAAAATTTTCTGTTTGCCATGACTTGAGTAGAAATATTTATGATATTGTTCATTCTTAAAAGTAGGTACACTTCCGTTGTTAATTCATGACGTTAAGATCATGTCTCTTACATGTAAATATGTATTGATACTACTAGACAGACCATATAACTAAAATAATTTACCTTGTCTATGGTGGTAGGGCAGTAACTCTGACTTCTAGAATAGTTAACCAGGCAGTGAATCAAAATAGAAATAATCTTAACGTGGAAGAGCCATGCTTTGGAACATATGGGCCGGCTGGACAGGAGTATTACCATGGCCTAACAGAAAAGCGTGTCTTAAATAACGCATTTCTGACTGCGTGAGTGAGGTTAGAGGAGGCCCGTCCCCCTTTCCCCTTTCACGTCCCCTCTTCCTTCTCCCCATCTTCCCATTCCCTATTTCCCCTCCTCCCTTACCCCTACCCTTAACGACGGACAACACACTTAATTCTCTCTTCTTGGGTTGCAAGTGATCATGGGTGTCGTAAGTCACTTACCATTAGGTGACTAGGCAGCTCGTTTGGCCCCCTATCTCTTAAGATTGAATTAAGAATAAGCTCCTAGTGATACAGATTTTAAAAAGTCCAGAAGAGAATGTCAAATTTTAAGAGAAGAACATCGAAGAAGAGATTAATGGATTAGATAAGTGTGTGGGGGGGTAAAGTGGGAGCTGAAAAAAAGAATCTCACACAATTTCGATATATACGAAATACTATAAATATTAGATAAGATTCCTAAATATATTAAATTCTCACACTATGTAGGTACGCTGATAATTTCGTTTCCTTGCATATGTCGTGTCTTATCGGTCATATACATGTGTGGTAGCTATTTGATATATAGGTATATATGATTCGTTTCAAGAGTCGTCGTTAGAAAACATATATTTTAGAATTTTACTCATATTCACTTCAAGCTTAAAAACATATGTTTTATATTGTATTAGGAAAATTGTATCAAGATCTAAACAGTATTTTGTCAAACTTACTCAAACTTAATAATCCGTAACCGAATTTGACTGTCCACGAACCCATTATTACGATACTGAAAGTCAATGCCCTTAACACATTAATTACCGGTTCGTAAAAGCTAATAAAAACTTCAATAAATGTAGGGACAACAATGGCCCTTTGTAGGGTCCAACAGAAAGCCATTGAAGGCAGGAAGGGCCGGAACTCGCAGGTAACATCCGGTTCCGATGCATTAAAATCTCGAACGATTGTAGGTAACCATTATATTGGTGTGTATTGACGCTTAGGACTACTTGTATTCGACCCCAAGAGACATTTAACTAAGCCGTTCAATGCATTGATATAATTATACTAATATTTTAACAATTCCAGAGCCATGCTTAGGCACGAATGGGCCGGCTCGATCGGTGCGATACCACGGCCTCTCAGAAAACCAATTGTAAAGCAACGCTTGCGTTATATTTCCCCGAAGTTACTGAGGTTTCTGGAGGCCCAGCTCCCCCTCCCGTCTTGCCAATCTGCTGTAGTGAGAAGAAATATTTATTTTATTTTTATAGAAGTTTTTAGTTTCAAACGATTATCAACTCCGTTTTACTCTAGCACTACCAATAACAATCAAGTTTACAATTAAGACAACAATTATAATAGTTTAAAAACTTAAAAGACGCTTCGTTACCATCGCCGTTGTTTTTAACATATTAGACTCGTTAAAGCAAAAAAAAAATGAGCACAATTTCGGCGGTTTTAGTAGTAACCGTTGAAAATTTTATTCATTACTTCAAGGCTTTACATATGTCATTAGATGCCAAATTAGAGAATCGTCAACGTCTCACCATTACTATATGTATATAAAGTTTCATATCGAAATGACAATCAGAAGAAGGTTAAAATGGATTTCAAAGATAAGTTTATATACCTATTCGTAGTTACAGGCACTTACAAAATAATTAAGTTAATAAAAGCTTGTAAAAATACAGAAATGTAACAGACAGAAACGTATACTAAACTAAAGTTACCCTCAATTAATGCTTTCAATGGTTGCAATCATTAGTTTAGTATAACAATAAATAACTGTGTATTACAGAAATCGCGTAGTTGCACGATGCCCTGAAACACGGGTTTGATAAAACCTACATCAAGACAATGTTTATCAAACGTACCATTTTTCTTATGAACGCTTTTATCAATGTAATTAAAAATATTTTAGGCTTGTCTAAGTTAGTAGTAGTTAGTAAGCAGCTAGTAGTAATTTGTAATGTGTATTTATTATAAACTATAATTAATTGTTTTATTTCTGTACTTACTATTTTTGTAAACGCACAAGTAAATTTCATTATTATAATATTTTTATACTTAGGTGGTAGAACCATGCTTAGGCACGAATGGGCCGGCTCGACCGAACCGATAGATACCACGGACTCACAAAAAACCGGCTGTGAATCAACACTTGCGTTGCATTTCCCCAAAGTTAGTGAGGTTTCCGGAGGCCCAATTCCCCCTCTCTTTCCCCTCCCCGCATACTTTCACCTCTCATCACCCTCAAAGGCGGGCAGTGCACTTACGACTCCTGAGTTGCAGGTATCCATGGACGGAAGTTATCACTTACCATCAAGTGACCCGTCTGTTCGTCTGTATCCCTATAATGTATATAAAAAAATATATATTAAAATAAAAAATAAAATGAAAATGGCAATATTACACTCATAATTGAAATCAGCAGCTTCAGATTTGTATGCGGAACGAATTCGATATTGTTATACTTTACTTTGATTGTATATTGATTGTATATCTTAGATGTGGCTATGCTTCTCCTATCCTTTGATAATGCAAGCTGCTAAACCCCTATAGTTTCTCTGTTGCTGTTGTCCATTTGCACATACATTTTCTTGTTTCTTGTAAAACTTGATATACTGTTAACTAATCAAGTATGCATTGCTTTTTCAACCGTCTTCAAAAAGGAGGAGGTTCTCAATTCGACTGTATTTTTTTAGTCCAGTCATTTAAGCTTAAATTAGGTAAGAATCTCGGAATTCGAGATACCCAGCTGTAAGTCTGTAAATACTTGTGTAATGTGTAATGATAAAATATAATATAATAGTTAATAAAAATTGACAAATATTTATAATAATTGATTTATCGATAGTTTATCAACTATATATGGCGCGTTTTCGACCGGAGGCACCGGTTGACCTGAAGTGATGCTGTGACCGCGCGCTCTCTGCCCTCTATCTCGAAAACGGTTCATCGTATAAAAAATTTTTTTAAACAAAATTTTTAGATAATTTTGTATTCTACAATATTGATAATAAATACAAATAGCAAGAAACCCATAGGAATTGAGATATTTCCAAAGAAAGCGCAAAAAAACGATTTTTGTGACCTTTGACCTTGAAATTTAATAGTTGTTTACACCCTACCATATGTAGGTTTTGAGACAACTTTTAGGGTGTCAATATACAAGTATTTACAGACTTACAGCTGGGTATCTCGAATACCGAGGTGAACTTACTATAATGACTGGACTATTTATGTTTGTTACCTCAGAACTTTCGACTGCGTGAACCGATTTCGACGATTTTTATTTTATTTGAAAGCTAGTGCTTCCCGTGTGCATTGGTTCAGTTCAGAAAAATGCATCCATGAGAAAACCATATAAGTCTTAAATTTGCAATAACCATGTGCGCGACAAATGGACGAATAACTAAAGATCACGCCAATCGATTTCGATTATTTTTTTTTTTATTGGAAAGGATGTACTTCAAGGGTAGTTAGATGAGAGTTTGGTTCGGTTGTGACAATGGCATACATAAGAAAATAACATTAGTCTTAAATTTTATGCTAGACGCATTGAAGTCGGTTGTCTACTTTTTAAAGTCCGATTATTTAATTATCTGTTTCTGATACTTGGTTCCTCGTATTGTTTATTCATATAAAGTGCATGCAGTTGTGAAATATATGTATATGGAGAATAGTTTTTAATTAATTAAAAATCAAATGTTTTAGTCTTATTCAAATCGAGCAAGTGCTTTGCATATTATGATAATTTCAATTTTCTCTTTTCCAAATCTAGTGTGACGTCACTTTACAGTACTCGCCGCTCTCACTGTAATGTTTTACTTATTATTTGCTAACTAATATGTAATATGTTTAAATTACATATTCGTTAGCAATTAAAAATCTAAAATCAATAATATTTACCATTGCATTATTGCTACATTTGTAACCAAACCAATATAAATATGTAAATAAATATTTGTCTGATTGTTTGTTCTGTTCATATCTCAGTAGATTGTTAATGAGATCTAAAACGCACAGCAATTAGAGTACAACAACAGTCCTGAAAATGATGACGTAGGAGTCATTTACTTCGGAAGTATAACTGTGAATCGCCTTGGTTTAAATTATGAATGCAGTGCAAATAGACATTCAAAGTCGGACACAACCAGTTGCGAACTGACTTCAACAATATCACTCAAATAAATAGTTATATGTATTAATAAATAAAATAATAATACAGCATGCATTTAATATTGTCTTTTTTCTGGATAAAGCCATCTAATACTCTCCCTGTATCTCTGCCAAATTTGGTGATTATCTAGTGGGTATTTACGGCGTAAAAACGCAATAAATAATCTAAAAATATTTTACTATATAAATAATAAGTTAAGATGTTTATCAGGACTTCATTACCACTTTTTAATATAAACAACATATTATCGTATATATTTACGTAGCATTCGCTTTTTAAATAAACTCTTTTGACACTTGTGTTAACACGTGTCTTATTAGATGTCAATAATTTAATATTTACTTCTATCAAAATATACCTAAGCTGCAAACGTTATTCCCAGTAAATGTGGCCGATCAATGAATATGATGGAATTTTATATATGTCGCATCTATCTTTATGAAGTTTATGCTAAAATTTAGAAATTATCTACTGCTCATATTGATACAGATAAGTATGCTGTTTCAAAATGTATATGTACTCTGATACAACTGTTCGTAAGGTTTTGTCAAACTCGAACTCGACTCATATGTGACGAATTTTGGACCGAAATGTAATACCTAGAAAGATAAGTCGTTCATTACAACATCAAGTTTAATAGTCTTGGAATAAGCAAAGCGAATCTTGCCCCAGTTTCGTTTGTGAGTCTCCTCCGTTTCCTATATTTGTAATCACACAAATGAGATGTAGTCAGAGGATTTCTGATTGATATTTATTTAAATATAGCTACAATAATTTGCCGTTACCCGGGCACTGTAGGACAGCATATATACGGTCTGATAGATAACAGTCCGATCCTTTAGTCACCTTATAAGACACCCAGATCAAGGAATGGGTTGGCCCTATTCCAATTCACCGAGAGCCGTGCTGTGTGCACTAGCCATAGTATAGTTACCACTGGTGTAGTAGACTACAATAGGCTGTTTGCTTAATTCACAGTATCGTATTTCCGTTACTAAATCGTCTCACTTTAGTTAACAATAAGATTTACTTAACTTACTACGATGTATGTTTAACCTAATGAAACGTTAACTGCGTGTGGACTGTTGGCCATCTCGATCCACTCCTTAGATTGTCAATATATGATTGATATTGCTGTCAAGAGATAAGCTTGTTCAGTAAGATAAGTCAGTCCTTGAACTGATTGATAAAATGATAGACTGTGTTAACTTATAAAACTCATTACCTTTACAGATACAATTGAACATGAAGTTTAGAAATAAGGCAATAATATGGTGGCAAAACTACGTTGCTGCTCAAACATGTATGATGATGCGAATGTTAACGTTAATGTGAAGGTTATTTCTATTATTTTTTTAAGCGATGTCCATCTGACATGACTACATAAATCGTCTGAAAGAGGCGTAATGGCCGAAGATGATTTATATAATTTAATGTACCTATTCTACTTTATTAAGAGTTTGTCGCATATCTCAAGAACTATTAAACCGTTTATGAAATATTTTTGAATTAGATAGCCTGTAGGTATGTAATGCTAAAACAAGCTTAGTATATTTTTCAAATATTTTTTTTTATAAAGACAACTCCCGCATTAGAAATGATTCCTGTATCGCGGGGGTCTTGACAACAACCCCCAGACTCGGGACAATTATTTGCTGATCACACAAATTTTTGTCCAGGGTGGGAATCGAACCCACAACCTCTGGCTCGACAGTCAGGACCCCTAACTACTAGACCAAAGGGCCTGTTTGCTTACGATGAATTTCTGAAAAAACTCAGGATGAATACGTGGACAACTCCATCATTAAATCAAATCGTAACTCCATTCTAATATTCTCATTATACTGTATGTCACACGTCTTAATATTTATAATTTTATATACATATATGTAAGACACCAACAATTAATCGTTTCGTGACTGTCATATAATCACTGAGAGTACCATGCATGATACAACATAAATTAAAAGGGATAGCCACCACAGCGCCCGCATTATGTGGTTGATTAAAATCTTATTGTTCCCATAAAGCCATGTAACCATAAAAACACCTTTCCTTAAGCAATTTATGGGAAAAAGTAAACAGTCTGCTCACGTACTCTGATTACAATGAGAGATACAATGGACTTCTGTTATGTATAACACCACAAAGTAAAATAAATGTTATGTGCTGCGCTTTAATGTTTAAAATCCAATTTCAAGAACGAAACCTAAACAAGCTGGTAATCCTTAAGACTTTATGAGTTCCGTAATATTCTATTTTAGTATGATATTTATAAAGCGTGATTTCCTTTGTTCACTTTCTTGAAAAAAGTTGAACGGGAACAAAAATTGTGCAGTTTTAAAATGAACTGTATTAGCGATTGTTGAGGTTCATTTTTAGATGGAATCAAATTTGGGTGACACAGACAATACCCATACAATTTTACACCTTTGGACACGATGTATCTCAACCCGAATGGCCTTTATGAATTTTGAAATGCTCCCGATTTAGTTTGGATTTTAATTTTGTACACAATGGAACCAGACCTTATCTCAAAAAATATAATAAAACCTCTTCAGTTTTTTTTCAAGAGTTGTGGACATTGTTAGCTGATATTCACAGGGTTGTTCAAAAGGACTTGATTTAAAAAAAGAACCGTATATTTCTGTTTTCTTATATATGTATCACACTAATATTATGAAGGCGATAGTTTGTGAGTGTGTATGTTTATTACTTCTTCACACTAGAACGGCTAAATAAGTTTTGATAAAATTTGGTATAGAGTTAGCTGACACCTGGATTAACGCTACCTTTCCGTGTATCTGATAAAGCGCGGGTAACGCCGCGAGGAGTTACTGTAATGTACTATATGTACTATATTTTTTATTGATACATATAAAGTAATAATAGTTGCTATATTTTTACCTTCAAAAGTAAACATACCCATTTGGCCCTCAGTTGCCACGTAGTCCGGAATTTTGGCCTTAAACACTTTACTTTTCACACAACAATCACTATTCCATTAGGTAAACAGTCACTGGTCAAATTTCACTTGCACTCATTTTTGAAATCTGTCGGTCGAATCAACCTTTAAATAAAAAACAATAAAATGAACAAAAATCATAAAACAAATCTAATTTTAATAATTATTACTAGTGTACGTAGTAGTGGTTCAGTATTTTTTATTGACACATTATATACATCGCGATCATAAAAACGATAAAAAAGGCGTCTTTGAAAACAGTAAAAAAATCAGTTAGTTATTATTACTGACTAATTTTATTTCAAATAAAATAATTTAACAATGCTACATTATCAACGTAAAAATGTTAACAAGTATAAAATTTAACTTTTTTTACTTGCAACCGCACTTTTTCTTGCAAATTGGTGGCTTCTGTCAAAAACGTTCACTTAGTAATACTAGTATTACTAAGCTACAGTTAAATGTATTAACAGCTAAGCCATAATAGTAGTAAACATTCACTACGCACACACAAGCTCTTTCACACCGCATCGATTACTACTACTTGTCTGGGTAAATTTAGATTAATGTATGAATATTACATAACTGACCACAAAACTGAAGTCTTCCCACGTTTAAATTCGAAACCGAAACTACAACTCGTTTTAGAACAAAAACTAAAACTCACAAACACTAAAAGGAATAGTTTCAAACAAGGAAAAGATTCAGCTTTTTAAACCAACCCATATTATTTTACTCTATTTTAAGAGCCCATATAGAAAGAGATTTATTAAGTCTACAAGAAAAATAATTAGTTAAAATCAAAATTACCCTTATAGAGTTGCTCGCCTCTGAGAAACCCCTAATCGAGAGCAAAAACAATAAGAAGCCATCGAACGAGAGTTGACTGTTCGAGAATAGAACACTCTCTATATATAAACCGGCCGTTAGCGAAGCGCCGCGTGAACTCGCGTTCTATATTTAAATAGGTTTTTAAAATTTCAGTCCTGTCATTTTGTCACGTTCAAGGTCATTCACGAAGTTTGAAAAAAAAATAACATCTGGCACACATCACGAGGCCACAAAGTTTTTAAAAGAAGATAAAATTGAAAATGGTTCCCGTTGTAACGCTTATGTAAACAAAATAGAATCGGCCTTTAATTAGATTTATGGGCGCGCATATTTATCTTTGCCTTCATAGGCAATCAAGGGTAGGCGTTATATTGAATTGATTGTATGCAGAATAGGTGATTTACTTAGATGTTATTAGATATCCAATAACTGTGAATCTTTCTTTCTCGGTCTTTGAGAATCTTGCAAACAACTGACTTATTATTTACATCATCGTCTGAGTAGGAACAATAACAGATAGATAGATATACGTATATATTTTAATCACTAAAAAACAATAATATGATCTGTAAATTAACAAATATTTAATTGAGTTACTCTGTACATACATGTATATGTGTATATTTTATTTTTCGCGCCAGTTAATTATAGTTTTAAATTTAGAATTGACGATACGTAACTAAATCTTTCGTGAGAGCACGAATACTTCTTATCCTGTTGACAGACTGACAAATAGTTTTCTAAATCCGGCTACTCTTTTAGATAACCAATCAAATATATCCCTCAGAATAAATGAATGGAGTGAAAACAACGTTCCAAGTTATTCTGGACAGTGTCAATTTAAATTTGGTTGAGAAATGATCCCGTTATGGTTTGTAAAATTGTCGGGTGTAAGTTACAAGTAAATTAAGACTGGAAGTGATATTTTTTGTAGCTTTCTTTATACTTATTGAAATGGGGGAAGCGAAGAAAATAGCGATTAGTTTCCTCTTACAGCGAGAACAAAATGTTAACACATTTGCAGGGGCGTTTGTAGGAACGAGGAAAAAAAATGTGTTAAAATATACAAAATGTTCTTAAAAATAACTTTAGGAACACATCAATCATATCCTGCAAACATAATATAGAAAAGTAAAAACCAGGATGTCAACAAAACGTGCGATGTGGGTTTCGGAACATTAAAATCACACATTGGAAGTAAGATGGCACCAGTTTTTGTCATATTAGCTAACAGACCCCTGTTTACAGACATAAATCATTGGACAACAAATATAGCTCCATAGTTCAAAAAAAATGTAGCAATACAAAAACGCTGTAAGAATAACAGCATTTTATTTCCTTGGCCTTTTTGCACTAAAATACGTCTATGTTTACAGGCAGTAACGAAGTTAATCAAATCTTTACCGAATTTTTTGTTCAGAAATTTCCAGTAGCAATATGTCTGTCAAACTAGGTCTGGAATCGTGCCCGTAATGACGTCTATTGGCTCATCCCATATTACCTGTGGCCAAAATATATAGCCGACGAATTTGGATGTGTAAAACACCTCTGCTTACTCCTTCGTGGCGTACTTTACGTATGTATGATTTTACATACATACATACATACGTATAGAAACAACTATTGGCTCATCCCATATTGCCTGTGGCCAAAATATATAGCCAACGAATTTGGATGTGTAAAACACCTCTGCTTACTCCTTCGTGGCGTACTTTACGTATGTATGATTTTACATACATACATACATACGTATAGGAACAACTATTGGCTCATCCCATATTGCCTGTGGCCAAAATATATAGCCAACGAATTTGGATGTGTAAAACACCTCTGCTTACTCCTTCGTGGCGTACTTTACGTATGTATGATTTTACATACATTATAAACGGGAAAGTTTGAAAGGATGTTTGGAAGGATGGCACTGGATGAAATACACACTAAAATTTGTCACTAAAAGTAACATTTTCTTTAAAAGAAAACTAGAAGACATATATTTTATCTAAATAATGTGTTTTGAAGAATTTTCATGATTTGCAAAGAACCGCTACATAACCGTAATCGGATCGCGTAAAATACATATAGAAATACAAAATCTTTAACCTCTTTTGAAGTTTTGAGCCTATAATAAAACGTAATATCTCTTTTAGTCGAAACATTTTCTAAATTTGTATTTCTTTTTATTCTTAGTAGTCCCCTACTAAGACTATACTAAGTATCTACCAGCGATAAAACCATTATCACGGTACGAAAACTGCTATTGATGTAAAGAAATAGCGGTATTTATACATTCAGTGGGCGTCAAAAATGATGTACAGTACAAATATTTAAGACCAAATCCTTTACGTTGGTGGTCCTAGGTATTAGATCTTAGAAGATACATTCCATCGTAATATTGCTTAGGGAAACGACATCACGGTAGACGTTACTGGTGTTTTTAAATATTTGAAGTACTAACTTGGACGCTGGCAATTTGTTATTATGATTATTGTCTTAAGTCATCTTACAGATAGGCGTCAATGTAGATACATATACATATGTATATATGTACTTACATTGCCTGTATGACCGAAGGGAATGCGGACTTACCTATAAGAGGTCAGTCTATTGCCGTCGTCGGGGCAATGTATGACTATATACTGCCTGGTAGAACAGGGTTGACCCTAGAGATGGGGTGGCCCTATTCTACTCCACATAGAATCCCACAAGTAATATAATAGTATTTATAAACCGTCTTCTTTGAAAAAAGCCGAAAATAGCATATCTTCAGTAAAAATCTCTAGTGATGTATTTATAGTTTGAGTTTGGCCTTAGGGTAAATCACATAATCACCCTAAAATGGAAATCATATGTGGCGATATCTGCAGATTTGTTTGAAACTCTGCATTCTTTAATTTCTTTAAGATGTTTATCAATCTTGCTTGTTACTCAGATGAGAATTGCAGTAAACCTTCAGGAAATTAATATTCTAATATCAAAAATGCTATAAAGAGTGTATTTTACGTTTGTTGCGCTTTCCCGTCTCTCAAATATAGATAAAAATATTCCAGACAGTTTTTCTTTTTAATGTGTGGAAACCCCTCCGGGTACCACCTCATCGAGTAAAATCTCTCTCTCTCTCTGGACAGCCTTCGCAGTGGTGGCACGCAGGCGTTGGCTCCCGGCTTATGCGACACTGGTACCTGTATCAGCCGGTAAGAGAGACTGCCATAATGCCTCTCAAGCCATTCTTCCATAACCGGCCTTACAGCCAAAATTGTGGCGTGTCCTGCACGCAAGTCGCTCTTTTCACTTAGCCATGAGTACCTGGTGGACCTGGAACCTCTGAGCCTTGATTACTCTGGTAAAGGTCTGAGTCCAAGTTCCAGTATCTCCTGCCGCCATTGGTATGAGGATGCAAGGGCTTTTGCTTCCAGATCCCATGGAATAATGCTGGCTAGGAGACTCGCCGCTTCAAAAGAGATCGTGCAATATCCCCTTATAACCCTGACGGACATCACCCGCTGCGGGCGTCGAAGGAATGGGAGGTTGCCGACCGTCATGGTTCCTGCCCAGACTGTAGGCCCATAAAGGGCCATAGATCGCACAATCCCCAAGTAGAGTCTCCTGCAGGAGGCATCGAGCCCTCCCATGTTTGGTAGCAGCCGCGAAAGTGCGGCCGCCGTCCCCATAAGTTTGGGAGCCAGACTTCGGAAGTGAGATTCGAAGTCCCATCGGCTATCGAGTACAAGTCCCAGATACTTCATTGTCGGTTCGATGCCGATGCTGATGCCTCCTACTGTTAGCCTAGATCCTACAGGTGGCTTATTCCGAGGCCCATGGAACCAAACGGCCTCGGATTTGTATAAAGCCATCTCAACACCTAGTCGCCATATACTTAGAACGACATGGGCGACTCCGGCCGAGGCCTTAATAGCTTCTTTGCGGTGCATCTTTCCCCTTTCTGAAACGAGGGTGTAACATATCACAGCGACCCCACTGAGATTGAGAAATAACCGATGTTCCAAATGATTGGGCCTTCTTCCAGACAGTGCTGTACTGCAAGATTGATACAATAACGTTTAGATGAGCAAAACCGGTGAGAATAGTTTGATTTATAAGAAATATTAAGAGTAAACACAATTTTAAAAATCCTTCAGCAAGCCCAGGATTATGCAGGTACTATTTTTTTTTTGTTAAAGTGCGAGGTCGTTTATGTGAAATTGGAGGAGGTGCAAATAAAAATGAAGGCAACGCGGCAGTCACTTACCTAGTGTTGCCATGTTCGCTATTACCCCTCGTCATAAAAACGTCCGTCAAAAAAACTAAGATTTTTTACTGAATAAAGCAATTTAGTTCCCTATAGCATCTCACCTTGAATTACTTATCAATAAACCGAAAAGCATGTCAGTAGAACATTAAACGGATAAACGAGCAATTGACATCATGAAATGCAAATTTAAAAGCATTAAACAAAATCAATGCAATACAAATTAATTTTTGTTGTAAATGCAGTGGTAACATGTGCTTGCGCAGCCCGGCGGCGCCACCGTTATCCTTTTAATTGGGAGGACCCCTAACGGTATCTTCGCCCTCTAAATGTACAATCGTGAGTTTTAATTTTATTGTAACTGGTTCTTATGAGGCTACGTGTTATCTTGCGACACGAAAACGAAATCAAGCTTTAATGTCCTTTTTACTTCATCAAGGATACAGATCTGTACTGATTTGATAATATTAAAGAACTTTTACTCATATATCTTTCATCACATTTATAGTAAGTTACATACACACACTTCACGCCTATATTCCCTCAAGGGTAGGCAGAGGTGTATCAAACATCTACATTTTGCCAATTAGAATTCGAATTGGGTCCCACTAAAGTAAAACACAACAAGACTATTGCCATCAACCGTGCAATAGATTATTCTATTGCACGGTTGATGGCAATAGTCTTGTTACGTTTTACTAAGTTACAATATCCTTTTTAGCCACCTTTTTCTGATTTTTAAACGGTTTTATTTAGCTCACCCCGTTTTTAAGTAAATAAGTCGAGATTCCATATGAGTTATGTTTGCAGTTTAAGACAAGTAATGGTGTTATGTTTCTGGTAAAAAATAGGGTTGAGAGAGCTTCAGGTCAATCAATAGGGATGGCATCATGAGAATAACTGCCTATGTTGTACTGAGGAGGTAAATCATTGATTAGTTCTTTCCACCTCGGTCTTGCATAGAATTTGATGCTTCCAGAGCCCAATTAAATTAAAAAAAAAAAATTATATAACTGTGTGATAACATCAAGATATTTAAATGTAACTTAAGGAATATGTACAATGTAACCATTTCTAACACTCTGGAGGCTATTGTTAAGTAATTTTGAATTGTTATTACATATGTTTATCAGATTGTAAGTTGACTTTTCATGTTCTTATGAGAAATAAAGATCTTTAAACCTAACTTGGCCAACACCGTAGTAAAAGTGATTTAAATTTCGCGTCACGTACAGACAAGGCCACTTGCAACAATAAACTGATTTATTAATTACTTCATCTTTTTCTATGACATCATACTATTTCATGTTGAACCTAAATGTACAGTCCACGTGTGGTAACGGGGCCTCTTTACTAATTGATAAATGTTCAATGATTAGCGCTTGGCTTCCCTAGTTGTACGCCAGCGCACGTTCAACGAACGTCGACACGTCCTAGTTACGTCATGGCATTGCCGTGAATACATTTGTCTACTATTTGCATAATAACCGATTCTACATTCTCTACAACTTTAATAGGTTTTACAATAATTTTAGAAGAATGTCTTGGGTCTGCAACATTCTTACAGGTGCTATGTTAGTCTTCGTTAATGTCAGGTTCATCTTTTTGCTTTTTTGTTTCAAATACGTTTTCATACATCGTAAAACAGGTACATTCTTATAGTAAGTCACGTAATAATATATAAACAAATCATTTGTCAGCTGCTTATTCGTATTGTTTCTAATCCATCAAGGAATGATACTACTGATTCGTTTTCCACGTAATTTGTTTCCTCAGTTGTATTGTGTTAGAAATAGATAAAAATATTTAAAATGTTATCCACAGTTACAGTTTTGTTTAAATTGTTAAATCTTGTACAATATACATTGCTCTAAATTTAGCGAGCAGCAACGCAAATGATTTAATACGCGTAAGAAGTTGGTTTAGCATCGTAATGTGCGCTTCCTGTGGTTCGCAGAAGCATGCATATTTTGACGATACTGCATTTGTTTTAAGTGTTTATCACAAGGAAAATGTGTGTAGTTAAATGGTATTTTATCTATGAGTCTTTCTGGTTTGTAATTTTACAATTTGCTAAAATGAACGTGAACTTTTAGTGATAAGGTCTTCAAATGTCATGTCAAATGTTTTTTCTGTATTTTTTTACCCAATAAAATAAGGGAAGGTGATAGTTAGACTGTATGAATCTTTTTATATATGTTAAGCAATTTCTCTAAATTGTAGCAATTCCTTGCGAATTTTCCTCCCAATTTAATTTTATTTTATTCAGTAAAGAGCGCTCTTCTTGTATGTCATTGGCGTGATAGTATTGAGTATTGAAAAGTTTTAGCGGAAACAACATAATTCTTAAGAGACATCAATTTTAACAGGACCAATTGAAATATACAATCATTTTTCAAAAAAATACATACAGTCTTAGATAAAGCACCAAACTACATTTTTATTTACATATACTGAAGCAGGAAGTTGAAAAATTCCATTCAATTGCGATTAATTGCTGTAATCAAGCAATTGTCAAGAGGATTATATTGCTGAAATTATCAATTATAATAGAATAGAAGGTAAACAATTGAAAATGAACCTTAAAGTTACTAGCACTAGGTTAAAGAAAGATGTTGAAATAAAAACAGAGTAAGAAGAGAATGTTAAAGTAAATACTCGGCTAGTTAACGAAGGGAGACAAATAACAGCCATTTAAAATTTAATGGCGCTTATAGAGCAATTTATGTGGATAAAAACTTGATACTTGTAGCAACGGACATCACGTGGGATAAATGTTATAGACCAATGGTTAAGAAAGTTGTATTTCGCTTTAAGATACTAGCTTTTGTTTTCATTTAATATAATGGTAACTTACGTACGTAGCGTCAAATCTTATGTTTAAATTATCATTTTCCGTATATGACATGGTTGGTAGTTTTAGAAACCAGAGATATAAGATATAATAAAAAAATAATTAAACTTAAAAATAAATGAAAACGAATAAACTTTACTAGACTTACTTATAAAAACCGAATTGCATTTATTGAACATACGATAATTTGTAGAAAACCAAATCGTTATATATGTATGGTTAGAATGGTATTGATCTATGAGTATGTATATTTTATAAAATTCGACAAAATGCTACTATATGACAATAATTTGCTCAGAAGGAGACCGGTCGGTATTAAGTACTTTTTTCACAAACAACATGGAACTACAAATTTAAGAGTTAGTAAACGGTTGTGTGAATACAAGCAGGCATCTTCATAATCTCATCCGATCTATATAAGCATTTAACCCAAATCCCATAAACAGAACACAAAACTAAATCCAAGGTCAATACTTTATCATAATTATAACCCAACAAACCATATCGAATGCAATTTCACATCCTTTACATATCCCATCATGGCATGACAGATCCAGATTACATTGAAGGTCACAACCTACGTCGATCATATCATGACGAAGATCCAAGAGGTCAGAAGACCAATAAACAGGACCCCTGTATCATGGACCAACTGCAGAGGATAGTTTTGAACACGACGCAGGAGAGCGGGCGGTGGCAGACCTAATTATACTGGCAATAAGATTGATGTTGAATCATCAACGATAACAATAAAATGAGAGTATAGGCCAAATGTAACTCATTGTTATGTGAGTTGTGTTCTACGAAACGTGACCAATGATGGTGTAAATTGGATCATGGACGTTGGTCAGTTTTACAGTGACGTACATGTGACATGTTGTTAAATATTACTATTACGTATGTAATTAAAACTAACATCTTTTTATGGTATTGGGGAACAGATGGTAAGTGACAACCGCCGCTCATGGACACCCGCAACTCAAGAGTCTAAGAGCGCTGTCCACCTTTGAGGGTTATGAGGGTAGGCGGGGATAAGGGAAGTGGAAAGAGGAGTGGGGGAATTGGGCCTCCGGTACTCTAAGTGAGGGTACCGGCAGTAAAGTGCAAGCATTGTTTGTCTACCTGTGAGGTTGGTATATTACTCCGGTCGAGCCAGCCCATTAGTGCCTAAGCAATGATATCCCACGTTAAAGCAATATATTGCGTTGTTGTGTTTTTCGGCTACTTCTAACTACCTTCATTTAAAACATAACCGATTCGATCAGAGTACGTTCTGAAACTGATGTCTGTATGAAAAAAAGTTTTTTTTATAACGACGTTCATTCTACACAAAACAAACTATAACGGCATCCGGCCAAACCAACAGTCAAGCGCAAATTATTTAAATACCCTTTACTGTAACCCTCCCGAACCAAGTCAGGCGTAGATCCTCCAAATCGGTTTCACCACCAGCTCGAGACAATGACATTCGCTTGCCAAACTGATAAGTGGCTCACTTCGTCATATTCTAAGCACGTTGTTATTGCAACAATGATTATTTAGTTAAGAAACGAAGCAATATGATTTATTTTATTTGATTGATACTATCATTACTAATAATAAAAACAAATGTGACTTTTTTCTCTGTTAAGCTTTATACTTTAACAACTTTAAGTTTAATGGTACCCTCTACGAATGGATTAGGATTATAATGAATAAAAATATTATTAATTTACTTCAAATGAGTTATTAGTATGTACTTTAAACAATTTAACAAAAAAAAAATATATTTATACTACCATACATACATATACATATATATGTATGTACTTCCCGGCACCAGCCAGCACGAGTTATAGGCATGCGACCCTAACTTGTTTGAGCAATTGAATATATTTAAAAAAATCTTCTTTCTTCCCTCTGTATCCTCTCTTTCCCTAAAAAAAAACTCACATTTTTCCATCTTATTCATAAAGTGCAAGGATGACGGCAATAGACTTATTACTATGGGACTAGATTATGATCGACAAAGTGTGGATGTTAATTATGCCTCTACCTACCCTTTTCGGATATACAAGCGCGAGTGTATCTATGTGTATAAGTAGTTTAAGTTTTTGTTGTATTTAATAAGAGGTATACAATAAAGAGTATTATTCAATTATTATAATATTGATAGACTTCCAAAATATGAAAATATTGAAACTCGATATAAATAACTCGATTGAAATTATTAACTAAGTTACTCGAAAACAATTTTATTTTACAGTACCGACAATTTCCATTAATTTATGTTTATATGCGGTTTTGCATCCGTATCGTACGATTAACGGAACTTTATAGATTATACTGCAATTGCAATAAAAATAATTACACGCAGCAAATGACAGTTACGTCATCAATTGAGTAGATATTGCAGTTCTGCTAGTAGGTTGTGCAAACGTCCTGTAAATTCAAATACAGTCAGCATGAAACATATTATTAAATAATTTGTGATATATAAGGATTTAATAAAAACTATTAAAGACTACAGATTACGGCATTCGTAGAATAAACTTTCGTGTTTTCTTGATAAAGATCCCGCGTTGGAAACTAGACGTACATCCTCGAAATAGATTTAAATAAATAAAATACTGCATTATCTTATTCACGGACATCTAAAAAAACCTTCATTGATTTTATATTAATACATCTAGCGTTTCTATACTGTTTTTTATCAAAAATTGAAATGTAATTTAAATATTTTTGTTTTGTAACTGCTCAAAAATGTTATCTTTAGTACAAAGATAATGTAGATAAGTCAGGTATGTACGACTAAGTAGATCACCTATATTGTTACTTGTAATAAAGCTGATTTGACATTAAACAATTAATAGACTGGTTTTGTCCGGAGCTTCACTGAGGTAACAGTTTTTCTGTGAACACTTTTGTTTACCGGATAAATAACGAGCGGTAGGCTCACCAGACTGTAAGTGACTACCACCACCCAGAGCGCCTCAAGAGTCGCAAATGCATTGCCAGCCTTTGAGAGTTCCCTACCGGGGGAAGGGCGGTTACCGGGTACCGATTGGACCACCGGTAACTGCACTCATTTGGCGAACACATCCATATATTTATTTTTAACAATCACATCAAACCTAGAATGATATAAAAGCTACGCCGATTTAGAAACACGTCTCTAAATAAGGGACACGATCATATACATGACTGCCCACCTTCAATACTTATTAATTAATTACTAGAAAAGAAAATTAATTAATAAGTATTGAAGTAGATTATTGAATTGAATTGAATTGAGTTGAAAAAAGAATTGAATTGAATTGTCAACTTTGATAATTTAGATAGCAAAGGCCTAATTAAGGTTAATTAATGTCATGAATGCCGTATATAAAAACTAATGACTAGTCTTTTCAAATTTGCATTATTTTTCAAAATAATCTAGTTTGTTGGTGTAAATATATTTATAACTGTGGACCGTCTGTAATTATATTCATCAATGTATTATACCTGAAATAGCCTGGCCACATTATATTCAAATATGAAAAAAATACCTCTTTTAAATGGCCCTCTTGAGAATCTATATAATTTCCGTATGATCACAAACTTCATGTATATTTTTATACATAATCAAGAATGTGCAGTTTAAAAGATGAATTCAGAAAATGAACCAAAACCAATCTTAACAAAAACTACACTTTTAACCAGAGCAATGGCAACATATGAAAACTGACAAAAACACTACAGGTACGAGTATAAATCATTACCGTGATGTTTGGCATTCCTACAAGATTATACATAAACCGATAAATTTAATTTGTGGTCGTCGACCACACCCACACAACTTGTCAGAACACGTGGCCGTTACTCTGAGCCTTATCAAGTAGCCGTATGTTTCGGTCATTAAGTGTATCAGAGAGACGAAACTTCACCGGCAACGTTATTTTATTTACTGATTTTTTGACTCAGGATATATAAGAATTGTGTGAGTTCAAACGTGTTTTTCCGTGGCCTGGTTCAACATAAAACAGACCTGAGTCCAACATTTGGACAGATATTGGTGCCAACAACTGGCGGTAGCAAGATCTTTTTTTTAACGAGTTCAATCTGACGTCAAATTGTAAAGACCACTGGCCAGATTTCCACATGCAGAGAAAGTACGATCTAGGTTGGAACTTTTACGAATTGTATTTCGTTCTTTTTTTTTACTTTTCAAGTCCCAACATCTCAGGCCATTGAACAATATATGTATAATCAACAACAATAATACTTTCTTTCCTATGTGCATTGAACTTCTATAATTTTACGAAATTTGTGTTAATGAATTACAATGAACTGTGAATTACTTCGAGTGCGGGAGCTGTCTCGTCAAAATTTAAAAAAGAAGAAAAATGAATAAAACAAATTCCATTTAAAGAAGTATTATTGAAACCTTTTCACAACTGGCGAAGTTGTCAAGTGATATTCTCACTAAAATAGGAAAACTCAGTTGTATTGAGCACCTCCTACTTTTTGAAGTAAGGAAATTCTTATTCTCACTACTTCTTATAAAGGAAAAAACTTGCAATATTTAATATTCCTTCAAAAAATACTGAAGGTACTATTATTTATGTTTCATAACATGTGAACGTATGTCATACGTACTTACATACTATGCATTACAATAATATAATTAAAAACAAAAATAATTAAACTGTCACCATGAAGTCAATTTGTCGACAAATGTCGTTATTAAGTAATCAATTAATAAACCTGTTCACAATTCATACAAATTAATGAACAAGACGGGTAACATAAATATGTATTATCTTTTTCTTTCCTTTTAAATGTTGAAATTTGATAACTCGTCTAACCTGTTGTGAAAAAAGGAAGAGTCTACTACCTGTTAACTTCACAAATGTATTAAATTTCTTAGTTGAAAGTATAAATTACTCCTCTTGACATCTGCCTGTCAAACCTTCTTATGATAGCCGATATCGTCTGTTATACTGAAACTTCTAATATTCTCTTTTCTACATAAAACTACGTCAATCACATACAGTGTTTGTTTCTATGGCACAAAAAAATTGTAGAATCCGAGAAGTCTACACAATACATATAGAAATATCTGTAGTGTGTGAGAAAGTGAAGAAAACATTCGTTAGTATGCGCTTAAGGAATTGCGAAGTCTGGTAATCTGCAAGACTGGACTATCACCTAACACTTTCATACTAAAGAAATATCAACGATCAGCAGTTGCAATGTTACACAGAAGACACCAATATGTAGAAAACAAGAAAACAGACCACACTGATAATAGATATTAATTACATCACCTCTGTATTTGAATAGCTAGAGAGCTTTTTGAGTTGTAGCAGTATGCAGTCGTTAGTTCATTACTGAATAAACACTTTGTTAGGTTACTAAATCAGTAACACGACGCAATATATACCATTAATAATGCTCCCATAGAAACATTAATGTTTGAAAAATTTGATAAACCTTTGATATATATAAACGCGAGTGGAATAATCAGAATAATAACTAGTTTAGTTTTAAGATAACTTTTACTTTTCGATTCCCGATTTTTTTTTTATCATGCTCATAAAAGCTTATTATCATAAATCAAATATGTCTGAATACCTTAATACAATTTTTTTTTGCTAGGCCATCTCATCCCCTCGAGACGTATTGCTGCCATCCGGTAGAAGCACGTGAGAGCCGGAAACGGTTGTAAATTGATAAAAACAGCTAACAAGGGATCATTCAAGCAGGAAAGAAAGTTTGAACATCGCCAGATGGCTCGTTCTGACATTACTAAAAACATTAGACGCATTGGAACGTCCACAGAAAGAAAATGATTAAAATAATATAGAATAGAAATAAAAAAAAATAGGGAATTATGTCTGTTAATAAACTGAAAACTAACGTGTTAGTGAGATGATAATGGTAACATTTTTATGTATTTTAAACTTCAAACAAATTTAAAGACGCTGCTAGGTAGAAAGAACAATTAGCTTAATCGAAAACTAAGGTATCTACTACTTTCTATTTGGGCTACCTATTTACATGTTTGGGTAACTCTTCAGTTACCCAAACATGTAAATAAAAATGTATTTATTAGTACTTAACCGTCCTCAATTCTCCACAAACTAAAGTGAAAAGTGTTTGGTGATGCTGAATTTAATTTTAGCCTAAGTATTTGAGAAGTTCTGACGCTTCCCTTAAAGTGTTAATAATAAAGATTAAACATGGATACAAACAAGAAAACTCAATTTTACAATATCCATTATTACAAAGTTGTAAAAAGAAATAAAATTTCAAATATCAATCAATGCGAGATAATGCGAAGGAAAAACATTGAGAGTGAACAGAAATTCAAAGGCAATCTAGTATCTTAAGGGATTTGATACATAAACAAGCAGGCAGAGGCGTCTCAAAGGCCCATTTTCACAAGCCTATTGCCACCATCAGGGCACCGCATGACTGTATATATGTGTACTGTCTGATAGATAACAGTCTGATCCCTTAATCGCCTCTTACAAGACCCACAAGAAGAGATATGGGGGTATTCTACTAGTATAGTATTTATTAATAATATATATTAATACTTTAGTATTGATTAAAAACTTCCGAGAAGAACCATTTCTAAGTTTTAGTGCAGTAATATAAGTCAAAGTTTTCGTCGGCACTTAACAATGGCCACCAAATTTCTTTACGTGTTTGTGATGGTTTTAAGAACGATAAAATGCAGCGTAAATTTTACAACGACCATTTAACTTTTACTGCTTGTTTATTACTGGATCTTTCTCTTGTATGATTGTATACAATCATTGTTTTTACCCGACTGCGAAAGAACGATGGTTATGTTTTTCAAGTGTATGTTTGATATTTATGATGTCTCTTTGTCACGCCCTTTAGCCTACACGACGCGATGGATTTCGTCATTTGAGTTATCATTTCAATATGGGAGCGACGCAGGGGTTTTCAAGATAACGTCAGCAAAAAAGTAAGTTATAAACTTATGCAACCGAGGAATATATTTTTTCAATAATTTGACTTGTTATTTTAACAAGATGATAAGACTATCTATTAAAATGTACATATGTGTCTATGGCATTATCAGATAAACGTGACCTTTTATGGTCTACCATGTGCCCGCTGTTTATTTAGAGATAATGTTTGTTTTACTCTGTTTAAGAAAACATGTCTATTCGCCTGTCCCCCTATACTATACTATACAAAGAAAAAACATTAAAATCAATAGTCCGATCCTGATCGATGTTTAAGAAATTGAATCTTGTGTGATGTTTCTTAGAACTTATTATGGTTGTATTCAGGATTTTATAGCAGACACGGCGAACTTACGCTACAGGATCCACTTTCTTAAGAAATATAAAATACTATATTTCATCTGTAGTTTTAATAGTTATTCTGCTGTTCATTACGGAGACAAATCTAACAAATCAAGGATCATTAAGATCTCGACTTGGTTTTTTATACATATATGTATGTACCTACATATATTTATGATTTTTAAACGAATTAAGTTACTTGACTAATTTAATTTACTATTTAAGTCAGATTAAAAGCTTTATATATTTGAGAAAACCATTAATTTCAATTAAACAGAAAGCTTTTATAATGACGACGATAGTGCGACAATTGCTAAATAAAATTGTAAGTAATGTAAAATTTACAAAATTATCTTACCTGTTTTCAATCCGTCTATCATACAATTAAAGACTTATATGGTTTTCTCATGGATAAATCTAAATTGAAATGGGACTAAACGGGAAGCACCAGCCTTCAATTAAAAAAAAACATCAAACTCGGTTCACCCAGTCGAAAGTTCTGAGGTAACAAACATAAAAAAGAAACAGTCGAATTGAAAAACTCGGTTGAAAAAGTACTAAAATTATGTTTAAAATGTTCTCTTTTTTTCCAAGCTCCTCCAAACTAATACTAACACAACATTTTTAAATCGATTAACAGTATTTTGAGCGGTATGCTGTTATTCACCACGTGATAGACAATAGCCGCAGCAGCTTGCTACATATTACTTGTCTGTTATTATTTTTCAACGACATTATCCCTGCTACGGAATGGATTTCATTAGGATTTTGTTTGTTTGTTTATTTATTTGAATGTGCTAATATCAGAAACTACTAATCGATTAAAAAAGTATTTTAGCATCAGGTAACTCATTTATTGAGGAAAGCCATAAATTCTGCGACACATTATTGTAAAACTGATGGTTTAAGTCTACATATTTCATTGACCTAGACTCCCGATCAAAAAATACTCATCACCTAACTAGCTAGACGCGTATCGACATGAAACAGGCATAAATGTATAATCAAATTTAACCCAGCTCAATCCGAAGGGTACAGCTAGTTTAAGTTATTACTGAGTTTATATCTACTGTAGATAATTCTGCATCGTTCATAAAGTGCATCGCATAGGTGGATGTGTCAAGTATATTATTATTAACTGTAAATGTTTATTATTGAGCCCGTGGCTTGCATCCTGCGCTTTGCTTTACACTATATGTAAACTAAACATTGTTGCTACGTCTTTTTGCTGTATCAACACATTCCTTGGCGCAAATTCTTCGTGCTAATTACTTTTATTTTAAGCATTACTCTAAATAATATGAAATAATTTTCATGTAGCAATTTCGTTGATTTGTCAGTTTTGAATCGTCTTTGTTAGAAATTGATCAAGGGACAACATATCTACGTAATTTATGTACGTAAAGGAAAAATCTACTTTTTTTTTGTTTTAAACTTGCCCTATTTATTCCTGCTTTTCAAAGTTATCTGGCTTTGAAGAAATCATACACGTTTAAGCTAGATTAAACTAGAGTGAAAATAAAATAACGTCGTGAATTATTACCTACACGTTGAAGTGTTTTAAAAAATATGATGAAATAAAACAGATAATTAAAAATTCACCTTGTAATTTTACGTAATTTATCAGTTTCCTCAAAAACTTATGTATTTAAAGTATTTCAAGATCACATTTTACATGGTGACAACATACCTACCTACTTTAAACAGTAGGACGTTTGAAGTACTCTTTTGATGATTGGTTTAAAAAAAAATCGTATAATTTCATCTCAATCGTAATCACTTTTATAGGTATTCAATATGAATTGACCTGCTGGTGATAATAAAATTCATTAATCTATATTTGGTCATTGATCAATTTCACTTCCTTAATGACAATCCTTTTTCGTATTAATAACAGCACCTTTAGGTGACTTTCAATTATAAAAATATTTTAAATAAGAGTTGAAATGAAATCTTAACTCCAAGAGCCAATCTCATATTACCTTATATTATCACAATCGAACCAAAATTATACTCAGGCCTTTAATACTGTACTCGTTATATGTGTGTACATACATATATTATAATCATATACAAATTACGCACTCATTTTGGGTGCTCGTGATAAAAAGTTCATTAGTTTATTTAGTAATTTAAATAAACATCTTTCTCAAGTGAAGTTTAAGATAATATGTAAAGATATTAAAGCACATTAACATCATGTTATACATAATATCAAAGTTGTTGTAATAGTGTGCGATTTCATTCATATGATGATGACTCAAATTGTGTTTATTTTTGTGTTATGCCGGCATGATTCAGTCAGCGTCAAAGCCAGGGAATTCTTTATGAAGTTTTGTCAATAAATTCATACTCTTATAATAAACCAAACCACTATCACGATTATCTAGGAATATAATGTATTTATAATATAAATAAATGTAACAAACCTAGGACAAATTGATTTATGTACACTCAAAAAACAAAACAACACCCTGTTGATGAACGCACTGGTAATAAACAGAGCACATTAAATCACTAAAGGGATCTATTTAAAACGATCAATAAAATGCTGCGACACACGAAACGGCATCGATCGATGCGCGAGAGCAACTGACAAGAGGAATTGCCTGGCCATGCGCCGGCGCACGTATAACTTGGACGAATTTAAAAGGCAGCGGACTATCTAGCATAAGCTGACATTGATGAATTTTTAATTTAGTGAGGTTCGTTTGTGTTTATTCACCGTGAAACTAATGTATTTTTAGTAAATACACAGGGCAGGTACGCCGTACGAGTGCTGTAGGGCCAAGGGCTCCGATTGTAAAAGCTTGTCGTTTTTATCGAACATTAGCGACTTGCTATTGACAGAATGAGGTTAGAACAAGAACTAGATACGGTTTTACAACCCACGGATTTCAACCATAATTTAATACTGTCGGGCCTAAGTCAATGATGCAATTGCTTGCCTCCTTAGTTTAATAGAGTTATTTCTTCCCATCCTTCTCTCTTTTCATTTCTTGATTGGCCCAACTTTTTACTCATATACTTGTGATCGTACTTCTTCCTTTTATTTTTCATTGTCCTATCAATGTGACTATATGAATTTATTGGTTTTATTCGAACTCTTATATTCTTGGCATACGCCAAGAGTACGGAGTACGCTCTTTTCTTGAAGGTTTGACTTACTTCTAATAATACTATATTTCATATCACTAATAGAGCTACTAACATATTAATTATAAGTGAATGCAAGCTGCGTTAAGAGGCGATTGTGATATTTAGATGCAATTAACAAAAGTTCCACTATGACAAAATTCATTAGTATAAATACTACTACTTTAACATGCTTTAACATACTTAATAAGAGCACACAACTTTTTTAAAAATAACGTATATACACAGATTATTCTGTGTATATATGTATAAGAAACCTGTAGACCCGAATTGTTTTTACGAGCACCACGTAACTAATACCATTTTTTATAGCAACTATCTATTGACTAATATTTGGTGTAATTCGGAGTAGCCTGACTGCACGAATAGCGTAGCGGTTTAGCTAGTCACCTCGCCACCATGTTGCCGCGCCTAGTGTTGTAAGTTCGATCCCTGCACGGAAATACACTTTGTGTAATCCTCAAATTGTTCGGAGTTTGGGTGTTCTTTGTATCCGTAGTTTGAATGCTTGAAAAGTCCCCCGCGGCACCATAAAAAATAAACTAAAGTTTGTACGAAAAACGTATCACTACCTACAATTGTACAATTAGGAACCTTAAAAAAATCATTAGAGTACAATTTAGTTACGGCGGAACAGTATTTTTTTTCCTCATAAGAATACAATTCATTTGTTCATAAAGTTCAAAGTTGTTAGTATTATTATATAGTAGTAGTAGTAATATAAGTATAAAAGGAATGAGAGCGTGATCTTCCGACTCCGACATACACATACATATAATTGCTGTAAATACGGGGAAAAAATATTATTACACTTTATTTGGATATCAAAGTCTGACTGGTAGGTGCTTTTGTGATTTAGTAAATAATAAGTTTATATCGGTGTAATTTGATTCCTGTTACATTTTGCTCTGAATACCACTACCCATACTAAAAGTGGACATTCGATTTAGTAATTTTTGAAAGTGAAAGCGGTGGAGAGATGCCTATGTCCAACAGTGGACTACGATAGACTGATTGATGATGGTGAAGTTCTAATATTTATGCTTGAATGCAAGAATAACGTAAGTATTAAATTTCATCCAAGAAAATCACTTAATAGTGACTACGCAGACTACGTTAACTTTTGCGCATGTATTTCTTTAAATTAACTTGGCTATGTTATTCTATCCAATATGTTGTCTATTGGGATGCAAAATGATTTGTACCTTTAGAGTGCAAAGTAAATTACTTCTGTTCGTGCAGATTTTCGACCGTAATGTGAATGCAGTGAGTGACGTTCATATACCGTATTTCTAAGTATATAATATAAAGTATTATACTTAGAATTTCATTTCAGTAAGTGTGACTACTTTTCAGTATTATACTTAGCCAACGAAGGTTAACTGACTGAGAGTATTCCAGCCCAATACACGAGTCCGAAACCTGGTGCAGGATGGCACACAGAGTAATATATGACCGACTGATGGAAGAAATTACGGTGCTTTTGAGAGTATATTGTGTAAACATCGGTAGTAATTTTACGATTCCGGGAGCAAGGCCTTCATGGGTACGTAAGCGTGCCTCATGTTACCCTAACAGTCTGGAAGCCTACTGTTAGGGTAACATGGTTGTGTGCTAAATTGCTGTCCCTGGGTTAGACTTTAAATGCATAACGTTTTAGTACCGACGATTCACTCACAACATAGTGTGGATGGGTTTAGGCAAGCCGTTAGGTTACTTGAGGTCACAAATCAGAGTTTCAACTAGAAAAAAAAAGCTTTTTAACAGACAACTTAAAGTTTGTCGTTATTTAACGTTTAAGCAATTTAAACAATATCTTTGTGAATATGCTTTAGGATCTTTGTGGATTTAATAGGTACAGTATAAAAAAGCTTGATCAAACAGAATGTTTTATCAGCGTAATAAGTATTGTATTTTTTCGACATAAACGTGAACCCGGTCGCGGGAACAGCTAGTTGTAAATAAATAAGTAATTGTAATAAGCGTTTTTATTCCAACTCATCTGAAGGAAAGTGACGATAATAAACGAAGATAGTACAGTCGCCTATCACATAGAAATCTATGCACTACACTTGAATACTCCAGAATTTAATTCCAAACCTTGGCGACTCGAACCAAAGACGAGCTTTCAAAGCGTTAAGTTCGACTTTTAGGTGTATCGAAAAATCAATGATGGCATTTCTGTCTGTATCTAGTAGTCCGATGAAGCAATGGTGAGGGTTCATTTGTTAGTACACCTTATAACCTTTTGTATTCTATATTCTATCTTTGCATCTCGCTACAAGATTCCATTGTCTACGGTTTTTTGAAACAAGTCTCTTTATTGTATTATTTATTTTATTTGTAATTTGTTATAAATGGTGGTGGCTTGAAGGTTAACCATTTTCTCTTTTTAGCTCTTCAGAGGTACTCAGTACCTCTATGGATGAATTGACACGAGGTTGAACTGCGTGATATACAGATAGAAAAAAAACCTATGTCCTTCCCCATGTTTCAATTATTTTCTATAAAAATATAAAAAAAAACTTTCGAAAGTTACATTCATATTTATTTAAATATATGGTTTTACTCACGTGTATATTTATTTCAGGGAAACACGACTAGTTTCGGTCCCGACGAGAGACCTTTCTCAAGGAAAAACTAGTCAGGCATCCCCAATATACACACGTGAGTAAAACTGTATATTTAACTATATGAACAGGCAATAGACGTAGAGATAGACGGTCACTTTCACATTTATAATATTAAGATAGATTAGCAAAATAATTTATATTGATGCAAAAATTAATTTCCATACAACTTGACATCTTTATGTGTAAGTAGATACGTTGGTTCTATTGCGTTAGGAAAGCCTTACGTGACAAACAAACACTTTCAAATTTATAGTCGGAACTGGTTTTGCCCATAAATGTTTTTATTACATTTTAATATTATCTTTATATGGGATTACAAAACCATTCTAAACAAAATGCTGGGAAATTGTATGAATATATTGTAATCTTTAAACGTCATTGGTATTCACAAACCAATGATTTGGTGCCAAATGTGTTTGAATATTTTTGTACCTACATATTTACATATTATATATGACTGTGTAAAGAATTATATTCAAATTCGTTTTATAATCGTTAATAGTTTGGTGACTAGGCATTGCAATCCCGCAAAACGGGATAACGCATTCCCGCTGCTTTCAACAAAAAAACACGGTATTATATCGTGTTTTGTTGACACACAGACTCTGCATGAACATATTCAAGAACGCCGTACTAATTTAAGAAGAATTTTTAATTAATTTGCCAAATCCTAAAAAGTACGACGAAGAATCCAAAAATACAGATCTAACTTATGCATTCTTCATGCCATGAAAAGTTGCAATGCTCCAAGAAATAAAGAAAATAATATAAAGAGCTTTAATTTAAGACGATGCATATGACGTCTTCGAAAATGCACTTATAGCTGGAACATCTGCTACTGATACAGATCCTACTCTAACGCTAAAATATAAAACTGTTGTTAGGAGTAAGGGTAAAATTAAACAAAACTATTAAAGTATGCCAAACATTTAAAGATGAATTTAAAAAAACAGATTGCAAGATGCCACGTGATGCCTAATATCAATCCCGCAGGATTGCAATCCCTATTGGTGACCGGTTTTTGTAGGTGAACAAAGGAGAAAAGCGCTTTAGTAGCATTTTTTACGAAGGCTGCGGAGTCTTAATTTTAAATATTAGACTATCTGGGTGCGAAATTTTATCCAAATCCATTCAGACATTTTTGCGATAAGGAGACAACGTTAGAAATATAAATAATGTAATATTTACACACAATTTTGACAAACACAATAGTGAGTTTTACCGATCAGAGAGAGGACGTAAAAGTAATCTTTAAGGGCAGGATTCCACAAGAGCTTCACGTCAATGCATTACAATGGTAGAGCCATGCTTAGGCACGAATCGGCTCGACCGGTGCGATACTACGGCCTCACAGAAAACCGGTCGTGAAGTAACGCTTCCGTTGCATTTCTCCGATATGAATGAGTTCTTTCTCCTCTCAGCATCCCCCATACCTAATTACCCTCAAAGGCGGACAGTGCACCTACGAGTCTTGAGTTGCAGGTGTTCATGGACGGCGGATGTCACTTACCATCAGGTGACCCGTCTGTTCGTCTGTACTCCTATGGCATAAAAAATAGATATCTACCACTCATCCCCTAATCAGTGAAAAGGTATCCTAGAAACACTGTCCTGTGACCACACAGGAAATTTTTAGATATCAAATAAGAAATTTTTATATCTTCCGTATACAGGTAGTTAAACAAAACAACGTAGACACAAAAGTATGTATTTAATATATTATGTATCAGTTTCGTGGATCGTCGGGGGTCAGACCGATTATGATCAATAACACGGAACCGGTGTCAACGCACTGCGCCAACGCAATGGACGAGCCTGCCAATTAATAGTCTGCCTGTCTAGAGTGGTAGAGCCATGCTTAGGCACGAATGGGCCGGCTCGACCGGTGCGATACCACGGGCTCACAGAAAACCGGTTGTGAAGTAACGCTTACGTTGCATTTCCCCGAATTGAGTGAGGTTTCCGGAGGCCCAATTCCGGCGCCCCCCTTTTCTCTCTCCTCATCTCCTTTGTCCTTTTTCCATCTCCTCATCCCTCCTCTCTTCTTTCCGCTCCCTGCATCCCCTATCCCTCATCACCCTCAAAGGCGGGCAGCGCACTTGCGACTCTTGAGTTGCAAGTGTCCATGGACGGCGGTGTCACTTACCATCAGGTGACCCGTCTGTTCGTCTGTCCCAAAAAAAAAATAATATTCGAACAAATAATTATTCGAAGATTGATTTGGGTTCTTGGTATTATAGGTTACTTAAACTATTTAAAAGGCTCACTTTAGTCTTATCTCATCCTATCATTAAACTAGTCCTGACTGGCCTCTTGGTTTAGCGGTTAGTGACCCTGACTGTTGAGCTGGAGGTCGTGAGTTCAATTCCCAATTGCCACAAGGGACAAAATTGTGTTAACAAATAGTTGTCCCGTATAGTCTGGGTGATCTTTGCGTTCGTTGTCTGTTTGTTAATTCCCTGCGACAAACTATTCATTCCTGGCGTAGTTGTCTTAAAAAAAAACTTGTTTTTAATTATATATAAAAACAATATTCATACCTGTTGTGTTTTTCTGAAACAAATGTTGTTTTAAAACAATATGACCTACCATATTGTATAACAGTATATTTTATTGTATTAGATATAACTTAAACAAACACGTGCAATACTGTAGTGCCTACGTTGACAGTAAAACACAAATTAACAAAATTTATTACGTTTTGAATTCAAATTATTGCACGTTAAATCTTTCTACTACTCAGCAAATAGTAAAAGTTAGCGATAAAACTCTACGGTCAAAGAAAGCGAGGTTTATTTTAAACGATGTGGGACACGGAACATTGTAATACCTGCTTACAATTTTTTGTCTGAATAGAATCGCGCAACATAAACTGTATACATATAATAAAATTGTAACAGACCCATTTCTGTACATTATAGATATATATATACATATAAAAATTATATTAAAAAAAATAATAAGTAATAGTCTTTATTAGGAAGAAAATGCCAAAAAAGCAGCTTTTAAAATTTTTGTCTGTTTGTCTGTCTGTATATTTGTACTAGAATCACGCAAGAACTGCGTGGAATTAAAAAAAGTTTTTACAGATGTATTGGTAGAGGTCTAACTTAAAATATAGGATATATACTTGATTCTAAATTCCACGTGTACAAAGTCGTGAGTAAAAGCTAGTACTTAATAAAAATGTAAATAATTGGCAGGTGTCCGCAAGCTGCGGACAGCCGTTAATTTTAAATGGGTTGTTAACTCTAATTAAAAAAATCTATAAATACAAGCAATTAAGGTTCATGTTCGGATTAATCGGCGAGTGCCTGTAATTTCGTATAGAAGTATCAGGCTGTTTTTCTTAAAACCTCAAAATTTGATATGAAAAGTAAAGCTGTTTGTTGAATGCTTTTAAATTCAGTAATTAAGAAGACTTGGAAGGTGAGGTATCTTTAGGAACAGTATTAAGTTAAGGTTTAGTTAATACGTACCAATATCTTACAAAAAAAAAAGAATTAAAAGATTGAAATATTTACGTGGTGGAAATATTAATAATAGTAACACGCCAACACCTTCAGAGACTCACGTTCGGAAGCTGGGTGAAGGTGCACTGTACAAACCGTACAGTGCAAGTATAGTACATTATACAATATTAATATTACTATAATGAATATTTGTTAGACAGTTGCGTCGACGCTAGCAATACTAAATTACATCTTAACAATGCATTGCAGAAAATTATAAAATATTATTATATTTTGATATTAAACCATTCACACCACATGATTATAATAATAAATTATCATCCTCTTATAGCACTAGGTTACATTTTTTTAAAGATATACGCCTTATTTTCTGTATAATATTTTATATGAAGTAATATCATACTATAAATACAAATAAATTCCATCATAGAATTGGATAAAACTTCTTAACCCACGTCATTAATTTATCTAATAATTAGGGGTAACGAGTTCGTAAACTTCAATATTTGCTGATCTGCAAATACTATATACGTACTTGTAATATTTAAACCTGATCTTAAGTCTAAAAGCTTTATTTATATTAAAAAACTCTCAAACCATTAGTAACTTTTTTTTTAAATTACACATTTCGTACATGTTTTAAACCAATATATAATATTATATGGCATGGCATAAATATTACATGGCATACAATTATGTACAGGATTTATTTCAATAACGAGGGAGTGCACTAGCCGCGCTCATGTACCAACAAGAGTAGTGATAAACGAATGATTCATAAGCAGGTCAAGGGATAAGCCTTTAAGAATTGTAGGAAGCGAACTCCTAATAGCAATAAAACACCGGTCTCGTGATGTCTGCGGGCAGCGCAGGCGCCGCCGACAGCCGCCGATGTGTCATATCGCCGATACCCGGCTAGACTTAAGTTGTTTTGGGTTTATTGGGATGGAGAAGTACCAATTTATGTATAGGTAAGGAGTTTTAGTGTAGGGTAAAGTCGCGTCATATTTATTATCTCCCATTCTTCCAAGTGCGATTCTTTTCTTACGCTGATCAAAAAATAATAAACAAGAAGGCTAAGCTTTTGATTCATGACCTGAAATATTGCTGTCCCTTTGCAGGGACGATCTATCTATACTAGATGTTAATAGAAAATTACAGTACAAAAACTGCAATCGAAAACTAGGTTTAGAAATAGTATGTTCGTACTATTTAATAAACTAAGTGATCCTATCAGCTTTAGAAAAATCACTGCTGTGATAAACTTAAAATCGAAGGTATTCAGCGATTTATAATTATGATCGACAAATAGGTATCATACTTCCAAAACTTAATTCATACGCACAAATGCACTGAAGGAAACTTTTTGAAGGCCTGGAAACTGTCGCCATTACGTTATGGAAGTTGCGACCCGTTAATAGAACAGACAATAGTAAGACATGGGTTTACTAACTTGAGACGAAGAACAGTTAAAAGAAATATTAATTTCATGTGGAATTAAAATTCAAAAAAATAAGAATCTAAGCATAAAGTAACATAAAAAATTTAAAATCATTAAAAAATTGCCAGCAAGGTAAGTATGTTAATAATGTATCAATGTAGGAGGAAGTATATACATATTATATGTACCTACATATTATTCCTTTGTAATAGGTGATGTTACAACCTAAAGTCAATTGAACCAAAGACACAACATAAATATTCATATTTACTGACTACTAAAACACTATTTCTTACTTGTAAGGTAAGGCGGACTAACAGATGGAAATCAGACAATGGTGGAATAGTCATACACGATTATAGGTCTAGTTTAAACAGAAATAAAGTTCAGAATCAAACGTTTGGGTTTTTGCCAAAATTATCTTTGTTCCGTTTTAAGTTAGGGTTGCAACTCAAGGTAAACTTAATTATGAACTAAGGTGGATCTTTAAAATTACGTCATACTATTTGTAACGGTAAATGTAATCAAATGCAAAACCTCACACAAAGGGAAGAAGGTATTAGCCCTGCAGACTGAAACTTTCAAACTATAATAACGTAAAGTGTAAAAAGACAGACATCTTTCTTTGCATATTGTTTTTTCGCTGTTAATAAATAAATATGCTGCTAAAATAATATGTATTATAAAAGAATCCTAAATCTTTACAGGATTCATCATATTTATATAGGCTTAAGTACATAGTATTTCATCATCACCAAGACGCTGTCATGATCATCTTAACACTCTTAACTGGTCAATAGGTAACAAATGCCCCAAGGGAAGTTGAGAACAGAGCCAAGTGGCAAAATTTTAGGGACAGAGTCACTAAGAACTTTCAAGGAACCTTCAGAATTGAAGAACACGAATGAGAAGTAAAAATATGGAAGTTTTGCAATGACTCAAATAACGTTAACGTTTTAAAATTTACACAAGACCAGTTGTATAGTGAAATGCAAGCTATAAGTCAGACGTTCAACCTTAACAGGCTAATAAATAATACTTAGCCATCTCAATTCATCCGTTTGACAATATATGTATTTCTTCTTTTCGTAACCAGAAAGCTGCAACCCTACATGTATTTGTCGCGCCACAGAGGCGACAACAGTGAGTCGTTGCGCTAGGTCATGTCGCGACTGTTTATTTCCGAACGTTTTGACATTTTGACACTCAACTATATGTGTATTTATCGTTCGACCGATATCGCTGTGTCGATACGTTCATTATTTTTAATTGGAGTTACGATATATTGTTTTCCAATGTCGAAAAATATTTGGTAAAAGAAAGGTATATCTGATAAGACAATTGATGAAGAAACATATTTTTACCAAAGGACAATACGGAACAAAGATTTCTAGATTGAAGGATTTGTAAAGTATATACTTGGAGTGAAATATTTAACTTATTAGAAAACTCATATTTAAAATATTTTTCATGAAATGTACATATACATTTTTTATTTACATGGTATCGACGAAGTAGACTCGTTGACTCTGACTTGCTTGAGCTATTGCTTATGTTCCCCTGTTCATCTGTAGAAGCAAAATCTTTTTCCTTCACTTTCTGTCCTCTCTATCCTGTTACTATACTCTACATTTTAGCATCTAATTAACAAAATTGCCTGGTTGAAGGCAATAGACTAGCCCCTATTACGTAAATGCTACTAAGTATGCCTCTGCCACCCCTTCGGGGACACAGGCGTCAGTGTATATATGTATTTATGTACATATATATATGTGCATGTATTAGTTTGTTTGTTTAAACAAACCAAATCTATCCAAAACAATAAGTGTTTTTTCGAATCCCATTGATAGTTGCAGAGATTATTGCTATTGAGATAGATTATTTGCAGAGGAAATAATATAGGCTACAAAAAATCACGATGACGACGCCTACGACTGCTCACAGCAAAGCAGTGACCATAAACCCGGGTGAAAGCGCGCGAACACACTTTTTTTTGTAAAATTCAAATTTTTTTCTCTGCTTATCGTAAAAGGGTGGCAGTTTAAAGTTGATTGCATTCTTTCATTGTGCATAGCCTAAATGGTTATGCACAATGAAAGATACACATCTTATGGGGCCGTGGTTACACACAAATCTTTTTTTTTACCTGTACCATACAGGTTTGTAGTAGAATACCGTTATATTTTGGTTTTATGAGGTTTATTAACAAAGGGGTCGTATTTAAGGTAACAAAGCCTTCTTTATACAAACTATAGAGACTACATACAATAGAATATCTTATATCATGGTGAGTAGCATTATCGAAGCTCTTTTTTTTATTACACAACTTCCAAATAACATAAACAGCATTACGTCACACCAAAACATTGCTGTTTCTATATTGCTTTTCCAACATCTCTAACAATCAGGTCAATACACAACAAGTAATGTAGATATCTCTCACTACTCGTTTTATCCGCTACACGATTAAACTTCACCGTGTGGTTTACCGTGGAGTAGAATAGGGCCACCCCAACGACCAACGACAACGTGCGTGTCGTAAAAGATGACTAATGGATTGCACTGTTATATATCAGACATTTTATATTATAGTGAAAAAGATTATCAGACATTATATTATATAAAGACACACAGGGCTCGTATGACGGCAATATAATTGCGTCCTATTACACAGTGGAACTAAGGTATGGTTAGTAAAATGAGAATGATATGCTTATACCTAACCCTTTGGGAAGTGTAAATCAGGCGTTGAAAAGTTATCAATCACAACTAGTCTTCTTCCAAGTAAAAAAAGACAATAGCTCGAATCTAATCTCAATGACAATAATTATAACTATAAAACAATAAAGCTACGTATACTTTTTGTAGTGTTTTTCTATACTCAACTATGTGTGAGTTCGAGACTTGGAACATCCCATACATTAAGTTCCTCTCCCTCCCCCCTTTCTTTCTTCTTTCCCATCTTAAAACGACTACATTCCCAAGAAGGGTTGGCATCAGGCAGACGGCCGACCGTATTAGTCACTATTGCAATGTACAAATCGCACCGATCCTAAAAAAAACATTAATATACATACATACTCTCGTACTACACCACTGCCTATATTAACAAAGGTATAAGCAGAGGTGTCTCAAACGTCCTCTTTGCCAACATTAAGTTAGTCCCACTTACGTAATTAGACACACCTTTACTTTTTTTACATGACCTTTTTCATGACTATATACTGTCTGATAGATAACAGTCCGATCTCTTTTACGTATCATCATATCATAATTTTACGTATAAGAAGGTTATAGCCGGGCAGCTCTCAGTTAGTTACTGCTTCACAAACATTAATATTTTCAACTATATGATAGTATAGAAATAAACTTAATTGCACACCAATTACAATTTGTTTACACGGAAATAACAAGAATGTACAATATGTGGCCCTTGTTTTATAATGCGTTGTCTATATAAAAGCTGCCATTTTCCACAACAATATTTCATTTAAAGTATAACCTCGAGTGGTACATAGGAAGTTCAGTGTAAAAAACACCTTAAAACACAAATGTAAACCATGAATAAGCAAATACTCTAGTGTACGAACACCTATATTTATTTTATTACCAACTTTGTTCGCCTAGAAGTTATTTTTCTATGGCAGTACGTTTTTTTACACGCTTCTGCCTATTCCTTTTATATAAGCAGTATTAGTGATAAGATCAGAGTGTGTGTATGTAAATATGTAGGTAGTTCTTTTTCTTATATATCAAATGATCCTATGTTCTTTTCTGTACACATACATGGCAACGTGTATACAAAATGTCATGATGATCATTTGAGTAGTAGCACATAACCTTTCTTATAACGTTATCAATCTATGTGCCTACAGATGCTTACATCTTTAAGGTTAAACGGCTGAATCGGTTTTTATTACATCTGATATGTGGATACTTCGAACCCTGAAGAAGGACATTGGCTAATTTGATTGACATAACACGCAGGCCAAACCTCAGATGGAAGCTACTATTCAATACATACGCTCCAGCCTGTATCCCCGAATATAATGTAATGTAATCCCCGTGGTATAAGGAGCATAGGGTGTATGTAAAGCACTATTTTATAATATTACTATATATTTATCTCGTGCCGGTTTAATCCAAAATTAATCGCGTATGCGTATTCTTTTCTCGTATTTTAATTAAATTTATATATTTTTTTATAACTTTTCTCACAGTAGCCAACCTTAACCTACATCTGATCGTACATAAAAATGTTTTACATATTATATTGGACCAGGCTTTTACGACAGTAAACGGGAATTGAAAGTTCAATGCGTGATAGTTCGCTGTTGCGACAACTATATTTATGAGTGAATGTGCAACTATAGTATGGTGCCGTGGTCATATAATTGCCGCAGAGTCGAGTGAATTCGAGTCCAATGCAATGACAATTTGCGTGATAGAGGTAGATGGGTGTAATGCTTTGGGTTTTTTTATTTACGCGTTCGTAAAATACTCAACGATACAGGAATTTTCGAAATGACGTCCTTTTCACGCTGTCATTAAAACATAAATTTCAATAGTTTAAATATGTTGTATTTTAATTCATACATTTTTCCCTATGTCATGAAAACGATACACTTTTTACAAGATGCAATAGTGCATGGGGCTTGACAATACTAGGGTTGTCACGTTGTAGACGTAGTTAATATGTGTTATTGCTTTCTTTGAAAATCGAATCTTCACCGCAATTCTAAAATTATATTCTATGTATAATATTGTTTTCTATAATCAAAAAGGACGGTGACAATGACCTTTACCGCAGTATTATGTTAGCGATGATAAAAAACAATATCTGTCGCTTGACATACTGTCCGTATCATTAATATTATCACTTATTTAGTGTCGAATATAAAAATGGAAGACGTTAGTCGTGCAGTGAAAACAAACTTTAAAAAGAAGTATAGTAATATTAGTAACATATATATTAGTAATACACATTAGAAACAGTATATATTCCAGATTTAAAGTTACACGTAGCAATTTCTCCCTAAATGACATTTGAAATGAGCTCATCGCCAGCTGACCGCAGTGGCTAGTTGTTTGAGAACCAAACCACAGCGCCACGCTCGAAGGTATGTCAACAACAGAAAGGGCTGGGTCACGTCTCTTACAAAATAACAGTGGTAACCGCATACCCGTTTAGAAGCTGAGTAACAGTATTTAGAAATTTCCAACAGTCACGAGTTAGTTGTAACCATAGATGTCGTAAACCTAGATTAGAATATGCTCTATTACACATACGTAGCTATCATCACACAGTTCACTAAACTGACCTTACGAATGTGTGTAAATAAGGGCCAGATCAAATGAGAATGAAACACAATTTTTTATTTATTTTCGATGGAGTGATATTAGACCGCAGAGACTTTTATAAATATGTTATTTTTTTACATATTTACTGCATGCTGAGAATTCTGTTGGCTACACACAGTACCCCCTAAACACTCCTTTTTAAAATTCAATGTAACTGTATTTAGGTCCTATAACAAATGTGTTTTATTACCAGAGACCGTCATCCCCAATTTTTAGTATAATACAAAGACAAAATCTTTTTTCATCACCTACCAGAACCAACAGTGGTGTGGTGTTCTAAATACTATAGGCTTATATATTATATTATGACAGACAGATATTCTATAGACGAAAGGATTAAAAAAATATATTAAAAAGAATAACGTATGGCGTGGCATTCGTGTCTGCGCTTGCGCACGTGGTGACGCCAAAACAAGGATATTTTATTTATGCAAGTTGAGGCCAACTTTCATGGGTTAACATAACCTGTTTTATTTTCATCATAATACATATGTTTGTTGTGACTTACTTAAAATTTGGGTCCAGAGTACCACATCATTGTAAATACAAACAGCAACGAAAGTCATTTATAAACGAAGTTTTCACACGCTCTCTCAATGGCATTTCTATACAACACAATTAATTGTATTTCTTGCTTATAGTTTCAGTAGCTTAAGTTATTTACTTACTTCTTCGTAAGAGCTATATATATAAAGGTTACGTATACCTTAAATATATTTAATTTCAAAATCTTCAGATCAAAGTTCCTAAATTGTGTGAGATGCTATTTTGTCATAAGTCATTTATGAACAAGTTATTATTTATTGATTCAAGAGACGACTAATTTTCATATATAACATTGTTGAACATTAGTAACTATCAAAGTTTATAAAACTGTGTTTCTTTATATCAGTTACAGTTTATATTTTTTTAGTAGAACCTAGAGGCATTGTGAGACGTTGCTTAAGTGTGTTAATGCTAAAAAGTTACTTGCGCGATTGATCACTACGTTCGTTTTGTGTGAAAAACAGCACTTAAGACAACACTACAGATATATAGTAAATAATTTATAAATATAAATGTATTTATTTATAAACAAGTATTTAACTCTACTAGAATGTTAACACTTTCCAATTCATCCGTACAAGCAATATACCTCGACTTCAATTGCCTTCCCTTGTTCATACACTTCCTTTTCAAATTACTCCCAATTTTGCGATCTTTAACTACAAAAGTAGTTGTTGTAAATCTTTTATTACTAAAATGTATAGAGGCTTCTGCCTACCCTTTTTCAGAAATGCGGACGTGAGTATATACGTGTGTAGAAAACTTTAAAAAATATTTTAAATCGTTCCAAGATTGGATTTTTTTACGTGAGTCGTCCCAAGGTTTGCCGCTGGCATGCCCAAAGCAACATTGCATAACCACTAGGTACTGATAGGTAGGTAGTTTCTTGTGGTGCCTCAAGGTTTTTCACGTAAACAGTCTGAACGGCAGCTGTTGTAACATGAGTTGGAAGGCATTTGTGGTCACGAGCTGATGTGCTCAACGAGAACCAATCAAGTTTTATTAGCAGTATGAGGAAATTGTGGTTGCGGTGTTTCTACACAGTACTTGTACTTATACATAGACACACGTATTTGTTTATCTGAGCACAGATCTAAAAGAAAAACTATAACAAATAAAATATATTTAATAAAACTTTGGTAAAGCTCAAAATCAAGAACCTGAGGATTTTTTTCAAATGTATACTTATATATATGTGTGTATGATGTTTCTTTGTCATTCCTAGAGCCTTAACTGCGCGATAGATTTCGACATGTAAGGTGTCAATCGAAAAAAGGGAATTGTCTTAATAGTGGAAGTGACATGGGCTATTATATTATAGTATATCAACTTCTTTACCGGAGGTCCAACTCTAACTCTCCCTTCCCTCATCCTCCTCTTATCACCCTCATACGCTGGCAGCGCACTTACGACTCTCGAGTAGCAGGTGTCCATGGACGGCGGTTATTACTTACCGCATGTTCGCCTGTACCCCTATACTTTTTTAATAATATGGCTTGTTCATATTTGTAACTTTTTTTATTATTACTTGTATTGATATCGACTTTTACATACATATGTATGTACATACATACGTATGCTCAAGCCTGTAGGTAGAGGTCTTTTAAACACCCACATTTTGCCAACTAGAATTTGGTCCCACAAACGTAATAAGGGGTAAGCCTATAGCCGTCAACGGGGCACTGTATGACTGTATACATACTGTCTGATAGATAACAGTCCAAACCATTAGTCACTTTATATAACACCCATGGAAAGATGTGGGATGGCTCTATTCTACTAACCCGACCTCATCACAGCAAATGAGACAGAGAATAACCGATTTGTCTTCAACTGTCCTGGGACGATTTTATTAGGTATTGATATATTATTAGTAAGGTCTAGCTTACTTACAGGAACAGCGGCAGATTCAACTATAAAAGTGTTCGAATACGGTGTTATGTCAGGTCTTCTTAGAAATTTACCAAGAATTGACAACTTATAACTAAACAATATAATATATAACTAAAAGTATAATATTTAAAGAGAACTTCCACAATAGGATTCATTCCTGTGTAGCGGGGGACTTTACATACATTGAAATAAAGGACACAAGAACACCTGGACTCAGAACAACCATTTGAGTGATACACAAAGTGTTTTCCGGTGTTGGGATCGAAACACACGACACTCGGCGCGGCAACATAGTGACGAGGTGACCTCTTAAGCCACTGCGCCATCCGTGCTCAAACATAATTTCTAAAAGCGCTCCTTGTTTGTTTGTTTAAACACGCTTATTTTTTAAACAATCAGTCAGATTCAAACGGTTTTGAAATTGTTTTTGAAAATGAAGAAAATGAAAAAACTTAGAAATGGAGTAATGACCATGAAGGCAGTTGTGTTTGTAAATGTGCGGGAAACGGTTAGTAATATATAATAATCAAACAATGATTGCAATAAAATTCAACAGTGCCACATGACAGCTACAAGTATGCATTTCACGAAATAGCTGCGATCGTACCCGCGTGTACGTGATCAAGTACATGTACAAGCGGTAAGCAAATTTAAGACGGTGTCTAATGGAGGTCGTCACGAGAGGAGTTAATAAAGTAACCGTAGTTGGGATTTGTTCAAAGGCCGATAATATGGCGCTTCTTAATAAAATCATTACCTTACGTGTTAAAATATATACCGTGGTGAAACCAGAGATCTCTATGTTATGTGTAAAATTAAAATATAACGTGGACTTATGGTAATCATCTAGCTTCTTTTAATCAATTATAGCTGACCAGATGGAAATCAATATTTCTATAATTTTGTTGCACTTCATGCAGAAAACACTTTCAGTTTTACCCGGATTTGCTCATTTAAGTGCCCGGCATTTCAAATTTTTTTCTCAAAAGTAAGTAATAAGTGTGGTTCAGACAATATTCTATCCCTGTGCCAAATTTCTTTTGGATTCTTTAAGCTGTTCTTTAGCGATTAAGTTACAAACATCCATCCAAACGATCACATTTATAGGTAGTTAGATTCAAAAGTAAAATAAGAATGCGGTATTAAAGAATCAGTGGTCTCTTTAACTCCGTGGGAGCGCCATGTTTAGTCAAGAATGTGCCGGCTAGACCGGACTAATACATACCACAGCCTTACAGAAAACATGTAGGCAAACAATGCTTCCCTCATCTCCCCCTCTCCTCTTTCCCCTCCTTTCATCTCATCGCCCTCGAAGGCAGGCATGTGCATGGGCGGCAGTTGTCACTTACCATCAGGTGAACCGCCTGTTCGTCTGACCCATATATAAAAAAAACAGCAATATCCAAGTAAAAAACATAATACTATTAGAGCGTCATATTAAAACCCATATGATTTCAAAGTGCTAATCACGAGAATCTCATTATACCGAAACGTAAATAATTGTATGCATTAACATACCATTACTCAAATCTTGTGTAGTAGAAAGTACTTGTGGTCACGCTAAATAAAAATAAATCAAGTCTATTGTATCTGATGTGTGTGGCTCGAAGCTACATTGGTTGCCGATACGAGAATGCAGTGGTTTTCCTGCGATAATCATTGTTCACTTCCACTTCTCCTATTACCTTTCATTAGGAATTTAGTTTAATAGAAGAAATAAAAGCAGAGGTAGACTCAACTCTTTGGATATTTTTGCTGCTATCAATGCGATAAGCCTGAAGATTGCACCATCCAAAATTGCTGTATGTCCTTTGTAATATTTTAGGTGTACAATAAAGATATTTTTTATTGTCTCTGTAAGTTTCAATCGGAATGAAAAAAAAATATATATAGAGTATTTTTTAAGAAATAATGTAGGTTATAAATTTCATAGCTGTGATCATAAGTGCGGGTGAAACTACTTAAAACCGCTAGTATTCTATATACAACGTAGCCGTTCCTTTCATTTCAACACCGTTTATTTCTATATTACGTGTGTTTCTCGACTAATAAACTACTCGGCCGAGAATTATAACAATTACAAAAATATTGAAAGTTATTTTCAAAGCTCAGATATAATAAAAGAGCCGTGAGACCCTGTGGTTAAGAGCACCAATCGTTGTACAAAATCGTGATTGTCATTAGTTTCAAACGAACATTGGAGTGTTTGTAAGGGCATTCACCTAGTAAACTTGAGCTGTGACGTCTGGGATAATGCAAAGATATTAATGGTATAACAAAGTGCAATGCACTGCAGTTCTTAAGACAGATCTCTTCCATACCCTTGGCGAGACAAACAAAACATAAACAATCGGGTATGTTTTGGAGAGTATTACGTAAATGTCTTAAAACTACATGCTGTCTTGTGTCAACACCTTTTACTGTTTCGTTGCAACATATTCGGATTCGGAGGGATACACAAAAACGACGCCCCTAACGACCCCGGGTATGTGGCCCATTGGCCTTAGGTCAAATATACTGCTGGCTATGACTAAAGTAATAGAGAGAATATGAAATGATTGATGCTTCTTAAAGCATTCAAATCTAGCAATTTAATTTGAATGATATGGGTCGTTCCCAGCGCTCCAAAATTCTATTGTTCTTGAAATCTCACTAGCTAAAAAATAATAATAAAATATAACGATCTAAATTATTAGTGTTTTTAAATCTCTATACACATACATTTATTCCCAACAACTCCTAGAGTTTATTAAAAGTATTTCTTTTAGCTCATTTAGCTCATAATTGAATTATTTCTAGATTTTTAAATATTTACTATTTTCTTTCCCAACGGCTCCATGAATTGTTTGATACAGTCACCAACAACCAGTTAGGCAAAATTATAAGTAAGTCAGTATGTATAATATGTTTTACAGAATAAAACACAATGTATGGGAGAATAATTTACTCATTACCCGGTACGGGGCGGGGCACAAACAAAAAGAAATAAAATGCTGGACACACGCGCTTCTTAGATCGAAACTAAGCAAAGCTGAAACGACTAAGATTATATGATTGGATAGATAAATATAAGTAGATATTCTTTTTAATTAAATACATACTTATAGAAATATTCAGAGTACGCAAGTAGAAGAGTAGTAGATATTCATATTACCAATATTTATGATGACATAATGAGTGTTCATGGCGGGTCGCGTTCATTACACGTTTGATAAAAAACCGTACATACAATACTTTCTAGCCGTAAATTATTATGAGAAAAAGTATATAGGTAATCGACTTCACTATCTTGATAAATTGTAAGACGCTTGTTTCCATTCTTCATACCTTAATTTCAAACTTTAGAGGTCGAATATTTTATGCAAATTTAATAAAGACCATTCTTGAGCCTTTACATTAAAAAATGTATTAACTACATATTATACATATATATGGCAAAGAAATCGCGTAACATTAACGCATTTCGAGCTTATTTATTTTTGAAATCGGTTAAAAAGTTTTTAATATTTCAAAAGTCGTTATCATTATCGATTCTACGGAGTTTAGTTTTCTCATCAGATTATAAAAGAAGTACTATTTAATACAAATGTCCAGTCATCAATTCTATTTCAATCAATAGACACTACTTATATAGAGTACATGTTACATACAATAATTTTACAACACACGTAAGTTGTAAGTACATTTAGATTACTTAGTTGCGCAAATGCAACATAGAAACTTATCACTGGCGTTTATTACCATTAGTGGCTGTCGGACGGAGATTGATTGGTGAGTTAAAAAGTAATTGCTTTCGACCATAGAGGTATATTTAGAGCGCACATACCTCAAAGCCAACATCTTGCATAGACAACATAACATTGGAAAGGCAACACAGAGTAACAACTCTTCATTTCTGCCGATTTTGAAACTACAGGGATTACGTTAACCATTTAACGAACTTATCTAATATTATATATTCGAATGGCAGTTCGTTTGTCACCTTAAGGCTATACTATGATTCAGTAGTTCAGCTCAGATCACTATAAAATTTCCACGTAGTCAGGGGTACAAAGAAGGAATTAGGAACCAAAAGTGAGATAGGTGTCAAAACTATGTGCTATTATTGTTTATGTATACTAAAATAATAAAGCTAATAGGCTTTTTGGTTTATTAGTTTGTTTAATCATGCTAATCTCATGAACTTCCATAAGAGTGCTAACAGAGGAATAATATAGGCTACAAAACATCACGCTACGACCTCTAATAGTGGAGCAGTGACCATGAACTCAGGTGAAACTGCGAAGAACGTTTATAGTAATAAGAAACTGCAGTAATTTTGTTTGTTTAATAAAATATCATAAAATATTCTAATATTTAAGATAGAATAATATTGACTGAAGAATAATATAGGTTATAATAATAGCGCTTCATATAATTAAATTTATTCAAGTGTACAAACTAGTCGAATTGATACAAAACGTATTAAAACTCTCCTACAGTAGCGGACCATAAATAAACCCACCTTTTTAACGCGTAGAAACTCATGGGAATGAGTTGACGCTAATCATGCATTCAGGTATGTATCTTTCGAAATAAACGACACTTTGATACATTATAATGACCTTACTTTATGGGTTCTTGTTTGATATTTAATTAAAATGAGCCTATTTAAGCGTGAGATTGAGATTCGGCTGGTCAGAAGTTTTAATCTATGGAATAAAGATTAATTTATTTGAGAGGGATTATAGTTTTATAGACATTACTATGAAACCGGCTCTACACTGTGCTGTGCTATGTTGAATAGTTCCTGTGTAGCAGGTGGCTCTACAAACATTCAAACAAACGGACAGAAAGAACATGCAAATATGGGACAACTATTTCTGGTTCACAAACAAATTTTAATTTTGTTTGGAAATCGAACCCACGACCTTTGGCTTAGCATTCAGGATCACTAACCAACTAGCTAGTCATAGTCAATTAATTTGCGCGTTATTACTACTGCTTTCACAAGAATTGACTTTTTTTTTTATACTATAGGGGAACAGACGAACAGACGGGTTACCTGATGGTGACAACCGCCGTCCATGGACACCTGCAACTTAAGAGTCGTAGGTGCGCTGCTCACCTTTGAGGGTGATAAGGGATGGAGGGATGAGGAGGTGGGAAAGAGAAATGAGGGAATGAGGGGAGAGGGGGAGTTGGGCCGCCGGAAATCTCACCCATTTTGGGAAAATTCAAAGCAGCACAACCGGTTTTCTGTGAGGCCGTGGTATCGCACCGGTCGAGCCCATTCGTGCCTTAGCATAGTAAGCAAGGCTCCACCACTGTTATAGTTACTTTTTCTCTCGAAGAGTCTAAAAATGTCATGTGGGGTATGCAGTGGTGTACTTAATTCTTGTATTTTTAAATTGAATTTATAAAAATTGAGACAAGCCTAAGACCATTATCCGGGTACTTTGGGAATGTGTTAAATTGGGAGTATATTATTAAAAGAGAAAACTAGGGTAAAAAAAAAGAATAGCTCAAGGTCAGGGTCACATACCATGTAACTCGAACACACTGGTCCCGAGAAAGTCTCACCAGAAATGTGCATGTTCTTGAATGTAAAATTGCAAAATATGCTACGACACTAAGGATTGGTCTCACAAATGTGACAAGCTATGATAGGGTGGAGAGCTGTAATATATGGATGGCTTTTATTCTGACTAACATTTTATTATAAATGTAAAATTTAGTTTGTTTGTTTGTTATACGAGTATAATTACTGAACCGATCGACATAAAAATTATAAGTAATAACTTTTACACGATCTGCGAATCAGGGGATAGATAAAATAAATGAATAAACGCTTGAATTGTATAATTATTAAAAAAGTATTTTTAAAGTAGGTTTATTTATTTAACGTTTTCTACACTTCACGCACCGTCCGTTATATTAAAACAGAAATTAAATTTTCATACTTCGAAAAAATGACAAAAATTTCTCACCTCAAAGCCCAAAATGACAAAAATAGAGAAGCAAACAGAAGTTGAGTAAATATTGGTGAAATATTTTTGTGTGTCGACTCTATGGCGAACAATGCTGCTGTTTACTGTCTGGGAGGGTAGTGGTGCGTGCCACTGCCCTGTTTGTCAAGTAAACAACGAAAAATTGGGAAAAACTCCATGCACTTTTATGTATCGAATTTGGAACAACTACGAGTTTTGGAGTCGCTAGTGAAAACTGAAAATGACTTTAATGAAAAAACTCATGTATGCAGATACTATAACTAAAGTAACGTTACATTTTTTATTGCGATTCAGTTCAAAAGAAATTAGTGAATTGAGTAACACATTACTTTTAATTTCGTTACTGATTGCTTGTAGTATTGCATTGTATTTGTGCTTGGAGTTTGAATAGGCAATCCTTCAAGGCAAATCAAGAAGTCCGTCGCAAGGCAAATCCCTCAGTGGAGTTCTAAGCCACGTACGAAATATATACATATACATATTATATATAATATCATAGAGATAAATAAGTAGTAGGTAACAAAATCAAATCAATAAACAGTCCACAAAAAGTCGCATCAGCATAATATGACAAACCCTGTCAAATTCAACACTGAAAGCTTCAAATCGTTTATCTACACAATTATTATAAACAAAAAGAATGTCGATGAAGTCTGAAACTATAATTAATTGATTAAGGCCTCATATGGTGGAACTCCATTGTTAAATAGTTAATTAAGAGAGAAAACTATCCACACACCCTTGGTTTGCAGACCCCAACGATGACAACATCCGAGAGTAAACCTCAACGAACTGCTATAGACTGGTAATGCAAACCGAATACCCTGCACAGTGAAGCATATACACAAGGCCTAGCAGATACCTCCAAAGGCCTTATTCTTTCACTGTCAGCGAGCGACTATCCAGAAGTAAAGTAAGAAATATTGCAAAAGAAAAAAGTGAACTAACACTTACCGGCAAAAGGCACATCGCAGACGTACTCCTCGACGCAGTTGTCGGTGTTCCCGCTGCGATCGGTGGCACCACTTGCTACCGAGGCCGCTGATGCTGCCCGCAATAAACTCACTTCTGTTTCCGTCTGACTATCGCGGAGCACTGATCTCCTCTTGTATTCCTAAAGGAAGATAAGATCATTCAGATCGGTGTCTACAAAAGCGGCAATAAATGCTGCTAGAAATAGATTGACATAGATACATACATATGTGTATCTGAATGCAAAGATGGAGAGCCATGCTTAGGCACGAATCTAAAACAACGGTGGGTTGCATGTTCCCGAAATTAGAAAGATTTCTGGAGGCCCAACTCCCCCTCTCCTCTTTTCTATCTCCTCATTCCCCCTCTCCTATTTTTCCTCCCCTCATCACCCGTCTCCTGTCCCCCCCCCCTCATCACCCTCAAAGGCGGACAGCGTACTTACGACACTTGAGTTGCAGGTGTCTATGCCACGGAGGTCGTCACATACCATCAAGTGACCCGAATGTTCGTCCGTCCCTATAGTATCAAAAAATACTTACTAAATAGTGTTGTTAGACTTGGTTCATAGCAGTTTTAAAGTATTTTAGTTCTACAAGATATCTTTACACCCGTAGTGAACCAATATTTTTTAGTAAGTAAGTAAATTCTTGAATTACTATTGCAATCTGCGCGACCTATAAGACAAATAATAACTTGTCAAGTTATTATTTATTTTTTAACATTTTATTGTTTATTTTAAAATGTATTTGTTTATGTACCTGTTTTTATTAAATTGTAGATCATAAATATAAAAAAATAAGCTAAAAAAATACTGGTGTAATGCATATAGGACGGTATGCATTCGTGAAGCAGCTGCATGAGATGCTAAGCAAAAACGTAATTAATTTAAAAAATATGAGATCAAAGTTAACGAAATTGCGTATTTTGCTTTCCTGTAACTTTCTAGTGGTGTTTAATAATTACAAAAAAATATAAAGTACTAAAAAATGTAAAATAATAGATAGCGAGTGACACTAGACACGCGCCAACGTATAAACTGGAGCAGCTTCCTTTGCAAGCGTGTAGCAGTATATAGCATAACTCGGATACGAGTCCTCTTACGTATAAATATAATTTATTTTGGAATCACTATGGAAAAAAGGCTAGATGTCCAAATCAAACCTTGGCTTAGTAAAAATGATGAGGATCGGGAAGCAAGGAAGAAGCATATAAAAATGGAGTCTATCAGGGCTACGGAAGTACGGACTAAGTACGGAAGAGAAAGGACACTAAAATATCGGATCCTCTTATTTCAAGAGGATCCAGAGGCATTTTATTGGATTTTTTTTTAAATTTAAATTTAAGTCGGATCAGCTGTAAACAAATATTTAAACATAAAAATGACACTAGGATCGACGCCATTAGCGCAGAAATGACATTAGTTACTGGCTTTTAGAGGGCGATGCTCTTTCAGGCAATATATTCCTAATAAGCTTGCAAAAAATTTAAAATAAAAGTATTTGCACTTGTCGATGTCCACTACCCATCCTATAATTTGGCAATATATGCTGCACCACAGCCTGACCAGCCTTATCATATGACTAGTGAACGAGCTGAAGTAGTGCTGAGAGAGATACAACCAGTTTCTTGGAAGAAACATATATATTACGATGCATAATCGGTTTTCATCACTGGATGTTGCTAAAAGACTTTTTGAACACCAGATTACAAATGTTGCTTCAGTTAGAAAGGGTAAAAGAGAAGTTCCAAGAGATTTTCGAGTAGAACAACAAATTCAATGCACAGTTCAAATTTGGTTTACGCAGTCAGTGAACAACGGCGTCCTACGTAGCAAACCCAAATATTTTGCGGCATCATTATACCCACAATGCATAATGATGCCGCAATTGATGACAACAGAGACGATAACCGAAAACCTGAAATAATAAGCTGTTACAACCGGATAAAAACAGGCATGGGTCTGGTGAACCACATGCTCGTTTTCTGATGTATCTGGAAATTCTAGACGATGGCCATTAACAGTATTTTATGATTATCTTAATATGAGTACATTGAATGCGTGTATACAAAAAAAAGACTAAAAAAATCACTCGCCACGAGTTCCTCAAATCAAAAAAGGACCCTAGTAGACCTTGACCTTATTGCATCTGTGCAGCAGCGAAGAGAGCGGCTGCGTTACTTGAAATTAGGAGCTTGAGTAACTTAGTTCAAAAATCTTAATATGATCAATAAAAGTATCAAAATTAAGAATTTCACTATTGCTGCGAATTTGTGAAGACCATCTCTGAAATTTTACCTTCAAATTTGATTTGTAGGATTACATTTATCGATTGCACTTTCCTATGTGTTTCTAGTATAGTGAGGTTATGTTATTGTAATAAGTATCAAAATTGTTTAATACATATGTATTTATTTTTGTTACAGTAATACGCTATGAATTTCCAAGACGACGTTGATGTAGGCGTGTCAAAATATTTTTGCTTTCATCATTTAATAAAAAAAGCGAAGTCATTAGTCAGTTTGAATTAGGGACTAGGGAGATAATAAATAAATGGCACGATGTCGTTATCTTAAGGTATTAAAATCTTATCGTTTTGAGTCGAGGAGACATGCATTGTTACTTACGTTTATTGCAATTCTTTCTTTTATCACTTGAGCCTTTCCGACTTTTATCGACGCGAGTAATCCAGACACGCAGGGACATGTTTACTAATAAGTGTAATAGCGCCCGGATAATGACATTCACGAAGGTAGCATTTGATACCCTTTCAGGCGTATAGTTGTGAGTGTATGTATGTATAATATCTAAGGAATAATCAAGATCAAGATCATCAAGTCATAAAGATCAAGATCAATCTCGGAGGATAATTTAAATAGGAAAAATGTGGCGATATTAATGTTGCTATGAATATTTCAGATGGCACTTTCTCATCTTGTTAGCAGAATGTCCAGAACAGCCATTTTAGCTATTATTACACAGGCATGCAAGATGACAAAAGGCAATGTATGTTCTTTTGTTTTTACTAACACACCACAAGACAAAATTAGCGGTGTTCTGGAGAATGAGCAGGTCAGATCTATTAGATACTAGTGAGCTTGTACGAAAGTTTTATTAATGAGGCTAGACGAAGCTCGTTGGGTAAAAAAGCCAACCCGAAGTGAGAGAGGATTAATTATTAATTATTAGTCTAATGATATGAAGACGTAACATAGTTGTATATTGTTACTTTAAAACAATGTTCAAAGGGCTACAAAATAGAAAATTTATAATTAACAGTGTAGTGACGTAAATAAGCGAAAAGCTGTTGTACCCAATATGCTTGGCATAGTTCGATTCTCTCCCGGATCCAGGAGGGTAGGGGTCACACGGCGCGGCGTACATCCCGCTTTCTGCGGTGGGCTGTCACTAAGTTGAATAGGGACCTACTAGAGGAGGCAGCCATAATTTATTCTTGGTTGTCTCCCCTGCCTCCAACCAAGAATAAATTATGGCTGTGTGTAGGTGGACATGGGGGCGGGCCGCTTTTGCCATGCGATGACACATATTTGCGATGCGGCAATGCCCCGAACCTTAGGTCATCGGCCTCCGAGGAAGGAGGTCTACTGGTGTTCCCAGGAGCTGGCTGACCTCCGAGCTGACTGTATTCGTGCCCGGAGGTCCTACACACGATGCCGCCGGCGGCGGCACCGCGAAGAGGGGGAGGAGGACCAGCTTCATGAGGAGTACTGTGAGGCACGGAAAACTCTGAAGCTGGCCATTAGCCGCGCCAAGGAGGTAAAAAAAAGGAGATGCTGGAGGGTCTCAATCGTGACCCCTGGGTTCGTCCCTATCAAGCGGTTCAACAAAAGCTCAGCACGATGGGCATCCCCCTTACGGAGACTCTCCAGCCCAGCTTCCTGCTGGAAGTGGTTGAGGGTCTTTTTTTTCTTTTCCCGCAACGGGCGGAGCATACTCCCCCGTCAATGGCTCCCTAGGCCGTAGATGACGGAGAGGTTGAGGAGGATGCTGTTCCGCCCGTCACGGAGGAGGAGCTAGGGGCGGCTGTTCTACGGATCCGGTCTAAGAACACCGCCCCTGGGCCGGACGGGATAGCCGCCCGAGTGCTGGCCCTGGCCCTCAACCATATGTCAGACAGTCTCAGTTGAGTGTTCGACGCAAGCTTGGTGTCTGGGCGCTTCCCTGACTGCTGGAAGAGTGGGAAGCTGGTGCTCTTAAAGAAGCCGGGACGGCCTGAGGACTTGGTCTCGGCCTACAGGCCCATTGTGCTGCTGGACGAGGCGGGTAAATTGTTTGAGAGGGTCCTCTCTGCCCGCATCGTCCGGCACCTTTGCGAGGTCGGCCCCGATTTGTCAGACGCCCAATTTGGATTTCGGGCCGGGCGTTCGACCATCGGTGCTATAATGCGCCTAAGGGCCGAGACCGAAGAGGTAGTGAGTTGTGGCGGTGTGGTACTGGCGGTGTCGCTGGACATCGCCAACGCGTTCAATAGTCTGCCATTCAGCTGCATCAGGGAAGCACTCCATTATCACGGAGTGCCTAAATATCTGAGGCAGCTAGTGGCAGACTATTTAAAGGAGCGTACCGTCAAGTATGAGGACCGAGACGGAAATTTGAGATGTCAGCCCATGTCGTGCGGTGTTTCACAGGGGTCTGTTCTTGGACCACTACTGTGGAACATCGGGTACGACTGGGCTCTTCGAGGGACCTTCCCCCTCGGGCTGGGCGTGATCTGCTATGCAGACGACACATTGGTCACAGCCCGAGGGGTGAATTTTCAAGAGGCGTCGTGCCTGGCTACTAGGGGAGTATCTCTGGTAGTCGGGCGCATCGAGGCGCTGGGCTTACAGGTGGCCCTGGATAAGACCGAAGCCCTCTTATTCCATGGGCCCCGTCGTGGTCCGCCCTCCGGCGCCTCAATTGTGGTCAACTCGGTCCTCATACCGATTCGGGCCCATATAAAATATTTGGGCCTGATAATTGACGGTAGGTGGCGTTTCGACGAGCACTTCCTACAGCTAGCTCCGAAGCTGGTCGGCACTGCGTCCACCCTTGGGCGTCTCTTGCCCAATTTGGGTGGTGGACCAAGTGTCCGCCATATGGCCAGCCGCGAGGGGGTGAGGTCCGCGTGTGTCTGGACGTCACCTTATTGATAGGTTATCCGCAGTTGGTGCCCGCATAGTGCGGGCAGGCGCTAAAAGGGGTCCGGATGACTTACTAAAGCCGTTCCCGGACCCCTTTTACTTCAAGCGCAGTATGGCACACCGTGTGGTTTTAGTCGGTTCGATTCTGACACACCGTTCCACTGAAAACCCCGGTGGGATGACGGCCCGAGGGGGTTTCCACACGTAAAAAAAAAAAAAAAACAAAAAGTTCGATTAGCGCCACAACTTCAAACATTTACACGTGTGGCAAAGTTGGTTGTTTGTATTTAATGGGTTAACGCATTTAGTGACTATTATGCACATAGTATAAGCGAGTATTTTTGTCGTCAACTCCACAGTAGTATGTATAAACTTTAGTAGGTTTAGCAAGTAAAAGGCAGCTGAGTAGGATACCTTGTCCTGGGGCAACACGCAATAGCTATCAGAATGACAAGAGGGTACCGTACAATCTCCTTTGAGGCGGCCAGCCTATTTGCCGGATCCGGGATCTAGATGCAGTACTTCTTGCGCTACAGTACCAGTGGCACAGGGATGCACTAGATCGAGGAGAGCAACCTGTGCCTCCCGAGAGCTCTCACCCTTCGGGTGACACAGGTGCTTTCTGGACACGGTTGCTTCGGTAAGTACCTGTGTCGGATTGGTCGGGAGCCGACGTCACGGTGCCACCATTGCGATGGCTGCCCCGATGACACGGCGCTTTACACACTGGAGGCATGCCCAGCTTGGGCCAGTCAGCGCCGTGATCTCGTGACGGCAGTCGGTTTTACGGGTAGTCTCTGTCTCCCGACCGTGGTTCTGTCCATGGTCCGGAGCGAGAGCGCATGGAACGCCGGAATTTATGTCCTCAAAGGAAGCGGCGGAACGGGTGAGGGAGCGCAATCCAACTCTCGCTGCCCGCAGAAGACGCACTGGGCGCCTGAGGGTATTCACTGATCTCCGGCCACCCTAGGAAGCGGCCTGCTGCGACGAAACTTTGGGGAGTTCGTCGCCCGAACAGATACAGGCGAGAGGCAGCGCGCAGTGTTCCGTGCGTCTCTCAGAGTACTATGACTAAAGGGTCATGGTCACAGCGGGTGACGGGATTAGTCTTGGGTGAGACGGGTCCGTGCCAGTTGGAGGCAGCTGAAGAATGCAACGGTGATTCTCGCTCCCCGATCATAGGCAAGCAGAACACCGGGGTGGTTTTTAGACATACCCCTTCCCCCCACCCCCATGGGGAAGGACATCGATGAGGATCTACCACCCCGTCACCAAAAAAAAAGATACCTTGTCCTCTCCATTTTGTATTTTCTATGCGTAAACTGTGGAATTGTGTTCTCTTTGTTTTCCTGCCTACCACCAGTTGGGTTGGTAGAATCTTCTGAATTCCTTATTGAGATGATGATCCTAATCATGTATCAGAACCACGGGTGATGTTTCGGTGTTGTAAGTACGTAAAAGCAATTTATTATATTTAATTAATAATTTTTGTGTCACTTGATTTTTTATACAAAAAATATTTATTCAAATACAATTTATAATTAGCTTGCATACCTGATTGAAAATTTAAGTAATAAAAAAATTATAAGTACACTTAAGCATTTAATAAATTAATGGTTATAAATACCAGAGCGAGATACATCATCTCAGAGAGAGGAGATACATATCATTTAACTTCTTAAACATGTCTCGCGGAGGGGCAATTGTCTGCTGTTTTATTGTTTACCTTTCAGGTTTTACTATTCAGGTCCCGTATCAGAACTCACAGGTAAAGAATTTAAGAGGTGCAAAAAGTCTGAATATTTAATGCATGACTTTCTTAATCCAAAATATGATCTATTATTCATTCGGAAAGAAGTTTTTAAAAAAAGACACAAATGACAGCCTTACTAGTATATTATAAAATAGTGGCCGGTTAACGGCCACAGGCTTGCCCCCTATTACATAAATGGGACTGAATTATGGTTTGCAAATAGTAGGCGTTTCAGACGACTACTATTTACCCCTCCGGGAATTAAGGCGTTAGTGTGTGTATGTATTATAAAAAGTTTTTTATAGGACTGTTTAACTTCATCAATGGCGAACAGATTTTCAGGTATCGAAGTCTAGAGTATTCTTATAATAATTTGACTTCTTAATTACAATAATATCTTTGATTATCTAAAATGACCCGACAGACAAATTCGCCATTTATATGTAGTTTCAACAAGTAAAATAATACATATGTTAAGTTGGCTCACCAAGTATTGCTTTCTAAAAATCTTCAGGCGCTTTTGCATAATCATGCCAAGATACATCTACAGGTGAAAAATTATCGTTTGTATACATTGCGCGATAAAAGAAAAGTTTGGGAACTGCACTGCTGAGGATTTCAAATTAATTTACAAAGCGAACAAATAATAAAAAAAAAACATAGCATAAAGTATTTTTTATTGTGAATAAAACGAAAATAATACACGAAGCCTTAAACTAAAAAGTGCTTAACTAATTAAATGTTTACAATCACCGTCGTCAAGACGATACATTTTGATTATAATAATATCAGTCTGATTCGTCTTTTTTATAAAAAGAAAGTTAAATAATACTCCAATTGCGTTTTGAATTTTGTGATCACGAAGGGATTTCTAACTAAATATATAACATACTGTCATGTAGGTAAAATTAAATAGTTGCTTTCAATGTTACAAACATTTTTTTTTTTTTCAAATTAGTTAAGCCCCTCTGGACTAACCAATACATTCAGTCATTAGTGGAATGTGTATTATTCGATGTAATAAGGTTCTATTGCTCTCTAATACTCACTTTATCAAATACAGTAATATCTGTCAAAACTGAGTATTAGAACATCTTAACTCATTCGTCAGATATCAGTTTACGCAGTTAATTAAGTAACGTTCAATACAAAAAAAAAATCGTTTTGTTAAATTCTTTCAAAATAAATGCGTTATAAATTCATAGCTATTGGTAAAACACATAGCAACATTAACATAAAATAATAAATACAACAAAAAATCCAAAGAAAGCATCTAATAAATGTGTATTGCCACTAATAAACAACATTAAAATTGAATAATGAAATAAAAATGGATGAATACAACATTTTGGGCAACAATTATTTTAATAAACACAATCCGAATAAAAATATAACATAGACAACAATCAGATAAAAATAAATTGGCCCAAACATGCTTTAGTCTCTGTCAAATATCTATTCTACATATTATTCGAATTAAGAAAATAATTCCGTAACTGACCAATCATAACGTCAATAGCAAAACGTCATTCTTGCTTTAAATAATGAACGTAGGGAACTATTTTTATTATTTTCTTAATTTAGAAGGAGCTACAGTTTCTACAGGAGCACTTCACAAAACGATTTTATTACTAAACTTACAACTACGATAGCACCTTACTAATAAAAAATAAACTATTATATTTACAGGTAACGCTAATATACTCTTTATTAATAACTTAAGAGCACCGTGGCAGGTTTTAGACTAGGGCGCTAAACCGATGTAAACGGGGGCCTTGTGCAATAACTGGTCATTACAATATTGTATAAATATTGAATAGAATGGATATCACGATTAGGTTGAGTTGCAGTGTAGTAACCATAAAAAGATATGTGATTCTTTTATCATGAATTGTAGTAAAATATCAAAAATTTAAATTCCTGGAAAAATTGAGATATTTCTAAACAAACCTCAACTTTTCACTGTATGTCTTATTCCTTGAACGTATATATCTGTATTACATTTAATTCTTCCGCCTTCTGAGTTCAGTAATATTAAAATAGCTAGCCATTCCTAATTCGAGCATGGCTAGTAAGATATCGATACTCTGTAATTAGACATTTAGCAAAATATGCGTTCGAGAAATAAGACGTATGAAATAATGACAGCACTGAAACTCAACATAAAAATATTTCGTAACATTAAACTTCATTTTGTGCTCTCGCCTCATTTCATTCGCATTGGCCCTTACTATTTACTAACTAGTACTAATGTCACTTTGCGACATTTTTCTAATTCGAATTTCTTCCACAACCTCCATAATTAGCTGAAATGTTTTGAAAGTGATTTATAAAAGTATTGCTCAAGTCATGCCATGCAAACTAATGTAAAGAAGTAACACGTGTCCACCGTAATTGGTTGTATTGAGTTATAAAAATAAAATTATGTATTCGTTACGTCTAAGAAGCAGAAATAAGAAAAACCTTTATTTACTTTCACTACTTTAAGAGACGTTTAAAATTACAATTATTTATAATTATAAATTAACAAAAAAAAAGTAATTTAAAATAAATTATCGGATGTATTAGAACCGCAATTCCATCATTTGTAAAGTTATTAGGACTTGAATCAATAAATATACGAATTACAAAAGAAAAGGTTCCCATAACCACAAATAATTACCCATCGCTCTGCTAAAACGTCACAATTACCACTGTTAGAAGAATATCATTTAAATACATTTCTTATAAAGGTATTATAAGAGAACGAGTTTCCACCAGGTAACAACGCAAATAATAACTTTAGTTTTTAATAGAATTTTGAGAATAAGGCTTGGAGAATAAATTTATATCTATAACCCAATAAAAGGACATAATAAAATATACGTAGATTATAACACCTTTATTTAGAACTAACCTGGCTCAAGGGCCTAATCCTTTCGTGAATGCAGTTCTCGGCCTGTCTAGCTGATGGCGGCGGATGATCAGGGGTAGGCGGTTGTTCGTAATGCGATGGTGACAGGGGAACATCACTTCTAGGCCCTTCATAGTAAAGCTCACAATCGCTCGGACTATTCATGGACTGGTCGTCAAGCAAACTTTCTAGCGAAGACTTTTCTTGGTGAACGTAGTTTCTCACTCTGCCGTCTGACATTCTCTGTTCATAGTTGTCATGTGTCGGTGCGAAATTGTTTCTTCTAAGTTTTCTTCTTGGATTTTGTTCTTTTATGACAACGTTTTCGTACATAGCAGTTATGGCTACGGGTTGCTTCAAGCTTGGTCGAGGGTTTGGTATAGGGGCCACTCTAGGAGAATTGTGGTTTTCTTCGTACTCTGAGTAGGAGAGTTTTCCGTCGACGTATTGGTCCACCGAACGACCGTGTTTTAGGTAATGTTTAGCACCCTGGAACAAAGAGAATAAATACACATTTGTAAAGATTGAGTAGTTAAAAGGTTTAATATTGCGTAAGTAGTCGTTGTTCTAAAAATACATATTTAATATAAGCAGTGTATTCGTTTGTTTTAATTTTAATTAAAATTCATGTGTAAAATACTTTTGGATTAAACAATTGCTTTAAGAATGAATTGGAATTGCATAAATCTACGAGTATATGCTTCTTTAAAACAGATTCAAATATTTAAAATTTAGAACTCTTATTGTGATACCGATAAATCGAGGACTTATATATCTACGTAGCTATCATAAGATATTAATTTTCTTTTTTCGTTCTGTCACAGAATGAGTACAACTGCTAAAGCAACCTTCTCAACCTTTAAAATGTTGTGTAAAAAGACGTTATTTGGTTAGATCCAAACTTTCTTGGTCAATGTATTTTTGTAATAATTTACAGGGTGATACCTTAAAACCCACTCATATATGCACAGCACCGTACCTTAACACCGTATTCGAGTTTCATATCTTAGTATAAACCGGTACGTTTTACATAAACCAATTCCCACACGAGGAATGCCTAACTAAGTTACCTGTATGTCATCCAAATCGTCCTGAGATCTCGCATGCGGCCTCAGCTCATAGCTGTATCCCGAAGAGGGGGAGTTGGCGTGGGTGGGGGACACTGACAGGTTCCTCCGTGGAGGTTTCTTGGGAGGGGTGGGCTGTAATATATAGATCAGTGTTATGGTCGGGTAAGAGGAGTTTGATGATACTATAGTGCACGAGTGGCAGATATAAAATATCTAAGATATACATATTATACATATTGTCTACGTATATACATATATACACTACCGTCCAAAAGTTTGGAAGCAACAAGATAAAATCAAATAAAATAAAAGTAAGCCATCTTAATTTTTTTTTATTGATACAGAATTAAAAAAATAGACAAAACACACTTCTACAACAATGAAATTAAATAAGTAATATAAAAATTAAATTAAATTTTAGCTTCATCGAAGTGTCCACCCCTCTCTTTAATTACCTTCTCGCATATTCTAGGCATCCTACTAATTAATTTCATAAAATACTGTTCATCTAACTTCTTCCATTCGCTCTGTAATAGTTGCCACAAATGTTCTGAGCTCGTAGGAGATTGATTTTTCACCCTTCTATCTAGTTCATCCCAAACAAGTTCAATGGGAGAAAGGTCAGGTGATTGAGACGGCCACTGCATGATTTTCACATCTTTTTTCTTCCTTAAAAAGTTCTGGCACAGTTTGGACGAATGTTTCGGGTCGTTATCTTGCTGAAAAACGAACCCAGGACCAATAAGATTCAGTCCACTGGGTATGGCGAAATCCTTAAGAATTTTCAAATAGCGTTCCTTGTTTAGTTTTTCGGTTATCCTCACAAGACTTCCGAGTTTATTGTTGCCGAAACACCCCCAAACCATGACATTACCACCACCATGTTTGATAGTAGGCACTGTACAAGCTTCTGAAGCTCTCTCTCCTTTAGATCGGCGCACAAAAACACGTCTATTGGACCCGAAAATCTGAAACTTCGATTCGTCACTCCAAAGAACTTTTTTCCATTGGTTTATTGTCCAGTTTTTATGTTCCTTTGCCCATTCTAGTCTGTTTTTCTTATGCCGAATTGTTAGTTTTGGTTTTTTAACTGCAACACAACCTCTTAGCCCCGCAGACAGTAGTCGTCTTTTAACTGTTGTTATTGACACGGGTGTTCCTCGCGTTTCATTCAGAGATGCGGTAATTTGTGGTGCAGTTAAGCGACGATTCCGTTTAGAAAGAACTCTGATGAAGTTATCCTCTTGACTTGTAGTGGATTTGGGCCTACCAGACCTTTTTCTATCTTCATTTTTGCCAGTTTCTTTTTTTCTAGCGAGGGTGTAGTGGACACCTTTACAAGAAATTCCGAGTTTTTTTGCGATTTGGCGTTCACTGTAGCCTTCCTCACGCAGAGTACAAATAGCGCTTCGCTGTTCAAGTGTGATTTGCTTGCGTTTTGCCATTTTCAATAAAAAAAGACGGTCAAGGAAGTAGTCGAAATCTTTTGAATACAGACGATGTTAATATCACAACCTTCGCGTTCTAATGCTCAAGTGTGACTAAATAAGGTCCAAAAAAGATAAAACTACAAAATATTTTCAATAAAACCGCATCAATGCATGAAAGAAAGTCCCCGGCGGATGAAGTAATAAAACACGTGTTTCGTCAAAATCCAGGAATTTGTTAAAACTCAAGGAATATGCACTAGTAATCCTTTTGTTTTGTGTTAAAAAATCACAAAAGGTCATAAAACTTTATTTTATTGCTATTATTTACCGCAGGGAGTCGGCAATCTTTTGTTTTGTTTGGAATCAGGTGTGCTTCCAAACTTTTGGACGGTAGTGTATATATATATTACAAACTAATACTCATAAAAATAGGCAAGAAAAGAAAAAAAATATTTTAAAAATTACTACTATTTTTAAGTTTAACTAGTTTGATTTTAGGGTATAACATAATTAATCTTATATACATTTGCAAACAAAAGGTTATATTAAAATCGTGGAGCGGTTATTTGTTATACTTAACATAGCAGCGGTTTGACGTACTTATATTTTGAGAAGCTAGGGGAGGATAGTGTACCCATAAATGGCTACCAAGGCTGGAGAGAGATGAGTCAGTTGTCGTAGTAAAGCATTTTCTATTGTGATATCGGTATATAGGACAGTTGTAGTCGATTAGACTCCTGACATTTTTCCACGCGGTCTTTTTTTAAACATACATAGGTCTAATTAGAAACATCGTGTCTCGGTCGGACAAATGATACATAGGTATTCTATTTCTGTTGCGTCTCGTTTGTCATCGCAGAAACAAGATAAGTGCCCGCAATTGAGTAATAGGAAATTTGAATCGCGATGAGAGTAACATGGGCCGGTGGTACAAGCCACGAAAATGGAAATATATATGGCTGAAAAAGTAAAAAAAAAAACCATTCAACTGAACATTCGTAGAATACATCGTACACATCGAGCACAGATTTTCTTGTCATTGACAATATAACTATGTACAAATATATTTAAAAGCATCATCATCATAACAGTTATGACATTAGACAGGTACGGGCAATCTTAATAACTTATCAAAAATAATCAAAATGTAGTCCATTTAAGGGTCAGTGAAGTCACTCATATGGTAATACATTAAATAAAAATAAACTTTTTTTACTTATTTTTATTTTTAAGTTTTTAGTTTTTATTTTTTTTCATTTATATTAATGTTAGAGTTCATTTATATTAGTGTTAGAGTTCAATAATATTAGTATTGACTCTACCACCATGCAGCTTATGACTTGCCCTTTCATTTGATATCCATCTCCCATATTGAAACAATTTTGACATCTGGCATTTCCGGTGACCATCTTAGGTTTTAAATTTGTCAAAGCATATTACAGTATTCTACTACTCAAGCCCTTTCATTTGAAACCCATATTGTGGTAGTGAAAAAAAAACACTTGCCATTTTGCTGTCGGCCATATTGGATTTTATTTTTTTTATAGTGTAATCTATTCTACTAGTCAAGAACTTTTGTTTGATACCCATATTGAAGGGGTTATGAAAAGAAAAATGAACCTCCTATTTTGTTGGCAGCCATATTGGATTTTTATAAAGAACTCTATTCTCCTAATCAAGCCCCATATTTAGGAAGTAGTCAAAAAATAAGTAAGCCGCCATTTTGTAGTGGCAGCCATCTTGGATTTACAATGACAACGAATGCATTACATTATATTGTCATCAGAACTAAAGGTGCGTACCAAATTTCAGATTAATCTGTCAACAGGAAGGGGGTCCAATTTCAGTTACTGGATTTGACCCAAATAAATAAACAGACTTGGCAAGCTAAATAAAACCGTTTAAAAAGGGAATAAATTATTCAGCGATCGAAATAAACTTAATTTTTCTGTCAGTGAAATGTGTCTAATTATCGTTAATGCATAAGTATTTAGGAATTCGACACTTACAAAACAAACCATACCCACAAACACCACAACTTTATTATCAGAAATAGGTTTGTTCTCAGGTAGCATTTCTCTTAACCCTTGGGTCGTATCTGGTGGCCCAACTGGTCCGAGTAATTCAATAGTACGTCGCGGATGAGGGGTAAATTGGTTGCAGCCGGTCACTGAATGGGCAATTTTCTACACAAAACCGTATTAGCCTATATACCTAGAATAAGAATTCGAGGTAAAGCGTGGGTCTAAGCATCGTAGAAATAGATTATAATAATATTTTAATTTAACAGCAAATTTTTTTATATCTAACAGCCTGAGACCCAATTTCTCGAATTAGGTGGACATCCGTATCTGGAGAGTTAGTGCCCACCTTATTGTTACATTTTGAATAGAAACTTATATGGTAAAAGCTAGTACAATAAATAAATTGGATATGGTATATGGTATAACATAGAAACAAAATAATTAAAAATAACGGGTGTGTGTGTGTGCTTGTGTGTGTAAAGGTATTTTGTGTTTGCGGGGGTGTGGGTGTGTTTATACATATGTCATATTACCTATACATATATACGTGTAAAGGATCATATTTTGTAATTTTAGGATTTACTGCAGTTTCCATTTTAATAATGACTCGAAGTAAATTTTCAGTTCTTTAGTACGTTACTACATGAAGCCACTTTTTTAGTACTATCTTACATTCACATAAAGTCAACGGTAAGAAGTAGACATTAATTAATAAAATATACCTATACAAATGTTTTACCGTGTAGTTCACGGTGGACTAAATACGTACGACGTAGGGATCGGACTGTTCTATCCCTGATCTACCAGGTCAGGGATAAAACAACCGGTTCTGGTTTGTTAGACCAAATTATAGTTATCAAAACGTGGGTGGCTAATACACCTCATATTAGACACCCACGTTTTGACACAACAGTCAGTTAATACACCTCGTATTAGACACCCACGTTTTGACAACTATAATTTGGTCTAACAAACCAGAACCGGTCACTGAATGACTGTATTTATAATGTACACTACCCGTTGAGGGATACAGACGTGAAGCTTATGTATCAGTCTTCTTCTTAGCTATACTATTCCCATGTCTATTGGGGTTGGCTTCTAGTCCAACCCGTTATTGCCTGAATGTCAGTGTTTCCACGGAGCGACTGGCATCTGACCTCCGCAATCCTAAGGGCTAATGGAATTCGATCGTTGGCGTATGTATGTAAATGTTTTATAATAATACTAGCGGACCCGACAGACGTTGTCCTGCATGATATTTCAAGCGATTAGGATCAATATAGATAAATAACCTAGATATCGACTGCAGCGCCATCTGCCGGGCTGATTTGTGAATCTAAACCATTCCCAGATCCTCTTGAACACACACAAAAAATTTCATCAAAATCCGTCCAGTCGTTTGAGAGTAGTTCAGTGACATACACACTCACAGAAGAATTATATATATAAAGATTTTATTGACAGAACAAATTATACTCGTTCTTGTTTTTAAAACTAAATTGCTAGTTGAAGAAAACTGATGCCAAAGAGGATGTAAGAGACAATAAAGCATTAGTAAAAGCCCGAAGAATGATAAATAACACTCTTTTACCTCCGTCCATTTCTTTAACTAATCATCCAATTTGAAATCGTTAACAATTTCAAATTTAAATGAATTTCTAATGAAAGTATTGGTCAATAGCAGGTGGCAAGATTACAAATAGATAATTACAACAGTAAGCGATTCGGGCATCAGTAAACAGCCCATAAACCTTTGCATACAAGCGTTGTTCGTGATGACCTATTTATTTACCGGCTCTGTTGAAACATACATACATAAATAAGAAACTTCACAGATTATTTTAGCAAAATGTAAACAGTTAAAAAACTGGTGTTTGATCGCAAGCTATCTTTTTAGAAACACAAGAAGTGAAATACATGTAATATATAAAATTCAGGTGTCACAGTGTTTGTTGCCGAACTCCTCCGAAACGGCTTACGCGATTCTTGTGCATATTTGGTAGGTCTGAAAATATGTCGTAAAGTATATGTTTCATATACATATACAGAATTTTTAATAATATTTTTATTGCAGAACAACGTTTGCCTGGTACCGCTAGTAATATATATGTATATATAAATATAATATTGTTATGTTTTTTATTGTGCGTAAATAATGTTTTAAGTCAGTCATTATATTAGCTATGAATGGATTTAGTTCGTTTATAGTATACTAGCTTTTACTCGCGGCTTCGCTCGCATTCAATCCCTTCAATATAGATGGCGTTGAAGTTGCTGGATCTTAAAAAATGTTGACAATCATATCAGCCAGAATATGTTTTTCTTTACCCTCCGTAATTTCTTTTAATAAAAAGTATCTTAAGTCCTACATTTGAGAATATGTGTACAAAGTTTCATGATAATCGGTTGAGTAGTTCCGGCGTGTCAGCTAACAAACAAACTTACATTCACATTTATAATATTAGTAGGGATGTACCCATGTTTTTTAATATGTTTAGTTTATATACACCACAGGTGTATAGATACGATTACACATTTGATTCTTCAATTTCACTCGGAGGTTTATTAGTAGATAATGGCTGTTTTCAATAAGTTTTTGACCTCATTTCTAACTCAAGAACTAAGTTAGGACCAAAAAAAATATTACTGTGTGAAAACTATTAGGAAAAAAAATTAACTATCTTTAAATAGTCGTAATATGATAGACCAAAAATTAAAGTAGGCTAATACGCAGACGCAGAAAGCGCATTATAGGAAAAGTGAAACTAGCCACAGCCATATGTACATATATACTAAATAAATCCCATAAAGGACTTCTCCGTACAAAAAAACATCAAAGACGGTACATATAAATTTTCGCAAGGGCAACCCTGATGCGTACGACAGCGATTAATATGGCGCCGTCTCGCAAACTAACGTTGTATGTTTTGCACATTGACCATGACCGATTGGACTTGTTACACTTGATAGATGAATGGAAGAAACACCCCTTTTAAGAATAGCGCTGTCATACATTATAGCTGGATATATTTTTCTATTCATTTTAGAAATATATGAGTGTTACGATAATACTGTGTGACTTAAGACGGTGTTTAACCTGTACTAACGCCAATAACAGGGGTTACCTTTCAAAAATTCTCACAAGCTGGACGGAGTTCGGACCTTTCAGTAGATATTAAATTGGTTTACTCAGTCGAAAGTTCTGAGGTAACAAAGAAAAAAATACAGTCGAATTGAGAACCTCCTCCTTTTTTGAAGTCGCTTGAAAATTTCAATTAATATAAATTATATTTTATTTTTATAACATTCACTAAAATAAGGCCATTTCTGATGCTAATACATAAATATACTTAACCATAGTCGTGATGTTCTTGGTAGAGTAGAATAGAGCCCGTCCCCCTCTCTTCGTGGGTGTCGACTAAAAGGCGACTATGGGATCGACTGTTATCTATCAAACAGTATATTTACAGTCATAAAGTGCGCGGTTGACGGTAATAGGCTTGCCCCCTATTACGTTAGTGGGAAAATGGCAAATCTAATTAAAAAAATGTGGGTGTTTAATACATATTGCATTACACAAAATATGCAATACACAATTTCGCAAAATTTCTGCGGATTTTATACTCAACTGTTCACGAAGCAACCATTTTTTTTATTGCGCCATCAGTGCTGGCTTGTTGGTCTAGTGGTTTGTGATCTTGACTGCTGACCCAAAGGTCGTGGGTTCGATTCCCACCAAGGACAAACACTTGTGTAATCCACAAATAGTTGTCATGAGTTTGGGTGTTCCGTGAACGTTGTCTATAATTTTGTCAAGTCTCCTACGACACAAGAATCATTACTAGTGCGGGAGTAGCTCTTTATAGATCATATAAAAGATCAAAATTTGTTGTTGGTACTCGCAAAGAGGTATCTCGTGTTATTTTTATAATAGTTGTAGAATGAGAACTAATTGAAAATCTTGATAGCGTTTATTAGGATAAACGACTGTTTGCTAGACATGTAATTTAAATTGTGTGAGAAGTTATTCGTACGTGTACCGAATGTGTTGCTTCAAGCTTAATTCATGTGGAAATTTCTCGGCATTTTTATTTTCAGCTGCTAATAAATGTTTTTACAATCATCCGATCATTTTTATTTCTTTACATTACAAGCAAGCGGTTAATTTAAAAAGAAATTTATAATTACATCGCTGAGAGAGGAATTATTTATTATTCTAACTAAAAGCTTGAACGAGTCCCGGTAACCTACATATTAAATTAATGATGATTTCGTCTATCCATCTGCACGGAACGTTTACAGTAAAAACCGGCGCATGCACAGCCATCTGTCTACGTGTTGCATCAGTTACCGAATAAATGTACTTCAATATCCTTCGCAACAATAACAAAATAGTTAGTAAACCTAGAAATATATATATGCAGGACAGCCGAATGTTAATATGTATGTATCTGGCACGAAATCAAAAAGCAACAATGCAACTAATACTAATGATTTGAAAATAAGCCATTTTAATTGACCAGTAAGGAAACGCTTTTCTGTGAGTGTGACACCAGGATTTTTACTAATGTTATCAAAATGCTAAGTTGGTACGAAGAAATACGGACCGGCAACTAACAAAGTTCAGTCGAACGAATTAATTTATCCCTTGCCAGCGGAAGCAGAACACTCAGTACAGATTATAAGCTAATATAACTAGGCACAAGTATTAGATCAAGAAACAGTCACCTGTACATGTTTCTCGAGGTGAAGTGTCAATAACAGTTTCGAGTAAACAGTAACTGTGGCACTGGAGGTGTGCCAAATACGAGATATTTCCGTACTATACAACGTTCTGTATCAATGATCAGGAGAAGACCACGACCAATGAGATATATTATTTTAAGTAGAGAGGCAATAAGGATTTTCTTTTTAAATGATAAATTGTGAATAGTATACTGATTATGCACAGATAGCTTATTACTGCATAGTTTACGTGTTTTACTCTGATGTTGCGAGATGGTTATTAACAAAGACATGCCTTTTTCAGCCGATAGTGGTTAAAAGCAATGAGGTATCATTAAATCGTCTCCGGAATGAATGAATACTTCTGCCCTTTAGGAGTTTGTATCAAGGGATATCGTAGGTAGGTAGTACAGATCTGTGTTATTTACCATCACATTTTCAACAATTATTTAAGTCTACAAGTGTAAATTTGACTAGAACTGGAATTTTCGAGTAAAAATCTATATTAATATAAGGCCCAATTGTTTCATGGTGATCATTTTCAATAAATCTGTAGTTATACTTGATATTTATTTGATATGCATTGATTTGATTTGTATATGAATCGAATCGAATTATAACTAACCTTTGTTATATAATGTTTTGATGAAAAACGCTATTTGCCAGCAAAGACTGCAATCTAAACCCTATATATTGGAACATGACGTTATTACATTGAAGATTGTAACCAGATACTTTTACTCTAAAATAAAATTCAAAACGGGGAATTTGGGTTATTAGAACCTTGATGATACGATGTTTTACAAATGATATACGTTATAACACTTGCATCATCAGTTTGTTATCATGAGCTCGTTTTAAAGTATAAATACATATTATATATACATATAATAAACAATGAAGCGTCTATAAAAAACTATATTATAATATACATATATACATATATACCCGTATACATATATTTATATAATATATTATATATATTCAAGCACAAGATTTATAGTGCGTTCATTAATTACGTAATATTAAAATACGACTAGGAGAGGTTCAATTATAAAATTGGGACAATTGAACATTTGAAGCCAATTTTGAACACTAATTGTATAGCTTGGTGTATAACCGTTATTTATCTACAATATGCATGTATTTAGAAATATATTAGTATCTTTATCAGCAGTGTGGTTACCATAGACAAGCTCAGCTTAGTTTGCTTTATTATCCTGCATAAACTACTATTATTTTATCTTAATAAAAAGACATATAATCCTATGATAACTACAGCTTAAATTTTATGAAAGGGGATTTAGTAGTATCAAACCCCACCAAGGGGTTGATGCATCTAAATCTGTACTGAGTCTGTGATGTGATGTCTCTTAATCAACATATTTGTTTATTTGTCTCAGGTTTTAAATATTTCTTATCTGAAACATTCAGTAAAAAAAGAACAAATTTCGCCTCTGTTGCATAGAAGAAAGGGATATTATTATGTTTTAATTATTGTTTCAGACATACAATTCCAATATCACTTAAAGCCTAAAATTGACTCCTAATTACAAAACAAAACATTGAAACTTACGTAAGAGTCACATACGCTATGATTTCGGATGCATCCACAAGTCGCACCAAAACACAACACTACAATCACTGCACATACAAATAGTTAAGACACAATTTTTAATTACTATGCATTCGTTGACCTATCACTTTGCGATTATCGAATCGATATTTTGCGATTTCACTGCCAACGCAAGCGCTAGTCTGATACGCGACGGCGCGACTGACCGCCAAATTTCTTTGCGTCTCATCGAGTACCGCATGCCACATGGCAAGATGTACAAGATATTACGAACAATGCTGTGCATATGTGGGACTAAATATAGATAAGTGGCGGCTTAGACGGAAGGTCTTGTCAACAGGACTATATTACGAAATTGAGTAATGACGAGAACCGTTGGGTACGGTTGCAATTTATATCGTAAAAATTAAGCCTGATCTCTATAGAATAGTGATAACAATGGCTTTGCCAATGGACTTCCAGAGCAACTTATAATAACTTATTTCTCAAACAAACGGACAGAATGACATTTTTAGAAGAAAACTACTAAATCAGCCACAACAGCTACCAAATTCATACCCAAAACACATCATCATACATCACCTCTTTCTTTATCCCCCGCCGCAAATAAACAGTTGTTTCTTTTATTGCCATATATGTCCACCCAAATATCGCCTGTAAAATTTGCTTTCAGCGACAAAGATACCCTCTGTGGCAACACATATTTATTAAGTTTTTGCATTCATTAATTGCAATCAATGTCATATTAGATTTCGAAGTTTATATCCTAATTTGTCAACCAAGAATCATTACGTAACCGTTTTCAAGATCCCTGCATACAAGGTCATAATTTTGTGATAATACCTAAATGATAAAATTAAACAATAAGATAAATGTCACACAAATATGGCCAGAATTTAATTCGTACGTCATATGAAATGAAACATCGTTCAAACCGACATGTGAATACAAAACATTACAGTTACTCTCACGTGCTTTTTATACGATTTTTATTCGAAACTAAGACGTCATAATGTTGAAATATTTTATTTTTGGTATATAGGTTAAAAGTGAGTCATTCCATTGTCTCTCTTTGAACAACACAAAACTGATGATGAATTCCAATTAAAATTTACTCAATGTGATGTTATTTTCTAATACATTGTTACACTGTCACAATATGATATTTAAAAAGTTATTTGTGTTTATTTTCCTCTTATTGCTGGTAATGCACCGCATATCTGGTAGTTAAAATGACTAAATTCATTACGTAATTTCGATAGAAATTAACTCATTCGTGGCTACATATTAGATTTGTATGTTTCTGATTCCATTTAATAAAAAAAGTTGTATATGTTACGTATATGTGTATATGCTGTCGTTGTTGTAATTTTATTGTATATCAGAATTCTGTTCTAATCTGGTTTAACTGACATCATTCGAAATTTAACGAACATATTGCTCTCTGTTTTCTGGTGAACATTCGTCAGAGCTCGATAATGACTGATTCAATTAATCAATCAATCAATTAGCCGACTGTAGTCCTATGCTGGACATAGGCCTCCCCCAATGTGCGCCATAGCTCCCGATTCTTCGCCTTCAAATCATCAAAGGAAAGGCTTTTTTGCCAATCTTTGGCAAACAGTACGCTGTTTTTATGTAAATGGTAATAGTAGGCTGAACCCCTTCAATTTATGTGTATATGGTTAGCTAAATGATTATTAATTATGCGTGCCATAGAATTGCTTGCAACCTTGTTAAAGGAACAGGTAAAGCACCATTGGAAATTTAATATAATGATTTTAACACATTTAAGTATGTCAACACAGCGTTATTCAATTATTTATAGAATTAGTGATAGCACGTATCGTGACCACAATTACTCATTTTTACAATAGTTTTAGCTTTGCGTGACAATAGCTATCGTGCAGCGGGTCAAAGGCGTAACGCGAATGCATGATCATAGTACTTGTTCATGTCCTTAACTTGTACTTCTTTATGTACAAAGCAAACAACATTATAAGTTACTTCAGACAAAACTAATAAATAACCGATCCTTTTAAAACATTCGTTTCGGGTTTTTTGTACTATTGTTACCATTTCTATTTTTATTTTTAGATGTTGAAAACGATTAAAATGTTGGTTGAGGCTTTCGCGGCCGATTGATAACTCGTTGGCTTTATTCGGGTCTAAAGGCCGTCGTCCGTTGGAAATGCTTCCTAACGTTCCGCTAGCACGAGTGGCGAGCTTCTTCCGATGGAAGGACCTCTAATAAAACCAACGAGTCAGATTACAATGTTAATCTCAGAATAACAATTATTGATATTAATCAAAATCATTTATTTCAAATTCACCAATGAGGTACAGTTATTTTTGAATAATCAGGTAAAGAAGACAGCCAGACTAAGACAGTCGTGTCGACAGTCGAAGTGATACGATCCTACGAAGAACAGTAGGCTCATCCATTGACACTTTTTCAACATGTTTTTCCTAACAAGTTTGTTTAAATGATGTTTGCTATACATATATAAGGAGGAGAATCTCTACATTTCTAATGCAACAAGGCCGACATCCTTAAAAGAAATAAGGAAAAAATACAGAATACCCACTTCAATTAAAAGCGAAAGAAATGTTTACATAACATACTCTAAAAACAAAACCTAAATTCAAATTGTCAAACAAATCTAAAAAGTATTTTTATTTGTTTAAAAAGCGCGCTAATCTCTTGAACTATCAGTCAGATGTGAATTATTTTTTTTGTATTGAAGAATACCTAATATAAGCTGAATAAAAACAACGCTGCGGCCTGCTGTAGCACAAACGATAACTAATATGCTATAACGTTTATATAACCTACACGCTGTAAACACACACAATAAACTATAATATGCACCAAATACTCTTGTTACTTCTACCTATTCTATTCTATACTAAAATTGGAGTGTCTGTTTGTAATATAAAAATAACCGTTTTTTACTAATTGCATATGGATGTATACACGGTACATATACCAAAACAACATTTTTTACAATTTTTGCCTGTCTGTCTGTTTGTTTCACTGGCAGAGAGCTGACGTAACAAGGAGTGACTTAGGCTACTTTTAATTTAGATAAAAAAAATAGGAACTCACGAAAAAAAAAACAATTAAAATTTTATAATATTCGATTAAAAAAAGAATTTCATAAAAAAATAGTATAGTTATTTCTTAAATACAGAATTAATAAGTTATCGTAAACTCTGCGAACTGAACAATAATTTTTTGTTAAATACCACGCGGACGAAGTCGCGGGTAACAGCTAGTACATAATATAACTGTGTAAGAACCAGTCATGAATAGTTAAACAAGTAGTCGCTAAACAATACAAAGGATCCTTACTGTTACAAAGTGTCGTAACAGAATTTTAATTCCCTACTTGATTGTGTTTAATTATGAGTATTTTTCCCACAACCAATTAGTGTAGTCTTATATGACAGTATAAAGTACAATAACCTTGTATATTATATAACTTTAGAAATGAAAGGAGGTTTATAAATTTGGCCATAGATAGATATATTTTAATTATGTGACGCAACGATTTTATGACCGATATACTATGAGTAGATACCATCGCGATGGTATAATGATTTAAACACCACTATCCAATAAAAAATTGCATAATTTTCTAGACTATTAAAAACACCTTAAGCTCTCATTTGCTAATGTTGGCAACACCGCTTTACTCTTTCTGTGGCATTTTTTATGATTGTATCATCTCCTTCTTATTGTGTTTAGCTTTAAATAATTTTTGTTAGTTTTCATTGTTCTTATATGTTAAAAACGTGATATGTATACACATAGTAAATGCTATATAAGAAATATATATAGAAATGGCATCAAAATAAACATATTACAGAATCATAAAAGGCTACTATGGCAAGTATTAAACTCTGAAAGTATACATACCGAAACTTTACTATAAGGATGATGATGCGACAGGTGCAGTGGTGCACAGCTAGATGCAGCACTGGACACACTCAGCGCATCGCCCTCACTCGTGCCCTCTGCCTCGTCCCATCGCCGACGTCCCGACCCGCTGCGAACACCCCCGACCAGTCCCGAAACCCGCTCAAGCGAAGCACAACCAAGCGACACATCCGCATCGACCCTCGGAATACCACTATCGTCCTCGCACTCAGACAAGGAACTTACAGACCCTTCTAAACAAATACCGCTTTCATATTTCGACGACTCAGATTTGTCATCGGGAGAACTTTGACTTTCTTCTAGAATAACATCAATTTCAGGTTTAGATTTACTTCCAAATCTGAAAGAGTCACTGTGAACCCATGGTCTTTTTGCCGTGCTCACATCAGATTTGACTGTCTCGGCGTCTGAACTTTCGGGATTTGAACTTTCCGCGTCTGAGTGCAAGGTGTCAGAGTCAGAGTCATCTGAAGATTCCTCAAGACATGTTTTAAATGACGCATCAGATTGGATAGTCACGTTAGAATTGCACGATTGTAAAGACCAATGACCGGAATATTCCGAGGAGCTGGATTTTCTTATAGGCAATTGCACACCAGAAGCACGAGATAAAGTAGTGGTTGTCGATGTTGAATGATCGCTTAATGATATCACTTCTGCAATATCCTTGACTGAGTAAGGACCTGCAGAAGTGGTTGATGATACTGTTGAAGTTTGTGACATAAGAGTATAAACAGGACTATCCGGCGTTTTAACACTTTCACACTGCTTGGTGTTTCTCGCTATAATGGCTTCTACACTTACTACTGCATAAGGTTCTTCTAAATTAATAGGGACGGATTTATTTTTAGGTAAATTAGTTTTAGATGCTGTCGAATAAGGAGACAAGTCTAAAGTTATATCTGGTGTAGAAATACTTTTTTTTATTGCAGAAAATTTTACTACAAAGTTTGCTGGTGCTTCGCGTCTAGTAGAATGTAGTGTACAAGATTTAGAAACACAATAACATTTAAACGACGATGATAATATTTCACGGTTATTTCTTATCGCTTCAACGTCTATAACAACCTTTTCGTGTTCAACTTGATTAGTTTTGTCAATGAGGTCTTCAGCACTGCTGTGGAATTTAGGAGGTCTAGGTCTACAAAAACATATAGCTGTTTCAAACTCACTGTTTCTTCTAGTGTTAGGCACTTTGGTAAAAGGGGGAAAATCGCTATACCAAGTGTCTCTGTTAAAAATGTAAATATATTCTTTAACTGTAGGTGCCTTGTATATACAATGCCCTGTTCCTCTTATATGATAATGCGCTAAGGTTTCTTTCAAAAACTCATTGTTAAATTCTGGTAAGTCTTTGACCTTAACTGAGTTTCTGTCTACCTCAATATTTGTAAACGTTTTATGTCTAAACAGGACTTTCTTTTTAGCAACGTCTCCAGTTTTTTTATTTGGTAATGTGCCTGTCATGGATAAATACATAGCCTTTTCATCTATATCGCAGCTGCAGTCAACATTTTCCAAAGCACTCGCCTCCGTAACATCAGAAGCATCTGAATTAAACGACTGCGTTCTCGATATTTGTAAACTTGAGTTAGAAAAAGAGGCTGTTTTTCGATGTTTAAATGATTTCGACTTTTCAGATAATAATATATCCTCCAAATTTGTTTCATCTACCATTGAATCAGATGACATTGTGGAAGAACGACTGTCAATAGATGACATGTTTTTATTTAAGCTGCTCAAGTTCGAGTTATGTGGAACCAGCGTTCTCCTTTGAGGTTCGGGTTGCTTCCTTTCAATTAAAGCAATATTTTCGTATAAAGTTTGCTTTTGCACTTCATCAACTGATTTTACAGGAATGTGTATTCTTGCTGCTGGTTTAGGTATACTTTTAACCTCAATTACAATGTTTTCATAAATAGTGCCCTCATTTGTATTCTTACCTTCTACCGTTGTTGGTCTAGGTTGTGGTAATGGCATAGGCTTCGTTATGATACTATCCGATTTGCTTTTAAACACTTCATAAGATTCGTAGCATTCATTAACTAAGTGCCGTGATTCCGTAGAAGTTATAGATATAACTGATTTCCTATTAGAGGTTTCCCTTGGTTCAAAAATGTTAAAATTTGTATTGTAGTTTATGGCTTCATTTATGTTACTGTTTACTTTATCACAGTCTAATTCAGTTATCACAACAGATTCCGAAATAGACTCTTGAGAATCGCTAAGCTCATTGTTTTCAGAAATATTTGGGAGTGATGTTTTGAATCCAGGACAGCTTCTATTACTTCTGTTGACAACTGAGTCTCTATTAAGTGTACCTAATCGATCTAAAGATATAGTGTCAAATTCGTCGTTGCATACTATTTCACCGGATTCCTCCTTTTTCGACAGCATTTTAAAGAATTTACTGTTCCCTATCAGCAACGTATTTGTACTATTTTTGTGATCTGGTTGTTTAGATTTAACATCGACTTCCGCTGATGAGCTGTTAGAAATATTAGGAGCTGAATTGAACTTTGCTTTGAGGCCCAAGCATTTCGAAGCAAGCTTTTTGACAAAACTTTGAGGATGGTGTTTATTAAGAGAAGATGAAGGTGGAGATAATAAGCTTTCGTGTTTGTTAGTATTTTTCTGGGGCTCTGACGTTTTCCTGTAAAACACATAAAGCTACAAATAATATAATAAACAATAAAGTTAACTTAACATAAAATGGTTATTACTTTCTATGATTAAATAATATTATGCTGTGTTAATATGATTAAATTATTTACCACCACCACAAGCATAAGAATATTTGGAAAAAGGAATAGACAACTAACAATGGATTGCTAATAAACCTAATGTTTATTACCAATCAGCCAAAAGTTGTTTCACTTGAACAATTTTTTTCTTAACCAAAGCACGCGATTTTGAGTCTAACGTATTGAATTTGTATGACATGCTAAGATTCTCATCACTTCCTTGTTTATTTGCTTCTACTTTGTCTCGACTTTCATCTGCATTCTTAAAGTTACGTCTTAATTGAACATTTTCAATTTTTAAGTTCTTCAAAGATGAATAAACGTCTTCTCTGTTCATAGGTACATAGATATCTTCACAACTATAAAAAACAAGTTGACTGCCACTAGATTGTTTTGATTTATTCTTTTGGCACATTCTTTTTTCTCTTTTAGGATCTTCGTGACAATAGCAAGGCATGGGGGTAGCTTTTTCTTTCTTTCTAATAAAAGGATGTGCATTACCTCGCAAAGTTTTAGGATTTATTTCGTAAATATATAAATATTCATCAGACGCATAAATGCATCCAATGTCACCTCTAACATGTACACTGTCGCTTCTTAGTCTGTCCACAGATAAGTAATCCGGATTAGATAGTGTTCTCTCACGTAACATCTTTCCTTCCATCTTTACATAACTGACATCATCATATGTCTCAATATTATCACAACTGTGACCAATGGTGCTGCGTTGGTAATGAAGTCGTTTTATACCGTCCATAGGAAAATAAGCAGGAGATGCATCAGATTCTGGAGAATCAGCATATGCATTCTTAACCTTTTCGTCGTCACTAATATTCTGAGTAACGTTCTCATAAATATCTTCTTCCACTTTCTTAAAACAATTGTTTACATACATAGCGTCAGTTTCGTCGTCGCCAAAATCATGCTTGAGTTCTATAGGGGAGCCCGTTGGTTTTGGAAGAGGCTTGGGTTTCCTTTTCATGGATCCCGTTTCAGAAACGTCGGACGCGGTCATATCTAATAATTCTAAGGTATTGCATCGCTTTCTATCTATATTATTTTTTACATTCTCATACACAGTTTCTTTCTCAGATGAAGATTCCACTGGATTTATTTCTTCAGAACCTGCAGGATTCATCTTTTTTTCTAATTCATATATAAGTTGATTTTGATGGTCATACAGCAAAGCATTACGAGCATTCGATTTTATTGAATCTCCTAAAATCTTCAACTGCTTATTAGAGTTAGCTTTGTTCTGAAAAGTGTTGGATCTATCTCTGTAATCTTCGTTGAGTGTATCATTAACAGAGGATCTTGAAGGACTTTTAGGTGATGGTGGAAATTTACTATGGAATCGGGCATTAGACACGTTATCTTTTTGTTTATCGTCATGTAGGTTAGTTGAAAAAGCTTTAGTGCGAAGCGGTATATTAGCAGGAAGCTTAGGGCTAAGTTTATTACATCTGGAAATTAAAGTAAGATATTTCGTGAAGATTTGGTTACAACATTTTAAAAAGTACGTGTTGAAAACAAAGACATTTGTATTATAATAAGTATGTCTGAATGACTACAGAACTTTGAGTAACGTATCTTTCTTTTAAATATTTAATAGGTTTAAATGTCTAGCATCAATATTTTTATTAAAACTTAAAGTGCTCATCCTTAAGTATTTATATCGCTACCAAAGGGCGTCATCGGGGAGATATTTTTTTCCATTATAGGCATCTCACCTGGCCGTTTGTGAAAAAATCAAAGGCTCGGAAGATTTTAATGAGGCAACCTGCAGCTTTTATGTTAAAATCTGTTTCCTTAAGCCTCGGAAAGTCTGTTCTTAACGAAGCGACTATCTTGCTTTGTCTAACGTGTTTAAGTAATTATTTCATGTATGTATGTATATATAAGTTCTGAACTTTATTTTGTTAGGCTTACTTTATTCTGTATTAAAATCAATTGACCAATTAAACTTACAATCCCGGTATATTAGTATCCAATTTCCTAGCATTTTTTTTTTTTTTTATTTTAATTTATTTGAGAAACGAAACTTAGATATAACAAGGGGTGAAAAATAGGATCTATTAAATAAATCAAAATTGAAAAATATACGTTCTAAATACGAAAAGACATACAAGATAGCAATCAAAGTTCAAAGAAGACACGTCGTGTGTCGTAATTGAGACGAGCCTCTCCAATTAAAAGCGAATGTTCTGAGGCCGTGTTAGAGCGCCCTTTGAATTTCTACCTGTCCTATACAGAGAAAAAATATTTCAAATTCAGAACAGTCCGTGCATTTTAACAGACAGGTTTTCATAAAGAAAAACGTTCATATTAGTACGTTAAAAAGAAATCCATCCCATAGACACAGTACACACGAGTGTAATAGACGCAAAATTCTTTTTTGTAACACATTTTTTTATGTTACGGCAATTTACTAACAAAAACTATGAAGTAGGTTCATAACACAGTTAAGAAATATTTGAGGATAAGAAAAAATAAATATATTAATATTTTGCGTCTATCAACAAACATAAACAAACACAAGAGACGCCCATCACCATGCAATGGCAATTGCTTTATGAGTTCTAGATGAGGTGAAATGTGTTTATAATGTGAATGTAGGTATAGTCAAACTCAGAACACGTTAAATGATGAAGTTTCGCGTATTAAACATTCTTTAGTTTTGATTGAGTAAAGCTAAGTTATAATCTGTTCTGTTCTGTTCTAATGAAACACATATTAGAAGATTAATGAGCTTCATGATTAATGAGCTCAGAATTCATTTCTTTATGAGAAAAAAGTAAATGAATGTTGATACCATGACATGAGTCTTACTATTTATGTATCTGTGCCTAAAAAAAATTTTGTTCCAAAGAAAACTTTTTTTTTCCTTTTTTTCTTCTTTTTGATACCTTTTGATAGAAACGTCTTCATTTACTTACAATCACATCATTAATAGTTTTAAAACTAAGATACTGCGTAAGGGATTTATGTTTTTCAACTCATAGCATAAGGCCCTTTCACAAGACCTCAATTCTACAGTTTGACTGCAATATTTACTTTTTCTTTTTTTTTTAATAAAGAATACTAGCAACTTCTAGATCTAAATTGGAACTCACATCGGCGTGGGACTGTATTCGGGAACAGGGAAAGGCGGAAGGTCTTCGTTGTCACTGTCATAGCTTGCTGCGTTGGTCACATACTCTGTTAAGGAATAAAGGTTTATATAATCTTTGTACTTCTCTCTCGGTCTCGGTTACTACGAGCTATACATAAAATAACAATGCCACACAGACAAACAGCAGACTATGATAAATTTGGGGGTATTTCATAAAAAAAATACTAGTAATTAATTCGAATTCAAAGCTAAAATGTGCAAAGTGTCCGCAGATTAAAAATGTTATTCCGTAGGTAGGTACCACGTTCACTTAAAGAGTAAATCGTTAATTGAATAATAAAATAGGATTTTACACGTATTCTAAACTAATATTACAAATTTGAAAGTATCTCTGTCTGTCTGTTACTTTTAACTGCTGAACCAATTTCAATTAAATTTGATATGGTACCTTCCAAGCACGGGGGAATACATAAGCTACTTTTTATGGACTTACTTATTAATATACTTTATGTATAAAAAGCAAATAGGAAATTCTGTACAATGAGAAGGTACATACCTCGTATAACTTTCCTAACTTTTCTAAGGGCTTCTTCAGGATACTCTGCGAGAAGGTCATACACAGTCTTTTTTTTGGAATCCATAGCGTGAAGGTCTGCTCCTTTATTCAAAAGAACTCGGACAACTGAAGCTTTACCGTAACGGGCCGCCTCATGCAGTGGCGTACCATTAGCAGTTCTCACATTAGGGTCCATACCGGCGTCTAAGAGGGCTGTTACTACCTCCCTAAAACAAAAAAAAAAGTATAACACCATCTTATTTCTTCATGTTTGTTTAGGTTTTTTTACACATAATGTTGTCCCGTGAGGGTATCGAACCCACAACACTCGGCGCGGCAATGTGGTGGCGAGGTGACCACTTAAACCGCTACGCCATCCGTGCAGTACATATCTCTAAGATGTGGTTCTCTTGGTAGATTACAATAGGGCCACCTCATTTTTTCTCCACGGTGTCGTATATTGATATCATTCAGATAGTATATGTACAATTCTATAGTGGCCCGTCTTACTAAGTGGGATTAAATTATTGTTTGCGAATATATTATTGATTTTCTTAAAATATTATCACCACTAAAAATATATGCATCCGCATATGAATTTACTAGAAAGCCATTAGCTTAAACGCCCCAGAAGTGGGAGTAGCGGCGGATCATATACGCCATTGACCATACGTACATCAGTGTAGTAACTTTAGGGTAAACGATGTAGAGAAAAAGATTTTTTTTAAATAACAATCATAAATTAAATAACAATCATAAATTAAATATTTAAAAAGGATACCATATCGCGTTAAGTAACACTTAAATGTTTTTTTTTTTGTAATTTCCTAATCATATACAATCTTTTTTCAAGCCATACGGTATTCAGTCTCAACTGGGTCTATTGCAAGGAACCTGGGTATACCCTAGGAGGGATGCTTCCAGGAACATCATATACAACCTACGGTACTTGTTCTCGCGTTACATTTTACTTCTTGTACATTTAAAATATTCAATAAAATATTCGGTTTATTTGAGTAATGCTTGGTCTCTGATTCAGATCACAGTCGCACATAATACATGGTGTTGAACATTCATAAACCAATTGAATCATTCATATTCATGTGACTAACGAATCAGGGATTCAAACCAACCAACAGACCAACATTTGTGGGTTTTGTTATAAATCCTTTAATTTACGCTCGCCTGTTTCCCCGAAAGGATAGGCAGAGATGCGTTAAACACTAGTAATACATCAGCTACATTTTTAGTTCAACATCAAACTTGTGTCTAATAATTGTACTACTCTAAGTACTCATACATATGTATATGTGCGTATATGTGGGTAGGCAGAGGCGTCTCTATATTTTGTTTTGTTTTATAATATATGGGGACAAACGAGCAGACGGGTCACCTGATGGTAAGTGACTTCCGCCGCCTGTTAGCATTTGCAACTCAAGAGTCACAAGAGTGCTGTCCGAGGAGGGGAAACAGGGGAAGGGAAACGGGGTTGGGCCTCCACCTTCTCACTCGGTCACACAATGCAAGCATTGTTAACATCTTATTTTCTGTGAGGCCCTAGTAATACTCCAGTCGATGTCGATGATGTCGTATGGGCATACGTGCCGAAGTATGGCTTTCCATTATTAAAAACATCTCCGACACCCACCTGTTACCAACCTTCATTTAGTCCTACTTACGTACTAATAGAGGGTAAGCCAACTGCCCTTATTCGCACACTGTACACTGACTGTATACATACTGTCTGATAGATGACAGTCCGATCCCCGAGTAACCTGTTACGATTCCCACTATTTCACTTCACCGAGTACCGCACGGCTTGTCCTATCTTTTCTTGACATAGATGCCTGTCAAATCAAGAGTCACAAGACTAAACCGTCCGCCACACGCTACCAATTTTACCCTTCGACAGGGCGTTTGGAAAATTGTCACACTAAAATAACTTAATATATAATAATCATATATGGATGCGGATTGACGTCATTTTTTATAGTAGCAATTGTATTTTACCTTTCAAACACATATTTAATTAACAGTATGTAGGGTATTGTTAATATTTGAAACCACAATCCCAATGTGGAAACCCCCGATGATACCGTAGGCAAGGGTAAATTGGTATGTCGGAATCGAACCTACACGGAAACCACTTGGTGTTTCGTCATAAACGGGTACACCGGGTATCATTCTTTGCTATTCATGAGTTTACTTACAGACTTAGATACATATATCTTATTTCTAAGTTGTTTAATACAACAGAGATTTATTATAAATTAAATGTTACCTGCGACTTCGTTCCAGGATAAAAAGGAACCTATAAACTATTTCATGTGCTTTGTGTGCTGATATAAACCACTAATTATATACATGTGCCAAATTTTACTGCAAATAGCTGCCCGATTAAGAGAGGTGGGTAGCAAGCACTCATCGAAACTTTCCATTTCTAATAGTGGTAAAATTTAAGTAAAAACATATTTAGGTGTCTATTTATTAAAACCTAAAATGAACCTACAGTATAAGTCCACAGAGTTTGTTTTCCTTCTATATACACACATACGCACAAACATACCACATCCAATTGACATGCGTGATTGTGAGCTGGATGTAAACACTGAAGAGCTACTGGTGCGTTATAACGAACGAATGAATATGAATATGGAGCGATTGGCGCTTTAACACGTTTACAATTTACATAATACGATCAATAATATATTTGAGTTCACTAAGAAGACGTAATTATTAATAAAACTACAGCAAAAATGAGTAAAATCAAATATAACAAACTTATTGACTGATCTGTTTTTGTAGTGGTCAGTGACCCTGACTGCTAAGACAGGTCGTGGGTTCGATTCTCACCCAAGAATATTCACTGTGTGATGCACGAGTATTTGCTGAGTCTCGGTTTAATATGTATATAATATGTATGTGTTTAGAAATATATAAGGATTTATATCAGCAGGCCGTGTGTGAGATGTCTCTAGTAAATAAATTCGAATTAAATCATATTGATATTAACGGAATAATTAAAATAGGTATAAGTTCTAATATTTAATCTATCATAAAAAATTGAAAGAAAACAAAAAATTAAAAACGTCAGCCTACCGTCATGTTCGTGGTAGCTCAATGTACGTTGATATTAATCGAAATTGGTGTTAATTCATTCAATTCTGTATAATAAATAACTTAAAATTCACACTAATTAGTTCTATTGATTGTTTTACAATGCTAAATAGAGAGAATGTATCCCTGTATCAGCTCTATTTACATGTAGCTTAGGTATAGAAATTATTATCTCCTAAGGCTTTTTTATTGCTTTTATATTCGATATGTAACGAACGGTGCCTCATTAATTATATCACCTTCCTTATAATATTTAAGTGTTGCGTGAAATGGTCTGAACGTGATTTTGTTTACTGTAATGCTTGTTGCATTACAGTAAACAAAATCAAAATAGAACTTTGAAGTATTACATCATTTTATGACAAATATATTTTCCTTTTAGTTTTTCCGAAGCAGTGTTTAGAGTAAAATTAATATTGTGTTAATAAGTATAATATAATACAATGATATCAGTGTGTTCTACGATTAAGTGTATATAGTCTTTTTTCAAGTGTGGAAAGAAACTCATTAAAAAAGAAGCGGCTGTTTTAGTACCGTCTAAAATTCATACGGTGCTCAATGACTTCAAGTTATCATTAAATTCTGAACCAATGGCGTGATTTAAGCCGCTTGTCTAAAAACCTAAAACCTTCACCTTGGTGTTGAAGAGTCTTAATATAATTATTATACTTACTTTCTGCCGTTCATACTAGCTCGATGTAACGGCGTCGATGTGTACTCAATATTTCTATTCATATACTGATCCACCAGTTGAGGTCTGACGTGCAGCAAGTGTCTCACCACAGAGTACCTACGAATAGAAAACAAATGCAAACTGAAAAAGCTATAGAAATATTTAACATATGAATATAATTATTACTATAAACTTAAAACAGAGAGGGAGAAACGCGAGAGAGGGGGAGAGAGAAAGGAGAGAGAGAGGGGAGAAATGGAGGGAGAGGGAGTGGTAGAGGGGGGGGAGGGGAGGGTAGAGGGAGAGGGGGAGGGGAGGGTAGGAGGGGGCGAGGGGGGTTGAGAGAGAATATCATATTCTAGCAAATAAATTCTATTTGATTTACAATTTGAGTTGTAGGTGACCATGGGCGGCGGTAGTCACCTATTAAGTGACCAGTTTGGTCGTTTACCACTAAGCCATAAAAAAATGACATATGAAAGACCTACAGAAGTGTAGTAAATATATAGTATAGCAAATATGCAGGCGCGTGGAATCATTTTAATATTTATGTAGTTTCCGTGAACGATATAGAGAAACGATAACGATATGTATGCAAATTCCCTATTTAAAAACTAAACATGGTGACTTCATGGAAGTCCACCGCAACAATCACAAACAGAATAGGAAATTAGAGAGCTCAGTTTCATGTTCATACTTGTCCTAAGACCCATGAAAATTCGACACCTCAAGCCGAAACTTAGCATTGACATTTTATTCTCACTGGCTCTAGGTGGGCTATTAGTTAATAGTCATCCTGACTACTAGGCTAGGCTAGAGGTGGAGTGATCTATTCCGACCCCGGATAAATAGTTACACAATTATGTAGATATCATTTGATTGATTCCTCTACCTATAAACTTAACAGCTTTAGGCTGAATTGTAGTATACCCCCATTTCTTAAACACATGCCCTACATGTTTTGATCCCACGTAGTAGTAGGTAGTAGGTACGTATTTCCTCATATCATTTCAAGACTCCCCATATAACAGACAATTCTGGCTCCTAATTAATCTGGTGCGTAAACCCTTTAACTTACATGGACATTAAGTAACTTACTTTCCATAATGCGCAGCCAGGTCGAGCGCGCTGTCGCCGTTGACATTCTTGATAGTGACATCGGCACCTTTTGCAATCAGCTGTGAGACGACGCTCGTGAAACCGAATTGAGCCGCAATAAGCAGCGCCGAGTCACCATCATGTGTCTGAAATAAACATTGTTGTTAATTGGACGATCTCTTTATCGCGGAAGAAGTGCATTAGACGCAGTGGAGGTTCAGGAGTTTGATTCCCGCTCATTCAAGGTGACTGTTTGCAGTACTAGTGTGGGTGTTTCTACATATGTACAATATGTGTGTATTTACGAACAATAATGTATCTAAGTATGTAGAACGTACAGTATTAAAAGCACTTTATAATACATGAGCATCATCACTCCCATCCAGTCATCTGCTAAACATTATGTAGGCCTCTCCCAACGTGCGCACTAGTAACCGGTCCACGGGCTTTCGCATCTGCCTGGGGGTAGCTGGGATAAAATGGAAGTTGGATTGAATACCTTTATATATGCCAGGACTACATTTATTAACTTGATCACGCCTAACCCTTAGTACTCATTCTGATTGCATATAACTATTGAATTGTTTAAACAGAAAACTCTAGTTTTTTAAAAGAAGATATAATTACTGATTAAATTATCTAAAGCATGTAATAGGCTAATAATATGAGTGTACACTTTATAAATATAGATGAAGTATTTGATTACAATTGAACTGTGAATAACCATAGAACTTAAATACTCTATTATACTTCGACGTCGATGCCCTTGCAAACATTTGCAGACCGGTTTAAGATATTCACAAGCCGCTAGGCCTGATTCCAACTTCAATCCCTATTTATAATGCATTTTCAGACTAGCAGAGCTATAATTAACCCTGTACCTTACAGTATGACGTAATAGTTGTGAATAGGAAGAAAGTTGACTGTAAATAAAGTAAATTAGAAAACAAACACTACACCATATAGTTAAATCATAAAACCAGGCAACCCTAACAAGTTCCAAATACAGATTAATGTAATAACGCACCCTAAAAGTTCTAAATATACCTGTTTTATATGAATCATCATGTCAAGCATAGGACAGCTTTTGCTTAACATAGGTCTCCCTCAATAGCCGTATAAGACCAGTTTAATACTGCATCCAAGGTCGTCTCTCAATCTCTGTTGCTGATGGACGTATTATATAAATAGATGTTCGTAATCACTCAATTCTTAAAGAATAATATCCTTTCACTGCCTATCATATAAGAAGCATGCGCATGAACCATTACATCGCATATCACAGTGGTAGAGCCATGCCAAGTGGTAGAGTCATGCTTAGGCACGAATGGGCCGGCTCGACCGGTGCGATACCACGGCCTCGGTGAAGCAGCGCTTGCTTCGCATTTCCCCGAAATGAGTGAGATTCCCGGAGGCCCAACTCCTCTCCTATTTCCTCTCTCCTCATTCCCCTCTCCTCTTTCCCATCTCTTCACCCCTCCTCTCCTCTCCCCCCCCTCCCCATCTGTTCGTCTGTCCCCCTATGGCATAAAAAAATGCCATTAAATCGATTGTAACATACCACTTGAGCATCTTTCACATTCATCAGATCTTTCATACACAACATTGCGGGTGATTATAACTGTGCCTTTTTAAGTATATCACCGATCTGTCTGTGATGTAAGTACTAACCAGCTGGTCCACGTTGACGGGGGGGTTGTGATGTTCAAGGAGCATGTCTACTGCATCCGCGTCGCCCTTGAATGCGGCCAAGTGTAGAGGAGTTGCGCCCTTCTTGTCCACCGTGCAGGGCGACGCCCCCATGATCAGGAGCGTGTGAATGATTTCTCTAAAAGCGTAAAATGAATATAGGTCTAAGGCTTATAAAACATAAGTATCTTGTAAACGGGGCTCTAATAACACAGATCGACTAAGAGTTATGCCACTCTGCCTTGTTCGAGCTATTGCTGCGACTGCTACGCTTAAACGTGTTGATAAATTAGCACGAAATCCCTCAAAATTTTGATTAAAATTCTTTCTAGAAAGTTCTTTATGTTGCTCTTTACAGTTCGCAATTACTCTAAAACAATAATATTACCCGTAGCGACGATTTCTAGTTATAGTCATACGTCACCAAAACATACAATGTTATTGTTGAGGAAAGTATCGTTGTGGTTTTAAATACAAAATGTGAGTACGTGACAATTGATGATTGACTCATTCGGTTTAAGTCTATTTAATTCTAGACTTCATTTATTATATTAAAGACCTGTATTGTGTGTTATGTACGTAAGTCATGATCATGGACGTTACATCTTAGCAGTACTTGAGGTCCTTTCATCATATATACATCCATACGTAGACTCGCCCACATTTATATACTGACTACAACTATAATTTTAGTATCAATTATTTAATGCCGTCAAATAACCAGTTTGGGAAAAGCAGTTTGAAACATATTAAAAATGAAAAGAATTAAAGTGAAGGACTGTAAATGAGCATGTTCGTCTGGCCCTCTATATTCTTATAATATATATAAAGGACAGGTTCGTATATATGTAACTAGAAACTGGCTAATGCTGGGAATGCGGAGCTCTCTAATATCGATATCGATATCGTTTCACTATAACGTAAGACATATACACAAATAGAGGAGACAAAGAAAATATACGAAAAGTTGAAAACAAGTCACGTTACATTATATCATTAAAACATTAAGACTTTTAATTAACAAAATATCACATTTTCGACCGCAGTCACTGAGTGCAAATATCAGTTTGTATTTGTAACATGTATATGTACACTCACAGGCACAATTAACCGCCCACCTTGTATTTCTTTAAATTTTCAGTAGTCGGAAAATTTTTAGCAGCAATTAAGAATAAATAAAATCACAAAAGTCTTTAAACAAAACCGTTTAATAAAAAAAAATATGCCAAAATATTCATTTTTGCAAATATATTCTGCTCTCATCTGAGAACAGTACGTTCTTCCATTGTTCCGTAGTCCAGTCAGCATATTCTCGTGCAAAGGCAAGTCTTGCTCTATGATGCTGTGCAAACAGCTGTGGACCGCAAGCTGGACGAAAAGCTCTCAGATTCCTTTCAGCCTCAACAGACTCAAACAGACGTGTGCGCGCTTCAGTAGCGGTGCAAAAGCGATTTCTTAGCACGTTACTGACAACAAAGCGGTCATCCAGAGCCGAGGTGCACCGATGTCGGCCTTGACCTGGTCTTCTCGTGTATGAACCAGTCTCCCGAAAGCGTCTGATAGCATCCCGCACTGTAGTTCGAGGTACACCAAGCGTACAAGCGATGCGACATTGGCTATACCCAGCGTCAGCTAAAGTCACTGCCCTAGCAGCACCAGTTGCATCCAGTGGCATTTTTTTCAGTCACAAACAATAATCGTACACTAAAAACTCAAATTAAACAATGTTCGTACACGATAGCAGACAAGAACAAGAAATGTAATCAATGTAACGTTACTGCAACAATGTCAAACAGAGAAACGCTTCGGCGATAAAAAATTTAAGGGTCGAAATAAAGGTTTTTAAGTGTTTAGTTCATTGCTAAAGTACCCACTTAACTAAAAACAAAACAGTAGATAAGCCACAGTTAACATAAACAAACAGGGTGACGAAAAATATAGGTGGGCGGTTAATTGTGCCTGTGAGTGTATTTCATAAAAAACATTTAACATTTCCATGTTCTCATATGTATGCAGAAACTATCCTTAGACAGGAAGGCCGAAAAAGCGTTTTTTTTATATATATATATAAGCCTACCATAATGACTCCACTTTGCCTGATAGAAAGCAATAACTTAGTCCACATACATATAGTCTATACATACATACGCTAATTCTTGTATCCCTGAAAGAGTAGGCAGAAGTATAATAAATATACATGTTTAATTAAGGTACCGCTAACGTAATAACAGGCAAGACTGCCGGCCACATTACGAAATTGATAGAAGAATATAATTGTTTTTATTTGAAACTAGCTGTTACCCGCGACTTCGTCCGCGTGGCATTTATCAAAAAAGTTATTGTTCAGTTCGCAGAGTTAGAGGAGGATAACTTATTAATTCTGTATTTAAGAAATACTTGATGAAAAAAATAACTCAAGGACGTCGGGATAGCATTCCTGTAACTCGAAGTGACTGTAGCCGGTAGGTCAGAGCCCTCTCTACTCGTAGTTAATCTAAACTTATATAATAAAAGTGGCTAAGTAAAAGGTTCTCTGCTTGACAGAAATTTACCGGAAAGCAGTCGTGTCTTTACAAAAAATCTCAGAAAGGATTGTAAGGAAAAGGAAATAAGTACTGTTCATCATTAATACTTAGACAAAAAACAGGACAGAAGTGTAACGCTTTATCTTCTTAGTTTTTTTTTTAAACTATAAAAACCAACCGTAAGTCAGGTTCGGATATGTTCACTATTCTAATAAATTTAAAGAAACACCTTCAAAGTTACCTGTGGCCATTTAGACAAGCGTGATGTAGGGGTGTATATCCATTGTCATCTTGAACATTTGGGCCTGCTCCTCTCCGTAAACTGTAACAAAAAGAAAAGGAATTGTACAAAAATAATTCGCAGTCGGTAGGATTCGAACCTACGCTCCCAGAGGGAATCTGATTTCTAGTCAGACGCCTTAACCGCTCGGCCACGACTGCCTTGGACGTACTATTGAAATTGCGGAGCCATATTCGCAATCTAACATTTTCGATAACATCGTAATGTTACATTGATTATCTAATCATTATTATAAGAAAATTGTTGATTCTTTAATAATACAAATAGTTTATCGTGTTGTTTTAAAAACACTAATTTACTTGGTAGTATTTACTATGTTCATACATTGTAAGATAAGATTATATAATTGACGAAGAAATTGGAGGGATAAATTTTATGCCTGACAGCTTTTTAAGTATCGCGGAAGCATCTAGTAAGAATTTATATATAAAATGTAACTTATACGTCCTTGACTCATACAAGTAGCGGTTATCGAACCACGCACTAAGAAACAATGTCTAGCAAATAAAAACCAGCTGTAAATTTACATAACGAAAGGTTTGAATTGCGGTGTCTTAAATAATTAAGTCAGCTTCCTACATACTGTGTCAACACAGTACCTAGATAACTTTTTGGGGGTCAACCGTTAGTGCCAAATATAGCAGACACGATGTAAAAAACGGTACCTTTTAGCGTAATATGGCTTAGTTATGATGTATTTTTTTTGTGAGAACTAGTAACCAGGTCTGCAATTAAGTATTACAGTTGAATAGTCTATTGTCGAATATTTTTCTTATGTTAAGACATATTTAAAAGCAGAATTAAACAGGAAACCAATTATGATTTTTATATTAATGGGGACAAACGGGCAGATGGGTCATCTGATGGTAAGTGAATATCTCCGCCCGTGAATACCTGCAACTCAACGCTTCTAGAATAATCGCAAGTAGGTAATCGCAAAAAAGATAGAGGTATCTTTTTATTAAAAAAAAAGCTAATAAATAAGATAAAGGTAATTTTCCTGTAATAAAAAGACATGTGCCACATAACCGTCGTACATTCTTGCAGAAATATATTTAATGTCAAGGTCCACGTATAAACCCATTACTTCAATAAAATATTCATTACGACAGCACATATAAAAGAGAACCCTATTCCCTGCTATTTAAAATCGATATTTGAAAAGCATTTGAGATGAATGCAAATAGCCAGTCTGTGTAGATATGCCGCAGGCAGGAAATGACGTGTTAATGGCCGCCGCCTTAAGGTATTGGACTTTTCCCAGAATTAGAGCCTCCCTGAATCATCAGCCATTTAACGATCTTTCAAATGGTTTTAATGGTTAATAACATACATGAAAACGATATAGAATAAAATGATCAAATTGCATATTGCTTGTAAGTTGATTGATGAGAAAATTATAAATAACCAATTTTTGCCTGCGACTTCAACGACCACTGAAAATTTTGTACGAACGGTACGGAACGGTAAATTTTCCGAGATAAAAGGTAGCCTTTGTGCTATTCCAGATTACAATCTATCTCTCTGAAAAAAATCATCCAGATCCGTTCAGCTGTTCTGATTAAGTAACAAACCAAACTATTGCGTTTATGTAGTAGTATGATAATACTCTGTGATGGATTCGAGGCCAAGAAAAATTTAATCATGTATTTATATTTAACACCAGGTATATCGATTTAAATATAATAATCGCAGTACATACTCATAGATCTATGAGATATTTTACTTATTGCAACGCTCATTATGTTGATTATATAAAACAAATGACAATCAGATATAATAATCAGAGAAGTTATAAGAGATTCAAGGTGAAGTAAGGGGTATACACTGATGTTAAATCTGTACTAATATGCATAAGCACTAGTCGGATTCGACAATTTACTGAGGCATTATGTATAGATGGAGTACGTTTATAAGTCAGCATACAAGTGAATATATTCGTATCTAAAAGGTACAATAATACATATACATATTTTTAACAGATCCTAATAGAATTTCACTAATAATATGTTATTGTACCGCAACGTTGTTTAACTATGCAACACTTATAATTGCGATTTTTATACAATGGCAGTGACTAATATAAATAAATTGTGAAACATTACAATGTTTACCATACTCATACATCAAGAAGTGGGCACATGTTGGAGGAAAAATATGGGCGTTTTACTTTTATACGCCTCTAAAATGTGTAATGTGCAATTCTTACCAACATTATAAATGCAAAACTAAGTTTGTTTGTTTGTTAGCTTACATGCCTTAACTACTGAACCGATCATTATGACATTTTACATTATAATAAAGAACAGAGTACAGCAAAAGATATAGAATTAATTTGATCCAGAATAAAAATCTGTTCAAGCGGAGCCATGGGCAGGCTAGTTTTGAATAAACAGAAAAAAAGTCGTAAAAAGGAAAAGTAAAACGTAAGTATATAATAAACAATTTATATCGTATAGGTTAAAACTCAGCAAACCTAGTCACAAAATCTCATCGTAATATTTCTTGTTGATTCATTTAATTATAATTTCGAATTTGCAAAGACTTGCGTGACACAAGTCGTGAATTAAAGGTTATATCGATCACTGCTCTTTCTTTAAAGAGAAAATTAATAAAAACTAGTTGCAAAAGCAACCTGACATGTAGAAAACATGAAACTTGATGATTATTGATAATTAAAGCAATGTTAACCAAACTAATTTATCTAATATAGCAGTGTTGCAACATTAAAAAAAAAGAATTAAATACTGAATCCACAGTGTGCATTTACACCAAACCCCATTAGGAATAAGCCGACTTTACGATCCACTACAGAAGGACGGCACCATTTCGTTCTTAAGAATAACTCTAAGTAGGTATAGGAAAACAACATTTATTCTCCATTAAAACAAATGTTAACGGAGGCTTGTAACGGGCAACAAAGATTTAGTAATTTGGGAAATTCAGTTTAGTGTGTCACTATGCAATCAAACTTGAACTTGTGGGAGGCTCGTAGTTTAATCATTTTGCTTTAAGCTAACGATAAAGTACACTCACAGGCACAATTAACCGCCCACCTATATTTTTCGTCACCCTGTTTGTTTATGTTAACTGTGGCTTATCTACTGTTTTGTCTTTAGTTAAGTGGGTACTTTAGCAATAAACTAAACACTTAAAAACCCTTATTTCGACCCTTAAACTTGTATCGCCGAAGCGTTTTTAGAATTTAGTCTCTGTTTGACATTGTTGCAGTAACGTTACATTGATTACATTTCTTGTTCTTGTCTGCTATCGTGTACGAACATTGTTTAATTTGAGTTTTTAGTGTACGATTATTGTTTGTGACTGAAAAAAATGCCACTGGATGCAACTGGTGCTGCTAGGGCAGTGACTTTAGCTGACGCTGGGTATAGCCAACGTCGCATCGCTCGTACGCTTGGTGTACAACTACAGTGCGGGATGCTATCAGACGCTTTCGGGAGACTGGTTCATACACGAGAAGGCCAGGTCAAGGCCGACATCGGTGCACCTCGGCTCTGGATGACCGCTTTGTTGACAGTAACGTGCTAAGAAATCGCTTTTGCACCGCTACTGAAGCGCGCACACGTCTGTTTGAGGTGAGAAATGTCACTGTAAGTGAACGTACGATAAGAAGAAGACTGGCTGAAAGGAATCTGAGAGCTTTTCGTCCAGCTCGCGGTCCACAGCTGCTTGCACAGCATCGTAGAGCAAGACTTGCCTTTGCACGAGAATATGCTGACTGGACTACGGAACAATGGAAGAACGTACTATTCTCAGATGAGAGCAGAATAGCCTTAAGGGGTCCAGATGGACGTCAGCGTGTTCATAGGCGCCAAAATGAACGGTTTGCTCCATGTGCAATAATCGAAACCGTGGGTTATCAGGGAGGATCCATAATGGTTTGGGGAGGTATCTCTTACGAGGCTCGTACCGATCTAGTGGTGTTTGATAGAGGCAGTGTGACTGCTCAAAGATACGTGGAGGAAGTTTTACAAGACCACGTCATGCCTGTTGCACCATTTATTGGTGAAAACTTTAAATTAATGTACGACAATGCTCGATGCCATACCGCAAGATCCGTCAGTCAATACCTCGATGAGGTCGGGATTCAAGTTTTGCCATGGCCGTCACGCAGTCCCGATCTTAACCCAATTGAGCACACTTGGGACAACCTAAAAAAACGTATTCGAGCAAGAATATCAGCCCCTGCGACCTTACAAGAGCTCAAGACGGCTGCGATAGAGGAGTGGCATAATATCCCTCAGTCGGATATTCAAGACCTCGTAGATGGATTGCCAAACCGACTACAAGAAGTCATCAGGGCCCGAGGTAGTAATACTCATTATTAAAATTTAAATAAAAAGAAAGCGGACGATTTTTTTCAAAATTAAAGTCATCACATTTTCATGCATTTTTTTTGCCAAATCGATTTTTGGCATATTTTTTTTATTACACGGTTTTGTTTAAAGACTTTAGTGATTTTATTTATCCTTAATGGCTGCTTTTAACATAACTTCCATCAAATGTGGTCAAAATTTTCCGACTACTGAAAATTTAAAGAAATACAAGGTGGGCGGTTAATTGTGCCTGTGAGTGTATTATAATCATTGCAAAGGAGAGTACAAGGAGATTGCTTTTATTTATAAAAGTTGCAGGCAAAAAGAACTTTCTTCGATTGAATTGTATTAGTTTAGAGAAAGTTCTTTGTGTGAAGTGATTACGATTAGGATATTAACATTTTCTTTTTTAAACACGGCTGTCTACTCGATCCCGAACTAAGTAGCAATCCGACTGCTGATAAATATTATTATATATTTAAAAATACATTCAAATTATAGATAATTCCACACAGACATAAAACAAATGATCCTGCTCATAACACAATACAATACACAATACTCTTTATTAAGGATACAGGAACATATCAAGGTACAAACGGCGGTCTTATCGTTAGTTGCGATCTGTCACAGACAGGTGCAATGAATTCGTAGATTGGGCAGTTAATAGGTGTACTTAGAAGTTTAGCTTAGAAACAATTTACATAGTTATAAAAGGGATTAAAAATAAAATAAAAAGAAATATATACATACATATATAGACAGATACAAATATTACACATATGTATATACTCGTATATAAAAATATAATAAATAAATATATTTACATATCCAGCATTGCAAATAAGAGAAATATAACTGTGACAGATAGTATTTAAAAATTGGAAGCGACTTTGTACGTCTAATAGATTCCGGCAGTGCATTCCAGAGGCCAGCTGCCTGTAATGTAAAATAATTATGAAGAAAGTTTGATGAAAGTTTGAGTTTATGAAGAAATTTTTAGTTGGTGGTTTTCCGAGGGTCTCGGGAACCTCTTATGTGTGGTGTCATTTAGGAACTCGAAACGTTCTTTGAAGTAAGAGAGAGTAGAGGGATTAAACAAAATATTGTAAATTAAGGAAAGAATATGAGCATTTCGGCGAAGCCGTATAGGAAGCCACTTGAGCTTAATACAAAATTCAGAAATATGGCCATATTTGCCAAATATAAAACGGATGCAGACGTTTTGAAGGCGATCAAGTTTATTAAGTTTTTCCTCAGTGACGTCAAGATAGCTGACATCAACGTAATCGATGATTGGTAGGATAGATTGGACCAGGGCAATTTTAGTGTCAGTGGTAATAAAGCTAAGCAATCTCAGTGATCCTATAGATGCAAAAACTTTGCGGCTAGTTTCCTGTAACTGTGGGCCCAAGGACAAAGTTTTATCGATATAAATACCCAGATTCCTTACTCTATCGCTAATGGGTAAAATTATGTTATTAAAAATAACCTGAGGAAGCCTTATCCATTCAATTCTAGAAATAAGTCAAGAGTGTAAATCCTGTGAAAAGTCAGCCTACTATACTGACTTTTAAGGATTTACAGTGAGACCATGTCGTGTACTCCAATTAGCTATGTGCTTTAAATCTTTATTCACAGTTTCGATTGCTTCCGCTTGTTGTTCCACAGGTGACAATGTATATATTTGCAAACCATGAGCGTAAAGGTGGTAGGATGAAAGTAGTTAAAAAGAGATATAGTTAATTAAAATTGTGAAGAGTAATGGGGACAAGACGCTACCCTGCGGCACACCAGTAGAGGTTTTACACCAAGAAAAAAAATTTCTTCTATGCAAACACGTTGACGACGGCCAGACAGGTAACTATGAAACCAATCAAGCACTGTCGGAGATATGTCAAGCGAGCAGAGTATGGCTAATAATATGTCGAAATCGACTGTATTAAATGCATTGCTGAAGTATAGCAAGCTCATTACCGTAAAATAGCCATTTTCCATTGTAATATTGATGTTATGATTTAAATATTATTGTTCCGTAATATTGATAAGGGTTGTTGTAGTGCTATGGCCAGATTATTTTTTTTTTTTTTTAAATTTAACAAAATATTTCTCCTGGGTGGGAATCGAACCCACGATCTCTGGCATCGCAATCAGGATCATTAAATTATTATTTTACCAACAAGCCAGTCAATTGTTGTGGAACTACATACTAAACCATAAATATAAAACGGTATATGAAGTGTCGTGTAGTTGGTATTTCAGCGACGATAGTGGATGAATCATTGTGATAACTTATAACACAAATGTATATATTTACTGTATCGCTGTTTTCAAGTGTAAATATTAAGTTTAAGTAACGTTCTCATTCTGACATTAATTTGATATAAGTTATTGCAAAATGTTCAGTTTTCAATTTATACAAAGTTAATAATACAATTTAAAAGTAAGACAGTAATAGTAGATAACAGAAGACAGAATCATAAACAAACACCAAACAAGTAGGTATTGTATAAAACTTGTGATATAACTAAACTCACCTATCATTACCCAACATCTTATTGCTAAACTTCTTGGTCTTAATCCAACTTCTATGAAAACTGTAAGTCACATCGCTGAAATGCAAATCAAGATTTTTCTTATAACCACAGCACTGCACTGTTTTGTCACTGCCACCCATGTTTAATTTACTAAGCCATTCAGGTTAAGACTTGTTGTGAACACAACAAATCGTAATACAATGAAACGTTCATTACACAAACATTATATATGATCGTCAGTGATTACAAGAGAACTGGTTCCTTACAGACAAGAAAGATTACTAATTGTACGGTTTGTAATTGTTTTAATATACGTCGGTTGATAAGATAGAAGCTGATAAGATACGCGAAATAGAGCAAGGAAATGCAAAACAGATAGTATTGGCTAAATGGATACACATTATCGATTGATAAGTATCGCGAAAGGTGTGACAAACTGTTGTCGACACGGGTTTGTGTACTTGGTGTAAACTTACACTGCACTGAATTTACTCAAACGCCAATAGAATATTATGTTTAGAAAGTAAATGAATAACATTGTCAGCCTGTTACTCATTACTATACTCTATTTTGTTCATATAGTATATTCACCTAGATACAATATCGATGTATTAGATCTTTCGAAGTATGAGAGGTAGGTATTATTAGTATGTAGGTAGGTATTTATTATATTAAGTAGACATAGCAAATGTTTATTTAAATATACGGTTTTACTCACGTGTGTATTTCGGGGATGCCCGATTAGTTAGCCGCGACGGCACCGGACGTCACACACGGTACCGTCGCGGCTGGACGACTTACTCCTTAAGGAAGGTCACCATATCGAGACCGAAACTAGTCGGGCATCCCCGAAATACACAAGTGAGTAAAACCGTATATTTAAATAAATATGAATGTACCTCACGAAAGTTTTTATTCTAATAATAACAGAGGTAGTTTTTTTTACCACTTTAGAACGAATTTTTGACATAGATAAATAGATAGAGGAGTTAGAGAGGAGACAGAAGAGGGAAATTTCAGCCGTGTAGTTTTCTGTGGAATAAAACAGGCTTGCCTCCTATTTCATGCATGAGTAGAACTATATGATCGTTGGCAAAAAATTGGCGGTTGAGACGTCTTTGCAAACCGCTTTGGGGATTTTTTTTTTTTTTTTTTTTTTTTTTTTTTTTATTTATATTAGCCTACCATAGTGACTCCACTTTGCCTGATGGAAAGCAATAGGTGGAGTCAAAGAGTGGTGGTCACCATCCTCATTGCATGTGTAGTCAATGCAGCATGGTGACCCACACTATGGCGGCCTGGTGAGATGCTTTTTCACGCCCCGCTTAAAAGACCCGGGATCATAGTGGGAAGGAAACACGTGCGCTGGTAGAGAATTCCAGGCTTTTACCGATCGGCACAAGAAAGAAGAGCCAAACCGTTTAGTTCGGGTACGTATATTTTCGACGCACAAACGGTGACTCCTCAGGCCAGCACGTGTAGTCCTGTAGAGGAAGGGAGAAGGTGGGACCAATTGGAAGAGCTCATCAGAACACTCCCCGTGATGTAGGCGATAGAGGACTGCCATAGAGGCGACATCTCTTCGCAACTGCAGAGGCTCAAGAGACTGGGTGATCTCAGGACAGTCGATAATGCGGACTGCGCGCCGCTGCAACCGATCGAGAGCGTCAAGCAAATACTGCGCATAGCCGTCCCAGAGATGAGAGCAGTACTCCACGCAGGAGCGAACCTGGGTCTTGTACAAAAGACACAGTTGCTCGGGCGAGAAGAACCGTCTCACCTTGTTCAAAACGCCGAGCTTAGGCGTGAGTTTATGTGTGTACGTATGTAAAAAAGCTTATGGAAGCTAAAAGTTTATAGAGGTCCTCGTTTAAAAGTTCCAAATAAAAATTCATCATTTAAATGCGTAAATAAGTACACAACAATAAGAATCTCTGAACCGCGACTCTAATTGACTAGTTTTTTGGTAAGGCTTTTGACCTCGATACACATTTACAGCCTCTGCTTGAAAAGCAATTAAGGAATCATAAGCTAAACTAGACAATTGGACAATATATAGATTTAGCAGTTGTAGTAATTCAATAATTGGCTTTTTGAAACTCCAATGCTTCAAATCAAAGCTTCAAATCGTAAATCTTGTAATTTCAAAACTTATTCATAATTTCCTTTTTATCCATGACCAAATACTGATTTGGTTACATTGGGACCAGCGCAGGAGTATATTAAATGTTTCAAATACAAAAATAAAAATAAAATCGGTTGACAATTGGCGGAGAAATCTCTTAAAATACATATAAAATTCATATACTCAAACATAGAACCTTCTCCTTTTTGAAGTCGGTTAAAACTAAGAAGTCAATATTAATCAACATTATAATTTTAAGACGATGAATTTGATTATGAAGTATAATAAGTTGAGCAGAGTTCTGTCTTTAAAAATAAATCCCTAAAATTAAAAAAAGTAACGTAATTAAAAGGATATAATGCAAGAAGTCTTATAAAACCCTATACATCCTTATGTTTATTGTCGAATCGAGCATGTCACTCAACCGCAAAACAGATACGGCACCTGCTTCATAGCTAACAATGGAATAAATATTAAACCAATTTGGTTCAGTATAAAGAATATATAGCCTTTACACTACACAAGCATAGACTATTGCAATAGTGACGTTATTTGTTTCTCTCAGTGTGGAGTCAGCGTCAGAAGTCTCCAAGTGACAACACTCATTTAAACGAATGATAGTTTAAACAATGATAACACGACTTACTATCAGGTGGCCATGTGCTTATTTGCTAATATGGTTGAATAAAAAATAATAAGATTCGACTTTCAAAATAAATTAAAAAGCAATCGCTCAATACATATTCACATTTTAATAATAATATATTATAATTGGAAACATTTACAAAATAATTGTTTGCATTTTTTTTCAAGATTGTAAAAACAGCCAGGCTCACATTATTTAAATATACAGTTTTACTCACGTGTGTCTTTGGGGATTTTTTGTTATTTTGACAGATTCATATATTTTAAAGTGTGCAATTTATCTTATATTTAAACGACTTGAAATAGATTATCAATTCGATAACCCTTTGTTGGGTTATATTACGCGTTTTGAGAACCGATTTCTATAATACTTTTTTGATAGTTGGTACGATTTAAAGTTGAAGAAAATATTCCACCTCTAAGGGTGCAAAATTAAGGTATAAAGACAATTTATCTCAGATTATCATAATGTGGGCACATTAAAGACAGTTGATAATAATTAGAAATGTCAAACATTTTGAAAACGTTTGACATACAAATCGGAATAGATTTTTTGATTTAAGATATTATTAAATGTTAATTGTTGGTGAGTTTGGATTTTTCTATAAAATAATAATGATGTTCCTGACGATAACATTACAGTACAATACATTATTTTCCTCGTTCCATTGGTTCCCTCGAACGCCTTTATGGTAAATCGTATCGCGAGGCGGAAAACCACATCAAATAATACGCATTAGCACTATATGCTTACCTATACAGTAATAAAATTGTAACATACCGATGTCTGTACATTATAGATATAGAAAAAAAACCTTATATGGGGGTTTTCATTGGAACAAAAGAATCCAAAACCACAGTTTTGAGAATGTTTGCCTACCTGTATACTTTACACGCAACATACAAAAACTAATGCATGCAATTGCATGCAGTTTTCATAAATGTATTGCTAACAGTTTAACATAAGATATCGACACCATTGTACCGTATTGAAACGACCCACACAGCACATTTAATAATTATGGAAGTGGCAAACAAGGACAAGAGTATTGTAAAATTAATCATTTCCTGGAACTTACAAAAGCTTTTTTATGTACTAATAAATAGCAGTGGTTCTCAATTGAGGTGTCTATACTTATCAGGCTTGTTAAGGCCTTGTTATGGGAATCAGGCAAGTTCATTCTATACATCAATCTTTCAGTATTGATACTATAAACAAGTGATACATATAAACCTTCTCTCATAATAAGAAAATTTAAAGTTTATTTACGTTTTACTAGTATTTGACTCCCCAAAAACAAAGGTAATATAAAATTGTGGAGTATAACTCAGATTACAATAAACAGCTTAGCATACAATTTACAATATGCAACTTTAAATAGGTATTAAAAAATAAAATATTAATTTTAACATTGTCCCAAAAATGCTTAATGTCAAACAAATTTGATTGTTTTGCCCTGCACTTACCTACTTAGCCAGGTTACTTACCTACAGAGCCTTTTTAACGCACTTTCTAGCTTCGCTAAATTAGAATTTAGTATTGTTACTATAATCGTTATCCTTGTCGAGAATTCCCAAGCCAAACAACTAGTAAGAGAAACTGATGACATATTATCGCAAACAAGTGTAACATAAAGAAATTGTTATTTATAAATTAAAATTTGTATATATGTATGTATAAGTATCCACATGCAAACGACAAATAAATACAATTTTAAAATTAATAAACTACCTCGTAATTAACTTCCGTAGGGCTTTGAAATCGAAATTCACATTCACTTTTGGAATCATATTCTATATTGAAATTCAACACTTTCAATCACAAACACAGCCGTCAACACCTTATAAACTTAACGCGCATCCGATCTTGTGTCAAATATTGATTCAAAAATATTTACAAGAGCGTACGGTTTGAACTACAAAATCTGACTAACAGTGAGACTGTTGAATGAATCATAGGACCCCAGAACAGGTCGCTTCACTAAGAACTTTTTATTGCGGTATTTTTTCTTGCAAGAACCGTTATCCGGTGTTTGAAGACCGTCTAATTAGATCAACAGATTTGCGTATAGTTGTTACTTTATCAAATATAGGCGTAATGACAAATATATGTATGTAAATTAATTGGAAGCACTTAATAAGACAAATTGTAAATATATATAGTACTGTTCACAACGAGAGCTTAATTAAATATACAAGTAAAATACTGGATACCGTAAATGTAACATACCTAATGTTATAATATACTCATAAGGTTACTCATATTCGTGACAAATATACTACTTCGATTAATCAAGTTATATACGTATTTATTTTCAATGGTTCTTTAAAGTATTTAAATCCATACACACGCTTTTACCATGAATCCACCACATTGGTTTATTACGTTGTTCGATAGCTAATTGTCGTTTGGTTGTATTAAGTTACTAGCATTACGTTATTTTATTTACTTTTGTTAGACCTATTACTGTTGCGATAATTAGTACAAAATAAATTCTGTTTATTTTTAAGATCCCTTCTTAGTATTCTTAGAAATTCAATAAAAACAGTTCTAGTAAACAGACCTAAACACAAATCACGAAACTTTTCACTTGACCCTATAGTTATGCAAGTATAGTAATTATGATTACATACCTATTTTACATGTACACCAACGCACCTTTGTTTTTTTTTTTTACTGTAGATTTGTAAGTGATGTTAAACAATAATTAAAACGATAGTACTTTATAAATAGACTAGACATTTATGAATTAAAGAAAACATTTAAATTACAACAGCAACTGTATGATCTAAGTAATCAAAACATTATGCTATAATATAGCATATAATATGCTGAGCACTTTCTTTAACTTATTACTGACAAACATGGGGGTTGACTTTGCATTTTTTGCATGCGGGGTATATACCCCGCATGCCATAAAATATATTTTATACATAAGCCAAATGCTTGTGTTAAGGGTGGGTTTACGACGGTAGTGTACTGGGTGGGGTTTGAACCCGCAACCACTTGATCGCAAGTCCGACACCTCAGCCATCACGCTACCACCGCTTCTCCGTTTCCGGGTGCCTCCTTTTACGATAGTGGTACCAAATTCTAATTGGCAAATTAGCAGTGTTTAATACACGTCTGTCGACCCCTCAGGGGACACAGGCGTGAGAGTATGTATGTGAATTAAAAACGAACTTACGATTTTAAATTTTAAGGAAACAAGACAATATTATATGATTAAGTATATTCCTGTTAATCAGTGACATAAAAACGAGGAAGAGTGTTTAGTTTACTCAGTCCTTTATTGCTTAAATACATACCGTCAAAATACAGCTTAGGGCTAAGCATAGAGGCCCTTATATACAATTACATAATAAATTAAACCGTAAAAACATTTTCTAATATAAAAAGGTCTCGATTCGTTGGCTTGATGGCGTTCATCCGCCCCTCAGTTACGTTAATATTCAACGGACCATAGCTGCAATTGGCTCTGTTCGTAGTTCAATGTTTTATAATGCAAACATATAATAACAAAGTTCAGGGTTTTTGAAATATGCATATTATTAAGCAATTTTTTAGGGAATACAAGCCACGTGGGTCACAACTAATTAGTAGTCTGGTTAACTCCATCAACTAAGCTAAATGCTTGTTTTATGAGTGGGTTCACGACGGTAGCGCACCGGGTGGGGTTCGAACCCGTCACCGCACGATCGCGAGTCCAGCGCCTTAGCCATTACGCTACCGCCGTGAAAAGAGTTATGAACCCCTTATTTTAAATATTTAAAGTAGCCACCATGACATCTATATAATTTGTAAATCACATAGCCATTAAACAGAGCGGATTATTTATTAGGCCATAGTCATCTCATTTAATTCCTTTCACTATATAATACCCTGACTCATTAAAACATAAGCAATCATAAACTTAGTTGATGCATTAAATAACCATAACTCCATAATTTCCCGGGGAATACCACTAATTATGAGATACCAGTACAAGAATCGGTGTCACAATGAAATAATTTCGCATTCGACAAAACCCGATTTAAAATAATAAAAGCGTATATCACTGTGGTATTCCCATAAAACGATTATCATTTCTGTATTCATTTAATTACATGAAAGTAAAACCAAACCTATTTTAACGTTTTATGTTAATTGGTAAACGTATTTAATAACTAGGTCACAACTATAACACGTGAACTGTCGGTTATTACAATAAATAAGCCTGAATATTTTATCTCCAAAATTGAACTTATAAACTAACAATGAAATACTATAATAACAAGACTAAATTAGAAGAGAAGAACCAGACAAGTGGACATCTTACCAAGTAATTTATTCAGACGTAAAATTTCGAGCCATTAGAATTCAGCAAGGGCGCAGAAACGGACTTGCCATATCAGGATTGTCTTTTAAAAGCAACGGTAAATGACAATTAAATTTCGGTATTAGTTTAAAAACTCAGGAATTAATAGACTAAATGCAAATTGTCACTACTTTAAAAGATTTAAGTGCAATCAATAAAATATATCTAAATCTAATCTATCTATTTTATAAAGGTTCGCCGATCACCACTGGAATGTAGTATTCCCATGAGAGTATCGCTTTGATTAGTACTGCCGCTGATATCTAGCAATAAATATTTACGTTATAATACACATATGCAATCATTCAAAACACAAATACTCTTAAAAAGCAGTTTAACAATATATGGAGCGCAGTTGCGCACCGCGACTTCATTACAAAACCAACCGAAATAACTTCTTTGAAACAATTCGTTTTTTAGTTAGTTATTCAAAACTGACGGCACGGTTGAGTTTTAACAATGATCTTAGAGAAATAAACTAATATTTTCAAAGAAAACTGTATTTTATCTCGGTAGACATAAAGATGAATATATTAGAAAAAAAAAGTCTTACGAGCTTCAAAAGACATTCGCTGTAATTTAGAACCTGAAAAGATTTATGGTAACGAAATGAAATTAGGTCGATGTGATAACTCCATTATCTGATTAGACTATGCCTTGAAGCTTTATTGATGCGTAATAGAATAATATATGTAGGCCAGCTTCTAAATTACTGGTGGCACGCAATCCGTACGTCATCGTTGCCATCGCCTATTGTTTCACGGGTCACTCTTTCATAGAGTGGAATATTGCGAATTACTTTAATAGAATTGGTTTTCCCCATTAATCAGGGAAATATATGTAGCTAGAGTTACCGTCTATTTCTTATATTTTGTCTTCTGGACCTGAATCTTGTAGGTTAGTGTGAATAAGTGAATTCTGGTAGTTAGTAAGTAGTCTGCTAGCAGTAGTTGTAAATCTATAAAAAGAACAACTAAAAATATGAAGGATAAGAAAATTATGTATATAATGCCGATAATAATGTGTACAAATTGTATTAAGTCATGTCGTGTGGTTCACGGTGGAGTAGAATATGGCCCACCCCATCTCGGTGGTTACGGTGGAGTCGTAAACAGGGACAAAGGGATCGGACTATTATCTATCAGACGGTACGTATACAGCCATACAGTGCCCGGTTGACAGCAATAGGCTTGCCCCCCTACATTAGTGAGACCAAATTGTAAGTGGCAAAATGTGGGTGTTTACACCTCTCCCTACCCCTGAGGGAATGTGGGCGTGAGCGTTGTAAATAATATAATTTGTTCTATTTTCTGATAGATTAGGTAGACATGGATATAGTCCGGGCGGTAGGCAACCAAAAAGAAAAGACCGTTTGCTAAGTGTTTACATAACTAATATTGTCTCTCTCGTTTATTACTAATGATAATTATTTCTAGACTTTTGACTAATTTTGCAATCTCAAATAACACAGCTTGATCCAGTATCTCTAGTACAGGTAGTCAGTACAGGTACTACTGGAGATTAAGCTGTGTTTGTGTATGCTCTCGAATGACCTTCAGAGAGGGAGCGCAGAACAATAAGAGCGAGATGCGACATGCCGCCGGTTTGCACAGGTAGTCATAACATTATCATTCTGGATCCTACATCAATCCTTTAGTTTATAGTTAAACCTAAATAGGTTTACGTTTTAGTCGATGATCGAAGACAGATACTAAAGATTATGTACTAACTATCATGAAAGACTTTCTTCTGTCCAGGGACTGGTACTTCATTGGACGGTTTCGATTCCCGCGTATATCAAATAGTTATTGAGTTCTCGTTGGCTTTATTCGGGTCTAAAGGCCGTCGTATGTTGGAATTGCTTCCTAACGTTTCGCTAGCACGAGTGGCCAGCTTCTTCAGAGGTCCTTCCATCGCCGATACTGGATGCAGTATCGGCGATGGAAGGAATGGAAGGAACGTTAGGAAGCAATTCTAACATACGACGGCCTTTAGACCCGAATAAAGCCAACAAGTCATCAATCGGCCGCGAAAGCCTCAACCAATTTGTCAGTTATTGAGTTTTTAAAAGGTATTTCTTAGAAGGGCAGCAACCAGCAAACGTTAACAATTGCATAATATTTCTTCCCGGTAACGTTATTTTACTTTGAGGCTACGTCCGGCACAAAATGTATGTACGTAATCAAATACGTTTACTTCGGCTATATCGCCTACGCACAAACACCTATTTGTAGGTAACCCCATTTCTCTTAGTTAACTCTGATTGAATTCCGAGGTTATACTCTGTTATAGCTCAGGCTTTACTCAGCGACATTCATTCACAATTGTTTAGCCCAGATATTCAATGTATTTTACAAAACAAGCATTGGATCTGTACAGAATGAACTTGATATCTAACATTTTTTTAGTTTCTATGGTGACACGTGTCACTAATTGTACGGATAATGAAAAATAATTGTCAAACAAAGCATTCAGCAATTTATACGCGTTGGGCTTAAATAACCCACTTCGTAAACTTTCTTTCTTATCGATGATAACACCTAGAAAATCTTATGGATATGGGATATAAAAAAAAATACTGAAATTGGATGTCCTCCAATTTTTGTTGATTTTTTTGTAAATCGTGTTTATGTACTTAATGATTGAACAAGTGTCATCGTTAACTCTATTCGAAATATATTTTTGTCTTTAATATTGCGTTTTTAGTGGAATTTGCCACTCACGCCATTTTACCAAAAAGTGATTAAAAGTTATGATGAAATAATCGACACATGCCAGCGTGGTCGTGGTGGAAATTTGCCAGATATCATTTTTCATTCATAATTTGATCTTAAAACCTTACTCTTTGTGATACAATACAAATTTGAATCATCTTCATCTACATTTTTTCTTTAATTTTGTTTAAAAAAACAAAGTGTTTTTTGAAAAACCCTTTAGTACTTACACCTACAATCCTTTCATGATTTATCTTCTGACAATGTAACACATAGTTTAAGATTACTTTTTTGATAACTTCTGTTTTCGGTACAAGTGAAAAAATACATCACAATCATCAACCAATTTTGTAAACTACATACGTACACTGCTGGACATAGGCCTCCCCAAATGTAAGCCATAGCATCCGGTCTTTATCCTTTCGCATCCAGTCTATCGCAGCTAGCTTCTCTAGGACATCGGTCCGTCTGGCTGGGGGCCGTCCTACCTTTCGTTAACCGATTCGCGGTCTCCACTGTGATCCTTTGCTCCAATGGCCATCGACCCTTCGACAGATGTGGCATGCCCATTGCCACTTCAGCGTACCTACTAATTCTGCGAACTATGTCGGTAACTTTGGTTCTTTATCGAAAGCCCTCATTTCAAATTTTATTCTTTAACCTGCCTTAACGCAATACTATTCCGACATTGCGGTAGGCCGAGCTGAATAACTTGACTAAGGCATATTTTTGAACAACTTCGAGTACACACCCTTCGAAATCAATCGGTCTGGGAGTAACATGTTCATTGAACATCAATTTGGTTTGTCCAAGTTCATAACAAGACCGACGCGTCGTGCATCACCTCATTATTAAGAACTCTCTATTAGCTGTTATGAAATTAGTGATATTGAAAGGAGCTTTTTAAAGATGACTAAAATAGATCTTTAGTCGACCAACCCATAGAAAAGCGTCATGCTTTCCTTTAGGTCGGTCGACTAAAAACTAAACTAACAGCTAGGCGACGGGTATCGAGAACAGGTCTCTTAGATATAACAATCGCTATTCTATAGACATGTTATTTGTATTGCAAACATATGCTCAAACGATAGCCTTAAACATTGGTACAAACATGCTAAGCCCATCATACCTAGCCTTATATAGTAAGCCATGCATCAACACAAATTGCAATGCCACCTTGACGGTAAAGATATCATGAACGCCTTGATAATTTCAAGCTAAGATTTCTTATACCACTAAAGTGGGTAAAAAGTAGGCATATGTAAGTAGTCAATTACGGATCCTTCATATCAAATTACGTATAAAAGCTTAATCACCTAAAAGACAAGGTTAGAATTGCGTCAAAAATGCTTGCTGTGCTCACCAGAGCGAAGCAGAGTTACAATGCGAGCAACGCTAGTTCAAATTCAGCCCCTAAAAATTATATGTATGATACACATTTATGTTACCTATTTATTATCGTACGTATCGGAAAATAAACCATCAATATACATATATTAGATGATAAGTTACGTCAAATCTTAGCATACATACATACATATTGTACAGTCATTGCAAAATGTAAAATACTACTTTTTTAACCGATTTCATGAAAGGAGGAGGTTCTAAGTTCGACTGTATTTATTTGTTGTATGTATGTTAGCGATTTCTCTTGTAGAGAGCTCCTGTGTCGGTCCCATTGTAACCAAATCAGTGGAAATACGAATAAGTTTAGTCAAGGTTTGAGATGATTTCAATGGCTTTCTCATCATCGTCATCCGTCATTCCGGGAAATTCCCCCTCACGCTTATATACTAAAACGGTTGCCGAGGACAAAGAAGTATTCGTTTATTAAAAGATTTATATTTCTAGTCATAATCATAATAGAAATAAATAATAACAAATCGGCACAATTGCAGTACCAACCTATTTTCCTAGTAGGGAATGAAACTTGTTGCTCATTGTTTTGGCAAGGTTCTGATCAACGAGAACTCGGATAAATAAACCGCTCAAATAAAAATACAAATCAACATTTTACTTTATGATGTGTATTTTTTTAATACGTGTCAAATGTTAATGCTCATAAGTCATAACAATCTAATAAAACTTAATACCCACATAACAAGAAAAAACCCAAATCTAAAAAAATCTTACACCCTAGGTCGTAGTCTAGGCTCTAGGGTCACAACCAAACATCACACATATGTAAATACACTAGAAAAACAAACAACGTCGGATTTGCGATCAAGTTGTTCGGGATTTGAACTCCACCCAGTGCACTACCTACACGTCACGTTAAACGAGAATACTAGTAATGTATGACCCACGTTACTAGTATTATTTTTATAAAAAACAGAGTACCACACATAAGCACGAATGAGCCGACTCGACCGGAGTTATACCATGGCTTATCAGAAAACCGATTGTCAAACAATGCTTGCGTTGTATTTAACGAGTGAGGCCTCAAACCCCATTCTCCTTTCTCCCCCTACCCCCTCAATGCCCTGAAAGGCAGACTGCACACTTCTAACTCTTGAGTTGAGGTTGTCACTAAGCATCAGATGGTCTGCTCGTTTGCCCCGCTATGCCTTAAAAAAGAGTCCGGCAAAATATTTACGGCCAATCCTGACTGGCTTTAAGCCATTTTGTGAAATTAGAGGTGAATGTCATGCGAGGAGCATTGTAGGAGGATTGTAACCGTCAACCTGTAAAGGTATCGTCCATAATTTACAATAACAGCATACCATCATAAAAGACGTTTCAATAACGGTAATAATAAAGTGTTTTTAATTTAGTAATCGCTAATGTCTTGATATTTATTCAGCATATAACTTGAAGACTCTTTCAGGTACATCCAGGTCACACAACGGCTCTTTTGGTGACGAAAGGAACACGATAAACTAAACTAGGAATTGCATAGAATTCTAAGTTTGAACATGTACTAACCTGCAGCTTTCGTAAACTTTATAGTTATTGTATCCGGTTAAAGTTGCGATGTGCATAATGTGATAAGCCCGGATCCACACCAACGTGTGGTGCATTAGAGATACTGTATTTCGGTTTTAAGACTAAACTAATAATGCATACTTACAGTGTGTTACAGAGAGAAAATCAATAACCTGATGGTAAAATTTTGCAACTATCTACATTTACTAAGTCAAGCTAAGCTCCAAGTGCATGCAATTTTATGCGCCCCTCAGAAGAGTATTACGTCCCCGTAACGTGCCGTCCACAAAAACAACTATTTTATGGTCATTTCTGACACGATTTAAAACAACGATTTGCGCTTATTCTATGACACTTAACATCAGTTGGCAAAACGTTACTGTCATACATCTCATACCACTAACATTCTGGGAAAAAAACGAAATGGATCAGGTCAGGATACAGGGCTTTTAATAAAAATCTATATATATATGTATAAGGTATAAAGTGTGCATCGGGTTTTAGTTCACAGACACGGTAAGGCGAAAGTTCAACGTTCGTTCCTCAACATCGATTGGCGTCTGGCCCACCGCCAAACACTTCACTTCAGTAGCTCTACTTATCCTACTTCCTTAAATATATATAGTACATCATTCGATTAACTTTCATACAATAAGTAGCTCACTTTGTGAACGTACTTACAATATATGACTGCATTTAAAAGAAGGTATAGGTATTATATCTATTTTGCAAACAGAATTTCTTATTCTAATCTTTGGTATTAAACATTACTAGATAACGACTACCGCTTACATTAGTAAAATACCAAAAAACTTTTAGAACAAAATAATTTAAATGTCTGTTCCATTAGTTTTGTATTGTATTGTAATTGTATGTATGACAAAACGCATTATTATCTACATATTTGAACGTCATAATCTCCAGAGCGGCTGAGCCGTGTTTATTGTAGTGGTAATATTTCACGTGTTGTGTTTCAATGTGTGTTTGATAAAAACGGGCACCATCGCTCGTTTGATATACTTGAATCACTCATTTAACTGTATGAGGGCAAATGGTTATCATTGGGGACTTCCAAGAAATATAACAAGAAGTCTTGACAAATGAGTTAGTAGTAGCTATTGAAAAAAAAATGAACAAGACTGTTGACTGTTTCAAGGAAGCAACAAGCAAAATGCAGTGCTTTTGCTTTTGCATGGAGTGGATAAGAATTTCACGGGTGCTCTGAGTAGACAATTGGAGTCAGATTTCTACCGAACCATGACGTCGGTCAATGACATGATACTGTAAATTTTATACTTGTAGCCTTTTTTGTAGATAAATATTTAAAACATAACTGAATAATACATATTTTGTTCATTATAAATCAAAAACCTATATTAAGGAGTCATATTTACAAATGCATATGTATTTAGTCAAAAATAAACAATGCTTGTTAAAACCTTGTCACGATTCACGAATTGCAAACGCAACAAGTTTATTAGCTTCCCTTATAACCATGTAAACAAATTTAGAAAATGAAGTTTAAAGTATTTCTAATTGTTATATCGAAATTAAACTATGTATGTGTATATATTTTGGATGACAATACAATAATTTGGCATCTTGAAACTGATCTGATGATGAAGACAGGAGGCAGATAGTAGAACACTTCAATGGTTACTTGTAAATGCCTTGATCTTAAGCTCATTTTGTTTGTTTTCATGAGTTGGGTCATTTAGTAAAATAACGTATTTTTTTTATTTTACAATAATTTTAGTAAACTCATTTGCATAATCACATTTGATCTATCTACATACATATATACATGTATAAAACAAAAAAAATGTTTCTACCTATATCCGTTATAGACTTTGGAACCACACAACAAGATGATTTTAAAATTAAAAAAAGGATTAGACATCTCTTTTTTTAGTGCTTCAATATTAGCCAACTAAAAAAAATGTGTTTAAGATTGGTAAACGCAAATTAACTACCTACATACGTAGTTTACATGTATTTCTGTTTCATAACCCTGTTTAGACAATAAAGGATCCAAAACCTAAAAGCTGCACATTCCCAATAACATAGAATAAGACAAATCCTAGTAACACTCTTTGGAAGCTAAATTCGTATTTTTTTATTGTTTCAAAAGGTTAAGTTAGTATTCTACATAATGTTCCTACTGGTATGATGACCTCGCCATAGAGATCAGTCTCAATTTTTATTTTCAGAATAAACTTGTTTTAAATGCGAGATAACAATTATGTTTCAAGTATTTATTATGATACCAATCTTTTACTTTACGTAAATAAAATTATAAAGTGAGTAGATGTGGTAATACTTTATGTATAACATGCATAATTTAGTCTCAATGTCATTGATTCCACACAAGACCTTCATCAAAACCAGATCAGTTTTACCGCAGGTAAAGATTGCGGTCAAACACTGCTATCATTAATATTATATTTCAGCTGGTGAATGGTGGTGTGTCAATAGGTTTGTCTTTGTAACAAGGCTCTTGAGCACAACTCATTTTTCAAACACCTGCAGCTGTCAACAGTAGAACACATTAACAACAGTCAGCAGAAAATTTATAGTATAATTAAATATTAGATCACATATTTATTAACTTATATACATATGTCAATATTTGAAGGTGATGTGTTACTACCTACTGATAAGAAAAGGTATTAATATATTTTTGTGATCCACAACAGCTGCTTCTCTTAAGTTTTAAAACAAATTCAAAGCCTTTATTTACTGGAACTACGAGAAAAGGATTTAAAAACTATAGTTTTGTTCACAGTGGTTCTCTTTGTAGCATGCCATTAGCCATGAAGGCCTGATGTAGTTGTTCCCACTTGCCTCTTTACAGAAAGTATACTATTCTGATGTAAGATAATTGATATGCATTGATAAGTTTGTTTGTGCATTGATAATTAGTTTCCTGATGTACTTGATCAATAATGCTTTAGGTACATACAAATAATTGACTTTTTAAAAAAGTAGGTAACTGCCTTCAATGCCTATCATGAATTGACCATGCAATTTAAAGACTCATTCTGTTTAGGAGTTAATCATTCCGCCATTAGCTCCACAACCTCATACACATGTAGTTTTAGAAAGTATATGAAATAAAGAAGTAAAATTTGAGACTTACCTACCTTGATCAAATAATAACTTTGTTAAAATGGGACCATTGAAGGAGTATAAGAGTAAAAGAAAATGAAAAATGGACAACAACTAGTTGACAAATTAACATACATAAAAAAAGATACAGTCTAACATAGAATATACTCCTTTCTTGAAGTGAGTTAAAAAGTAGATTCAATGTAAGTAAAAATTTTAATGGGTCTATATAAAACACACCATATAAAAGGAAAGAGGACAGTTAGGCCCCTTTCTCACTGCTTTGCCATGCTCGAGCCGGCCCATTCATTTTATGTATCGGGTAGAATATTTGCTAAGGAGTAATATAGACTATAAACATCACACTTAAACCTCTAGGAGCAGATCAGTGACCATAATTGACCAGACCATTGCCGGGAATCATTAGTACATATATAAAGAAGTTACTAAATAAGTGTCACTTTTTGTATTTTCAATGATATGAATGATAAATCTACATTTAAAGGTTGCCAAAACATTCTTCTCTTGTTTTTTAAGTATATTTACATATATGGTGTATACAAAATTATCATTACTTGGATTACAGAAATTAGTATTTATATTGACAAGGCAGTACATTTTAAGGTCTGAATTAGGATGTAATAGTTAATTACCAAAAATTACAAAAAAACAAGATCTAGATCTACTTATACAACAAAATTTAACAATTTTTTAAATGTATTCTCAAGAATTAAATCTATGGAGATGGAGAAATAATTTATGGGTTGTGTATTGTATGATATATGCATTACAACAACAATATTTATGAAGCTGTTGAATTAGTTTTTATTTATATACCAAAATTTATTTTATTAATTACCCAAATTACTTATTTTGTTGCTAGGATTATTCTCTGTGGATAAAGCAAATATTTTTTCTTTTTTTTTAATTTTATGACTTAGTTACAATGTATACACACTATGTCAGTGAAGTTAACTTATAACTAACATATTACCCTGCACATAGAAAAGGTTTAGACAGTCATGTATTGATGAAATCAACAATAAGATTATATTTCAGCATTATGGTCATTTTGCCATAATGCCCATAGGTTTTCCATTTTTAGTCTAAGAACAATGTTTTTTTTTAACTATTCATTATCATAGGATAATGAGAAATTAGCACAAGTAAAACATGTGAAACACTTTAAATGTTGTGTCCTAGTAATTGTTTATTTCTTTAATTTTTATTTTGCACAAAATACCAATTTTGGAATTACAGACATTGAAGTTTTGAGGCGAAATTTAATCAATTTCTAACAATTCAATTAATAATTGTAATTATTCGGAACTACAGATTACACTACATTGGACTGTAAAACATTACCTATACCGTAAAGAATTATAAATACTTCTTAGAGAGACACTCGCTTCTCAAGAAATAACGATAAGCACGTAAACATTCAAAAAAACATACATGATAACAATACATCATTGTTGATAGAAAGATAACATTTTTCAACAACCTCAAACTTGAAACACGTAACAATATAACGACAAAGAAACAAAGCGTTTCAAAATTTAACAAATTTTATGAAATTTTCAGATATATTTAATAAAAAATGTTACAGAACATACCTTGTAAATGGACCACTCCTTTTATTTATTTGAGCAAGTAATTTTTCGACCGTTCGGCTATGGCCCTCGCGGGCCGCGTCCAATAACTCCTGGCCTCTTCCCATGGCCCATTAACAATAAAAGCCACACACAAAAAATAACACCAAATCAATCATTTCAATTTTTTACACTAGACTTCACTCACTACACATTACAACTTCATTGATCGGGCCGCCATATTTGAGAATTTTGACATGAGTGCGCTCTAGCGGCCAGCGAAAGAATCGATCGGGAATGACCCAGAGTAGCTTACTGTGTGTGTGCCTTCACTGTTCTTTAGTGTTATAGCATGAAGATTAGTATTTTGTAGTAAAATAATTATATTTAGGGTAAATGCTTCCTTATTTTAAATATGGAAAACAATCGTTCCTATCAAATGTAAACACGAAACTTTTGTAAGTTAATAACTAACAAAAGTGAATTTGAGTGACAGGTTGAGCCATAGAATAAGTAAATGAAGTACAATTCACAGAAGTTCCACTACTCCGTTTTGTACGGTATGTTTTTATAATACCAAACAAAGACTCGAACACGAGGGTTGTCACATTAAACACGTGTAAGTAAGATGTAGGTTCGAAATTCCTAGAACTTACAGCTATTTTTGAAGTTTTAATATAATGAGGAGTGATGTTCTAGATTAATTAATTCTTTTGAGACGTTATCGTTCTTCAGTTTCTATTACAAATAGTCAATATGAGATTCTCCTATTGCTATTGTATCGTACATTGATTATGCTACTGCAGACCGTAGAGTATTAAATATATATATCTCTTATTATATTTCTTCACTCAGCACTCTTGGTTTTTAACACGCTTTTATTAGCTTGGTCTGTATCTATATATCTATGTAACGGTATCTTTGAACATGATTTTCACCCCCTTCAAAACTTAGGATTGAACTGAAAGTTCACACACTTATCAAGTGCCAATTATTTTATTTATTTATTTATTTAAAACTTCATGCACCAAATGCACACAGGCGGACTTAATGCCAAAGGCATTCTCTGCCAGTCTACCTTAGGGTGGTGTAGAAATGACTGAAGTAGGTGCATTAAACAGTAATATAAACTGCAAATAAATTATAAAAAATAAAGGAGTAGTATACGTATATAATTATCATATAAGAAATAAACAAAAAACATAAATATGTTAAATATATCTACAGAAATATAATATACATTATCATACACATACATATGCTCTACATACATACATATACATACATATATATATAGTCTATCGATGAGTTGTATCTGCCAGTTTATGGAAGAGAAGAGCTCGAACCTTAGTCTTAAACGACAGGCGACTAGCTAATTATCTGATCTGATCCTGATCAGGCTCTACAAGATTAACGATTTTTCCATATCTAAAAACATGATAGTGTCCCGTGCCACGCACTAAGGCGCGTACTAAATTTACGCGCATATGACTACGGCCAGGATCAAGTAGGGAGTTTTTTGTGTTATATGATACCTAGACTGCTGCTGACTACAGCAGTATGTAAACAAGTACATTTTGCAATTTCTTCATGTCGCACAAACACTGTATGTGTAGGAAATATAATAGCTGTATCCTTATAATAATAAAAAATCTGTTAGTTTTTCTCCAGCTTGAGCAGATAAGCTCTTAGTCTTGAATTTAAGTACATTTTTTCTACTTTTTAGTTACGCTAGTTACAAAAGCGTGTTTTTACTGTTTTTTAACTATGTATATATTGTTTGGTGACAAGGTTAGAGGCCAGTTAAAACAAATTTATAAAATAATAATTAGGTGATGCAAGTTCGAATCGTTCAATGCAGTTGTGTTTGTATGTTTTTTTTTTCATTGTACTGTTCCCTAAGGTTTACTGAATTGATTGACCACATCTAAATTAATGATGTACGACACAATTTTATAAATCCCGGTCTATACTTGGCCAATGACTAATTATATATTCTTAAGACCTTAACAGGTGGTAGGAAATTAGTAGCAAAATACTAGCAACCCTGTATTATTTCATAAGGAGTTAATATATTTGTGTGTGTCAGCTGTGTCAAATAAAGTTGTTTAATTTCATTCGTTATTGACCTAATCAATGTTACACTTGTGTTGTTTCGTGATTTATGAGGATAACACATTATAGCCTTCTAAGTAAATACTGTTTATGTTTATGTTATTACAATTATTACTTTACCATATGTTTTTTTTATCGATATCCCCAAGTTAAACCGTGATATACTTACGAACGAACAGTGCAGTCTTTGTTTGTGTAGTTTGCTAGTGTCAAATTGATCAGCTGTTCCTAATTATTGAGTTGACATAGCGAAGTCTACTCGTTTTATAGAACAACGTGATTTATTTGATAAATAAATAGCAAATGAGCTATTCAAGCATTGAAGATGCTCCTGGAAAAGAGTGTTAAAGCTATTTTAATTGTCATTTATTTATTTTTCTATTTTGTTTCTGTGGCTTCGCAAGGTAAGCAATTATTATTTTATGTTATTTAAAATATGTTACATGTTATTTAAAGTTCGTGGTCAAAGATTATTGATTCTTTTAAAATATTGTGATTCGCGTTCAGTAGGTAAAATTCTATTAAAATATATCAGTGATCACTCTATGAAAATTTATCAATACTTATAGGAACTTGTTGGTGCAGGGAAGTCAGAGTCCTCTAAATATAATAATAAAAAATATGTTATTTATATAAATATAAATATGTTAATATATAATATTATATATGTTAATAAGAATGTGAAATGTAAAAATTTAGTTATTTAAAAAGGATATTTCTAGATATTATATGTTGTGATCAAATGTTTAACAATAAGTATTATTTATATATATATTATGTAGGTGCATATCTTCTATATATAAAAATGAATTGATGTTCGATGACTAAAACTCGAGAACAGCGGACTGTTTTGAATGATTCTTTTTGGTTGTATTCACTTTCAATTAGTTAATACAAAATTCAATTTCGAATTAACTATCAATGAAATATGCTGTGTTACAAACTGGAAATTCTGGAATCCTAAACAAAATATATATATTTTTAATTTAATTTTTTAAATCCTATCTAGAGCCTTCTATCTTTTTTGCAGATGTAGACACTACTATAACAATACCTTTAAATAAAACAATATCATATGAGGACAGAGAAATATACAGTTCTTTTATAGTACTAAACTATTCATCTACTATCCAAGTAAAGTTTTCCAATATTGATACTGAATTGTACTTCATAGTATTCCAAGTACACACTCAATTTGAGAGTATCATACTATATAATGACAATCCTAAAAAGTCTATAGTCAATGGTACAAATGTTGGTTTGATAAATATTTTGAAAAAGATTGACAATGATGTGCTTACGCCAGACAGTTTCTTTATTCAGAACCCTAGTGAATATGTTCCTGTACGTATATTGATCTCCGTTCATGGCTACATGTGGAAAGGTATGTCTAATTTTAATCAACTTCAAAAAAAGAGGAGCTTACATTTTGGGCTGTATGTGTTTTTTTGTGTATGTTAAATGTTAAGCAATTTCTTGACCAACTGTAGACCAACTTTAATTTTTTTTTTTATTAAAAGGAGCATACACTCCAAGTAGGTTTGTTTAACCAAATAAGGAATTGATCATGGAATTCCAGGGAAATTAAAAATAAGGTTGTAAATTGCAAGTTTATTTTTATAATTGATTTTGATTAGACCAACCTTGGAACAAACAAAAAAGTTGTGTTATCTCGGTAACAGACAAGCATTAGTGTCAATTTACATAGCATAAAGAAAATAGTTCATAATTAGATCATAAAATGTATGTAGTAAGTAAAATATATTGTAATAATAAATAATAAAAAAGTTTATATGATTTTAAGGATGGCCTAAAGGATTGAAGAGGGGCATTGAATGCCATTGAATCTATTTTTTTTTTAAGTTTTTATACATTATAATTATTTTAAAAAGGTTTTCAATAAGTATGTTTTTATTGTATGTGTTTTGGATATTTCAATGTATGAAAATTCAAACCCCTGGTTTTGAAGGACTTCCTTTGACTTGAAAATTTTATAAATATTATTAAGAAACAGGCTAGTATTATGGGGCATCTGCAGATATACTATGGAAAATCTGACTCAAGAGTGTTGTCTTTGTCAATGTTTAGCAATTTGTGTACTGTGTTCGTAAGGTAAAATTTATATTCAACATCAACAGTAATGTCTAAAACTGACATTTAATTATTCTGAACAATCAATCCTATAACTCAAAAGTAAATGTCTGTTTTGCATTCAGCATTAAAATCATTGGGAAGTGCCTCAACGCTAAAAAAATAGCAATCAGCCAGTTCTGTTTCCAGAGCATTATCTCTATCTCTATATTGATTCCATGCAATCCCTTTAGTCCTCTCACTTAGTCTTAGCAATGTTAGGGCTGTCAAATATGTAAGTAGGAAAGCAATCTCACTGTTGTTGAATATATTTTTAAATAACTTTAGCGATTAGCTGTACATAAAGTTTATAGATGTGGTGACATATTTTTCCAACTTGAAATTGGTTTTACTTACGTAATAGGTGGCAAGCTCATTGCTGCCAACTAGGCACTTTGATGAATGAAATATGTCAAATCAGGATTGTATTGCAAGAAAAATATAAGAGGGAAAGGAAATGACACTAAAAGGATATCAGTTATATGTATGTATGAGCAAATCTGGCAAAGCCAGCAGAGACAGTCAGGGTTGCAATACTGCAACTCAAACCTTGCCTCTGAAGTCGATCTTTAACTACATATTTTTACCTAAGCTACAAATTTCCAGATCCGATCCCAGGTGGATGTAATATAGAATGGACTCCTCCCATATTTTCATACCTTAAAATAAGGACACTGTCTGCCTTTATCACAGTGGAGGCTGAACCTCCTTCAATAGATGCAGATTGCAACATTGTTAACGCAGCTGATTTTACTTTCTACATGATGTACCAATCTGAGATGAACTTTAATGCCGATGTGTACTTTAGTGGCATCAGGAAAATGATGACTCTAAAAAATATTAAGAAGTATGGAAAGGAAGTAAGTATCTCTCTGGTCTTTGAGCTCACCTGATGGGAAGTTACTATAAAAACAAAGATGGTGCACGCCTATTCTAGAGGAACCTATTCACGCTACTCTCTCTCTCATAATATTCGAACCTCACAAATCCTGTTGTCCCCTTCCCGAACCAGCAGACGTTATCAGTATTTTTACTATGATTTTATCATAACCTAATTTTATTTCAGTTTAGCTACAGATTAACCTGATTATATCATATTCGAGAAAGGAAAACGGATAGCAAATTGCTGACATTGAAATAAAGAGAAGGTATTCCAAAGTAACATGTATGATTTTCTCTCACAGATTCCTCAAACGCAATTGGTGTCTCGACGAATGTTAAGTGCTTACCCTGGTGTTTCTGTAGTGTTTGTGGCTGTAGCCCGAACATTTGACAACCAGAGTTTGTACTCTGTTTACGTACCGGGACATAGCTATAGCTGTAAAGAAGTCAATGAAAATGGTTGCATGTTTCTTGGTAAGCTTCCGATACAAAATAAATTTGATTCCGTACTTGTTGGAATTTGGAGCTCATTGTAATACTTTTTTCTTATGGATTGACATGTACTAAAGAGAGCTTATTTTGTAAGCGAAACCATGGGCAAGATGGGCACCACAAGATGACACTGCTCGGTTGCTCACCTTTATCATTAAAAAATCTGTGATACCAAAAAAACACTGTTTTGCTTAGAAAATTGGTTTTATTTTAAAGTATTTAGTATATCAGTGAAGTTTCTCTTTTCAGACGATTTTGTTTCTGCAGTGCTCTGTACTGTTTTGTTGTTTGTTGGGTTGTTCGTGAGTTTCTTGGGCCACCGGTTCTTTAAAACTGAGATGTTCTTATCTGGATTCTTCAGCGGCTTTATAATAACCTATTTTTTAGTTATCTTAATAGATACAACTATTGGTACACAAGGTGAGTTTTATTGTTGCATGCACCCACATACATTCATACGTACACTCAGGGGTTTTATTTCCGAAGGGATAGGCAGAACGTTATAAACGACATCATTTTGCCGACTATGTTTTGTCCCACTCGTGCAATAAATAACATAGTGCAAGCCTATTTTCGTCATCCTGGCACGTTGTGAATTATGAAAAAAAATGGTAGTATGTTGAAATGGGAAAGGGAGCAAAGAAGGGATGGAAAGAGAATAGAAGTTAAGAAAAGGCACACAGCTTATACGAATACATCGGTAAGAGTAAGATAGCTCAATCAGGGCAGGACCGCATACTATGTAACTTAAACTGGCTGTGCTGGGAAGTACGAGTCCTCTAACCGAGCCCGCACGCATAAATGTTCTGTAAACTATAGCGTACTTTTTTTACACTTTATTTAATTTATTTTTTCGTCATAAAGTTGACACTAAATTGTATTAAGTTACTGGATTTTTAAGTTTTTTGACCTTACAACATGATGATGATAATGTGTAATGTATTTTTGGAATGTACTATGGTCTTGATGTATCTATTTTGAGATTTGGATTTCTGCTCATATTAACTGGGGAACAGGAAACTATTATCAACTAACAGAAGATTATAGAAAACATTCTAAACACTTCACTACAGTGCCATGGTGCTCTCCAAGATATCTGTAGTGTTTCTTTCCTGCCATTTTAAAAGCTGCCTATTTTTAACTTTAGGACGCCAAACTGAACATTGAAATCGTTTTTAGCTCTAATAGCAGCATCAGTTTTGTCCGGAATATTCTTTGGAGCGATTTGGTTGTTATTCTGGTGGCTTTATGGGATACCAGTTATTGCTGTGTTATTGCCAGCACTGAATGCTGGATTCATATGCGCCGCTATTTTCTACTATAGATTGCCAGGTAACATATTAATTTATTTATTACACAAGGAATATAGGATATATTATTCAGCCGCAGTGAGACTTCAAAAATAATATTAATTGTTACCACGAGAATAGGATTAACATACGCTTGGACTTGACTGGATATATCCCCAGCTATAGTATTTCCCAGATTGATTTTATCTCAGTTTTGTCTTTATTTTGTATTTATACAATAGCTTAATAAGAATGAAATTTTAATCAAGTGCTCCTATAGATAGTAGATTTTGGCTTTTAACTCACAAATAGTTGTTCCGTTTTTTTTGTATTCGTCTTCATATGTGTGTTTGTAAAGTCCCCGCGACTTCGCCTACGATCAGGAGTACTTCTTAGTGCGGGTTGTGTGGTAATTGTGTTTTAAAATGTTAAGATAAACTTGAGAATCTTTATTTAAAATTAATTATTTATTTATCAATATTTACAGCCAAAATTAATTTAATCTGAAAAGCATATATTTTTTATGTGATACAAGATACAGGCAAACGAGCAGACGGGTCACCTGATGGTAAGTGACTACCGCCGCCCATGGACACCCGAAACTCAAGAGTCACAAGTGCGTTGCCGGCCTTTTAGGTAGGAGTAAGCTCTTCTCTTGAAGGTTTGAAGGTCGTATCAGTCCGGAAATACGGCAGGCGACAATTTGTTCCATTCCGCACAGTGGTGGAATGCCAATCATCCAGGTGATGGGGATGGATATTTAAAGAAAGTTGTGTTTATAACTGAACTATTTACTATTAAATAATGTTCTTTTTTAGCGACTATATTATATCTCCAAAATGATTTAAATTTCTGGACGGTGTTCATAATGATTATGGTACTAAGTGCTACAGCCATGGCGTTTGTGGCCCATTCTGCAAGTATTCTTTGCTGTGCGTTTCTTGGTGGTTTCTGTACAATGTACGCCTTTGACTATTATTTGGGCGCCAATTTGAAGTATATCATAGTGAACACTGTGCGAAGAGCCGTTGTGCAAAATTTTGAACAAGTGGTTTTGGCTCCACCTTTCATGATGAGAGGTAAGTTTATTTAATTGGGAAAATATTTATGAAAAATGTGTTAATAAATATCTATGGTAATCACGACACTGCTATTTCATAGTTTACTGTTTTTGTCCAAAGATCTATGCTATACTATATGCATATGTGTTTAGTCGGATATACACACGAGGAAACAAAGTACTGTTTCATATCGATTTCAGATCCTCATAGTTAAATTTCAGTTCCCACTTATATTCTTTTATTTATCTGAAGTCAGCTTCATATTATTTCTACACTATAACTGAACCAAGTGTGTTGAAAAACCGTGTAGAATAGGTACTCCTCACAACGGCTTGATCATGGCTCAGGCGCTGCTTTGTCTGATAGACGGCTAAAGTCTACTGAGGTTACAAGGGAAGGGGTCCCTTCCTAGGCCAGAGGCATGAATTATGGTGACGTAACACCGTGGTTTTAATTTCCGATAATAATTATTATTAATTTCTATTATTAATAAAAACTAAAGCATATATTTAATTCGTTTTAATATTTTGTGCCGTTTAGTACAGTTTAGTTTAGTACGCTATCTAGAGCTCTTAGATTTTACTCACAGCGTAAGAAGGAGGGTTATGTTTTTCACGTCCTTGGGCCTATAGGGTTTGATGGATTTCGACATGTGACGTGTTTTTTTTAATTGTGTTAATTGAAGAATTAAAGTTATTTCTAGATAACGTCAGCAAAAAGAATGCAGTCAGATTTTTTATATTTTTTTAACAATTAAATTGCTTTTTGTGGCAAATTATGCTTAACACAGCAGTAGGTACGAGATCCACGGAATAAAATCTAATGTTTGTTTTGCTTAACACCATGATTAACACCATGACCGATATTGCCCAGGACACATATCTTCATATATGTATATGTATTATACAATTGTTAATTTGACTTCTTGAAGGAAATGATGTGTTGTAATATATATTTGCAAGGTATCTATCTAGGTTATAAATTTATAATATTTCATGATAACGAACTGTTTCGTAAAATTGCCGCTTTTGTAACAGTAGGTAAAATAATTTGTATATATTTATTGGAATTAGCCTTATACAATATTTTACTTCATTTCTCATTATGTGACTGATATATTAATGGTATTATTGTTATATTATAGGTCTTTTAATTACTTATTTATTTATTCGATTAACTCACAGCCTTCCTTCCCTAAGGTAAACAAATTTTGAATAATGACTGTTAGATTTTTTTTATTTTATTTAAAATTCCAAATTCAAATTATAGTATAAAAATATGTATTTGTGTTCAGGATGTTCCTTTACCTTTTTTTTTTGTGGTCAGTGTGAGCAAAAGTGTCATTTTTTTTTCTATTACCTCTGGTGACATGGTTTTATTTCGACCGAGACATGATGTCTGGCAGTGGATTTCGACAAGACTTTAATTAAGATATAGTTCAGACGTTTCTCTCAAACTTATTTCATTGCCTTATTTTTAAATTGATATTCGGCAAAATAGTCTATGGTCAGTTTTTACAATTTTGTCCTTTTTTCCAGAAATACTCGTAACCGTTTTGTGGATTGTTGTGACGTCACTGGGGTGGGTATTCCAACACTGGCATAATAGGGGCAGGCCACCCTTTCCCCCACCGCCTAGAAGTACCCGGCTGGTGGTACCAGAACCAACCATGTACGGTTCTGTCACGGACTATACTACAAGGTATTTATTACATACATACATACATAAATTTGATTTGGGCATTAGAGTATATAGACACGAGAGGGAGGATAGAATTGGAAGAAAAGGGATATTTGTTATACAGATTGATTGATAAGACTTGTGACTCTTGAGTTGCGGGTGTCCATGGGCGGCGGTAGTCACTTACTATCAGGTGAATCGTCTGCTCGTTTGCCCCCTATCGCATAAAAAAATAAAAAATATAACTCAAGCAAGTTTAATGTCGCACACCTACAACTCGAACTGGCTAGTGTCTTGAAATCCGAGCCCTCTAACTAATCCAAGCCCTCTATTATTTTATTTATAAGTGTATACACATATACTTATATACTAAAAGTTACGTATTTATTATTATATTGTAAATTTATAATATTCATTATTTTTGATGTTGATTGATGGCACTTAGTGGACCTTACTACACATCTTGAGTAAAACCACTTGTACTGTTCCACAATATTTATTAAATAAACCATTTTTTTGTGTAGAAACCCCCACGGGTCATCACCTCAGCTAACGGAGAGGTGGTATTATTATATAATATCCTAACAAGGAAGCTTTATTTAATAAATAAACAATATTTATTAAATAAAGCTGACCGGTTTACCCTTACGGCATTTTCAAAGGTTTCTAATTGTTTTTAATTGAAAACGATATATATATATATTTTATATATATATTGAATTTAATATATTGACAGTGCTAGAGCCATGCTTAAGCACGAATGGGCCGACTCGGCCGGTGCGATACCACGGCCGGCCTCACAGAAAACCGGTTGTGAAGCAACGTAGCGTTGCATTTCCCCGGAATAAGTGAGGTTTCTACTTCCCTTATCTCCTCCCTCCTCTTCTCGATCACCTCACCCTCTATCTTTTTTCCCTCCCCGCATACCCCCATCCCTCATCTCCCTCTAAGGCGGGCAGTGCACCGTCTGTCCGTCCGTCCGTCTGTTCGTCGGTCCCCTATAGTGTAAAAAATATATGTATATAGAATATTCTCCAGAGTGTTCAAATTGTTAGTACTGCTCACCTCTTCCATCATCTCTATTACCATCCAACGGTAGCTTGAAAGAGATCGCAAATCGCTATACATTTAGTACATACATATACTAAATGTATAGTATATGTATAGGAATCTTACATAGCTAAACTTAAGCTAAGATCCCTCATATATACAGTTTGTTTGCTCTCACTTTGCTCTACAAGAAAGAGTGAATCAATCTATTTACTATTACTTTTTAAAACTTGGACGATGCTTAAATCCTGTGTTAGGTACCTACCTATATTATGTAGTTATATATGTTTTCTTCATATTTATTTACTGTGCACTATTAGCTTACTGATATTTTAGATCAATTATATTGTGCAAACTTGTACCGAATTCGAATCACACGAGAAGTAATTTAGTTGTTACCATATTTCAGGTATCCCCAAGGTGTCATTCCGCGGGATCAGTGGTCAGGATCACCGATATTGCCCAGGACAAATGCTGAGCGAACTCCTCTTCTCTCTGGCACAAACAATTAAGTTTATTACAATCAAGGTTTAAGTCAAAGTAAGTTTATGTATTTATTTGGTTACGAACAAGTAAAGCTATGCTCAATTGTAAGATGGCGTCAAAAAAAAAATTTTTTGTCATTGCAATTGGAAGGTGCATCTTAGCAACAAGCTGAGACTTACATATCTTTATAAATAATTAGCGTTTGAGTGTTTGGTTGAAGGAGTTGTAAATGTCACTTTGACAGTTTACGTCAAAAGAAAAAAAAAAGATTTTTTCTTTTTATATTATGTTTAAAGGTCTCAGAAACTACTGTGTTTTAACTGTGACACAAACTAGTATAGATCTTTATTTGTCATTATTTTTTAAAATTGATTTAATACATTTTTTATATATATATATCTGTAATTCAACCATATTATATGCTATTGTGCTATAACACAATTATTTACCTAAAGAGGCTCTGTACTATTAATAATATTTTTAGGAATATATTCATATTATATTAAAAGTTATAAATTAATATCAAAATACCAAAAAACTACATATAACATTTATCCTAATAGCATATATGTAGGTACGCTATTTAAGATATGATTAGTGTGCATATAACTTTACCAGAATTATTTATTAAGAACAAAATACTATCGAACGATACGAGAAATCGCAAACACAGTATAAGTCAGAATCAAAACATTTAAAAGTAGTCTACATAACGTTCAAATCTGGTTGAAAAGTGTAAGTACTTATACTTTTCAACCAGATTTGAACTCATAGTACTAAATAGTCTCCTTTATGTCTTCCATTCTTATCCTCCTGATATCCTTGTCATACCGTATTCGTTACTACAATATACTAAAGCAATAAAACATCACAAAAACACTCTCTCTAGTATGTAGATAAATACAATCATTTGGCTAACATATATTTATTTCTAGAAATATTGATTTCTAGTCTATATTAATAAATAACGTCGTAACGTAACGTAACGTAACGTCGTCACCCTATGTAATACACATCACACACACGGCTTCATCTTATTGCGTGTTAATCCCGGTTTCGCTAGTCTGTGGAGCTTGATTACTCTGTGACCATGATCTTTTTCGCACGTTCTTGTCGTAGGTGATCAACTCTTCATCACTAGTGATAAATCTTTTCAAAAATGGTTCGGTTACATTACGTCTGAATAGAGAATCGCAAACGAGTACACGATTCATCAGGTTTCTTTCAGTGAGCTCGTGTGGCACCCAAATATCGAGTATTTTTGTACAGCAAGTCTTTTAAATGGGTCTGAACAGTTTTGCGGTCTATCCTTAGTCTCTCGGCGATGTCGTAGCTACTGATATGCCAATCTTGCTCCACTCTTTCAAACATAGCATCGACTTTATCCGTATGAGAGCGACCAGAGCGAGCTACATCTTTAACATCAAAATTCCCGGACTGAAAACGCTTGAACCAACTTTGTGCTATTCTTACTGAAACTTCTTTAGGTTTTTTTTCTTTAGATTCACCCATTTTACACAAAAATAATTGAAAAATGTGCACGAATTGTTTTCTACATTTTATTTTTCTTAATGTCCTATATTATTAAAACCAGCCAGATACAAACAGTACACCTAAAACATTTTTCCTTAATTGTATACGTACAAAGTACGATAGGATTTTTCCCTCACCTATTAAATTTTGTTTTATATTTTCCCAAAAGTGCAGGAAAAAATCCTTTCAATCAACTCATCGATTAGTCCACCAATTTGCGCCATAGTACCCGGTTATCCACCTTTCGCATCGAATTTACTACAAGCACCTCTTTCAGCAGGTCCACCGGCCCGGGGGCGTCCTAAAAACCCTTTATTTTAGATAAATTGTGTTACTTACCATCGGGGACACTTCTGTTCGTCTGTCCCACTACATTCTAAAAAAAAAAACTATCTTAGCTGACTGCACATTGTTCAAAAATATCTGTCAAAGTTTACTTTAAAGGTAACGATATCCCAGATGAGGAGACTAGGTGAACAGAAAATAAGTTGTGTATAACTAGTTAATTCCCGATTCTGAAAGACTAACATACTTCCCCACACTAACATGCTGTCCCATACTAACGCCCTTCGAGTTTGATCGTAGAAAAGAGCGTACCTCTACCTAAAAGGCCGGCAACGCACTTGTGACTCTTGAGTTGCGGGTGTCCATTGGCGGCGGTAGTCATTTACCATCAGGTGACCCGTCTACTCGTTTGCCCCCTATCGCATAAAAAAAAAACTCGGCGTATAAGCTACCCCTAGGTGTGATAGTTCTTAAAATATGTATATATGACTGAATAAAAACGTCTTCGTTTTAAGGTCGTCGATCGTTTAATTATCTGAATACTGCATATCGTGTGTCAAATATTATAAAAGGCCGTTACTCCCATGACATTATTATGTAAAAAAACTCTTTATCGTGTTTAAATGTGTAGTGGTAAGTTTTAACCTTGACCGACGCAGTCACAAATAGAAAACAAGATCAATTAGTGGGTCGAGAACTTATCGCAAGTGTATAATATATATTATTGTTATATAAATACGATCCACAATGTAAACTAATAATAAATAATATTATAAATACGAAATTGAGCTTGTTTGTTGATTACGGTTACAAACCGTTGGACAGGTTTCAACCGATCATCGGAAAATGTTTCATGTACACTGTCTGCCATTAGGACTGAGGACTTGGGGTACCTCATATTCAACGCTATCATATCAGAAGCTTGTAAGACTGAATGTGACTTTATTGTAATGAGTGTTCTATTTCATGCTTATAATAAATAAATATAATTTATCTAAATAGTCGTTTAATTGTAAGAAATTCATCCCGTTGGAAGCTAGAGCGCAAACCCGCTGTTCTAATCAATGATATAATAATATTATTTTTGTATTTATTTAACGTGCGTGTTGATTATAATAGGAACACTGTTGAGTTATATTTATAAGATTACTGTTATTATAAGATACAGTCGTGTTTAAAAAAAATTAAGTAAATTAATCATCAAACAAATGTTGAAATCTGGCTTACACATTCCCCCGAAATACCGTCATACAAGATTAGCCATTCAAATCAAACGCATTCGATAGATAGGGGACGAGACAAAATGTAAACCAATTAAAAGCGTTGATAATCTGCGCATTTGCTTATGTGTAGGGGGCTCCTGAACGCGTGGTTTTGATGGAACACCATTGTTGGGACATACGGGGCTATTTATCATGATTGCAGGCCAGCTTTTAATGTTCAAATAAAATCTCTATGTGAGATCGGACCTCTTGGCAACAACCAGGACAAGTAACGTGACCTGTTCCTGCTATTGTTGGCATTATGGCCAATTGCTTTCTTTTGCCTTTTACGAGTTCTGTAGATGCGTAACAAATAACCACTAACTTGGGACAAAGTTATATTTTTTTCAATGGCGAAGAGAAGATAATTATATGTATCAAAGATATTAATATCACTCTTGTTTATTTAACTATTAGCAAAACGAATCTCGAACACTATTTTAATTTTATGTAACCGGGAAAATGATAAATAAATATAGATTTAAATACACTAGTTTCCTTAATTTTGTATAGTTAATTATAACTCTTGTTTAGTGATGAGCAGGATATTTAAAATAATTTATGATTACACTATCCTGTTGCTTAGATCACTATAATACTCAATACAACACGTTAAAACCCAATCTATTGTTGTACCCCCTTGCATTAGGGTGCGACAAAGTTAACCGACACAAAATGAATGTGTACCGCTCAAATATAGTTAATAGAATAATTTTATTGTACAATATTTAGGGTGGCAGCACTGTAGTTACCTAGTAAGAACTATTTTCCCGCTTTTATCTGTACGCATTGTTCTGTTCTTATTTTTGTTGAGCCATTTAATATTAGTTTTGACGTAACCATATAAGTTTTTATATAATTTCAAGGTGAATAAAACAATATAAATGGTTAATGCAATATTTATTAATAATTTTCACTGTAATTTCCTCAATCTATATGCACTTATATCGAGTAATAATTTATTTTACATTTAATATGAAACTAAATTAATTACATACATTACTGTAACTCCTATACCTCTTCCATATTGCATTTCTTAATGAAAATATATATTAATAATATACATATTTATTAACTGATAAATTAAATAAAAAAATGTGCTGTTCAGCACCAATGTTAAAAAAATATGAAATATGTAAACCTCTCTGTACAATTCAAGAACTTAACTCATAAAGCAATACTTTTGTGACTGTCTGTGGCACAAATACATAGTATTATTCCTTTAAAAAAAAACGCTTTCTCAATAATAAGATGTCTTTCGGTACACCTTACAATTACTGTAATATAATTGGCATATAAAGGCATCTCATAAGTGAGTGAGTATACTGTATTATCTTTCTGACATCTGGAATATGTATATAAGTTGTGGTCTTGGAAAGCTCTAGTTTATTAGTATTATTACCTGATTTTTATGTATAATTCTTTGATACTTTATAGGATTTAATGGTGTATTAAGGACGCTTGCGAAATGTTACTCAATTAATTTATTTAATAAAAACCTAATATTTTTATTTGAAAAAAAAAAATGTTAAGATCCAACATTCAAGGAGAGAGTAATGGTATATATTATTGAATTAGAAATTCGCTGAAAAATGTTTGAATGAATGAATCATAAATGATTCGAAGTAATTAAATGCAGAAATATAGAATTAATTAAAATTGAAACCACATAGTTAGAAAACTTCAAATAATTACAAAATGATCGAAATGTCCTTATGATATGAAATTATTCCATAGAGAGACGCTTTTTAATTTAATGAACAGATCCAAACATATGTGTGTTAAAATAATCTAATACTATAAGTATTTTAATCACAGCAAAATTCACCTTAATTTTTAGTATCAATAAATAATAAATTAAGTGGTTTCCAAGTGCGCTAGCAGTGAACGGAGTTGACACGTTACGTACAACATCTATTTAGTAACAATATTATACAAGAGTCATCACAATAGTAACAAACATTATTAAGTTGTATTACAATTTGTAGCTGACGATAGGGGAGAGAAATAAACGCGATAATGAATGCGTTTTTTTCTCTACAGCATTAATATTTCGCACCCCAACTGCATACATCAAAGAAATAAAAAGGGTTGTGCTTCGCAAAGGGCGCATAACACTCGATTATTACAAACATTGGCACAAACAATTTACATTTTATTCTCTCGCCAAAGACATTCCGTCAACCATCGAAAGAAACTATATCTACTCAACAATAGATGGCGCTTTTACATATTTACAGTTGCTTGCTATTGTTTCACTAGCTTACTATCTTTAATGACCGTACTCAATGAAATATGCCCTAATCCTTTTGTAAATGTATTTTACATGTTTTAATATACATAAATAACAGCTATGTAAACAATATTTCAAAGAACAATTCGGTAGTGTGCAGCATACGTCCTTGTGTACGGTCGCTCACTTACTTTAAGTTTGAACATCATCAGTTGCCTCTTAATATTAACCATTAATCCGAAAACTATTGTACAAAATTAAAATAACTCGCACCATGTAGAACATAAATCTCACTAACATGAAAAATCAATGTCGGATTTTGAACATATTGACCAATTAAACGAACACTGGGTACACAGTCTTACGAAGACACTTACGATACTGAATTGTTTTGTTCTTGTAAATCTGCTGCTAAAACATTGACATCGTGACCGGCAGTCATGTTGATAGCGTTCATAGACAAGTGGGAGTCGGCGTAGTTGTGCGCAATCTCGCCTCTAGATGGCGACTCCGGTACGTTGGTCGGGTTCTCTGGCATCGACAGTAGTCGATGCGGGAACCCGAAAAGCTGAGATCACTGAAGCCTCCCCCAGTAGTTCGATGCGAGGTCCGGTCCCTGCGATGGTATTTGCACAGGCACGCTCACGCCCGCCGATATTACACCTACGGAACAAAAGGACGACGATGTACAAAGAAATAAACATGTACGGTATTCTATTTTACAGAAGTCAATTGTGAATGTGTGGTGGTGAGTCAATCGTACCAGTTTATAGTACTAATATTTTGTATTCTCTAAAATATAATATCTAACCTTCAGACGGTTTTTATTCAAAAGTAGTTAACTGTTTTTAAACTTTCGCGATAATACATATTAGATGTGTAACTCGATACTTAATCGGTTTGTGCAAATCGACCAAACGTCTGGTAACCGAATCATTTAAACTATAAATACAAGTAAATAATAAAAAAAAAACATTTCAGATTTTCTGTTTCATTGAACACAGAATTCCAACATGTACTTCAAATGTACTTGATGATGTATTTAGTAATAATATAAATTAAAAATTCAAACCCCGAATTGCCACTATATGTATTTGAAATGTTCAGTCAATAGTTTCAAACGTATCACCAGCACATGTTAACACAATCAAACGTGAAACCTATTACAGTTATGTATCAATATCGGGTGGGCCATATGTCTAATAGGATTCCGATTGCATTCCGTTTATTACACACAATCACGTTATCTATGCACCGTAGGCTCCCCACTTCGATTATGTCACGTCGAGCCAATATGGTTCAGTCATAAAGCCATCCATGTTTGTTACTGACGCATACCTTCATACACTGTTTGAGTGGCATGTTTAGCTAGTAGATCTATATCCTTTGTTATACATATTGGTTGGCTTACATGTGGTATTCAGTTTATATAAACATATATTTTTAGAAATTTTGTCATGATAAATATCTACCCATTGTTTCTAAAATTTAAAACATTTTACAAAACCAAAGACATATTTATTTTTAAAGAAAACGTGTCTCTTTCATGTTTCTTATACATTATAATCATATTGAGAAACATTGCTAAGATTATAAGCCCGCTTATAATGTCTGTCTCTTCTTATCACTGAAACGAGGTTACACTAACAACATAATATTCTTCATTATAGATTTTATATATCCGTTATTACCTTGATCGTACAGCGCGCGTGTGCCAAGCCGATAACAGTTTTCTGTTCCGCCAGCGTGACATGAAGGGGTACCCGCCGTTTACATTCATTACTCGTTATTATCGCCTCTAAACAATCCCCCCGAGACTTTAGTCAATGCAATGTCTATGATCGTTTATTTTATTTTTAGCAGCAATAAAGTTTCAAAAGAGACTTTATTATATTTCATATTAAAATGCTCGACATATGTATGGTGATGAAAAAAATTATCTAAAAAAATCCTTCATACTTTGAAATTCGTACAGGGACCGAGTCCAAAAAGTGAAAAGTAGAACAAATCCGCATTATTTAATACCGCACGAAGCTGGAAATGCACCCGTCGAAAGAGCGCAAAAGAGTAAATGAAACGAGAGCGTGCATTTTGAATTGTGAAAAATTCTTTTGTTCGCGGTTAGCGTTGAAAACTCGGTAGACGAACAATGCCACGAAACGCCCCAAACAACAATAATTCATACCGCTTTCCGCCACCTACGGCTAAAAATGTCCGCCTCGTGATATATAATATGAAATGGAAAAGTTACGGCTTTTTAAAACAATGGCAATGCCAACGCGCCTCGCTGTTTATTCTTTTCCTGAATAATAGACTCGTTCCTGGTGCTTAGTATACGTTTATGTATTTAACTTAGGTATGTTTAATATAAAGAATCATTAGGTTTCTCTATATATTTGCAGAATCAATTCAAAAACGACTTGTAAGGCACAGACAACAACAAATCCAATCTGAGCATGAATACTTATTTTTTCCGTTTTTTGTTTCCCCCATCATGTCGCGGTCTTGTGGGCCAGACGCCCCTTGCTCTTGACTCGGCATTTTTTTTACATTTTATTACGAAGTTGGTAAATATTTTCCAAAGCCTCTCGTTTCAATTGCGTCGATTTTGTAGCGTTCGTTGATTTTATTTTTTGTTATAAGTTTGTAACTGAGAATTATTTTGTCCGAGGTGTTTTGTTCTGTAAATACCACTCTTAAAATATTCTTATACATTTTTAAACCTACAGCTAACTTAACATGTTTTTGGTTTGTCCTAACCTAATTTTGGAATTATGAGTAATTAGTTTTATTGTATGTCATATATATGTTGTTACAACATGTTGTTATTGGTCCCTAAACGTGCAAATAAGCGTTTAGCTCGCCTCGTGACACTCTAAGTGTAATATCTCCTAAAGGTCAAAGCATCATGTTTTATAGCCTATAAAATTTTTCAGTAAATACCCCGGTAAACACCAATATAAAAATAATCAGTCAAAGCTAACTGATATTTCTAGAGATTATAGCGTTTAAACAATAGACCAAAAAAGCTCTTCCTCTTTTTCAACATAGACTTCTCTTTCTTTAGGACCTAAGCGTGTAATGTGTATTTATTAACACACACACAATGTTACACTAGCAGTGCTACTTTACTGTGGTCTTCTAGAAGGTACTTACCCAAGTACAAATATGTACTTGTACTCCCACTTTCATAAAATGTGACCTAAACAAGTATAATAAACTCACCAGTGCTAGGGGGTGCTTGAGGCTGTGAATATGCTGCATGTTGTTGGTGCGCGGCGGGTGCTCTCGAGTACCCGCCGCTGCCGAGCACGTCGCCGAACATGTACGGGTACCCGCCGTCCCGCTGCTGCAGGCACGAGGACGTCAGCCCACCCGACATCGAACTGTCGGAAAAAATAGATTAAACAAAAACGAATGACTGCGGAGGATAAAATGTTATCTGTGAAACCAGAGAGTTGCAGTTTTATGTTGAGCGATGTCTGAGATGTAAGTATAACTAAAATGACCGTTTAATACCGATGGCTGTTCCATTCAAATTGTGTATTAAAATAATTTTATTGTATTAACGCTTTCGTTATTGCAATGGTCTTTATGGTAAAATATTATATATGTACATTACCTATTTAAAATACTGAAAGAAATTAGGAAGGATTTTAACAAAAATATAACGAAATGAAATGTCTCTTGGGTTTTAATCTTCGTGACGATTTAAAGACACTCATCAAAATGAAACTGATAGTTAAAGCTGCAATACAATAATATGAATCATTCTTCAATAACAAAATAAAACAAGATTATTTAAAAATAAATAATTAATACAGAAGCAACGTAACGATAATATAATCTTTACAAACTTTAAAGCTTATAAAATACAGTCAGCATTTTTGTGAACTAAATTGTAATCATGTTCGCATCCAATAGATACAACGCGGTCTCACTATTAAAAACCTACCGAACTGGAAAAGCCCACATTAGTCGAAGTGGTGGGAAACGTAAGAAGGCGCGACCTTTGCCGCTCGACTTCCCGTTCTATTTAATTAGTGGCGCTGCTCGATCATAGATGGCGATACCGGGTAAATCTTATGAGAAATTTGGCTTTCATTTCTTTTAATTATTTTGTACACTATTTATTTTGATGTGTTGTTGTGTTTTAAAGTACATTTTTCTGTTTTGTTCCTTAGGAATAGTATAATGAATTAAAAATATGCGTATGAACAAATTGGCTGTTAACCCGTGTTGGGACTATGATACCAAACTGTTTGATATTATAAGTTTGTAAAACTTATATAAGATATTTAATATATAAAATTAACTTCATTGTTTCTCTGAGAAGAAATTTTTTGTCACTTTTAACATAGAGCACTGCTACAGCTGTGCTATGGGCGATGTGCAGTAGCAGAGTGGTACTTATTTAGTAAGTATTTAAAGACTTGAGATCGATAAGCGTATATGTAAGATATCTATTAAAAAATATACTATGAACAGTACGGCAATTGAGAACTCTTCTTGTATCTTTATATATAAATTCATTGTAGTAAATAAGAAGTACGTGGACAGCTCAGAGACTGCTCATCGCAAATTCTTCATATCGTTGTTATCATAATTGCCCGGCATACAATAACCTGCTCATAACTTATAATCTTGTGACTTTGAAGTCCAAACGATTATTTCTTGAAACCTTGTTTCTGTATGATCTTTGTAATCACAGATATAACTAGTGATCTTACAAATGATTTGTTTTATATTGTTCCAAGAACTGTAATTAGGCGAGAAGTGCGCGCGTGTTGTATCATCTTGTAAAACTAACGCTGGAGTCCGCGCACCTTTGCGACGCGTTTGTAAAAATTATAATGATTTATTCATTGAGTAAGACATATTTGGCATACCTACAAATAAATTTAGAAACGAACTTATCCAAAAAAATATGGTAATATAATAAAAAAATAAAATTATATACATTATTATTTGATAGTATATTATAGCGTTTTTAGTTTTAGTAAAAAAAATATGTATCTTTGATTAATTGGAATTGTCGACGTTATTTATATTACGTTGGTAACGTAGTTAGTAGACATTAATAGTATAATGTTCTAAATCTAATAACCAAAGTCGAGTAAACTTATGAACAATGAGGTTCTAAACCACAAACGACTTTAAAAATTATTAAAAAAAATGTAATTTCATCGTCTTTTTTCCCTTTTGACGTTATCTCGAAATGTTATAAGTACCCTATAGATGTCACTCCTAGTATTAAGACGATTGAAATGTCACCTCAATCTGTTTAGGCTCTAGAGTGTAATAAAAAACATCATTTATACTCTCGAAAAACATACCCACCTTGTTATGCAGGCGGGTAAAGTTTCTTCTCGAAATACCTTAGAAACTCACCTATAAGAATCTCCCATAGTGGCGATAGGTTGTGGTATGGGGCTGTACATAGAGTTGAAGCCTCCGTTGAGGGGAAGGCGCGGGGTGGGCGGTGCGGGCGGGGACGCGGCCGGCGCCTCGCGTCTCTGGCTCCGAAGCTTCTCTTCTCGGCGCCATTTCGCTCGACGGTTGGAGAACCACACCTGATGCGTAGAGAATATTCAGGTTAGAATTTAAAAATTTATATGGTTACTTAGATGAACCTGGTTGCTACTGAACCTTTTGAAACTGCGTTTCAGAAAAGGAAAAATACGAAGATCAGCTTTGCTTAAGTTAGAATGTTTTAGTTAGTTTTCCAATTGGAAGTCCGTGTAATTAGAGTTTTTGTAAAATAAATATTTAGTAAGATTTAACAATTTTTTTTATTTCTTTTATTTTTAGCTACAAGTTTCTATATATTTTATGGTAATTTTTGTATTCGTAAAAAACGGGGATGATCCACACATAAGGTTCACTCATATGATTATTCACATAAAATGTATCCGTGACCTCCACTATTTTGAAACATTCCCCTGGTAACAATAACAGATCTATTATCCATTTAAGAGTCACATTTAATATCAATAGTTTAAGTTATCCGAATAAAGCCGGAGTTCTAAACAATTAACGCAAACGGAGCATGACCACTATATTGTGACATTGAACTGCGTGAAACGGAATGCGTCCCCGGAAGCAACCATCACGTGCGCTTTACTTCCGCCGGCAGCCATGACGACGACAATATGGCGCCCGAAGCCTTCCCGCGCTTTGTGAAGGCGGGAGGACTTGCCACTCTTGTGCATGTAACACTTATGTATTCCAAAACTACGGAATTACCCGGTGTGCTAGTTTCTTATTCAAAGTTATTTTGAAAACATTATTTCAACACTTAAAAATATTTTTTTTGCAGTAAAAATTTGGATCTTTTTATTCTAACTACAGTACAGTAGACTGTAGTTAGAATAAACAGATCCAAATTTGTACTGCAAAAAAAATATTTTTAAGTGTTGAAATAATGTTCTCAATATAACTTGAAATACCTAAGTACAGTCTAAATATATATATATATATATATATATATATATATATATATATATATATATATATATATATATATATATATATATATATATACATTATTTTATTGCTATTATAGTGTATATATATACACTACCGTCCAAAAGTTTGGAAGCACACCTGATTTCAAACAAAACAAAAGATTGCCGACTCCCTGCGGTAAATAATAGCAATAAAATAAAGTTTTATGACCTTTTGTGATTTTTTAACACAAAACAAAAGGATTACTAGTGCATATTCCTTGAGTTTTAACAAATTCCTGGATTTTGACGAAACACGTGTTTTATTACTTCATCCGCCGGGGACTTTCTTTCATGCATTGATGCGGTTTTATTGAAAATATTTTGTAGTTTTATCTTTTTTGGACCTTATTTAGTCACACTTGAGCATTAGAACGCGAAGGTTGTGATATTAACATCGTCTGTATTCAAAAGATTTCGACTACTTCCTTGACCGTCTTTTTTTATTGAAAATGGCAAAACGCAAGCAAATCACACTTGAACAGCGAAGCGCTATTTGTACTCTGCGTGAGGAAGGCTACAGTGAACGCCAAATCGCAAAAAAACTCGGAATTTCTTGTAAAGGTGTCCACTACACCCTCGCTAGAAAAAAAGAAACTGGCAAAAATGAAGATAGAAAAAGGTCTGGTAGGCCCAAATCCACTACAAGTCAAGAGGATAACTTCATCAGAGTTCTTTCTAAACGGAATCGTCGCTTAACTGCACCACAAATTACCGCATCTCTGAATGAATCTTGATTTTATCTTGTTGCTTCCAAACTTTTGGACGGTAGTGTATATATATTTATATACTCGTAACATTTTTCTTAAATTTAAATTTTCGTGTGTGATGCGATAAATTATTTTACAACATTTTTGTATATTACCTGCTTAATATTATGGAATTTGTTCACTGTTATATTGAATCGATAGGAAATTTATGCTTTATGGCTGTATTTTAAATAAATCATCAAATTTTTTATTAAATTATAACTTAAAAAATCATATAAAATGTTATACAATTGAGCATTTTTTCCTGTAACAAAATATCTTTTCATTATATATATATATATATATATCTGTATTTATTATATACATATATATTATTATACCTTTATATAATAATAAATACAGAAATGGGGTTAAACTTTAGATAATTTTGTTTTTGTAGTGGTCTTTCGAACTGTGAAACTGTGAACAAAATATAAATGAATTTTTAACTATATGTATAGTTTTATTGGCATTATAATAAGTACCCACATAGGTATACACTTAGTTCAATGAACGTTAGCTGATATAATTTAGAGCATAGTATTTCTTCGAAAGAAAAAGGTTGGCTGTAGAAGCAATATGTCATAATATTATTGCTCGGGTCTGCGATAGAATCGCCAGAATGTTGCCGACAATATTTTATTGGGGGCCCCCACGAAACAGGCAGAGGGTTGGAATAAGCTGAGTGCACACTCGGCATAGTTACGTAAACGTCAAACGTTTTAATAAAGCTACACGTTGCAAAGAATAAATCCTATTTCAATGACTTTTATACTGACTTAGAATGCCTAAAGCGGTGAACTGCTGACATGGTTAAAACATCATGGAACTTTTGGTTAAAGGCTTTGTAGAGTCTTTGGTCATTAGTGGACGTACCACACTATAAACTTTTCTTCATATAATGGCACTCCTATTCAGTTTTAATGGATCTTCTAGGTAAATAATGTCACCAAGTGTCCAAAAAATTCAAATAAAAATTATATCACACCATCACATATTTGAGATAAAAATATTTACACAAATCTTACTTACTCTACGTAAGTAAGATTTGTGTAAATATTTTTCTATGCTAGTCAAAATTTAATCTTAAAATAATACGAATTAGCGTTTAACTTCTCAAAATGCTACTTAAATTCCAAAATTTGAAAAGTTAAACATATAGATAGCAGCAACTGAGCAAAAGGCTCTTTCTCCGTTCGATATCCGTATAGACTTGTGTCCCTTGCCTTATGTCACGCTAAAATATAGTGACGCGTCTCATTTTTTTCCCGCGCCATCTCGTCTGTAGATATTCCTCCATGACAGCGATGACAGGCCTTTTTCCCGCCTCTCAGCTATTTCCCGCGGCCTTTTACAAATTGTAGTCGTACCCTCATAGTTGGGTTGAAAATAAAGTTACCGAGGGTTCCATACCAAATGGGATTTCCCATAATTTTGTTATACAACCAGCCAGTTGCGGGCAAGTACTTAATTGTTTTCGCTTGTAAATTGCGTCTATATTAATAAATTTTATACATATTAATTCATTCATTAGTTGTTGATGTTTTAATTGCAGCTACAGTGAAGTTGTTTTACCTCATTACAAAGTTAGCTAATTAGTGCCCTGTAGATATTTAGTGTGGGGGTGTGTTATATTGTAGACTTTTTGTATAAATGGAAAATTTTTAAATCGCAATTATTTAGTGTAGCAGTTCGTATGATAATGCTAAAACTAAAACTAATTTCTTAAAATATCTCAATTTAGCTAAGCATAGTTTATGTGTGAAACTCATGTAAACATACAATACACATATTTTATGGAAATTGCATTTCTCCCTTCCTCCTTTAGGGGTAGGCACAACCAAAAGCCCTCCACTTGCTATTACTATATTTACTTACTTCAGAAGCTTCTTGTACTGTCATCAAATCTTAAATACGAGCCCACTTTTCTTTAAAACATTTATTCTTTTATTTAAAAGAGTATATAAATAATAAAAACATTTCAAAATATCTACTTTCCCACAAAGTTTTCGGGTTTAACCCCAATTTGACCTTATTTTATACAACATAGAATACATTTTGGGTTATTTTATAGTAAAAATGTTTGGTACGGGTGCCAATTTTTCAAAACACCGCCCCCTGGCCTGGCCGGAAACGCACCCCCGCTTCCTGTAGGCCCTGGGATCGATACCTCAGCAGCCGACTATTGTGACCATGAATACGTGAAAAATATTTGGGATAATTCCCAAAAAAAATTTTAGATACGAAAATATGAAGTATGCAAATTTATATGACAATGTTTTTGTACAATTAAGGTTCAATAAATTACTGGTATGAATGATATGAATGATATTATATTCTGTTTAAGTTAAAAAGTTAATGTGATCTTTTCAGTTCACAATTAATAGTCACTTAACAGAATAATTTGATTGGCTTATTTTTATATCTTGATGATTTTGATGATTAAATATAATTGAGTATTTTTGTTTATTAAATGAAGTTCTTTCAAAAGAAACTATCTATGAAAATTAACAAAAGTATTTATCGGCGTTAGTGACTACTTAGGAAGTGGTTAGTTCTGTTTTTTGTATGCTGTTTAATTATGATGAAGAGTTTAATGAAATGCACATATTATATTGTTGGATTTGGTAAATAATTCCTTTTACTTCATTATAGATGCAAATAACCTTTAATGTACTAAAATATTACACGTTTCATTTTATACTTTATATTCTTTCTTTAAAAGTACCTAAAATATGGGGCCCGTAAGTTCATGATTTCGTCGCAACCTTCGACCCTGCAACACGTGGGGTCCCACCGAATACCACATTATGTTCGGGCTATTCATGAAAGCCTAACTCTTTATATATTTAAACTGAATTGAACTTTAAGTCCACACGTTAAGAAGCAATAACGCATGCTTAGTGTACAATAATAAATTTACATACAGGACTGTTATTCATTTTATATATCAAGTAATTCTTATCGTATGGAATTAATGTTTTTTTACACAATTTAATTTCTAAGTTTTGCATTTCAAAATTCGAAGTATCCACATACCAAATTTAATCTAAATCGGATCAGCCGTTAACTTACAGGTAAATAGATAACTCAACTTTCGCATCTAATACATTAGTATAGATTACGTACAAAGACTGGAATAATTATTATCTCAGCCTTAAGTCCTCCAGTGCTGGACATAGGCCTGAATTCTCTAAGATTAGAAGTTAATTTGACATAAAGTTGTTTTTGTTGTAAATTATTTAAAATTAGTACTAGACAACGGAGCAATAATCATTTAAATCTTCAGATCCTCTATAATCTCGCAAAGATTCGTGAGATCCCTGGCGTACTTGTTGACCGTGTGACGTTGCACCACGTTCCACGAATGTTAACTAAGGCACGACGAAAGGTTAATGTAACAGCTTAGCCCCAACTCTCCCGTTGAAAACAATGTTCTCCGGCGCCATCTTGCTTTTTTTACTTTTTTTCTCGCGCACAAAGCGTACAAGAAAAGTCTTTCTAACTTTCCTACTTTTCGTTCGTACACGTACATTAAGTTTCCAGTTTATCTGTCTACTGCTACGATATGTTATAAATACTTTAATTTTTGTAATATTACTTATATTTATATATTTCTTTTTGGTATTGTTTTTCATTAGTTTATTTAATTGTCATTTTTTTAAAATTTAAATCTAAATTAATAATAAATTAAATTATAAAAAAATGGCAGGTCCATTTGTCATTTGTGTATAGACATATTACAATTTTTTTTGTGGATATTAGTAGGTAATACACCACACTTTGCCAATTAGAATTACCTACACCTCTGCCTACCCCTTAAGGAATGTAGGCGTGAACGTATGAAGCTGTATCTAATGATGAGATAATGTATTTCTGTTGCCGCTATAACAATAAATAAAAAACAGAATTAAATAAATATTTAAGGAGCTCCCATTAAACAAACTTGGTTTTTTTGCTCGTGTCGATAACGATATTGATAACGGCAACAAGTAGACGCTTGAAATATTCACAGAATATTTAGTTATATATTAACTTTAACATTAAATAATTAAATTAAAATGAAACAAATATTTAAGGGGGCTTTTATAGATAATGGTACGGAACCTTTCGTGGGCGTACACATGGCCAGTTTTATTTTTTATTGCAAAGTGAATTAATTTTATTAGGGACTAGCAGTTCCTAGCAGTTTCACCTGCGTTTATGTTCACTTGTGGTAGTTGATATTGGATCCTGCTGTTTATACTCTGTAAAACCTGTTTTATCCATGTTGCGATAAACCTAATACATTAGCTATAGACCTAAATGTGTTAAATCTTTCGTGATATTTAACAAAACAAGTATATATTGTGCACTTAACTTTAATTCGATTTATGGAAGATAGAAGTATAAATTGCTTAAAAACTTAAAAGGTTTGCAGTCCAAATCACATTAGGCCATTATAAAACTCTCGCCAACTTTTCCACTTTGATAAATGGCTTTTTAAACTGTTTGGAACACTAACTGCGTTTAGTAAAGTAGAATAGAAGCTGTTTACCCATATAAAGGGCTAAGGGATGTTTTAAAACTACCTCATGGTACGCAGTTTGTTTCCTATAGTGTCAAATAAGGTACGATGAACTACCAAATGTATTTATATTTATTTTGAAAGTTATTTTGTTATCCCTCGGGACTGTACTTACTCTGAACGAAAGGTTACATATTTCCTTTTCTGTTTTCATAAAAATATGTATAAAAAAGTTCAAGATTATCGGTTGCTTTGTTAAGTTCATTAACTCACTTTCTAATTAGAATATTTCTAGCCTTTGTTCTTTCCAAATGTTCCAAGTATTGTTATATCAAGTTACTTTTAAATTGGTTTAGCTGTTAACGTGACTGGTTAACAGACAAGTAGAGAGATGGCGTCACTTTCGCATTTATAAGAATATGTATAGACAGTATACAGGTACGTTTATCAGCAATTTGTTTGCCATACAAGCTCCGCTTAGTTTGGTATCACGGCCGTGTGTGAGATGCGTGAAGTTATTATTATTTATTTTTATATGTACATTAGCTAGGCTTAGGAGATTTAGCATTAGGATTGTCGAAAGTCTATCTTTATTATGTACAATAAAAATTAACATGCAGTTTTAAAAACTGTACACCATTCGATAACCCGGTTAAGGCATACGTGTTAATAAATCTCAACTAAAAATCACATTACCATATACCCACGTAGCTTATTAATGAGTCAACATTAATGGTAAATAAACATTCAACCGGGTAAGAACAAACATAGAACCGTTAAATTTAATTTATTTAAATAAAAAATTAACAATAAAAACAATGTTCTACATATTGCGGGTAGTTTCTCACAATATTTACTTATGTTATAAGTGCCTACCTATACGCTCGCAATATACCACCACCCTTGTTTTTTTAACGTGTTTACCGAAGACGCATCTACATAATGTGCCTACGCAAACAGATGGTGTAAACAAAACCTTATGAACGAACCCCCAATAACGCTATACTCTGATTTTAGCTGAATTTTAATTTGAAATAAGAATTTAATTATAATGGATATTTTTATAGGCTATGTAAAGGTTTCAAATCCTTTCATAAAAGCTAAGAACATTTATAAAATACTTGTTGAGTTATCCTTTCAGTTAGTAACTAGCTGTTATTTTAAAAAATAGTACTTTTTAACCTATTATTGTATCGTTAACGTAGCGTTTATGATATAATATTCTATGTCCAGTTCATAGAACATAGAACACAAAAATTTAGTTAGGAGACCTTGTGCTTGAAATTACTCTCGACATATTAGTGCAATAACTAAACCCTTAAGATTTAACCTCACCTTACAGAAATAATATGCCTGCCATTTTATTTGTCTACCGTTTCATAGAAAATAATAATAATTTATTTTTAGATAAATTTAGATATTTTGTTAGTTACAATTTTCTTGAGGCAAGGGTTAATATTATTGAAATGTTAAGATTTTTAATTTTACGTCAATATAGAGATAAATTGTTTAATCACGATTCACACCCTATTTATTATTTACTTATAAAAATAATTACCTACCTTCAGTGATAAAGTCCGAAAGATTATTTAGTTTTTGTAATGCAAATATCGTATCGATACAGTCCACCGTACGGTGTAAACTGGAGTTTATTTTACCTGGATACGTGCCTCAGGCAATCCGATCTTTTCAGCCAGCCGCTCTCGCGCAAACACGTCCGGGTAGTGCGTCCGCTCGAACTCTGCATCAAATAATTGGCTCATGGTCACATCTGTATTGTAAAGGTCATTTTTTAATTTGTACACTAATAGGCAAATAAATAAAAATCATACGAAAATGTTGTTGATTATAAAAAATATACCAATAACAACTTTTACTATTTAAAAATATACAAAATGGTATCAAAACACTTTGTTAAATTAAAAAAACAAGGATGTTGGATAGTCTGATTTCCTGTTTAGTTTAATATTTATGATTAATAAAATTAGATTTTTGTTCTGTGTAGTATTTTTCCTACAGAAATAAACACAGGAGTGAGTACTGTTTGTTACAGATATAAACTTCCCTTCACGTTGGTAATATCGGCGAGGTGAGATGATAAGATATTGAAATTTAAGGATTTTAACAAGAAGCGTTAGTAATCGTTTAAATACTCTTATAGATTTATTAAAAAAACTTTCACAGTAATAAAAACAAAATCAACTTAAACAGTCACCCACACATGAAATATAAAAATATGTATGAAAATATATTTGCGGAGTTAACAATCAATAAACCTATAGGAGCAAACAAACAAACAAGTAAGATTAACAGTGAGCGCAATAATTGGGCCTTGTGCCACGGGACGAGAGCTGGACAAACATGGAGGGACAATATTTATTTACTTACTAATAACCGTGTCGTGAACGCAAACAATAAATAAGATGAAAAGGACATTGGGAAATAGGTTTATGAAGGCTCCCGGGGGTTATTGGTGGCAGGGACCCTGATGTCAAATATGATTTATACTTAGTAACTGTGATTTTACTTGTTTTTTTTGTAGGAAACTTCTTAAGCGGGCGGTTCGCTGATTCTTAAAATGCTCAATTGAAACTGAAATTTAAGCAACGCGTCACGATTAAGCACATATCTTTACACGAGAGAGAAGAAAGTTATACCATAGAGAAAGTTAGAAAGAGGATACATGTATTATTTGTAAGTGCCTGAGAGTGCAAAATTACCTCTGGCCTCCATGAGCGCTGGCCTGAGGGCGACAGACTGGGCTATCTATAGCCCTAGCAGAAGCAAGCCTGAGACGGCGGCAAGACGTGTTCCACGCGCGCCTGACTAAATATTAGGGGGGGGAGGGGCGGAACGCTCACACATCATATTGGGGTCGCCTTGCTCAAAAGGCGGCCAGGTCTGCCAGGGTACACAGGGACTTCCTTTCTAGGGTACACCGGAGGCCCCGGCCATAAGACCCGTTGACGGAACACTGTGTGGTTTTAGTCGGTCCGACATATCACCTTACCCATTAGCCCCGGTAAGGTGATGACCCGTGAGGGTTTCCACAAAAAAAAAAGCATAGGGTCACCCGTGATAGTCGCCACTAAGGAAGCGGACTGCTAGACTTAGCGTACTATCAGATAGTATATCACTATAGATTAAATCTGTAATAATAGTGTACGGTATAGAAATAAATAAATCAATATATGTATATATATGTATATATATATATACATATATATACAGTGTCGTCTTACAGTGCTCGGATGACGTCAATAAGAGTGGTCTAAGCACTTGCGAAACTACTGTACATTTTCTAGGATCTAAATGTCTTATATCTCACCTTTCTCAAGGCTATCTATCTGGTCGTTGGTGAAGGAGGTCCTGTTCCTCTGCAGCTTTCTCTTCAGTCGCAATCTCATCTGCGAGTCTTCGTCCCCGGAGGAGGCGTGCTCGCTGTTCCCGTCCGACCCTGCTTCCGACTGCAGTGGATCTACTGCAAGAGGACTTAAATTATTATTATTGTCTTTAATGATGACCGCATTTGTCATGGCGTGGCATAAGGGATAATTTAAGAAGTTTGTTTTTTAACGAGAAGTACTGTTTGTCAATATCTTATTCCTTTTTTTAAATCACATACCTCATTTATCATCAAATCTTTTCTTTATTTGTTTTATTTTGTTAAAAATATCCTGCATTTTGATAAATTTTTTTTTTTCAAATATATGTTACGTATACAGACTGAGATATGTGAGATGTGAAGTAGTAGTAAGTAATGAGATCGCAAATAAAATTCTCTAAATATAAGTTTCAAACTATCAAATTTTCAAATACATGAAGCAAAATAATTTTCGAAAGTACCACTAAACATAAACATTTTCTAACAATCAATTTAATTTAATGACTCAATTCAGACACAACAGTCAAGAACAAAATGTTTAACTGACAAAGGCTCTTCATCATAAACTATCAACAAAAGTTCGCCAACAAAACGTCCTCAATGACTATCAGCCAAATGCGTCAGCAGAATTGCACAACCCTCAAAAAATTACAACACAACCAGTCATCGTGACTCGTACTTCAAAACATTTTATTCTACATCAAAGCTCAAGTTACACTAGTTTTTCACGACCCTTTAAGTAAGGGTGATAGCAAAATTAAACGTAACTCGTAATGTTGTCGACATGCCTCCAGCTAATTGATTAATTTGCTTTATGGTCGGAGCACTTGAGTCCGGGGTTCGATTCTCCGGTAATGTGCGCACGGGTTACTGATTCCGTTGAAAAGAAGGCCTGTTAGGCAATCTGTCACATTTTTCCAATGATGCGTTTATGTGGGCTTGTTGCTGATTTTTGTAATGGATAGCGTTACGCGGCTTTGAACAAGCAAGAAAACATATATAATACTTATATCATGTTAATTGGTATTTATTTTATCCCTTTGCATATTACGCGTTTCTGAAATTGTACCGATCTCAATTACCATCAAGATACGTAATTATCACTAACAGTGAAAAATATAAATAACGAGCAAGGCACTTAAGAAGTCGAAAGGAAAGCTGAACTGAGTAAAAAGGTCATACCTACCCAAAACGAATTAAATCAAATACGAAAGATCAAAAATAAACAAAAGAACTATAGAAAAAAATTCAGTTACTACGGATTTATGGCACCTGATGTGTATTAATTGAGTTGTTTGTGAAACGCCTAACACACGAATGTTGATACTTTCTACATGTCTTAGTTGTTAGTGAAGGATATCAGTTTATCTAATTTTAATGTATTTTAACAGCGAAATCGTAATTCACCCAAATTTGATTAGTGCGATCGTATACAAGGTGTTCCAATAACGACAGAACCGTAGCACATACGCTAAACGCTTGACATGATTGATGGACGACAGCTCGGCGAAACGTGGCGGACTTTCCAATCGGTTGACAATTTTGATTGATCGTCGCACTACAGGATGTGTGTACGTGTGTATGTGCCCTTAGCGTCAATGACACATCTAATGAGATCCAGATCCAGAATGGGAATGACATGCTTTACTTGCTGCTTATGCTTTTTTGAAATTGAGAAAAAAATAGCTCAAGAATAGGGTAGCGACCAAAATCTTTATGTTTAACTTCTAAGTATGATTGTTGAGTATCAAGAAATCGTCGCATCCAGATGTTAATATATTGTTTCTATTTATTTATTGCTGTCTCTTATCCTAAAGTTATGTCGATCGTATCGTACACAAAAAGTTATACAAAGCCGTTTGTTTACCTTGGTAAAAAAAAATACTAGAAAGATTAAGGCGGTAGTATATTTTTTAGCTTTTATCAACTTGTGTCTTACTTTGTACATCTATTATAAGAATTATTTTAATCGCTGTAGACGTCCTCAGGTTGGAATATAATGGTGATAGCCACTCACCATCATTTATTATACCAATAAATGTCTGTGCTCTTAATAGAAAAAAATATATAAAAAAATGCATATATGTAATCCTTTAAAATAATAATATCCTCCGACAATATGAACTATAAGTACAATTGTTCCGTAATACCAAATTAATACAGTCGTGATAAAAATATTTGTGTAACACACAAACATTACTTCCAAGCCAACAATCATCATTTTTATTATTTATTACCAGTCCGAACGTAAAGGAAGGAATTCATTAAAAAAATCAATTCAGTCGACGGCGGCACTTAACCACAATTCCACCAATAACGACGTACAAATGATCGAAGAAAAAACTTCCTCTAGCCTCGAAGGGCGGGATGAAACACGAAAAATACATAAGAGAAAATAATAGTAGTCAGAAAATAAGAAAAGGAACGAAATAAAAGTGGGGGCGGTGGAAAAAAATTGGAGAAAATAAGTACAAAGGGGAGAGAAGAAAGTCGGCGGGAGATAAAGCGGAATTGGAGTTATCGGGGCGAAACACGACGGTCGTAGGTGGGGGCCGATTGCTGGCGAGCGATTATGTGAGATCGATACTGTCACTCAACCGCGCCGCGTGACGCGACATAAGCGACAGCGAGCTAATCAACTTCTCGTTCCATTAAACATAATAATGTATCTGCTTACAAAGTTATTGTTACTGTTGAAATTCGGTTTTGAGTTCAAACGTCCAGGTTAAGAAATTAACATTCATTTAGGTTACAAAGTGGGGCAAGCAAAAAAAAAAATTGAAACAATGAGTAAATTTTTTTCTTTTAATTTGATCTCAATTAATCATCGAACCAATACCTTGTGGAGAAACAGAAACAGCGGGAAGATGGTACTATGTCATAAACAGCGTTAATCCCAATATCGAGTAGTACAAATCCTTCTCCTTCTATAACTTGGGACACTTATTCAAAGAACAAGTTCTCTGCGGCTGGACAAGGCGCGATCCACCTAATTCGCTACGCTCCCGCGAATCAATGCTCTGCTTTTATTCGATACATTTCTTAAGGATCTCACCTTTATTTAGGTTTAGGTTTCAAGAATTTATTTCTCATAAAAAACTGGGTTACTTACAATGATAACTTTACAATTATGATTAAGTACTTAAATTGACAACTGCCTCAAGTGCGTTGGACTTTTGATAAAGATAATGCGCCTTACTTTATATAAACAGTGTAACATATTATAATAATATATTAGGTATTATTACATGGTATGTATGTGTTTCTTTAAGTTATGTTTAAATATATTAAGGTGTTCGCGTTCTTTATAGGGTTAGGTACTGTACAGCTGTACTCCTTCCTTACATACATAAATTATTCATATTTTGAAGTTTCAAATACATTAAATAGGTTTGTGTAATACGGTACAAGGGAGGTAGGAAGAAGCGGTAAGCTTGGATTGTATTTAAAATTTTGAAGAGTAATAAAACGTGGAGTTTTAGTTTTTAACATCAAATACCAGTTAAGTAAGTTTGGTGTATTTTATTGCACTATATCACAGATTGGAGAAGTGAAACAGCACAAGAATATTTTTTGTACTTTAACTATGTTTTCAAAAATGTTCAGACTTTTGATGTTAAATTCTACGTGAAGACAGGCAATATGCCTCGTATTAAGTAACGAGATAAATTGAAATACTGTCTGTATATTGACCGTTGTTGGTTGGGTCTAAGAAGCGTTTTAGTTATGTCTTAGTAGCTACACCCTTTTCCGGGGTACAAATTAGCACATGTTACTTGCCATGCTATTTATCAACTGTTCGTATTCAAGGAATCAAGTTAGTCCTCTATTCTGTTATTGCGTTAAACAACAAACCAACAAAAAGCATCTCGCATGTATAGCATTCGTAAGACTGTTAAAATCTGGACGATGCAACATACTCGCATTTAAGGGTCATGTTAGATATTATCGTATGATTCACTAAGGGGCTCGAGTCCTTTATTAATTATAAAAAATATCGAAAATTGCAGCAGATTATTAACTACATAAAATTAAACTAAAAGAACATCAAAAATATTCAAGTCTAGAATTTAGAGCCATTGAAGCCGTTATTATAGATAATCTCAACAAATCGTTAAATTTATCTACAATACTTTTATATTCACGCCACAACGATTATAACCAATTAAGTACGACCTTATGCTGTATCAGTTGTATCAAGCATCTAATACATTATCTTAATTTGAAGGGAGGGGTGGGGTCAAGATATATTGGCGGTGGGTATAATCAACTGTTCTCTAAATGTCCCCGGCAGGCCCATCTGAATTACTTACTGAGGGCTGATAACGCGCTGTTTTTATTATTGTTTGTACAAGTGGGGCTATTTGTTTAATTTTCTCTGGGGAGGCTAGGGCAGAACATGTTATGTTTTGGAATGAAACATGTTTTTGTTAGTTTTATTGAGTTGTATTCCTATATTATTCGTAACCTTCAGATAGACCTAGGATGTGACCAAACATAAGCATGCCAAGAGTGAGTCGTATGTCTCTATTAACCCGTCCGGGTATAATTGGGTATTAAAGGAAATTTGTCAAATATAGTTTACAGTATTATTTTGGAAACGTTTTGACACTAAATACATTGTAATACATTGTTAATTCAGACTCCGAACAAGTTTGAGTAACTTACGCATTGAAAGCATTGAACTGACATTGACAGTGACCTAACTATTTACAAAACCAGCAGATTATACTGCCAAATATCACCAACTGCCTTGAATCTTTTCGGAGTTCGTTCCAACATGTTACCTTAAACTGTCACATATTTACCATATTATTATATAAAAAATATAGTGCCTTGTGGCTATCAGCAGTGTAGTATAGAGACTCTCTCTTTCCGTGAGTGTCGTAAAAAGCTACTTAGGGACTGGGCTCTAACCCATCGGACTTTATATACAGACATACAGTGCCCGGATGACGGCAATTCCCTTGCCTCCTGTTACGTAGTTAAGACCAAATAATGGTTGGCAAAAAATGGGCGTTGAGACCTCTGCCTACTCCATCGAGGAAAATTTTGCTAGTTGAGCCTATTAGTGGGCTTAACTAGCAAAATTTGAAACAATTCGATAGAGGACGGCTATAACCCTAACAAAAGCATAAAACCACCGACAAAATACAATACGCCCTCTTCAACTTCTAAAGAGATCAATTGCAGTTATTTACTAAATCATTTAAACTATATTAAAATTGTAATTGTAAAGCGGTATGCCACGTGTGCCGATAGCACTCTTACTGTAGAGTCAATGACATTGCTCTTGAAGCGATACCATTACTCGTTAAAAACCATTGTTTCAAATTAAATGGTTCGTGTATGGGTACTGGAGTGAAAGCTATAGGGGTTATATTATTAGTTTCTGTTTTATTCCTGTTTGATGAGGACACCTGGTTTCTTTACTATTATTTGATAGGTTCGTTGGACAGTCACATCGTAATCCTTCGTAACCATTTGTTACAAGAGTGTCTATTGACGAGCGCAGAAACACATTTTTGATGCTTTACTCCGCAAGATTAAGAAGATTACTTACTTTTTATTCCACAATAAAAGCGGCGTTCTGTTGTATTGTCTTCGCTTACATAAAAGTTATTTTCACTTTAAATAATAGGTAGAGTAGACACATACTTTTGCTATCTTCTTATTATGTTAAAATTATTTTTTTAGTGATTGACTGACCTGTTTGTCTAGGGGTTAGTGACTATGACTGATAACACAAAGGTGCTGGAGTCGATACCCACACGGGAAAAATATTTGTGGGCTCTACAAATAGTTGTCACGACGAGGGTTTGTAATATAAAAATTACAAGTCAGTAGTGACTGGATAAGTTGGACCTGCGAGTATCTTTAGACAAATTCCTACTTCATAAAGGCTACTGGATCTTTGCCTTTATTATCCAAGCATTGCTTTTATAAATGAGTTTGAAAAATTTGTTATGTGTCATTCCATCGGACAGGAGTCTAACATCGGTATTATAATCTAGACGATAAATATGAAACTTTGTTAACACTGGTTGAAGCCTTTTACGAATTGAGTAAAAGCTGTTAGCCAAAATCCAGAGTTTTAAATTTGATCGGAATAAATGGAATGGGAGAAAAACGGTGCGTATAACATGTAGGTATAGCGGAATGATTTGGTAGAGGCCGCTAATCGCGAGCCGCGTCACCGGTTTAGGCCAAACATATACATATGTGTTTGGGAACTAAATCTGTAGTGTTCGTTTTGTTTTATTGTTTAATGTACTGTTTTGTTTTATATTTATACATTTAACAAACGTTTCTGAACAATTCTAGAAAAAGTTCATACAAGGAATGTGATTTAGAAACTGCATCATGTGAAATTAATACATTCAAGTGGATCTATCTGAACATACACCTAATACTCATCACTTATGTTTTAAATACGAGGTATGAGTAAGATGCTACAATATTTGGAAAACTTGAAACCAAAGTAGATACTACTTTTGCCTTCATAAGGACACTTTAATTGGGTTACTTTAAATGTCAGTTTTTACTTAAGGCAATCTTTTGGTCTTTATGACCTTCTTATCTAAGATGGAAATAGCCGAAAGCCATGGCTGACTTCCAGCCACTGTCCCGATAATCCATCCCACAATTGATTTACCATAAATTGATATCAAATCCAATTGCCAAGTATATTAGGTTTCGATCAGTAAACTATTGTGGATATTGTGTTTGACTCGCTTGCTCGCTTATGTCGCGGGTACACGCGCTGTTTGCCCAATTATTTGTATCTACTGTCTATTGGACAAATATTGCGGTATTTTGTTTGTTTCGTTGATCGTTACATATTGTCTATTGATGGGTTGTTTTAGTATTTTAGCCACAAACAATTTGTTCATTTTTTTGCCAAATACAAAAATTAAAAATAGCTGCAAGTTTTCCTAAAATTTAATTTTTTTTTTAACAAAATAATCATTTTTATGGAATATATAAAATATTAAATAGGCTGTTTATTTGTCTTTCATGCGATAGTTTTCATTTGTGTAACATACCCAGTCATACTTTTAGGTGCTAAAAGGTGACCTCTACCTATTGCAAGGGGGTTGTAATTGTTTTAAGTTCTTATTTAAATTAAATGCAATAATCTTAAATCCCTAAAGCGAAGAACGTCAATAAACATTATAATTACGAATTCATTTAGAATATAGTTGTAAGTGACCAAATGTGTTTAGTGTTAGTAGGTTATGGACATACATATAATCAACTGTGTTTAAATAGATTCATGCAAATTGCTATAAAAGAGCAAAATCTATTTAAATGATATAACTTTTTAACTTAATAATAACAGCCTGGGAGTAATCGGGTCGAAACATGGTGCATGTTCGTATTTATACATTATAAAATCTCGAAAAAGTCTTTGCAATGACTGTGTGCATGCCTTATGTACCTAAACATTTCTGATCGGTGGAACTAATCCTAAAGAACAACAAAATGACCTACTTCAATTACTTACAAACGCTATGCGTCTATTAGCATTTTATATTGATAGATGTCGCATTGGAAAAGTTTAGTATGATTGAGCGTCTTAACTTCTTTGGTCATTAGTCCATTACTTCAGTTAGTAAGTAAGTTAATAGAATAGATCGCTTTATTGTTTATATTCAGTCTTTATGCGCAGACCAGTTAGTACCTATGTATTATTATTATTGTCTTGTGATCGATACTGTTCACACTTTTCTTTTATTATGTCATCTGGACGGGAAAACTTGTCATTGGCTGTTTGGAATAAATTATATGTAACTTTTCCATGAATAAAATAAAATAAAATGAAAAATTACTGGCCTGATAATCTAGTGGCATGTGGAGCTGAGTGCTAAGCCAGAGGTCGTGGTTTCGACTCCTACACCTTGCGATACAGGAATGTAGTGAGTGCAAGAATAACTAAAAAGAAAAGAAAATAAGACTGTTGTGTTCGATTTTGCTTACGTAATATACGTATAGCGGTTTTACTGCTATAAAATGTATATAATAGCTTATTATATAATAAGCTATTATCATATCATATCATTATCATAATAAGCTATTATATACTAGAAGTCTACTTCTATACACGGTATATCATTCATGTCATTCTAGTTTCTACTACGATAGGCGTCAATCAAGCAATCACGAGAGCTTTTTTACAAAAACACATGGACCATTTATATTTTTATTTTTCCATTCTGTGTACTTTCGAAACATTGTGCGAGGTCATCGATCCGTGAGTAACACTGCATCGAATATTAAAAATGGTTCCCGGGTGTTGCTATAGGATTAAAGGTAATTTTTAGGTAAGTACGATTCTTATTAATTTAAGGTCAAGTAAAGCTGTTCGCTACCAAAAACCTATTAAAGAAGACTACTAAAGATGTCATTACTACTAAGGTGGCAAACAAGAACAAACATAAAGCATCACCATTGTTGGGACTGTTGTGAGTTTAAACTCAATTCAGAGGTTTTTTTCATGGAATTACCTATATGTAGGCATATTAAACGAATTATTTTATTTATTTTAAATTTATTTTACTTAACCCTCTCTTTTATTCTTCTTTGCAATGTAACAATACACTGTAATAATAAGTCATACATATTTTATTAATATATAGACAACCTCATCTAAAACTACAACTTCTAACAAAATAAATGTACGAAACTTCGCGTAACTCGTGTATAATAAAAGCGTAGGTACGTAATTTGGGTAAAAAAATATATATTTGTCTCGGTCCACCCGCCCGTGGGCAATAAATGCCCCGTCGTATATACACATGTTGGTTTATATATGTTACATTTGTATAGCCATTGGACAAGCGGTGCTTTACATATTATACACATAAAATGTATGTACCTAAACGTAGTTGGAGGATACACAGAATATTGCCTTTTATTTTATACGTTTGTTGATGTCAATTCTAAATGTAATCGCTTTTGAAAAAGAAATGAATTAGCTATACGTTTGCTTAATAAAACTCGTATACTCATACGCTAACGACTGCATCTCTAAAGCGGTAGGCAGAGCTCTATTCAATACCTAGATTTTGCCAATTATAATTTGACCCCACTACCACACCGTAATTAGGAACAGGAACTTTAAGAATAGAAGATTTGAGAATCGGCAGTATATTAAAATTGAAAGATAAGAACAAGTAACGCAATAAAACTCGTCGTACATGACGTACATTATAACTTATAACTTTATAGTTTTTTCTTTCATTCTAAGATTATATAAATAGATTTATTGTTGTCAAACTCAAAATTAAATCTGAATTCTAAATATTCTTTCAGGATTAGACTTTAAAATTTGTGTAAAATTGTGTTAAGAAGATTTAAGAGCAAGAGCAAGCTGAAAGCAGTGAAAATGTTAGTCACGATTCTTAGGTATTGTACCCAGCTTGGAACGACGCGCTGCCTTTCGAGAATCGAATTTGTGAAACTGAATGCCGTAACTGAAGTTAATTAAGCTCGCTGCCCGCCTTCACAAATATACAACCTCGTCATATTTGACGTGCAAAAAGCATTTGCGTTTTATATACACTATATACATGTATACTCGTATACATCGCCAGGATTCGGTGTCGGGTTGTAGGGACGTGTAATTTTATCGATGCCGTTAAAATTCAGTTATATTAAATTTTTTGGGGAAAAATTCGCATTTAGCTGATGGGGATTTTGACATCTATTCTGTTAGTTTTAAGTGTGGCTATACATACAGTCACGCCTATGTCCTTAGAGTAGGCAAACGCCCACTATTTCCAAACCAAATTTGAGTCCCGCTTACGTAACAAGGGACAAGCTTATTGCCGTCATCTGGGCACTCTATGACTATGACAACTTTTGCACTAGGATTAATTTCTGTATCGCGGGGGACTTTACAAACATTCAAACAACGCGCACTAAGAACACCCAGACTCAGAACAATAATTTGTGAATTATACAAACTGTCAATCAAATCGAACCCACAACACTAGGAGCGGACGCGTGGTGGCGAGGTAACCACTTAAACCGCTAAGCCATCCGTGCTGTCATTTATATTTATATATATTATATTTATACTTTCTGATTGATAACAGTCCTATCCCTTAGTTGCCTTGTGAGTGTTTGTGTGTGTGTGAAGGTTGGTAAAGTTTTCGGGAGCAGCGTGCGTCTCAAACCCGTTATAACAAAAGTTACGTGTCACAGGAGTTTCCGGCGGCGAATTTACAAAAAAAGTACTTTTATTTAATGGAATCAGTGTGTAATTGAACTTTAGTTTTCTTGTACAAATGTAACTTCTCAACTTTTCTGTTCAATTTACGTCGAAACTGAGTCGGTACGACAGCACTTTTTGCGCGCAATGAAAGTTCAATTTGTTCTTAAAGTAAAATATAAGATTATTTTGTATATTCATTTACAATCCATTGCTTTCTTGTACGAGTAAAACTTCTAAACTTTCCTAACATGCTTTTTCTTTGTCACTCCATCCATCTATAAAAAACACGTTTAAATTGTTGTGAATTACACAAAACACTGCTCGGAGAAGTATGCTTTCTTGACAGCGTCCGAGAGAAGAAAAATTTACGAGATTTCCCACTGATTAAGCGTATGACTTACGATTATATGTATCTATGCTGTTGGTATACCTAAAAAAATATGAGATAGGAATATTCCAATGCTACGACACGTTAGAAATTCGTAACCACGCTGATAAAACTCTTATATAACACGAAACACCCTCACAAAAAATACTTTTTGTTTCAATTCAAAACGCGAAGTAAATCTGGAGCACGATGATAGTTCTCCTTGCGTTAAAAAGAAAAATGGCTGATACTTTATAAAACATTGCACTTGGAAAGAAACGAGCCCCTGTTTGTTTTTCTCAGCAATCATTCGTATCACGTTCTGCTTCTAAACAATGGTTACACGTGAAAAGTATGCAAAAAAGTTTAGGCAAAAACCAGTAGTTCAACAAGAAAATATATCATTTTCTGATGTAGATGCAAAGAGATAAAGAGAATACTGAACTAAGGGGATAGGTACTTAGGGTAGTAATTATGCCCAATAAATGACAACGGTTATAAAAACTACAATTTCAAAACGTTTTTTTTTTCAGGCAAGTAGGATCGCTAGTTTCGTAAATTAGAGGGTTACTGTGATGACCACGAATTATTGCAAATCTTTTTGTAAAAATAAATATCTTTTTATTACTCCCATAGATATTAGTGTGATTGAATCAACTATTAACATATACAATTCAATCACAAATATTTTCTTTCGTAAGTAAGAAAGTAAGTAGGTATCAAAAGCTCACATCTAAAAGCAAATATATAATAAACTAACCGACCTGACAGACGTTGCCCTGAAGTTGCAGTATAGATAAATAACCTTGATACCGACTGCACCGCCATCTGCCAAGCTGATTTGTGAATCTAAACCATCCAGGGCGCCACCCAAACGCATACAAAAAAATCATTCAAATCGGTCAAGCCGTTTAGGAGGAGTTCAGTGACATACGTACAGTAGAATTATATATATCAAGATATTCTTGAAAGTCTACGTTAAACGAAACTCTTCTCTTTTTAATCGGCTATCAAACTGACTCAGTGTACAGCTTTAAGATAGATTGCTCACCGAAAATGCTTTTATTTTTTATTTGGAGTCAGCGAATCACTTAAAAAGTGATTCGCTGACTTTCGAAGTTTAAATCTGACCTTGACATCTCATTTGCTTCAAATGCACTGTTTCTGAGTGGCTGAAGTTCGTTTAAACCTGAGTTTGAATACTTAAGATTGTTTGATTAAAATAAATTACTTCTAACTTCTAATGATTTATTTGTTACAGTTCGAATTTAAACTTGTGCGAATAATTCTAAACATTTATGAGTAATGTTTTGCTAAAGTAGTAAATTTAAAATGCAATTTTGATTTTTTATTGATTACCTTTGGAATAGACAAAGCAAACCTTTAATGTAAATTTTTTACTAAAGTATTTATATATTTATTTCACAAATAACATATTCACGAATTTGTTAAGCAAACAAAGTATTATTACCTTTTCTATATGTATACGTATTATATTATATATTGTTACTTAACCTACTCTTATTCACCTGCGATGTAACCGGGGTTTCTTCACTTGAAGGCGTGTGGAGTCAAGGGGTTAATCTGCACATGTGACCTGTGCTCTTGAGGTCATTTTTGAAAGGAGACCTCACACTTGAGCGGGTTTATTAGCGTCACGAGAGATGAGTGAACACGGTTTGTGAGTAGTTTTATAAGTTTAGGATATTGCTATTTACAGAGTTTTGACAGTTATGATTATGCGTAGGAAGAAGATTAAGTTGTAGACTTTGTGTTTTCTTTCTGTAGCTGTAAAGTTTTGTGATGGTGTACTTAGTCGATTTTTATAAGTAAACAGCTAAAGATTTGAATCATAGACCATGCGAGTGGAGTAGCAAGTGGAGTTACTTGCCGATTTTCATGAAAACACACGACTTTTAAAGAATAAAAAAAGGAAGTATCGGTGAGTAATTCGCTCTGTTGTTCTAGATTGTTGTTTACTTACTTAAACAAATTCTCGAATGTGCTGTAGCTATTTAACAAAAAATATAAAAGTAATGTTGAGAGCTGTCATTTAAGTCCACTACAGAATGCAAAGTAAACAAGGTCTTAGGGAACACATGTATTTACAGAATAATCATATCAACTAATGAAGAAGAGGGTTATGCTGATTGTGAATCTCTTCCCTGTTAACATTGACGAATAGGCATAAGCGATTTATAATAAAAGATACCTCCTGCACTAGTAATTATTCTGTGACTTGAATGACTTCACAAACATACAAGCAACGGACACAAAGAACACCCATACTCGGGACAACTATTTGATCATCGCACAATGTTTTGTCCTGTGAAGGAAAACCCACGACCTGCGGCTCAGTGTTTAGGGTATTAATCATAAGAGCAACAGGAATTGGACTATTCAAACACAATAAAATCAACAAATTAGCCCACTGTAGTCCATTGTTACACATAGGCCTCTCCCAATGTGCGCCATGGCACCTAGTTCTCCTTCACATTTGTCAACTCCTCGATCAATCTGGATGTAGGGCGTCCTATCTTCGGATTACTCGTTTTTACTCGCACAAATCTGAGCTAAAAATCTGTAAAACACCCTAACTTTATAATAGTAAATTTCCCGCAAACCAGATTACTTTTATACATCGACACAGCATACAAGTACATACAAACTGTATGTATATATCTACATGTCAGAATAAAACACAAAAGCAGGCATATAATCTGTCGGGCCGCCACAGCGTGGCAAGGTGTTTGGGAAGAAACTCGGTAACAACGCCGCCCCCTACCACCCTCTCTAAGGAATGAGGGGAACACAGGGTTACTAACGTATTTCTCAACTGTAGAATATGGGATTCTTGTTTTGTTGTTAAACTGACGTTGTTTTGAGTAGACGCAGAGTATAAGTAGGTTTCGGGTATGAGAGCAGAAGATTCGAAATATACATATGTTACTTGTTAAGAATTTGTTTGTGGTTGTGTTGATGAAGTTGTACCGTAATAAAGTTATTGGCCATCACCTCGTATTAGCAAATATTATCTTGATTTAGTTATATAATATTTATTATGGTCATTAATTGCCAGTTAAAAATACCGAATTTAAAAGTATCTTCTAAACCTAGGTTTTAGAATCAGAGTCGGTTCATGCTTATCATAAATTTGCTTACCATCAGGCAAAGTGGAGTCATTATGTAGGCTTACACATTAAACACAAAATAAAATTAAAAATAAAGATGCATTAAATTTTAGGTGTATGCAAAATTTTAGCTCAATCGGACGCCGGGTGTGGGTCAAATTTAATGTGCAAGATTTGTCCGTACAAATAACTAGTCTTACCATAAATGTTGTTACAAGGAAAAATCTTTTTTTATTTTCTATACCATAAAACATTTATTACTGTAACGTGTGCTTGTTTATACATTAATATTGATGATAAAAATATATGAAACTCATTCAAAGTTATATTCATTGGCTTTAATTCAGTCCTTTAAACGTTGAGGCCAGTTATCGTTAGAAACATGGGAAAATTCTTTACTGCCAATCTTATGGATTGTTTTAGGGTCTTCAAATTATCATTGCACATGGTTTAGAGCGTGCCATACTCTCTAAAATTACTAGGGACTAGAGAAAGGCTAGTCATTAGCTCTGATGAACTCAGAAACGTTCGTTTCCAACCACGCTTGGGTGGATCGAAATTTATGAACTAGACTGAGTCTTGCTGAAAGGACCATACTTGGTTATGGAACATGGTGTTGTTAACAGGCTTTACCACCTTCTGAACAATCGTATCTTAATACACTTGTGCCGATAGTATGATACCTTTCTCACAAAAATATTTCTCATTTACTCCTTGATAACTAACACTGCTTTGATCAACTTTTTCGTACAAATACTACGTGGAGGGCCAGATCCTTTTCTGTCACAAACAGAGGATGTTTCATTTTATCTATCAATAGCCCGGTATACAAACATTCGACGAATACCAAGCCGATGGAGAGTTTAAGAAATTGCATTTGGCTTCATACCTACTTTGTGCAATGGTCCACCCCTCCTCCACCTTTACTCCTTTTTAACACGCTTTTATTAGCTTCATATGTTTGTATGTATGTTATTATGTAACGGAAACTCTGAACATGTCCCCTTCAAAACGTCGGATTAATTCGAAATTTAGCAAATTTGGTAATTCAATATTTTCAACAGTTAGACCCGTTATCCTTACTAAGATCATCTGGATTAGCGATTTTTTGATTCAAACCTTTTTCCTTAAAACTAATAATAATAGTTTAAAAAAAAAATAAAAAACACGCATTTTTAGAAAATCCAACGAAAAAATAGAAAATAATTTGAATTAATAATTAGTGTAAATAAGAAAAAAAAAGTATTGTAAAAACGAAAACAATGCAAGAGGTAATAAGCTGACAGGTTCTATAAGTAAAAAAAAATCGAAAGCGAAGTCTGTATTCTGTCAAAACATTACTTATAAAGTAATATTTTTGCGAAATTAGATGTTTACCAAATAATTTCTTTTTTATAACGTTATTTTTAAAATGATTATTTGTCATTAGTTTTTTGTGAAACATTAGTGAACTCGCTTAAACACAAACAAAAAGCTCTTCGGCTCTATGAAGTAGTATTAGATTAAATGCAAAGATTAAATAATAAAGGTCTTCTAAAAACTATTGCCACAACACTAAATGTATAAAAAAATATTGATTGGTAAAATATAAATCAGATCACATGAGTGACAACCCTGACAATCTTTCTCAAAGGCAAGACTCCACGAGTCACGACACGGCGTCAAAGCGAAATAGGAAAAGAACATCTACCAGTGACGTCACACTCGATAGAATACATACGTCGAACTGCCAATAGATAGATTAGGCTGCTAGAGTTTACAGATAAGGGCTGCAAACACGTTTAGAAGTGTCTTTCGCCCATTCACGGGATATTTGTGATCTGAGTGTTCAAATGATTTAAAATAGGAATCGTTTATTTCTCAGGAACTTGAATTGATAACTTATATGTAATAAAGATTATATAATATCATGTGTCACTTTACTAAACTAAAGTGAATTAAACTAGTAACATATAGTTAAGTGTCGATAAAAATTAGACAGAAAAAGGCAACTCCCGCATGAGAAATTATTTCTGTGTCGCGAAGGGTTTCACAAACATTTCAACTACGGACACAAATAACACCCAGACTCTGGACAACTGTCACTAATCACGTATGTGGAAATCGAACCTACGACCTCCGGTTTAGAAGTCAGGATCACCAACCACTAAACCAACATGCCAGACAAAATTCAGTTACTCCTACATTAGTCCAGTTTAAATAGCCAGTCCTAAGTACTTTAGTGACTAAAATATATGTATGTATTCTCACCTCTTTTATGCTCGTCAGCATTAGGAGTCCTATTTAGCTGTGGTGGTAATGGTGCTGGTATCGCCGGGGCTGCTGGTGCTGTAGGAAGGCCAGGGTACCACCACCCAGTAGCCGCCTGGCCGTTAAACATCCGTAGTTTCTCGTAAACGCTGTCGTTCTGCGCAGAAGCCGCTTGCTCCTTTTGTGATGCCAAGTTTCTTAGCACTCGGTTGATAGAAGAAACCTAGTGGGAGGAATAACAAGAGTAATGATAAGCTACAGTTGATTGAAGTGGATTCTGTAAAGCTTATATTTATAAGGTTAGTAGTTGCTCATTAAGCGAGTTATAATTCTTATTAGATTATTTTTTTTTGTTATAAGGTGACATTAACAAAGAGGTAGGGTACCGATAAAAATATAAATAGTTTTAACATACTTTAATAGTACTTCCTTGTCCAAAAAACAGGTTATTAAAAAATAAAAAACAACCAACATAAGCCCCCATTATTTTTGTGTGTGTTTATGTCTGCAAACAAACCTAATCTTCTTAGAAAAACTTTAATAAGTAGTCTTGAAAAAATATCGTTTAAGTGCTTCCTATGCCTTCAAGTTCAAGTAAATGTACTAGCAGCCATGTTCATTTTACACGTAATTTGTAAGTCGCATCCCCACAAGTCGCAAACAACTATTTAATAGGAAATAAATTGGGAATTCACCCCACCCTTTTAACTTACAAACACGTGTAATTTAAAATCTAATATGATTACTAAATTCCAATCGGGCGCCTCAAAGGGACACAGATTAGGGCATCCCTCCCGCCCTGACCGTACCCCCCGACGGCCCTAAAAACCCCAATATCTATCTACTTTCACCGAAAACTACGCATGCGTAAAAACCTAACCCACACAAGTACATAACTCTATATGCCCATTTCAGTGTGATAGTAGGTAAGTACTTATAGTTATAGATTGTGGGGCGTCCTGGGTTCTAATATCTGTTTTCTTGTTGCCAATGGCAACGAGAGAAATGTATTTTTCCCCTGCCGGGAAATCGGCGGCCCTCAAACGATTACATTGTATCCAGAGTTTCGTAGGTATTTTGTTTGTGATCGAAATTTTGGAATGGAAGATGAATGGCTTTGTTGTCGCGTGCTTCCACAGCTACTGAATTTGTGTTCATTCGTTTTAAATATGCTTATGCGTAATTTGATTTTAATTAGATATATTTCAGGGAAGGCCAAAAAGTAACATTTGATATACAGGTTTTTAGTTTATACATATGTATATGTTTATAATTGACACTAAATACTGTTTTTCTGGTATATTTTGGTTCCACTTTACAGAAGGCGGGCCTTATGCCCGTCTACTGGATTCCTCTTATTTCTCCACCATTAGAAATAATCCAATAGAAATTTGCATCACTCGGGAATTAAAATCAGAACAAGAATCGAACCCGATTACGATCATTTTTAAGCAAAAGTTTGTCTTAGCAATTAAAGCAGTCAATATGAAAATTTAGATATGTTGGTTATATTCAATCAATGCACCTATTACGTTCTTTATAATCATCTACTTTTTATGTTAAACTGAAAAGGCCTGCGAAGAAATATTAATAATTGACATACATACATAACACAATGGAATAGCAGAGACAACTTGTAGAGATACTACCTACATAATAGTTTGATGTTATTGAAAGTATTACAATATATAAGTAACATAAGTTTATGGATAGGTGTAGCTTTTTTTTTTTTTATGCGATATTAACACTTTGCACACATTGCTACGTGTTAGATGTTTATCTCAATAATTACGGCTTACACGTGTTGATTTGCTTTTTGTTTGTGAGTTCATATTTGTGGTTTATCTGAAAAATACAGTATGGTACTACATTTTTTATTATGTTTTGCATCCAGGGGATCGTCTAAAATAATCAAAATTTATTTATATAATTTAGTCTTATTTTAGTTAGCTACTAAGTGTGTTTTTTTATGCGATAGGGGGCAAACGAGCAGACGGGTCACCTGATGGTAAGTGACTACCGCCGCCCATGGACACCCGCAACTCAAGAGTCACAAGTGCGTTGCCGGCCTTTTAGGTAGAGGTACGCTCTCTTCTTGAAGGTTTGAAGGTCGTATCGGTTCGGAAATACGGCAGGCGACAATTTGTTCCATAAGCTGGTTGTGCGAGGCAAAAAGCTTCTGGAGAAGCGCACAGTGGTGGAGTGCCAATCGTCCAGGTGATGGGGATGGATATTTTGTCGCGTAGGACGATGGCGGAAACCAGCAGCCGGTATAAGTCCGAACAATTCCTCTGAACACTCCCCATGATACAAGCGATAGAGGATGCAGAGTGAAGCTACATCTCTACGCAACGCCAAGGTGTCAAGTCGATCAGAAATATCTTGGCAGTCGATGATGCGAGTCGCTCTCCGTTGAATGCGGTCAAGAGGCAGAAGTTGATACTGGGGTGCACCTGCATACAGATGAGAACAGTATTCCATGTGCGGCCGAACCTGCGCCTTATAAAGTTGCAGGCGGTGGGCCGTAGTAAAATACTGTCTCGATCTGTTTAGCACACCAAGCTTCTTCGAGGCTAATATGGCCTTACTCTCTAAGTGACCGCGAAACTGGACTTCGCTTGATATATCGACGCCAAGGATTCCGATACTGGCTAATGCAGTTAGGGAAGTGCTCTCAAATTGAGGTGATACGACCAATGGCAACTTTTTACCTGTGTCTTCTTGGGGTTAAACTGGACTAGGTTAAGTCGACCCCAATCTGAATCATGCACCGTCAACAACGACCTTGATGCTTCTGTCTGTAAGAAAACTGGTGAGCCAATTGCACAGTTTCTCGGGAAGCCCATAGGAAGGAAGCTTCGCTAGGAGCGCTTTGTGCCAGACCCGATCGAAGGCCTTCGCCACGTCCAAACTAACGGCCAACGCTTCCCCCTTGGTCTCGATCGCCTGTGCCCACCGGTGAGTCAAGTATATGAGAAGATCACCAGCTGAACGACCCTGACGGAAGCCGTATTGTCGATCATTGAGGAGCTTGTGGTCTTCTAAGTACCGGAGGAGCTGGCAGTTAACAATGGATTCCATTATCTTGGAGAACAAGGAGGTGATGGCTATGGGTCTGTAGTTGGACGGATCCGAGCGATCTCCTTTTTTAGGGATTGGGTGCACTAGAGCTGTCTTCCATGAGTTCGGGACTATGCCAAGAGGGTAGGAAAGCCGATAAAGGCGCGTTAAAACCGGTGCTAACTCTGGAGCACACGTCTTCGGCACGATAGGAGAGATTCTATCGGGCCCACTCGACTTATGAACGTCGGGGGAAAGAAGCGCTTTGTGTAAACCGGACTTCCGGCATGCGGGTCTCGCACTGCAGTATGGTCGGCGGTGCGTTTCCCCCGTCGTCCAGGGTCGAGTTGGACGCAAAGAGTTTGCCCAGAAGATCGGCTTTTTCTTTAGCGTCGTGGGCCAACGAATTATCTCCTATGCGCAGAGGTGGAAGGGAAGGCTTACAAAAGTTCCCCTGGACAGCTTTGGCAAGAGACCAGAATGCACGAGTTCCGGAGGGGAGACTCACTAGTCTCTCGCCAATTCTGCCGATGTGAGCCGACTTCGCCCCAGCAATTACTCTTTTGAGGAACCTGGAGGCAAAGTTAAATTGCTTCTTTAATGTACTGGTCTTTACATCCCGTGCTGTCGCTGCATTAGCCCATGCTTGGTAACATTCCTGCTTTCGGCGGGACGCCGCTTTGCAGGTTCGACCAAACCAAGGCTAGGACTTGCCACCTGTGGGAATCAGGGAGAATGGAATGAAAAGTTCCATACCCTAAAGCACAACATCCGCGACAGAGTCAGCAACGACATTGGGATCATCCATCGAGAAGCAAACCTGCCTCCATGGGTAGGATGCAAAGAATGTTCTCATTCCATCCCAGTCTGCTGACCTATAGTGCCATACGCGGCGACTGCCTGTAACTCGCGGCCGCAGCGAGTGAACGAGTGGCACCATACTCCTAATCAGGCAATGGTCCGAAGAGCCAAGAGGGGCCTCAACGGATACTTTGTAGCCGTCAGGATGTGAGGTCAGCAGAAGATCCAACAGTGAAGGCACGTGGCTTTCTGCATCTGGGATTCGCGTAGGCGTTGCTACCAGCTGCGTCAAGCCATATGCCTAGGCGAAATCGTGAACAGATCTTCCCGCATGATCGGTTTTGCGCGAACCAAGCCATTCGGCGTGATGGGCGTTAAAGTCGCCAAGAATCACAATCTCTGCGGATGGGACCAGCTGGAGCACTGAGTCTGTAGCCATTTGGACGTGGTCGATGAGTCGGTTCGTTTCGGCATCACCGCTATGGGACCTGTAGAGGCATAGGTAGATGCGGGGATGGTCGTTGCAGTCTACACGTAGCCATAAGATGGAGAGGTCCCGACCTTCAAGATTGCCGAGGCGGCGAGAAGTGATATCATCTCTAACGTACACGCATACACCAGCCTTAGGAACAAAGGAGTGTTCCAGTCCGTACCCAGGGTAGCAGAGGTAGGATGTGTCCGCTGGAGATGATATCTGCGTCTCGGTTAAAAAGAGCAAGGCCGGCTTTGCTGTCTCAAGGTGGTGGTGGACAGTGTCGAGGTTCGAATGTAAGCCCCTGATGTTACAAAAATCCACGGTAAACGTGACAGGGGGTGTCATGGTATGCCTTCTCTTGCCCCGAGCAGATTTTGAGAGCGCAGTTGAGCCCCCCCCCCCCCCAGAGTACGAGGGGCAGCCTGGGCGTCCACGCTCAGGCATAATCCGTACTGAGGGTGGACGTCCAGAGGGGGATTCTCCAACGCTAGCGCTGGTACCCCCTGGGGTATCCTTTTTGTTAACAGCGCTATCATTAGGGGGGTGGGGGATTTTGGGTCTCACTCATTTCGGGGAAATGCAACGCAAGCGTTACTTCACAACCGGTTTTCTGTGAGGCCATGGTATCGCACCGGTCGAGCCGGCCCATTCGTGCTTAAGCATGGCTCTACCACTATGTGAACAATAACCAAGTATCAACAACATTTCAAAAAGCTTGTCCAGAAGATGTTTATATAATTATCAATTTGCTAACTCTTAAAAATCTGCAGCTGTGGATAATACAAGGGTGAAGGAAATAAAGTGTGTATGTGAGAATACCCGGAGCTATTAAAAACTGCTCTGAAGGCCCACTTTAAAGCAAGGTGCACACACAGATTACTCGAACTATAGGCCGATGGCTAAACTTTCAGTGATAAATAAAATTGTAGAAAAGTATATTTTAGGCCAAAAGGCCCGTTTCTGGAGAAAAATAATATCTTTAAAAATACTCAACAGGGTTTCAGACGAGGTAGGAGTACAGCCACAGCTCTGGCCCAGTTCTCTTATGATATAAATGAGTACCTAGATCAGCCGAAGCAGGTGGTGGTGATCTTTATTGATTTCAAAAAGCATTTGAGAGCTTGGAGCGCCGCCAGCTGCTTTAAGCTATGCAGAAGTGCGGGTAGCGGGGCTACTTATTATTATTATTTTATGCGATAGGGGGCAAACGAGCAGACGGGTCACCTGACGGTAAGTGACTACCGCCGCCCATGGACACCCGCAACTCAAGAGGCACAAGTGCCTTGCCCGCCTTTTAGGAAGGAGTACGCTAATTTGTTTGTTGTATACTATGCGCTTCGCTGCTTTTCTATGGACTGGCATGTTATGGACGCAGGTTTACTACTACTTTTACTACTACTTGGACAAAATTAAAGCCTTACAAATAAATTTATGACAAAGTACTACGCTGTAAAATAACCGGCCATGGGGACCTATTTGTCGAGTGTTGTATTGTGTATATTGTATATGTACATGAGAGGGTAGCGCTATTAATAGCATTGGGTCATTACTGCCACCAAGAGTACAAAATCAGGACTATACAAAAAAGGGCCTCGAGGTGAAAAGCATTGTAAGACGTTTGAGGTGCTCACTTACAATAATTATTATGGACAAAGATGCAATAAATGTTTAGTTCTAACTGTATTCAACAGTCTATCTGTAGACGTTAGTCAGGCCATTTAAACATCATCATCATTAGCATATCGCAGTCCACTGCTGGACATACGCCTCTCCCATTGCACGCCACTTTGATCAATTTTCGGCTTATAGCATCCAGCTCCTGCCAGCCATCTTGCACAAATCGTCACTCCACCTGGCCTGTGAGCTACGGTTGCCGAGAAACGATCTCCACTCATAAATCTCCTTCAAATGTAGAAGCCACATTTAAACATAAATCAACAAAATTGCTACCAAATGTAATCAGTGACAATATGATAGGTCCCTAAAGTATAGTTGTAACAAGCATATTATGTAATGATTGTGATTAAGTTTTAATTAATTATTTAGTATGATCATTATTGTAATTGTTGATGTCACTTGTTTAATTCTGTGTTTTTTTTATGTATTTTCTTGAATATAAAGGAAAAAACAGAAAAGTAATTTATTTATTGTATTTTATGGGAAAGTGTAATTATAATTTAACTTTAAATAATTTAATAATATGGGCGCCAACAAACTGTGCAGTTTGGCAGAAATATTAAATTTTTGTTATATATATTTTTTAATCCTAAATAAACACTTGTCATTACATTTAATTCATTTTCATAAATCTTGACATATCTGATTACGTTTTTATGTAAAGTAGTGTAACTCTACTAAAACGTATGGAGCTATTATTATTCAAATCTTATAATTACAACATAGTTTCTTTAGTTAGACAAGTTTTACCTTATAAAGCTCTTAAATAGAAGTTTAACTTACATCTGAGTATATACGTAAAGGTTAATTCCGTACGCGGTCTATAACACGTTTGATTTAATCCCTTGTACCGCTAATGGAAGATAATGCGTCTATATATGTACATATATACGCTGCGCCAGCAAACGATAAAACAGCTCCGCAGTGCTGCCTATGATCTCGCTATTGTTACATTCATAATTTCGTATTCCATTTTAATTAGAGAATTATTTATTTTCAACTAACTAAAAAAAAACAATATGAAATAAAGAGTTGAATAAAGTGAGGTTTCCATACGAAATTTAATAAATATAAATAGTTTAGTTGGTTTTAAAGTTTTTTAGGAGTGTCATATTTTGATTTCGAATGCCGTTGAATCCAAGGGTTAAGTTCAAATCATGTTATTTATAAGAATAGAATAGAATGGAAAATAAATTAACTTATTCTACCGTTACGAAAGTAAAATGTCAAATTTAGCTCCTAAGAAATGTAAATACTAAGTAACTTAGTTTTTGCAAATTGCAGCTTGCGATAGAATAATGATTACATCTAAAATTTATAATTCTGAAATTAGCTTAAACTCGTATGTTGATATAGTAGACGTAAGAATTTAACCAATAAGATTTCTTATAAGAGTTCCTATAAGACAACAGCTAGTTTGAGATATAAGTGGCCCTGACCTGCTGTAAGTATTGCTTAAACTCCCCAGTGTCATCTTTATAAACAAAATTATTTTTCTTACATTGCCTTCTCATGTTCTTACAATTCTCTTTCAATATACTCCCGATTTAACTCATCCTTAAGTGCCCAGTTGACGGCTACAATAACATGGCCACCTATTACGTTTAGGGAGTAAAATTCCAATTATGAAAACGAGTGTTTTATACACATCTGTCCACTCTTTCACGGATACATATAGTACGTGGTTTTGAAGGACATAGTTTAGATCTGATATCTTACCGAAAAAGAAGTATTGTAATCACTAACTAATAGAAGAAATCATAATAAGACTAGCTGTAGTAATTAATTAATCTATTTTCATACGCGTCAAATTTGAACTGTCAGTTACAATCGTGTGAAACAAATAAACCTGTTTCTTATTAAAGGTCAAATTAGAAATTGTTGTTGAAAAAACCACGTCTAAATCGGATCGAAAACCAATTATTAAATTCAAATGCACCAATAAGCAAAAAACTGTTCCATTATAACGAAAACATTTTGAATTTCGAGTGCCGGGGTACACCGGGCTAACCAATAGCAACGGTGCATTTAAACGCGAATTCTGTTCGTGACAGGCGAGCGGCCAATCAGATGGGTACACGAGAAGATTAAAGAGCCTACACGTTCCTATTAGAATTGTAAAAGGTTTTTTTTTTTTTTTCATCAACTGGAATATTTAAGAGACCAAGGGATGCCATGAAACAAATGGCAAAAAAATGTTTCAGTCTCAGAAATAAACACAAAGAAAACTTAAATTGTATTTACCAATAGTTATATAAAATAATAATTTATATTGTAGATATAGATCATGAAACTTTTTTATAGATTATACTTTAAGATTCATTATTTTAGTTTTTGAATGTAATATGATCAAAATATAATATAACGACAACAAAAGACAATTAGATAAATTAGAAAAAAATGTAAACAATCACAATTACAAAAACTATAAAAAAATTAAATGTTACAAGTTTAATAAATCTAAGGCCAAAGTGCCTCGAGCGTCTATCATTCATGAACTACGGCAATGACACCGTTTTGCAGCTATCGACAAACTTTATTTTTTTATTGAAAATTAAAAAAAAGAAGCACGTGTCCTCTCGGTTAGTTTTTTAATGTTGGTATTTGTTCAGTTGTCATTATTTGTGGTATAGGGCTAAGCGGGCATTCAACATTATAACGCTAGAGTGAACGCAGCTGTTTTAATTTTATACTACCTATCTATTGTTGCCTGTTTTATTAATTGGCTTAAATTGTGTTTTTAATAGATTTTGTCTGAAATTGGGTGATAGTTGGTAAAAGTTTTTTGTTACTATTATATAGAGGTCAGACAAACACACGGGTCACCTTAGTTCAAGTCCATCTATTAAAATATGAACGTATACTAGATAACATGTCACTTTTTTAAAGGGAATCCTGGTTTAAAGACAGATTGATGTTATAACTTATTTAGATCTTATAAAGATTTTGTCGAAGAAGTTTTTACAAGTTTTTATTAAAATCTTTGACCCACAACTTCCTTCAATAGCTTTGAAACAAGACAACTACTACTTGAGGTACATACGAGCAAAAATATAAACTCTAAATAGAATATATCATGAATATACTACTCTACAGTCAGTTAATCAGAAACGAAGGCAACAAAGATAAAAATGACCAAATATCGTATATAAAATTTGCAATTTTTTTTTTAACTTTTCATAATATAATATATTGCCGACTTACATCCTTTTTGAATTGAGTAAGCCGAATTAGTGTCCAGCGATGTGTATGAAGGGTCTAAAACTTTCGGCAGTTTTAGACGCGCGGCGATGTGTACCGACCGTGTATGCAGGGGTTTATAACGAGCTTTTTTTTTAACTGTAGATACAGCTTTCAGTAATGGTACAATGATTTTAAATTTTGTTTGTATTGTTACATAATTTATTTAATTAAGTTGGCTGCAATTAAATATATGAAGTTTTTATATCTACTTAATTATTATGAAAATGATAAGATTTTCTAATTTAAACCTATATGTATATTATCTAGCAAAAAACACTGACATTATCAGTAAGTATATGAGGGGAATTAACACCCACGGATTTATTCGAAGTTGGATCTCCGAAGTGATTTCACTGTTTCCATCCAATACCAATGTAGTTCTGCTATTTGAGCTTAATGTATAAAAGTTTTCTACTAATGTGGCTATTACTGTAGTCTTAAAAGTTTTATGACTCGACTGTACCCTCAATTTTTCCTTGGTATATATTAAATTTAACCCAATACTTCATTGCCTATCGCATCATACCTATTAATAAATTGCCAGACTACTTCGATCGTAAAACTTATTATTATCTATAAATGCTTTAAGTTTTAATGCGAACAAGACCCTTAAGCCGGCACTACCGTACATGTTCGTAACCCGATACTTGACAGCCAGCGTTCAAGTTTGTGACAGGCGAGAGAGCGCGTGCGCGTCGCGACAACACCCCCGCTCAAACTATGGCATTATTATAATATTATTATTTGTATTATTTATTGGAAATTAAAAAGAAATATAAAATTTGAATATAGTATATTGTGTAGAACACGAAACGAACTTAACTTCATATTAAGAAACTAAGAGTTTCTATACTTGGATGTGCTTATTTTTTGAACTAGCTGCATACACACATTTTTTCAATGATATTGATTTTTTAAACATTTATAATTTAATTAATGTTCCACAACAAAGTTAATATAAGGAGTAGTAGTAGTTAATTTTGACTACATACAAAAGGAAAACCATGAGACAATTGGCTCACCAGTTTTCTTACAGACAGAACCAACAAGGTTGTTGTTGACGTCATCGAAAGCCGACCCAAACTTGTGTCTTAAATCGAAACTTCTTTCTTTATCAAAAGTTTCAGATTGGGGACGACTTAACCTAGTTCAGTTAAACCCCACGAAGACACAGGTTTGCGCGTTCACCGCTAAAAAGATGCCATTGGTCGTATCACCTCAATTTGAGAGCACTTTCCTAACTGCATCAGCCAGTATCGAAATCCTTGGCGTCGATATATCAAGCGAAGTCCAGTTTCGCGGTCACTTAGAGAGTAAGGCCATATTAGCCTCGAAGAAGGTTGGTGTGCCAAGCAGATGGAGACAGTATTTTAGTCCGGCCCACTGCCTGCAACTTATGCAGGTGCACCCCAGTACCAGCTTCTCCCTCTTGACCGCATTCAACGGAGAGCGACTCGCATCATCTCGATATTTCTGATCGGCTTGACACCTTGGCGTTGCGTAGAGATGTAGCTTCACTCTGCATCCTTTATCGCTTGTATCATGGGGAGTGTACAGAGGAATTGTTCGGACTTATACCAATAATATCCATCCCCACCACCTGGACGATAGGCACTCCACCACAGTGCGCTTCTCCAAAAGCTTTTTGCCTCGCACAACCAGCATATGGAACAAATTGTCGCCTGCCGTATTTCCGAACCGATACGACCCTCAAACCTTCAAGAAAAGAGCGTACTCCTACCTAAAAGGCCGGCAACGCACTTGTGACTCTTGAGTTACGGGTGTCCATAGGCGGTGGTAGTCACTTACCGTCAGGTGACCCGTCTGCTCGTTTGCCCCCTATCGCATAAAAAAAAAACACACTTAGTAGCTAACTAAAATGGACTAAATTATATAAATAAATTTTGATTATTTTACACGATCCCCTGGATGCAAAACATAATAAAAAATGTAGTACCATACTGTATTTTTCAGATAAACCACAAATATGAACTCACAAACAAAAAGCAAATCAACACGTGTAAACCGTAATTATTGAGATAAACATCTAACACGTAGCATCTAATTAAAACCGAACATATTATATCAAGTTTCGCGACAAACGATAGCGTCTAGCGATCGTTTCTGAACACGGGCGATCTCGCGTCAGTATGACAGTTGACAGGTGTCACAAGCAGGGCCGCCAACATTTAAATGTAGAATCTATTTTAATTCACGTGTGAATCGTTCATCGTTTGAACTGCCATATCCTTTTATATAAGTGAATATCGGCTTTGTGACTTGGAATGTTATAGGGAGAAAACAGTTTGTCTCTTGCAATCTCCGTACGTCGGTGTCTGTATGTATGTATGTCGGAAAAAAATCTTTAATTTTCTTACGATAAAACTATGAAAAACTTTTTATATCTTTTAGTGTATCATTGCTTTTCTAACGTTTAGTAATATTTATTTATTTTTATTTATTTGGGAAAATAAGTAGTCACACAGATGATTACAATAAAACATTAAAATAAAGAAATACCTTTGTGAGACTAACAACATTTTCCACGTAATATTTTTGCAAGTAGCATGCGTTGTTCGTACCCAGACGAATTGAAAAGAATTCAAACAAACCTACTAACTAACTTAAAAATCTAAACGTTCAAATGATTTAATCTTTGTGTCACAAGCCTTTTAAATATTCCCGAAGATATTACAAACATGTCTACATCGTGAAAGTACAGGTTATAATTATTAGTATTTCTACGTAGAGGCGCTCGCAGACCAGCATTAGTACGAAAAGTCGAAACATAATATAATTGATTGTCATTTTATATCTTTTACTAGGCAATAAAATATCACAGTGACGAAAATGTATTAATGTTCGTCATTTGTTATTATATAAAGTCGATTAATTTAAAATAAAATAAAAAAAAGGTTGGCAACCCTTATAGATTGCACCAAGGCATCTCATTACCGTAACCACGGACATGGCGATAGATCATCCAGCGAACGATAGTACTAGGATCCCGGCGTTGGTGGTCCGTGCGCGTGAAATAAAAAAAGTTTGAAAATGGACATTTACGCGGCTAATCGAATTTGTTGAGAGTCACGATCGATCACTGATATTTACAAAATTGACAGAACGGTCCTTTAGGATGTGATTCGAAGATATTTGTAGATCTTGTATGATATGGTGATGCTTTGAGTTACTAATATATATATACATACATATATGTATATTTCAAGAGCCATGTGGTTTTCGGAAGAGTAGTATAGGTCACGGGCCACGCCGATCACTGCACGAAGTTGTGAAAGTCGACTAGGGATTGGACTGTTACCTATCAGTTATTATATATACAGTGACACATGACGGCAGTAGGCTCGCCTCCAATTACGTAAGTTTGATTAAATTATTAAATTATGGTTTAAATGACTAAAATATGTACATTTTCTGTTTTCTATTGCATAAAACATTTATTACTGTAATTTGTGTTCTGTGTACATTCATAAAATAGAATTAATAAATAGAAACTCATACAAAATTATCATTATTGACCTTAATACAGTCGTTTAAACGTTGACTTATTAATAGAAACACGCACTACACAAACACTTTTGCCATGGTAAAATTCTTCACTGCCAATGTTATTAGTGGCATATGGTATTGTTAAGAGGCTTAACGACATACTCAAAAAGTGTATGTAGTAGAGACAACATTCCCCGTGTAATATAAGTTAAAAAGGAGTGATTTAAAAATTGAATTAGATTAGATAAATCTAAAAAGAAAGTCCGTGAGTCCCTTTAATCTTATTTAGCAGAAAATTAAAGCTCCAAGTAATACGAGCATAAGTACTTAATCACCAAAATGATGTTGCCCTAAATATTTACAAAGAAACGTTCTCTTTCAATGAAAATCCCACTCCCATTAATCTATCCACTTTTCCGTGTCTATTCACTACCAGACGTAGACCAAAGGCATCTGAACAATAACCCATAGGAATGAATAGAAATACCCATGCAAGAAAGGCTCCCCAACCCCTAGTATTACTATTAGTATTATCTATAAACATTTTAACGTACACGGTTAACCCGCGGAGACCCAGCTTCGATTCCCCGGTGAAAAGCGGTTGTGGGGTGCGGTCGAAGGGATGTTTTTTGCAATTCTCTTAGGGCGCACAGATTGGGGCGGAGTGTCTCAGTTCATTATGGATGTTAAGTTGTTGTCGGTGATTTAGATTGAAGTGGGGCTTTTGTTGCACAAAATATGATAGTTTATTTGTTTTAGAAGTGGATATTATTTCATTTCTTTCTGACTTTATGAAATTAAAACTTGTGTCTGTCTTGTCAGGCAATGGTAGCCTGGTAACTGAATATATCTAATTTTTTTCTCAAAAATTGCTCTTCTCATTTTTGTATTTATTCATTATTGTATTTATTATTATATTATCCTTTATCTTCTGCTGAATTGAATTTACTGTTTTTTTAAAATAAAGTATGTGACTGGCCTGTTGGTCTAATGATTGGTGATCCTGACTGCTAAACCACAGGTTGTGGGTTCAATTCCGATAATTGTGTAATAAGCATGGTCATTTGTTCTGTCTCAGTTGTAACTTATCTCCTATATACGTGTATCTGGTACCATTGTATAAGTTTTGCTTAGTTTGGGGTCTGATCCCAAAATAGTTTAGGCCATGAATGCGAAAAAAAAATATAGTCAAAAAAAATATTTCTCTTTGACAACTATTCGTCAAAGATTTTGACTATACATTTTTTTACACATCTATAAAAGCTTGTTGTAGTTGCGAAAAATATGCTTTTATGTCGTGGTTATAAATACTTCCTCGTCTAATTGTCTTTTATTCAATTAGTTAAGTTAATTATAAACAATTAGTAACTATAATATTTAAAGCAGCTCTCAATATGTAAATTAAACAATAATAAAATCCTTAGCAGTCATTAATGAACCGACAGAGTATCCCTCCGGGAGGCAGAGTAGCAAATATGTCACATCGTCACATTCTGTGTAAGTGTAAGTAACAGTGTGGAACGGAGGGCTGAGGGGACTTTTAAATACCGAATTGGCATAGATAAATTATTGCTTTTTTTTTGTTTGTATTGTTGGTTTAATTGTTACACTGTTTTTTTATGATGCTTAGGTATGCAGATCAAATTGTTAGCTAATGCTAGCGTTGTGAGCCATTTTTTATTATGATAAATAGTTTTAGATGTCTCTATGCAGTTAATTACATATAAGTACGACTATATATTATTTGTTATTCATAGATTTATAATGGTTACTATGTTAAGTAATATACATGTAAACAACGGAATTTTGAGATTGGAACATTCGGTAGTAACAAACGTCATTAATTAGGTAAACTATATATGTATATTATAACCGCTTTTTTTCGATACAATGATTTCGAACTTTGAACAATTTTTTTTATCCGTAATGTCTTCAAGTTGGCAAGCTTCCATTTCTGAAAATTAAAAAGGGATTTCCACTTTCAGTTTGCCGAATTGGAAAACAATGAAAGCCATGTTTTGTTTAACGAGTACAGCTTGGCAAAATCTTCGTGACATTCCTGGTGCTAAAATTTCTTGATATTAATTTTCTGTAAAATATAACGCATGCCTAATAAATATATATATAAAAGGATCATAGTGTAAAATAGAATTCAATGTTTGTTATTTTTTCTCAAAAGAAATAGAAACAACATGACAAAACCGTAAACATGTCGCCCTTGCGTCATTTTACCGAAAGTAAAGGTGTCTCCAATTACAGGAGTATTGCGTGTTACAAAAACGAGATCGTTGTATACACGCTACATAATATATGAAGCCAACTAAATACTCTACAGTAGCGTTATGGCGGTGTCAAGTATCTCCGTACTAATTCTGGTAACGAACTTTGGGTATTAAATTTAACGAAAACCGTTTTAAATATTTACATGCTTTCGCAGAAACTGTTATGAAAATATTTAATGTTTTGAACAAAACATTGAATAACGATTTAATCATTCTTCCGTGTGCATAGATACATACGCTCAAGCCTGTATTCCTCAAGGTAGGTGTGTACCCACATTTTGCAAATAAGAATTTGGGCCCACTAACGTAATAGGACTATGGTATATCGGGCACTTTAAGATTTTGATAGATAACATTGCGATCCCTTAGTAACCTTTCACGAGACCCACGGGAAGAAATGGGGTGGCCCTATTCTACGCCTCGAAGAACATCACGGCAAACTGAAAATGTTCTAGTTTTGATACAAAACAGAATAAGGCCGCTGGCGTTGCGTCTCGCTCGATCGAACTCATGAATTCTAAATTTAAATTAGATGTCTCCAAATCGTATTTAACGGTCCTTGGGCAACTGTTGATTGGCGATGTTTGTCGCGTTTCGTTCGTTTTGCGGTTGCTTTCATTGTTTTCTATTTTCAAATTCGATTTCATAGAAAACGTTTTGCACATAACATAAGAAGTTTATTTCAACTAGTTTCAGAACGGTTAGGTAAATATTCTATCTGAGATTGGACTATAAGAGGTTCATTTGTATATGTTGTTTGTGAATAAGAATACTGAATTACAGATATCATGGTGTCTTATGTTTAGCACAAAGATTAAAGTATTTTCAGGGGTCATTATCACAATTATACATTTTAGTACTATATGAACAAACACAGCGTTAACGAATAAACCTATGTCAATATACATACAATGCTTGCAATGCCTCTACCTTCGTACCCACACATCAGGTCTATATACATATCTAGTATAAAATATATCCGGATTTAAAACCGTCAATTCCTATGCCATCATAAACAGTTGACGTTAATCTGTCAGACAAGGGCGGCGATACAACTCAATGCAGATCCTTAAAGCATAACCACAAGTGTGAAAGAGATATCAAATATTCTGTGCATTCACGCGTAAACGTGGAATTATTATGTACACGTCCTAGAAGTAAACAGGCGTAAGCGTGTATAACCTCTTATGAAAAAGTATTATTCAATATAATTATTTTGTGGTGTTATAAGTTGGTGTTTCGACTTATTCAATTCTTTTTGATTGATTTGAATTATGAAATGTATAAGATATCATTAGATATACTTTAAATTATATAAATTTGGATAGCAGTGGCTCCTAAAATATTTAGAATTAAATCTTATTAGAAATGATAATTATGAAATACTAGTATAAGAATCCGTCTTAAGTAGTTATGAATAAAAAAACTTAAGATAAATCTAATATAGATCATTTGCATATTCAATTTCACTAAGAATTTTCATAGCGTCTCTGTTAAAGCATAAGCGATCTTGACACTTTTCAACTTACACCGTTATGCATCTGGGCCGTCATCGATTGTTCCACGTATTTTTGTCCGCTTTTAGTTGGTAAGAAACATCACGCCCATTCGACCGTTATGACTAGGCAACGGAACCCACCAACATACGTCTATCCTGCTCTAACATACGTGTAAACTCATCACCCTATCCCTTTCACCTATTTGCCCAGTGGGCCGAATGCGTAGGTACGACAGTCATAAAAATAGCCCCTTTGGCGCCGAATCTTCTGGGGGCTTTCAGTATTTCGATTTTGTGTCCTCTTGTTAGGTGGGGTGGATAATGTACGATATTTTTATGATAAGTTATATTATAAGTATCTATGTTGCTATGTGGTTAGAATGTTTCATATAGGACACGAGACTTCATTTCTCGGCTTTAGAGACATGTTTATTTTTCCGATTAGTGTGATATGTCAAAATAAATGATGGTATTTGAATTGAAGTATAAGTATATTTTTAGACTGTTGCGTTGGTTCTTTGAGTATGAATCGGGGCCTAGGCAAACGTTCAATTGTTAGGTCATGTTTTTCGTTACCGGGTCGAGTAAAATGTTGTTTTTATATATAAACAAATAGACAAACAATAATAATGGGAAAACGATAATAGATTTTATTCCTGTCTTTGAAAAACATGATTAAAATTATTAAAACCTTATCTATTAAAACAAACCTGTAATGAAACAATTTTTATAAGTCAATTCAAAAATTCTTCTTTTTGACCTTTCATATTGAGAAATGGCCAGTACGTTTCATCTGGCTGACATTTAATGAACTCCCGTGGATGCTGCATTCAGTTGGTGTAAATAACCTAACTCATAGTTAAATAGTGATACAAAAATCCCACCAATGATCAGTATTTAGTTCGTTGTAACATACCCACTACTTGGGTATGAGGATCTGACGCTAGAACCGCTGGATAGTCTTCAATAGCTCCTAGACCTAGACTTGAAGAGCCTTTGGTTTGTTTTAACTTTATATTATCGAACTTACACTTACGTAAAAGGGAGCAAGCCCTTTGCCATCTTCCAGGCACTGTAGGACTGTATATATACCGTCTGATATATAACAGGTCAATGCCTTACTCGCCTATTTTCTCGACACATAGCTAAGACTTGAGTAAGCCTGTGTATAAATTAGTTTTATACCATAATATAGACAATAGAGTACCATCAGAAATCTGTCAAAACAAGTTTCATAAAGCGGGCGCCGTTCTAAAATATAAAATTATTTTCTATTTATATATTTTGTTATGCTCTATAAAGCATTATTAACAATTCAAAAAGGATGACAAATGCCAACAACCTTCAGTTAATATAACATATCCACAAAACCAATATATCGCATTCTCAACACTCAAGAACACAAAAAGATTTTTTTGTTGTCTATGTCTATTCAATATGTCACCCAGTGTTTACTTTGTGCCACGGATCGGGATAAAAACATATATTTTAAAATTGTGACATTATTAAATGTTGATTTCAATGTAAATTGAGCTAAACAAAAATTAGGCAGATGGTTCTTATAATTGTGAATGAACATACAAAATATTTTTAAAACATTGGAGAGGTTTGAGCTCAAGCTCATTCAGGAAAATCGTTAATGATGTAGTACTGTAGACGATTTGGCAATAATGCCACACAACATACTATCGTGTATGTATAAATTATTGTGAAACGATTTATTCACATGTTACAAGCACAGACCCTAAAGTACAAATTTTTCATTTTTTTTCCATGATTGACCAAGCAGATGTCGGTCCCGTCAGGTTCGATTACAAACCGTGTCACTTCACCGATAGCTTTATTTTATAACTTGTACGTGATATTTTTCGCAGTTTTATTATTTTTTTAACGGTTTTTTCGTCTTCTCATTAATTATGGGATAGAATGTCACCGTCGTTACTCTACAAGTATTTTCTGATGTTGCTGTAATTGCGACTCCGGGTTTATTTTTTTCTGTGTATTTTTATTTACTAATTTTATGTAAATTTATATATGAATTAAAATTTTACGTGTTTTATATTACATTGCATATACTACCGAGAGCTTTAGCCCCAGATCACAGAAACAAACCTTGTTTCTATGATCTATGTTTGGGCACTACCGAAACGCACTTACCTTTATTTTCTACAAAAGTAACTAATAATAATGGATATATTAATGCCTAGGTTTTCTCTAATTTGTGCTTAGTGTGACGTACTAACAGAAATATTATAACACATTATGTACTATAACTTTGCAGTAAATGAAATTGTATACTGTACAGACAAATTGAGCGCTGATTTGTAGGTTCTTTAGAAAATGGCTCTGTATCAATAGTCCATTGAGCACTTAATATCATAGCAGCAAAATTGGATATTCAATTTGTTATTGACATAAAATTTGACAGAGTCCTAATAACATCGAATAGAAAAATTTATGAACTCTCTTGCACAATGGGCAAGGTTTTGTCCCATACAAAGACCTAATAAAATGCCATCAAACATCCCGAACGAAAATTTTATAAGCCATTATCAATAGCAGAATAGAATATCGAGAACTATGGTCCTCTGAGAGCGGTCCATCTTGAAAAGATTTCGGACAATAGACCCGCGCTGTCCAAAACATATGCTCCTAAAATGTAAAGTTGCGAAATTGGATTACTCAAAGTTATTGTCACCGAATTTTGTCCAGATTATTTGGATGTTGTGCACAATGGGCAGGAGCATATGTTTTGTGAGTTTTAATTAGATATATCGTATTTTCGATAATATTTTGACTGGTTTAAGTTTAGCAGATATTTGATGGACATTCAGACGGTTGGTCGTATGATATTATACTGTTATTTATTATTTAGAAACATTGAGTATATAATTGGTATTGTAAACCTTTAGGAATACGAAAATAAAATAATATAACTCATTAATTAATCATTACAAGTATTATTATGTTCAATAAAAAAATTTATAATATTATGCTGAAAAAGTTTATTTGCAAGACTTTTGTGTGAATGTATAGGAACGCCCCGTGGCGTCCGGAATACCTTCGTGTCTCTACAGGACTTATTATTATCAATAATTACTTACTTAAGAGGATCCAAACTGTATTACGTAAAAGTAGTATTTCAAAACTAATAAACTTTATAAGTAATAATACAACTTTAGATACACACCTTTAAATGAGATACAAAAAAAAGCAAGACAAAATAAACGCAAGAAAGGATGCAAGAAAGCAAGAAGAACCACATAAATACTCACACTAGGTATATTGTCGTTATTGCACACATTTTCACTCAACAGACGGTCTCTGATCTCCCACGCGAAGATCGACGGGCACTCCCGCTTGTAGTCAGCGATCTTCGAGACCACTGGGGTCGTGGCGACTCGTGGCTTTGACCCTCCGATGGCGCGGGGCTTTATCGACCCCGTCTCGTAATATCTGCGTGCAAAGCTGAATTTAGTTTGGAAGATGAAGAAGATGAATGAGCTTAGTTTTTTGCTCAATTTTTTGATATTTTGTTTAGTACCTATTACGTTAGAAATGAAAAGGGTCTGTTAGCAAAGCATTTGAAAACCTGTAAATGTAATCATCATTTATTGATATGAAAATATCTAAAGCCTAAGATTTTTACGAATGATTTGTTTCTCGAACCGAATCTAAACATTTAGATTGTATGTATGTACTTATGTACTTGTACTTTTTCTTTTAGTTTTCAAGTACCTTAAGGTACATGTGACGATACATAGATATTTTTTTTCTTCACTTTGCAATAACGAACAAATAAAGTTTAAAACAAATGTGTTTTTTTAGTATTTGTATGTCTAGACTATCCGATAATATGCGATGTGGTACTGCGTTCGATTACCCTATGACTTTTGTACTGTAAGTTTTTAGGTCCGTACATTCAATAAAGCCGTCCGTACATTCAATATTGTGTAAAACCAGTTATCAAATTGTAGTTGTAACGTATGTGGAATTCGAACCCAAGACGAACAAAAAGATTATTGTTAAATGTGTATACCAAAGTAAATTAGTTATTTATTACAAGATAACTATACAAAATGCAATATGTATACATCTTACAAGATTGAACTTACAATTGTCTATCAAGGCTTCCTTTACTAAAGTACTATTAAAATACAATTACAGACATAATCTCCTATCCCCTTAACTTGGAGTACCTATACAAAGCATTGCCAAATTCCTCTTGATACTCTCTTAATTATGCCAAGGGAATATACACTCACAGTATAAAGAATAAGGTTGTGAATGCTTTAATAGAGTGTAAAGATGTTGGATTGTGTGCAGGATGTATGTGGATGTATTGTTGGACCGACATGTGTCGATATTTAGGGCAACAATCGACCTCGTATTGGTGTAAGTAGCTATTATTTAGTATAAAATGGGATTTCGAATCGGTTTTTAGTGAAATTAGGATATCTCTTACGTTTAGCTCATTACCGTTATCTTTTATAGATAGATATAGATCAATATATACATCTATCTATAGATCTGTAGGTAATAGGGGGTATCGTCATACCACATATTAACTAACTAAAATAGTATGTTCTATTAACAAACCATTGGAATATAAATCATATTACTTTTAAAGGAAATGGCAAAGCTTGTATTACCTCGTAAGGACATTTTTTTGTTTTTTTTTGAGCTCAGATGTTTAATCAAAATGACTTATCATATAAAATCTCTTGACGATTATAGTAAAATATAGTACTTACCAATTTTAATAAAATTACTGTTCTTTTAAATCAATATTCTACAACGAAAATTACATTCGAATTGCGAATCCAAGAAAACCGTTACGAGTAATTATTGAGCAATAATAAACATGTCGATCCCTTATCGAGAATGTCATCTGTCGATAAAGTTTACTTAGGTATTGTCGATAAACATTTACGTACTTAATAGAGCCAGGGATGTGAACGCTTTCGCCTGCGGCGCCACAAAAAGGGCGTAAGGGAAACTCCCTTTTAACTGCTTTTTAATTGAGAACCTTAGGGTCAATGAACTTTAATAACGTGTCTGTAGTCCTTTTATATGTTAAAAGTCAAATTCTAAGTATTGAAATTAATTAGAAAATAAGCTAAATGCGGTCTACATTTTGTTAAGAAATATATTTCTTTCAAACAATTTTTCTAGAAAAGTTTTATTTTTAAGAATGAAATAAAAAATTGTTCTCTACATCTATTAACCTAAATAAAACCGAGGTTTTTGATTTTAAGACATTTTCTAAGATGATATTGTTACCAGACTTGACTATAACTTGCTTAGGGAATTAGGCTTTTCTAAACGAAAATCTAGTTAATTGAAAATAATTACTTTTCCAAGCAACCGCATAACGCACCCAAAGTATATTACTAGTACAAACAAAACAGTTTCGCAAACAAATTGTCTCTGAACCTAGCAATTATTGCATCAAACAATAATAAATTGATCGAAATTAGTCGCTCGGTCTCATTGTAGCCGCCGTTCAACCGACGTTAATTCATTGTTTCGACTCCATTGCTTGTTCGTAGAACCACTTTGTAGTAGTTTACGATTTACAGGCAGTTCCGCTGTTTTGATGTACGTCAAAATGCATGAGTTAATATTGTATTCATAGCTTTTAAAAAATAAAGAGCATGACTTAGATTCTCATACCAAAAGACTTTGTGACTATAAAATTATGATAAATGAAACAATTCTCATATTCTCAATAACTTACATACGTCGTTAATTAAGTTTTGAGAAAGTTCTAGCGGATTTTCATTAAATAAAAAAGTATTTTGTATGACAATTCTTCATAAAATTTGAGAGATGTTAGTTGCGAAAAACATATAAGGCTACATGAAAATCTATGAACCAGAACTTTTCTATTCTCAGCCAGTGCTGCCTTGTGATGTGATCTGAAGGTCTTCGTTACCAACATTGTGTTTTTTAAAAAGACAAAAGCCTTACAAACATTCAATTAACGGACACAAAGAACACCCAGACTCGGGACAATTGTATGTGGATCACTAAAATTTTTGTCAGTTATGGATATCGAACGTACAACCAGCAGTCATAGTCACTTACCACTAGATCAACAGGCCCGTCAGTCTTTCTAATGGTAGTTAGTAACGAGTTATTTCTCTTGTGTCTTTATAAGTTGGCTCAATAACCGACTTTCTTTTTTCTTAATAAGCCAGCAAGCAGTATTAAATGTGCAAACCCCATCATCACACAGTTCAGTGGATATGGAACTGTAGTGCCAAATAAATGTGACGTCAGGGGGTCGAAGATTAGATAAAGATAAAGTATCCGGGGGCACATACAATTGGGCACTTAAACGAGATTGTTTTTGAAGTGGTTATTTAACGTAACCAAGTTATACGCCCTATTGACAACATGTTTGAAAAAGCAATGTATTGCGTATCAATTTGTATATATGTTATTTTGTTAGATTTTGGTTCGTGCCAACTGTTGCAAAGTAAAAAAATCTTATTAAAGACGAGCAGCATTTAGATGAAAAAGTTTTGGGTAAATTACAGTACAGCCAGTTTAGCATTAGACTAATTTTGGAATCATCGTAGGTCCCTTGTCCAGGAGCAAAAATGAAATAGGTAACCCAACGCATTGGCTAAAGCACCAAAATATTAAAACGGTACTTTTGTAAGACATTTTTTTTTTGTAAAAAAAATATAACTACATGGGTTGATGATTATGTGGTTTTATCTTGGTATTTAATGAATATAAATGCTGAAACTGATTAAACTACTAAATTTGTGTATTTACGCGAACTATTCTGGGACCTTATTTCTATTGGCAAAATTAGAAATCTTGGGAAACACCATCAATTTAAGACACGAAAAGTCGTTTAAATGACAAATTATATAATATACGTTTAGCATAACTATTTGACAGAAATACATTAATGTAAAAGCAATTCATATAAGTTTTTGAAACTTTCTGTTATTATAAGTATGCAAAAGTGTTTGAATGCACATTAATAAAACACTGATTTTAATCAAACTAAGCCCATTTTGAATGTCTTTCTGAAAGTTAACGAAACGAACTTTAACCTAACATTAAACATCTTCACAAAGCGGCTAACAGCGGGAATTCCAACTAATTAGGAGTCCTGCTGGCCCTTCTGTGACGTAAGGAACACTTTTGTACCCCTTTCATACAGTAATTGGCACGATAAGAATGTCCAGGGGTGTGTGGGAACAACACTGGCACTTGCAGCCGTCACTCTCGTCACAAGTAAAGACGGAACTAACGAAGGTGGCAGTTTTATTTTTCTCAACGATTTTATTGACAGTCTGTTGATTACCAAGGTAACCATGATGTTGATGCTAGGGGCGAGACGTTTGAGTAACGAGTATTTTTTTTTAAATATATAAAAAATGTTGCATAAAAATGTAACGTTATCTTAAAAGTACCCTACGTCACTTATAAAGTGTAAAGACGATTCAAATAACACCTGTCGTCGTACATGTCGAAATCCATAAATGATCGAATGAATCGTCTAGTATCTAGGCCGAAACAATGAAACATCATACATACATCATAGATACGAGTATATATACAAACATTAGCTCAGACGAAGGCAAATAAGTAGGCTACATTTTATATAATTCCTGTCATAAAGTAGGTCGTTTATTTTTCTTTCTCTTATTTTTGTTTATTTTTTATTTATTTTTTTAATCTTTGTGCACCACCATTACCTAATACTTTACAGTATAGGCCATCAGGTTGTTCTGGAAGAGATCGCAGATTGTGATAAGACCGCCATTTCTATCTACTCACTTATTATTATCTTCTTTGTTTTAGACCTTACGTGTACAATAAAGAGTATCAATCTATTTATCTAAGTCAATTTGTTTACAAAGTTTTCCAAAAATGTGTTGAAACCTCTGTAAAAAGCGGTTTATTCCGTTGATTTTCTAACATATTCAGCTAGTATTGCCAGCATCTATACAGTATGTATACAGTAAGATGCCCCGTAGTGGTGTGGGTATACCCACCCAAACAAACATATAATAATAAAATATTACTACAATAGTTACTGAAAGCAAATGCTAACTTACATATAGAATAAATAACTAATATTACTATTAAAAAAAAAAACAACTTGTTTTCCCAATATTTCAACTGCTTGTTCAACATTACAAAATAATAGCGTGCACCTAGAGGGCAATATTGTGGGGTCCGCTGAGCAAAATTTATTTATCCTATAAGATCTCTTGAAGTGGCGTCAAGCAGGCCTCCCGGTAGGGGTGCCAATTACTACAAAATAATATTGTATTTTGATTTTTATTTAGGGGCGGTCGTGGGACAGCCCTGTAAGGCACACCCTATATTAAAATGAGTCTAGCTCTTTGATTGACGTCTTTACTTTTTTTTTGTTCTGTTGACTTTGGTGCTTTTGTTCTCTTTAATGTGTCAATGAAATGTATTGTTATGGGCTTTCATATTTGTGGAGACGGATGAGGTGGGTAACGCTCTTCGACTGCGATTGAAGACACTAAAAACTAGCTCGCTTAAGGTTCTACAACTTGGGTTACATTATGTGGGTGAATCTGTTTTAAAAAAGTGTCATAATGGGTAAAATATATTTTAAGGTAATAGCAGGTTTCTACTTCTTTCTGGACAGCATGATTTGTGCAATGCCTATTGTTCGGTTTCTTTAGTTAACCACATCATCAAAGCTGCTGAAGATGTAGCAGAAAGTTTAAAACGAGGTGAACCACGTTCTGATATAAGTTTTTGTTCCTTTCATGAAACAAAGACGAAGTAGGTATCTACAATATGACGTTTTTTAAATAAAAATACCAATAGCTTATACCTGCAGCAATTCTTTTTCAATTAATGCTTACCATTTACTGAGGGCATTTCATTAAGCGCTCCGATAGAGGGCTGGAATCCTCCGTGATCTCCAGATAAAATCGTAATCAAACAATAAAATTGCCGACGAAATTAAAGCCGCACCCCATAGTACACCAAAGTCGACACCCGATGTCGATTCCCACCTAGCTCCCTGCTGACACGTTGTGCATTCAACAAAAACAATGCTGTATGGGAATGCAAACCTAAACTATTGTATTGATTAAGTCATTGAAATATTCCTTAATTTCGTCCAGGACTTATTGTTGAGCCTATTGTGCGGTTCCTTGGGCGGTATTATGGGAATTCCGTCAATTTGTGAACGCGTGGCGCAAGATTTGACCCCATCTTGCTAAGACATAATCGATTCTTATGACTTTTGTGAGCTCCACAATAGGTTTTGTGTTAAATAATCCATTTATACGTGTTATAGTGTTCGTTTTAATTGTTATGGGTGCTGGTTCTTTGAAAAAAATATGCCAAGAATAGGCATCAAGTCTTAATTTGACAGCAATATTTGATAAGTTTTAATTCTGTTAATCGTGCAGTCAAATTAGAAAATAGTAAAATTACATACTTGCAAGCTTATTTTATACAATAAGGGCATATAACCTCTGAATATATATTTTATTTTGTAACTTTCCAATATCTTCCTATACTTCATGAGAATCCAAATATTATAATTGGTGGACTTCGTACCGTATATTTTGGCGGGAAATGAATTCCGAAATGTTAATTTTACATGATTAACAACACGATGTATTTTATAAAACAAATTCGTTATAATGTCTTCTTAAGGGAACATTATCAGTATAGTCGAACCCTAAATTTTCTAAATGAAAAATGGTATTTGATAGGTTGTAAGTAGGTAATTCAGAGGCGTCAGAGTTTATGATAGATGATCTTCTTTGTGTGAATATAATTATCTACCTCGGGGTGATTTTTTCAGACCTTAAAATTTGATATGAAAGGCTAATAAAAGCGATTATATCTTAAGAGTGATTATCACGGCCTATTTGGAGACAGTGTTAGGTATTTTATTACATGTTTTAATAAAAAAATAATTTAAAAATATCATTTCAAATTCAACTTCGTCGCATAGGTTGCCAAAATTCCATGAAAACTTTAGTATAATTTAAAGGTATAAAAATTCTCTAATTAAGTTGCATTTATACGTATACAATACAGTAGGTATAATAGAAAAGAAGAAGAAAGAAAAAAACGTTCATTTGTCACACAAAAAACACAGGTACATGAACAGTTTTACAGAAATACTCAAAAACGGACCCATTTCAGCGTTGTGTCAGACGAAAGCCTGACGCTGGTTTTCAATTAGGCCGTTGCAGACCATACCATCACACGCCAATAGGTACATACATACTAACTAGACAATAATAACAATACAAAACAGAAAAGCTTATCACTCCAACATACACAATAATATAAAACAATAACAACACAGCTTACACACACACACCCTTTTACTCTGAAAACGCTCGACAGCATTCACCACACCATACATCGCTTAACGCTATATATTAACAGGGGCCATATTTAGTCTCCGCTGTGCTTCTATAAGATACTGCCGCAGTCTATATTTAAAAGTGCCAATAGTATTTAAGGATCTTATAGGCGGGAGTAAATTGTTCCATATCCTAGAAACGGAAGCGGAAACTACCTTTAAGAGAGGCTGTTTTATGAGGTAATATAGAGTTGCTGCGAGCACTGTCTCACGGTACAATGACGTTTGTTGGAAACCCATTCTAGTTTACGAAACAGGTAAACTGGTTCGCGGTATTTAACAATGCCAAACATTAGGGGTGCTAAGTGAAGCTTGCGCCTAGACTTCATTTTTAATATTGAATTGTCGTTAAGGAACGGTGTGACGTAAGTTCTAGGTGGTATCTTAAAGCAAAAACGAGTGCAGGCATTTTGAACCCTCTGAATCAGCCGATCCGTGCGGGCTAGAAGGCGCGGCCCGTACACAGTATCCGCATAGTTCAATTTTGATAGTACCAACGACTCAACCAGTCGCATTCACAAGCTCTCGGACAGAAAAGGTCGTATTTTGTACAAAATGCGCAACCTATAAAAGCAGTTTCGAACCAAGTCAGCAACATGTTTTTCGAACCTCAAGTTACAATCAATAAGCAGGCCAAGATTACGGGCCTCATTCATCCTCTCAATTGACTGGCCCATAAGGGTTAATGAAATGACATTTATGTGTATTGTCACTGTTATGAGTTTGATTTAACCAATTATGGGTAAATAAGAAATATAATTTTCGCCTACAAAATCCATAAAACATAAGTACTAAAACCAACAGACCTGCCTAGTATCTTGGAGACACATCCGTTTGACACCTGCAGGATTCGGCTGATATCGCAAGGCCTTGCCCCCGAGTGCGCCAACTCCACGATCTTCTGCCGGGTGGAGTCCGGCAGCGGCCTGCCATTGACGTAAACCCCACCCAGCTGGTTGATGCCGCTGTGGCCAGCCGAGGAACACCCGAATAGGGCTCCGCCACCCATCGCCGCGGAATGCATCAGCTCATCTGGGAAATAAACCGCTGTTAGCTCAAATTATAATGTCAATATTTAATTCCATATTTACGATTTTATAAAAGGGGGAGGTTATCAGGGTATAATTCAAACGAAACATATGCTTAGCTGTCACAATCAAGCCATGCTTACTTATCGTAACGATGATGTATTGTGTCATATAAATCAAACTGAAGGTTTATGCAAAATTTCAGCTCAATCGGACACCGGCAAGTGGGTCTAATTTAACGTGCAAGATTGGGCCCGAACCAACACACATTGCTAGTTAAATAAAAGCTTGATAAAAATTATGTTGATCATCAACTGATTGATGAAATAAATCGAAAGTGGTCCCTTTTGCTAATGGACGCTTGCAACACCAGAGGTATCTATCATACACGCTTTCTTGAGTATGTAAAAATGTTTTTAAACATCCCATACTGGAATATTTATAGGAAACCGTAGAAAGGATGCCATTGAATGCTAATATTCTATTTGAAAATTAATCGTCGAGCGAAGACATTGTTTTTAAAATATTTTAATAATTAACTCCTAACTGATACTTATGTACTTTGAAGGTGTTATATAGTATAAAAACGTACCTAATCGTGAAGGATTTCAAAGTTCTTGTTGTCTACGGCAAAATCCGTTTGCAAAAATGATATATGAACACAATGAATGACAACAAAACCTTTTAAACTTAAATATAATAGAATTCACATCTGCACCTCTTCAAACTGTGTAGCTTCCTCAATTTTTGTCGAGTGGCATCCTATTTGTATAGAAACATCCTTAGATGTTACCTCCTAGATAATATTAAAAGATAACTCATCAAACTATGGAGTGCGGACAGCTTTCGTTTAAAAGAGTAAAAAACTTAACCCGTTTTAAAAAAATAATCGGCTTTGCGAAAAGTATCTGTAAAAAAAGGGTTTTTGCGGTTGGGATAGAGAACCACAAATTTGATCTAATCCAAAGATACGATGATATTTTAAAGCTCATTGTTTGACTGTACCGTTACATATTTTTTTTGATCTGTGGTTTTATACATTTTCGTTTTATTCGTACAGATTACGTTTGCCAGTACTGGAGTGGTTATATACGCAGTTGTAAAATAATAAATATTTCCTCTTTGTAAATGCTTCGGTGAGTTTTGCAGTCAGTTATTTTCGATGAATAGTTCTCCAGAAGAAGAAGATTTTGATTTGGCATTTTTGGGTTTGGTACATATATGCATTTCAAAATTTCATGCTTATTTAAAGGACTGTGTTTTTTTTATATTGTAGGACCTACACATTTACTCGGAATACACAAATATAGCATATAATACACTATAAATATATTTATCCTTCATTAAATGGTTTTACCTCTTCTTGTTCTAAGAAATATAGACTAGACAATACTGTCATGTTTACTCTAAAAGAGTTGTTTAATCGCACGCAAAATTATCCTTTAGCGCAATTATGTGTAGGCACAGTTTACAGTCCACTGATCTTCAATACTCATGCATTACATGGTGAGATCGCCAGACAATACTTTCAACCCTCGCAAACACGCGGTAAAAAGTGAACAATTGGATGCAATTTGTGGGCGAATTTGGGCCAGCCCTTGATTAAGGCCTACCAAAGGGTAGGGGGTAAGTTCATTGTTTTGTACCGACTTTTTTGTGGTTAGTATAATTTTCTTAGTTCGTGCATCGAATGCGAAGATTGGTCTTTTGTTTGTGTCTTACGATTTTCGTAATGAAAGTTACTGGTGTTCGGAGTTAGGGAGCTGTTCGTATTATTGACCAAAGAATGTAATGTAAATAATGGAAGTACAGTATATATTTACTTTTTTTACGAATCGAAGACTTAAAATTTCAAAGAAAGGTACTCAGATATATAAAATCTTTCTGTTAAATATTTTTCTAGATACAGTTGTTGTTTCTAGATACAGCTTGACTGAATTTGTTATGTGATCAACAAAAAGGTTCTTATATAGCACACATTTTTCCTTTTTACATAGCGAACCCTAAAAATATACCTATTACCTTATTAACGTGTATAGTCGTTCATTTGATACCTACATACAAATAATTAAAATGAGTAATCATTACAACATGATTCGTTCCCGAGCCTGACGACTACAAAAATTTACACCTCCCCGTATTTGAGAAGTCATACCTTCATATTTTTATCCCCTGCACTTCTAGTAATCCGTTCCACAAATTAATAAGCGTTTACCAATTTACTCGTAGTGTGGTGCATATGAAGTGGTACGTTGACGGTTCGCCGTTGTTGATCGCTCTTGGCGTCACCTTGCTGGCGACGCGACGCGTTACTCCGTCCCGCTAACAAGCGAACGGCTGTTAAAAGAACAATGGACAGTCGTACCTCCCTACACCCTATTTAGCTGTGTAATTTATAGGCGGCGGCGATTTTGGTGCTTCATTTCCAAAATAGAACTACATTTTCCTATTAATAGGGCTCGTCACTGTATATTTCTTCTCGCAATGATGTCTAGTTAATAATATTAAATTGTTTCTATGAAATAGATGGTCTAGTTGACCTGATAATATTGGTAATTTTGCCCTACCACTGTAAATATGTACATACATACGTTCACGCGAGTATCGCTGAACAAGTATAACACAAGCTGGCCTTACTAAGTTAGTTTTATAGTTAGGTTAATTTTATAGATATTCAAATGCGGAATTATTTAGGGGAGACTTCGTAGGTTTTATGTGTCGCTCCCGCTGCCTCTAGCGTTAGGGCCCGTTGTCACACCCACTGTCGACGCAAGTACGCGTATCGTGTGAGGGAGTGTTTTAATTTCAGAGGTGCAATTTATTCGAGCGATTTATTTTTAATCCCCGTTTTTATGGGCGACGCTATAAATTTCATTTATAGTTGTTGTTAATTTTTTTTTAGTTTTCGTACATACATTAGTACGTGAATGCAGTTTTGCGGGTGAAGCTTGGTTTTTGGCGGATGTGGTGTGCAGTTTGAGAGGAAAATGATGGTAAATTAGGAATTTTAATATTTAAAAATTTCTGGAGTGCAAACAACCTGATTAAAAGAGTAAAAATGCTATTATCTGTATTAGAAAATTCTTCTTGTCTTTGACTTTGATATCTTTAAATCTCTGATGAAGAACAAATTATATAGTTTTGACGTGTCAAATTTATTTCAGTATTTATGATCATTTTGTGTTGTGTTTTTTCGTAAATGTAAATAATAATCGAATATTTGTCATCGTAATACTACTACCCTCATCTTATTTACTATAGATGAAATAATCTGCCATTTAAATAGATAAAAACGTCATATTAAACATTAATCAAACGTTATGTAGACAGTATATAAGGGTTGCAACCCTGTCGAGCGCACACCTGGTGGCCATCCCCCACTTAAGTACCCTTCTTATTATTATTTTGTATCTGTTTCTGAATTGCTTAAATCTATGGGGGAGATTTAATTGTACACTAAACGCCATTTTGGATGCTCCGACAACGATTTGAATTTGGAACCGATGGCTACCATAGAGTATCAGCTTAAAGTAAAACCTGTTTGCAACTGGAACACTTTATAGTTTTAGGTATGTTTTGAATTAAAAGGCGTACAAGTAAAAATGCGTCAGGGTTTTTTTTTTCATTCAGTAATTATCAGACATGTCAAGTTGGTTGAATACACGTTTACATTAAGCTTTCCTGGACTTTTAGAAAATTAGGTATATACGTCTATATGTGGCAACCTGTACATGTCTCAATAACGAGCCTTTCACAGTATTAAAGCAAAGTTGTCACATCCATTTATGTTAAAATAAGCATTTCAAATTTACAGATATAATATTTTCTGACACTTTTATACAAAAGCTAACACACCCTATGAACTGTATTTATGCGTTTAGTTTGTTTCGCACTGACGTAATTTATGGAGTTATCGTCAACTACGCCCATTTAGTGATGTGCAGCAAAAAAAACCTCCATTGACAAACGTCAAAGCAGTTTTTAAAGTTTATTTTTATTCAAATTTTGGAATCAAAGTTGATTGAATGTATATAATTTTAGTCCCTGATCAAAAACTGAGGAAGAGCATTGATATTTCAACAACAACAACGACTCTTTGCACGTACTAACTAGAAACTAAAACAGGGTATCAATGACTTCAATTATCACATACATTAGTAATAATTTATTTTCAATAATAAATATGAAACCTTAAGAATAATGTCATTTATTTAATTAATAGAAGTAAAATTAAATAAATATTCCTGAACCGCGTATTGCTAGGTTTATCATATATTTATTTAAATAAATTATATAACACGATTTTATTACTCCGATGAATAATTGTCTTTCGAAATTAAAATAATAAATATATAAAAATAATAATAAAATAAAATTTTGTTCCTTCGAAATAAACTTTAAAAATTGTTTTCGAACGTTAATAATTAAACTTTGATTGATTTATAAAATATAGGTTAATATTGAACAAAAAATCTCTGCAATATTCATGTGGTGATTTTATTTTAATATCAATAAAAACCGTAATGTATTCTATGTAGGCACGCTTTATTGTCTATGGAAACCGTTGTCTTTCTTTTTTGACACAGTTTAAAAATTTCTTAAACTATACGCAAACTTATTGTCACCAGCCACCCCACAATAGAAAGAAAGATTAAATATTTTTCTTTAAGAAACAGCAAAACAACAAAAACAAAAGTTTTAATTTTTAGATTTTAACAAAAGTATTGAACAAAGACTCCCGTAAATTGTCGTTGAGATACGGTTAAGAACAAAATTAAAAACTATGTTATGAAATAAGTATCTGCTTGGTGGTTTTATCGCTTTCTTTTTAAAGGATTATGTAAGAGTAAGCGTCTAAGGATAGTTTTGTTTTATACCATCGCTATAGGAATGTTGACTCTCTGACTGACTGTGATCTATGTCGGTTTGAGCATGTTCTTTTAATATATTTTATATTTTTTCAGTGTTTATAATTGAAATAAGTGTCATAAACAGTGCAGATATATCTGGTTACCGAAGATACTATTTATATTTTTTGTATGTACTGTAACAGCAGTAATGACAATAAATCTGCTTAAACTTTTCACAGCCTAATTAGTGAAATATGTCAGACCACTACTGCTGCTTTAAAAAAAAATACATTAACATAACGTTAAATGTCTATGTTATATATAAATGCCCTATTTCTGATTGCTTTGTTTATGATTTATATTCCGTAATTTTATTTGAAAAGTAATAAAATTAAATGAGCCAAACATTCGTCCAAAGGGGTTTAATACGACCAGGAAATATTCTAGCTATTCTAAATTCAAAATTTGAATATTCAAAGCGTTCTATCGGACACAGTCAGCCCGAAGCGAGGTATCTACTCAATCATTAAAATTCCTACAGTGCGGCAACAAAGAAAAGTCTATTTATCCCTCTCCAACAACTGTTTTTCCGGTCTATTTGTCTTTATCTGGCGCTTAATGTGACACAATTGTCGCATGCTCCGTTTGCTTGGCTTGGCTATGGCGGAACATAATTATATTTCTGTTATGCTTTAAGCCAAGTCACCGGTTTGTAAGGTTAAATTCGCGATTTCATGTTCGAATTCGTGCAAAATCAATTTTTTCTTGTATTTCACTTATATGTTTGCCACAGGTGATTGACCTTTAGAGCCTTTTAGAGGTGAGCTACAAGATGATGTTTTTTTGTTAGTCAGAATACACGAACAACCTACACAAAGCTTACAACATCAAAGCTTAGCTACCACCCATAGAGAAAATCTTTATATAACTTCATGATTCAAATATTTCTTAGACATAAGATCTTTATTTTACTTCTTTACCGAAACAAATCAGCAAAGATAGCTATTCCAACACAACAAGCTGGCTAAACAAACAGCAAAAGCGTATTTGTTAAAAGGTCAGTTCACTTTAACGAGTTGCAAACTTGCGAACTCGGCCGGCAGTACTTTGGAGGTCACAGACTATGTAAACGCACAGGATTAAGTGGAATAACTTCAAGTTATGTAGGAACAGATCGTCTACGCCACTTGTGCAAACAAATTTAAATATCGAATCAGAGCAATTCGAAATTCGAATAATGACAGTAGATTTGTCTAACCACGTTTTATAAATGTCAGTGAAGATTGACAGAAACATCAAGTCTGTTTAACTCAAAACAGGTGTATACGGAATGAAAAACAGACGTTTTACTGTTGTTGTTATCTATCAGACAGGATATATACAGTTATACAGTGCCTGGATGCTAAGACAGGCTTGTCCCCTATTACGTAAAAGGACCTTAATTATAATTGACTGAAAATATTGAGTCACACATTGAGTATCGAGTCAGCCTGCCCCTTCGGGGCATAATAAAAACAATAACTTCGCATATACACTCGGCCGTTTTACCTCAAACTAAGCAGAGCTTGTACTATGGTAACCAGACTGCTGATATACATCTAAATATATATGTACTTAAAATAGATAAATTACATCCAGCCTTAGAATCGGTTATCAACACCGACTCCTCGTGACAAAATACTATAAATATAAATACAACGTTGAATATAAATCATAAGGAACAAAAACCAGTAAATTTACTATCTCTTAAAACTTTAACCTGATCTCATTCGTATAATAAGGTACCTACTCACTCACTAAACAACTGTCAAAGTTGCAGTCCGTCTAAGTGCATCGGTTGCTTGGTTACTGGAACTTATAGTGGCTTTTGTGACCCCTACTATTTGGTATAGAAAGATGAGAATAGTTGAGGTGAGTTTATCGTCTGTGAATTCGAATTTAGTGTGATAGGTAATTTTTTATGATACTTAATTGTATTTATATATATATATATATATATATGGGATAACAGACAGTAGTACAATTTTAAACTATTTTAATTTACATATTATAATTACAAATGTGCTAATTATTCTACTAACAGCACTTATGCTATACACAATTTTATAGAAAAATGGCGAATGTTAACCGATATAAAATTAAAGAAGCAAATCTAAATAATTAGTTTTAAATAGACAATACAATAAAAAAAATCAGCGTATACGGTATATGTCTAAATTAAAAATAATATGTATTTAGGAATTAAGGAACCTGATCCAAAGATTCCAGTAAACATTTTCTATAGTGGGTTCCAAAATGCATTAAGATATGCGTGCTGTTTAAATAGGTGTTGTAATTATCTACAAGCTGTCTTAGAGATTTTCTTGTCGATCAGTCGTAATCGCTAAGGGACAATGCAACATAATCTATATGATAAATCAATACACATAATATGCCATACCATACTTGTTAGCATACTTGTACATATAGCCATACTTGTTGTAAATAATGGAATGCAAGGACATAGTTCCAAGAAGGAGTCTCCTGTCTTCTAATGACGACCAATTGTATTACAGGAGTAATGTGTCTGATAGCTGTGGCGACATCTATAATGTAATTTTTTTTGACACTTTCTAATGCCTCGATTTATTTATTTATCATAATAAGGATTCTAGATCTTGGTAGCAAACTCGAGACAAGATCTTACTAGCATTTTTACATTTTGGACAAGTTGGCTGCCTTTAAGATTAATGATAGTTTTGTAGGCTTTTAGGTCATGTGCGAATAACAAAAAGTTAGAATTTAAGAAATAAGTGTCAATATATTTAATAAATATAACAAATAATAAAGGATAAAATGGAGCCTTGGGTAACTCCAGATGTTATGAAAATTTGGTCTGCTGACATATGCTGACCTTGAACTATTATTATTTTAAATTTATTTATTGCTACTCCACACTTTTTTTATATCGTGGGGAAACCCCCTCGGGTCATCACCTCACTGGAGCTGACAGTGAAATGGTAAATCGGACTCAAGTAGTCCTTAAGAATTTCGTTCTTCGAGTTTCGTTCGAGAACTAAAGGTAATTCGTCTAAAACCAAATCCAAAGGCAGTTAGTTAGCAAGCCGGTAACTTAGCTCTTACGTAGTAAACTTGAATAGTTGTAACATTGTAAACAAGTGCTAGCTTGTTACTTGTTAGTACTTATTGATACTTAACACCAACTTGTCGCAACTCATTATTAAACTTGATAGTATTCGTGTTATTATGATATGCTGCTCTGAGCTTAAATTTTGTTTGTAACTGTAATAATTCGTTCTTGATTTTTTATTGCCGTGTATTATTAGAGAAGTAGAAATAACATAACTTTTGTGAGCAGTACATGAGCTCAAAGCTGTATTTTTCATTACTCATTTTTCATCTTAGTGTTTTTTTTAATTAAAAATCTATTCAAATTTATTGGCGAAGCTATCGTTTAAAATACACACAAAAAAAAACAGTCGAATTGAGACACTTTTTTTAAGTCAGCTACAAATTAAGATACACATACGACTTGAGTGAAAGGTTTAATTGACAATAGAGAACGCTCGAGATGTTGTTAGAATAGAAGGAAACGGTAGGGTGTTGTCTCTTTCTACCTGGTAGAAAGTCGTGAGCTAATGTAGTATGTATGTCTGTATGTATGTACGAGTATGTTGTACGTTTACGCTAAACGTATTTTTTTTTTTTTTTTTATACTATAGGGGGACAGACGAACAGACGGGTCACCTGATGGTAAGTGACAACCGCCGTCCATGGACACCCGCATCTCAAGAGTCGCAAGTGCACTGCCCGCCTTTGAGGGTGATGAGGGATGGGGGATGCAGGGAGCGGAAAGAAGAAAGGGGGGATGAGGAGAAAGAAGATGAGGGGAAAGGAAAGGGGAGAGGGGGAGTTGGGCCTCCGGAAACCTCACTCATTTCGGGGAAATGCAACGCAAGCGTTACTTCACAACCGGTTTTCTGTGAGGCCGTGGTATCGCACCGGTCGAGCCGGCCCATTCGTGCCTAAGCATGGCTCTACCACTGTTAAGCATGGCTCTACCACTGTTAAATATACAGTACTTCTTGGTTATTATGTAGGTCGACAAACGACCACACGGGTCACCTGATGGTAACCGCCACACATTGACACCTACAACTCAAGTACGCTGTCCGCCTTTGAGGATGACAGGAGGGAGGGGAAAGAGGAGAAGGGTTGAAGGAACCGGAAAGACGAAAAGAGTTACGAGGGGAGGGAAAACTGGACATAGGGAGTTTTGCTCCGATAGCCTCACTCATAAATAGGGTAAATACGTCATATTATGTGTATATAATGCATATTTATATTTTTTAAACAGTGATTTATTGGAGATATTGGGAGTTGAGACCATGCATCACATAAGGTGTGTGGACCTGTCCTTTTTTACCGTGTACGTTAAGAGTCTTATCAACATATATTTGCCATGTTTTAATTTATATTACCATAATCCTGTGATTTACAATTTTATTATGTTTCTATACCTTGAAATTGAAGTGTTAACGTTCTTTCATATGTTACTCAAAATAGGAAAATGGAGGAACATTAAGTTACTTATAATACGGGTGAGATCAACTTACCCTTATGCGGCATTTTCCAAAAAGCTTCAGCCGCCGTGGTTGGTTCCCGCGGCGGCGCGACCAGCCCGCCGACCAGCGTGGTGGCGGCGTGCGCGGGCGCCGGACCCGGCCGCCCCCAACCCCCGTGGAGAGCCACCCCGCAAATTTAGCCCCCCACACCACGCGATGCCTACTAACTAACCCAAAGACTCTACACTTTAAATTTACCCAAAATTCTCCGATATGCCCAAGCGCACCTAAACCGCCATAACTTCGTGACCTGCGAACAAAGAAATTCACGTTTAAAGAAATTTATTGACCCCAATACAACATTAGACAATCGCATCATCAATTACAATCAAGGCTCGTCATTACTCTCCTTTGAAGGCTTCGCCATCTCTTTTTTACGTATCGATTCTATGATATGAATAAGAGAGCGGGTAGATACTAATTGGTAGATGATGATGCTGAATTGTGTGTAAGTTGGAAAGCGCCATCTATTGTTGCATAGTACAAATAGTCGGATCGGGTCGTGAGTGACGATAATGATCGATGGGAGTAATGAAGTTAGATGCTGTGATCGTGCCACCCATCGCGTTGCCGAACGGTAGTCGGCTCCGTACGTTATTTTTTTTATTGTTTGACTGAGATGTTAGAACGATTAACTCATGTGGAGATTCTGCCTTATATAACCGTGATACGCATTCAGATATTGCGAAGTGATTTGTTTCGTACATGTTTTAATGATGGATTGATTGATTAAAAAATTGGCTTCGTAGTTTTTGATTTATTAATGTAACATTGTGTTATTATGAGTATTTATTTAGAAATGTTGTATGACTACTGTTACTGTTTAATAAATAGATAAATGCATTTGAATAACTAGATACAGCGTAAATTACAGCGGCATTCATCCAATTTTTTAAATTTAATTACACAACACAGATAGAGCTATTTAACATGGAAGAGTCATGCTTACGCAGTTAAGAGCCGGCTCGACTTTTTTGAAGTTTTCACTTACCATCAGTTAACTCGTCACCTGGTTTGCCTCCCAGGTAAAAAGAAATACGCAAGCTCTATATTGTCTATCGATATCTAGAAATCACTTATACAAAATATTTCAAATATACATTTTATTTACATATATATAATAATATCAAATTATTTCGTTTGTATAGGTACTTGAAGAAAGCCTTACTCTTGCCATTAAGGTCCAAACACACGTCGACACACGTGACGCTATTACTCCTGCCACTTTAGACCCTCGCTTTGACTAGGCTCAAAGTGAGTGTTCAATTTAAGGGACCCCTAGCCTCCTTTTGCCCATTGTACCCTCACTTTGCAGGGGAAAATATATCAAAGTGAAATCATTCGATCGGCGCTTGAAAAGATCAAATATGTCCCAATATTTGTACCTGCCAGTTATTATACGAATAGTGGATTTGCTTATGAAGATGTTCAAGTATTCTCTTGGGATATTTTCCTATTTTCTTCACGAAATAAAATTGGTTAAAGTCAAATTTAAAACATTACTTCAGAATTTATCATTTTCGTTTATTTGTGAAAGTATTATTAAGTCATTTCAAGAGAAAAAAAAACTCTAAGAGAAATGTAAACTTATATCTAAGACTGGTAAAAAAATATGGATGTTAAAATCATGTTTTTATAAGCCAATATTGTTTTCGATATAATTTAATTAAATAATTTACTTAAAATAGTAAAAATCTTCCTTTTTAATTAAATAAATCCAGATCCTAATCAAAAATACTGATTGCACAGCAAAATAGTTACATCCAAATATTATTATATATACTCGTATATACGTACTGTTTATTACAATTTAATCAGTAATAATCATCTATTTAACTAATGAGGTTAGGGGGAAAATAAAACGGGCCTGTTGGTCTATTGGTTCGTGACCCTGACTGCCTGAACCGGAGACCGTGGGTTCGATTCCTACACTGGACAAAAAATTGTGTGATTAACAAATATCTGTGCCGAGTCTAGGTGTTTTTTGTGTCCATTGATTGAATGATTGTGAAGTAATTCCACCCGCGACACAGTAATTATTCCTAACGCTGGAGTTGCCTTTAAAAACTTACTAATTAAACACGCTTCCCTAACTATGTAAAATAAGTAGAATTCGGTTATGGCGTTGTGGGCGCAGTTCTTTGTAAAACGTTATTTATGCTTTGCTTTGTTTAAACATTTTTTTATTTGACACATTTTTGATATTTAATATGTTGTTGTCAGTTTAAAAAAAAAATAGATGTATAAAAAGTAATTACTATTTCTACAAGGTTTCATATTCAATGATTAATTGATTATACAATAATTTTTGACATACCTTTAGATTAATAAATGAAAAGTATTTGATGTAAGGATCTTTTTCTGGTGTGCCTTTAATAATTCCCTTTACTTAAATAGGACTAAATTATATTGGGCGTTTGAGACAGCTCTGCCTACCCGTTCGTTGAGTTTATCTAGTCAATTTAGTATAATCGATGGATTTACAAAATAAATCGTATCATTGCGATAATATCGCATTGCGAATTCCCTTCAATCGTTCTTTTAAATATAATACACGTAAAATCGAAATCATTATTTTTTAAATTTAAATCTGCAAATACTTGCTCGGTGATGAATCTTACTCCACACATTGATACATCACACACATACATCACAAATATGATACATCACGAACGATCAAAATCGTTATCAGCCGACCGATCGCCGGCGTCTTTGTATTCATATTATCTTTTATCTGAGGTCTGAGCCACACTGAGAGCATATCCAGTTACTAGTGGCGAAGGAAACTGTTTCTAATTAGTGTAATTAGAGAGTTTACTGCTCATGTAGGATGATTTGAGATTGATCTAGGGAAAAAAATGCATGACGAAATGTCTGTGTCGATTATGATTGAGAGTACGAGTTGAATTAAAACTTGATTGCATGCGAGAATGTCTAGGTTTGATGGTATCTTAAGAAAAAACAGCTTTATAATTTTTTACTTAATTGTTTTTAGCTACTAAGCGTAATGGTTTTTGGCCGCTCAGTGATAACTATGATGAGTTAATGGTTGTTAAAAACTATATAAACATAAATGGTGTTACTCGCGTGCTGCCTTTTCCTATTTTGAACTACTTTTTTTTAAGTCTAAAATATGGGTTAGTTTTAATCTAAAATTAAGATCATGCGACATTGTTCTTCAATAGAAAGAGTTAATTATTTGCTTTTCAACAAACGAAAACTTATAGAAAAGTTTTCCATTTTCAAATAAAGTTCTATTCTGAAAACATTTACAATAACTCCATTGTCTATGCTTACACAAACCTATAACACTGGCTGAATTGAATCTCATTTGCAACTTTACAGACGCTTTAAAAATATCTGTAAAGAGAAAAAAGTACCTAAACGTTGGGAATGTTAAAAAAACACAGTTTTCGTTGTAAGTGGCTTGTCTGAGTGCGTCAAAGGCTGCTACGAAGGCTGCATGCAAAGCACTTTAAACGGGAATAAAGTCGTCGGCAATGATTTTAAATTCTAGCTCAGCTCTCCGAGATAATGTTGGCATGTCGATAACTTCACTGCTATTTTGAGTGTGCCAGGAGTTTACTTTTAGCGTAATTAGGATTATACAATTAACGGTGTGACTTAGTTGTTTATATCTTATTTCAGTGTTCTCATTACCAAATATTTTAGTTTTTATTTATACTATTATACTTACAAGAGCTGAAAACAATTACCTAGATCGTAATGTTTTTATTTCTAACTTTATTTGATATAAATACTTCCACACAGTTTGTAAATAGCGCCAATGATTAACTAACAGCAAATTAAACATTTTTGGTCTTCTTTTGGATGACCGTGGTATTTCTTTTATTTAGTAATGAAGATTTAAATAAGATTAACGCGACAATTTAATGACCTGTAGTACTTTTTAAACTATGTTATTTTATAGGCTCTTCGAAAAGATGGCGTCCCTTGTAGATACCAAAAGCGTATGTAGATATTCAGTCCTTTTTTTCTTTGGTTGTTTGTAAATATTTAAAACAACTCGTAGAAATCCTCTGGTACTTTGAGTGGTTAAAACTTTAAAATAATAAAGTAAACTTTAAAATAATACGTAAATTAAATCGTTTACAACATTCCACATTGCGCTTAGTGTTTCCCTCCATTCCTTAAAGGATCGAATGTCTGTGTCCGCACACCTCATTAGTTCGCTTTGATTCAGCATCGTTGCTTGAGCGCAGGTGTCGCTAATACCTCACTCTTTGCTTAAATGCATCCTCTAAACGTATTTGTTTCGATTTCGAATAACAATTAACTCTGTTTTAAAGTTTAAGTAGAATAAAAGAAAGAAAAACAAGTCACACTTCTTGAATCTATGATATATTTGAAGACTAATAAATTTCCATATTTAAAAATTAAAAAATAAATAAATTGGTTGCAATAAATCCAAATAGTTTTTTGTCGTTATATTTGAAAAAGAAACTGGAGCAGAAAACAGATTTATAAAAACATGTAAGTACTATACGATATGAAAAGATATAAAATAAGAAAAAGATTTCAAACCCTTTACCGTATAACTTAGATCAAAGTTGTAATATTAACATAGACAAAGTAAAAGATAACCTTGCTTTTGGTTGCAATGCGTTAAAAAAATGGGAAGTCATCAAAGCGAGCTCTCACAAATGCACGTGCCTATCACAAAATATCACATACAAAACATATACGATTTCGCCGAGTGCACTTGCTTTAAGTTGCAACGTCAAAGCCAAGCCTCTTCCTTTTCACTACGTTTTTAAATAAAGGTCTGTATACATAATTAACATTGATGTGTTTTTTCCTGTAAACCAACGCAATGCTTAATGCGTTCTTTGAGTTTAGGAGAGCCATCGTGGGTTTTTATTTTTGTTTGTGGGTGCTTCGTAATATGCTATAGAATTGTTTTGTTTAAGAATGTGGATGATATTTTAACCGACATTAAAAATACAAGGTTCTCAATTCAACAGTTTTTTTGTGTATGTGACTCCGTTATGTTCGCCGTTTGAAAAGCTTTAAATGTGTTATTATTTATTTATCTTTGTTTTCCTAAATTTGAAGAAACTATGCCACCAAAATTAAGGTATAATAATAATAATAATAATAACTCCGCACATCTTAGACACGGCCGCCTGATCCCAAACTAAGCAGACCTTGTATTATGGTAACCAGGCAGCTGATAAACATACTTGTATACTTCTAAATACATACATATTATAGATAAATTACACCCAGACACAGACCAAATGATCATGCTCATCACACAAATATTTGTCCTGGGTGGGAATCGAACCCACGACCCCTGGTTTGGCAGTCAGGGTCACTAACCACTAGACCAACAGGACAGTCAAGATATGGAAAATAGAGCTTATAATAATTTATAAATTTTTCGAATTAAAGCCAGTATCTTTTTTTCAAAAGTTAATTGTAGTGCTCTGCTATTGTTTGTAACTTTAAAGTCCTCGACATAATTTTATAGTATAAACATAATATATCGACTTACATAATACTTTCCTATAATTTTCTTCTTTTTTTTTTTAATCTAGCGAAAAAGTATTTGAAAATAAATGAAACTGTACTAAAAAAATCCTTATATCTTTTTTCACTGACGATTCCATTTTCAAATGCTTTTTCTCTCTTTCTTAAAACCATGTTAAGAAATGAGTATACTGACTCCCGAAATTTTGTAACTGGTACTCTAATCAAGATTTTTTTTTATAAAATAATTTAAAAAACACCCACAATACTTACGTCCCATTTTTTTATCGTGTTTTATGATTGTTTTTTTTTAGTAAGTTTGTAAGCGGTGTATAGGTGAGGATGCGTTGTGCTGGGCGCACAATAGGACGATTGATTTATCGTGCCGACGATACGTGTAACCTACTGCTGCATACTGTTGTTGAATCAAAAGTAACGTCAGCACAATAATTTTTTTCGTATTATATTTCAGATCTATTACATATCTTTTTCTTTTTGCACTTTCAAGCACAACAGTTTTTTTGTAATTAGTTTGCCAGGTAAACTGGAATTATATTTAAACCTGGTCTGAGAGGCGATGGGCGTTCATGTAAAAAATACACATAGCTAGGTATAACAATTGTGACTTTTAATGGAAACCTACTTACTATACTCGCGTGAATACCGCCGTTTTTATTTTTTTTTTGTGAGTATAGAACATTATGGAGGAACAAGACGATAACTACCCTGTGGAACCCCACAGCAATAACAAGTACATAGTAGGAATTATTCCTGTGTCGCTGGAAACTTTACCAATACACAAATGACTTTACCCACGAACTTCGTCTTAGCAGTTAGGGTCACTAACCACTAGAAAGACAGGACTTTATTTTCCCCTGAGGAGTAGGTTGCCATTACACTTCATCAAAAGTGTATATTAAAATAAAAATATAAATTAGAGGAACAAACTGTGCTGCTATCAGTACATGTCAGTTTTAAATCAATGTAACAAATCGGTATGCTTCCTTTGCTGGCTGTACATTGTGTACATCGGGCGGGCTGCTGCACTGAGATTGTAATTTATTTCATTTTTGACACTAGCACTGAGTGACGGCACCTTTAGGCGATATTCAGTAGCAAAACATATAAATAGACTTAATTACGGGTCTACATAATATATATGTAATTATAGTACGTAGACTAATAAAGTGATTTTTTTATATAGTTATCTTTATATAGTATTAGTAGATGGTTTAAATATTTGAAAATCGAACACTTTTAATGTTAGTGTCAGTATCGCTGCATTCCATAAAGGTGTAGTAAGTTGTAGATTGTAGTGAATTATAGCAAGACTTTTATTTGCATACGATATTATTTTAACGTTATTTATAATTGTGGTTATTTAAGTCTTTTAATATTGTTCTTTCAGTTACTTAAAGGTCTCTTATAAGCGTAAGGGTGAAAGTGTTGTTTCCATATTAGCCTTAAATTATATTTGTAACCTTTTTATTGGAAGTGTGAAATTTCTGATTCTATCTATTTCTTCTTTATTTATTTATGATCTATTTCTTCTTTATATTCGCTAGTTACAGCAAAACAACTAGATTTATGGATTTACTGCTTGCGATTTATGAACAGAATTTACAAAAACTGATTCAGAAAGTAATTAATTAATTAATATCTTATTGTTTTACACTCAATAAGTTTTAATTTTTTGTATAAAATTAATGGTTTTTTCTTTTCATTTCTAATGTCAACAAAAGGTTTATCTAAAAAGTTCAGATAAACAGGAACACAGATACAGGCTCAGACTCGAAGTGGGGACTTTATTTTATAATAGTGAGTGATAGTGATAATGATAAAATGTAGGTATGTAGAATGTAGTGATAATAGTCATATTACTATCTTAGTAAAAACAGACTGCTGATATTATTTTAGTAAAAACAGATTTTCTTCGGCAAGTTCTCATGAATATAATGAGACATTATTTATGTCTGATTACATCAGTTTAAAATAAAATTACTAAATTAGTCGTATAGTTAAAACAAGTATTTCAGGATTTCACTAACATTTTATTTAATTGTAATTTGTCTGGTGAAAAGGTTCACAAACTTTATAGATATTTCGTAACATACACAGGCACATCACATTACGTAACATACTAAATACAGTTGAAGTCGGCAACTTTTTGAAGTCGGTTAAAAATAGGATACCACATAAAATGGTTGAAGCACATGTTTAAATATATTATTACAATACGAAGAATTTTGTATGGACAAGTTTGTTTTTGACTCTACATTACAATCTTAAGATTTTAGAAGAATTAAGGAAATATAAATCAAAATTTATATATATATATATCCTTTTCTGTAACATATCTCTTAGCCAAGAAAGTGAAATATTCACTTAATCATTATAACTATAATAGTTTATAGATTATATTAGTAGTCCTTAAACATTAAAAAAGTATTTATTCAGTGTGATTAGATACACGTCTAAATTAATTGAATTGAATATTATATTAAAATCAATAAAATAATTACAACAAAGCAGATTTAAAACAAAAATTACAAAAGCAATTTAATCCTTTACTCTGCAGAAACGAGCACGTTTAATAAATCATTTCATTAATCATTTTTATATGCCATCGGGGAACAAATGGACAATGCCGGTATAAAACAAAAAAATATATAGGTGGATACATCAAAAGCTTTTTACTTTTAAAAGGCACTATCTTAATCCTTATTAAGCCTCATCAAGAAAGGGTGAGGCTATTGAGACCCAGAAGGTGTTATTTTGAGCTCATCACAGATTATATTTAATTTATTTTATTTTTCTGACTAATATATTCGTAACACAAGGAGTCGGGTATGTTTAAAAGATAATTAAAATAATTCGATTTAGATTTAATACTGTCAGGTATCTTATTTAGGTCTTTATAACACTTAAATGAATAATTCAAAATACAGAAGCTTTCCTGGCTTCTATAAAGTTTAAAACTTTTGGGATATTTTATGCAGGTGGCAGTCAAGAATAGCTAGACACCAGTCAAGTTTACTAAATAAGTTTGTACATAAATTTTTAAAGGTTTTCATAATAAAAAACGTCACATTTTATAACGCGGCCCACCTAAAAGCAGTTGTATGAATTAAGTAAAATGTCAAAGACACCTTAACCGGCAGCAAAATTACATTTAGCACCGTGTAATGACAGCATGTGAGAATTCTTTTGCTAAACTATCAATGGTTATGTCTCTCTTTGTCAAAAATATGTCATTAATACCGAAAAAAAAATGTCAAAGTGTTCGATTGGCACCCCTGGGAGATGTTACATAATAGGGATGTCAACACTCGAAGCTATAGCTTTTCAAGTATAAATAATACTTAATGTAGCATTTGAATAGTGCCACTCTTGCTGTACGTACTTTGTCGGCACGCTTGAGCTGACTTACAACTTTCAATTTATTGATTTTTATTTTATCGGCTAGTTGTGTAGATTTTTTTGTTAAAATATTTTTTATCGTTGCGAAAATTTAAGACGTTTTTATTATTTCAATATAATATTTTTAGAATTTCAAAGAATCTTTCAACAGGTATTTATAGTAACTTTTTCTTAGAAATGTAGGATATATAATTTATTTTAAATAATATTTTTACACGGTCTAACCCTAATATTATATATATTAGTGGTAGACCGTGTAAAATTCAGATCTACGGAATATGTATACTTTATTTGCAAAGTTTCAGATCATTACTTCATGGAATCCTTCACTTTAAGACAGAGTAAAACTTGACTTTGTTTTTTTTTTGTGGCTTTAAAATGTTTTTGATATTTGTGCCTAAATAACATATGATTAGAACCTGCATATAGTTTAGCACATTTTTGACTTCTTACATATTTCTAAAATGTATTCAAAAACGATCGTTCAAAAATATCTACAATATAGAGAACATCTTTATCGAAATTAGCCGGTCCCACATCACTGTCACCTTTTGTGCTTCAAGTATCGGTTACCGCAAAAATTATTGCAGACACAATACCCGCCAAGTTCTCCATTTAACAATATTACGAGCATTTACTACAATAGATATTGTACTATATTCGGCAACTTCAAAGAGCCTTCGGTTTTAAATGTGTTTACTCTTTGGATGAGTGTGTTAACTTAGGATACTAATCATTTTTATACAAGATATAATATATTGGTCTAGTTTATTTTAAAAATATAAATCTATAAAAATATAACATAATTTTTTGCCATTTTATTTATTAAACATTACATTTTCTTCATTAATATGAGAAAGTGCATATATTTAAAAAATCTTACAAAGCGCTGCATACAAATAATTTCAAACGTTCTGAAACCTTTTTTTTTACGAATTTTATTATTACAAAACTCAAAACCAAAAGTATCATGTAACATACAAAAAAAAACTCAAATGTTTACTATTACAAATTATACCCAACAATGGAAAGTAAATCTAATGATTCGATTACAGTAGAAAAACTTCGGTGCGATAGCGACCAAACATAAATATCGAATTACAGAAATAGGCATCCTTTTCACTATAGTGGATATTGTGATACAGGTACAAAAAGGAGCCAAGATTTTTTTCATGCTAATTTTACTTTCTATTTTCAGATATATATAGTTTTTTTTTAAAATTAATAACATTCTTTTTTAATATGGTTCCAAAGTATGGTATGTATAATATGTATATAACTGAAACAAACTCATTATAAATTATGATTATAGCTGTGTGAGAGTTTTTTAATAAAATTCACCTATCCAGGCTTTTTGTGCATAAATTGTAATTGAAAGAATGTCCTTCCTAAATTATGAATGCGTATACTATATTGTAAATGTGTAATAAGAAATGATTATTAAATCGAAAATGGACATAGATTTTTCCTGATTACATTTCATATTTTTATAGTGATTTGATAATTGATGATTTGAATAGTTAATTTAACGAAAATAAACAGTGATGCTTAGTAATACAGAAAGTCCAGTATATTTTTTTTATCAAAATGTACATTGAACGCTGCGTTAAAATTACTATATGCTAGGGATATTCAAAAAAAATAATTATATTAGAAAGTTAACAATCAACTTTTTGGATGATGATCAAATTTAAAAAAAATATCAGGAGTAGTATATTGGGCTACCCTTAAAATCAAATAGTCACCTACCTAAATACCAAGTCAGGGCCACTGTAGCATCAATTAATTCACTCAAAAGTCCTCAACACTATATATCACAAAAACTTAAAAAACTACACAGTCCGCGATAGGGATGCGACGACGCGTGATCCCGTAAACCGGAATTCTTTAATTTGACAAGTTTCTAAACGCACCCGATGGTCAGTCTAGCGCGTAATCATCGAATACCCTAAGTATTGAGTGAGAGCACGTTCGGAGGCTGCGAACCGTTCACGATGTCACGGCTCGCTTGCGACTGGCCAAGCCATCTGATTCCAAGTCAGCCGTGTGAGCATCGCTGGGGGCGGAGCCAAGAGGGGACGAGTATTGCCGACTATGTTCACAGTCACCCTGGGGTGGGTGCTGCACACACACAGCCACACGCACACAAGCTTACACACCCTGTACTTATCGAACGCCCACAAACGCGTAACGCGGCAGTCGCTTCGAGCATGCTGTATAACACCGTCCTTAGATTTTAAGGTTATTATTGTTTTGTTATATAGGTGCAAGAAAATATTACTAATTATGTGAAGATATGTGTTTATGTGACAATTCATTACAGAAAGTAATGGCAATGGAATCGGATGCAGTTTTGTTTTTTAGTGCATTTTATAGGTCCCACTAAACAAACTAAATTAATAGTCATAATTTAATAACATCTAAAACTGATTATTGAAACAAATATTACTTGTGATAATTGTTACGAAACCATACCATACTATAAAAGATTCGTTCAAGTCGAAGCGCACTGTATGTTGTTGCTCGAAACGAAACCGTCCGGCTGGAGCAGTATCTGTACTCTCATAATATAGTGGCTAATCAACAACGAGTGTGTTATAGACAACTATGATTGCTAACTATCAGGCAATTTGTCAATTTGTTTGATCGTTTTAAATATTATAAGTTTTCAATTTTACTTGATTTTTTTATACATTTTATTACATACATTTTATGACTTTTATGGTATGGGGTAATATAGTACCGGTGACGTTCTTTGACATATAATTATACCTAAATCTTAAATAAATGCGACTATGACTTTGTTTGTTACATTTTCACTCTTTGACTACTCAATCAATCAACTCAACACGAACAGTACAGTGCCACGTCTGAAAGCATGTGTATGAATTATCCTTGCTCAGTGATAAGTGAATAACCATGGAAGCTGCTTATCCCTCTGTTACTGATGCGTAATGATCGTAAACTTGTGATAAAACTCTTTACTACCGTCGTGCCATCATCGTCGTACAAACCACTATTATGTGGATATAAAAAGTTTGCTTCGTCAGCAGAACTAGAACATAAAATTAGGTTCACGATTAGGGGTACATGTATAGGTTCGTATATCCTCATTTCAAGCTGCCTTTCTCTCTTTGGGGTAGGCAGAGACAACAACCCGCCTCTTGCTTCCATCCTTATATACATCACGAGCTGCCTCAACTGTCATTACACTTTTCATACAAGGCCACCGGTTTCGGGTATTTCTGACCTGCCTTTTCTTCAAAACAGCACAAATCTGATCTTCGTGGTCCACCTCTAGGGGCGTTCCCATTCACGATCCCACACGTCTAAACTATGCTAGTTTTATAAAGAGATGTAGTTGATTATATAAATCATAAATAAGGTTATTTATAGTTGTTTAGTCTGGCCTGTTGGTCTAGCGGTTAGTGACCCTGACTGCTAAACCAGAGGTCGTGGGTTCGATTCCCACCCAGGACAAATATTTGTGTGATGAGCAAAATCATTTGTTCTGAGTCTGGTTGTAATTTATCTATAATATGTATGTATTTAGAAGTATGTTTAGCAGCTTATTAGCTCAAGCTCTGCTCAGTTTGGGATCAGACAGCCGTGTGTAAGATGTGTCAAGTTAAGTTAGTTATTATTTTAAACGGGGTATATTGTAAAACCTGATCACCATATAGGATTATTGATTGCATCACAGTGAAAGTTTGTCACGCTAAAAACATCGTGTAGCTTTGTCACGCTAAAAACATCGTGTAGCTTGGTCACACTTTTATAAAATGTATTACCACAAATTCGTGGTTTTCTTCTTCCAGAATAGTCAAAGAAACAGCCCTACAGAAATATATATTTTTACATGAATGAGAAACTTGATATAAAGCAGTTTTTTTACTGGAATTGAAGCCGCTCGCCTGGTCCAGTACCTAATAAACCCCACAAAAGATAGTAGTTGAGGGTTGCGCTGAATTTATTTTTGGATGAATATCATGATGGTTTGGTTGACCTTTTTCTACCCGAGACGCATAAGTTATTGTAGAGACCATTTTGTTAATGTAAACGTTAATTATAAAGACCAGTATCTACTTAAAGTTCGCTTGAAATTATCATCATCAGTGTTGTTGCAAGTTGCAAGTTTTTATAGGTGTGAGTAGCTCATGCTGCGCTTTTAAATAGAATGTATCCATATAACCATATCACCATATCTTAGAAACGTGTAAATATTTGTCATGCTGTCTCTATTTATGTATCTTAAAACTCCTTTCAACAACATACTACCGAAATACAATCTTTAAAAGCAAACAGAATTCTCTTATGTAACACATAACGCAATTAATAGACCACGCTCAACAGTCATAAAGCAAAAGGCGACAACTCGCAAAATCAACAAAACGGTTTCGCACGCCGCCGCCCGCGCCAACAATGGTAGACACGCGGCCATCGACACGCCGATCAACACAAGAATAACTTAGCCCTCATTTATATTGGCCTAATTTCACGCCTGCTCATACTTATTGTGAGATTTCGCGATACCATGTCACGGTATTCGACACGGCTGGTTACTGATTGAGCCGTCATTTTTTTTCCCAAAGTCACCGTCAAAGATGCATGTTTTTCGCAACTAACGCTTGTTTATTTTCTGTTTTTCGAGTTTATATATAATACTTCGGTTGGGTGCTTAATTTAAAATTGTTCGACTTAAATTAATTCAAGCATTAACATCATACTACAAAAGAAATCGCGGCCGATTTACTAAAAAATAAATAATAGAGCTTTTATAAGTATAAAGAAATTGTTTGTCTAAGAACAATGTGGAATACCGCAGCGGGACATCTAGATACGCGGGGCTAAAACATTTTCTTTACATTTTTTTATTTGCACTTAAACCTTAGGTGAATGGCGTCGGATCCTTAATTTACGCATCGGTACACTTATTTTGTAGTTTCGCATTTGTTAGGGATTGTTCTTGGGCGCGTTTTGTAACATTGCGTTTGTGAGCTGAGCAATTGAGCTATTGTGCCCATATAACGACAGATTTAATATAAAACCAACAAAGGTGAAAGGTTTCCGATAGTGTTATTTCGTATAAAATAAAGAAACTGTAGTGTTTTAACCTTCAATCATGAATTCTTACCCGTTAGCTTGACTATATTGTTAGCCCTTAATTTTGGTACAAGTGGCAATAGCCAAGAGAAATCCTATAACAAAGTTTTGATTTTAAAAATAATATGCTACTTCTTAATACTTTAAGGACGTGTACTTAACCAAGAGGCTGCTAAATGAACTACACCTATACCGATGTAGGATATCAAGTCGCCCGCCGTCTCGTTGTGCGCCGCCGTCTAATGTTGCGAGGAGGTGATGCTTGTCAAAGAGGCCGCGGAAAAGGAACGGGAGAGAATTACCAATCTCCCATCCCGCAGGGGACGCACCAGGCACCGAAGAGCGTTTAACGATCTCCGGCCTCCATGAGCGTTGTCCTACACAAAAGCGGGTTCAACAGCACGGGCTGGCCTGAGGCGTAGCCACCTGACGTAATGCGAGGAGGCAAAGCCTGTCGGGAGTTGAGTGGTAATCCTTCAAGAGCATACTATGACTCCCGACTATAGGCTATATGACGTAAGCCTTGTGGTTTTAGTCGGTTCGAGTCCGACATAACCGCGACATCGTTTACATAATGAAGTTGTACCCGTTGGGGATTTCCCACGTTAAAAAAAAATTACAAACATTCATGACACTTTGTTATTTACATATATATGATTAGTACAAATATAAATAGGGTTCTTTTAAAGAGTAACATATAGAAAGTAGGTACTACATTGTACAGCCTGAACACCCAACATATACACAATTTTTGTCTCGAGTCTGGGTGTAATTTGTTTGCATGTTTGTAAGGCACTCCGCTACACAGATGCGGGAGTTCTTAAAACTTATTCATTCTTTAAATACAAATAATTCCTACATTACGTGAAAACATATCTATTTATTTTTTATTAGGATTCGATCCTAAATGTTGGAAGTCCATATCCAGATCAAGTTTGTGTTAAAAAATATATCACCCTTACCTTGTTTACAACCCTTAATAGACCTAATATTATATAAAACTGCTTGCGAATTGCAAAAACCATAAATCAGCGTACACAGTATGTGTAAGACTGCAAGGCGTAGTGTGTAAGCCGTTGAAGCGCGGCCGACACAGCTGCTGCACCTTACACGCATCAGTGGCGACTCACAACATCCCGTGCACGGCTTTAAGTAACGAATGCTTTGTGCATGCCGATAGATAAGATGTTTGGTACCAGTAAAAAGACATAGCGGCATTAAACCAACATTTGTATGTTACATACATACATATATTCATTTACAAACATTCAAACAACAGACACAAAGAAAACCCAGACTCAGAACAACAATTTGAGGATTACACAAAGTGTTGTCCGGTGCGGGCAAAACACTCGGCGCGGCAGCGTAGTGGCGAGGTGACCACTTAAACCCCTACACCGTCCATGCAGTATATCCTTGAAAGAATAAGCAGAGTCGTTTCCAAGGCTTACATTTTGCTAACTACTATTTCGGTCCACTTATGTAATAGGGGATGAAGCCTGGATGAAGGCAATAGTCTTGCTATCTGATCGTGATCTTAGATACTAAATGGATGTAGTTGTTTCAATGACAACTTAATAGCCCTTCTTTGTGATTTCGGCGTAGTTTTACCGATAAAGGTTTTTGAACATAAAAAGATATCTACTAAAAAAATAAGAAGTTATACTGACGCATATGTCCTGCATAACATCCATTTCCTGTACCTAACAATATTGTTCTGTAACAATGATGAACAAATAAAGTTGTTATCTATCTGTTTTACTGCGGCTCAGATTTGACTTAAATGTAATAGAACTTTATAATTATAATATTATTTTACTGTCATAATTATCATTTTCAAACTATATTAAAAGAGGAACAAATCAGAAAGAGACTGACATTTATGCATCAAGTTATTGACAGTAGCCACCAAAACGCTATATCTTATACCTTGCTACCCAATAATGTATTAAAAAAAACCTCGAGAATCCTTTTCAGCGATAGGTTACAGATTAGACGGGGATGCAGTCAATTTGACGTGTGGTGTCTTCCGCAAACCACGGGACCGTTTCTTGCATTTTTTTACCTATAGTCGTTTCGCGGCAGGATGACAAAAGGATTATTGTGTTTTAATACCTAGGTATTACTCTGTTTTTTTTTATTGTTAACTTAAAAGAATAGCCAGTCAATAACAGTGTATCTTATGAAATATGTTTTAAGCTATCACATGTATGTATTTTGTGGTTCTCGTTGGAGTAGAATAGAGCCACACATTCTCTTCCCGCTGCTGTTGTAAAAGGCCGCTCAGGCATTAGCATGTTACCTATCACACAGTCATATAGTGCCCGGTCGACAGGTTGCCCACTATTACCTGAGCTGCATCTTTGACATCAAAATTCCAGGACTAAAAACGCTTGAAGTCTTTTCTATCCCTTCCTGAAATGAAAATGAATGACTTTGTAAGGTTATCCAACTTATTTGTATTTGAATCCCTTATGTAGAGGTTCCTTAATACAACAATATATAACTCAAAAACAATATTATTTAGTAGTCTGTTAATGATATGTACCCCGATGGATAAATAAGTCTCTGAATTTATAATCACCATGCATTTCTCATAATGAAGGGGATCATAATTTGAATCGTCAAACAATCTATGAATATACATTACTCTAAAATGTTTAACGGTTTTCTCTTTATATCCTTCTCTTTTCAAATTTCGAACGAATCATTGGACATGTATGTAGACTTGACATTTGCTAATTTGAAATTTGAATTAGTAAGTTATTCATAAGAACAGTAGCAAGGTCAATGGTGTCACTTTTTGTTTCTCTAAACGTTTAGCCGTTTACGTAAACTGCACAAGGTGTTACTGACATCAGCCTTATAGCAGTATAATCAGATTCCAAAATCAGTAGTTCTGGTGATCCCGTCAGCATAGATTAAAGGGAGTAGTTCTTTCTAAAAATCTACTTCCTCCCAGTTTCTAAGTAGCCAGAGTTACTAATCGTTTAAATCTAGAGACATTCTACAACTGATATGTTTAGTAAACTATGGTAGGTAAATATTAAATGCTTAGGTAAACGTATCTAACTTATTTATTAAGGTAAGTTAAATCATATTGATAACAAGCTGATAACATAGAGCTTAAAGAATAACGTACTCATTTAAATGTTTAAACTCAGTCTTAGGTATTTGTAATATGTATATATTTGTAATATATCTATTTGCACTTTCTGATCATAACAAAATGGAGCCTTCTTCCCCTAAACTAACAATACTCATAAGTAAGAATCATACACAAAACCAGTTTTACCTAAACCCCTTCAAATTGTTAGATCTTTTATAAAAAACTCTTTGGTAGGTAAATATTTTTCATATAAATACACCATCTACATATTGGAAAAAGTTAAAAAGGGCATTCCATTTTCAAAATGTGACGTTTTACTCAAATGTGCGTATGGCGCGCTTTCCCCTTCTGTGGAAACACAAATCGCACACACAGAGAGAATTTCTGTTCACTCACACTAACTTAATACGTGGTTGTTAACTTGCTGTAAGCAATACTTTTTGTCAGTTTAAAGCTCGTCTAAAATAATTCAAATTATTTTATATTGAATATCCATTTTCATTCAAATTCGAATAAAGAATGTTGCTTGTGCATTTCCTAGAGCATTTAAAACATAACATGTACGTTCGTCGAGTATCCGTAGACAGTATGTTATGTATTGAATACATAATTTCACGTTAATCCACTCCTTAGCTTTTGCAAAAAACTATATATACAAATAAATCGAACAGTAACCGATACTAAAACAACACGATGCATCATATTTCCCCCGCCGCGGTATAAACACACGCACATGTTCTGTCCTTCTCGGCCGCGTGGTTTTTCCTCATAGGTCTGTCTCTAGTTACCGTGGGGCGTGCTCAGGTCTGCGATTGGTGGAGGGGAGAATTCGACGGCCGACGGCAACCTCCCGTCGGCGTTTTCCCGACGCACCGCATTTGAAAATCGAATATTTTGAGGCCATGTACAAGATTGTGAAAAAATTAAATCTTGAAAATAATGTTTCTAAATAGTAGATTGTTTTCATAATGTTCTTAACAAATAAATTGTACTTTGATAAACATATGAATTGAGAACCAACTCTTATTTGAATGTAATTAAAAACAAGTAAGTCATCTATAAATGTATGGCAGGTTACCTGTATCTAAAGTGTAGGTTTTCGTATATACACAGGTATATACGAAATATTTTTAAATATCTCCATCGATACAGATCGATGGAGATATTTAAAAATTGATGAAAACATTGGTTTTCCAAAGACGTTATTAACAGTGCAAGGTCTATAATGTGTATAAGTCGGTGTGAATATAATGTGCAGGATGAGTTCGCAAACAACATTAGGTATAAAGTTAAGTAAACAAAGTACTTAAACCAAAGCAAGTACAGAATTGATTAGTAGATATTACTAGGTTATACCCTTACACCTTCTGCTGCATAGATAACTACGAGTAAATTGGTTGACTTACGTATGAGGTATTTTGTATGTCAACCCACTTGTTTATTGGTGTACATTATAATTATGTAGGAACACCTGTCTCTATCTCTTGCTTGTTATCGAAAAAATACAAATTAAAAAATAACTTCTCAGCCCACAGAAGACCGCAAGCGCTTTCACCATCTTACATAAGTATAGAGGTTTATGTGATGTGTTTGTCCGTACTATACTTTAAATAAACTCAAAAGCTGAGTTCCTTCTATAGACTTATTACATCTGATTTATTTTACATGCCATTTCTTCATCCTCTCTTGCAGTCCTTATACCATTTGAACTTGGATTTATATCTAAGATTTCAGAGTATGCACCTGTATCCATGTATACCGAACATACACAAATATAGAAATGTTGTAAATTTAATTACGTTACCAACTTGTCAAAAAAAAAAATCATTTTTTCAATATTTATATCCAGTGTTACTCAGGGTGATGTAAGGATCCTAACAATACCACATACCTAAATATCTGTCCGATCATTAAGTAGTTCATATTCAGATTTAGACGCCCGACATTAACGCACATGAATTATTAAAAAAATATGCTACCATAGCTTAACCATAAAATGACTAGTCGGTGCGATTAGAGACTTTAAATTAGTTTTCTAAATGATTCAAAGCCAAAATACTAATTTACAAACATTTAAGCAGCTTATTAATTTAAATTAAAAAAATGAATTTGAATTCAGAATGACTCTTTTAACAACATTATCTGTAGGTACTTAGCGTGTAAGGGTGAGCGCACACGATTACCGCGTCACACGGCTCGAAGCACACCTACCGTTGCGTACGCGCACCATTCATTATCGCAGTACTTGAGTATAACGCATTTAAAATGCGGTTAAATCAAACAGACATAATAATGAATAGATACATATATGTAAATGCATTTAGTTACATTTTTAAAACTAATTGTAGACACTTCTACTTCTTACAGCGATGTGTAGAGAATATATGAGCTCTACATTCTCTATCACGTGTATCATGGGGAGAGTTCAGAGGAATTGTTCGGACTTATACTGACAAAGATACCATCCCCTAGATAATTAGCACTCCAAAACTGTGCGACCGCCGTGTGCCGCCTGCCGTATTACCAGACCGATACGACTTTCAGAGACATATCATAAAATATATATGTATGTACATATACAAATATACAGTCTCCGGATGTCGGCAATAGGCTTGACTTCTACTACGTAAGAGGGACTTAATTGTAGTTCTCAAAAATTGGGCGTTTAAGACGCCTCTACGTACGTACGTTCTTCGCTGATATATGCGTGAGTGTGTATGCGTATGTATGTAAGTTTTTTTTATATACTATAGGGGGACAGACGAACAGACGGACAAGTCAAAAGTCGTAAGTGCGCTGCCCGCCTTTGAGGGTGATGAGGGATAGGGGGATAAAGAGAGAGGAGGGGGAGTTGGGTCTCCGAAAACCTCACTCACTAAATAAGATAATATATTAATATCAATTTGATGAAGGCCAACATATCTACTGGTTACTGACTGACTGCTGAGCCATTTGACAGTCACGGCTTCGATTACCACCCGGGACAATGAGTCTAGGTATTATTTGTGTTCGTTTATTGTATGTTTGTAAAATCTCCGAGACACAGGAAAAATACCTAATGTAAAAGTATAAATAAAAGAACATTCATACATTCACTCTTGTCTAAAAACTTGACGCGATTAAGAAACTTGTAATCCGTTTTTACTTTTATGTTACCGAAATACAGAATTCAAAGAGATGTTTCCGAGTATCTGAACAACTCTACAATATACTTATTCTTTCTTGTATATGGAAACTGGTCTTCTCCAACGCAGCATATGTATCTGGTTAACACGCATTTACTGCTCCAATACAAACTTCTTTTAGAAAATTTCGTATTTTGTATCGAGTTTTATGGGTTCCTTCTTCTAGTGGAAACTTTTTATTCTCAGATTATTAATTATAACTGTGACACGGGGCTAGAAATACATACAACCAAAGGACTCAAAGAAAATCCAAACTCGGGACACACATTCGGGACAGTTGCAGATCACTCCAATATTTAGCCCGTAAGGGTATCGAAGCAACCTCAGGCTCAGCAGCTAAGCTATCGTCTACATACATACTGAAGTCTAAATATAAGGTGATTTGTGTCGTTCTTGATGAAGGAGAATAAAGCCACCCAATTTCTTCCCGCGGTTGTCGTAAACTGCGACGAAGGGATCGAACGGTTATCAAGCAGACAGTGTGTTTGCCCAAACGACGCCAATAGGCTTGCTCCCTATTACGTTAGTGGAATCAAATAATCGAATGTATGAAGAAAGCGGCTTTTTTGTTTAATAATAACAACAAATACATATCAACGAAAATCAATGTTTATTAAGAAATTATTAAGAGATATATTTTCCAACATACGATGTATGCACTTATTTATGTACATACATATTTTCTTAGATTACATATGTACATACAACGTGGGAGAACCATGCTTCGGCACGTATAGGCCGGCTCGACCGGAGTATTACCACGACCTCACAGAAAACCGGCTGTTAAACAATGCTTGCATTGCGTGACCGAGTAAGTGACCTCTTTCACCTTCCTCCCTTTCCCCTCCCTTTCCCTTCCCCTTCCCCTCTTTCCCGTCCTCCCTTTCCCGTACTCTCTTGTGACCCTCTTGTGACTCTTGAGTTGCAAGTGTTCATAGGCTGCGGAAGTCACTTACCATCAGGTGACCCGTCTATTCGTTTGTCCCCCATACTATAAAAAATAATATTATTGCCCCGTAGGAGATACAGGCATGAACGGTTGTAATATGTGTTTCCATTCCGTGTCAGAAGAATTTGTCTTTTACAATGGTATTTATATAATACACATAAATGATACTTTTATAATAATCATTTGTGTTTATGTTGTGTTGTGTACGTTTATATCATAATCAAAATGAAAAGGCTTAAAAATACTGTTGTATAATTTATAATTTCTTAGCAATTTTCCTTTATTTCTATTTTTGTTTGCAGTTTTTCTTCTGACATTCATTTACAAAACATAAAAGAAAATAAAATAAGTATCATCAGGTAAAGGAAAAACGTATTTAAATGTACATACATGTATTGGAGTTGCATCACTATATTTGTGTTTATCTATTTCACAAGACCCTTATAATTTACAAACATTTTATAAATACTTCTTCAATTAAAAATTAAAGGCGGGAATTGTATAGAATCGTAGCAAAACTCACACCTTGCTAAGAGCATTACAGCGAACATTTATAAGCGGCTAAATATCGAATTGTTCCATCCATTGTTTGGAGGCTTTAAACCCTCCAGAATTGGTTTCGAGAGTTTTAAGCCTACCGCCTTCGGAAAAACTGAACGCTGCCGTTCAAAAACCTCCCTTATATATAACAATATTCAGTTGAAAACTAATCGGTAACATCTAATATAATTCCTGAAAAGTGAAAGCTTTCCTACGCAAGGTATTTAGGTTTAAACTCCTATTGAAAGAGGTGAAAGTTTGGGGGACGGATTTGTTATTGTGAAATCTACTATAATTCAGAGACAGAGGGTTTATTTTCGCGTGCGTATTATAAGAATAGAAGAGGAGTGTTGAGAAGATTGTGCAGTAACGAGTCTACACACAGAGTGTAATTGTATCGGGGATCAAAATCGACCCGTGCGTGAGTAGTGAAGGGGCAAAGTCGATAAAAATGTACCATGGTGCAAAGGATTTTGAAACTTAACATCTATTTCTTGATCTGATTTACAGAAATGTATGTAAGTATCCTGCCGTCAACCTGTGAGAGAAGTCTTGAGATAAGATAAAAATAATATGTTAAAAAATAATTAAGATATAATTAAAGAAATAAAATAGTTGGAGGACCAATACTTTCGTAAATAATTATTTGTTTTAGAACTGACTATTACTAGACGGAAATGGTAGAATATGCTTTAGGCATCTAATTGCGATTAACGATAGATATCAAACAAACATTTAGAATTATGCTTACTTTTTAAACAAGGCTAAAAAATAGTTTATTGCAATAATTAAAAAAATATGATATGATTTATTTCTTATCACCACATAACATAACATTCTAATTCTAATATATTTATTTATTATATTTATTAAATTCTAATAAAAAAATACATAATGAGAAAGTGTGTGTATGTGGATATCAGAGCATTTGAGACCAGTCTTTAAATATGAATAATATTACGTCTGCTAAATTAACGTTATTCTTGAGAGTTATTTTTCCAACGTTAAAGGTTAACGAATGATTTAATTTTCACCACTGGTTCTAATCGTGACGCTCGTTAAGATGTGGTGGTCTTCGGTGATAGCCGACTTATCTAGTCTATTTGGTTTCCAAAGACAAAATCTGTCTTGGAACTAGATGATAGAAGTGCATGCCTACATAGCAATTGCATAGTTTAAGGTTTTGTAGACTTCCTTCTAAACTCCTTAAGTTTTTTTCTTCTCAAGGGTTGTTATAGGAAACGCAGGATTTAGCCTTTACAAAGTAATCAGTTTTTATAAACTCTTTTTTCTCTTAAAACACTTTACATTAGTGGAATTTCTACGTTGAACTATAAGAGTGAGTCCAAAAACAACTAATAAATTATTAAACTAATCGGCGACTTACAGTGTCTGGTAATATATTTATCTATTTACCAAAAGCTGAATCTGTGCTTATTGTAAACTAATTACGGTGAAACACACATATCGTTTATGGAAAATTATATTAAAAGTATGAATATTGCACCTTTAGAAAAAAACAAATAAGAGACAGGCAATACCCGACTTACAAATGCGTTAGTAATGCTGATTTAAAAAAAAATCCCTAATATAATATCAAATTCCATATAGGTATCCAAACCTAGGATAGACATTTCACATAAAAATTTGATTTTCAAAACTGTTACCCGTAATGCAGAGGGGTAACATTTTTACAACATACAGTTACTACCTAAATAAATAATTATGGTCTCTGGACAATAGAGCTTTATATCCCATAATCGCATACCAAGCTAAAATTATCGACAAATTCTCATTACGTATCGCCAGTTTCCCATCACTAATAGACCGTGGGGTTGTCCCCGCGGTAAGCCAAGGAGGGACAGCTATTTATCGCCCAGGGCCGGTTTATTTTTATTTGTCCCCGTTGTTATAATTGCTGCTTAATGATCGGACATCGTTTCATTGGCTCTGAATAAAATATAGAACTTTGTTTGATAAACAAAATATGATTATTCAGGTTTTATATATAGCTATTATCGTTTCATTGAAAAGGATGATTGAAGCTGGGTATATTGTTTCACGATTTTTACAATTATTGTGTTTTGGCAACATTGTTGTAGAAATGGGCACAGTACATTTATGCTTGAATTCTGCCTGCCCAAATGCTATTATCACTTATAAGCTTTGGTGGATTGTGTGTTCCTTTGTGAACCTTGTTCTACAAAATATCATGGATGCAAAACAGTAATACGTCACATGAAATCTCTCTTAGATCTCCCTCTGCATCCAGTGGTTGCCTGGAAGAGATGCAAATCGCGATAATGTCAGTCAGATAGTAACCCTTTATCGGCAAGGGACTTTATCTCTTGATCAATCCGATAATTGTTATAAAGAACAAATAATTTAGGTATACAAATAGGCTATCACAATCTAAGTTATAATTTTGTAAAACTTTCTGTTTTACAACAGCCAGTGACATCTGTTTAAGTTTAGGAGGCGAAAATAGAATGTCCAGTTCCCTCTCTGTCGATTGAGTCCGACTTCAATCGGCAAAGAGGGAACTGCACACTTGGGTGAGAGGGTAAAGTTAGCATATTTGAGGAACCTTGCAATTGCGCTACCTCCCAATAGATGGCGTTCGTCTTATTTTCTGTTATTATTGAGAACTTGCTGATATAAAATATGCAGATACTAGCGTCCCAAGTAAATATAATATATAATAGTATACTAATTATCAGTACTATCCTAGGAAGATTGTTTATAGTTCATCCCAATTGTAAGTTGCCATAATCTTCAGAACCTTTGCTGACATCGTCTAATTTGTAAAACTCATACACTCTACAGTTATTCTAGTTTATGACTAATTATTATGACTCTCCTATACTAGAAATATGGTGGCGCCTGCCAAATATACAATTTATAAAAAAATATAGGCACTTCTTTGACTTTATCATATGATAACAAATATCCATCACAACTATTGCATTTACATGTAATAGAAGCAAGATTAGTCTTAATACAACAAAATTGTCAGCTCGTATTCTATTTTAAGAAATTACGAGGTAAGACAGGGTTGTAGTAATACAACGATCTACGTGCGTTCTACTAATTTAAGTTTTTTTTACTTATATAAATAGCAACAATCAATAAAATACTATAGTACACGAGATTAATCGTTGGCCATTATTGTCCGAGTCTTAACTTCATTACATTCCGAACAGTGGGAGGTCCACTGTTCGGAATGTAATGAGTGTAAGTGGAGTCAGAAGAAAGGTGCAACAAAAGATTTTTCACAAGTTTGTTTGCGCTACATGACCGAACGCCTAACTATTCCTCTCTTAATAATTTCTGAAAGTAGATATAACTATGCCAGCGAGAGAGATTTGAAAGAAAAACCAGTTTGTTTTTAACTAAATATTATTAACAAAATTAGATTTATACAACTTGTTAGAAAATGTACGTGATCGTCGGAGGCACGAGGCGCTGACGTAGCATTCGGGATGTCTCGTGCATTGTGTAATATTTATTTTTAGGTGAAGTGCGTTACGAAGTTGGTGTAGGCAGGACTCGTAATAAAGTCATTGAAATTGTTGTGTTGTTACCAGTTATATGTGGCTATAATATATGTACATATATCCTTCTATCTCGTTCTTGTCTCAACTTCTCTTTCAAGTCCAGTAGCCAGGATCATTAACCACTAGACCAAACCAATCCAATTTGTTACTTAGAGGGTTAAAAGTTGACTTGCTTCCTTGGCTTCACCATCGTGCAGCGCATAAACTGAGCCAGGCTTGATAGAAGACAGAAATATCAAAAGCATAGCCACTATTTGTCGGTTTTTCTTTGAGTCGGCAAGTTTTAACAGGCGGTGCGTCTTTATAAAGATTATGTGTGCTTGCGCAACAAAAGTGGTCGATTTTGTTAATCTGTGTACTATTGTTTGACGAACAAACAAGTGTTTGGTTTGTAAACATTTTTTTTCCTTTTGAATGTGTATATCAAAAAGCGTAGCCTTTTTTTCAAGAAATATTTTTAATAACGTACAATATAAAGAATTACTTGCATCATTGATTCGTTTATGTAATCAGGTAACTGTTTTATAAATACAATGTTTCACAAACTTTAGGTCTAAACTATATATTCTTAAATAAAGAAGAACTACCTAGTTGTTGGAAAGATTACTCAGCCGCATCATTTATGTTAAAGCTTTATTATGGGATCGATTTAAATCTTATTTGCATCCAAATGAGATAAAGAAATGCCTTATATGCTTTTGACGCTACTGAGAGCTACATAAATCTGTCCTTTTTTTAAATTGTTATTTTCTATTCTTCTTATCTTTCTTTCTATCGATTACTACTTTATCAAGGGCTCTAGCTTGAAGTGTGTGTACAATTACGGCCCAGCTTAAGATGAGCGGTAAATTTCCGAGATTTAACTCCATATCATCTCTGCGCTTGTAATGTTGTGCAAAAGTGTTAGATTGCTACACAACCGGCATTACCTATTATTCTAAGACCAACAGTCGCGTCATCAAATTTTTTAAAAACAGATTCAAGCAAAGCAGTCACCTTCCTCTAATTGATCTCTTCAGAGAGCAGGCCATTTAATTTTCTTGACAATGTACTTGGCCCTATTCAAGAGCCCATCGGATACGGAATTATTACGCCTTAACACGACTCGCGATTCGATACACAACGTTATAGTTTGTAAGAAACTACTGCAGTTATTAATATCTTTAGGAGTAACATTATCTGGTGACTTTCAACCATAGGTTGCCGCCTCGCCTCGTGAGACCTGACCATAGCTCCTAAGTCTCGTTTGATGACTTGATGACTTGTAAATCAAACTGAGTCGTTGAACATGACTTTCTGGACTTTCATTAAGCCTTACCAAGTTGACGACTCCAAAAATATCGAATTAATTATGCATTGTAAATAGGTAAATAAGTATGAACGATTTCGTTGTTGTCCTTTAATGCTCATGCTTTGAAGTAATTAAAATATTATTTTCTACTTTTTATTTTAAGTTAATACATTAGGCATATGTATTAACTTAAAATAAAAAGTATAGGTATAGTCCTGAAGCCAGTTTTAGTTTTTTTTTTCAAAAAAAATTTTTTAGGTCATTGTTTTCGCTAATGGTCTAACGCAGCCATTTGTATGTAAATGCTGCCAATCTAATATCATAAATTATACTATTAAAAAATGGTATCAAAAAATTACTATGGATTTGGAAACTATTTTATTTGTATAGAATTTTAAACGGTTTTCAATATCTACTGAGTTTCACCATTTGTGTGTTATTTACATATCTAGATAATAAAAAAGTTTTTCTTGAAAAATAAAAGGTTTTTAAATATTAAAACAGAGATTTTAGTTTGTGTATTCGTCTAGTATCGTCTCAAAAAATATGTAATTTTCTTTTGTTCTAAGTTGCAACTGTACGGTTGTAGCAGAGACAACTTTTCATAGAGTTAAGACAATTTGAAGTAAACGGAATTCTACCAAAATCGAAATATGCAATTTAAGTCAATACTATTTGCTAATAATTGAACTATATAATTTATTACTTTTCCAAATTAAACAAAAAATGACTAATATAGTATTGCAATAAATTTTAAGTATTATAAAAAATAATTTACTACAGGTTTTCCACATAAATGTATTCTCACAATACATTTCTTATCGCAATAAGTAATAAGTTTTCTTTCAGACACCACATAATTCAAATAATTTGTAACATTGGTTTTCTGTGTTGCCTGGGAGTACGCATGTCATGATCGCCCTGGTGTCCAATTAGTCAGTCAGTCCATTCGGCTTTCTTCGATAAGGTAAAGTTGGTCGATGGCTGGAGCGTACGTTACGGTTGGGGCTGGTCATCTCCTGACAACTATTACTTTAATAATTTACATGTTAAATGTAACAGTTAAATATAACATATTTAAGAATTAATGTTATGTGGTCCTCATATGTCATTCCGCTTATAAATTATGTAACCAGAGCTAAGTATCAAAAAACATGTTGAAAAAGAGTGTCCATGATGTTTCTTGCAAGTTCTTATCCATAAGAACAGGCAAATAGTATCACGACTAACGAAAGAAGAACGGGAGTTGGGGCCCCTTTAACACCACTCGGTCACACAATGCAAGCATTGTTTATCAGCCGGTTTTCTGTGAGGCTGTGGTAACGAGCCCGCCCTTAGGTGCCGAAGCATGGCTCTCCCATGTTAGAAAACATATTATTATTATAATTTAGATTTTTTTTAAACTGCGAAACTAAAACGATTGAGTTGATTATGAGTTCATAGACTTTTTTATTGATTCATAACGAGAAATGGTCACTATGTTATGTGAAATCAAATTAACCTTGGTCTCGTCAGAGAATAATACATGTTGCCATTGGTCGTAGGTCCAATGTCCATATTTACGTGCAAACGCCAAACGTGCATTTCTATGCTCTTTCTTTAACAACGGTACTTTGCGAGCCACTCTTCCGAACAACCCTGCTTCTACCAGACGTCGTCGAACTGTCCTCGCTGATACACTGACTCTTTCGTCTGCCCCAAACACTTCATGTTTAATTAAAATAGAGCCTAGAAACGGATCTTTCTTTGCTAACCTGGTTATCATTCTATCTTCTTGCGGAGTTGTTTTTCTCGATCTTTTTTTTCTGGGCACATTTAAAGTTGTGTTATTGCGCCTGAAATGTTGCACTGCATTGCATACCATAGTTTTTGAACAATTTAAATATCCTGCTATCCTTCGGCATGACCAACCACGCTCGACAAACTTCATGATAATTTTTCGTAGTGTTGCATCGCAACTTTTATTTTTGCCCATTGTTCTTCAAAATAACTCTCAAAACTTGAAATTACAAATCTAGATTGCCGCCAAAACTACCACAAAGAATAGGAGAAGAAAGAAAATAATAATTGAGATTCAGATTTTGAAACTAGGACGCAATATCTCAGTGTCCCTAATTAAATGGCCAGCCAGCATTCTTTGAACAAATAGCACTGTGATCATCTATCAGCTATACTGTAAAGAGGTTTAATGTTTAAGAAGTTGTTATTGTTTGTATAATTAGGCACATAAATGACTAATTATACTTACATGTAAAAGATGTGGAATATTGTTTAGACTCGTTGGAAAATAAAAAATAAATTCACAATTTGGATTAACTAGAGAGTGTCCCTAATTAGTTGACCACGACTGTATATGTATATAATTAGTGATTGTTATGTGACTTTTTCAACAGTTTCAAATGATGAGAGTTAGTATGGAAAAAGAAAACTACTATAAATATGTTAATAACAGCTAACAGCCTTCCATTTTAAAGTAATACGAATAATTTATGATATTAATCACTTTCCTATAAATATAATTACTGGAGGCCTGGTATCAATGGCTGATAATCTCATAATCCCTCCGAACCACCTGGTACGGGTGTAATGGTGGTGGAGGGGGTGGAATGCTAAAGAAATCCTATTTTCATAGTTCACTTAACCAGGCCGCGTAATTTCGTTAGCACGCATCACCGCATTGGGCTCCTGTTGAAATCTTAAGACAGACAGGTCTTGATAGTTACTTTATTTATTTATAAAATAATAAAGCAAAGCATTTTACGATAAGCTTGTTGGTCTAGTGGTTAGTGACTCCGACTGCTCAGCCGGAGGTCGTGGGTTCGATTCCGATACGGGACAAAAATTTGAGTGGTCAACAAATCGTGGTCCTGAGTCACTATGTTCTTTGTATTTGTTGATTTATTGTCTATAAAGCCTCCCGCGTATGTTTATTTATTTTGCTTTAATGGCTCATCAACAATTATTACCACAGGTGAAAAAACTTAGGTATAGTGACCTAGTCTAGTGTTACAATTTCTTACAGGTTAGTACCATACGTTACTTACTGATGTGTTTCATACCATAAAAAAAAAACTAAAAAAAAACCTTTTTCAGTATGCTGTCCACGTGGGCAAATATATTTCAAATACGTTTTCAATATTTATTAATTTACTTTAAACTTCCACAACGTATCAAAACTATTCGGTCGTAGTACACGTCTAAGATGTTTACAAAGTTATTCCATATTTTCAATTTAAACAGTAGAGCCGGTGTGGGAAGGCGGGCTGTTTCAGACAACTCACTGCACAGATTATATACTATATTGTACTCTATGTAACAACCCTTTTGATGGAGTGTCTTCCTGGTAACTTATAATAAACTGAGAAGTGCAGCAGATGTTTGTTTTATTTGTAAGAAGAGATAATTGTCGAAGTTTGGTAAATGTCTTACTGGATATTTCTATATCGTAGGGATTTTTATTAACGTTCTGTTAAAGTCTCTCTCTATCCAGTTCTAACTCCTGTAAGTTAGGCAACATTTATTTTATTACCTGATTTTCACATGCTCTGGTCGCCTTACACAAAATAATAAAGCTATTGTAGATAATCTTTAAAAATCGGTTTAAATAGTGTCTTTCAACTTGTGAGCACACAAAGTGCACTTTCAAAATAGGTAATTTATTTCAATTAAACTAATTACATATATTTTTGAATTGTCAGAAATATGGGCCAGTCAGAGTCAGGTTTCAAGCTAGTTGCCTACCAATATGTACATAGATCTTATGGAGATGAACATTTTTTATACGAATTTCTGGTTACTTTGTACATAAATCACAATTATTGTAATTATTAGCTGAGCCATATAATTGGGTAATTTTCCTTGAATGAGAAAGAAAAAAAATCAAACTCTATTCAGATAGTGTCAAAATCAGAGAAAATGATAAGTTATCTAAAAGTATTACTTAAATTCCTTCATCCAAAGCCCCATATTTCGTGCACTTATAAACTACAACAGTTTCATTAAACGACATAAGGTAAATTTTACAACAATCGACTTGTTATAGGAACGATTATTATCGATTACGATCGGTCGAACGCTCGATTAGTTGCGAGGACCACGATCACCAATCAGGGACAACGCACCAAAACGGCGGAAAACACGAATTATGTTATCAAAATAATTATTCACGGGTAAATGGGTCTTTGACGAGTATTATGAGAAGGTATGGTGGTACATTGGTGACATGTTTCAAGTGAGTATTTAAACATATGTTGACATTCATTTTTCAAAATAGACTCGAATATCACTGAACCAGGTATTTATATATTATTTTATTTATCAATTATTAATGCATCGCGGGTTACTTTACAAACATACCAACCACGGACATAAGGGATACAAAAAAAAACCCAGACAGGGGACAACTATTTGTGGATCACACAGTTTTAGTCCCGTGTGGAAATGGAACGCACGACCTGCACGGCTGCCATATACTTGAACCTCGCGTCATAAAATTCTGCTGCACTCATATCAAAAGAGTGGGCGATTTTGGCAGCCATGCTTAGGCATGAATGGGCCGGCTCGATCGGTGCGATACCATAGCCTCACAGAAAATCGGTTATGAAGCACTGCAAGCGTTGCATTTCCCCGAAATTGTTAGTGAAGTTTCCGGAGGCCCAATTCCCTCTCCCCTCGTCCCCATTCTCGTCGTTCCCATCTCCTCATTTCCTTCCCCGTATCCCCCAATCCCATCACACTCAAAGGTGGGCAGCGTACTTACGGCTCTTGAGTTGCAGGTGTGAATAGACGGCGGTTGTCACTTACATTCAGGTGACCCGTCTGTTCGTCTATCCCCCATGATATCTATAAAAAAACAAACTCAATTGTTGATGACATAAGATCCTGCTATTGATATCAATCAAAATGTAATATACTTAAATAAGTAAAATAAAGGTGTATTTTAATATAAATCATTGCGTTACATCGACAAGCTACAAAAGTTAGCTCAAGCATGGAACTTGTCAAATTGTCTCGCGTATATTTCGTAGCTCCAAAATCTAGATGTTTTTAATTGATGGTAGATGGTTTTTGGTGGTGGCATTACGGTAAGTCGATCACAGATTACAAGTAAATCATCGCGCTCACTTCAATTACACTTGGTCGCCAAAAACGGAGGCCACTACACTACACCTGTAAGATGTTAATTGATTATTATGATTAAACATGCAATGTGATAACACTATAAAAATAATTATCAGCATGAGGAACAAACGCAATTTTAGCGTAGCGTATCGAATATAAATATACACGTATCGAAACGTGAGACTTATAAACAATGACTGAATAAAACTTATAAAATTACTGCAAATCCAAAATCATATACTGAGAAACGCATGTAATTATATTTAATTAACTTTAAAAACAGCGTTTAATTCGCAAACAAAGTACTGATGAACTACCGAAGTACCGAACTTCTAAGAAGGCGGGAGCAATGTTCTCGCTTCGGGTCGAGCAGAACATCGCACAGACCGCACCGAGCCGTCGCTCGCCCGCGCGGAAACTGTCACAATTTGACATTTCTCTTGACGTGACGTTCCATATTCAAACAGCCCGCTTTTTATTTTTGTTTCTTAATCTTTATCTTAATCTAATGGCACATGATACGGCACTTTAATTCTTAAAACTGGTAATTTATGGTTGTATATCAGTTGTGTAGATTTTTAACATTTTGGATATAATTTTTAATCGTCTGTTATCTCGATAACCTGTTGTGGGGTATTTCGTTTCGTGCATCGGACGCGATGAATGCATAATTAAGTGGAAGCATTTTATGACTGCTGTTAACCGAATAGTTACACTGCGTCACAAAGAAATAAATAATTAATAATGAAAATATTGATATGGTGATAACGAAATAAGAGACTAAATACATAATTGTGAGTTTTTTTTTAATCTTTATTACAAGACCTAGGTATAATCCAATTCACCATACTAGTATATATGTATGTATTGTATGAAATTGTTCAAAACCTACTGACTGCTCATTAAATCGCTATAAATAATATTTATAATATTCAAAATAATGTTTATACCGTGAAGAATTATTTTATCGTAACACCCTATAATATAATGAAAAAATAAAAGTCACCTTTTAGATGAAAGTAAAAACGTCAGACCTCTCGTCCGCTGACGTACACGTCATGTTTGAATGTCGAACAACTGAACGGGCCTTTAAAAATAAGTTTTCTTTTTTTACCGCGTTAAGGAACGCAACCCGATCCCCAAAATTCACTTGCTACCAAGTTTATTATTTGATACTTGGGGCGGATTATTTTTTTATACCGCCTTTACGCGGCGGCATCTTTGCCTCTTTGTAAGATGGAGTTTTTATTATGTAGGAGATATTTGTACGGAAATTATTTTGTTATTTAAGACCTTTGACCATTGTAACACTTCAACAAAGTTTTTGTAATATATGATAACTCGTTTACCGAATGTCCACGAATATTACGAAACACAAAAGCCTTTCGCCAATTTGTTAAAGCTTATATTAAATTATAATGTGATTGAAACTTTAAACTACATACTAACATACTTGTCAATCCCTCAAATTAACTAAATGCTTGTATTAGGAGCAGGCTCATCGCGTGCTGTGTATTTTACCCCCTATTTTCTACGAGCATTCATTTTCTACTTCTGGCAGTTACGGTTCTACTTTTTTAAATTCCCTTGTAATATACAAATTGTTAAATGGCAAAATACAATGCTTTCTCTAGCCTGTCTATCTAGTTACTCTCCAAGACGTTAAAACACCTGTCAAATTATATTAAGCAATATTATTGTTGTCCTATTTAAACTTAATTCACCGAACAGAAGTTTAGTACAACTATTTTATAAATATATTTCCACGTAGTCATTTGACATTCTAGTGACATATTAATTGGTTCACCAAATATTAAACATCACGTTCAAAATAATTTCTTACTAATTGTAATTTAAACTATTGCTATCTGGTCCTCAATCAGTTTTGGCGCTAGTATCACCCGGTGGTCTTCAAAAACACCTGACACTTTCTTAGGGCACCGAATTGTCAAAATGTCGACCGATCACCATTTCGACAAATTTAAAAATCGAACACTAATAGAACAAGCCAGTTAGGTTTGCATTTTAAGTATATACAAATATGGTTCATTTTCATTCTATGCATGTTTTGACATGGGTATAGAATAATTTTTGGTTATGATTGTAAAGACAAAAAGTGAAAGATGTTTGGTACAGATAATATAAGGGACGCCAAAAAATGTCTCGTAGCCTTTTCCTTGTGATGTTTCTGATGAAATGTTATTGTTAGATCTTATTATACAATACTAGGAAGCTTACGTAAAAGTGTGAGTCATCTTAAGTAGGTAGGTACGTTATTAAGTTACAATCTATAGGTGTAACGAATTAAGTGCAAATATATATATTTAGCCATTACATAGAGGAGTCTGTTAATAAAATACCCAATTATAATAGGAGTATTTGTAAAGCTGCCAAACTGAGCTGGGACTGACCCGTCATTTACCTCATGAGCTGAAGACGAAAATGTAGTGGATGGGGACAGAAACACGATGCAAGTCTAAGATTTAGATAGTTTGACGGCTAGTTTCTTTTGGTTATGCTAGTAAGGAGTGCTTCAATACTAAAATAAGTCAATATTAATATATCCGTTTGAATAAGAAATGTTTTATTTTATAATCTTTCATAATAATCTACTCCGAACTGTCAATATTAAAAAAAAAACGGGGTTTTTACCTCTGAATTTGTAATCATTGTGTGGTCGATTTCTTTGTGTAGGCTCACGCGTGTGTGTGTGTGTGTAGGACCTAATTAATTGGAATAATCGGCATGTATCGATAATTAGTCGTGACGACTCTGTCGCGAGACCGCCCGCTAACACAGTGGCTCTCAAAGTTTTGTATTGTTTGTACTTCATTTTACATACATTTTTATAACTTTTTTGTTTCTTTCAACATATGTACAGTTACATTACCAATTTATATTTGTAATTCTCCTGATGTAACCAGTCCTGGCGTTTTAATCCAAAATAATTAAAAAGCAATTGCTACAACGCGTCTCAAATTATCAATCATAAGGAAATTTCCTACTACTGATAGAAAAATATAGTGAGACCGCGAGGCACATATTAGAACTATACAAGATACTTAGGTATATAAAACTAAAATCAGAGGAATATTAAACCTGACATAAAAAATACTGAGTAACATGTTAACTAAATCTATTAACCAAAATGAAATCAATTTGACGAGCCCGTTAGTCGAGTGGTTAGTGACCCTGCTGAACCGGAGGTCGTGGGTTCGATTCCCACACGGGAGAAAAAAATATATGATCCACAAATAGTTGTCACCGGTCTGGGTGTTCTTTGTGTCCATTGATTGCATGTTTGTGTAGCAACACAACAACAACAGCAACACGGGAATTATTCATAAAAAAATTCAGGGACATTTGTGTTTAGTGATGGGAATCACAATCACAATTTACCTTTCTTCAGGTGTTTAAACTTTTCTCTGTCATTTCATTCTCCACTTCATATCCTCTACACCTTAATTTAGAAATTCATTATTTGAATTTTTATTCAAGTTGGAAATATTAAAACAAAAATCTTAATTCACTAAGTAGGACGTCCGTCACAATATAAATATTCATCACACAAACTTTGAGCACCCATCCCGCGACGTAGCGACATGATGGATCGAAGAGTTCCAAGCAAAGGTGTCAGAGAGGCGGTGACTGTAAAATCGAATATTAATCGATATCGCGCAATTAATTTACTCGACACAAATGCCGAATTTATTTGTATGTATCACTACAATAGTGTGACTCTGTGTGCCTTTCTATTTTTAAAATATTGATAGAAAAAAAAAAACATATTCAGCTTGGAGAGTGAATAAATCAAAAAAGTTTAGAGAAAGATTTAGTATTATTATGATACTGGTATAAAAGTACGAAACACACAAGAAAAGTACATACTTACATAGGTATACATACAATCAGAGAAGGGTAGGAAGAGGCGTGACTAAAAAAAAATGCCTATGTGACTGTAATTTAGTCGGCCTATGGCCTATATATATATATATTATAAAAGAGTCACACAATGATGATGATGATATCTAGTGGTTAATAATTGGTCATCAAAGTTGCAAGGCATCTTCTTTTCTCTGGGAGTAAGTAAGAGAGAGATTTGATAATTCATTTTGAAATATGTTGGACTAACGTTGATGATAAAAAAGACAAAATATTAACTATAATCAGGTAAGTTTAAGATCCTCGGTCCAATAAAGACGTTGTCAGAACGAGCGCGGGCGCACACGCGGCCATCCGACCGTGCACGACCTATTTACCCAATCGATCGGCAGATGTCGGTTAAGTTGTCATTATTAACGCTAGCTATGGTGCCAAGAACAATACTTCGCATATCAATAAAGCCACAACGTCCAAAAGAATTCATAAACTAAGACTTGAGAGGTCTGAGAAACTTCGACAATAACATCCAATCTCCACGAACGGGTAAGCAAGCTATTGCTATTAGACGGACAGTGTAAGACTGTATATATACATACATATATATACATATATTTGGTCCTTGGTCGAGTTTTACGACACCCACGGGTAGATGCGGAGATGGAGCATCCCTATTCTACTCCACCGAGCACCACTCGGCACAATAAATACCTGTAATAACTGGAATAAAAATACTGGAATAAAAATAAATAACATAAAAACTGAATAAATGTGAATATTCGTGTATGCATCAATAGTTCAGTATTTTGATCCTGTAAGGATTAAAGAGGAAAAGGATGATTAGAGATCCTCATGAGACGCCATGATTGGGTCTTGCCCATTTTCAGTTTATTTTTAAGGTTCGCTTTGCTAAAAAAAATCTAAATTAGTGTCAACGTTCAATTATTGTAAATATTATTTGAGAAGACATCTCGAAATATTTTCATCGACTGTCAAACACTGTTTCGTTTTTTTTAAGGAGTACCTACTTCTGAACTGTTAACAGTCGATGTGAGATCATAATATTTTTTGCCGCAGACCGCCCAGTAGGTTTCGGTAGCGTCCGAAACTCGGCATATTACCCCATCTTTGTCAAAATTTATTGGGCAAAAGTTAATTTTCGTATTATAACTACTTCAAAAAGTATTCTGTAAAAGTTATCACACGTCACTTTGCACTTTTATTTAACGACATAGAGGTGAAATTCTCTTACTTCAATAACTTTGCTATTTTGTCAAAAATATACCAACAAAGAAATGCCATTATGATAATCCGTTTTCGGGTATCATAAGTAAGTTGTTTGTTGTTTATAAATCGTTTAGTTGTTTAACAAAATTCAAAGAATATTCTTGGAAACCTCGAATGTAATTTTAAAGTTCTTCTGTTCTTTACTAAGTTTTGGAGTATTTTTAATAGATATTTTTAGTTTTTTTTAGAAGGCGAAATAATATCTATGAATCTGATAGGTACCAATTGCTGTCTAACCCTTAATGAATAAATAAGATCTGCGTTTGTATCTGTATTATGTGTATCTGTATTGAGTTTATAAATACTTAATTGAAAATAACCACATTAATGGAAAGACACTTTTATGTAGGGCAACTAGATTAAGGTACAATAAACCACATACATACACTCACGGCTATATCCAAAAAGGGTAGGCAGAGGCGCATCTATCACCCAGTTGCTGTCTGTCGCGCACTGTATTAACAGTTTTAAACAGACTATCGAATAGATAATATTAAATCTGTTAATCGCCTCTAACAACACCACGGGAAGAGATGAAGCAGGTCTATTCTGTGAACCACTTTTATAGATTTTTGTTTTTTCTTTAAATAAAAAAAGGAATTTATAAATACCTTAACATTATCATACACCTAAATAAAAAGACCAAATTTGATGTAGCTAACTAGAGTAAGATAAAATAAATCAACCGATTGAATCACCTATTCGTGCACTACTGTTATAGGTAATGGTTGCTCCCGTTATATATTACAATGTTGTAATACTATTTATTGAAATTGGTAATCATATAAGATTTATGGTGCACGTAGGATTAATTAAATTACAATTTGACCTCTGCTACCGAACGGCAGGGGCCCGATGGTAATACAATTTTGAGATCAGACAGAGATCTCACACACCGATGCAGTGAGAAAAATGTATATTAAAACTTTATAAGGATATTTTTCTGTATGAGAATAATTTTTAAATAAATTAAATCAACATATAAGGGCCTCCTAAAATAAAGCATGTGTTACATAGTCTGTGCTGGAAACGTCTCAGTCATCCCTGATGTACTTATCGCTACATAAGATTTTTTTTTAACGTTCGGCATTTTGATCCCCTAAGGATTAAAAAGGATAAGGATTAATAATGATATTTCCTGTTTATTTTTAGCCGTTATTTGAGTCCTAAGAAATTTCCTAATGCACCGTACACCGTACACTGATGCGATGCAGGTGGAAAGTGAGAAAAAATATGTGTAGTTATGTACATGAAAATTTATACAGGATTTTTTTTTTTACTTTTTCTCTTTGTCTACAGCCAGCTCTATGCTAAAAGATTAAAAAAAATATTAGGGATTACTGTTTTGTATTTATATCTTCACATGTTTTAAAATTGTCATCAATCATGGAGTAATAATAAGTATTTACTTAATCAGTACCTATTTCTTGATCTTGAAGACTTATTAGCTTCACCTGTATCTATATCTATACATATAACGAACAACAAAATGAGTGTTATAATTTTGTAGTGTGTATTTGTGACATAATAGCTCCTGAACGGATAAAGCGATTTTGATTTAGTTTTTACGTTTTAAAACTGTCTTAACCCAAAGTGTTCTTAAATATATTTCAAGAACATCTGCTCAGCCGTTAGAAGACTATCAGGTATTTTTCTAAACGTCAGAGGAATGAGGAATATGTCCACTGACAGGCTTGCTTTTCTTACGTAAGTGGGACTTCATCACAGTTGGCAAAATATCTTCTAAGTCTATCTATGTAGGTCTTCTGATACACCTATAGAGCCTACCCAGGGGATTTAAGCGTGAATATATGTGATGTAACTATATACATCAAAGACTGATAACTCTGATAAGTGATGACAAAGAAAACTTTCTTGGGCATATAAGAAAATGGACAAGAATAAAGGAACTAGAGAGATTGAACAATTATTTTTTGCAAAAAAAGTAAGGTTATAAACACTAGACTTTTACTAAATGTTAACAAAAACCTCTAAAAATATTGCATTTCTTACGAAATATAATCTCATATGTATATGCTTCTACTCAAAAAATTTTAAGAGCCCTATATAAGCTAATGAGTACGTGTGCCGATACGCCGGATAACTGACAGTAATCTTGTATTTAAATATGGGATATCCGGTCATTTCCAGCACATTATATCCGTGGAATACAGTAGTGGCTTCCTACTGTAGGCTGTCAATCACGAGGTGTCGATACAGCCGATGTAGTGACGTATCGACATACCGTGACCTCTAACACGTTCCGTTCATGTTTAGCATAACTGTAGCCATGATATAGAAAAAGTACAAATACAATTTTTAACATTAGTCTTAAAAAAAAGCCGCGCGGTGATAGCAAAATGGCTAAGGCGTCGGACTTACGATCAAGTGGTTGCAGTAATAAAAATAAAGAAAATTCTTAAATGAGACATTTCGAAAAAGTTCAATTTGAAATTTAACTTTTATAAAATATATGTAGATATAACGTAAGGTAAAAAAAAATAAAAGCCAATCGCGTAAGTTAAAATTGAATAAAATATTATTTTAGTATATATTGATATCGAAATGTCCAATCACAAGACCGCCGTCTATCAGATGGGAAGTTCGCCTGTGTGCAAAATTTATTAGAAATTAAATGAAAGTTATTTACAAGAAGGCTGTATCTGCAGCCTAATATTGAACCGAATACATAATTAACCCTTTTCTTTGAATATACCGGAAGTTCTAAAAAGGTGTGGGTAATTTTTAACAGCGTTATGTATTGGCGACAAGTGTACGTGACAACCGCCGTCCATGGACACCTGCAACTCAAGGGTCGTAAGTGCGCTGCCCGCCTTAGAGTGTGATGAGGGATGGGGATTGCAGGGAGGGGAAAAACGAGAGGAGGGATGAGAAGATTTGAAATAGGAGTGGGGGGTGATAGGACAGCAAAGAGAAGAGGAGGAGTTGGGTCTCCGGAAACCTCCTCCTCCTCCTCCTTCGCAAGCATTTTTTTTTTTTTATATTAGCCTACCATAGTGACTCCACTTTGCCTGATGGAAAGCAATAGGTGGAGTCAAAGAGTGGTGGTCACCATCCTCATTGCATGTCTAGTTAATGCAGCATGGTGACCCACACTATGGCGGCCTGGTGAGATGCTTTTTCAAGCCCCGCTTAAAAGACCCGGGATCAAAGTGGGAAGGAAACACGTGCACTGGTAGAGAATTCTAGGCTTTTACCGATCGGCACAGGAAAGAAGAGCCAAACCGTTTAGTTCAGGTACGTATATTTTCGACACACAAACGGTGTCTCCTCAGGCCAGCACGTGTAGTCCTGTAGAGGAAGGGAGAAGGTGGGACCAATTGGAAGAGCTCATCAGAACACTCCCCGTGATGTAGGCGATAGAGGACTGCCATAGAGGCGACATCTCTTCGCAACTGCAGAGGCTCAAGAGACTGGGTGATCTCAGGACAGTCGATAATGCGGACTGCGCGCCGCTGCAACCGATCGAGAGCGTCAAGCAAATACTGCGCATAGCCGTCCCAGAGATGAGAGCAGTACTCCACGCAGGAGCGAACCTGGGTCTTGTACAAAAGACACAGTTGCTCGGGCGAGAAGAACCGTCTCACCTTGTTCAAAACGCCGAGCTTACGCGAGGCCGCCTTAGTGACACTCTCGATGTAATCGCGCGGATTGAGATCCCGGTGAATATCCATACCCAGAATACTAAGCCTATCCTGCAGTGGCAGTTGAGTGCTCTGAAGAGTAGGAAGGGGAAGGAATGGAGACTTTTTGGTAGAGAACACACACGCTTGTGTTTTCTTGGCGCTGAACTCGACCAGATTCTCACAGCCCCATTGGGAAATGCGGCTCAAGACCCGGTCGAGCTCAGCGACAAGCCCCTGTCGTTTTTCCTCAACGTCTGCCAGCTTGGCAGTAGGATGCCCGAAATATCGCAAGTGCACTGTACTGTCGTCTGCATAACAATGTATATTGCCAAGGGCCAACATGTCATTGATATGCAGAAGAAACAGCGTAGGCGATAGGACGGAGCCCTGAGGTACACCAGCGCTTACCTCGTGGAAGTCTGAGGCCGCACCGTCGCAGAGAACCCTAATGCGGCGCTTTTCGAAGAAGACAGCAACCCAGTTGCAGAGTTTAGGTGGCAGACCAAATGCAGGAAGTTTGGAGAGAAGCGAGCGGTGCCACACCCTATCGAAGGCCTTGGCAATGTCGAGGCTGATGGCCAAGGACTCCCCATGCCTATCCATAGCCTCACCCCAAAGGTGTGTGACGTACGCTAGAAGATCACCCGTGGATCGGTTCGGCCTAAAACCATATTGCCGATCATTTAACAAGGAGTGATATTCTAGGTGGCGGATTAGTTGGGTGTTGATGATCCGCTCGAACACCTTACAGAGTATGGAAGTGACGGCTATAGGTCGGTAATTGGCTGGATCGGAGCGGTCGCCTTTTTTGGGAATGGGTTGAACATTCGCTTCTCTCCAGGCCTCCGGAACAATTCCTGAGGAATAGGACAGGCGATACAAGCGCGTTAGTACGGGATACAACTCAGGTGCACAGTTCTTAAGAACCACCGCCGGAATACCATCGGGTCCACTGGCTTTCCGGACATCGAGTGACCGAAGCTCCGCACGGACATCCCTCTGCCGGATGCGAATATCCCGCATTGCGGAGTCGCAGGACGCAATAGTGGGCGTGTGCGCGCTGCTTTTAGGCGATCAATGTCTGGGTCACAATGTGCGCGGGCCCTGATCCATGCGCGGTAGGCCGACTGCTTTTGAGCAACGGCCCGGATACACTCGCGATTGAACCAGGGACGGGTCTTCGTGCTGGCGACTTCACTGTAGGGGATATAATACTCCATACCGACAGTGATTTCGTCAGTCACGGCAGACGCACTTTGCGACAGATCCCTTAGTCTTTAAAGCAGCGTTGAGCCCACGGGATGAATGCAAAATATTCCCGCATTCCATCCCAGTCTGCTGACGAGTAGTGCCATAACAGCCGCCTTGTTACCACAGGTCGTGGAGGCGTAACAAGAGGCACTGAGGTCGACACCAGGCAGTGGTCGGAGGATCCTAGAGGGGCGAGAACCGATACGCTGTACTGCGCTGGGTGATTCGTCAGCAGTAGGTCCAGCAAAGAGGGCGCTTGACCCGTTATGTCTGGTATCCTGGTGGGCTGGAGTACCAGTTGGGTAAGGTCATGCGTGAGAGCAAATGCGTGGGCAGTTCGACCAGCGTGGTCAGTTTTGGAAGATCCCAGCCAGGACTCATGGTGGGCGTTAAAATCTCCCAAAAACACCAGTTCGGCGGTCGGAAACTGCTCCTGCGCTTTATCCGCTGTTTGACTCAGGTGGTCAAAGAGTCGAGTTGTCTCGGAGTCTCCGGAATGGGAGCGATAGAGGCACACGTAAATCCGGCTCGTAGAGCCAAAATCCACGTGGAGCCAAAGGATGGAGAAGGATGTGTCTTCTAGGCAGTGCAGACGGCGACAACAAACATCCGCCCTGATGAAAAGGCACACTCCAGCCCTTGCGAGGAAGCACTCCTCGAGCACGTAGCCGGGATAGTGGAGATATGCCGTGTCGGCAGGGCGGCGTATTTGTGTCTCCGTAAGAAAGAGCATGGCCGGCCGAGCCGTCTCGAGGTGTTGGTGTACGGCGCTGAGGTTCACGTATGTTAGTGAACTCCACCTCAAAAGCGGGTTGGTGAGAGAGGAGGATGCCGCTGTAAGACCACTTTTCTTTTTTTGTGCTGCCATGATAGAAGAGGAAGGGGGCGTAAAAGGCATGACAGTCATCGTGGCAATGTAAACTGAGACTAAAAATGCTGTGTCTATCGGTGAAGCATGACGGTGACCGAACCGCCGGACGGAAGGGCCCCCGTACCCTCCCGGAAGTGGTCGCCGGGTCCCACCATCCGGTCACCAACCGGCACGACGAGCCACTCCGTGGATTATGCGCGACCTGACGGGGCAGCCTCCCAGGGTGGTTAGCCGTGGTTGGGCCCCTCTCTATGCCGCGGGCGGCCAGCGGCACCACCGTTTCTACGGGTCTCCCTGGCCGACGGTTCGATCCACGCCACCCTCACAATGACTCTACAGCACTCCACTGCTCACACACATACCACGATAACTGTCACCCCTGCATCGATGGGCCTCCGGTCTCTCACTCACCAGCGAAAGGCGACACCACGAATGTTGTCACTTTAGGCTGGTTTTCTGTGAGAGGGTAGTACTGCCCCGGTCGAGCCGGCCCATTCCTGCTGAATAAATCAGCGTGGCTCTACTACCTTCCAAACTTCACAACCGGTTTTCTTTGAGGCCGTGGTATCGCAGCTGTCAAGACGGCCCATTCATGCTTAAGCATGGCTCTACCACAGTTACCTTGAAAAAAAAAAAGGACTTGGAATAAAAACTCTAGATAATCTTAATCTTGTGTTGGCACACGTACAAAAATAAGATCGCAATTCTGACCGCAAAAATTTGTGAATCTAACGCATCGAGGCAGTTCAGTAAGAGTAGCAAAGTTGCTTCAAGCGTTTTCAGTCCGGAAATTTTATGTAAATAATGGAGCATGCAGTAGTTGCCCTCATATGCATAAAGTCAATGCCTTTTTTTTTAAAAAATAAGCAAAATCTAAATATTTAGTTACGACATATTCAAGGAACTGAGGATTGACCACACAAAAAAGCCTGGCTGTACAAAAACACTTGATATTTGGGTGCCACACGAGCTCATTGTAAGAAACTTAATTAATCGTGTACTCACTTGCGATTCTTTATTGAAACGTAATGAAACCACAATATTTTTTAATTTGGTCACTGGTGATTAAAATTGGATCACCTTCAACAAGAACGTGCGAAAAAGATAACCTTCAAAGGGTAGCCAAGTCAAGCACGGACTAGCGAAACCGGGATTAACACGCAATAAGGTGAAGCTGTGTGTATGAAGGGATTGGAAGGGCATCGTTCATTATAAGCTTTTACCACCACGTAAAACCATCGATTCGGATCTCTACTTTCAACAATTACCTAGACCTCTTTCATCGTAAAAGCTAAATCACATACATCTTTGGCCACTCAGCAAAAATTGAGATAATTTATTTGGGAAGTCTTAATATATTCACCATATAGTCCTGACCTTACACCCTCAGACCTCACACCCTCTGTTTCAGTCTCTTCTAGGTTAACATCAAGAGAGTCGGTGTAGAAATACCAAGATTTCTACAGCGACGGGATTATGTCACTACCTACAATGTTGCTGAATCCATCAACGGTTCTTAGTAAACTTAATGACTTGTATGTAGCTCATCAGGTTTGTAAACGAGTCGCAACATTATACTGTGTGACAATGGGTTTTCCTAACTTTTATTATCTTTTATTAATATGTAATGGTGGCACTATCGTGAGTGCACAGCACTAGTCGGGTCAAACTTTTGGATTAGAGAAGAACCTTGCATTTTCTGTTTCATGTTTCCGATTTTAATAAATATAAGAAGAATCAGTCTTCAATCGAGAAACAGTATTTCATTTAATTTACTCCATGTCCTGGAAGGCCGAGGACACATCATTTATAATTAGTATTTAGAGTTTATATTAAATACACACAACGGTCCACACAGCTCTATAGATATACAAGCCCAACACATACATAGATATTTTCTTTTTCTTTATATTTTTAATTCCCGCACTATGGATTATTCCTGTCTCGGGGGACTTTACAAACCTACAAAAAACGGACACAAAAAAAACACCCAGACTCAGGATAACTATTTGTGGATCACACAAATATTCGTCCATTGTGGGAATTGAACCACCAGACAGGGTCACTAAACGCTAAACCAACAGGTCAGTCAACAGGTGGCTGATCTTTACAAACGCCAAGACCCAAAACAGAGCTCACGGTGAGGAAATCCAGACAAGGAGGTGGAGGATATTAAATATGCATATAGTAGTCTGGTAGTCGGAATATATTTCTCAATTTTTAAAGAGGCATTTTCGCTATTAACAGTTATGTTAAATTTCACTGTTTCGGGAGATTACGTGGATGAAATGGTAGACAAACGTTACTCTTAAGTATTCAAAGTTTGTTTTTTACTTTATTGACAAAATAGTTATCTAATACTAAATATACATACCAATAATATAATACAATATACTATACAAACACTTACAGTCACTCTTTCACTTCCTCATCAAATTCTCCTTCGTCATCTGCCGTCGCCTGTGGTACTGTTGACATTCTGAAACCAAGTATTCATTTTTAAAACTCGCGGAGGTATATTCCGATCTGTAGTCTTAACATTGCAAAAGTCGAAGTAAAAGTACTAATTTTTAAAAAAATATTAAGCATTTGCTATTCAAATCTTTCATATTATATTATATAAATATATTTTCAATAAAAAACATAAGTAGGTACACGCCATGGACTACTGCATTTGCGCTCTGAACAACTACTCGCAAAACTTTTATCCTAAATGAGGATCGAACAGGTATCTGACAGTTCAGTGTCAGTTAGCCACATGAATCATCTGCGTAGTAATTGAAAATAAATTACCTAAAAATGTTACTTTAAACCAGCATTTAGAATCAAATTATCATTAAGATGTATTGTCATCGAAACTAAAGGTGAAGGTAAAGTTTCAGCTCAATTACGTAACACGTGAGATTAAGTACATGATTGGACACGAACAAACATTCATTGCAATATAAATTAAAACGAAAGCTTCTAAAAAGAATTAAATTGTAACATTACTTTGTTCAATACTCACATACATATATATATATATAACCTAAAAAATTTAAACCACATAGAAAATGAAACTATCTCATACAGTAGCTATAACATTCTAACAAACTCTAATCTGGCAAAGTTATCCAGCAAGTTATACTGAATTTTAAAATCACATATCCACATAAACGTTAGCCAAGAAAATTTAACCTTATTTATCTCAGTAATACAGACTGTGTTGCAGTTGTCTGATTGTAATGTTAAGTTTGTCTTTGGCTAGATTTCAAGCATGTCAAAAGCCGTTGGCGCGTATAATGGAGGCTTCCATGATACGTCTTAACGAAAGATATATGAAATTATATTGTAACAGTTTTTTTTTTTATTTCTTATTAACAGGTCTAGAGCCGTGTGAACGTTATATTGAATACATTAATTACATTACTAATCAATAAAAATAATAGTTACTTATCACAATTATCTTGAACGTATCGAACATAATATCGAACAGATTTGAGCCTTGTTGGATCACATACAAGCATCTATTTCATAATTACTTATCGTTATATAAAATTAAATGATACGTAAAACTAAATGAAACTTAGAAGTATCTAATATATATGCTACTACTTATTCCCGTCCGGGGTAGGCAGAGACGGCAGAATGCTACTTCAAGGCAACAAATTATACCACCGGAAACGATAAGACCATTTTCTAAAGCGGGGCCAAGACAAAACTTGACACGCAATGAGAGAAAAATGTCCTCTGCCATCGTAACTGACACTCCCAAAAAGAAAAAATTAGAAAAGGGTAATGCAAATAAACCAAAAAATATTATTAAGAAACTGACTACAAAACAGTCCATAAAAACTCTTAATAGAAAATCAACAATAAATCAAGAAAATGCCGCACTGCAAGGTGACTCTGATTCGTCTGACTATATTGTATTGGCTGAAGTAAGAAAAAAGGCTGTTCGAAGAAAAACAAACTCCAAAACAAAGAAATATAGTGATGATTGCGTAGTTTGCAACAAAACATATGAAAACAGTGATCCAAATTGGTTTAAGTGCAAAATTTGTTCTGGTTGGGCTCATGAATCCTGTGGCATTACTGGGAAATTTCATTTCTTTTGCAAGACATGCTTCTAATTTCAAGAAAATGACATTATATTCTAAAGTTCCTAAAAAGTCTGAATCTTAAACTTAAGCAAATTGATAGTTAAGATTTTGAAGCTTAAAGTGGTGAGCATTTTGTTTTTTTGAATTTTGAAGACGATCGATGTTATTTTTGATAGAAGATATTATTTTTTTATCTTGTTAAATTTTTGAGATTGTTATTAATAAAAAATAATCCTTCTCTAATATATTAAGATTATATATATGACTGAATAATATGTTAAGATTAAAGCGCTTGTTAAAATTACTTAAAATGACTGATAGAATTAAAAATTTGTTAAAAAAGTCATTAGTTTATAAAAAGGATTTGTTAGAATTGTCTTTTTGTTTTTTTTTATAGGGCAATAATTATTATTTTGCATAATTTTCACAGACTGGCTCATTCATAACTTTTGGTGGCTCTTTCAGTACCGAAAAGTTATGAAACAGCCAAAACACACATTTTTTTGAAATGAATATTTCACTGATTTGTGTAATGTGATTAAGGTTTTTTCGTATGAAATTACCTACTTTAATAAATAAATAATAGTTTGCAAAAAAAAAAACATAATTTATTTCATTAAAAGTATATTTCTTAGCTCCGTTTAGTAAACTGGCTCTTTCATACCACCTCTCACCTACAACTTGCGCCTCTTTTACATTCATCAATATCAAAATTCAAATCGTTTATTTAATTTAAACCAAAAGACAGGTACTTTTGAATTAAAATATATTTTTGAAGCAACACTAGACACTCTTTTTGAACACTTCTGGTTACATCGTTTATGAGCGCAAGGAATGTGTAAAGACAACGTTACATTCATTTTGAAATATAACAGACGAGATAATTATTACAATATTAAAATAATAGCAGTCAAGAGTCGATTACGCCAGCGTTCAGTTGGACTTGACATCGTCCAACTCAACTATATCGAAGGGGCCGAATGACCCGAGCCATACGCCACAATCTGGCAGGTTACCTAAAAATCTAATACATTTTTACAAGACACTACACAGTTCTCACTTGCACAAACAATTCAAAATAACAATCTATCAAAACATGACTGATAAAAAAACGAATAAACAAATCTTCAGGAGGTGGAAGTCATCAGTCCTTTCATGCACGCTCGTCGGTTACGGGTACTTTTAATTTGGACTGCCGATCTAGTCAGTATACGTCAGTATATGAACAGAAACAAAGTACCTTCTTTATTTAAAGAACCCTTTAAAAATCTGTCTCTTTAAATTCGAATGTAGCTCCATTATAATTTCCCGCTTAAACAAACGTTTACCAACCACTAGACTCTGACCAAATCGGCCAAGTGTAAACGACAAAGTACCATCTCGAATTATGCCACAATCAAATAACACAATGACGATGATCATCCAAATGGAAGGTGTGCCGCTTCTTCAGTAGGATTACGTTCCACCGCGCAAAAGTTAGTTAAAAAGCCTCTCCGCTATGGCTTACAAAAATCCTATATACAACTATACAGTACGATATTTAGCGGTCACTTTTATTTTCAAACAACAATGTTCTTAAGGTGTCGGCATAACAGACAAACAAACCTATTTATGCTCTAGTGCATATCCATTACACGCAACAATTGTATTTAAATCCTCGGTAAGAGCTCACTAGGCTGTCGGACCAAAGATGCCTTTTGCTATACCGCGGTATAAAAAAAACTCGGCGCCGAATTATAAGTGACCATTGGTGCGTTTGAATTTGGAAGGCGTATTAGTTGCATTGTCCTGGAAGTGCGGCGTACTTGTAATAATTATAATATTTAAGGAGAATTTACAGAATAAAATCGAATTTAAATGTCACATAATCAATGATTATTGAAAAAAACCTTGAGGTACCTATGTTGTAATTTAATACATAGTCTTTATAAATTAAGACCATAAAATTGTACAACAAGGATGATCCTCCTGGCTGTAGTGGTAAGATATGTGATCCTCCTGGCTATAGTGGTAAGATATGTGATCCTCCTGGCTATAGTGGTAAGATATGTGATCCTCCTGGCTATAGTGGTAAGATACCAATTTGCTCTTTTACGTTAGAACACCAGCCAGTTCGAGTTACGGGTATGCGACCCTGACATGCTTGAGCTATTGTTTACACTCCCATCCATCTGTATAAGCAATGTAAGCTATTTTTCCTGCCAACATACAACAATTTTTTTTCCTCTATTTCTCAAAAGTGCCCGGATGAAAGCTAAGGCTTTCGCCCTATTATTATGAAATGGAACTTAATTACAATTGGCTAAATTTGGGTGATAATAACACCTCTGTTTAAACCTTCGGGGGTGCAGTGAGTGTATGTATGTATGTTGTTTTTAATAAAGCCGAACTATGACCAAGATTGAGTTAAATAAGCAAATGCCTGTCAAACTGATGTCTCGCGACTTCACGTAGTATTGTATGGTTAAACAAAAATAGTTGATAAAGTACAAGAATTGATATTATTAAATCACAAATATAACATTGTTTGTTGCATTGTTAACGTGACAGTATTGATGTGACAGTGTTAATGTGACATTGTTGATTTGATCTTATCATCATCATTTATGAGGTTTTCTAATTACTTATTCTGACAAGTCTCAAACCAAGATTTTCTTCTCATTGGACCGCATAATAGGGCAGAGTACAGAGGTACTGAATTTTCCCCAATCTCCAAAATTGCTGAAACTCAATGTATTAGTTTATTACGCTTTTTACTAACACTAGTATTATCTAGCTTTAATCCAAACTTTATTATGTAAAGATAGACTATTTAGTACAGACTTAAAAATCACCGTTCACTCATGATATAGTAAGTACAAGTACCTACTCAAAATTTAAATTTACTGTAACGCTTTTAAATTTTCATGTAATCCCAAAAAATAAAAACTTTGTAATCTTACCAACATTTCAATGTTACTTTCGTACAACCTTCATTTCTTATATAGAGGCATCACTCTAGAAAATCTCTAAACCCATTGTGTGCCCACCTGGACACTCCAGAGGGCATTACATTAACTGGTAATCGATTCGGAATCAGTGAATATGGCCATGTAACTTAAACGTGTTTGTTATTATTAGAGAGATAGCCACTTATGCATAGGCGTACAAGTCGTATACTTTTACTGTAAGTGTTTTCAATGGATATGTCGTCAACATTTTTTGTGTCATGTTTCACTTTAGAATTTTTTCTTCTGTGTTCTCCTGTGACTGGCTTCTATTTATGGACAACACAATTTTTTGTCTCGTATAGGATGATGATGATTGATGACACGACCTCTGGCTCAGCAATGTGGATCACTACCCGCTAGGCATAAGGTACCAGCTCATCTCTACACTGTCTAAGTTTCGCTTCCTTACATCTTTCAGGGGATTTCGTTTTGTGTGCTAGAACGTCAGCCTCCAGCAGATCAATCTTTTCGTTATCAATTATTACTATCGTTATTAATGAAATTGAAAAATATAGACTATAAACCTCACATTACAACTCTCAGAACCCCGAGTATATACGCAGCTGAAATAGCGGAGACCGGCTAGTTACTTATAAAGCTCAAGTTCATCATTACCAAGTCAGTAAGGGTACCGGTTCCCAAACCGACAGTCTTCTCTTTTCCCATCTCTCACATACAGGACAACACTTTGAGTAATCCATAAAACTGTTGTTCTAAGTTTGACTGTTCTTTGTGTCAGTGTCGTTGCAATGTATGTAATGTTTTGTTTTTTATACTATAGGGGACAGACGAACAAACGAGTCACCTGATGGTAAGTTACGAGGAATGAGAGATGTTGGGAGGGGAAAGAAGTAGGGGGGTGAAGGAAGTGGAAAGCGGATATGGGGAGTTATCATACCGTCCCGTCGTACAGTGAAGCTATATACAATCTTCAATGTTCCTAAATTCACATCCATCTATAGCTGGGGATGAAGTTGACACAAAATGCATTGTTTTTCTTTATTAATTATTACTATTGAATTGCGAAAATTTCCTATAATATTATTAAAAAATAATGAATTGATATATAAACAATTAATGTATCAAGGTATGTAGTAGGGGTTGTAATAGTAGTAATATGTAGAGTATAGGTATAATATTATAAAAATCTTGTAGGTTTTCCCCTGTGGAATCAGCCAGCACCATCTCTATCGAATGTCTGTTGTTTTGAAAAACTAAATCAACAAGTAGACATATTTATTGTAAAGAATTTCAATTTTATTAAAACCTAACTCATGCAACACTTGTTTAAAAAAATACACTTGAACTAATAGCAAAAATAATGCGAAAATACATATCAAAAACATTATAAGATACATTAAAAAAACGGCAATATAAGTTTTGTGTTGCACACGACCTGGGAGGTTTCGGCACTTTGTGGGATAATCCCGGTCTCCTATCTGCAATCGCATTGTGGGACCCAGACACACCGCCACAATGCAATCGGAATCTATTCTTGAGAATAAATCTTTAATACGTCGTCCACATATTATATTAAAAACGATAGCTGTTTCTGAATCGGCGCTCATAATTTAGGCTCTATTTTCGTAAAATTAACGATTTCCGTGATTTCCGCAAATGATTACAGAGGTAGTAAACGTTTAATTTGTGGGGAACAAATTCAGTTGCAAAAGAAATATTATACAAAGAAGAAGTACTAATAGAAATCGCATAATTGACCATTAAAAAAGTAGATTACTGACAATTTTTTTTTAAAGTGTGTTTATCCTCAGGTGTGTTATTTCGCTGTCATATGCAACCCAGCATTATCTTAATATTTTCCAAAATAAAAGGAAATCATCTATGAAAATTGTGGCAAATTTTAACAAAAGCACACGTATTGCATTTTCCGTCTTTGAACAAGCCCGACATCCAAAACATTCAATTTAAATTGTCTAATCAATGACTCAATCCATCAGCGAATGCTGCACGTCTTCAATTTTGCCACACATTTCACAGTTAGATGATGGTACCTTACGCATCAGGAAAGCAAACTTTGCTGACGGGTAGTGCCCAGAACGAACTCTTAAAGCTTACATAATTTCTACTAATGTTAACACCATCAAACCACGGTACACGAGTACTGACTTAAATGCGCGTCCACAAATGACGAAGATATCAATTGGTATTTTTAATGTACCACCTTAAGTGTTGTATATTTTAGTTGTATTCTTTATAATAATTTACACGAGACCAAACGCCGAGTATATTCTCCGAAATAAAATAAAAATACTACGTTAATAAATGACGGAGTTATGTGGTAACAATAACAATAAAAAAAATATATTGAAAATCTCCTTTTTTTTTAATGCAATTAGTAATGTACTAAAGTACTAACATAGTTTATTGTTATATTTACTAACACTAAAACTCTTCTCACGTGTATGCTTAAGTTATAGGACGAATTAAAAGTATGTGCCTACGTGTACAAAACTGGCAAAAATTGGAAGCTCTTGGCGTGTGTAAAGGACACAGTCTCTGCCTACACCGACTGGGAAAAAGCGTGAAGGACGAATTTATGTACATATATAGGTACTTATTGTGTATAAATTTCATTATGAACCTATGGAACTTTAAAACTGTTGATGATTTTAATATCAGCGGACAAATTAAATACAATCCGCTTGACTAGGTATGAATCTTTCCACCTCATATTGAGGAAACTGTAATCGAAGGAAAAATAATATATTACACACCCATATTTTGCTGACTATAACTTAGTGTCTCTATTTCTTAGGGGCTAAGCAATTGGCAATGGTAAATAAATGGGAAAATTGGGAGTATATTGCTAGGGAAATGAAAGGAATGTTGCTTAAAAGTGATTGGGGAGTGTAAGCAATATAAAGTGGCTGATACCGAGATTTGCAAACTCATGTAATATGAATGAATTATTATGTATTTATTATTATATAACTGATAAGCACTGAGATTTTATTATACAGCAGGCCAGGACTCCCCGGCACCAGCCACTTCGAGTTACGGGTATGCGACCCTGACTTGCTTGAGCTATTGCTTATACTCCCCAATCCATCTTTATATGCAATACCCTTTTCCATCCTCACTTTTCTGTTATAATATACTCATAATTTTCGGATCCTATCCTTTTTTTCGGTTTTTTTTTTTTCGTGTGGAAACCCCCTCGGGTAATCACCTCACCGGAGCTAATGGAGAGGTGGTAATCCTAGATATTGTTTTCTATTATAAATACGAAAGTAACTCTATCTATCTATTGTCTATTACCTTTAGTTTTTAGCAATAAACCGTTAGAGCGTTCTTTGAGTAGGTATATCGCTGATATCATTAATATAAATATCTGATGATTTACAAAATTGCAATACCTACATTTGGTTAAACAATAAGTCTGGATCTAATCAAGCAATGTACGTAAGTAACAACATGGCTCAAAAGATAATATAATTGATTTTGAATCAACAAAGGATCGGCAGTTTTTTGAAGAATTTCTTTGATGCGCACGAGTAGAAAGTATCACTGTAACATAAGCTTAATTATTAATTGAAAGTCTTGTAATGAATGCTGTGTAGTAACGGATAGGGTTGTCACAAACTAAATTTAAAAAAACAAAGTTGTAATACTTATACTGGATAATATCGTGTATATTACTTATGTAACATTTTTTAAAATCTTACATGAGTAATATATATATTTAAAATTATTGTTTTTAGATAATTGCGCAAACGAGCAACAAAAATCTTTGAAGACTAAAGTTGATATTTTGATGGATATGTTATTTATGAAATATACTTACAGGACGTTTCAGAAAGGTGTGGTCATATTTAGAGTCGTATAGTTGACCCCCCCTTGAATAACTGACGTTATTCACGGGGGGGTCAACTATACGACGGTAAAATCAATGCAAAATCAATTTTTTTATGCTAAATAAACTATTTGTCGGTACACATAACGCTCCTAAGCTACACCTTTCTGAAACACCCTGTATATGTACAGAAAGCAAAAAAAAAAACAAATTCGCTACATCAAGCTATGCCATGGCACGAATATGGGTAGAGAGCTCAGATCTCCCGGCTACAGCCAGTTCGAGTAACAGTGATGTGACCCCGAAGTCCTTGAGTTATTGCTCTTGCTTATACTTCCTGCTTCCTTCCATCTTCCACTGCCTTCCATCTTAATAATCTCCCAATTTTCCCATTTCACTTACTAAAGGTTGACGGTAATAGGTGTGCCACTTATACCATACATCAAACCAAATAGTAATTGTTAAAATGTGAGTGCTTAATACACCCCTGCCTACCCCTACAGGGATACAGGCGTTAGCGTATATATGTGCTAATATGTTTTATTTTATTGTGCCATCGTATACAAACATTCTTAGCTTAGTTTAAATGTGCATTTTTCTTTTTTCTTGAGACAGCCCTGTCCTTAACTCCTCGGTAGCGCACAAAGCGGGGAATCAAAGATGGCGGCACGTTTGAAGCGCGCGCTGACGATGATCGCTCTCTTTTCAATATCGCAGCTTTTGATTTGCGGTACATACAAAATAAATACAGTAACCGTTGATATCCTAATGAGCTGATCATTGAACTGAAAAAAGTTTTGGATTTCAATATACGATGCTGTTTGATAAATATGAATTTGAATTTTGTATAAGTTTTCAAGTCAGTGTGATATTACACGAAGAGAGTTTTCTATGTTACTGAATCATAATATATGGCAACGATGATGAACAGTCCTGGAGGCTGCTGCGCACTGAAGATTTTTAATCAACCAGTTGTTTGATTGTTTTGACATATAAACTAATATTAGAAATAGGCAGAGTTCGTTTGTTTGAATGCATTAATCACAGAAACTACTAATCCGATTTGAAAGGCTGTAAACGACCGTTAGGAGCGGAGCAGTGAGCTTATGCTTACGTTGGTAAAGCTGCGGGGACCGGCTAGTTCAGTACAAAACTGCATGAGAGTAAGCGTATTTGACCATTGTAACAATTTGGCGATAGTGTTTGATCTATCGACCGATAAACATCACCAGTGTGTAGAGGCCTTAATGGCGTTGCGCAGCAAAAGATATAATAGCAAAGTTTTTATATTTCAGAATAAGATACAAGATAAAATACAATGCGACCGTTACTACATATGATTAGAGTAATATTAATCACTAGCTAATCAATGTGGCTTCAACACTAGACCATAAAAAAGCACCTAAGAATACATATTTACTCTTCATATAGGTGTTCATAGAATGGAATAGACTCGACAGTCTTAACAATCTAAGAGAATATTTCTTTATTTCGAAGTAAAGAACAGGTAATATAAGTACCTAGTTATAAATTTGATCCTTCTTAAATAAAACGCTTTTTTTCTCTCTTCTTTTTACACCTAAGCTGCCCGTATGTTCTTTTGCATCTTGTCTTTTTCTGTCCATCCTAAGGTTGCCTAGCAGAAATTGCATTTAGCGATAAAGCCGCCCATTGTATATTTCTATTTTGCATAAATACTGTAAATTTTTGTTTTAAGGTGTACAATAACGTATATTCTATTCTATTCTTTGAGGACTCGAACATCCCGGCACCAGCCAGTTCGAGTAATAGGTGTGCGACCCTGACTTGCCCGAGCTATGGCTTACACTCCCCAAATCCTTCTCAGCAATCTCCCTTTTTCCCCCTTTATAGCTTCTCTTTTTCTTTGAATACACTCAACTCAACAAAGACCATCTAATTCCCGACGTGCCTGGATGACGGCAACAGGCTTGCCCCCTTTTACGTTTGGGTTAAATTATAGTCTTCAAAATCTGGGTGTTAATTACGCCGCAGTCTGCCTCTTTGGTGGTATAGGCGTAATTGTATGTATGTATATAAAAATATTAAAAATACTTAAAATGTCAGTTATATCTTAAGTTTAAACTTAATATTATAAATGTAAAAGTAACTTCATATGTTTTTGTCTGCTACATTTTCATATATATACATATAGATAAATAGCTAAACAGCTACAAATTTATCGACAGAAACCAAGTAACGCTTACGTTCCATTTCCCCGAAATGAGTAAGGTTTCCGGTTTCCCAACTCCCCCTCCCCTCATCCCACTCTCCTCTTTCCCAAATCCTCACCCACCTCACTTCTTTCCCTTCCCCGCATCTCCCTATCCCTCATTGCAAGTGTCCATGGTCGACGGTTGTCACTTACCATTAGGTGACCCGTCTGTTTGTCTGTCCTAAATGAGTATAAAAAAAAAACATACCATACCGAGCAAGGCCGGTGACAAAAGTAAATTGTATACAACTTTGATATTTTAAAAGCTGCTGTGAGTCATGTTACCATAGCTACGTAGTTATCAAGGGATCAAAATTATAATACAAGAATGTAAAAGATAAACTTTTATAAATAAATATTCTTATAATAACTAACACCATCGTGTTATGTTAGCAAGTAAGAGCAATACGTGAATGTATGTGAGACAGTGAGATGATCCACAAACAGAGATTGGCCCCCGCTGTGCTCGTCAAGCTCCCGTGTCGTGGGCAAGTACATGTACCGTCAACAAAAACAAATGTACGCATTTTATATTACATATTTATATTTCATTTAGTTATTAATATTAAACACATATTTGTAATAAAGTAGTTTAAGGGCAGTTTGAGTTATAGGTATGCGGCCTTGACCTGCTTAAGCTATTGCTTGTACTCCCCAATTCAGCTGTATAAGCAATATTCCTTTTCTTCCCATTCTATCTACCCTTTCCTGTCAATATACTCTAAATTATCCCATCTAATTCCCAAAAAGTGCCCGGATTACGGTAATAGGCTAGCCCAATTACGCAAATTGGACTAAATTATATTCGGCAAAATGTGGGCGTAAATTAAGTGTGTACATACATATGCTGTAATACTCGTAACGTTCTGGCATTTTGATACTCAGAGTTGAGTGGAAATCACTACATTTTTTTTAATAATCTATTATAATACATATATTTTTTATATATATTATAGGGACAGACGAACAGACGGGTCATCTGATAGTGAGTGACAACCGCCGTCCATGGACACCTGCAACTCAAGAGTCGTAAGTGCGCTGCCCGCCTATGAGGGTGATGAGGGATGGGGGATGTGGGGATACGGGGAGGGGAAAGAAAAGAGATTAGAAAGAGGAGAAGGGGGTTGGGTGGAGAGTAAAGGGGAGAGGGGGTGATGGGCATCCGCAGACCTGACTTATTTCGGGGAAATGCAACACAAGCGTTACTTCACAACCGGTACTAAGAAAAAAAGTTTACTAACAAATATTTTCCTAATACTTTTGTAGTTAGTACACTGTTTACCCAGCACCAGCGGTGAGGCCTCGTTGGTAGCTGTCAAGAACATCAGCTCAACAGACAACCACTGTGAGGAATGCGATCTCGGAATTATTCATTATGAACATTTTAATCAACTTATTGTGTAGTTGTAATCCGTTCGCAGATCTAAAATTGTAAGTTTCTTGATATTCCAAGAGGCAGACAACTATAGGTTGCGGCTTAAAGTAACTACATACATTTTTTTCACTCAAGCCTATATCACCGAACGTGCAAGCAGTCGTCTTAATCCACTTTTCGGCAACCACAATTTATTTCTCCTTACTTAATGCCGTCAACCGGGCACTAACAGCTAATCGATCCCTTAGTCTATTTTACGTAAAGAGATGGGGTGACCCTATTCCACTCCACCGTAAACAACCAACGTTTTTGAATAATTTTATTTAAATATACGGTTTTACTCACGTGTGTATTTCAGGGATGCCCGACTAGTTTCGGTCTCGACAGGAGGCCTTTTTCAAGGAATAAGTTATCCAGCCGCGACGGTACCGGACAATACACAATATTTCAATAAGGTATCTAACAATAAACAATCATTGATTTGACAGCGCACTTACGACGCTTCAGTTGGAGGTGTCCACGGGCGGCGGTTGTCACTTACCATCCAGTGACCTGTTTTCGTCTGTCCCCCTGTATCGTAAAAAATGATAAATTGACAAAAATTGAGATTTGTTGAACTTTCTACTTTCGGAATTTCATTGTAACTTATCATACGGGTCATCTAATGGTAAGTTACTGCCTCCAATTCACAACAAAACACACAAAAGTCTAGTCGATTATAAGAATTAACAATAAGATATATTAGTGTATACATACATGAAATCCAGATTATGGCAAAAAATTATAATATACAATACTTGCACTTCTAAATCCATTCTAGTCCTTTGAACGCTACACTATAACAGAAATATAAAAAATAATATAATGATAAGAGATGAAATTATAAACTAATTTATTATAAAAGAAAACAAAAACTTCAAAAACGTAAACACATTAATTTCATTTCTTTTTTTCCCAACCTGGAGGTATATTAAGATCTTTCTGATTTTCGCTTTTAATTCTTTTCCTCAAAGTTTCCAAGCTATATACATCAAAGTTTAACTCAGATTTATGTTCTTCTTTTAAAATTTCCTTTAGTTTTGCTGATATATCATCTTCTTTCGCTTCTGTATCTTCTTTGTCGGCTTCTGCGAACCAATGGCGGCTATCTATAACAGGTCCAAGGCATTCTGATTTTACAGAATAAGGTGTGCATTCAAACTGTCCATTTGTTGAGGGCATTTTTGAGGTAGTATCTGTACTTGCTGATACCGGTGAATATAAAAGTGGTTTCGGCAAAGATCGTAAGGAATTAATCTTCGTTGTAGATATTTTATAGGACTTCGCATAATGTTTGTAAGACCTTGAAACTGGCGCCTCCAAAATGTACTTCGTGGTTGAGAGCCGAGATTCACTGGCTCCGTTGTACTGTAGCTGCAGATTCCAAGGCTTCATCTGCTTGGCTTCCTTGCTCACGAGGCTCCTTGTTGCAGCCAAATACATTTTGGAGGAAAGGTTTTAACTTTGAATTAATTTATTTATTGCCAAGTATATGTCATTTTGGACCTCAGTTGTTATTGCGTTCCCAATAATAAGGAACTGAAACGAAATTTTAAAATATTTTTGGTCACAATAAAGAAAGGCTGTCAATGTGTTATATTCTAATAGCAGAAGCTCAAAGCCATAAACAAGTTGAACTCCGATTAAATGACAAATAAATCTATATTTCTCTCTTATTTGCCCACGTGTATAGCAATGGTGTGAGCGAGAGGCGATCGTTGCTAACAGAGTGTTTTAAAAAATAATTCAATTCGAAATTTAAGCATGTATAGAGATAAGTTTTACTTATGTTTTAATGAAATGGCTCCAAGATCTGGGTATCCTTCTCTCTTTCTCGTTTGTCTACATATTCCTTATAAATCGAGACTCAATTGTTAGGTTAGGTGGAAAAGGTAATGAAATAAATTTGCAAAACAAAAAACTAAAAAGTAAAAAGAGAGTCACCTCTGTAGCTGGTTTGTGTCTCACTCATATTGAGCCCTTGAGGTTCACTGTAAGAGATTTATTAAATTCTTCTTTTTTATCAAGACCTAAGAGTATAGTATATATATACGCCCACATACCTGAAAGAGTAGGCACAGACGTAAATTACGTAATTTTTTTGCGAAGTTTAATTTATTCCTTCTTAGTTTTGCATACTATAAAAAAATACCAACGGGCGTAACCGTGTACCTCTTTCTAAACGAAATTATCATTCCAATGTTATCTTAATATTGTGAGATATTCTGGATAACAGCACACACTACCTACTAAAGTTCCTGTACTATGACTACCATTTCCACAACGGAATCTACACACGAGTAATGAGGGTAAACATTTCACTGCAAGCATGCGGAGGAATAGATGAGCATGTTGGTTTTTCCAGCTTTAGATTTTTTTTAATACAAGCAGTTACGTTTTTGTATACTTTTGCCGTGGGGTTATCGGTTAGTAGAATAAAGCCACCCCATCCCTAAATATAGTAACTGGTTGACTGCCACAGGCGTGTCCCTTATACCATAACTGGACCAAATTAAAGAGATGTAAGCGTTTGACACGCCTCTGACTGCCCCTTCTGGGGTATAGTGTAGGTTTGTTTTTTCTATACAAATGTTGAGAATCAAACCAACCAAAAAAAAACTCGATGCTAAGGCTACACAGCTGAACCGATTTGATTAAGATTAATACGAGGTACTTTGACCCTGAGACAGCGGCTTTCTTGTAGTGTCATACAACGTGGAAAACAAATATTAGCAACCTATTTGAATAATCTGCGTTTTGTCGTAAATGCACAACCAAATTTCTCTACCTATCATCTCTTGAGAATTACTCTTTATTCACTCCTATATAGGACATTGAATATTAATACATTAGAGTCAGTACTCGACCCACCCCAAGCTACCTAAAAGGTGAAGTTGAGTTCGGAAAGTGTAAAATGGACAAGTAAAAACTGCATAATTTGTATCCTAGTTTTGCTTGCAATATTCGACAACATTCAAAGTTAACAACACACGAACATTTATTTATGTTCTTCGCTTGAATTTAATCTTCCAAGTAATTAAAGCAATAAGTTTACATGATCAATAAGGATTATTAAGAACATAAAAACATTCATTTATCTTTTTTCTTCAGCATCAAATCCGGGTTTTCTTTTAACTGCTTCTTAATCTTGTTTAATTCTTCTCTCTGCTTCATTTGGAAGTAGGCTTCTTCTTGGGCACTGGCGAAACGACCTAATCCACCCCCAGCTTCCCTAATAGACCCGCCGGCTCCTCCTCCCTTGCCAGCACCCGCACCAGGCGTACCTGATGGATTCGTATAACATCTACTGGATAAAAACGAGGATTTTGCGATGTTATCCAAAGATTTCAGGGACTGCCTTACGCTTGATTTAGGAATAACCGGAAAGAAACTCATTTTTTCACTTTTTATTTTGACAATCAATTTGGTGACAAGGCGTTGTCAAAATAAAGTGAGTTCTGGTAATTTAGTTCGTAATTTTATTAATAATTGTTTGTATATGCCAGTATGACAAATTGTAAGTGGGCGTTCAAAAAGTTGAAGTAAATACTTTTTTCTGTTATTGAAGACCGGCTACAACACAGCCAGTGCAACACAACACGCATTTACATCTATTTTCGTTTCTCCCACACCAGTCGACTAAGCAGTTCTAGTCTACTTGTAGAAGGAAAGCGTCATGTTTGCTTTTTATATGTTTTGCGAGTTTGAGAACGTCGGCGTAAAGAAATCATTTAGTGTTTGAATGGTAGTACCATTCTTTTTATGATTATATTAAACAGTATAGGCCCCAGAACCGATCTGTGGTGAATGCTTGATTAGGTTACTCTGGAAATCTGATTGTTTAGATAAGAGGAAAACCATTTATGCAAGTTGTGGAAAGTTTGTTAATAAGGGTATTATGGTCCACGGTATCGAATGCCTTGCTCTTACTATCGATATAAATGGTGTCAACTGGAATGTTACCATCAAAGGAATCAGTATAAAGGTCAGAAATTAAATATAGTTGTTGAAATTATTGTGGATCGAGCTTTGTGGAAACTAAACTCTTGTGGTTAAGTAAAATGCTTTATAAGCCAGGTAATTGTAGGTCTTTTTAATACTTCAAACAATTCGCTGAAGACAGATAATATAAATATTGTCATTTAGTTTTTTTTTATAGTAGCAGTATCTCCAGATTTGGTAACAGGTACAACCTTAGATGCTTACCACGCGTTAGGAAAGAAGCCGGATTTAATTGATCTGTTGCATGTTATCGAGAGTGGAAAGGACGGCGCGTCACGAAATTACGTTGCAAATATGATATGACACAAACAATTTGTAAGTGAAGAGTTCGGGAATGTAGCATCATTATAGTGTACTGACGTAAACGGACGCGAAAAAGGACGCAAAGAGATTGCAAATGTCAGAACCATTAGAAGCTCGTCTTTGATCGGGATGTTTTAATGATGGGTACGTACTTTTATTTTAATGCTTATTTTTTAGTTGAGTCCAAAACAACTAACTAATGTAGTTCTTGTAACACGATTTGATTAATGACGACCAACGTTATTTCACCAGTAAGAAAGACAGCTCTTCCAAAACAATAATCAGGCTGTCATTCCACCTGGGGTTTTTGGGTGGAACGATGTATCGGAATGGATCCGATTAAAACCACACGGTGTGCCATGCTGCGCCTAAAGGCCAGCGCCTAAAGGCCTGCGCCCAGCTTTATGAAGGCATCCGGTAAACAGTAGGTATATAATAACTAATCATTGAAAAGGTACAATAGGACCTATTATTAATTTAAATTTTCAAACAAAGTACGAGATCTGAGTTGTTTATATTTTTTAGGTTTTCTAATCCAGGGATTCCCAAAACTGGGTTCCGTAGAATAGGCATCAGAATTATCTATCATCATCAAAATCGTTTATTTTTTAGCTATTAACCCTGGATAGCTTACGTTCTAAAGTGCACATGAAAAGCTAACCATTAGACTTTTTGACGATCATTTTATAAATGTATACTAATACTTTAAATAATCATTTATTTTTATTATTATTAATTATTATTATTATTTCCTTCATTTAACTCAAACAACGTATAAATTGTGTGTGAGTAGGGCTCCAGAGACAGGAACCTCCTCACAATACGTGTCGTATCAAGAAGGACTGCCTCCTCCAGGCTCTTCACCCAGCTCCCTAACGTGAGAGCCTCTGGGAGTGCTGGTCGAGGCTCTTAGAAAACGAATCATGGACTAATATGACTCTCGGCAGAATAATTGCTGAATCCACATCCAACATGTCGACAACCTCATGAGCGAAATCGAAATAGTTTATTTGATTATCTTTTTCATATTTTATGAGATTGTCGTCATGTGGGATGGTAATATCCATTATTAATATTATTATTGTAATAATTATCAGCGATTATCTCCTCATTTGAAACGCATAGGACGTATATAATTTCGTTATTCTATGCTCCTATGCCTATACCTTCTATCGTTGTATATTACAGAAATAAATATAACATTAATATAACCATCCACTTGACATGAAAGACATAAGAAAAAAAAATTCTTGACATGAAAGATGATGAAGATAAGAACCATTAGGTTTCGCACGGGTGCAATATATATATTATATATATATGGTGTCAGTGTTCTGTGATTAATAATATTATTATAGGAGATCATTTTAGGTTTTTTTTTTTGTTTCTTAGCCTACCATAGTAACTCCACTTTGCCTGATGGAAAGCAATATACCGATACGTACATTATTTTGGTATATTTCATAAAGTTTATTAGCCGCCAGCGTTTGCAATTTAAGAGGACAAAAATATGATTTTACGATTTCACATTACCAATATTTGAAATGTTCGGTTTTTCACTACTAAAATATGCATGTCAATTAAAATCCGTTGCCTAGTTTGAAAGATTTAAGCGCACATACTTCTGGGAGCGACTTTCATTTATACTATGTAGAGGCAAGGCAGTGTTAGCGCCGGATATTTTACTGTTAGCAAGCTATACATAGATTATTTGCTCTGCTGTGAGTTACAGGCGTAAAGTTACTAAACCTTTTTTATAACGTTTTTGTAAACCTTATTAGTTGCTTGATTAAATTTTTAACTAATTTATGATAGAATATAATACAATATTCTTCTTCTTTTAGTTCTTTTTTTATTGTACACAATAAAACAATGTTAAGAATCATTATATATTCATAGTCAGGGATTACCTGGTCAGTCATTGTCGCAACATGCAACCAATTAAAAATATCGTTATTATAAGTTAAATTATACCAAGTAAATAAAAATTGTTGTTTAGAGTTTTTGAAGTGAAAACTTCTTTAGGCGCATTGAGACTTTTCGGTGAACAAACAACATGGAACTCACGTCATCGTCACCGCACGCTTCCCATGAGCTATATGTATACTGTGTATAATCTAATAGCTCAACGATACAATTCACAAGTTACTTAGTTTTCACTTCTGTCGGCAGTCCCCAAAAACTGTCCTGCATGTTTTTTATTTTATATTTGGCAGTTTTAGTGACATTAATATTAGACATTTATCAACTGTAATACTTTGAGCTATGTAATATATGACGTTTATGAACGAAGGTCTTTTAAATTGTATGTACAAATTGTATCTTAAAGATTTTGTTTTCAATGTATTTCATTATACTTACCGAGGGAGAGCCATGCTTAGGTACAAATGGACCGGCTCAACGGTGTTATACCACGGCATCACAGAAAACCGGTTGTGCAGCTTGCATTGCATTTCGTCGAAATTAGTAGGGTTTCCGGAGACCCAACTACTCTTCTCCTGAAACCCCTCATCCCCACTCACCTCTTTCCTCCCCCCTTATCCCCACTCTCCCCTTTCCCTTACCTTCAGGTGTGTCCCCTACTTTACCATGAGGTGCCCTGTCTGTTCGTCTGTTTCCCTATATAATAAAAAAAAATGCGATGAATGTATTTTTAAAATGAATTTATATACATAACTAAAATTTACTTACGCGTTTTGAGTAAAGTTAGTACTTACGAACACACAACCTTGAAATTTTTGAAGGTGTATTAAATTAAAAAAACTATTAATTGCTTGCTAGTTTATTTATAGTTTTAATATTATATTTTTGAAACGTGGGGACGTATTTTTGGAACATAAGATACCTTTTTTTATCAACATACCACGTTGTCGAATATGGCCTTAAGCTAGTACTGTAATTTATTAATCAAGTATTAGAAACTATAAAAATCCATTAAAATTATGCAAATTAGTTTTCTTTTAATATTTTAGTAAATTAGAGCTAATTCTGCGATGTTCAATAATTTACCCTACTTATATCGAATCAACGTTAATTACTGTTTTTGTTACATTTCAACGATAAAAACATTTGTTTCGCTAAATTGTATGAATGTGTCAAATTATTTAATTACCTCACTAATTATTTACCCGTATATAAAAAGGGTTGTTGACCAATCTGCTCAGTGTGAAGTAAAATGGGGGAACACGTTATTATTAACTAAGTTCAGTGCCCCTACAGCTCATCAAGATGTATTTATTTACGGTGAGTAACTACAGAACTATCTAAAGGAATCTTTGAACCTACCATCCATTTAATTTTATATTTCATAATTTTCACCAATTTGAAGTTAAAGACGTGTTTTTATTAGACTGCGCATTCAGCAGTGTTACGTTTTTGTTCTTAAAATAGTTATCAATGGTATACTTAGTCTGGCCATAAATACTGTTACAAATAAAAAAATAACATACTATATTATTTCGATTTGGGATATGTCATTCTTGTATGAATATTTTTGTTTTCTCATTTTCGCGCCAATCGATGTTATATATTTTTGTAGTATTAAAATGGATTTGTCTAATAAAGAGAATATAGTTGCTATGGTAGCATTATAAGCAGTAGGGATGGAGCCAGTATTATTATATATAGCCATATTTTTTATACAGTATTAGTCGAATGTTTGTGTTCCGGGATCGATAGGTAGGTACATTGAAACCTCATCTGTTTGTGACAGAAAAAGATCTGGCTATCCACGATATTCGAAAAAGGCAATCAAAGCCGTAAAGGAACAAATTCGAAGAAATCCTGTCCAAAAGCAAAAGATTTTATCTCGGGGCTATGAATATAGCACCCAGTACCATGTTGCGTATTTTAAAAGGTGACTTAGGAGTTGCAAGTCGCACTAGTCATTATTTAACTAATAATTGAAAAATGAATAGTGTGGTAAAACTGTTTAATCGGTACGCACAGGGAGGTCACAGAAAAAAAAAATCTGACCAGATTTTTTTTGCTATTGAGTAATATTTTAACAAGCATCATGAACGAGTTTATGCTCCAAGGTATATAGAAGCTTCCCTATTAGTCATCTGAGTACAATATAAGCATTCTTCGACTTCAGTAGTGGGTTGGTGGGGTGTTAGCTATAAAATATGGGTCAATCATTCCAACTGCTCTATATTTTTGTAAAAAGGTCTCAAAACATCAGCACAAGTGTAAGGAGATACGATTCATGTGAAAGTGTTAAAAGATTTTTCCTTGTAACGATATTTATAGCGAGACTTAGTATATGTAGCATTTGGTGTCGAGCACTTACGGTTTTATAATTTATTTGTTATTTACACGTTATAAGTTCTACTTTATTTAATTTTAATAGAACGAAGAACCTATTATTAATTGTATTAAAATAATTTGTTATACATATATTTATTTATATTTTTTTACATATATTTCATCTGGGTTCCTCCGGATGAAATCTGGATTCAAAGCTCGTTTTTTTTTTTTCTATTTTATTAACTTTCTGCTGCTCCGTATGACCTTCGATTCAGTGTGTTTGCCAAACTGAATTCAAGCAGTTGGGATTTAATATTAGTATTTTATTGAAAACCTGAATGCACGTACATTCTATATTGTATATTTATATATTTATATTATTATGTTATTATATTGTTTCAGATTTCGGTATTGCTCATTTCTAATTTATTTATAGCAGCCACGTAAGTAGAATTATTTATATAGTATTTCAATAAAACCATTGCCTTTTTTTGTAGTTGCCCAAATATGGCCTACTGACCTATTTTGGTCTACAGTCTCTGAGTGCAAAAAAAATAATGCAAGTCCCTCTCAATCCATGTTCAGTATAACAATTGCAAATTAAAAACCTCCGATTTGAAAACCTCTCTAACCCTCTATAGGCTGATGATCAAACGCCTAAACAGATTTTCATAAATTATAGCTAAGAACCATCTCAATCATCGATCAGTTCAAATAAACAAACTGCATCTAAAATGGTCCGTTCGTCGTGTCTGTACACCCAGATACACAGGCTGACACGTCATCATATATAGCCCACTCCGCCTCTCCTCTTTCCCCTTACCACCCTCCCCCCCTTACTACCCTGAAGGCGAGCAGCCACTTAAGACTCTTAAGTTACATGTGTCCATAGGCGGAGGTGGTTACTTAGTATCAGTTGACCCGTCTGTTCGTCTCTCTCCATATAGTATTAAGTTAAAAGTTTGAGTAAATAATTTAAAAATTAAGAAAACACATCTTCTACCCAAAAGGGAGGGGGGAACCCCTCCTACACCCTCGTTTGGTAGACCCCAACGGTGACAGCAGCCGTGAATAAATCTCAACTAATTACGCACAGGAAATGTAAAGTGACAACAATGATTTATCACAAAAAAAAATTTTTTTGCTCTCCTTGGGAGAGGCCTTACCTATACCTATACCCCGAAGGTATAATGTTGGTCTAGTGGTGATCACGACTGCTAAGTGATGGGTCTTGGGTTCGATCTCATCCAAGATAAATTATAGTTCAAGATTTATTTACCCTTACATGCATGTATCTAGAAATATATAAGTTCGCTTAGCAGCAGTGTGGTTACCATAATAAAATCTCTGTTTATGATCTCTCTAGAGGCACTGTTTGGGATAAGAAAAAAAAAAATTTAATCACTGTTTAACCTTTACAGTAGCTACGAAGCAATTTCGTCTAGAAGTTTTCAGACGAGTGATGTCAATCAGTGTGCCTGTTTTCCGGGAGGGCAATCCCTCATTCCCGAGCTATCGAATCCTGAAGCCAATGATCTAGAACGCCTTGTTGTGTATCTTTACAGAAATAGCAAGACTAATCAGGTCCATGTATTTAAACCAAGTCCTGAAAAACAATCACTTATACCTAACATACCCTACGTACAAAATGATTTACTAAAACCAGTTACAACAGAAACCATCGTTTCGTTATTTGACAATAATCATATTAGTGCACCATCTCAATACCCTTTTAGCACTCAAGGAGACCCGATTGGATTGAATATTGGTATAATAGACAATAAAGGAGATATAGCTAACCCAAATTGGGATTTCAAAGGAGCTATAAGCAGTGATGCTAGTATGTATATACCTGATCACGGGCACCTGGTCCCATCAAAGCTTTCCCATTTAGATTGGTATCCTAGCAAAAAACAGCTAGTCCATTCACAAAACAAACCAAACCAACAGCAGCACTTTAATATACCCAACCTTCAGCTACAGGCAAGTCTAGCACAAGTCGCTGATAATTATGTTGAAAAGGATATTTGGAGTTTACAAGAAGAAAAACATAATACCCTATTAAATCCTTATCAAAATCAACCCACTGTACAACCAGCCAAATCAGACTTGGTAGATGAATTAATAAGTAACCGTGATGTATATGAGACTGAAGAAAATTTGCACAAAAGTCCTTCAAAATTCGACGTTTGGTTTAAAGAACAAATCGAAACATTCCAAGATACAAAATTATCCGAAAGCGTAAAGGTGACTGATACAGATGCCCTCAGATCACTGGTACTGAAAAATTTGTTAGAAAATGGTATACATATAGGTCCTACGGGAATGATGATAGACGGCAATGGTATACCAATAGACCTAAACAATTTAGAGCTTCGTCCAATTTTAGTAGGTAGCCCGGTTAAGTTCCAAGCATTAGAATTAACCCAACAATTGAGATTTCCAGACACTTTGCCTTACTTAGAAGGAATTTTGATTATACTTATTGATCCTTTCAAAATTCTAGGTGTCATACCCTTAGGTAAAACGTATGTGGCTAACCCAGGAAAGGCTATACAAGATCGTCCATTTAGAGCATCACAAGTTACTAGTCCTAGCATAACTAGCTACACGCACTCAAATCTCAATGGCCCCAGCTCTAATTTTAGAAGTTTTTCACAAATACCTTTTTATGCCGGTTTGACAGAGAAGTTGGCATTAAAATCATTAGATACTTCATCCACTTTAACGAAACCTAAACAAATGCTGAATCCGCTTACTTATGCTTACGAAGAGCCATTTACTTCGCATCTAGAATTTAACTCTGTTTCCCAACCTTACAACATTAATAGACGCCAGACAGACACTAATAACTGGAATTCTCTATCTAACATGAACTCGAATTATCAATACCCTAATGGTCAAAATCCACACTTACTTATCAGTCAAATTAAAAACAATCTAGGCGCATACTCAACTTCGGGCAATAATCCTCAGTTAATTGTCAGTCCATCCTCTACATTATATTCAATTGATAGTCAAATTCAAAAGTACTGGAACCTTACTCCAGGCTCTACCAGGAAACAAATTTCAGGTATCAGTACTTCCCCAGATCAAACCACTCAAAGACACTCAGATCAATCAAACCTTCATGTAATTGTTATTCCGTTAGATGGTAAGAGGGAAACTGAATTTGAATCTAACAGTAATACTGCAAATGCAATTTTAAATCCAATTATTAGTCACGATGGCCCTACCCCAAACAATATCTGGGAACTTTATTCATCAAAAATGGATTCTACCTTACTGAATGAGAAAAATAATCCAAATTTATATGTAAAACCAAAAAATAGTTTTGTCAGCCCTACATCGGGATATTATCCAGGATTCAATAGCAACCATTACATTGTTGGTCCAGACAGTAAAGAGGTAGCCGATAGTAGCTCTTGGAACTCGTTGTCAAACTCAGAGTGGGGATTTAACAATGGACCCAACAATCCTCAGAATTATCCTCAGCAACAGTCGACGTGGGGCAGCGGATGGGAGAAAAACGTACTAAAATCTGTACCTTCTGTTCTCGACTCAGAAACATCTGGTATTCAAATCGCAAACTGGAACAATTTTGATGGTGGTCTAAATCAACCTCTATCCATGGGATCCACGAGAAGGGTTTCGACACCTTTGTTAAAAGGTGTTCTAAAAACATTATTTAAAGCGGTTATAGATAATTTTGTAGGAAAGTATCAAGATGGTGGACAAGGCCGAAGAAAAAATGATGAAGCATCAGAACTTAAAGTTAATGAGACTATAGGTAACCCCGTTAAGAAATCTGAAGTAATTGATGAGGGTGATCGACCAGATTTTAGAATAATTGGAGGTTCGGCTGCCACAGGCAGCGGTTCGCCCCTAAGTAACAAGGGAAGAAGTGGTTTAAGTATAATTTAATTATCTTTAACCATAGACTAAAAATGCACGCCTTACGTACCGACTCGGCTTGTCAATGGACTTTGAGAGATAAGTATACAAATAAATGGGTCTTGGGAAGCATCATCTGGTTTTTTATTTCGTAATTTTTGACTTCTTTTTATCAATTTGTAAAAAAATATACATCAGTATTTTAAACCATTTTTTGACTCGCCTGTTGGTCTAGCGGTTAGTAAACCTGACTGCTCAGTCAGAGGTCGTGGGTTCCGTGTATGGGTGTAATTTATCTATAATATGTATATATTTTGAAATTCATAAGTACGTATACAAGCAGTCTGGTTACCAAAGTATAACCTCTGTTTTGTTTGGGATCCAACGGCCGTGTGTGAGATGTCTGTAGATGTTATTATTATTATTATTATTTTACAAAGTTATAACAAATAGTGTATTCTCCCAAACTGTGTATTGTGAAATAATTCACTTTAAAAAAGTAGACAACGGACTTCAATTTTTCTATAGTATTTGTTTACTTATATGGTTTCCTAATGGATGCCACTGTCAGAACTGGACCAAACTGAAATGGGACCACACAGGAAGCACCAGCTTTCAAATAAAAAAAACATTAAAATCGGTTCGAGCAGTCGAAGTCGGTGACAAACATAAAAAAAAACAGTCGAATTGAGAACCTCCCCTTTATAAAGTTGGTTGAAAAGAACCTATTTGTAGTACTTATGTGATAGATTACAAGTATTACAACACATTGTTGCAGCAAAGAAACACTTGTTTCGATTATTTATTTTCTGGCAACCAGTCTCACCCCACACATACTTTGCATTGACCTCATCTCCACGGTATTTGAACGACCTTTCTAGTGCAACTACTGTTCCTGAGATTAGTGTTCAAACAATCAAACAAACTCAACCTCTTTATAATGTAAGTATAGATATGGAATAAAAAAAATGTCTGCACTATGTGGTTTTAGTCGGTTCAATTCCGATACACCGTTCCACCGAAAACCCCGGTGTTATACTGTTTCTTTTTTTTGTATTATAGAGGTACAGGCGAACACACGGGTCATCTGATCGATGTCACAAAGTCGTAAGTGCTCTGGCCGAAAGATAATATGTATATAAAAACCGTTACTTTAGGAATTCTGCAAAAACATATAATCATGCTACAATCCAAGGGAGCGGAGGAGTGACCATAAACGCAGAGGAAACTGCGAGGATTGGCTAGTGTTTCATATGTTAAATAAATATGTATGTAAAAACATCACGAGTATAAGTTTTACCTGCCATGGGACGGCAAGTCATACATTGACAGTTAAAGTTCTAGAGACCGGTAAAATATTAAAATAATGAATTCTGGTCTAAATTTGACCATTATACGATTTCTTGTTATGACTACAAGCTCTCATAATACTAGTAATATGAGAGATAGAGTGTAGGTCCTTCCAAGAGCATAAACAGAAATAGGTTTCGTTTTAACTCTCCTACTATTTTTTATTATATATATATATTCGTAAGATATATGGAGATAACCGACTTCATTACGCCTTTCCAAACCTTTTGCATAATTCAACATGCTATAAAAGACTCATTCGTAACGTAACGAAGATAATTTAAAAATTTTTTTGAAGTTAAAGTTTGACTGCACGGATGGTGGACGAAACCGCTAGGTTTAAGTGGTCACCTTGCCACTACGCTGCCGCGCCCAGTGTTGTGGGTTCGATCCCCGCACGGGACAACACTTTGTGTAATCCTCAAATTGTTGTTCTGAGTCTGGGTGTTCTTTGTGTCTATTGTTTGAATGTTTGTGAATGCCCCCGCGACACAGGAAATAAATGCTAGTGCGGTTGTTTTAAAAAAAAACTTGAGATACGAATATCTTATTTATCTCCATGAAATTTCGACCCACCCTTCCCCATGGATCCCATCATCAAATCCTGATTTGTTTAAAATGGGACTCCGCAGTATAAAAAATCGATTAGCGTATTACACAAAAAAAGCGATATATACAATCCAATATTGAACTGAATTTTGAAGACTGTTAATAATAATTTATTGTGTTAAGTTCAATGTTGTAAGTGCCATCTATAAACGTGGTCTTGAACATTGTAGTAAGAGCTATAAGCTTTTTTTTTGACATTTGATTATTTTCCTAAATTTATTGAAAAAACTTTTATTATTTAATAAAGTCTCTCTTGAATAAGCTTTTAGTGTTTTCGTACTGCAATAAGAAGTTTATTGTCATTTTAATTCTCATTTATTAAATATCAACATTTTTAACTTCAAATAAATCTTGTAATTAAATATTTTTGTAATCTTTCAAATGAACCGGAAAAATCCAAGTCATTTACAATTTCCTGGTTTTCAATTTTTTGATGAACAATTTAACAGTTGCTAAGTATTCAGCCATCTATCTTATTAACCTGATACCTAGACAGTTTAATGTATCAGATTGAAGAAACATTTTATAGTTTATATAACTAGATGTCGGCACCTGTCAAATATCAATCTACTTCAAAGTGTACTAGATGGCGCTATAGAATATTTAGCTTGATTCTTGTTTATTAATGTTTTCAACAATGATAACGACAAAATAATGTTTGCTCGTCTGATTTTTTTAATAACACATTATAAAAATGAATTTATAACGTTTGTATTGTATTATTAAATGCATTCCTTCGCGTAGTAACTTGACTTTCAAGATTCAAGTCGAAGCGGCAAGCGTCTACCTACTCCGCTTACCGCTATGATACATTGTCATTTGCCGATGCCGAGCTACTTCGAGCTAGTCGGTTACAGATTGCCGAAGGAGCAGTATTGCCTCGCTCTAAGAGTATCGTTACGCGTTCCGGCATTTAACAACAAAAAAAAAATAATTACTTCGATTTTGAATGAAAATAATTACAAAAGTGAACAGAAGTTTTAGTTTCGTCCTTTACATTTGTTTTTATAACTAAACTCAGTTATTATAGTGAATTCGCGGCAGTCTTGGAGTGAACTATTGTTTGTGAATAATAATCAGTGTTGTAGTTTTTGAGAGGATGTTATCGTTACCCTCCACGACACTAGGAAATTGTCATTTTTGAATTTCATGGGATTTAAAAGCTGGTAAGTTCATGTTTTTATTTATTTCATGTCGCTGTGATGGTTTTTTTTTCTTATGAGATAAATGTTAAAAAAACTATGTTTAAAAAACCCGCCATAAGTTATCTACGTTGTATTGTAAACAGTTACTCATTAAGTAACTGCTTTATTTAGCGATTGACAGGTTTCGTATTTTTTACGTTAAACCTACATAAATATTGTTGTTGTAAGAAACAAATCCAAAAAGATGTGCTTGTCGTGTTTTTCATTTAATTGCACATCCTACGTAGCTCCATATCGTTAATTTAAATTGTGAATGAGCAATCTTATTCAACAAAAACGATCTGGCTACCTACTTATTTAGATTAAAAAAAAATAGGCTTAATGAAATTTGACTGAATTTTAAATCTGATTAGAATTGACTAGTGGTTAGTTCCTTGTTTAAAAAAATACACGAATCACACTCGACTCATTTAAAAAGAAATGTTTATAGCTGATTCAGATTTCACAATTACTAAACAAAAATTTCTCAGTTGACCGGTAACGCACGTCGTCATCGCCGTCGTCTATTGCCTATTGCCTGATACATCTTGTTCCATTGCTTCACCATCTTCGCAAATTTTGTCATTCAACTGCAGCTTTGCAACGTTTTCTAATTGTTAAATAACCATTTAGTAGTGACTAAGAACTGTACTTGCTATTTATAAAGCCTACCTATGTCGAACTGGCTGTGAAATAGCTCCTGAGAGAATGAACCAATGATTAATTAGTTTCTATTTCTTCTGAAATCGAGAGTGTTCTTATTATATTCTAAAAGAATCTGCTTAGTCGTTCGAAGATCGTGGGCTCTTTTATAATTGTTGAAGGGATTTTATAGATCGAGAGTCAATTCAATTATTATTTCACACATTTCAAAAATAACTTATCTGACATTTCGGTAAAAGAGGAGAGATTGAGATGGGATAAAATGCTTAGAGATATTTGGAAATTTCTTTCATTCGATAAGTGGAACTAAGTTATGGTAAAAGGAGTGCGATTGGGACGCCTCTGCGTACCCGTTTGAACATAAGGCTGTGAGTGAAACACATTTTTTTATAAAAGTATAAAGAAACACTTGGTATACTTGATCTTGCTTTTCGTAAACATAATTTTAATATAACTGAGTCACGAGTAAAAACTTAAATTCTCAACTGGTGGTAGGTCTCAAGCCTCCGCAGGTAGCAATAAGGTCAATCGACCTTGCACTATGGTCAGTGCCAATGATTAAAAATTTTTAACTGAATGAATAAAAAACGAATACATGCTTGAATGCCTTCGACTAAGAATATTTAATTTAGGTAATTAAAGGTTTTAATTTAATGACAATTATAATTTACCGTAGAAATGATGAACATCTGAGACTTTCGACAATGTCGTTTGTTTGTGTTTGTGATGATGAAAGATTTATACAAACCTTTAAATTAATTTAAAGCGTAAAATCAGCTTATTGAAATTGAATATTTTTTTAAAGTTTAAGTATTTGAAAAAATAAAGAATTAAGAGAAAAAGCCTAAATTTTTCGCCAAGAAGATCATAGTAATGATGGCGTCGGACTTGATCGATCAAGTGGTTCGTGGTTCAAAATGTTCACGCGAACAACAGCGCTAGCAATTGCTTTTTTTAAAGTTTAAAGTACTTTGTACTTGCGTTATCAATAAATATATACATATATCTAATAATGATTCCCGATGGAAATCCTCTCCTCTTCCTGATGGAAAGCAATAAGTGGATTCCAAGACTGGGGGTTACCATCCTCATTGCAAGTGTAGTCAATGCAGCATGGTAACCCACACTATGTCGGCCTGGTAAGATGATTATTCACGCCCCGCTTTAAAGATCCGGGATCTAAGTGTCAGGGTAACACATGCGCTGGAAGTGAATTACAGGCTTTAACCGATCGGCACAGGAAGGAAGAGCCACACCGTTTAGTTCGGAATCATATCTACCACTCTCACACGGCGACTCCTCAGGCTAGCACGTGTTGTCGTGTAGAGAAAGCGAGAAGTAAGGGAACCAATTAGAAGAGCTAGTCTGAACACTGTCCGCGATGTAGGCGATAGAGGACTGCCATAGAGGCGGCAACTCTTTGCAAATGCAGAGGATCAAAGGACTCGGTGAAATATAACAGTAGGAAATGTTTTTCACAAATGGGCATACGGTGTACTGAATTTGATATCTTTTTGTAAAGAAGATATTATGCGTATTCAAAATGAGATTAAAGAATTTTGAAGAAAATTGCCCGGTTAAAGCTAGTGGGACTAAATTCTATTTCGCAATGTATGGGTGTTTATTACACCTCTGTCGTGGGCGTGTGTACTCGTATGTATATATTAAATAAAAATGGGAAATTGAATTTGTTATGCTTCAACTGTCTGTTATGCTGTTCTTATGTCTCACTTAGTTAACCGATCGTCATGAAATATACTATATATGATACACCTTTTCAGAAGTGCAAAAAAGTACATAAAATACTTTTAAACATTTCATTCCAAAGACTATGTTCTCTAAGGAGCAAAACTAATTCAAAATACGATACTACGTACATACGATACCATAATACGATTTCTTTCATCTCGTTTACAAACGATGTGTGCCTTTAATTTAAACTTCAAAAATGCACATAAGATAACACTTGAAACTAGAAAGCAATCTGTTGTTGTCTTTTTTGTATCAACCACTTAGAGCCTTTGCACGACATACTTTAAATCCAAAAGTAAGGATGGGAGTTTTTTGATACAGATTAACATAACATGCTACCTTTTCTCGCTGAAGAATCGTTGAAACGTCCGTCCCTAAAACTGAAAAGGGCAACGTGACAGTTGTTTGTTTCCGATTCAGTAAATCTAAATTTAGAGTCTGTAGAGAAACCTTCTCCCTCACAGAAAACTGGTAGACAAATAATGCTTGCATGGTATTGCCGACGGAGTGAGGGTACTGGAGGTCCAACACCCCCTCTCCTCATCCCTCCCCTCATCAGCCTCAAAGGCATGTAGCGCATTTAAGATTCTTGAGTTGCTGGTATCCATGGGGGACGATTGTTTCTTATCCGGTATTAACAAGTGATACCTGATGTTATTTTTTTTTGGAAAATCGTGTAAAAGAAGGAATTTGAATAAAAAAAGACTCACTCGGGGTGTTCTGTTTTCGGGACCGCCCTGTTTCCCACCTGAGCTATTATAACCTTGTGGATGGTGGCGAAATTTACCTTCGTATTTTAATGATATTGTAGCAGTTTTTCTGTTTCAAAAATGAAACCCCCGAAACCCCCTGCATACTAAATTTCATGAAAATCGTTGGAGCCCTTTCCGAGATTTAGATTATATAAATATACATATTTACAATCATTGCTCGTTTAAAGGTATTCGATAAACGTATTTGGGCCGACCAAGAACATTCTTCTCTCAATTCTATTTACCTGTAACATATTAGGATCTACTCTAAACTTGAATCATCCTCAAACTTTTAAAATATTAACATATACATAACTTGAAAATTAAATTGCATGTTGCTGCTGCACTGCTCTTCTCGACGCATACTCTGTACTGTCGCCGCGGGTGCGGTTTATGTAACATGAACATGACCCTCCGGAGAACAATGTTGTTTCAGTTGATGTGATAGGGTTATATTTATAGAATTGTTTATATAGGCACCGAAACCTGTAGTGCCATACAACTTGAGATTATTCATTTTTAAATTTATTTCTTTCTAAAGTCATCTCTCGTACTATGTATATTATTCCTGCGCCTGGAGATTTTACAAATAACGGACACGAAGCACACACCCAAACTCGGGACAACTATATCACACAAATGTTTGTGCTTAGCTTAGCAGTTAAGTTCACTAACCACTAGATCAACAGGACAGCTCATAAAAATATAATCCCAAGATTAGTCAGACCTCATGTTGACAAGTCTGACCTCAAGATGATGAAAACATCTTGAGGTCAGACTTGTCAACTAAACGTCTAAACGTAAAAGCCAAAGGCAGTACATACATATATGTATATGAGCTATGGAATCGAAGAACAGTTGATAAACATGTTTATAATAATATCGTTAACAAGAAATTTGTACAAATTTGTCATTTATTGTATTGAGTAGTATTAATAATCAGCAACTACTCATAACAGTATCGGAGGTAGTAGCATAAATCGGGTTTAAAGTGAAACTTGTCAAAGAGAAATGAATCTTAAACTAAACTATTAAAATATATTTTAAAGTGTGCTTTGTAAAATGAACGGTCTAGTTTCGAACATAATTGTTTTCATCTTAGGTTACTCGGCGTATCTAAATGATAATAACAGAAGTGTACATAGCGCGTGTACGTGGCGGTAAAGCTTCTCAACGGATAAGCCTTTTTTTTTTTCCCGACTGCTAAGGAAGGGTTATGTTTTTCGTTCGTACCTTGTATGTATCTTTGTAAAGGGATATCCATAGGAATTCCGACCCAGTTCGGCCCAATCGGGCCTAATTAGTACATGAAGTGATTTAAAAAAAAAACGGCATTTTAAAGTTATCAAATCTTCTTATATCTCGTCACAAGTTATATTAAATATGTGTTATATTATTTAATTAATTATTTTAATTCATTTATGAGTACAATTAATCAGGAATGAAATAAAACAGAATATTATGCAGTTCTAGAGAAGGGGAAAGAAGAGGGAGGTGAGGAAAGAGGAGAGAAGGGATGAGAAGAGAGGGGGAGTTCTGCCCCTCGAAACCTCACTCATTTCGGGAAAATACAACGCCAGCGTTGCTTCACAACCGGTTTTCTGTGAGGCCGTGGTATGGCACATCATGGTATAAGCATGGCTCTACCACTGTTATACTGTGATACTTTGATACTGTGCCCATCCTAAATACCAAATCACTGTCATGACGTGGGCACACATCCTACCGTATGACGGCCAACAATGCAGTTACTAATATGAAGACTTGCAATTCTTGCCCTCAGCAGCAATAAAATTACGTCCGAATATGTTTTCATCTACCATCCTGCTTCTAGTAATAAAGCGTACTTCAATATGATAGCACCCATTAAATCTGTGCTCGCCATACTATGAGCGAGCTTGTTTGAGTTGGTAAGTCACACATACAATCAATATCAATTTATAGTAATGATATTGACATTTATTTATCAGGTAAGTTTAGAAATAACATACACATACGCTCACGCCTGAATTCCCTAAGGGAAAGGCAGAGGTGTAATAAACACCTACATTTTGCAAATCAGTATTTGGTCCCCTTAACGTAATAGGGGCAAGTATCTTGCCGTCACCGGGCACTGTATGACTTTATACATACCTCTGATAGATAACCCCTCCAATCCCCTATTCGCCTTATACGACATCATCGGGAAGAGATGGAGGGCCTTGTTAAATACTTTAGAAATAACACGGTCATGGGCTGACTGGCCCGTTGGTCTAGCGGTTAGCGATCCTGACAGCTAAGCTATACCTATAAGAACTATACCTATACATATACATGCATCGATACACGCGCTCTTGTAGTCGGGTAAAGATATTATGATTGTAACTCTTTTACGTTGGCAGAGCCATGCTTAGACATGAATGGACCGGTGCGATTCCAAGGCCACACAGAAAACCGGTTGTGAAGCAATTCTAAAATTGCATTACATTTCCCCGAAATGAGTTAGGTTTCCGGAGGCTCAACTTCCCCTCTCCGCTTTCCTTTCCCCACATTCCCCTTTATCACCCTCAAAGACGGGGGCAGCGCACTTATGACTCTTGAGTTTCAGGTCTCCATGTCCATAACCAGGTCACCGGCCTATTCGACTGTGCCCCTATTGACTGGAACTGACAATTAGGTTATTAGATTAAAATTATATATGTAAAATTATAAACATTAAAAACAGATTATTTGGTTAGAAAATGTATATATAATACATTTTCTAACCAAATAATCTGTTTTTAATGTTTAAGTTACAGTTTCCTATACTGCGAGAAATAAAAGAATTTACTTAAATGAATCTTAAAACATCGCTTATTTACTTTTGCTCTTATTATTGAATTTCTGCATTTGATACTGTACTTAAGTAAAACAGAAAGGGCTCGTGTCCTCAACCCACGACATTTCATTCAAAACTACCGTCACGACTGAAATAATCGTGATAGATTCACAAAACAAATTATTGGCTTCAGAAGCATTCACTTATATCTGTAAGACGGTATATTTCCTTTGTCTAATTGTATTGATTATTTGTTAAAAAATATGCTATTATTTTTCTGTTTGTACATGGCTTTTACTTCATCACTGAAGACATTATATACAGAAGTATATTACAGGGGAGATAAATAATTTAATTAATAGCAATATCCGCAGTTTTGAAATGAAATGCATATTAGCTTCATGTATGGCTCCTAGGTTTTAAATATGTTAGCAGGGTCCAGTTTTCGACAAATGCGGGACGAAGCTGCACAGGCCGCGCAAGAGAATAGAGGTCATCCTCAGAGGCCCTTGTTAAAAGTGTATGTTCATAAATGGTAGTGATGGTTAATTTTTTTATCTGTACAATTTGGTTGACATACAAGATAAACAATCAATCATTACAATCTGGCTAATAATTAGTGTCACTTGCACTTTATTCACCTTCAACCTGTAACCAAAAGAAATATTGTCCTCGTTAACCAACTTCTGAATAATGGGAATGCTTTTTAAGTCCAACAGAATCTGTTGTCTCAATTTCTTACTTTACTGTACGACATCAGCCACTGCATTCAAAACCATTATAAAACCAAACGATTTTTACTACACTTCATCATTATTACCCTCATCAATGCTTTATTTCTACAGCAAAGTAATTGATATTCTGTCAACGATCGCCCGCATACCAATCACAATTATCCCATAAGATAGTTATCCATCTCATTACATTCAGCTCACGCGTCACCCTTATTGCAGTTCAAGCTCATAAACATTCTATTACTCGCCCCAATGTGGGTTAAAAGATCAACAGCCAATAGTTCAGACTAACGGAAGGTCCAATTTAGGAGAGGACACCATATTGGGTCAATTGGTCTGTTGTTGGACAGAAATACAATCAGATATGATTGATTGCCGTTTTTATCGTACTCTTGACATACCATTTATCGTTGCAAGTAGGGGAGCTCCTTTATTAGGCCTTAGTCATAGATGATGCTCACCGTGTTCTTTAGAGTCAACGGGCACTGGTCATTTTTAATCGGCCGTTTAGTCACCGACACCGTCGAGTATTCATTTTTGCTTGTTTGATTGGCAGATTTAAAATTAACAAATACTCGCACATACAGTTATGTACATCATGTAAATCACCAGTACGATCAGCATCGCCTCTCCCTGAATAAGACTCATCCTAATGACTGCTGCCTTAATATAATGAATGAATACTGTTTATTGTGAAGTTTAACTGAGCAAGTCTTACTACTGAGATGTATGTAGTTCTTATATTTTTCCTGGCAAGAAGGGTCGCCGGTATTCAAAAGGAAGAAGAGAGCATACTGCTGTCATAGCTTGTGTTGCAAATACTTATGTCTGTCGTGTGTACCAGTCGTGTGTTTATAGAACAGAAATAAATAAAGGTTTATTTGTTAGTGTGTTCATCGTATTAAGGATGTAAGACTGTCGAAATTCTGTCTCCTTAGACACTCACTGTACTTACTTATACTAATGGAGGTTGTGAAATTTATATGAAGAAATTATACCTTACTTAAATGTTCATTAGCATTGTTAGGCCAGTCAAAATAGCCGTTTTTTTTGGTCAACTTTGCACTAAATTTCCGATCCAAGTTTTATTTTTTATAAGGTTTAGGATCACTTACTGAGCATAAAATCACAAAATGCTGACAGATCCAGGTGACGCTACAAGCGCCATCTTGAAAAAACGTTTTTAGCCGATATCTCGGAAACTATGCACTTTAGGGCAAAAGTTATAGAGATCATTATTGTAGAGAATAAAATTTCGCATCTTTTGTTTTCAGTAAATTTTTTTGTAAAACTTACCGTTGACGATTTATGGCCCATTTAATGAACCGGTTTTTCTATCGCGGCCGATAACTTTTGAAATATTAGAATAATCAAAAAAATGCATCAATTCATTTTTAAAGATCAATTTATTCTCTACAACTTTTGTTTAAAACTTTTTTTTCTAATGTCCATACTTTTTGAGTTATAATGTAGAAATGCCGACGCACGGCGGATGACGCGGTAGCCCAAAGGTTGTTTTCTATAGCAGGTAACCGCTTCTTTTGTATCTCTACACAAAAGAAGGAACGAAAAGGTCTAGCGTTAGGAATTATATCTATATATTAGCCTGCCACTTCTAAAAATAGTTTCTTGAATAGAAGAGGGGATAGGAAGAAGGGTCTAACGGAATTTTTTCGAGCTCAGTTTGCTCTGCACTATTGTAAAGTAAGCAGTTTTATTTTTGGTGTATTTATAATTTTGTTATTCTGTCTGAAAAAATAAATTAATCAAGTGTATTAAAATGAACAATTGTTTTATTTGTGGTGGATCATTAGACGATGATAATTCCGTATTAGTAAAAAAGAAACGGATACTGAGTCTAACCAAAGCCAGCATTGAACGAGGCGAGAGTGAACATGAAAGCATGTTAAAGGACCTCGAAACTTTACGGTAAATTGAATATATATTATCCGTATATGTGTGCGTGTATTTCTGCGTGTGTGTATGTGTGTTTATTTCTGTGTGCGTACGCGTGTGTGTGTGGTTGTGTGTGTGCTTGGTTGTGTTTGTGTGTATGCTTGGTTATGTTTGTTTATGTGTGTGCGTGCTTGGTTATGTTTGTGTATGTGTGCGTGTGTGTTTATTTCTGTGTGCGTACACGTGTGTGTGTGGTTGTGTGTGTGCTTGGTTGTGTTTGTGTGTATGCTTGGTTATGTTTGTTTATGTGTGTACGTGCTTGGTTATGTTTGTGTGTGTGTGTGTGTGTCTGTGTGTGTGTGTGTGTGTGTGTGTGTGTTGAGACATTCGAGTAATTGTACTTGATTTTAGGGTTCACGCTTCTTGTCAAAAAAATTATACGGATGAGAGGTCCATCAAAGCTGCGCTGAAACGGAAGAGTCTATCACAATCTCCACTGCCATCCACGTCATCGCAGTCGTCTTTGCCACCTGAACGCTCGTCATCTTCGTCGATGCAACTGTCTGGATCTGAAGATTCCGAAGTTCATCCAACTAAATGTTTTTTGTGCGATGCAGAAATCTCAACCGATTGGCTCGAAAAAAATCAAAAGAAGCGAAGGGATATTCGAGAAAAAATCCGTTTGGTGTGGGATTTCCCCACAATAAAAACTACTCTTCTTGGATTTTTGAGTAACCGAGAAGATAACGTTGCAAAAGAAATCACCGAACGGATCAATAACATTCCCGATAACACTAGAGTTTTACAATATCATGATAGTTGCTATATGAATATGAAGAAGCCATTACCTGCCAATGTAAAACGCGGACGTAAATGTGAGCAAATTGATGATATTATACAGGGCATCATGGATTACATGTCTGCAAGTGACAATTGCCAGTTCAAACTGTCTGAGATTCTCAAGGAAATTGACGCCAACAACGTATATGATATTCGTACCATCAAAAGGTACTTACAAGAGAAGTACAGTGATCAAGTTACTATTCATCATACTCAAGGTCGTGATGCATTTATTCTATATAAGAGTACTGGGTACGAAGCCCTAGCAGCAAATTGGTACCGAGAAAAAAAAAATAATAAAGAAGAGGAAAGAGCAAGAATTGTAAAGGAAGCAGCGGCTATAGTTTTAGAGGATATCCGGTCTGTTTTTTGTGACACCGAACATTATCCTCCATCAGATAAATTTTTGGACAATGTTCAGTCACAAATTCCTGCAACGCTTACCCTATTTTTGACTGAAGTTATAACGAAAATGAAAAAAACTTCTGAAAATAAAAAGGATAGAAAAGTCAGCAGCATTGCTCATGCAATCATGGCTGCAACTCGACCACGGCAGTTTTTGTCGACTCTGCAAATTGGAATTGGTACCTTTATATATAAAAAAACAGGCTCAAAACATCTACTCGACTTTTTATCATCTTTCGGATTTTCCGCATCATATACGGAAGTCACCAATTTTGAATTAGCTTCCATTCAATCTCAGCAACCAACAATACTACCTGAGGGATTTTGCCAATTTGTTTTCGATAACGTCGACTGGAACATTAGTACCATCGATGGTCACAATACATTTCACGCTATGGGTGGAATTATGACTGTAACTCCTCACAATGCCATCGGTGAGAACGAAGAAATGCGACGGAAACTACCTAAACTGAAGCCCTCGGAATTGGGACGTTTCGGAGTGATACCAATCAAGACGTATGAAAAACCATGGGGAACGAAAGAACTAATCATGGCAGACGTCAATAGTATTCGTCAAATTGATCATACCATTTTACCAACAGTGCAGGATTTCATGTGGTTATACGGTAAATGGGCTATGACACCAAATGTTCCTGGTTGGAGTGGTTTTATGGAAGAAGCAACACGTCGACGTGAATATTCAACCTCAAAAATATTGTGTATGCCCTTTATTAACGCACCACCCTCAGACTACGATACGATTTATACAACGTTGCTGGAAGCAATTGAAAAATCAAAGACACTACGACAGGAATCGTGTATCGTAACGTTCGATCTGCCATTGTACGTGAAAGCACATGAAATCATATTTTGTGCCGACTCGTCTTCACCTCTAAAAAATATTGTCTTGCGGCTGGGAGGATTTCACTTATTAATGTCCTTTTTGGGTTCTATTGGAAATATCATGGACGGCAGTGGACTAAATGAACTGTTACAGACAATTTATGCCCCCAACACTGTTCGAAGGATAATGGGCGGTCACGCATACGCTCGAGCTGTTAGAGGGCATGGATTAATATATCAAGCACTTGCCAAACTTATCATGGATAATTCAGACTTCCCTGAGTTTGATTTCAGCGATGATGAACGCGACGTTCTGGATTCCATTGTAGATAATATTGATCGATCTGCTATTTATCAACAATGCGAACTTCAAGAAGTTCGAACCGCATACAATAAATTTAATCAGAAGATTAAAAAAATTGAAGAACAGGGTCCAACTGCTAAACTCTGGGTCCAATATTTTCGGATGGTCATTTTATTAAAGCAGTTTATCGAAGCCGAGCGATCTGGAAACTGGGATCTGCACCTGGACTCAGTTCAGAAAATGCTTCCGTATTTTCACGCAAGCGGTCATTTTCCCTACGCCAAAGCCGCTCACTTATACTTACAAGAAATGATAAATTTATCTCAGAAAATGCCACACGAGGAATTTAAAAGATTTACAAGTGGACTGCATTCTATACGACGTACAAATAAGTTCTGGGCAGGAATTAGCACAGATATGACAATTGAACAGGTATTAATGCGCCAATTGAAAACAGATGGAGGCATTACTATTGCAGGACGTGGGATCACCGACGTGGTATTAACTCGCTGGGCTTTGGGTATGTACTCCACAATTAATGTTTGCGATGAAGTCGAGAAATTTTCTGGGGTATTCAGTAATACAAGTGAGCAACATATTGATGCACGTGACTCACGGATTACGATAGACAATAATCATTCACAAAAATTGATTGATTGGCTTAGTGAACATTATCCATTCTCTGAAGATTCGAACTTACGGTCAATACATTCCGGAATCGTAGCAAATTCCACTATCAACTGTCATCTCAGTTATGACATAGGTGTTACAATGATGAAACGTATGATTGGGCAGAATTACTTCGCTTACTCATTTCGGCGAAAAGACAAGGCACATTCCTTAGCAGAAATTTCAAATGGTTTGCTCGTGAATCCAGAAGAGCCGAAAGTCGTTGTTAATTCCCAATTATTAATTCAACGGATCAGCGTATCGAAGCAATCGACAGAGGATTTAATAATGTTTTTGTCATACGAACTATCACCATGCCCATTGTCGTTGTTCATACCTGGGCAGATGCGACACGGTACAAAGTCCACATTGTATAAATGCTTCAGTCCGTTGAAGAAAATACCTGACTTCGGATCTCAGCCAGCGTTTGTGATAGACGGAGGGTTTCTTTTACATCGAGTGGTGTGGGATAATCATCTTTCCTATTTGGAGTTATGCCAAAAGTATCTCCATTACATTCTAAAACACTATAGTGCCAGGACAATAGTTGTTTTCGACGGATATCCAGACGATGTAACAGCTATAGGCACCAAATTTTCTGAACGTTTGCGTCGTAGCCAAGGTCAGCGGTCTGCAGATATCATTATTACAGAAAATATGGTGTCTACGACCAAACAACAAATTTTTCTGTCCAATGAGCGGAACAAAACTCGTTTCATAACTATGCTGACAAAAGTTTTAAGTGAATCCGGGATAACTGTCAAGCAGGCTGTCGAAGATGCTGACAAAGTTATCGTAGACACGGCCCTTGGTTTGACAAAGGATTTCTCGTCGATTGTAATCGTCGGTGAGGACGTAGATCTCCTAGTCTTAGTAACAGCATTGGGGAATAAATACAACAACATTTTTTTCCGGAAGCCTGGAAAAGGACGCGTCCCTGAAGTGTACTACTCAACATCTTCACTTGCAAAAAAATACACCGCACTGAATTTGAACACAAATTTTCTAACGGTTCACGCGTTCAGTGGGTGTGATACTACGTCGGCGCCATACAATATTGGAAAAACAAAAATGCTTATGACGCTCCTCAAGCAAAAATATCTACTCCATATGCTAAAGGTGTTTACGGAGAAACGGAAACAACCTTTCGAAATTGAGCAAGCTGGGAACAATTTATTCATTGCCCTGTACGGTGGGAGCTCCAACGACACCACGTTAAACCAATTAAGATATCGTAATTACGTTCGGTTGTCGACTCGGAATAACGTAAATTTAGCAACTCTACCACCAACTGAAAATGCTGCTAAATACCATTCCTTCCGGACTTATCACCAAGTTCAAACCTGGCTTGGGAATTATCTGGACCCGGAAGAATGGGGATGGACACGAACTGCTCAGGGCCTTCTACCAATCGCTTCAACATCTCCTGCGGCACCTCCCAGTCTACTGGAATTGATTTCCTGTAAATGCCGCACTGGCTGTGGAAGAGCATGTGGGTGCAGAAAAGCAGGCTTAGACTGCACTGTGATATGCGAGAATTGCACTGCAGAAACTTGTACAAATCAACCGACAGTGAACCTCGACTCCAACGAGGAGTCGGTTGATGTTGACGAGTTTGACCACGATAACGAGGAATTCATTGAGGCTTTACAGGCCTCTTTGTATTCCTCGGAAGAGGCTGACGAAGATGAAGAGGAAATATCCAATATAGTTGGATTTTCGCCGCCTTCAAAGCGGTCAAGAATTTGATATAATTTTGAATTTGCATTTGTTTTATGTTTTTTCTAAATATAAATTTTGAATAAATTTTTTATAAATATTCCCCCTTCGTTTTCTCTCATTTTATTATAGGATTTGAACATAACATAATTTATAATAATTACTAACTATTTTTTAGCTGTATAAAATATAATAAAATAAAGAAAAGTTCGTTATTATTGCAGGTAAGGAATTGAACTATTAATTTTTAACTACATAAACAATCGGGATATTTTTTCTAATTTATTTGTCAAATTTGTATCACTATATTCTATGCGTATCTTGAAATTTTCAACTTTACGCCCGGTAGTCCAACATAAACCGTCTTATAACTCAAAAAGTATGGACATTAGAAAAAAAAGTTTTAAACAAAAGTTGTAGAGAATAAATTGATCTTTAAAAATGAATTGATGCATTTTTTTGATTATTCTAATATTTCAAAAGTTATCGGCCGCGATAGAAAAACCGGTTCATTAAATGGGCCATAAATCGTCAACGGTAAGTTTTACAAAAAAATTTACTGAAAACAAAAGATGCGAAATTTTATTCTCTACAATAATGATCTCTATAACTTTTGCCCTAAAGTGCATAGTTTCCGAGATATCGGCTAAAAACGTTTTTTCAAGATGGCGCTTGTAGCGTCACCTGGATCTGTCAGCATTTTGTGATTTTATGCTCAGTAAGTGATCCTAAACCTTATAAAAAATAAAACTTGGATCGGAAATTTAGTGCAAAGTTAAATGCTATTTTGACTGGCCTGTAGTAATGACAGTTTAATATCTTAGTAGTAATATGACCTTAACAAAGCAGACCATTGCTTATATTGCTTTGTACAAATATCTCAAGTTCTATGATGTAACCATTGAGGCACACGCTGCAGTTGAAGTTCGACTTCCACTATGTTGTATTTCTTGAACACCACTTCACTATAAGTTGCCTGGACTGACCGTATTCTTTGTGTTTGACTGGATGTAATGCCTAGCGAAACAATTTAAAAAAGTTATATGGCAATGACATGAATTGAAAATAAAGAAGTTCTGACTTCAAAAACTTTTATTTTATGGTTAATAAGTTTTATCTCTCTGATATAAATTATTACATTCAAATCATAGGCATTCAATAATAGAATATATAAAGGAATAAACCTAATGCGAAACTGCGAATAGCGGCTAGTACTAAATATACTATTATATATACTATATGTAGATATTGTTTAGGCCTGGGTTGAGTGGAGGTTAACTATTTAATAGCGACATTAGCTCCTAATGTGAGAAGATACGTGTACGTTAGTACTTCCAACCTATCTAACCATATGCGACTGTGTGTATTATTTAAGAAATGTTTGTTCAATGATTGTACGAGGAAATATGATAAAGTACATATTATATTAGAAATTTCTTGTCAATTGAGATAAGCATATTCAAAGAACCCAAAATGTAAGACTGTACCTAGCACTGCTGGGATCAGTCACATCTGTACCCTAGCAATCTAAACTTCTTCCTGCTGAGCTGGCAGAGGATAATCACAATCTGAGGGACCAATGGCAGTACGTTACTTAAAAGCACATGGATAAGTTTAATAACTATGTAACTGCCATTGTTCACCGCTGGACACAAGCTCTCTTTTACTCGTAATTTACGAGTTTGAACCTGTTGTATTTTAATCCAAAACCATTTAATCATAGACTAAGCATTAACTGACTAAGCTTCTTAGATTTCACATTTACTAACAACTACATACAAAGGAAATTACTTAAATCATTTTGAAATATTAGTCTTGCAAAATGACACGGCAATAACCCAACAAATCTCACTTAGTTTAATTAAAGTTACCTTATTTTGCCATTTCTCAGTAGTCTGCACATTAAAAGCCCTATTATGTATTTAATGAAGTGTTTTATAAATCGGTTTGAGTTTTGACAGACAACCTCACATGTGGGACGAGGTAGATATACGTTGTGAATGATAAACAGGCGTTTGAATTTTGAAAGGCATTGATTTGTTCATAAACCTTATTTAGTTGGCTGTTTCAATAAAGATTGTTGGCTACAATTCTATGTAAATTTTTGGCTTGGTGTGTTGTAAGTGGGAAGGTACTCAACAAAAACAAACTACACAAACCTGAATCCCGACTCAATCAGCACTTTAGTTATGTCCATAAATATTTATGATAATTTGCCATAAGATATTAAGGATTAAGGATGTTAGTAAAACAAATATATTTATTAATAAATTGAAACAATTTCTGGAATCAAAATCGCACTAAAGGTGTGAAAGGCCTTTTTAGATGATAAATTGATTACAAAATAAAATGTATGTAAGTAAATACTTATAAGTAATCAACAAACCGCTACTAATCTATGCCGCTAGGTGATTAGGGTGTCCCTATCCAGAAAAAAAAAAATAGTGCAGAACAACGTTTGCCAGGTCGGCTAGTAATTTATAATAAGCTATAACCTGAATTACCACGTTGCCCTCTTACTCCCTTCTCATTTGCTGGCTAGGGTCATTATAATTGTTTTTATACCACCTTTGTAATGTGGAATGCTAAAAAGAATACATGAATACCTTATATTGATGTTGTAGTACTGTACTGAGTGTATAAACTGCTTTGTGCACTAAATTTGTCGCCCATTCATAATTCCGCCTTGAAATCAGTATTGCCTGCTCCAGTCCAGTTTGATTATACTTGTTTTGTCTAAATTAAAAGTAGTTGTTTTTACTTTCGTAAATTGTAAATAAACATTTACATATTGTTATTTTAATTTATTTTTACAAGTCCTTGTTTTCTTAAGAAAAGGATTTGTTCTCGGTTTTATTTTTTATTTCTTAATTTGTTGTCCAAGAAGGCGATAAGTACGAGTATTTTAATGATTGCCAGAAACGACCGAGCCGAGGAAATAGAACGATGATTTGAATTTTTTAGGTTTGGGTTCTCACTTCATACCAATAATAGACATATATTTAGTAAAAGTTCCCCTTTCTAAAACTATCAATAACTTATGGATCCCTTAATTGGATACACTACGCCAACCAATATATAATGGAAATTGATAGCATATTCCATGTGACTCGTATCATATTTTAGTAATAAATAGTGTAGGCGTTTCTCTTCCAAATTATCGAACGGGTGGCGCAGAAGATAGTTAAATTTTACCGTTAATGTTATGCTACTCACTTACATAATAAAATTATAAAGTGATTCAAATCTACTAAACCTGGTTGGTTCTGCTTGTCAATCGTAACATACTACATGCAAATTTGAACCTTAATCTGACTATGTCGTCGACGGAAGTCACTTTACGTAAACTATTGAGGATTCGATCCTCACTTGATAGAGTACTCACTTGATAATCTTTTTAAAACAGAATACAATGTATTTTATTGCAATAAATAATATTATGCGCAATACCTAAGTGTACTATAGACTATACACTGTCCTTTAGAATATACTAAAGTGTATTGCAATTCCATATTCATCTTCATCTCATCGCTTAGAGATTAAATTTGTTTGAACAAACTTGTATTACAACGAAATTCGGTGAGCTAGTAATCGCAATCTAACAAACACGTCTACACAAAAAAAAAGTTACAATGCGTATTAAATATTCTTGTGAGCAAACGTTAGCGTCACCTGAAGAAGTAGCTATTAAATCTTTTTGTACGTCTGTAGAAAGATATCTTTTAACTTCGTAGTGTACGGAGCGTATTAAATTAACTTAGTATCGCGCCATTATAACGTATTTTTTTTACTCATATTCACGTTTATAGTGTAGATTAAATGTATTTTGGTCTAGGGTTGTCAAAAGAACAACTGATATGTACAATGTTCAATCTCACAAAAGCAAATCAATATTTTCAACCGACTTCAAAAAGAAGGAGGTTCTCAATTCTACTGTTTTTTTATGTTTGTTATCCCATAACTTTCGACTACTTAAACCAATTTCAACGATTTTTTCGAACCAGACTTAGAACAACAATTTGAGGATTACAGAAAGCGGGATCGAACTCACAACACTCGGCGCGATAGTCGGTATATGAGAAACCTGAATAGAAATAATATACATTTCCTTTGGGAAACAAATAATATATGACAGTTGGCGTCTTATTATTTCACCTTCATGTGATTCAAGTGAAGAATTTCATCACTATCAACGTCCTCTGAGAAAAACATAAAAAATTTAATGCTGACAATTATCATAAACAAACTATATACACACACATAGTATACAACCCAGAATTGTATACGGTAAATTCAGGTGTAAATGCGAATATAGTTTTGTCGTTGTCAAGAAAAATGTGTTACTCTATCTTTCGTTTAAGAAGGACGATAATTGGTCCAAAAGACAACACACCATAGATATGATGCTAACCAAACTGTCCTTTGCCAAAGAATTTAATACATTAATTATATGTTTACATATACAGAGGTGGCATGTAAACCCACCAATAAATATTGTGTTTTTTGTTTTGTAAGTATAACAAATTAATTAATTAATATATAGATATAGAAGAAAGAAGCATGTTCATAAGCTGATATTTATTTTCTTTGCTTTCTTCTGTACATCTCTAGGTGATTTGAGTGAATTTGATCACGTGACGTGACGTATAGCCATATTTTAAGAATCACTCAAGCCTTTGTACTTTTATGTAACGACGTATTTACGGTTAATTCCGGTACTGTTATTAATATTTAAATTTCGAATCCCGTAGTGTAGGCCTTTTGAAGTTATAATATGTTCATTTCCTAATGCATAGCCTGTCGTTGCGTCAACGTTGTATTTTTAACCTTTTTGTTTTACTTCATTCTTTTCAAGACTTCTCCGCAACACGAATTACTTCTGCGTCCCTCGACTTAGACTTTACAATCGTATAAACAACGGACAAAAATAGAACACCTAGATTCGGGCAAACTATTTCTGAATCCGAACCCAGGACTTCTGGCTTAACCGTCAATGTCACTAATCACTGCGCCATCAGGCCAGCCAACAAACGGAGGGGTGACGTTACTATTTTGGGATATACGTTCTATTTTTAAACAAACTCTCACAACCATTGAGTTATTTTAATTCCGAAACTCCGGATGAACAGATTACCTTAGTCAACTCGATCTGGTAGTAACTAAACCCAATCACATTTTTAAATACAGCTTAATAGGTGAGCACCGGTTTCTCGTTATAGTCACTTAAAATATTCTGAGATCTCACTCGATCTTATTGTTAATAGCTTCTGTTCAAACTGATTAAAAGAAACAAATAATTTGTATTTTTGGTTTAGTTATTTCATGACATGTGAGGTGCCATTAAAGTTGCCTTAGTAAGGAATAACATAGGGTATAATATTTTGAGATAACGTCAGCAAAACGAAAAAATTAAAGTTTATAATGCAGTTGGGTGGGTTTGGTGAATTGTTATGACGACTACAACCATCTGAACCTTCTCTTGCATGTGAGGATTACTTGCATTTCACTTAATCATATTTTGTAACTTTGATATGCTATTATCATCTTACTACTACTATAAATGTGAAAGTTTGGGTAGAACGGCTCTCTCGCTAGAACGGCTGAACACATCTGAAAAAAATTGCCATAGAGATAGTTTATTAGTATTACATATATGTACATAACACTAATACCTGTATCCCCACATATAACGAACCATTTACTTTCTAGGAGGCTAGCCTATTGCCGTTTGGGAATTGGATAGGGAAGTTTGGAGTGTATTGACAGGAAAAGGAGGATAGATGAGCAAGGAAAGCTCAGGTAAGTCAGGGTCGCATACCTGTCGAACTGGCTGGTGCCGGGAAGTCCAACTCTCTTGACTGAATAACTCTTGATGGATTATTATAGTCTAGAACAGCACATATGACACTTTTTATCCCGGAAAACTGTACGGTTCAAAATTTCCAAGCGAATGAAGTCGCGGGCAAGAGCTGGTAATATTTGTAATATTAATTATTAGATTGCTGTTCCTACGGTCACGGTTACAATAGAGCGACCCTGAATTAAAGTAAGAAAATCTAGTAGATAATTAGATACGTAAAATGCCACCCGCCATACGTGGCATTTTATGACCTTTGGCAACCAGGATATTGTTAATCATGTATCCGGATTTCGGATGATAACATAGTTGAAAAAGTGAACTTGCTTTAACTAATTAAATCAATTACTAAAATAAAAACAAGTCAAAATCTACAACTAAAACACATTTTACGCTTTGATATTCTGTCGGTCGGGTCGCCATGGTTATGTTTATACCCTTTTCAGGGTATACCCTGCAATAGACCCACTTGTGACGGAACACCGTGAGGTTATAGTTGTTGGTTCGAGACCTACAACTTTAAATGTCAATACAAAAATAAATTATAATGTATGTGCTTAGATACAGTCGATTGATTTAAATTTTCACTAAATGTTCTTACGTTGGTCATTGTATTTTATTATCATTGTTATATTTCACCCACCGAATAAAATAAAAAATAACTTATAATATACATAGCTGGAGGACAGCATACACCGCTAATTCTGTGGTAGATGTTCTGAGTCTGAGTGTTCACAATATATTTCCCTAGAGTGGGTGTTATATTTTATAAAACGACAAGAAGTCCTTCCTTTACACAACTCACAATTAATTTCACTATTTATAATAGGTATTATATGTGTACTATTTTCACACAAAATATTGCACACATTGTAAATGTGTGACTTTCCGCAAGTCTGTCACAAGTTGCTTTCCATTATTCGTAACTAGTATGATACTGATTAGTAACGTACTATTATTTATTTTTACTGCGGTGTGTCTTAACAGGTGCGTATAGTGAACATTTGCTTCGTCAGATGCCCCTAATGAAATAATAATCTTGAAAAATTTGTACAGCGGAAAACCCCAATATAAGTAGGCTCCCCGTAGTTAGAGCTGCGTTTATGCTCACTGCTTCGCTCCTAAGATTCTTAGTGTGATTTTTTATAGCCTATATTAATCCTCAATATTTATACAATATTTGGAATTTCATTGGTGCTTTCATAGATTAGCTAGTATAAACAAAAAAGATCATGAATTTCAGACCAATAGAGAACTTAACTTATAGATATTACTATACTCGCAGCTCGTAGATGATACGAAGGCAACACTGTCGAAAAGACATCTCAATATCATGATCTTTGGCATTCGAGGACTTTTTCTTACCAATTAATTATAGTTGGTGAACCGCGGTCATCTACCAGACAGAAGACTAAATTTAAATCTTTAAGATGACCTTAATGTCTAAATCTGCAATCTATTATCAATGCAATCTGCAAGCATTATATATAATATAGTATAAAAAGCTAAGAAGAGCTTTATTCAACGCAATGAACGCTGCGGCTTGTAATACTATTGAACGTAATCTTTGTAACGTGACCTTCCAAACATGGACTTAGATACTTTTTCGTCCATCTGCATATCTGTAGTAGTAGTGAAAGGCGCTGTCCTTGGTATTATAACAAGCATTACGTATCACTGTGTCAAGTTTAATGAAATGTGATGCGCATGCGCACTACCAGCGGTTCGTTTGTACTATTTAACTATAATATTCTATTATTATAGATAGATGAGACAGTGCAGTGAAAAAACACTTGCTCACGTCTTGCCGCTTAATATTATGTACTTTTCTTAACAATACTGCCACTTTCAGGTCCTTTTTAATAAATAGATTTATGCTAATAATACAAGGTGTTTAGAAAGTTGAGTATAAGCCCAATAGTTGATTAAAATGTTTTTTGTTTTCATATTTTTATTTTCTTAAATGCTTTTCCTTATATGGCTTACACATTCACAAGCAACTTACTGAAATTTTTGTGTCAAGTAAAAAAAGATTTAAAAAAAACCAACAACCAACCTTCCTTTGTATTAAATATCCATAGTTTCATTTTTATCAGCTCTCTCTCTGTGGAAATATCTGCTCCATAGATCAATTCTAAGATTTTTTTTGGATTTGTAAAATCTAAATTTAAAATCAAGATATTCGTTTGTAGTCCTATGTTAATCACGGGGTCTACTTTACGACCCTAATGTATGGCCACACCTTTCTTAAATATCCTATATATATAAATGGTAACCGCTCTTTAATATTCCTTAAGAACGTAATCCACATCTAATACACTACAGAATCCAATTTAGACGTTTCACGCGCAACGCGCACGTGCTTTTCATGTTCATAATTAATACACTCACAGGCACAATTAACCGCCCACCTTGTATTTCTTTCAATTTTCAGTAGTCGGAAAATTTTGACCACATTTGATGAAAGTTATGTTAAAAGCAGCCATTAAGGATAAATAAAATCACAAAAGTCTTTAAACAAAACCGTTTAATAAAAAAAATATGCCAAAAATCGATTTTGCAAAAAATTTGCATCAAAATGTGATGACTTTAATTTTGAAAAAAATCGTCCGCTTTCTTTTTTTTTAAATTTTAATAATGAGTATTACTACCTCGGGCCCTGATGACTTCTTGTAGTCGGTTTGGCAATCCATCTACGAGGTCTTGAATATCCGACTGAGGGATATTATGCCACTCCTCTATCGCAGCCGTCTTGAGCTCTTGTAAGGATATTCTTGCTCGAATACGTCTTTTTAGGTTGTCCCAAATGTGCTCAATTGGGTTAAGATCGGGACTGCGTGACGGCCATGGCAAAACTTAAATCCCAACCTCATCAAGGTATTGAGTGACGGATCTTGCGGTATGGCATCGAGCATTGTCGTGCATTAATTTAAAGTTTTCACCAATAAATGGTGCAAAAGGTATGACGTGGTCTTGTAAGACTTCCTCCGCGTATCTTTGAGCAGTCACACTGCCTCTATCAAACACCACTAGATCGGTACGAGCCTCGTAAGAGATACCTCCCCAACCATTATGGATCCTCCCTGATAACCCACGGTTTCGATTATTCCACATGGAGCAAACCGTTCATTTTGGCGCCTATAAACACGCTGACGTCCATCTGGCCCCTTAAGGCTATTCTGCTCTCATCTTAAAACAGTACGTTCTTCCATTGTTCCGTAGTCCAGTCAGCATATTCTCGTGCAAAGGCAAGTCTTGCTCTACGATGCTGTGCAAGCAGCTGTGGACCGCGAGCTGGACGAAAAGCTCTCAGATTCCTTTCAGCCAGTCTTCTTATCGTACGTTCACTTACAGTGACATTTCTCACCTCAAACAGACGTGTGCGCGCTTCAGTAGCGGTGCAAAAGCGATTTCTTAGCACGTTACTGATAACAAAGCGGTCATCCAGAGCCGAGGTGCACCGATGTCGGCCTTGACCTGCCTTGCCTTCTCGTGTATGAACCAGTCTCCCGAAAGCGTCTGATGGCATCCCGCACTCGATTCGAGTTACACCAAGCGTACGAGCGATGCGACGTTGGCTATACCCAGCGTCAGCTAAAGTCACTGCCCTAGCAGCATCAGTTGCATCCAGTGGCATTTTTTTCAGTCACAAACAATAATCGTACACTAAAAACTCAAATTAAACAATGTTCGTACACGATAGCAGACAAGAACAAGAAATGTAATCAATGTAACGTTACTGCATCAATGTCAAACAGAGACTAAATTCTAAAAACGCTTCGGCGATACAAGTTTAAGGTTCGAAATAAGTGTTTTTAAGTGTTTAGTTTATTGCTAAAGTACCCACTTAACTAAAAACAAAACAGTAGATAAGCCACAGTTAACATAAACAAACAGGGTGACGAAAAATATAGGTAGGCGGTTAATTGTGCCTGTGAGTGTATAATGTTGGATACTCACATTAAAACGCACATGCATATTCAACAAATATGATAAGTATTTGCTTGATGTTTTACATAATGACTCTATCAGTCGCATTGAAAACTCGTATGTCTGAAATAATGATCCACCTTAACTTGGGTTTATTAACCCAAACGGGCTGTGTATAGTAAGATACGTATATTTTGTGAGAGGTAACCTTTTTTATCGCCCACCGTGCATAAATACCAAAATACAGGCTCCGTGTATTGCGGTTTTTACCTTTTTTTAGGTATTGTTATTCCCATTAACAGTACCGGCAACAGAAATGATACTTTAAACGCGTGAAGTGCGAATTTCAGTCAAATTAGAGATTTACATGTGGTTATCGGTGGGGTAGAATATAGCCACCCTATCTGTCCCTGTTGGTGTCTTTAACGGCGACTAAGGCATCGAAATTTAATCTATACCTACACTACTTCTATACAAGATCCTGTTAAGTACGTTGGTTTAAATTATTGCTGGCAAAAAGTGGCCGTTCGAAACGCCTCTGCTTACCCCTTCATGTATATGGGCGTGACTATATATACAGTTTTAATTATGACAATTGTCGCAAACTTTAAAACAAAACATTAAAACTACTGATTTTCATATTGGTGTGTTACTATAATGGTAACGAAAGTGTGGGGCCGCTTATTCAAGGACAACTGCTTTAATATAATATTTAATTTGCAAATTCCTACCACTCCATACCACGTTTTAATAGTTAATGAATTCTTTAAAACACCTGTAATTTAGTAAATGTTATTTTAAATTATTATAAACAAAAATGATACTAGTATCGCTTCCGTATATATTAAGAAGGCTGCGATTTCGATACCTCGATCACATATTTTAATATTGTATTCTTAATTATAATTGGTGTATTATTATTTAACATAGGCAATATATCATTTAAATTGAATAAGCTTGTTTTTGTTTACAACAGACTATGTTTTTTTATTATTTTCACAATGAAATCATATAAAGTAAGTAAGTAATTGTATTTATGTGATTTAATTAACTCTTACAAAACCTTGTCCTTGAAAATTGGTATGGTAGCGAGAGGACTCGCACTTCCCGGCACCGGCCAGTCGAGTTATAGGTATGCGACCGTCAGGGTCGCATTGCTTGCGCTATTGCTTATACTCCCATGTCCATCTGTATACTGAAGACGTTAACCCATCTGCCTCTTTGGGGACACAAGCTGAAAGCCGGTGGGAGTCGTATTTACAAAGTACTATAAAAAATTACACTTTGTGAGTTGGATTATTAGAGCTACATAATATCACTGGTGCTGCAAGTGTTACACTATTACTATACTAGTAGTATTATTATACTGAATGCTTGCTTGCGCACCCAGTTGTTTGAAAAAAAAAATAGTATCACTACACCCACTTTACATTCGTCATATTTTTGGATTATAATTTCACGTATTTAAAGGATATAGAAGAAGTAATGATGTTCTGAGGATTTTATTTAAAGCCGCGTCGTGTTAGCTAATATTGGCAAAACTTTGGACATAAAATTTGCCACATAAAATTTGTCATGTGTATGTACCTGTACCTGTGTTATAACTTCTCAAGTTTTGCAAACAGCTACTGACTTCGTTAGTAATAATATTTTCAATTTACATAGATCCATAGATCGATAGCTTAGACTAAGTTTACATATTAAAATTAATGAATTATATTAGTAACAGTCACTTATAAAAGTTTATATGCGTTCTGGCGCTTGTAAGCAGAAACAATAGAAAAAAATACTGAAGAAAACGCTAAATTTTCATTTTCCAAATTAATAAGCTAGTACCGTCTCTATCTCTGTAACACCTTGTACAAAAGGCGTTGTTGCGACTACTCTGAAGTCATAAATCCGACTTGCCTCTAACCATCTCAAAAAAGTTGTCTGGTAGAGAATGCAAATGTTCATAATATATGACAATATACATATTGTCATATATAAGAATATGCATAAATTATAAAAATAGCAAATAAATTATGGAATTAGCTAGCCTGTTGGTCTAGTGTCTAATGGCTAAGGGGAGTTTTTTGCTGTTGTCAAGTTTCCGGCGACACAGGAACAATATAAAGAATTATCGAATTCGATACCACGATTAAGATTACGAATGAAGATTTAATTACTGCTAGATATTTTCAGCTGCTCCGATTATTTTACATCAATTAATAAATTATGTAGGTAATCAATATATGTATATATATATTAATAATTCTTTTATTTCCAACTCTCACCAATTCATTGTCTCTTAATTCTCAATTAATTTAACGCTGGTTATATTAATTAGTAGTTCATTATTTTATTTATATAGTTCAGTCTAAATTAAGTAAAAATAACGTTGTACATTGCTTCATTTGTCATTCGATCTATCGAATTAATTGAAATCTGACAGAAATAAACGCAACCGAGTTTAGCTTCAGACTAATCGATTACAATTGAGGTTTTCTATTTAAAATATGTTATTTAAATTTTAGTAGTAGTAGTTTAGTTAGCATCTGTATACTTGCCAACTCGAAGTGAGGAGTAAGAAGGCGTTATACTGATCATTAGAATATTATATTAACTAATTCAATATAATTGAATTCAAAAATATTATATTAACTAATAATTGAATAATTTTATATAATTCATATTGAATACCTACAAATATACATATATATATATATATATGTATATACATATATATATTCATACGGTGGTTCCTTACGGTGAGATGGTATGTCGGACCCTAAATTAAGAAGTAAATGTTGTTACTGAATTTTATATTTATTTGTGTATCCATTTGTTATCTAACAGACAGTATGTATACAGTATGTGCCCGGTTGACGGGAATAATATTTACACTAGATGGACTAATTATAGGGATATACGGGGTAATACGGTGATACATGTTTACAATCGAATCGTAAAGCTCCTTCTGCGCAATCGGGTATTTTTTTTTTATATCTGTTCATACCTTAATTTGTGAACCGCATTGATTTATTTTCCGTGTTTCGGTTTCCGAAGTCTGTTTAAAAGGATTTAATCTCTTACATGAGCCACTAAACACGTGGCAAATTATTCAATATACATAAATGAAAAAGCAAAACGCATTTCACCAGGCCGCCATAGTGTGGGTCACCATGCTGCATTGACTAGACATGCAATGAGGATGGTGACCACCACTCTTGGACTTCATTGATGGCTTTCCATCAGAAAACGTGGAGTCACTATGTTAGGCTAATATAAAAAAAAAGATTTTATTTGTCCATCACAGTTTTTTTTAAAATAAACTAGTAGATTTGCATGTTCATTACTCATAGTCTTGGCAGCCAAAACATAATCTAAGTAACCTCATGAGTTGACATTAAGTGGATGGGTTTCCACATAGCTAAATTAACTTGACGTGAAACCTCGAATGCTTGGGACATTAAACCTAAGATTGTGGTCATGACATTTCCAGTAAACATCTAATGTTAGGTAGATTCAATTTTAAAATACAATTTTAAATATTAGTGTATTCTAGATCTTTATACACATTAATAAAGAAAAGCACTGCGCAAGACGGAGAGTTATGTTTTTTGGGTGTATGTACATATGTATTTATTCATGCTTAGGCACAAATGGGCCAGCTCGACCGGTGGTTGTGAAATAACGCTAACGTTGCATTTCCCCGAAATGAGTTTCCAGAGGCCCAACTCCCCTCCCCTCGTCCCCATCCGTCATCTCCCCTCTCCTCTTTCCCAGCTCCTCATCCAACTCTCTTCTTTCCCCTCCCCGCATCCACCTATCCCTCATCACCCTAAGGTGGGCAGCGCACTTACGACTCTTGAGTTGCAAGTGTCCATGGACGGCGTTTGTCACTTACCATCAGGTGACCCGCCTGTACTTCTGTCGACCTATATAATAAAAAAAAAATTTTTTTTTTGCTACCGCTTGGAGCCTAAATGGCCCTATGGATATCAACTTTTCAGATATCAGGCGGTTGTCACTTACCATAAGGTGACCCATCTGTTCGTCTGTCCCCCTATAGTGTAAAAAAAAAGATATCATTAAAATCTTCTTATTAGTAGAAGTGTATAACATTTATAGATAATATCAAACAAAAATGGTAGGCAATTAAAAAGGTTTTATACTTTTTAAGAATTTTATTTGTTTTCAAGCAAAATTTATACAGCAATAATATTTTTTTATTACTCGGTTGGAGGGCTCCGACTTCCTGCCACCAGCCAGTTCGGATTACAAGGTATGTGTCCCTGACCTGCTTGAGCTATTGCTTGCACTCTTAAAAAAACGTGTAAACAATATCAATTTCCATCCCTTCTAACCTCCCTAGGTTTCGCACCTGGACTTATTTAGGTACCTACAAGTATATGTCAATAATATTTAACACTAATTTACAGTGTAAAATTAGCCTGTAATTATAAAACACATACACAATTAATTATCCATAATAAGTCAAGTAAGAATATTTTTGTGGGTAATGTAAGTTTATAAAAGAGATTCCTAAATAATGATTTAAGTTATCATAGTATATTTTTTTAAATGCTGTAAAGGAGCTTTATAAGAATAACGAACTCTTAAAAATAAAACTGACTTCGCATAGCAAGATAAATTTTAAAAATCTTATTCAAAAATTCAAATAAGACTTACTTTGAGTAATACTTCTTCAATTAAACAGAGAATATTAAAATGGCTTTACAAATCTTTAAGATTAAACAGATTCAAAACAGTCACAGTACAATTGAGAACCTCCTTCTTTTTGAATTCGTACATATGTATATGTATATTCGTATATACAGTCGTGGTCAACTAATTAGGGACACTCTCTAGTTAATCCAAATTGTGAATTTATTTTTTATTTTCCAACGAGTCTAAACAATATTCCACATCTTTTACATGTAAGTATAATTAGTCATTTATGTGCCTAATTATACAAACAATAACAACTTCTTAAACATTAAACCTCTTTACAGTATAGCTGATAGATGATCACAGTGCTATTTGTTCAAAGAATGCTGGCTGGCCATTTAATTAGGGACACTGAGATATTGCGTTCTAGTTTCAAAATCTGAATCTCAATTATTATTTTCTTTCTTCTCCTATTCTTTGTGGTAGTTTTGGCGGCAATCTAGATTTGTAATTTCAAGTTTTGAGAGTTATTTTGAAGAACAATGGGCAAAAATAAAAGTTGCGATGCAACACTACGAAAAATTATCATGAAGTTTGTCGAGCGTGGTTGGTCATACCGAAGGATAGCAGGATATTTAAATTGTTCAAAAACTATGGTATGCAATGCAGTGCAACATTTCAGGCGCAATAACACAACTTTAAATGTGCCCAGAAAAAAAAGATCGAGAAAAACAACTCCGCAAGAAGATAGAATGATAACCAGGTTAGCTAAGAAAGATCCGTTTCTAGGCTCTATTTTAATTAAACATGAAGTGTTTGGGGCAGACGAAAGAGTCAGTGTATCAGCGAGGACAGTTCGACGACGTCTGGGTTCAACGTCGACGTCAGGGTTGTTCGGAAGAGTGGCTCGCAAAGTACCGTTGTTAAAGAAAGAGCATAGAAATGCACGTTTGGCGTTTGCACGTAAATATGGACATTGGACCTACGACCAATGGCAACATGTATTATTCTCTGACGAGACCAAGGTTAATTTGATTTCTTCAGATGGAAGGCAATACGTACGGCGTCCTGTAAAAGCGGAAATGAATCCAAGATTCACAAAAAAGCAGGTGAAACATGGCGGAGGAAACATTAAAATGTGGGGATCATTTTCTAGACGTGGAGTGGGACCTGTGAGGAAAGTTCAGGGTAACTTAGACCAACATCAATACAAGGCAATATTAGAAGAAACTATGCTTCCCTATGCTGAGGAACATCTTCCTATTATATGGACTTTTCAGCATGATAACGACCCAAAACATACAGCCCGTTCAGTCAAGTCGTTTCTTAACAGACAGTCGGTATCAGTGCTAGATTGGCCAGCAAATAGCCCCGACCTCAACCCAATCGAGCACCTTTGGCACGAAATTAAGAAAAAAGTTGCCATTTATCGTACCACAACTTTAGATGAACTTAATGAAGCTTTTTGTGAGGCATGGGCAAACATTCCTGTTGAAATATGTCAGAAACTGATAATGTCTATGCCATATCGGTGTCAAGCGGTAATTACTAACAAAGGTTTTGCTACTGGGTACTGATTTTACCCGTAATAAAATGAAGTTGTTAAAGAAATTAAAATACTGCAGATTATTAGTTCTGTTTAACTCTATTTTTCATTTTACTTTACTGTTCTTAATTAAATGTCCAGCTACAGAATTGTACCTTAAATTGAATACATGGTTAACCTTTGATATTAAACACTTTTTTATATTTATTTAATCTTTTATTTACAGCCATTTATAGTATAATAATCGGATCAAATTATGCAAATAATAGTTACTGAGAAATCAACAGGGTTTTATATTTATATGTACATAGCCGGTTATTGCTGTCCACTATCTTGAATGTCCTTAATTAGTTGACCACGACTGTATATGGTACATGTATAAGCCATTATCATTGATCAACAAAAGATAATATACTTGAAATTCGAAGTTGCATTGAATGCAACGTGAAAAAGAAAATTACAACGTAATGTTTGTTTATAATTATATGACATATGAAAATATATTGAGAAATATAGATTTTGTTATAAATATATTATTAATTATTATAATAATTAATATTTAGGTTACCTATATTATGTATATAACGGCCATTTCACAAAATGGAGCTGGAGGTGGAAATGCATTAGCTATATTATTTTAATGTTTACCTATTACTTTTCATTGGTGAAGTTCGTAAACTGGTCAGTATTTTTCTACCAAAATATGCCTTAGTTTTCGTTTGAATTTGTTTCAGACTCGATTTATTTTAAAGTAACGAAAAATTAGATTTTTGAGTGGAATTACAAACCGAATTAAAACAGATGACGAGCAAAGGCATTCAAACCCGATGGCAACCCACTTCTTATTACTTGAAATAAAATATATAAAAAAATTCACAATGTTAAGCACGTAAAAAACTAATGATTATTATTTCACAATTGATACGTGATTTGGGGTCAGTATTGTTCGTGAGTTTACAATGAAATGAGTACCATTTCGTCACGTTTGCAAAGCATACGTTTCAATACAAACCCTGTTAATATATTACATAATTAATTATAGTCATTATATAATTTTAGGAAGCATGTAATAATTCATGATAAAAAGGTCCTAATCCGTTTTCCGTGTAATTGTTTTTTTTTTTACTGACAATTATTAGTCACGAGGCAAACCAGCCAGAACTGTGTCAAAAAGAGTTTAATGACTTTTAAATCTACATAGAAATATCTATAATTATGAAATTTAAAACAAAAATAATACTTAATTAGTAGTTAGAAACCATTAGAATATTTGTCATTTTATTCACTTTAAATTGGACAACGAAAACGATTGAAAATTAGTGTTACATTTCTTCGCGCCCATCCTCCTTTAAAAAATATATATTATAAAAGAACTAATAGTGATAGTTTGTGTCCTAGTGGCCTGTCCAATCAAAAGAGTTTAATGACATTTAGATACGGGTCGCTAGCTTGTAGGAGCTTGGAGACTTGAGATTTCCCTTTTACCTCAAGTTCCTCCCTCTACCCATTTTCCTTCCAAAAATCTCCCTTTTTTATTCCAATTTTAAAACAGCTACATTCTCAGAGAGGGCTGGCATGAGGTAGGCAGCCGGCCAAAAAAAAAAAGCAAAACAAAACTTCCTTGCAATGTACATACATACGGCACCGAACTCTGGGACAAGGATAGAAACATGATGATGATTTTAAGAAGAATTAAACCAACCTTTAAATATAAAAATTCATAAAATTAGGAATTATTTATATCGACTGTTATTACTTTAAGCATTCTGTAATTTCCGAAATCACATGAACGAATTTTGTTGTTTACATATGCAAAGTAGATATTTACCTATAATTTAACAAGCTATTCCAATGAGCATGTGTTTGTGTTATGTCGCATGACTAAGTCTAGGAAACTTACTCGCGTTATTGGTATTCAATTGTTTACATAATAATATCACGTCAATGCTAAGTACACCAATGTTTAAGCTGAAAACTCACCTTACTGAGAATGCGTTACTTATATAACTTTGGCGAAGTCATTATTTTCATTTACATTATGTTATGTTTGCACTACACTACACAAAAAAGAAAAACATGAACAGTCATAAAACTCTTTAGTTCTCCAATTCTTTAGTTCGTTGGTATTTTTTTTTATATAAACAGATCAAGGAAGAGTACATGTTTGTATATATGTATGTAGGTACATTATCGTCAACATCATTAAGCCTATCGCAATCCACTTCTTGACCTATATCCACATTACGCAATAGCACCCGGTCTTTCAGTCCATCCCAGATACTAAGTTCAGGTCAATCCCTGGGGGGGGGGGGGGCGTCCTATCCCATTTGCGGTCTCCACTTTAGAACCCGTTTTACACCAAACGGGCACTGGCCCTTCGGCAGATATAGCTATTTATCTAAAATACAATATATACAATACAATATGTATTTAGAAGTTTGTATATAAATATGTTTAGTACAAACGCAGCTTAGTTTGGGATCAGACGGCCCTGTGAGAATATAAACAAAAAACATACAACTGGCAACATATAACTGGCAAACTGTGATGTGATAGTGGTGGATGTGACGTGCCTAAGAGGAGAGGAGAAGGAGGTAGGGACAGGGATACAGTTGTGAATCTGTATCAAATCAAAAGTCAATTTTCGCGACAGAAGTCTGAAGCAACACATTGAAGTTGGATTAGCCTCGAGTCTTATTTTGTTTAAGAAAAGTTTGTTACATTATTTACTTATACATTATACTTAATCATTAAATAACATCTCAAATTTTAACTAGTTTCATATTAACATACATCAAGAACGAATGCTGGTCAAGAAACCGGCAGTAATATTATGTTTAAATTAAAAAAAATGTGTATGAACATTATTGAAAGATCATCTCGAATCATCTTCCACTTACAATATTCGATTTAAAACCAGTCCAGCGGATCAAGGCCTTAAAAGGATGTTCTTTAACATGACATTCCACGCCGGTTTTAGTGTCCTTGTAACAAGCCATATACACATAATAGAAAACTTTACACGTAAATTATATTTTATAAATATATATAATACATACATATATATAAGTTAAATTTAGATGATTAAGGCAATGTTTCAACGAACTGCCTACTGCCTATTAAGGTATACGAAATACAGTTTGGGTACGAAATCCTTAAATTATCTTAGTACTTGTAAAGCTTGCCTGGTTTTCTAATGTCTTGACTGCATTACTTTAATATTGTAATAATGTGTTCGTCTCTTATATTTAATAAAAAAAAATGCTACATTGTTCTCACATATTCCTTTATATGTATATGTATATACATATATATATATAAACATGTAACCAGAATAGGTTTTTTGTTTTTTGTCTGTTCTTCTGCATAGGATCTATGTATTGGAGCAGGCAACTAGCTTCACGACTGACTTAGTCTCACTGACATCTCTCAACTCAAAAATAACTGTTGGATTTTAAAATTGGTTTAATTGAAAGAAATATGATTTTAAATTTTAATTAGGATCTATCTAATGATATGGTCTATCGCGGATCGTTGAAGTCACTAAGTATTTAATCTAAATGGCTTGCCATTCCTAAACGTGTCGCAGCGCTAGTAGTCCTATTGTAGCGACACGTTTAGGAATGGCACCTATGGGTCGTGGTGTGTCATTAAATAAAATCGTGTTTAATAATGCACACTTTCTTCTTAGCATCAAAACTTAGCATATCACCATGGATCAAGTACATTAAAAATTATAAAATTTATGTACTTGCATCTAACTATTAAAAACCACCAACCAGTATATAAAACACGACAGTCTTTTTCTTATTGTTTGTATTCAAAATATTGTCATATAGTTATATCACGGTTATGATATTAAAAAATCATAATCTGTTTTGATTGTAATACGACTGCAATTCTCTACACTCGTCTTTAAAAGGCCATGACCACAACATATAATTGACCGCTACTCGACACGAACCGCACGCAGTATCTTAGTTATTAATGAATTATCACCATTGTAAAAAAAACACTATTACTTCGTTTGTTTGTCATTTTGTGTAACAGAAGAATAGTAAACTTGCTTTTTCGACCTTTAATTCATGTACATGGCAAGGACATCTTACACACTAAACTTTGAGAGGCGACCATATGACATGTTCATATATACATACATAGATATAATCACGCGTGTGAAGGAGTATAAAGTGAGAAAAGCTTACAATTAAATGGAAAAATACTGAGTATTTTTAAAGGGAGGATTAGGAGAAAGAAATAGATATTGCATATATGGTTGGATTAGGGACTGTAATCAAGCTAGGAGGGGTCTGGATGTCTTAATATAGCTGTTCCTGGATTCCTCCTATTTTAAGCGCAGCATGGCACACCGTGTGGTTTTAGTCGGTTCGATTCCGACACACCGTTCCACCGAAAACCCCGGTGGAATGACTGCCCAAGGGGGTTTCCAAAGGAGGAAAAAAAATAAAAAAAAAGGGACTGTAATCACAAACTTTAACAGATCAAGGTCACATAACATGTACAAACATTATAATTATCATTAACCAAAGTCACTGCTCGGCTACTAAGTCCTTATAAAATTAAAAATGTTCTTTAAGCTTTAGAAGAGTTTAAACAACTGTTTTTGTATTTATTTTATAATTGCTTTGGATCGGGGTCTATGTTAAAGTTAGTTTTTTTTTTGATGATTGAACCTCATGTTTAGTAATGTTATAAAATTGCTCTAATTTCGCTATAAAACTTTATATTGAATTTATTAAAACTTTCCAAAATAAGAATTGTCACTGTAGTAGTATCTGACATTTATGGTATGTGTTGCGGCACCTTACTGTTGACACAATTTCTAAATAAAAATATTGTAATCTCTGACCGTGACTTTATTGCTTTATTCTTCTTGCTTTGCGAACATTTATAATGTAAACCTGTTTGTAAATGTATATAGCAACGATTCATATGTAACTTAGACTAATAATACTACATACTTGTAATTAGTTCAATTAGCATTGCTTATCAAATTTTAAATAAGTACACGACGTTACTTACTACGTTAACACTGCGCTTGGCTGTTACATTTATATTTTTTTTTATGCGATTGGGGCAAACGAGCAGACGGGTCACCTGATGGTAAGTGACTACCGCCGCCCATGGACACCCGCAACTCAAGAGTCCCAAGTGCGCTCCCGGCCTTTTAGGTAGGAGTACGCTCTTTTCTTGAAGGTTTGAAGAAAACAAACTCATTCTGATACATGCATACATACATAAACTCATGCCTATAACGCATGCCTCACAAGGATAAGCAGAAGCGTCTTACACGCCTACTTTTTGCTAACTATAATTTAATTCCACTTACATTATATGTGACATACATATATTGCCGTCATTCGGGCACTGTATGACTGTATAGATGATGTCTCGTAGATAACAGTTGATTCCTAACTCGCTCTTCATGGGGTGGCCCTATTCTCTTCCACCACAACCATAAGGCCAATCTTATACATCCTTTCATCTTATATATACTAACAATGTAATAAAGTTTTGCCTATTTGTATAAACGCGTCTCCTTCAAATGTTTTTTTTTTTGTATTGATTAGAGTTTATACATAGAAACGAGTAATATAGGTTTTAAAATATCACGCTGCAATCCGTAGGAGCGGAGCAGTGACTATAAATGCTTTGATTGCTAGTTTGTTATATTCAAAGAAGTACTCAAGAATTCGGATCACAAGTATTTCTATTCAGATCATATATCTAGAGTAGAGTATGTTCAGATCTAGAATTGGACCCGGTACTCTGGTAGGTAGCAATCAGATTTTTTTTTTTGACTGAAAGTCTTTTGATATTAAGAGTTATAGTGAAAGACAAACTACACGATGAAAACAACCCAGGATAAACCGCGACGTATTGCGATAGACAGGGATCCCAAACGGAACACCGAGAACTACACAGTACACAGAGAAATTTACTTTTTTTTTTATAACGCAACTCCTACTATTAATTCCTGTCTCGCGGGACTAAACTAAACTCTGAATAACAATTAAAGGTTTATAAAAAGTGTTCTCCCGTGTGGGGATCGAACCCACAACACTCGACGAGGCAACGTAGTTGCGTAGTGACCACTTAAACCACTGTGCAGTCCGTGAAGTCATACTATACTTGGCTTTGCAATCTTTTTCTGGCATGTAATAATTGTTTGACTTAGACACTGTAGACAAATTAGGTGTCACCATACTAGTGTAGTGAATGTTAAAAATTCTAGTGGTTTGTCATGTTCATTGACAAATGTAATTTTAATTGCATAAAAAAATAGGTTACTACTACATCTTAAACTTACTAGCGAAAATTGAATGGTTGTTTGTTACTCAATCACGGCAGAATGACTGAACGAATGTGATTAGAATTTGGCACAAAGATAGATCGTAGTCTGGAATAGCACATTGGCTATTCATCCTGTTAAAATTTGCAGTTTTAAATATCAACAGGCCAACGAAATCGCCTACTACAGCTACTATCTTGTTTCAATTTATCATCACTGACACTCCTGCCCCGTACAGTTTAAAGTTATACACACAGTTCAATTTATACTAATAGATGCCTACACATTCCATATTTTAATATGTAACTAGGTAATAACAACGTGAGTTGCAAAACCTTTTTTTATTGTTTTTTAGAACTTTAACCTTCACGGGCTCGCGCACATCAATTCACTAAAACTTCATGGACCACAACAACAAACGGCAAACGCAAAGAAGACGAGTGCACAAAAAATCAATTAACAAAGTTGAAGGACCACTAACAAATAAGTTATAATATTAATCCTATCTATGAGTTTAGAGACAAAATAGAATACAATAGACAATATAGAATACCATAGACAATATACCCGTTTCTCTAAGGTTCACATACGTTTCTAGTCACTACTCCGCTCCTAAGGATGTCATGATTGCATGCATGATGTTTCAAATTTAACTGACAGGCCCAGAAATTAGCGTGTTTAAGCGAATTAAAACTCACATTTTCCGGGGCAAAAATTTCTTTTATAGAGAGTAATAGATACATAGAGATACCCTATCTATCGTCAAACAAGTATTGCATTTTCTCATACTCGTACACCTCTATTGTGTATATGCAATGTCAAACTGGTAATCTTTAAAAAACTGGCACAGTTTGAATCTACCTACCATTACTTATACTGTTTACCCACGGCTCAGCATTTAACTACGAGTTGCCTCACACTTACTAGGGATCATATTGAAAGAGATGTGTAGAAATATGCCAAGGTAAATAACTAAAACATGATGTTTGTTCATATTGCGTTCTTGGCGAAAGTTCACTGATAAAAATCTGACCTGTTGTTAGAATATAAACTGCTACCGTAATACCGGTTTTAATAGTTCCTGGATTAGAAATAGCCAATAAAGGTTTCTCTAAATTTACGTAAGCTTTTGAGATTTTTTGATCCTATTGTGAAAATGGTTGACAAAGTTCTGGGGCTTGAAAATTAGGGCTGTTTTGGTTACTTTCTTCCCCAACTATCGATTGTTATAAAAAAATATAGACATTATAAAAAAAATAAAAAAATGATTATATAATACTACCTCGACTATACTATCTCGATTCTTGCAAAATTGAACACAAAAATAAAAAAAAAAAATTCAGTATGTCAGCTATTGCGAATGAGACTGGGAATACCGGTCCTCAAACTGGGTAATGAGAGTATCAGTGTGCATAATTTATGTCCTCGTGACGATGAAATTTTTGTATTTGCCCCATATGTTGCAAAATAAAGTGTCATAATGATTCCCATTTAAGCACGATCTGTGTATTATACTCCGGTTGGGTGCTTAACTAAAGGTAACATTATTTCTTTATATTTCTGTTTTCTTATGTCTAGTGCATCTATTGACTTATCTCTGCACAACTCTATAGTAGACTGGTAGAAAATACCTGTTGCATTAAGTCCGTCTTTGTACAATCTTTTAGTGCAAAAATTTTTAAATAAATAAATAAACAATAACAATGGCGTTATTCAGGGATTTTATTCCCATATATATATATATATATATATGTATTGATATTTTCATGAAAATGGACAACATAAAAACACATTATGAATATGGACAGCATCAAACCATCTATTCACTGAAATGTCACCATCAACACTTTACAAAACCTATGTATACCTAAGTTGTTTTTTAAATTAAAGGATATTACACTGACGATGATTCCATAAACAGCAACTATTTATGTATGCATTTTATCTTTTCTGTAAGGATAACAATTTTAGGCCATGTTTCTTCGACATATTTAAATATGTTTATCAGAGTTTGTTTCTCCGAGGTCGAGATTAAAAGTAGGAAGGGCTAGTATCCATCTCGGAATTAATCATTTTAACAATTCAAAATATAAACAAAACAATTGACATATAAAAACAATAACTAATTAACAGAATATACGAAATATAGCGAGGTGCGAACACAAACTGTCACGGATGGTGTCTGGTTACCAGATAACCTGACTAAATGTATGGGTTAAATATGTTACTAGTATTACTTTTGAATTTTTTAGAGTTATATATTATGTATTTTCGAAAAAATGTTATGAATACAAGTCATGTTTTAGTTTCTTTATAGCAGTCACATTGCAATACTTGAGAGGATTGTCATGTCGGTTTTCGACCAACATGGCGATCATATTTTATAGACTGTTTTTTTCTCTAGAAATACTTGACATTGGCAGAATCTCTGCGTTGAATATACACGGGAGAGAGAGTCCATAAATAAATAATAATAATAATAATTGCAATGCTTGACGTCTTCATTATACATTTTGAAATAATTGTTTCCCAGCTCAATTAATTGTTTAAAGAAAAGTGGTTAGTTACAAGGATATAAGAGGTGAAAATGTGGTTTTAAATTATGAAATTATTTGATATGGTTTCGGTTTTATTTTGAAATGAGATATGGCACTTTAAAAGAACCTTTTTTTATGGTTTGTTTACCTTTAGTTAAGCACCTAACTAAATGGAGTATAGGTATTTATATTATTCTTCTAAACACCATTAATATTATTATCATTATAATCTATTGCAAACATGTTTAAATGCCTTATTAATCTTTGCAAATAAATTTGCCAAGTCGAGGTCGAAATACGAAACGTTTCCTTATTCGAATCAGTTGTTTATTTTTATTTGGTAAGAGAAACTGCTGGCAATATTTTATTGAATAAGTCCCCGGACACCTACTACCTTTTAGGCTTAGGTCTTCCTTAGGACATTAGGCTCCAACGAAGAGTATCAGGAGTACTCCGGACAGTAAAATTATAAATAGGTATATGTGCCATTTCACTGTATATCTAACGCAGATACAAAGGATTAGTGTTACCATTGTATACTATGTTCTTCAGTATAGGAGAAGGAAAACTGTTTTATTCCCCCTTATTAACGATGAAGTTGCATATACATATATTTGTATTTTCTTATTGAATATTTTAATGATTGTGAGTCGTGCTGGTTGTTCGCGTGAGTGGCACGGTGGCAGTCATGCGCCTCCATGATCTCAGCCGCCGCCGATATAGTCTTAGTATATGGATATATGTATTATCCTTTTGTATCATTAGGAAAATAGAGTTTATTTCTAGTAAAACGGCAGATAACCTCTCGTAAAAGAGCAAATACCCTCTCCTCTACTTTTTCACTAAATATTAGCTATTACTATATAGACTGATATCTGATTTAAGTTCCAGGGAAAGATTGAGGCAGGACATGACCCGCTCATGAAAAAGGCTGTTATCAGTAGCTTGTTTTCAGGAGCTGTCATCACCATAATTGCATCCATAGCGCGGCACTTTTTATATGGGTTATATTTATCGCTATGATGGTAGCTTTAGACCAGCCCCGAATGCGATCGATAGCAAGTCCTTTCACAATTACGCTCTGCGGCGCTTAGTGGTGGATGACGTTGCTCAATGTTGCCGAGGGCATTCGTACAATCGCCATTTTTGACACTGACAAAACTTATTACATAAAATACTTCCTTTTTGCTCCTATCACTTACGTACTTACTGATCTAGTTCAGATTCAATATTTTTTTTTGTATTTAAAATTTACACTGGAGTAACAAACAGTAGCGTAATAGTTAAGTCTTCGCTTTGACTTGCGATCCGGTCGTTGCAGGTTTCAGCCAGTACATCACCGACATAAACTCATACGAACATTTAGATTAGTTTGAGGGGTTAACAACAAGATTAGTAATGAGCTTCCCATGTTGCTCAACAACTCTTAAAAAAACATCAGATTCTAAATTTTTGGATTTAGAAAGGTTCTGGTTTATTTTTCTGTAGACTAGTGTCACCAGTCTGTAGTGTACTTAAATAAATAAAAAATAAATGCATACACAGCTTACAAACAGCTAATGGCGATGGACGTTACATATGTTAACATAAAGTAATGAGAAATGAACTAAATTAGTAACAGAAAGGAATCCAAGATATTGCAAAAGAAATAGAGGCTGACAAATCAAAAGACTGGAAGATGACTTCAAGAATCTTATATTGCTGGTCCAGTATGAACCCGTTTAGCAAGAGACTGGAATACGAGGAAATATTTAGAGGAGCCTTTTGGCGACACAAGCTGTATCACACAAATATCCAGTTGCAGATAATTCAAATGCAAGTTAGAATTATAATTAAATGATTTAGTTTTTATTTACTAGGTACTTAATTTATTTGTAAGAAATAAAATAAAAGGTGTTTTATATACATACTTATTTATATAATCATAAATATAAACATATTATTGATACATTATAACATTACACCTAGACCCACATCAAACGACCTCTGACTTCTAAGAATATAATAAATAAATGAAATCCCCTAATCATCATTGTTCGTACTTTTCTCAAGTGAATTGGATTTAAAACAAATTGTAGAACCCAAATTTGGTTCAAAATATATTTTTATAAGTTGATAAATAAACATGCTACGTGACCGTGGTTTTAGGGGTCCTATGTAAATTAAAACATAAATCTTTATTTTTACTTCCGAATAATGTTATGACATTTATTAACTTATAATAAAAATAACACAGATAAGGTTAAATATCTATTAACATATTATTAATATACAGTTTTGATGTCATGATAGTCAATTTAGTCATGATATTAGGATGAGTTAATTTAACTAGTTTAGCTGCACCAAGTCCGACATTATGGTACATACATACCAACATAAACTCATGCCTTTTGTCCTTCGCTGTAAGCAGAGACAACATTGCCAACCATTTACTTCTCATCTTTATATACCTCTAACCTTACAGAGCTTTCCCTGTTGTCATTAAATCTTTTCAAGTCCGACGGCTTCTGGGGCGTCTGACCTGCCGATCAACCCCTACCGGCCATTCCACTGACGTTGACAAAACAAATGTGAATGTTACAGGGATGGTACCTTTCCAAAATTTATAGCAAAACTGAATAGTCACTGCTTAAGTTTTTTATTATGCATATATGTGTATACGGGGCTTTTAATCATAGAAACTTGTGCCCTCTTCTATAGAAATAAACAGCGACACGACGAAAGTGCTTGAAAAACACTTGTGCTCAAGTATTTATTGAACACAATCTGAACTTGGTTCAAGCAGGTTACTACTGCGGGTCGACAAGCTTTCTTGACCTCGCAAAGGTCGCATGACATTATACATGCTGCAAAAATAAACTGTAAAAACTTAATTACTTACCCAACTGTACAAACTTGATCCATAATAGTTTATGTCGGCTAAAGAAAGGAGAAATGTTTTTTGGAATACCGAATACTAATTCCAGGCTAATTTACACTTAATTACGTAGTGTGAAGAGTCGATACTTTAAGGGATCACTCTGTACTAACGTTGATATTTATTCTCATTATCTCATTTGTTTCTGCAGAAAACTGCAATCAGACATATTTTTCTAATCTAAAGGCTAATATCTAATAATGTTCCGTTATGTCCTATTTTCCGAAAGCTTGAGCAAGTGATAAACTACGGCACTGTTTGTTGTAAATTGTAAAGTAATGAATTATCAGAAAAATACAGACATGCGCAGGCGCAAGGTGTGGGAACAATATTGTGAGAATTCAGAGCAAACCATTGTTTGCATTTTTTTATTCTATCATCTGTGCAACATTCCAGTAGTGTTTTAACTACTCATTACAAGTTATTGAGGTTTATTTTTCATATCACAAACATGTCGAACTCTATTACAATTTTTACTTTTAGGACCACTTGAAAGATGACCTACTGGGGTTGAGATGTTTTACATAGCCTAAGATTATAGCTGACATGGTGATCAGACGTTCTTTAATCTTCTAGAATAAAAAGTTTTAATAACGCCAAATAATCCCTGTTGCCTGCTGGTAATTGGGTAACGATAAATACTTACGGTTAAATTAAATATGTATGTACCTTCTTCGCTGGGCTTGATCTAAGATCTATAGAATCAAATTAACAATCACAAAAGTCTGTTGTATAAAATAAGAGTACTCTTTGTTTTTATACTAAAATTGTAACGCACAAGGTTAAGAGAAACTATTGTTTTACAATCCACACTGAGAATTCGAAATTCTTTGGGTGCATTTCAAAATGGCTAGGTCAGAATTGTGAGATAGTCACGCATGACATAGCTCCCTATAAAAAAAAAATATATTAAGAGAAAATATATCTTATATGTGTAAGCTGGTATTTTGACAAATATTTGAAGAAGGATTAGATATACCTTTTTGTTTTGTTTATTTTGAAATCGCAAGCGTACCTTTACAAGACTTAAAATGCAATAACAACAGTTGATATGTAAATTATCTTCAAAGAACGGCAATTGAATGTTTTACGTGCTGTATATGTTCATTCTCTATAATGTAAGTGGTACTAAATTATTTTTGGCAAAATGTGGATGTTTAAGGCGCACCTGCTTACCTCTTCGGTGAAACAGGCGTGAGTGTATTGGGATGTTTAACATGTATGTGTATCTCGGTGGCATCATAGCTTATCGACGCAAGGGTGACTACGGGGTTTAGAAACTAACATCATGATGTGAGTTATAATACAGAAAATCTACAGTAATCGGTAAATGGATTTTAAGGCAAGCGTGTAATATATTGTTTGTTTTCTTTTTATATATTTAAAAAATGTAATTTATATGTTGTTAAGCTTAAATAAAAGGAATAATAATAATATTTATTTCAAACTCTGAGTTAATCTGTTACACCTTTTTATAACTATTTTGGCAAGCATTGATTTTAAAAATGATGTATGTATCTATGTATGTTCTGACTAAAATTGTAACACTTCTTGTGCAGTTGGTTAATAGTAAAATTTCCGTTAGTTATTTATATTCTGCACACCTATGAGGGCGTTACAAAAAGGAGGTTGCCATCACGAGAAAGGGGGCAAGTAATAGCATGAAGAAGAATCATGGCATGCTTGTTTATGCTCTGTTTATGCTTTTGAGCTAGAGTTACGCAGAAAAAAAAATATTAATAGTTAAGTAAGATCGTTTAACGACAATTCTATTATGAAAACAGACCTTGAATCACACGCGAACGCAGAGACGTGACAAAAACATAACAATACTTCCTTTTACAGTGTTTGTTGAACATATTAGTTCTAACTTCAAGGCTGCAACAGTATTTGCAGACGATGCTGGATTGCCTCGCGGAAATTCCAAGCAAAAGCCGGACACAAAGGTCTAACCGATCTGTATTTTGAATAGTAACAATATTAGAATGCCAAATTTTTTATTCTGTCTTGTAAAAAAAATGAAGGCATTTAGTTCTGTTTAGAAATACTAAATCCAAATGAACTGTATGGTTTTGCAACATTTGTTTCAGGACCATTTATTCATTTCTTTCTAACCTTACTTACTACTCTTTAAAATACATGATAAAAACCTAATATAACGCATATGGTGTGCAATTTTAAAAGTAAGCAAATTTATTTATTTAATTTAAACGGTTTTATTAGAAATAAAGATAATAATGATGTCCATAATGTACAAACGCTAAATAATCGGACTTTAAAAAGTAGACAACCGACTTCAATGCGTCTATCATAAAATTTAAGACTTATATGGTTTTCTCATGGATGCCATTGTCACAACTGGACCAAACTCATATACCCTTGAAGAAATAAATAAAAAGAAGTCATCGAAATCGTGATATTAAGTTATTCGTCCATTTTTCGCAGACATGCTTAATGCAAATTTAAGAGTTATATGGTTAGCTCATGGATGCCATTGTCAGAACTGAACCAAAATAAAATGGGACCCGACGGGAAGCACCTGCTTTCAAATGAAAAAAAAAAAAACAGTCGAAATGACGACCTCCTCCTTTTTGAAGTCGGTTAAAAATAATTCGGTAGGTTCTAGGTACCAGTCATCACACCACTTTCCTTAACAATCTATTGTGTTATAGAATATAAACTCTTTCATCCGCCATGCACCGTGTTATACTTGTAAAGCCCTTTAATTTGATACCCACTGCCCATATTGAAACAAATATAAAATTAGAAATATTGAAAGAAATATGAAATCTGGATTTAAAATTGATCAGGCCTTTTTAATTATTTTTAACCATATTTAGGAGTTTCAGAACCAAACACACAATCTGTCAACAGGAAGGGGGTAAAATTTAAATTACTGAAATTGACCCAAACAAATAAACAGCATAACGGGGAAGCTACATAAAACTGTTTAAAAAGATTATATAATATGTGTACCTACCTTATGGTCCTGTTTTTTTAAAAGAAAATAGATTAAACAAATATATTGTGGTCCCTCGGTACAGGAAATATGGTTATGGTATCCATTTATGAACTGCAATCATTTTATTCATGTTGTTTCCATTTATGTAGCCAATGGCTATCAATAACCTTTTACGCAATCATCTAACTTTTATAGTTAGAGAGCTAGGACTTTGAGGGAACAGCAAGTTCGACTTATAGGTATGCGACCCTGACCTGCTTGAGGTATTTGTCTAACACATCAACCAGCTATGAGTATAATATCCCTTTCTTTCCCTTTTCATCCTCTCTTTCATTTCAATATATTCCATCTAAGTCCCATATGTGCCCGGATGATGGCAATAAGCTTGCTCCCTATTACGTAAATGCCTAAAAAAAATGACTAAATGACGAAAATTACTAAATTATAATCAGCAAAATGTTGAACTTAATTACGCCACTGCCTGCCCCTTATGGGATAGAGACTTGAGTGTATGTAGTTTTCTTGTAATACGCCTGATGCTTTCTCGTGCATATATAACATATCTATTTCAAGAATGAATATAGTAAACCGCTTTTTGTACTGTTTCCGTAATTGAATACTGAAGCAAAGTACCTATGTTTTATACATGCTGTTCTCTACAAGAAAATTTTGTTGATGTCGATGTAATTAATGTGTAACAATTTTAGGAATGAAGAATAATTTTATATTTAATTATAGGAATCATTATGAAAGGAAGTTAAAATTTTACACTATCGTAAAAAGAGTCACTTACACTTTTAATAATTTCCATATATTATTTTAGCTTTGTTAGGTTACAGAAACAACAATTGTGGAATAATTTATGTTATTAAAGTTAACACTGCACTTAAATAACAAAATATGAATTTCTAAAATCTACGGAATTCGCAGAAAATTAAATGTCACGTCAGATTGGTGCGGCCATTCAAATACAAATGTCAAGAACATTTTGAACACGTGACTTTTCTAGTTTGCGCACGCGCGCATTGTTTGCACTCCCGCAAAAGGTCACCTTTGTTCACTAATAATGTATTCGATATTTAAATTTAGGCTGATTAAATTGATTAGGGCAACATTAGCTTTTATTATTATCGAAATGAAATCACTTATACTCTCATTTTTTTCCAAGGGTAACATTTAGAGCGAAAAAATAGACTTGTATGTATAATAATATACTCCTTCAATGTTCCCCATATCTTAATAAAGCTGTACCCGAATTCCTCAATCAATGCATACCGTGATTTTAGTCGGTTCGATTACGACATACCGTCCTCCCGAAGACCTCGGTTAGATGTCGGCCAGGGGCGGTTTCCATACGCAAAAAAAAATTGTCATTGACTGACTGTACTATAAAACCAACCACCATCACTAAATTACTAAAGCGATAAAACCGCGAAACATTGGTCTCGGTTATACTTGGAACTAACTATAACTATATAAGATAAAGTAATTGAATCTTCATGCATACTCCTAACTTCACTCACCTCTCTTGAGGCAGGTAGGTATGTACAATCTTGTAGCTATTAACTTATTTACTTAGCTCCACTAGCAATTGAAATTAGAATTAAATTCGACAACCAGGTGTAAAAATCCATATTTTGATTTCCATGTTCTTCAAATAACGCCTTTTTAAAAAAGTAGACAAGGAGTCGTTACCGTCTTTACTGTTTCTGAGTAACAAACGTGTAGATTGACTGCAAGAAAATGCCGTTTTGTTATTGGTGTCGTCGGAACCAATATATGTATACAATTTAAACTCCGTAGGATAAGAGCAAGTGGGTTTCATTTAGGTTCCAAGATTTTTTCTTTCACTTATAGAAAAGGAAGTTTTGTCAAAATATATACAAGTAGGTACGTCTAGACATACCAAAGAGATAGTTCTGTTAGAGGGCGTTTTTTCTTTCACTACATATGTATGTATTACACTAGTACAATCAATTTATCTCCGTTATCCATTAACAGGGACATATAAACTTTTCTATCTACTTTAATAGGACTTTATTACTCCTGAATTCTAAAGTTCTCAATGTCCTTTCGTATTTTCTTTAGTTATTGTGTCATGTGTGTATAGCTAGCTATGAATACAACGTTTATAGCAAGATGTTTAGTCATTAGACAATGAAACTTAAAGCGTGACCTTCAATGTGACCTTCAATATTAGGGAAAAGTTCATCATCACACACGCACAGTAATCTTGACACCAATATTACATAACCTTCGACCGATATTATATAAAAGTTAAATTACATCGCTTGTATACGCTCGTCTGCATGGTAATCACGGAGCAGTGGAACTAATCAGTAATATTAATCTGTGTAATTATATTCGTATCTAATTGCAAGTGAACTGATGCGGTTTCTTGTACGAACTCTACCTAGTTCATAGGCTAAGATATGTAGGTACAGGTAGGTGGTATTGTTAGAATCCTTACATCATCTGGAGTGATAGTGTCACTATAAACAAAACAACAGTAACTGATGTTTTAGCAAACTTGTTGTGTTTGTTTATTTTGTAAATTAGTAATTTATTTACTACAGTGGTAGAGCCATGCTTAGGCACGAATGGGCCGGCTCGACCGGTGCGATACCACGGCCTCACAGAAAACCGGTTGTGAAGTAACGCTTGCGTTGCATTTCCCCGAATTGAGTGAGGTTTCCGGAGGCCCAATTCCCCCTCCCCCCTTTTCTCTCCCCTCTTCTCCTTTCTCCTTTTTACCATCTCCTCATCCCTCCTCTCTTCTTTCCACTCCCTGCATTCCCCATCCCTCATCACCCTCAAAGGCGGGCAGCGCACTTGAGTTGCAAGTGTTCATGGACGGCGGTGTCACTTACCATAAGTTGACCCGTCTGTTCGTCTGTCCCCCTATAGTATAAAAAAAAAAAAAATTACATACATACATGCAGATTATCGTGGGAGAGCCATGCTTTGGCACGAAAGGGGCGACTCGACCGGTGCTATACTAGTGCCTCACGGAAAACCGGTCGTTGCATTTTACCGAAATTAGGCAACTCAATACCCCCCTTTCCCCTCCTCTCAACTTTTCCATCTCCTCCCCCCCTCTATTTTTTTCCCCCAACGCATCCCCCGAACCTTCATATTATATGGCACTTACGACTCTTTGAGTTGTAAGTGTACATGCATGGCGATTATCACATACCATCAGTTTACCCGTCTGTTTGTATGTCCCCCTATATTCTAAAAATATAATACTCAAGCTCTTATCCCCGAAGGGGTAGGCAGAGCGTAATGCCCACATTTTGCTGTCTTGGGGGCACGCCAGTAAATTAACGTTTAAAGCATATTTTCTTTTTTTTTTCAGGCCACTACAAGCTGATGATCCGAAGGTGCCTGACAATGCTCACAAAGTGCTCGTAACAAATAATACACGCCAACGTTTTTTTTTATTGAAATCGTTGGGATTGATAAGCCGAAGGTGAGGACTATAAATCTACACCACACAATATACAGAGTGTTTTATACAGGTCTGGTCATATTTTAGGTCGCATAATTGACCCCGTGAGTAGCGGAAATCGCTTACAGTCTCAAAAACCCTAATTTCTTATACAGAAATCTTACTTTAAAACTGACAATATATCTTAAAAGAATAACTGGTAAGAGACATACAGATTGACCGTCAGACAGACAGACTATAGGTATTTAGTACCATGTTGCTGGCATACACCAACTGATGTATTTATATATAAAAAAAATATAATCTATCAAAAAGAGAAAAAAAAGCATAGTATGTTGTTTAGATTTGTGTGAAAGCTAGACCTGAAAAAGTTATATTTTCCAAAAAAAAAAATTGGTACTTTTTTATAAATTTTCAAGCCTAATATCAGCCAATGCTTGTATTTGTTGCTATTAATCGTTCGAATATAGAACAGTTCCAAATTCAAAATTGCCGGGAAATATGAAAACGACAGAACTTAAAAGGCATGCCTCGTATTTCCCACGTTAAACTGTATAAGCAATTCAGTACCTAAATATGTTATAATATTTTCTTTGCAAAATAGTCTTTTTATTATAGTAATTGATTTTACATAAGATATATTATGACGAAATATAAAAAATGAGATAAACTCTAGATTAATGATCATCATTTTGTATTCGTATTTAAATCGTGACCATGCATTTGTTGTGATGGCAAACAGTCCTAAGAATTATTAAACGTATTTTAATGTGATTTAATTAACTACGAACGTATTTGAAATCCCTGTAACGTTCGATGTTTGTAAGCTTTCTAGATATTATGCGATATAATTAATTATATTGGTGTAAGGAAAATATACATTTAGATACACACAAGGGCTTGGTATCGTTATTTATAATTTTATTGACAGTTAGTAGGTCCCCGTGGTTTCAAATGCAGTTTAAAATTTTGGTCAGTGCTTCGCGCCTTAAGGTTGCAGAGTCATGTTTTATAGCCGATATTATTCCTCAATAAATTCTAGAAAAAAAAAAGATTTCTTCGGATCCGACATGTACTTCCAGAGATTATTAGCACGTTTATTCTAATATATAAAACATTCTACCATTATTATATTACTTTAAATATAGCTGTAATGCAGCTTTTTCTATGAAATCAGATGGATAATTACAAGAATGTGAACACTTGTATGCGATTTGTATACATAATTAAAATTTATTTAATGCGTGTCTTAATAGCGTATGTTTTTATATATTATACACGACAGACGAAAAGACGGGTCACATGATAACTGACACCTAACTCGCCACCTGTAACTCGAGAGTCGTCAGTGCGCTGCCCGCCTTTGAGGGTGATGAGGGAAATGAGGGTATGTGTTCATGAGAAAGGGAGGGGCATGAGGAGATGGGAAAGGAGCGGGCGGTCAGGGGAGAGGAAAAAGAAGAGAGGGAGTTGTTCCTCCGGAAACCTCAAAAAAATATTTTATTTTTACCGGCCGTGGTCACGAGCGGAGTCAGATATACTTTATACTTTAAATACATAAGCGATTAAGACCCGCATTAAATTACTTTTAATTACTTATATACTTGTCCCACGATCAGTTACTACAAAATTGCAGTGAACTGTAACTGTGTTTTATACACAGTAACTTGAGATCTGATATTGACAAACCTAGTACCTAGTGACCTAGGTACTTATTCCGCAATACTACTAGTTTACGTACTACCTCTTCCAAGCCTTTTTCATCTTCAAGGCTCGTTAAACGAAGTTCGGAAGTCCGTCTGGAGGAGTGCGTTGGAGCTTTGTCGAGTTGGAGGAGGATCCTGCTTCTAGAGCGCTGCTGTTTAACATTTTCCAAGATAACTGGTACATAGTGACTTATATATCAATCTGCAGTAATCATCTTCTTTCATCTTCTAGAATGAAAAGTGGAATGAAATTTACTTTTGTCTGCAAATCTACAAATGGGAACATCCATGGCTCAGGTTGTCTTTTGGATACGGGTTCATACAAATATATCCAGCTTTCAGCAGCTGTGACGATGTCATATACAGACAGCATTCGAGTCACCTCCGTCATCCTTATCAAGGCGCCATAGTTTCTAATCTTCCGTCAAATTATGAGGGATCCATGTAGTACAGAGCTTTCTGACGCATAAATGTTCCAAGTAAGACTTTTTGTATTTGGCCCAAAGCAATACCTAATCTGCCCGATTCTGTTACCCTTCTATCAGTTTCTATCATTACCCGCACAATACTCACGTTATCTACAGTAGTCTCCGTAGAAGAACGTCCATCTCGAGAATCATCAGTAAGTTTGCTTCGACCACGTTTAAACTCATTAAACTAGTTGTAAACAGTGGCACAAAATGGGGCTTCGTAATGAAATGGCAATCAAAGTCTATCGTAACATGGTTGTTGAGTACGACCGCAACGAAAGCCATTTTTTTTTATTTCCAAAATTTTTACAATGTTTTTTTCATAGGCTGCTTTTCTTGCTGGCCTATTCTAAAAACATTTATTTACATATTTATAAGTAAACATCTGTTTTAAATAATGATGCTGGTTTTAATCTCGATAAACAAACAAGGCTTTGCTGCACTGATGGTGCAGTGGTTTGACGGGACAACACTGTATAATTTTTAAATTATTGGTCTGAGTCTGGGTGCTATTTGTGTTCGTTATTTGAATGTTTGTAAAGTCCCCCGCGATACGGGTAATTTGCCTTTGAAGAAAAAAAAAACAGTTTTATTTAACTCAAATCATGGTTACTGTACTGTCGTAACCTTGTCAATGCATCTCTGCATGATGAACGAGTTTCAACATCTTTTGAGACTGTGAAAGCGTTCAAGGGTTATATTAAAAGGTCCATAAAATAAAATATAAAACTCCAATATTATCAGTGTTTGCAAGATCAGTGCTATCATTTCATACAACAGTACATTAAAAAAAACTTATATAATACATAATATCATAGTATGTCGATGAATTTGAATTTTCTACCCACCCTTTCCTGTCAACATAATTCAAATTTTCCTATCTAATTCCCAAAAGTACCCACATGACGGCAATAGACTGCTACGTAAAAAGGACTAAATTGTAATGGGTACCCCAAAAATACCCAAAATTTGGGTGTAAATTACTCCTCTACCTTCCCCTTTCCCATTTCGGGGGTACAGGCATGAGTGTATGTATGATTGCGTAAAAGCGCTAGCGTGTTTCGTCGACTACAAAAGAATATAAAAATACCAAGCAAGAGATTTCCTCTAAAGAGATTTATTATCGAGCAGTCTGTTTGAAATCGCCTGAACAGTTCTATCTCGCTTTATTCATAGTCATAGTAAATGACCAATACACATTACAAATATTCTTGCTAACCCTCCACCGAAGCTAAATGCTTGTTTTCTCCTCTCCACCCGCTTTGGTGGCCAGCCGCGAGGGGGTGACATCCGCTTGTGTCTAGACGCCGCTTTATTGATAGGTTACCAGTAGGTACAGTGCGGGCAGGCGCTAGGAGGGGTCAGGTTGTCTTAATAAAGCTGTTCCCGGATTCCTCCTTTTTTCGGCGAAGCATGGCACATGGTGTAGTCGGTTTGATTACGACACACCGTTCCACCCAAAACCCTGGTGGGTTTAGACACGAAATAAAAAAAAAGGAGCAAGTTCACGTCGCGACACGCTGGTTCACGCTAGTATAGTAAGTGTAAATCTTTCGAAATTGCAACCCATTGACTTCATTCGGGTATAGCAGTACGATTCCTTAGCTCCCTTAGCCTTTTACGTCACCCACCACTTCATAATATAATTGTTTAATAATTTAGTTCTGGCGATTTGTTGATGCGTTTTTGTGACATACGATGATCTGACTGATGACTGTCGGTTGAACTGTAAACCATAATTATTTGAAAAGAATACTAGTTTCCTTATGCCCCAACTAGTAATATCTGTGTGAGTGGAGAATTGGATAGGAATAATAATGCGATGCCGTCAAGGGGCAGGATATCGGCGATGAGGCTCATTGTTCCGTTCGATGACCCTGCATGGCTCTACAGGAACTTGTATCGGTATTCGTTATGTTGTCCCTCTGAGAACCGATTTACAGAAATATGTTGTAGATTAAACCTTTTGGCTTAACATTCACATTCATAAACAAGTCGTAAAATCAAAACTTGTTTACCCGACTGTGCAAGAAAGATATTTTTTTGAGATTATATGTCTGCATTAATGTATGATAGTAATACATACATATAAATAAATAAAAAAAAATGTCATTTTAACGTAAACAAAGAAAGATAATAATTCTGTGGGTTTTTATATTCTTTTTTAAAATTTTACTTGTTGTTATTAAAGAGGTTTCTGGTTTTGTTCATACATTATGTACAGGCTGAATTGTGTAATAATAAAAAAATCTAATATTTCTGTGGTTGAAGCAGACCGATGACAAGGGGCAAAAGTAATAATAGTAATTAAATATTATTAGTGTTTGTCGTAAGAAGTCAGAAGATAATATATACACAGAATATTCTTTCTTTTACACCACATTAGACAGTAATGGACAAGCAATGGACAAAGGACATATTTAATCAAAAAAAAAAGTACTGTTACCTCAGCCAGCCACTAATAGTATGTCGACAAGAATCGTGATGTTTTTGATAATTTTATTACCGTAACCCGAGTGGGTAAATCGTTGAGCAAAGAATAATGATTAGCTTCAGTCCGACTATAATAGTATACGATAGGTACCTATATAGATACTGATGCGTGCGTACAGATATAAAAAATATTAAAGTAGTTCTGGACACACTAACTGTTTTACACTCAAACTATTCATTATTATTTTATTGACAATCGTCTATATCCAAACAAAGGTTGCCAGTAAAAAGTTTGCTTGTAACAAAGTGATAAGGCCGCACTTGAACACGTTTTGGTAAAATCCTTGAAACCTTATTGAATTTGGAGTAAAATGAACTTTATTTATATTATATACTTTTCTTTTTCTAATTGTAACATAAATTCAGAAGCGCTTGTTGAAGCTTTAGTCAGTTCTGCTTAGCCAATGTTCATACATATATCGATTATTATATTAACTCATGCTTTTCTCCGATTGGCCTTTTTTTTAATGATATAGGTGTACAGACGACCAGACGGGTCTCCGGATGGTAAGTGACAACCGCCGTCCATGGACACCTGCAACTCAAGTCGTAAATACGCTGTCCATCTTAAAGGGTGATGTGAAGAGGGGGTTGAGGGGAAGGAAAAGAGGTGAGAGGATGATTGATAAGAAAGAGGTGAGGTGGTTGTCTATCGGTCTGTAAGTGGTGGTATATTCGTGTCTAAGCAGGGATCCCCCATACATACCTCAAGAGCTTCCATAAGTCATGAAACCTTTTATACAAGCCCATCGGTTCCATGTATGTACTTCAAACCTGACCTTTCTTTAGAATATCACCAATTTGATCAAGCTATTTTCTTCGTGGTCAACCACGTCCGGTCTTCCCATTAACGTTCATATTTTGCCACACGTCTATGAAATATTTTTTTTGTAAACCGTAAGATAACTACAAGTTCAAATTTACGTCTTTTTAAATTAGCGGATTCGAACATAGAGCGAGAGAATATTGTAAGTATATTCCTTACGACTTACTGCGTCTCGTTCTCAGTGTGTTCTCGTGGGTCTCACGTTGATCCTTGCAGGTGAAAGTGCATGTGCAATATGCATACATAGGTCTCAATATAATATTAGTATAAAACTCTGAAACGTTTGTTACCTAGTGTAATGTATTTAACACGGTAACTGGTTAAAACATACCAAATGGGCCAGAACTTGAGGGATTTATTAGTATTCAGATCAGCTCCATGATGCCATATTATAGTATTATCATCGAAAATACCTATAAATACAAAGTTTCATTTCGATACGACACTTACACGTAAAGTTGTCTATCAAGATTTGTTTACATACTGAAGTGAATTAAAAAAAGTTTTTTTTTTTTGTAATTTTTCCAACTTTATATACACACGCACACACACATACACGCTGATACAACATATATATTGCAATTAATTGTAATCAGTATCACTGAAATAAAAATTACTATTCAAATGTGTGTATGTCAATAATATGTTAACCAAAATTTACACTTAGAGAACGAGTGTTCTTCAACAAGTGTTTAGTCAAGGAAACGATCATTTAGCATAACATTGTAAGCGCATCAAATGTCAAAACTAACTGAAAACATATGAACCGATGTTTTGACTGCGTTTACCTTTCTTGGTTGTGTACAACTTTTATAAACATTACACAAAACTTGTTTCTCATGGGAATAGGGCTAGATGATAAGGAAATAGGACATAATAAAAAATGTTTTGACGTGTAAGTTCGGAGCCGACACACATCTTGGCTTACGCACGGAAGAAGCGATAGAAAAGCAATTAGGGCAGCGTACCCGATTACTAGTAATTGTAACTTGTCATTTCTTTAAACTTAAAAATTACATCCTATGGCTGCGGAATATTCACGATTATGACGTGCGTAATAATATGCAGGTAGAGTTTTAGTTTTCAAATTGTTCTGATTGTTTTGCAAAGACTTACTAGACTTGAAGATTGTCTAGTATGTCTTCATTTTTATTTATTATGTTTATCTAGTATGTAAAACATCAGAGCTGAGCCGTTAATACATTTTAACTTCACTTTACTCTCTAGCATCGCTACCGCTGTAGTGTTTTAGATGTCAAAGAAGCCGCAATGAACAGACACTAAAATGAACTCTGTTTAAAGCGTAATAAAACTTGAGTTTAAAACTGACTTCCTAGATGTCTTTCTTTGATCCCGAGCTTCCATAACAACCATCATGAAACATACCCAGCGTGTCTACAGTTTGTTAAAGCGATGGATAGAAAGCTAGTTCAAATTACACTTAATGCAAGTTATAATCTGGTTTCATACTGAGTAATCGGTATATACTGTTTATTACAATTAAATATTGAATAAAAATGTAACTGAAGAAATTGGTTACATAAATATTAATCAGTTTGACATTCAGCTCGTATGAAAGTATCCATTATTTATGGTTATTTTACGAGAAACACCTAATCATAATTAATAATATTGTTAATACTGTTTAAGATACGTATACATACGTATCTTATTATATTCACTCGCATGCTTCATAGTGACCTTTTTGGCTTTCTGCCTACAAAAAGACAAATAAAAATGACTTTTGTGCATTCTGTGTATTTATTGCTTGATTTATATATACTTATTTAGTTATTTGCTTTTTTGGTGCATAATAAAGGTTATTTTTTTATTATAATAACTGTCAATCAATGAAATACAATTTTCAAGCTAGTAACTGCCATAGTGCCTGCTAATATTATAAATGCTAGTTTTTTCTTTTTCACGCAAAAACTACTTGAATGGGGTCAAAGATACTTAAATATAATGTAGCATACATCAAAATATAACACATAGGCTATATATCATTTACAAAGATATTTTTAACACTGCCAATATAACGATAATTGTTTTAAGTAAGTCGGGAAAACTGTCATCTGCTAGCTATTTTGGCGTGCGCTGCAAAAACTGTAAGAGTTACACGAATATAATGTGTAGAGGCTATTTTTACCGAGGCCGTAACAAATTGATTCTTATCACAATAGGAGTAGGACATATGATAGTTTTGATCACAGAATTATTCCTGAAAAGGGTCAAAAGGGGGTGGAATTTACTATGAAAGTGCGATTATTGATGGATCACCTGTACGTTAAAGTATAATGTCTACTCGTACGAAGTCGTGTAATAAATAACAAATCTATGTTCGATAGTGTCCCTAGTTGGCGGCTACAGTTCTCTACTTGTTTTGCAATTTTAAAACACACTGGTGTTTGCGGTTCCAGCTGGAAATCAGTAGTGCAAACGCTTGTAGTGTTTATACTAAGTTGTGTCCTATTAGCACAGAATAGATAATAGATATTCGTCAAACGGCAGTTAGGTTATTTATTTAACTTAATGCACATATTGTACAAGGCGGACTTAATGCCTTAGGCATTCTCTGCCAGTCAACCTTCGGGTGTTGCAGATATAAAAGTGGTAGGTGCGAAGAATAAGGGAGAAAAAGGAACTAGTTTAAAAGTAGTATATATATAAGAAATGAAAATTATACACATTATTACATTTACATTATTACTTACGTAAAAAAAAGAGAAGAACGAGAAAAATAAAAATGATGCGACAATTAAGCTAACTCATTAAGCAGGAGATCACGTACCCTATGTTTAAACATACAGGTTAGAGATACCTGTTAATATGGTTTCTTGCTGTAGTGTTTTTATTATACGTTGATTGAGTTATAGGTATCTGTTTAAGTTGTGTTAACCTTGTCAGAGGTCTTCCGAGCACCAGCCATTTTTAGTTATAGGTATTCGACCCTGACTTTCTTGATATTTTCCGATTCATCTGTACAAGCAATATCCCTTTCCTCACCTCCTGCCTTTCCTTTCAAAAAACTCCCAAATCTTCCCATCTAATTCCCAACAGTGCCCGGACAACTACAATAGGCTTGCCCTCTAGTATGTACGACTGAAATATAATCGGCAAAATGTGTGCGTCAATTACGCTCCTGCCTATCCCTAGCGATACGTGATGTGTGCTAATGTAGCAGCTATGGCAATTCATTATGGTTCATCTTCGGTTGTTGTCATCGTTGTCTTCAGATGGTCTTCAGACTGAGGCTTAATAGTGTTTTCCCTAATAAACTACAGATCGCAGTTATTCCAGATGACTTAATTATTTCGTCAGTATAACAAAACATTGATAGACAATAAAATCCTAAAAAGAATTCAGTTCAGCTACCGGGTGCAATTCTGAATCTAAACTATTCATAGACCCACTCTAACACACTTGTGTTCCTTTAGATATAACAAACTGGCCGTTGACCTCATTTGCACCTGCGCTTACAGTCACTGCCTCCCTCCCAGGGGTGCATGCATGATGCATGTAATTATGCATTAATATATATATGAATGAAATTTATAAATCTTTATTAATAAATTTGTAAAAAATACGATAGACACATGCAGTTTTGAGCAAAATCAAGCGTCTAGCCTTAGTTTGCCATAAATATATGAACAAATATGTATTACCTAAAATTTATTTATCTGTCTGATATAATAAATGTGTATTTGCTTAAATGAACACACCACGATATATCAAACGAAGTCCAGTTTCGCGATCACTTAGAGAGTAAGGCCATATTAGCCTCGAAGAAGCTTGGTGTGCTAAACAGATCGAGACAGTATTTTACTCCGGCCCACTGCCTGCAACTTTATAAGGCGCAGGTTCGGCCGCACATGGAGTACTGTTCTCATCTCTATGCAGGTGCACCCCAGTACCAACTTCTCCCTCTTGACCGGAGAGCGACTCGCATCATCGACTGCCAAGATATTATTGATCGACTTGTCACCTTGGCGTTGCGTAGAGATGCAGCTTCACTCTGCATCCTCTATCGCTTGTATCATGGGGAGTTTCAGAGGAATTGTTTTACTTATACCGGCTGCAGGTTTCCGCCATCGTCTTACGCGACAAAATATCCATCCCCATCACCTGGACGATTGGCACTCCACCACTGTGCGCTTCTCCAAAAGCTTTTGCCTCGCACAACCAGCTTATGGAACAAATTGTCGCCTGCCGTATTTCCGAACCGATACGACCTTCAAACCTTCAAGAAAAGAACGTACTCCCACCTAAAAGGCCGGCAACGCACTTGTGACTCTTGAGTTGCGTTTGTCCATGGGCGGAGGTAGTCACTTACCATCAGGTGACCCGTCTGCTCGTTTGCCCGCCGTTCGCATTAGAAAAAAAAAACATTTATTCTAAGAAAATTAATTACAGTATATGTTGTACAGTAATGTATTCGTTGTATGTATTTAAAACTTAGAGGCAGCAGCCAGTTCGAGTTAAAGGTAAGCGACCCTGATATACTCCGCAATCCTTCCCTTTATATCCTTACTTTCCTGCCAATATACTCCAAATTTTCCCGTCTAATTTCCAAAAGCGCACGGAAGACGGCAAAAGACTCAATTGATATTTAATTATGATAGCCAAAATGTGAGAAAATTAATAACATTGTACCAAAATGAATGTATCAATTCAATTCTGTATTGTTCACTGTCTACCTATTACTTATATCAACGTTATCAACGAAGAAAGTAATTGCATGACAACATAATATAATCCTTATTTATGTACAACTGGAACGCGAATTATTAATTAAATTATCAATCGAACTAATGTGACCTTTAAAAGCAGTGCTCTTTTGATCTTTTAGCAAACAACAAACACAAAACAGCTTGTTAGGTAAGCAATACCATATAAGTTTAACAACTTATGGCTATGGATACTAAATTCTAAAGGTTAATGTCGATTTCGATAGATGACATTGGCTAAACGAGTAACATTTTAGCAACTGGCAAATGACGATGCTATTTTACTGAATTCAATTCAGTTTTACTTATGAATAGAGGGATTTAACCAGACAAACCCCTTTGGGTTTTGCTTAAGTAGCGGATAGTACGGGGGTTACACTGAAGGTTTTTAGATAAAAATTACGGAATGATATACATATAAGCCTGTATATATTTTTACTGCTTTTTGAAGTAGTTAATGTTCCTTTTTAAGCACCGTCGCATACGATAAAACCATTGACTGAAGCAGTAATAAAACTCTTCTTTAGGGATCTTTTGCACGTCTTTTTCAAACGCAGACACACGGCCTCTTAAGGGTTCATAAAACGAATTCATCTAAGTTTATTATTATTTTTGGAAATAAATAAAAGTCACAAGGGGCCAGGTCGGGACTGTAAATAGGATGACTCACTAACTCCACATCTTCGATAGACAAATATTCGATAGTCCGTCTGGAGGAGTGAGTGAGTAACGTTGTCGTGGTGAAGGAAGGTCCTGCTTCTTAGGCGCTGTTGCCTAACATTTTCCAAGACAACTTGTAAACAATGACTGACATACGAATCTGCAATAACAGTCCTTTTATCTGCTAGAATGAGGCAATTACCCTTGAGTTATCCTCCATCATACTTTTGAAGCATTGAGCGGCACCAGTCCAAGCGACGGTGTTTATGATTTTGAGGTATCCATCTAGAACAAAACTTTCTGACGCTTAAATGTTCATGTAAGGCTTTTTGTGCTTGACTCATACCAATGCCCTAACACTGCCCGAATGTGTTGATATGTCACCTTCTATCTGCTTCTATCGTTAGCCCTACAGCACTCACTTTTTATTTTATTCAGTAGTCGCCGTAAAAGGACGGCTTCTCGAGAATCATCAGTGAGTTTGCTTAGACTACGTTTAAACTCATTAAACCAGTTGTAAACAGTGGCACGAGATGGGGTTTCGTAATGAAATGCCAATCGAAGTCTAATGTAACACTGTTGTTAAGTAAGGCCGCAACGAAATACGTAACAAACAAATGACATATGAATTACACATCTACAGATTCCGAAAAAGATTCCTAATTCGATCGAATTCGAAATAATATAAATTTTTCATAGTCTGCTTTTCTAACTGGACTATTCTATAAACTTTCAGTGTGACCCACGTTTGTAGCAAACGCCTAGGAATACTTGAAGCTACGACTACGACTTATTACTTCATCGAACATCAATGTTTATTCTTTGATTTACTGATTATCAAGTACTTACGCATATCCATTCTTGCTGGGGCTTGAATTTAAACCAAATAAGAATGAAAATACATACATACTTACATACACTCACGCCTTTATCACCGTAGGGGTAGGCAGAGGTGTCACACAAAAGGTCACATTTGACAACCATAATTTACGTATATGTTCAGCAGTCCAATCCTTTAATCTCCGTTTACTACATACAGGAGAAGATAAAGGATGACCCTATATATATATATATATATATAGTGCATTAACACTTTAAATATCATCCAAAGCCCATTAGTAATATATATATTTTTTTAAATAAAGAATACAGTGTGATGATAATTATTTCAAATTGAGTTAGCCAATGTTTGTAACACAATTCTGTTAGTTAATTCATGACATCATTCAGTCTTGATTATTTATAAGTGAGGGAAAGTGAGTACGAGTTGTCAACTACAAGTAGTAACGACGTTTTCATGTGAATTTGACTGCTGAATACAATACAGTTGTCTTAATGTTATGCTGTATTTTATCTTACACTCTTATTATTTATATTATTTTTACTATATGTTATCTATAGGGTACATCTAATAACCATTTTGACAATCTAAATTGAGATTCTATATTTCATTCCGTACCATTTGAAAACTTGTTTTTTTTTTTGCCTTAACTGCACAAATATGTTAAGTAGGTAGTGTCTTATATTTAAATACCTGCCTAAGGAAAATAACAAATATTAATTTACTACAGTTTAGGGCACCGCACAAATGAAAGAATGCTATTAATAATATACCTCCTGCTACCTTAGAAAGCGATGATTATAATAGGAAAAGCATTTTCATCTGACAGACAGATTTCATCTCCATTGACTTTTAAAGTATAAAAAGTAGTAAGTATAATAAGTAGCAAAAGTAAGTATAAGTCTGTTCGATTGATTCTTGAATCTTGAGCACTTCCATCATACGAAAGTCAGCTACCGTTAAAAAAAAGCTAATAATAATACATAGGTAATGCAACCCATCCGTTGTTAATCATTTCGCAGTTAGTTTTTTATCATTTCATCCTGTATTCTCTTTCGGAAGATGTCTATCATAATTTCAGCCCTTTAAGTACATTTGAAGAATAAACGTCCCACTTAATACATGTCTGATTACTATGAATGATCTTTTACAAGGCGTGAGTCCTGTCTCCTTCAATTACATTTCAGTAAGAATAAGTTTGGCTAATTGAGCTCAATCGGTATCATGGGGTCTCGTAAGTATCATCATCATCATCATCATCAGCCTATTGCAGTCCACTGCTGGACATAGGCCTCTCCCATTGTACGCCACTTCGATCTATTTTCGACTTCTCGCATCCAGCTAATGCCAGCCATCTTGCGCAAATCGTCACTCCACCTAGCCTGTGGGCGTCCTACGTCCTATATATAGAGTTCTGCTCTTAGAAAGCACCAATGAAGTATGTTTGATTTCACTTGACTTTCATAAAGTACAGTTTAAACTGTTCTTTTCCAATGAGTCGAGTCAGTTCTTCTGTTCTAGGTGTAAAAGGACGGCGAACGTTGCACCTTCCAGTCTATTACTGCGACGCCAGAATCTTTTATTTCCATAGCAATTATTAGTATTCCAGGGTTTTAGCATGTTGCTATACACAGTATATAGCTATGCATATGAAGGCATAAGAGTATATTCTCTGTTATACTCCTTCTCTACTTTATAGTGTATGTTTGTAAGGATTTTACAAATATAAAGATGATATATGATACATAATACGGGTTACTGCATAATAAATAGTCCTCAGTTTTATTCTTATCTGTTTTCCACAGAAATGAATATAAGCGAGTCAAAGAACATCTGTCGAATTATCAAGCGTTACACAAAGCACAGTTATGTTATATCAACAAATGTTGTCAATCAACTGTTTGTCTTTAGACGGAAGTTACACTCATGATAGTATTTAGTCAGTCCCTATCTTTCGCGACATTGCCAACATTTGACAATATTAATGTTAAATGTCGTTTTAAAGGTTATTTCAATTATTTGTATTATACCTATTATGTTTATCATTACTATACCAGAGTATTTTTTGACTCGTTGGCTTTATTCGGGTCTAAGGGCCGTCGTATGTTGGAATTGCTTCCTAACGTTTCGCTAGCACGAGTGGCCAGCTTCTTCAGAGGTCCTTCCATCTCCGATATCCACATCCAGTAGGAAGCAATTCCAACATACGACGGCCTTTAGACCCGAATAAAGCCAACGAGTCAAAAAATACTCATCAATCGGCCGCGAAAGCCTCAACCAATTTGTCAGAGTATTTTTTGTTTACCATCATGCGAAGTAGGAGGATAAAAATACTATCGAGGTGCCGGTGTGGTCTCATGAGACCAAGACTTTAAAGTATACACCTTAAGCACTATACCCATTCTTTCTTCTGTTTAAAAAGACAGCTCCCGCACTGTAATTAATTCCTGTATTGCAATGGACTTCACAGAAAATTGAGGATTACAATACGTGCTTTCGCGTGTGATCGAACCCACAACACTCACCGAGGCAACATAGTGGCGAGGTGACCACTTATACCACTACACCATCCTTGCAGTCCTAGTTTAATGATAATGATTTATTTTACTTGTTTTCAAAAGTTTAAATAGAAAAATAAAATAAAATTAATAAATATAATAATAATTAATATTACACTCTACATTATACACCCTCGTTTCATTATCATCAGTTTAGATCCTAAGCAATGTACATGGTACGTTTAAAGACTCTTTCATTGAAAAAAACCTTCACCACTATTTCCGGCTGGATAAAAAGAATGGACTCTCGTTTGCACTATAGCACACAAATAGCAATATCTTCAATTTAAGCCAAGGATGAAACGGAATTTTCTTACCTAAACAAGACTGCAACACACACACACATGATGTATATATAACTTAATAAACACATTGACCTGTTGAGCGATTAAAGGAAAACCGGCGCACGCGTATGATTCACCCATCGAGACTCCAAATTGCATTCAGTCCTTTAAAATACTACATTATCTCTATAAAGAAGAGCTAGAACATACCTGTAAAGGGACACTGAAACAAATGATATATCATTGTTACCTTATTGCAGTAAAGTTGATCATGATCATTTCAGTCGATTTTTAGGTAGGATGTCTTTACAGGTCTCTAGTAAAGAATTAAATAAAGAGCAGTCATGCATCGCCCTTATCTAACGCCTAGAACTAGACTAAACGACCCGGGCCATAGCCCAAGACGTTAAGTCTAGTTGGAGATATTTAATGCCGCTTAGTCCGTTTTGGACAAAATATAAGTAATCTGAGAGTCACTATTTGTGTACAGTATGTATCTTCTATGAGTGAGTGAGTATGTATCTTCTATCATTCCATACCAATTTTAATGTAAACTATGTATAAAGCTGTATTCACTTTTACAAAATGGTTTGTACGAATGTGGATTATTTTGCCCACGTAATCTAATGATTACATGAGCTCCGATATTGTTTAATGTCGATTGTAGACCGTTGTTGTTGGAACAATGTTAATCTTTTCCATTACACAAAGAATTACTTTGCCTCCACGTGTACAATTGTCGATGAAAACATTCAGTTCTAGCTATTGAATATTATGTCAGGGAAAATCTGCAGAGTAATTACAGATTATGATAATAATAACTTCAGACATCTTCTCACATACGACGGTCTCATAATAACCAGCAGCTGATAAATGTATTTAAATATTACTAAATAAAAAGATAAAAAAAATATTAAATTTAAACTACACCCCGACCCAGAATAAATGATCATGCTCGTTACACAAACATTTGTCCTTGGTGGGAATCGAACCCAGCCCAACAGTGAATCTGGTCCTGCGGTTGATGACGACACTGACAACTTCGATGATGATCTTTATGAACGGATATACAATGTGGACTATTTCTATGACTCATATATGTATTGCTGTTCCTAGTGGGGTACACTGTAGGAAGAAATATAAGTGTAGTTGGAGTTCTCGCGAAAACATCACAGACTCAGTCTTATATCAAACCGTGAAAACTATGTAAAAGCTAATGCGGAAGCGTGAAGCATAAACTAAACGTTCAAGTTACGTGCTGAACGAATGAAGGTGGCAAACTGGTGGACTGATCAGAAACTGCTAAAATTTATTGTTTTTTTTTTGGGGTCACCTGATGGAAAGTGACTACCGTCGCCCATGGACACCCGCAACCAAAGAGTCACAAGTGCGTTGCCGGCCTTTTAGGTAGGAGTATGCTCTTTTCTTGAAGGTTTGAAGGTCGTATCGGCTCGGAAATAGGGCAGGTATTGTCTAACTAGTCTCTTCAAATATTTTAGGTTGGTAAAAATGATTTGTTCAAGAACATTCTTTTTATTTACAATACTGATATTTCTATTAGTGTAGTGTTTACAAAAATATAAATTCAAACAAAACGGTGTATAATCTAAAAGAATAGTAATGCATGCAGATTATCCGTTTTAGTTTCATCAATTTCAGCTGTTTACCGATACTGGACATTCGCATAATATAATGCGAAAATCACTTATCCTAAGTTATCGACGTCATAGAAAACTACTAAATTTTAATGTTTTAGTACCGTTATAATTATTGTTTAAACCCATATTATTCTCTGCGGAGTAGAAAAGGGCCACCCAATCACCCAGTCATAAAAGACTCCACCGTCTCATTCTGCGAGAAGGTGATGTTTATCAAAGAGGCGGCGGAAAAGGAACGGGAGAGAAGGACCAATCTCCCACCCCGCAGGAGACGCATCAGGCACCGAAGAGCGTTTAACGATCTCGTTGCGCGTCTCGAGCGCGTTGGCCTACACAAAAGCGGGTTCAGCAGCACGGGCTGACGTCCTGCCAGGAGGCAAAGCCTGTCGAAAGTTGAGTGGTAATCCGTCTATATACATATACATATACATAACCGCGACATCGTTCACACGATGAAGTGATACCCGTGGGGGTTACCACACGTTAAAAAAAAAGTCATAAAAGACAAAAAAGTAATTGGACCGTTATCTATCAGACAGTATACATATATCATACAGTGCGAGGATGACGGCAGTAGGCTTAGACACGCGTCTGCCTACTCCTTTTCACTTCGATCTATGCAAGCACTTCTACGCGCGTGCGTTCAGGGCTACGCTCATTGTTGATTTAGTAAGGTGGTTCATTAAACACCTGTGTTCAATAAAATTGTAAGTCGTTGCTTTACATTAAATCCTTATTTAGAAGTAATAGGTACGTAACGTGTTAAACAGCCATCTGTAATCCGCATATGGTTATGTGATGTCATGATTGCGTGTAAGACTTGTAAGAAAGCCTTCACCTGATTACACTACATACACACAAAATATTATCTTTGGCGTTCTATCTAGATATAATTAAAAATGAGACATGTGACGTCCATTTTTTATACTAAGTCATTAAGTAAGTCTTCTTTTCATGGAGGTACTTTTCATATTGGGCGTATGAATTTAAAGAACAAATCTACCTTCCCTGTGTGATATGTTCGTATTTACGTAAGCTCAGAATTACTAAAATATACTTTTAAAGAAAAAAAAAAGCGACGTCTCCACAGGTTGTACTCGTAGTCTAACAAAGCTCAGCTGTGGCCCAGCTCCCTCTCTCGTTTCCCCCCTCATCCCCGTCAAAGGCCGTCAGCGCACTTACGACCCTTCAGTGTCTATGGGTGATGGTTTACTTACCATCAGGTGACCCATCTGCTCATTTGTCCCCCTAGGAATATAATAAAAAGAATAGTGTATTAAGAGTAAACTTGGCATTCAAAAATAATTTATTTATCAAACTGCAGTGTAAATTTTCTCATTCATAATCTAGGTAATAAAACAGTAACATTCATTAAAAGCGATTACCAATTTAAATTGCATTAATTATATCCATTCTGTTTTATACGGTTGCATTTTCCGTCCATTAGTCTTATCGATAAGTATGTAATTTTCTTAACAGTGCCAAGCTACTTGTATAATTGAATAACTGTTATTTTATTACAGCTGTTATTTGAACTTTGATTATGGCTCTGTGTAAGATTTAATTTAATTGTGACCGTAGATGAATACATTGGTAGCTATATGACCTTAACCTGGCCGGTCGCAGGTTCAGGATTATTTTTGCTCAGCCTTACGATCGGGAGACCTTTTCGTTGTGGTCGTGTAGGACCCGAGGGAATATCTAAAAAAGAAAAAATACCTAAGTCAATTGTTCCGGGGAAACGTCCCGTTCTGTCCCGTTGTCGTCATCAGTCGTAGCTAATTTTGTACACGTTTCTTATAAATCTGTAAACATACGTACATCCAAAAACGATATTATTAAAATTATTTCACTTTAATACGACCAGCAGTAATGTACCGACATCAATTTATAAGTTATTGATAATACTACTTAACTACTTAGCCATTTACTTAACTTATATTGTCCCTTACTCTATCAATATACTCCCAATTTTCCCATTTAATTCCCAAAGCGCCCCGCTGATGGCAATAGTCTTGTCTGTTATTATTTAACGCCTCTACCTACCCCTTTTATTAAACTTATACTATATCTAGTCACTTATTGTGTACCTTCAGGTTGAAAAGAAACAATAGCGGTTACAGGAAATGGATAAAGTGATATGAAAGCTATCTAAATCATTACCGGAGAGACACGCATTTAGTTGGAGATGTTAATATACATACCATATGCATATTAGGTAAAAATACGCAACATGCATGTGTCAGTAATCGACATACGGGTGTAGGTATACATGAAAAAACTTTAATTTAAATAAAGAATTGACCACAAAAATAACATTATCCAATTAATTTAGTATGTCAACATGTTGTGTTTAATGATAAAAGGCATTTTTTTACCTTTTTAAATTAAAAATACCTAATATTTATCATGTTTTTAATGCAATCTAAAATACTCACCACTATCACTCACCAGTTATTATACACATGTTATATTTAGAAGTATTAAATGCTTTGTTATTTGTATTTTGTTCAGAGGTACGTTTATTTACATGGGATCAAGTTAGAATTTAACTGCTAACTCGTGAAATCCGGTGCCTGGACTTAAAGTAAGATCAGCAAATAAAATATTATTATGAATACTAGAACTAAAAAGATCGTACCAAATTAAGAGCACAAAATAACGCTTTATTGAAATAAATCCGATTATACTTTTACTACTTTTGAAAGCGAAATTAAATAAAAAGTCTATACTTTCATCCAAATATTCAAAGAAATAATAGAATAGTAAATATCCGAGATTATTATCCCTCTATATATACTCAAATTTATAAAACAATACACTATACAAGGATCTGCATCTTTTCAATGATGAGGATATATTATTGCGAAGAGTGAAAGACTAAAATACACCCAGTATTTAATGGTCATTTGCAGCAGTTAATTAGTCACGATTGATAACTAATTTCGTTCTAAATTTAATTTAAAATTTTAGTCACTCGGTAAATGAAATAAGTACAAAGTAAATGCAATCTGCTGTGCTATTGCAATGGCAGTGTTACACTTGGGCAATAGCGTTGTTTAAGGCCTTATCAAGTGACTAGTTCTGCCTATACTTCCTGCTTTGAAAGTTTGGTTGAGAAATCTAGCGTATCTACGAATTATTTTTTATATTATTTGCTTTGATGGTGATTTTTTGCCCCCATACAAAAATCTAAGTCCGAATGCCCATAACCTGTCTATGTGGCGAACTCTAAATACAGCAGACACACACATTAGCCTAGTCGATAATACGTAGTAACTACTCTAATACGAAATACAACGATCTGGTAATGGGCTTTACATACATATTTTACCATACTGGCCCAGTAATACCCACAATTTCAATCAATTAATTCAAGTACAGTTCATATTATAATGCATATTTTTATATTGTTCTGTATTTCATGTTTTGTTAAGTTTCTCAGTGGTTTTGGCGTGGATTAAAAACTATGTATATTTAATCATAACTTTTAGATGTACATATATGCTTTGATAAAGGTGTATTCTTTAATTTTAAGTTAAGCCACGTTTTCAATAATAAACATATTTATAAACGTATTCTTCATTACAATGTTTACTTGTATCCTAAACAGTGAATCTTGATTCGAGTCATAATGTTATCGTTATTGTGTATGATAATGCAGTCTATTACAAGTATCGCAATTAACTCTTAAATCTTACTGATTGACGTTTTGGTTAAGATTTAAAATTCCCTTAATTTAAAGTTTCCACAATAAAATCATACATTTATTCATACAAGAATTTGGGAGGTCAACTTTCTCTCCTTTTACTTTTAACTTAACAAAATGAAAGAAATGTTTGATATGAATGATAAAATGTTAATGTCAGAAAAAAAAAATCGTGTAATTAAGTACGTTTTTTAGAGAAATTTTACATGCCCAAAAACTAAAATCTATGACAAAGTTTAATGACAGTAAAATTAGAAATAAGAGATTTATTCTAAAGGAACATATATCTCGTCATGTTTGCTGTTCGTATTCGATGCGCAGGAGTCGTACCGTTTGTTGTCATGTTCAGGGCTATAAATACTCCCGCAGCGCAGGAACGCTAAACTTTACCGTTCCTTATCGTGGCTCACGGTTAATTATCCTTGACTTAATATAACAACATGCTCATATTCCACGAAAATAGATCTTCGTTTTTGTTTAGCAGATGTATAAAATGCCTACGTCTCGAAATCATTATGTACTACACCAACTTGTATACACATATGTATACGTCAACTTGGGTTGAGATTGAGACAGGTACCTGTCTATCTTAAGAGGAAGTAGTCTAAAACCTATAATAGGCATCTGATACTAGCAACCAAAACACCATGCTCTCATGTCTTCGATGGTCTATATCAAGATTTTGACCTCTTCTAGTGTCTAAGATGGCGAATAATTGTTATGACGTACATTGGCGAGAATAATATCTGTGCAAATAAAATATTAGTAACTGCAAAGATCTGATTCCATACTTTTTTTTTTTTTTCTATGCGATAGGGGGCAAACGAGCAGACGGGTCACCTGATGGTAAGTGACTACCGCCGCCCATGGACACCCGCAACTCAAGAGTCACAAGTGCGTTGCCGGCCTTTTAGGTAGAGGTACGCTCTCTTCTTGAAGGTTTGAAGGTCGTATCGGTTCGGAAATACGGCAGGCGACAATTTGTTCCATAAGCTGGTTGTGCGAGGCAAAAAGCTTCTCGAGAAGCGCACAGTGGTGGAGTGCCAATCGTCCAGATGATGGGGATGGATATTTTGTCGCGTAGGACGATGGCGGAAACCAGCAGCCGGTATAAGTCCGAACAATTCCTCTGAACACTCCCCATGATACAAGCGATAGAGGATGCAGAGTGAAGCTACATCTCTACGCAACGCCAAGGTGTCAAGTCGATCAGAAATATCTTGGCAGTCGATGATGCGAGTCGCTCTCCGTTGAATGCGGTCAAGAGGCAGAAGTTGGTACTGGGGGGCACCTGCATAGAGATGAGAACAGTATTCCATGTGCGGCCGAACCTGCGCCTTATAAAGTTGCAGGCGGTGGGCCGGAGTAAAATACTGTCTCGATCTGTTTAGCACACCAAGCTTCTTCGAGGCTAATATGGCCTTACTCTCTAAGTGACCGCGAAAGTGGACTTCGCTTGATATATCGACGCCAAGGATTCCGATACTGGCTCATGCAGTTAGGGAAGTGCTCTCAAATTGAGGTGATACGACCAATGGCATCTTTTTAGAGGTGAACGCGCAAACCTGTGTCTTCGTGGGGTTAAATTGGACTAGGTTAAGTCGACCCCAATCTGAAACTTTTGATAAAGAAGTTTCGATTTCAGACACAAGTTTGGATCGGCTTTCGATGACGTTTACCCGAGAAATGTTAGCGCGGCCGGTGTAAAGGGCATCACTCGTGCTATCGTCTGCATAGCAATGGATGCTGCTAATCTGCAGCATGTCGTTGATATGCAGAAGAAACAGCGTGGGTGATAGCACACAGCCTTGTGGGACACCAGAATTAACAGACTTCGAGTCGGAGCATGCACCGTCAACAACGACCTTGATGCTTCTGTCTGTAAGAAAACTGGTGAGCCAATTGCACAGTTTCTCGGGAAGCCCATAGGAAGGAAGCTTCGCAAGGAGCGCTTTGTGCCAGACCCGATCGAAGGCCTTCGCCACGTCCAAACTAACGGCCAACGCTTCCCCCTTGGTCTCGATCGCCTGTGCCCACCGGTGAGTCAAGTATACGAGAAGATCATCAGCTGAACGACCCTGACGGAAGCCGTATTGTCGATCATTGAGGAGCTGGTGGTCTTCTAAGTACCGGAGGAGCTGGCAGTTAACAATGGATTCCATTATCTTGGAGAACAAGGAGGTGATGGCTATGGGTCTGTAGTTGGACAGATCCGAGCGATCTCCTTTTTTAGAGATTGGGTGCACTAGAGCTGTCTTCCATGAGTTCGGGACTACGCCAAGAGAGTAGGAAAGCCGATAAAGGCGCGTTAAAACCGGTGCTAACTCTGGAGCACACGTCTTCAGCACGATAGGAGAGATTCTATCGGGCCCACTCGACTTATGAACGTCGAGGGAAAGAAGCGCTTTACGCACTGCCCTTTGTGTAAACCGGACTTCCGGCATGCGGGTCTCGCACTGCGGTATGGTCGGCGGTGCGTTTCCCCCGTCGCCCAGGGTCGAGTTGGACGCAAAGAGTTTACCCAGAAGATCGGCTTTTTCTTTAGCGTCGTGGGCCAACGAATTATCTCCTATGCGCAGAGGTGGAAGGGATGGCTTACAAAAGTTCCCCGTAGGCGTTGCTACCAGCTGCGTCAAGCCATATGCCAAGGCGAAATCGTGAACAGATCTTCCCGCATGATCGGTTTTGCGCGAACATAGCCATTCGGCGTGATGGGCGTTAAAGTCGCCAAGAATCACGATCTCTGCGGATGGGACCTGCTGGAGCACTGAGTCATACATGCCCTATAACTACACGGAAGGGACCCTGGTATAGAGATAGACTGCATGACTGTGCGCTATTAAGCAATATTGCATAAGTATGATTATTTTTTACTATTCTTCTTTGATCGTAATTTTATTTTGCTAAAGTTTTATGATCGCAGAAGAAATATATTTTTGTAACAACATAAACTAAAATTATTATTTCTTTGTCATCAGTGTTGTTCTACAACGTCTAATAATGATCTTCCTCGTCTAATGAACGTAGAAGTATGATGCCGTGGAACCTTTTGGCAGCCTTCATCTCTAGGCTATAATTGACAATCACCAATCTTACTCAAAACTAATTACATTCAACTACATACATGAATGTTATATGATTGCAACTTGAAAATGATCATCTCATTGCAACATTTAAAGTGCTGTTGAATTCAAGTGTTCTTGAGATTCAGAATATAGGTTAATTAATACATTATAATCTTGATAGCTATTTCAGTAATGTTAAGAGCGTATACGTTGTATGCTTTATTATTATTTTAATCTACGGTCATTAGCCACAGATAAATAATATATTTATGACATTGCCTGGCCTGTTGGTCTTGTGGTTAATGATCCTGACTGCTGAGCCAGAAGGTTTGTTTGTATCTAGGTTTGATTCCCACAGGGGCAAAAATATTTGTCCCTGTGGGAATCGAATCCGATCTGAGTGGTTCTCGGTTAAGCAGAATAGGGGTATCCCTTCTCTTCCCATGGGTGACGTGAAAAGGGATATGACATGTATCTATCAGACAGTATATATACAGTTCCGCAGTGCTTTTTTTTGTGTGTGCCTTCTAGACGGCTCTGCCTACTCCTTCGGGAATGCAGGCGTGAGTATATATATGGGTATGCACAAAAAGTTATTCGTAGTCTGAATGTCCCTTATTTGACTATATCTAATGCAGGAGTTGTCTTTAATATATGTACATGTATGATATATGAGAAGCACGGTTAGAACCTGACCAACATTTCCTGGAGTACATGAACTTAATTTGAAAATATGTTTGATGTTTGCTTCTCTAAATTCAAATAAATAGCTATGACTTTGCGTAGATATTAGATAGATATTAGATATTTTGTAGAGCGAAACTTTGCAGTTCACGTTTATCAACGATGCCAATCATATCGTATATAAAATATGCGTATTACCGATTTGTAACCTACATCATTCTCCTAAAACTATGATCGTGTTGTCTGTAGGGAAATGGGTTTAAGGTGTACATTGGCTCTTCTAAAGATGGAGGAAGATATTTTGTTTTTCAATTGCGCATTATTGAGTGGGTTAGAATAATTCAGTAGGTGGTCGGTACTGATTTCATTATTCTATCACTGTTTTCATTGCAAGGGGCTCGTGTAATTACTCTATTGGCTTAAAATATTATAGAGCTTAAATATGTGGCAGTTTGTTGAAGCATCCAACCACATATCGGTTACGTACATGCCTTTTTGAAATACTTTGCTAACAAGTAAAATTGTTAAAGAAATATAAAATCTGTATTATTGACTTCTTCTCTAAGTCTGTACTAACTTCAATTAAGAGACAATTAAAATGAATTAGTTGACTTGAATGTATAATTTTAATACTTTTTTATTCTATTGTTTTGGAAGAAGCTTTTGCTAACACGGGCAAGACAGCTCCCAATTTAAAGAATCATTCGTAAGGAAACGTAATAAAAAATCACCAACTCCTAACCATTAAGGAGTTGTACTATACACCATCAACTCTCTCCCGGAAAGTCTTTCGCTGAAGAACATGGTCTATGATCCGGAAGAGCGCGTGGAATTCTGCCGCCGCATTCTGCGAGGAGGTCATGTTGGATAAAGAGGCGACGGAGAGGATACGAGAAAGGACAAGTACTTACCCGTCCTGCAGAAGACTCACTAGGCGCCGGAGAGCACAGCATATCTCTGAATATCTTATCTCGAAATAAGTAGGTACACCTATCTCTCTATTCTGCACATTCCTTTTACCCCTAAAGGTAATGAATAAATCACAGACACTAAATAACTTAACAGAGCGTCTCGATAGCATTTTTAATTCAATTCTCATTGACACTAATTCATACGGGCCAACTATGGGGCAAGGCCGTCTAATGGACCGGTCACACAGGTTTCGTTCGATTCTCTTTCGATAAAAACTCGATTTCACTATAGCGGACATTCGATTTGATTAACTCTTCTGAATACTAAGAGCATTGTGATAAAAAATATACTAAAATGTTGTTATCAATATTGTATAACGTTTCGTAACTTAGTCTTTTTTGTAGACGTGTGTATCTCATTGATTTCAATTACCTGGTCTAGTTCGGCCAGTTTAAAGCCGCCTTTTCCTTGGGAATCCTGCCTTTTACACAGAACAGTTGCATAATACAACATGTGTGTGGCCTGTTGGTCTAGTGATTAGTGATCCTGACCACTGAACAAAGAAGTTCGTGCGTTCGACCCCACACGGGATAAAAAAATGTGTGATACAAATATTTTATCCAAGTCTGCGTGTTTTTTGTGACCTTTTAATGTTCGTCCAGTCCCCCGAGACACAAAAATCATTCCTAATGGTGTCGGTTTAAAAAATAATTTATATGTATGCTTTATAATTTTATTGCTGTAATAACTTTTGTATGACTCGACGCTCACCCCTTGTACTAACAAACCACACTATACAATAACGATACAGAAAGTAGGGACTAATATCGTTTTGTATCGTCACGTTCACGATTATAATACAAGGGGTAATTGTCCGTTTTGATAACTGCAATAGAAATAAATAGGATAATGTTGAAGAAGCGAGAAAGGTTTGTCAGAATTAGCAAATGTAAGGAAGTGGTCTCGGCCTACTCCTATGGGAAAGGGACGTGATATTATGTATGTATGTATGTAATTGATGACCGTTGGTTTTATTTTCGAGATTGACTGCCAGGCACTGCCTGACAACTTATAAAACATTAGGATAAACCAATTAACTAAATGATTTACCAAAACATAGTGGTGTTTACGTTTAAGATACATTTCTGACTCGGGTTTGATAAATATTTGGATTTAGAGGATTCGAACTTCCCAGTGCCAGCTACTTCGACTTATAGGTATGCGACCCTGACTTGCTTAAGCGATTGCTTAGTTAATCTGTATACGTGATATTCCTGTCCTTCCCTTTATATTACCTCTTTTCCTGTTAATATACCCCAAAATTTCACGCCTTATTCCCAAAAGTGGCTGGATGAATGCAATAGGCTTGCCCCCTATTACGATAATGGGACTAAATTACAGATTACTTCTCTACAAGGCCTCCTCTACAAAATGCATTTCGCCGAAATTAGTGAGGTTTCCGGAATCTCAACTCCCCTCACCTCCTCTACTCTTTCCCCACCCCTCCCCTCATCCCCCCTCTCCTCTTTCCCATCTGAAAGGTAGTGTAGGTGTCCATGGACCGCGATTGCCACTTACCATCTTGGTGACCCGTCTGCTCGTCTGCCCCCTATATTATAAAACAATCTCAAAAATCTTAGAGTAATAATTAGCAACCTTCTTGCTCTCGTCTGTGTTCTATGGCTGTAAGTAGTATGCTACGTTCTTACTTTTTTTGTTCTAGCATAAAACATATACTTACATTTAAAATATAATACGAGTACATACTACTAAGGCGCCATATTCGCGTCACCAGTTACTAGGTGAGGTAGGTCCATTCTTGGATTGGGTAGAACACTTATCTACGTTTTTGTGTGATGTATCGTCATATAGGAAAATAAATATTTTAAGATAATTTAATTACCTACAACAGCAGATTTGTACCTGTATACCCCATCAGTTAGACAGCGCAAGGTCGGTGTTGTTGAACAACAACTACGCCTCATTAGGACAAATTTGTGCCGGAATCAATAGACCATTCATTGTGTACACCGCTTGAGTAATCCGATCTGTATCAGCTATTGTCAACTTGAGTGTTGATTGTTGTATCATTGAATGGTAACTCTCCCCACCATGACTTTCGCAGTTTGTAAAAATAGCAATGAAGTGCAAACGTTTCTTTTACCTAAATAGCATTTTTACCCACGACGGATCGGAGACGGTATATGCGTTTAGGGTTAGAGGATATTTGTTTGTTTAAATCCATGTTGCCATTTTTCTCCAAAACTACTAGTCCGATTTTGATGCAGTTTTGAGTTATGGGTTCGGGATTTATTGGGGCATGTTCTTAGATAGGTGTTACGGTGACAACTCACCAAGGGGCGCTGCAGTAAACATTTGTTTGTGCAAAGCCAAAACTACTAGTCCGGTTTTGATGCAGTTTATGATTTTTTTTTATATTAGCCTACCATAGTGACTCTTCTTTGCCTAATGGACAGCAATAAGTGGAGTCAAAGTCGTGGGTTTTCTCAAAATGATTAATTTTGCTTTTTTTGTAGTTCCCGTATACTTTATGGTGAAATAGAACAGGGCCAATCTCTTCCCGGTGGTGTCGTAAAAGGCGACTAAGGGATTGGATTGTTATCTATCAGACAGTATGTATACAGTCATACAGTGCTCGCATGACGGCAAAAGGCTTGTCCCCTATACGTTAGTCGGGCGGTGTAAATAGACGTCTCACTAACCATCAGGAGACCCGTCTGCTCGTATGTCCTCCTGTCGCATAAAAAGTAATATCTTACTAATACGTTGCAAATAAAAAAACTCAATAATAAATATGCTGAACTTCGTCAACAAATCAGGACTCACTCACGACGACTCACGATTGAAACTAAAATACAGTTTCATTGTATTATTCTTTTTATTATTGTATTCTTTATTTTAAATGGTTATGCTGTTTTGTAGAATTATTATAATAACGATAATTTAAAGTAATTAATGATACTTTTATGGTAATCACGAAGTGGAAACCTAGACCTCAAGTCTAAAAATAATCCATTATTATTCTTGAACAAAGTTTAAACTTTATCGAGCTAGAAACGTATTTACATTCGATTATATTATGGTATAGAATCGATTATTAATTTAATGGGGTCATAAATCCCCTATCATAAATGGCATATTAAATCGCTGAAGCCTAATTATTTTCTGAGGTGAAAACTTCTTTCGTCGCCTTGAGCACTTTTTGGGTGAACAAAAATCATGGAACTCGCGTCATCGTCACCGAACGCTTGCCATGAGCTATACATATGTATACTGTGTATATATGTGTACTTTTTGGGTGAACAAAAAGCGTGAGACTCGCGTCATCGTCAACGCACGCTTTCTATGAGCTATATGTATACTGTGTATAATCTAATAGCTCGACGATACGATTTACAAGTTACTTAGTTTTGACTTATATCGGCAGTCCTCAAAGACGACCCGTATTTTTTTCTAATTATCACACTGCAACTCAAAGCCGCCTTTGAGTACAATGAGGGGGGGGGGGTAAGGCGGGAAAAGAGTAGAGGGTTCATTGGCCCTCTGGTACCCCAACTTACTCGGTAATATAATGCAAGCGTTGTTTGTCTACAGGTTTTTTTGAGGCACTGGTTTTAAGCATAGCTCTCCCACGGTGGCTACTTATATTTTCTGATTCATGATAATATACGGCCTGGGGGGGAAGGGTAATATACACCCTGGGGGGGGGGGGGGGGGGTAATATACGCCGTTACAAAAGGTTGTCTGGAAGAAATCGCAGCTAGCGATAAGACCGCCGATTGTACCAGTTACCCGTATACTATTATTTGTTGTAATATTGTATTTTTTCTGTGTTTTACAATAAAGAATATTGTATTACATTTCAATATGAAAATAAAATTGCATTCGGAGTGCAAAGGCACAAAAAAACGAATTAAACTAAAGATCCATATATAATTACAAATATCGTGCAACACAGTCTGCAATTATTCAGACTCTGTTTCCTCAAGTAATAAGTTGAAATTAGTGCATAATACATACCTACTTACACGAACATTACTTGTTGTTAAAACTTGCAACATTTAAACCGGATCATCTGAAAACTCACAAGCGATGCTTCTCGATTATTAAATTCGATTACGAAGAAATAGATGATTGAAAGCAAGGATGTATTTCAAAATCATCTCTATTTTGAAGCAATTTCCAAAAAGAGGGGTTTCTATGTTAGACTGTATGTATTTTTTTATGTACGAATATGTTAAGGATTTCTCTTATCAACCTCTCCTCCTTCTTTAAATTAACCGATTTTCAAATTGATTTTTGTTCAAGAGTCAAGGTTTGATGTGATCCCAGGTAAATCGATAAACACTAACAATGTTTTTTTTTTTTTCATGTTTTCTAAAGCTATGTTTTAGACTTTCCTGTTACAGAGCTGATGGTAGAAGGTACTACTTTTTAACGGTTATGAGTTTGGGGATAATACTTTTGAATTACGTTACTTTACAAGTGAGTCATTAAATTACATTTTTTTTTTCTTATATGTATATAGGGGGACAGATGAATGGACGGTCACGTTAGTAAGTGACAACTGCCGGCCATAGACACCTTCAACTCAACAGTCGTACGTGCGCTGCCTACCTCTGAGGGTGATGAGGGAGTGGAAAGAGGGGCGGGAGGGGGAAAGAGGAGAGGGGGTTGAGGGGAGGATGAAAGAGTAAAGGGGGAGGTGGGCCTCCGGTACCCTCACTCACTAGGAAATACAATGCAAGTATTGTTTGTCTGCCGGTATTTATGCAAAGGCATGACTCTCCCACGGTACACGTTTTTACAATAAATTGATCTACTATTTTTGAAATGAAATGTTGCACAATATGCATTTACCACTTTTTGTACTTATTATTATTTTATATTATTGCTACAATATTACATAAATATCTATTTACCAATTGTTCCAAATTCCTATCGAATAATAATTAAGTAACAAACACAATGCACGTCACGAGACGTTGCCCACCAATATCCGTGGTCACAATAGAATGGACTTATTAGTCTATTTTTATCGAAGTCTATGGTTTTTGTCGTTTCGTAATAAACCAATGAACCACTGATAGATATCGTTTTGTAAGGAGTTTTTAAAAGCAAACATTTTCAAGGTGCCTTCCAAACTCTTGGTGCTGCATTATTTAATAATTATAATAATAGTACTGGGACTGCCTGCAATCATCTGTGTATTTATAAAATATGTCACCTTGTGGTATTAAAAGTCAAATTCCAAACATTAAAATTTAATTTTCAGTAATGTAGTTTATAGTTTACGCTAACTACATAGGGAAAATGCATATAAAATTTGTCCCAACCCATTTTGACCCAACAGTAAATAATTCTTTAACTAAGTGGTGCAATTAAGTAACATCTTACATATTTATCATATGTCACACTTCTCTTACATATTTATCATATGTCGATTCACAAAAATATTTATAGAATTCCATAACAGCGCCATCTATTACTAATGTTATGAAATATGTGAAATGAGAATGTGAACGCTCATTTCACATTAACTAACATATGTCAGGATGGCCGAGCGGTCTAAGGCGCCAGACTCAAGGATTACCTTGCCTGTAAAACAGGTCTGAGTTGTTCTGGTCCTCTCTGAGGGCGTGGGTTCGAATCCCACTTCTGACAAATTCTTTTTCTAATTTATAGAGTGAGATAAAAGTAGGTATTTTATTTAAATAATTATAAATGAAATGTTTTAGGTAGTAATTTTAATTAAGTTATGACAAATTTGTTATTGTTATTATACATTTTTGCTTTCACACAAACTTAAAATTACTTGTATGTCATGTCTAATAAAAGAACATGTCTAACATAACTAAAAAAAATGTAATAAAAATTAAAAACATACCAGGTTCCCATGAGTAGAATTTGTTTATTAATACATTTTTTTTAAGTTATGATTATAGTGTGAAATAGTTTATTTGTAGGTTTTAAAAAATAGATAAAGTGAAAATAATAATTGCAAAAAATACATAAAGTTTTATTAATTGTTCAAAAATTCCTAAAATAATCCCTATGTAACAATTAAATGACTGCGAAAACATAGTTATTCGCGTGCAGTCCACACCTACTTGGGAAGACAGACTTGTACGTCTCCAGACTCGCAATGTGATGACTACTGATCACGTGATCAGACTTTTTGGTTACAAATAATTATAACAGTAAATAAACTGTGTCTGATAATGTAAACGTGTAATGAAGTTTATGTATTGTGATTATAACATGATATTTATTGTATTATCTGTAGTCGGTATATTTGAGCATAAGTGTTTACGCGTCTTGCTAAAAGTGTTCACGGTGAAGTAGAATAGGTTTATTATTAGATTTACTATTTTTCAAAATACTGGTCCTACGTGTGGGAAACGGATAATAATCATCAGCCTATCGCCGTACTCCACGACCAAGGCCTTTTTTTCGTGTTTAGATCCTTGCGGGAAGTCATCCCACTGGGGTTTTCGGTGGGACGGTGTCTATGATTCGACCCGACTAATACCACGGTCGGTGTGCGATATAGTCCACCTATAATAGAAGGAATCCGGGAACAGCTTTATTAACACATCCGGATTCCTGTTAAGCTCGACCAAGGCCAAGGAGTGGCAAACCATGTATAGGAAACAAGGGTCAGGGGATTTCTCAAATTTTATACAATCATACTTACTATATTTTTCTTACGCATTCTAGGTCATCAGGGCGGGTGGGATGGTGCAGACCCTCACAGTGCTGCTGCTGGTGGGAGCATTGTGCAGCGCCGCCACCACACTCGACTCAGAGCTTGGAGTCGGCAAGGCGATCAACATATTTATGAGGTAACGTGTTTCCAGTGGTGGTAAGTTTTATACCAACCTATGAGGGTCAGTTGATATTCTGCTGGTAGCCCACCTCTCCTTTAAGATGGTTAAAACATGAATAGGCAGGAGGATGGAGGATGAAGGAGTAGGCACGTTTTGCAAATTAGAATTTGATCCCACTACCGTAGGCCTGTTACCGACAACCGGGCACTGTAATAACTGTATATATACTATCGGGTAGATAACAGTTCAGTCTCTTAGTCGCCTCTGACGACTCCCACGGGAGGATCTCTAGTGCTATTCTGCTCCACCGAAAACCGCACGGCAAAATTCATCATATAAATTATTAAATTCATCAATTATTAGATCCCTCTAGGATTCAAATGTTAGTGAAGTACTTTCTACGAGCACGTACTAGGGGCAGGTGAATACTTTAAATAACACAATAACTTTGCTGTTATTTCAGGTATGGCTACCTCAGCATCTGTATGCGTGTTGTTCCACGTAACGACACAGAAGGATGGGTGTTCAGAGAGCCCACAGTTTCCGTGTTCCGCGACGTGGAGCGTTACACCATCGCGCCGACGCCTCGCCACGCCAAGACTCTGTTCGATGGAGACTTCCACATGGAGTTCTGCGATAACCTGAAGCAGTTACTGCAAGCGTACTTTAGGGACTTTACTTTTGAAAGGTCAGGCCTACAAAAGACTGAAGGAAATTAAGCTTCTTAGCGATTGTGCAAACTGCTCAAAGTTTACTTGCAACTTCAAAAATATTTATTATTTATTGAAACAGCAAACAAAAGCATCTTGAGTGACCCATATTTTACATACTAAGTACTATAGTTAATACACAATGCTCCTGAACATTTAGAAAGATTACTATTTCAATTTCTTTACTAGTAAGAGTAGACCCCTCTTTTTAACGCGAGATGATAGACGAACTCCGTTTTCTAAGAAGGCGATGTCCAAACATACAAGGACATCACTTCTTCGTGTGCAGTGCAGTGTGCAAAAAAAGACCTGCATTGCAATTGCTAAGTGTAGGACTCTTCCTATACTTAGCAATTGGTCAGGTAATATACAGATTTTATCACAGATAGATTTTAAGAACTGAAACTCAATAATCATTTACAATGTTGCTGTCGGTGATGTTAAACACCTCTGGTACAGATTGGAGAGACCATGGCGAGCGTTCACCGCCGGCTGGCCCACAGACATCATGGCTCGCAATCTCGGCATCAACTCCTCCTTCATCAATGGTGATCACTGCTACGTGCTTGTTAGGGTCTCCAGGTAAAAAGAGTGTCCGTATCACTAGAGTGTAAACGTTATCTGGGCTAATCTTTATTATTTTTAATGCTATATATGTATTTTATTGAGATCTATTAATTGATAAAGGAGGATATCCAATCTAAGAAATTCATCAATGGTAATTGATAACTAACTTACTAAAATAGGACAAACGAATAGAAAAGCACTCTAGTTCAAAATTTACTTTTTGATTTTAAATAATTCGTTTGAATTAAGTGATTCACCGTATACGATATCCGAGTAGAAATCTCAAAAATAATTTATGAGACTAATCTTACATATTGATCTGTTTTTATTATTGGAGGACAGATGAACAGAGGGGTCACTTGATGGTAAGTGACAACCGCTGCCCGCCTTTGTGGGTGATGAGGGGGGAGGGGAGCGGAGGGGGAAAGAAGACAGGGGATGTGTAGATGGAAAAGGGGAGTGGAGACAAGGGTGAGGAAGAAGGATGAGGGAATTGGGCCTCTGGAAACCTCACTCATTTCGGTATCGCACCGGTTGAGCCGGCCCATTCGTGCCTAATCATGGCTCTACCACTGTTAAACCTGTCCGTCTTCTGTCTCTCAGTGATAAAGTTCTCTCCATACATCATACAGGTTCCGTGACACAGGGAAATTAAATGACTTACCAGGCAACATAGACGTAGAAGAAGTCGTTACCGAGGCGATCCAGGACTCCAGCATTGGAGACACAGCCTCAATTGCTGACTTTATCAGGAAATATGGCTCACATTATATAGCTTCTTATATAACTGGCAACTCCCTTTATCAGGTAAGATATTTAATACACTTATTGTATAAAAGTTGACTTTCTAGCCAAATTACTCTTATTATTTAATGCAAAAAATAAAACACTAACTAAAGAAACAGATACTTCGATATATTAAACATCCAAACTTTGAAAATAAAAATTTCGTGAGTCTATTGCTGTCGACTATATGTGTATATTGAAAGGGAAAGCTAAGAACAAGAGATGGTAATGGATGACATGATCAAATCGGTCACTCGGTCCGAGCCCTTTTCCCCAGAAACAACTAGTAAAAGAACTTGTTGTGTATGTGACATGTTTTTCAACCGACTTCAAAAAGGAAGAGGTTCTCAATTCGACAATTTTTTTTTTTTATGTTTGTTACCTCAGAACTTTCGACTGCGTGAACCGATTTTGAGGATTTTTTTATTTTAATTTGGTCCAGTTCTGACAATGGCATCCATGAGAAAACCATATAAATCTTAAAATTGCATTAAGCACGTTCGCGACAAATGGACGAATAACTCAATATGTCGCTAGCGATTTCGATGATTCTTCTTTTATTAGAAAGGATGTACTTCAAAGGTAGATGAGAGTTTGGTCCAGTTGTGACAATGGCATCCCTGAGAAAAACATATCAGTCTTAAATTTTATGATAGACGCATTGAAGTTGGTTGTCTACTTTTTTAAAGTCCGATTATTGTTACAGTACACTATTGTAACACCACAAATGTAATTAAAATACATAATCTTCAATTTACAAAATCCACTGACCTAATAAATTATGTTGAAGAATAAGTATAAAGAGAATAAAGTCACGTAGGTAGTAGGAACTTGAAACACAGTCAATGATTCAAATACCTATTATTGACGTAACAAAACTCTGTGGAAACTTTCATGTAACAAAAAAGTATTTAGTAATGAGTCTGATATCGAATCGACATAATATTATTATACTATTGCATGCGGCTTCCATCGTCTAAAAGTTTTTTTGTATCCCTCGGAAGCGGTATTTTTTTCTATATGAGAGGCCCTACCACTCTTGGCAACATGTTACATATGTGGGGAAAAACGTAACAAACTGAATAACCTGTTTATCTAGTGGGTAGCGGTCCTGACTGCTGAGCCAGAGGTTGCTGGTTCGATTCCCACTCGGGATCCGCATTAGGAGTAATTTCTTTGTCGAGGGGTCTTTACAAACATCCAATCAACAGACACAAACAACACCCAGGCTCGAAAAAACTATTTGTGGATCACGCAAATTTTTGTCTCGTTTGGGAATCGAACCCAGGACCTCCGGTCCAACATTCAGAGTAACTAACATCTAGACGAGTAGGCCCGTCCTTGTTCGTTGTTTCTGTGTTATGGAAGGTCCCCTACGATACAGGATTCAGTCCTAAAACGGGAGCTGTTTCAAAAAAAAAATGTTATAATATTTTCCTAAATATTTCAGGTATTTGTGTTTTCCCGTGGCGTGTACTCCAGGATCAAGGAGCGTGTCAAATCCCGCGGTATATCTGACATACCGATCGCTGAGATGAACAACTTCTTCTCGCCCTTGTTTGCCGAACATGTCGGCACTGTCAAGGTTTGGACTGTGTGTCACAAACAGCCTGACTCTTCTGTACAAGATGATTTAAAAAATATAAAAAAATATATTTTGGTATTTTTAAATGCATTAAAAATAATACAAATTATTTTTATTACGTGGCAGTAATTTATTTTTTTATTTGTACATGTAGAAACAGGCTTAATAATGCATGATACCGTCCATCATCACCATTGCTAACCTATCATGGATGTTGTTATGCAGAATGAAGCTACGTGTGTAGTCTTCTATTGACCAAAACTTCTTTTCATTAAACCTCTCAAATATGACACAGCACTCGTTTGTTTATTTGGCTTGGCTTAGCTGCTACGCAGCTTGGCTTGGCTACGCTTGCTCATAATCATTTTTTGTGTAAACCCACATTTAGTTACTATCTGGGCGTTCTCTCTCTTTCTTACTTACCTTTCATCATTTCATAATAATTAATCTGTTTTCACATTTCGTTTTATTTACAAATATCATAAAATTAAAAATTGGAACCAGCAAATTTCGTGTAAAAAGACATTCTGCAACGATAACGGGGGTCTTGTAGAATAATCGTAATTAAATGGTAACAATGTAAAATTTTAATAAAAAAAAAGATCTGTAATGAAATATTATCATACTGCAAAAATCTATAGTAATATCATAAATCTCTTGAAGTACTAGCCGAAGTCGAAAGAATATTTTTGGGTTGAATTCAGTAGTAGTTGGGAAAAATATGCGCAATAAAACATCAAGTTACTACCATGAGAAGCGGGGCAATGATAAACGTAAGTGAAACTGCTGGGAGAGACTAGCTGTATATAAAGTTTTATCCAAAGTATATTAAGGCCTAAAGAAGCAATGTTAGGAATTATTGTTCCAAAAATGTGAATTTCAAAAGATGGCTCTTCACGTCACATGTCTAATCAGAAATTCCAACCAATTACGATAGAAATAGGTTTAGGCACAGTAAATTAAAATAACACCTTACTGAATGCTGTCACGGTTTCGAGTCTGCTCCTGACAGGGTTTGAAATTTTGGTTGAAAAATAAACCATTGATTCTTTTTATACACAAACTATTATACGCATACAAAAACTGTAATTCAAAATAAGATAAACAAGGCACTATTTCAAGATAGTGTCTATTCTAAACGTCAATATAAATTTCCCAACTATTATAACCAAAAAATGTACTTTAAATAGGAAAACTAAATAAATTGCTTGTTGAAAGACCCATAAACAAGAAAGAGAGAATCTGCCTAGCAATAAACCCTTAAAAATAATTTAGTATTGAAAAGAAGTTTCAAATAGTCCAAGCCTTACAAAACCTGGAGTACACTGCCAAAAAACTAATAAAAAAATAAAAAAGAATGTACCATTGTCTATGCTTCTCTCACTCCAGGTGTTTGTATTCTCTAGAACGGCATACTCTATGATCAAAGAGAGGTTAAAATCTAAAGGAGTAGCTGACATAAGCGCTAAAGAATTACAGGGATACTTCTCGCCGTGGCAAGCTAAACATATTGGGCAGATAAAGGTAAATATTATTGAACAAAAGTATAGTAGTTCGGAGCCATTACGGGAATTTATTTATAACAAGTGTTTTAGTAAAAACTTTTAAAAATAACACAAATATTTGTGAGTATGAAAAATAAAGTCTTGCTGACGAAATTAAAAAGAAAACTAGCTGTGTTCTTTTTTTTTTACATTTCCGGTTATTTCTTCGAAAAGGTAACCTGAACTCGGGCTTAACATTTATTTCTTACTTAAAAATCGTCAAAAAACTTAAGTTTAATTAAGAAAATGTAATTGCTTTGATTTAAATAAAAACCGAAATGAAATTGATTTAATAACTTAAGGGTATGTCGTTGAGATTATTTTAAAGATACATAGGTTTAGGGTCAGAGTTCTTCTGATAAATATTCACATCCCTCTCATCTACTTTTAACTTTTAAATACTCCTCTTAACATACCTTAGTGAATAACAGTTCATTTGTCATTTCATCATAACAAATGCATTAAATTCATTACTAATACCCGATATCAATTCTTATTACATTTAATTTTCAATGCGCAATGTAGACGGTACCTAAATAAATTGTTATTGAAAATCGAATGTATCATTTTTATGTTACAGGTAGCAAGTGGAAACAAAACAGTTGAGAATTGGGCAACAAAACGTCTCCGAGTCCACTATTACATTTTCTCTTATCCAAGTCTGTTAAAATTACACGGAGAACCAACACTGCTAAGAAGCCTAGACACGTTGTTAGGAAATGAAGCCTTATTACAATTAGAATTAAAAACATTATCGCCTGCATTCAAAGACGTAAAGAAGAAGAAATGGTTTGAAGAAGTTATAGACAATTATTTAAAACTTTGGGAGAGTAATATGTGACGTAATTTAGTTAATTATTAGTGTAAGTAGATATTTTTTAAATGTAAAAGTCCTATTATTAGTTTTAAATTTATTTACAGCTTTGCCCGGTTGTTATAATCACAGTTGGTTATAGTGCATATATATATAAAATTATAACTTTAGGTATTCAAAATGTTACTCATAATTCTGTTAAGTTTTTACTGTTTTTCAATCTGTTACTATGATGACGGATTCCAGCTAGGTATAAGGGTCAAAAAGAACAATGGTGCAGGTTTATTCACTTTAAACAACGTATACATTAGAAGATTATACCCTTGTGATACTCCAAAACTTATACTACAGAAAAAGTATACGCAGTCGATAACCAAAAGATGAAAACAGTAGACCAAAGGACCTTCTTTAATATGTCGATGCCTCACAACCGTTGAACTTACCAAATTTTACAAAGGAATAACTTCCTCAAAAGGGCTATTTTATTTGTCAAACATTCCATTTTCGGTAGTCTGAGAATAGAATAGACACAAAACTTTAATGTTCTAAGTGCTCCATAAACTTGATTTACTGCTGATAATAACCAGTGAATACGAATAAAATTAACGACACGGGCAATTCTGTAAATGTCATCAAACAATGCAGTTAGTATTTATGCCAGTTTCTGTAATTTCAGCAAAAGTTAGCTTTTCATTAGATTTTTTTAAAATATCCTATTTTACGTTCGGGTTCTAAACTCTATATTACTAGACAGGTTGTTTATTGTAAAAGTTTATTAATATAATTTATTTGATAAATAAATTATTGAAAAGCAAACTGGAAACTACAGAAAATGGCCGCAAAACCTAATTATACAAATTTATTTTAATATGATTGTTTATTATTATGAACATAGTTAGAGGTAGGAACCACTAGCATAAAAACGTTTTGCATGATTAGAACGTGTTAAAAGACAATATTTGCATATGTGATCAATATGTACACGTGAAACAGGAACACGATAAACAAGTACTACAGAATGAATTTATATCAAAATACAATATATTTTTGTACAAATATTTTTAAATGTGCCTTATATTTTTCCATAAAATAATTGATGAATTCTATTTTTAATACAAATATTTATATATGGTATTTTTAATATTTTAACACGAATTGGATAGAATAATTTTAAGCTTAGCGCCACCAATTGACTCTACCATCGAAAGACTTTGGATTTCTTGTAATTATTATAGTAGTTGAGATTCAACATTAGCTGTCATCTATTGCCATAGACCAGGGGTGCTCAAACTTGAACTGCTGGCGATCTACCTCAATATTTTTAGACTACTTACGATCGACTTGAGAGGCTGCAAGTATGTGTGATGCAGGGTTGTCGTACATACACGACACACCCTACCTACCTAGGTAGGGTGTACCGTAGCATATATAGATATTAGCTTTCCGCACAATTTACATTATCTTAGTCAAGCTTTGGGTTAGGTTTACTTAAGTTCTTCTCTACAATATCAATGAAAAAACTCCTAGTTATTCAAAATTGCGAGTTTATTCGTTGTTACAAAACCAAAGAGTTACATATGGTGTTAAACTCAACTAAGGAGTGACTTTGGATCTTGAAGCGTGGCTGCATGTCCTCAGCATACTTTTCATAAGATGGTGCGTAACCACTGAGTGCCAATCGCAAGCATGATGACATAGGATCGTCAGTTAGTCGATTGCGATATTTTGACTTAATTATCTTCATTTCAGAAAATGCAGACTCGCACAAGTAAGTTGACCCAAACATTGCCGTCAGTTGAAGGGCGATTTGCCTTAGATTCGGATATTTATCTTCAGATATAAAACACCAGAAATTTGTATCAGATGCTGTAGCTTTGAGATGTATATCTGATATAATCTGCACCAATTCATTTTCAACAGAACATGAGTTCATATTAAACTGACTTGCTACTTCAGTGGTTAATTCCTCAATGTTTTTACATGAAAAAGGATAACTCATAAATGATGCTATATTTGCCAATTTACTGCAATCATAAAAACGCATTTCGAATTGTCCCAAAATATTTGATAATTCAGCCTCATACGTATCATAATTCAACTGAGGAATCCTTGCTTTCAAAGACGGAAAATGTTTCAGATCCTTTCTTTTCAGTTGATCTATCATAAGTTGCAATTTACTTTTGAATGCGTTTACTGCGCTAATCATCTCAATAATAGTTTTTCCTTTACCTTGAAGCTCCAAGTTAATGGTGTTTAAGTGCATTGTGATGTCAGTCAAAAATGCCAAATCAGTCAGCCATTTTTCGTTTTTCAACATCTCAGTGTCATCACCTCTTTCGTCTAGAAAAGCTGTTATTTCGGGTAATAATTCTTGAAACCTTTCTAGGAATTTTCCGCGACTCAACCACCTGACGTCCGTGTGAAGAACTAAATCAGTGTGTTCAGCTGACTCCCTATCTTCCAACTGCAACTTAAAGAGCCGCCGTTGCAAGCTACGTGCACGGATGGAATTCACAATTTTTGTTGCAATGCCCATAATTTCCTCCGTGTTTAAAACTTTTGAACACAAAACTTGTTGATGTATAATGCAATGGAATGAAAAAAATGAAGGGAATTCTTCATTAGCTCGACACAATGCCACAAAACCGTTCTTGTTTCCAGTCATTGCTAGTGCTCCATCGGTTGTAATGCACACTAATTTATATATTGGTAGCTTGTAGTTTTTTACAAAATTGATGAAAACGTCATATATATCTTCGCCACGGGTCTTCCCCTTCAGAGGAATGATTGTCAAAAATTCTTCCTTAGCCAACATGTCATTGAATACCATCCGAATAAAAATACACAGCTGGGCAGTGTCTGTCATATCGGTGGATTCGTCGAACTGTAAAGAAAAGTATGTACATTCCATGATATCATGTTTTAGTTTATCTGCGATGTCCTGACTCATGACTTCAATACGCCTTGTGACAGTCGGACGAGATAACTGAAGTTCTCTAATAGCAGACATGATTTCTGTTTTATTTTTAAAATCTCCAAATAAAGTCTCACCCGCTTCAATAAATGCTTCCTTCACAACCGATCCATCTTCGAATGGTTTCTTGTGTTTCGCCAATATATGAGATATTTTAAATGACGCGAACGTAGCAGCTTTTGATTGTTTGGCTGGTCTTGTGAACATGGTTTGTTCTTTTTTCAAACAAGATATCAAATTACTTACTTTTCGTTTTCTTAATTCACTCTGTGGCGGAAAATCCTTTTCATAGTTTTTATGAACCGTTTTATGATGCCTCTCTAAGTTACCACGCTTAGGTATTGCAACTGACGCACGACAAATAACACAAATGCACTTATCCTTCACCATACAAAAGAAAAATTCTTCCTCCCAATCGTTATTAAAATAATACGTTTTAGATTTCTTCACTGCACTCATTTCGCACTATTTAATAATAAACTTTGTATCGACGTAGTATCGCCTTCAAGTTACAATTCAGAATGACTCCAATTCCTGCAGGCGCAACATTTATATCGGCGTGAACGAAAGTCTCGAATGTTCCCGTCAAACACGCCGCCCGAAATGGTCTAGTACAGTCTAGTCTAGAAACAACGCGGCTTTTCTTTGACAAGTACCGCGCGTTCCTTTGATATAGCCGCCTTTTGCCGCAAGCAGTGTTATTACGTAATAATTTTTTGTAGTTTAGTTACCTACTTATTAAAAACTTATAAAAAATTTCTTCTCAAGATCTACTCAAAAAGCACTCGCGATCGACTGGTCGATCGCGATCGACCGTTTGAGCACCCCTGCCATAGACAATCTACGTAATTTTGACCTTTTGGCGGGAGAATACAGATGACAGAGTTTATACTAGCTATTATTACGATCTTTCAGTTACTGCTTACAATTTAAATTATAATAAACCTGTTATGTGCCAAGTAAAAGAATATATAAAATATGTTCTAGTGCAGGTTATAAACAGTTGAATAATACAAAGCGAGTTAATAAATAACCTAATTCGCCAATAACGTAAATAACGTTGGCCTATACGAGTATAGATAATTAAGAACAAGTTCTTGTTAGTGTTGTTGCGCAATACACTTGTCACTTGTCTGACATTTACTGAAATTCTATATTTCTTTAAGAGATAAAAAGAGAAGGGTCATGTCGGTTTTCGTCCAACATGGCGATCATATTTTTATAGACTGTTTTTTTTCTCTAGAAATACTTGACATTGGCAGAATCTCTGCGTTAAATATACACGCGAGAGAGAGTCCATAAATAAATAATAATAATAAATAAAAAGAGAAGAAAAAAGACATATTTTATTTCAGAGTTATTTTAATACAGAGTTTTTTTTTGTGTACGAGATATATCTTTAAAATATTCATCGATTAAATTGTTACCAAATGTTTTGATCAGACATATTTTGTAACATAAATTGGATGTGACTACTTCTTTGTGCGTTATTACTAAACAGTTAAAAGTTCTAAAAAGTACTTACAAACATTTAGAATCTAGCTCAACACACTAGTCTATTACTACAACTTATAGCCTGCAACAGAACTTAATAAAATATATCTAATATGTATAGACAATTATTCTGTCCATGGAATAAATAGGTACCAATTTAAAATATCAATAATTCTTTTTTTATGTGCAATATTAGTGATTTCGTTTGCATCAAGACGCGGGATCAAACTCGATGTGCATTTAGTTTGGTGTAAGTAGATAAATTATAATTAAAACTTAGGTGGTGTAAATATTATTATTTTGATAAAAATAAAGTTAATATGTGACTGAGAGTGGTGTTTTGTTATTTCTCAACTATGTACAGACAGATAATTTATAATAGACTAACAGTTTTACATGTATTTTTATTATCTATATTAGTGGCTTTATATTAGTACCATAAATCAAAAGGTGTCAACAACATATTAATTTTATAAATCGGATTATAGCCGTCATTTCTGAATTAAAAAATCTGCTTTATCTTAAAGGACTACTGTATCCAGTCAATTATTGAATGTAACTAATAAGTACAAATCAAACGGCTTAATAACGTTTGATTTTCACACTATCGTCGATAACGACAATGGCGGTATTTCGTGATGAGTAGATTATGTGACGGCGATTGTACAACAGGTATCGGTGTACATCACGCCGTGTATTCGAAACCTGATGTGCACAGACACTTCATCTGTAGGGTGTGCAATGGATGGCGGATGGTATTGTAAAAGTAGGTATCATAAATTATTTTCACAAACTTTTGAATCTTTCTAAATTAAATAGAGTAATTAAGTAATGCTGCTATGTTCTTCATATAAAAAATATAAGTAATAAAAACAATAGGAGTAGGTAACCGTTCGACTAGTATGACGGTTGTCAGCTGACGGGATTGCAATTGACAGGGGGCTATTCTAAATTTATGTATCGCTACTGCGATGTCGTCGTTTCCTTCTTGGTGACAACGCCAGTGGACAAGTGCCCTAATACCCTACAATCTCTTAGGACCCAAATATGTTATCACACAAAGTGGGTCGTTAGTGACGTTCAGTATCAAGTATCAACAAGGTAGATAGTGATGTGTTGTTCAAATAACTGTTTGTCTAAGAGTAATCTAAGCAAACTTGTCAGAGGGCAAAGACCTAGCGATAACTAAGATTATTTAGTTATGTACCTTATGAGCAAGTGTTGGCAATCATACTTATGTGGAACGAAGATTTGGACTTAAGATTTTGCAAAATATATCTAGTATCTTATTTATAGTTAGGATATATGTTGTAAAATCTTAAGGTGAGCTTATACAAAGTAAAATTGCCAACTCATGCTTATAAGGTTGAGATGCGATCATAAGTGAGTCATGACATGACCTGATGGTCCATAAGTGAGACTATATATAGTTAAACACTAAGCTAACACTTGCGTAAATATTTGCAATTGAATTGACAAATTGAAAATTCGTGTATGAAGTTCGTTCGGTTCATAATTTCCAGAGTTTGTTTTCAGAACACCGAAAAAACATTTGCCGGGTTTTATTAAGTATATTTTCTAGGTGAATAACACGGCTTAAAGTTATAACACACCAGCCACATAAAATAAAATATCTCAGACGCGGTCCAGCAAAGTCGGTCCCCAAATGGCACCACTGTGTACCTTGATGAGGAGAGATATTGAAGCCTCCAGATGTTATAAGGTTGTTGTAAACATATACCAACTAACTTAATTGACATACATACAGTATGATCACGTCTATATCCCTGAAGGGGTAGGCAGAGGCGTCTGAAACGCCCACGTTTTGTCGATAATGATTATATTTACGTGTAGTTCTAATTACGTAATAGGGGAAAACCTATTGCCGTACTCCGGGCACTGTGTGACTCTACATACACTCTGTGATAGATTACAGTCCGATCCCTTCATCGCCTTTTACAATAGTCTATTTCGGGGATGCCAGATTAGTTTCAGTCAGCGCCCTCATACCGCTATGGTGCCAGGCATCACACACATCACGCTCCTTGATACTTTCTTTGCTTCAGAACCGAAACTGATTTGGCATCCCCGAAATATACACGTGAGTAAAACCGTTCATTTTGATAAACAAAATGTAACTCACGAATTTTTTTACTGTTATAGGTTGATACCAACATCGCACTGCTGTTGAGATATTTTGGTATCTTATGGTATTTTATATTCATATTTAGACGATTTCATCCTGGATACACAACTGAGTATAGACCGAACTTTTAAAGTAGTCTATTTTCAAAATTTTATCTTAAATGCATATTTTTATTATTTAAAATGCCATTTCGCATTCGAACCAAAGTTTAGTTTTTGACTGACTCCTAACAACCCGTACTAAACTTAGGGAGGCCAGAATTTTTTTCAAGACTTTCGTGTATTCGACGTTATAGTTTTGTTTGTTTGTTTAATTACACTAGTCTCTGGAGCTATCGGTAGATTCAAAAGATTATTTATATTGGATGGAGTATTTATTGATTAGTAATATATATGTGTAAAAATGGATTAATCATTTACTCAATTCCATTCGTATGTAATATAGTGACATCGCGCATCGTTTAGGGACTTTAAGTCGGGTTTTCTTAATTATCGTATTTATTTATAAAATACAGCTACAATTCGCCTGTCAGCTGTCGAATTCCCAGAGTTTCCACATAGATAAAGTTTAATTCACACAAGAGGTGAGTCGAGGTTATCGGCTTCGTTCGTCGTCGTCCTACGACACTGATACGCTTCAAACCTCTTAATATTAGCCAATTTGATACTAATAATTCATAAATACATAAGGCACTAAGTAGGTATTTATCGAAAAAAATGCTTACTTTAAGAAGAAACATTTATTGGTTGAGAAGAGAAGAGGCTAAATCAATGCACGTATCATGTCTCCTTCCTCTTCGTTACACTCTTGCCAGAGTAGATGGGGCTGTCTCTTCATGGGTGGTGGCAAGCTAGGCAATCCTCCACCATTCCTCCCGTTCTTTAACTGTGATCTGAGTGGACCATTGAGTGCAGTTTTGATTTGGTTTGTCCAACGCATTGGGGAGTTACTTGTATCATGTATACCCACCCTGTTGTGCTCGTCTCCTCACACATGTGTGTGTATACGAAAGATAGACCTTGCTGCTTACTTGTGTAGCCCTACTTGGTCTGCTACGTTACACGTACAAACGTTGATGGATGTGACGTTGGATGGATTTACTTTTTGACTATTTTTCATGTGCTCGTAATGGGGAAGTAAGTAATGTATTATAGTTAATACTAAAAATATAAGTTAATAAAGTTACATTATTAGTAACGATATTTAAATTAAAAACAATTATAAAGCATATATCAAGTATCCGTGACCTACTGGACAATTTTTTTTTACTTGTAATTGTAGCTCAAGATTTGTTGCCAGACAAAACTATTGAGTAGTGTTAAACATGAATACGACACCATTCATACTTTAGGTAACCAATGCTCGATGGCACGAATGGGCCGGCTTGACCGGAGTAATATCACGGCCTCACCGAAAACCGGTAGACAAACAATGCTTGCTTCTGAGTGAGAACGACTTATGACTCTTGGGTTATAGGTGTCCATGTGCGGCGGTTGACACTTATCAGGTGAAACGTCTGTTCACCTGTCGATCTTAAAAAAATGTATAACAAAAAAATATATTTTTTTAAGATCTACTCTAAAATCTCTATAATCTCTTGTTATTAAGGTAATACGTACATGTCAAAAAAAATAGCAATTTGTTATGTAACTCATTCTTAACAGACATAATATCTATGTAGCACTCGTAGTACTTTCGTTTTCCGGTTAAAAAAAAATAATCTCATAGGAAATTTTTACCACAGTCTGCATACCTAAACGTTAAGCTAGTCTTGTCTTCTTGCCACGTAGGTAGTCTTATACAGGTATTTCTCCGAAAGGTAGATTCACAACATAATAGAGAAAACTAGGGTTTAATAACCCGACTAACGAAGTGTCACATTTATGCAAGTAATTTAAGTAAGTAAATTAACCAGATATAAATATCAATAAGAAATTAGTTCAATTTTCCAGGTAAATAGTACGTGTAACCCAGGATCCAGGTCGAAATGGACAATAGGGTTGTCTGTTAATGATCGCCAGTGTGACTAAAGACAACTCAGCAAGGACAGCTACTGCGCTAACCCTTTGTTTGAACTCCAAGATATGTACCTCATGATGAGTAAGACGCGTGATTCAGTAATAAACTTAGCCGTGTTTCCGCGACAATGATAACTATTTATAAATTGCCGTTTAATAAACACAAATGCGCACAATTAGAAACGTATTTAATCCGTATAGAGGTTTTACTTATGTATAATAAAGTAATGAATTGTAACTGAGCTGATTTAATGAATTGTTCGTGTAATTATTCTATTGTTATCTTGAAGTCGTCGCGAAAAATATGAAGTGACAAAAATAGCAATCAAACAGGAAATGCTTGCATCTGTTGTGAAACACAGGCATACTCGCGCGGCAAAGTATGCGCTGATAAGTACCTAACTAATCTCTTAGGTCAAGTTCAAACGATGTTTACTTTATCGTTTTGTTAGCAAAATGTAAAAAAAATCTCAGTTTATTAGCCGCTACCACGCGGTATATTGGTTTACAATGTGTTTTAAAATGTTAGTTTTGTGTTTTGTTGTGTTGTTCTGTTCAGTCTTTTGTGATAGTGAGGAAGATGATTTAGGATACAGTTTGACTATTGGAAACGCTATAGACGTGTTTGCAAAGTAAGTTTTAACATAACTTTAATACAATTTATCGCATTTACTTTATAAAGATAAAAGATATAGAAAATTTTATTGTTTGGCTGTGTACAAGTAGGTCTTATACCCACTATGTGTATAAAATTTCGCAAGTAATTGTTTCGGACACAAACCATCATAGTTTAAAATTCATATTTATAATAATAATTAAAATAAATATACAACACACTGTATATTATTAAAAATCACACCAGGTATGCGTACTACTAAAATACTCTTGCAGAACCTATCCACGATTGTCATTCTTGTGGAATTTCGATGGTTGGTGCTGTTGATTCTCGAGCTAACCGATATTACAGCTGTGTACTAATAATTTTTGATATCCCACGTTATACTGAACTTTATTAATGTGTGAACCAGACACTAAGAATTTCCTCACGGCAAAACCTAACAATACTTGCCGGCACGGAAATCTGATTTTATGATGACAATGTTAGCGAAAAATCATCACTTAACATGATAAAGTTCAATAGAATATAAGAGAAATCACCTTGTTACTACTACTTATTGTATTGTAGTACATTTTACGTATACGCATGTTTTTTATTTACAAAATTTACTAGCAACGTAGGTCGAACAATACTCGTATTCGTGTTAGGAGATGGTTCACGACGGTAGTGCACTGGGACGGTTTGATGACGCAACCACTTGATCGCTACCTCTGATTTAATTGTGTTAACTATGTTGTTGATAACATAAATGAAGTGTATAAACTGGTATTTGCAAACTAACTCGATGGCATGAAATCGATTTTATCAAACGGACATTAAATCTTTAGTTTTCCCACCACTAAATGGGTTAGGACATGTTATATTGAATCCGTATTCGCCATTAAATTTATGCTTTTTGAGTCAGAAGAAACTAATATGGACCGTTCAATATATAGATAGATACATCTATGTAAGTATGCCTATATTAATAAAGCGGAAGAGATGGATGAAGGAAGTTTTATCGTGGTAATACAATTCTTGTATAGATATCACTTGGCCAAAAATTGTTAGGGTCCGGAGGCCCAACTCCCGCTCTTCTCTATCTCCCTCTAATCTCTAACATCAATCATCTCCCTTCCCTCCTCATCATCCACGAAGGCAGACAGCGTACTTACAACTCTTTAGCAGCATATGTCCATGGGCGGCGATTGTCATAAAGATAAAAAAACGTTTTTTTTTCTTTAAATTTCGATTCAGTTGATTTTGTATTGGATAGAATAATTATTAATTAAGCAAAAACGGAACTGAAACTGCGGGAAACGCCGGGAACGGCGTTAGGAATAACGCAGTTCATCAATATTATTAAACTTTAAAGCGCCTTATTATTAACCGTAATTTCTTATAGATACCCTAATCCCATATCTTTTTCTTTCACGACCAACAAAGGTATATATGCGGCAACAAAGGTAAACATTGGCAACACAGGTTTACAGAGTAAAAAATCTATTATTTACTTAATTCTTTATTGCAAGCAGTGATGTAAGAATAAACACAGTAATTATGTTTACAAGATTTATATACGCTTGTAACAAAAGTATTAGTGTCAAATCAAATAATACACATTCATTCAAATGAACTCACAAGATAATTATTGCTCTATCGACGACGTAAATAGATCTAGACTTTTGCGTCCATGCTACATTAATTTCATTGAAAGTTCGTCGAAATTTTTCGTTCTATCATAAACAAAATTATATTCTAATACATTTACAGTATCAGAATCAGATATATACAAAGTTATAGTAAGATCAATTTAAAAACAATTGTCATAAAAGAATTATAGTCTCTCGATTATATGGTTTCTTCACGCTAATGTTGCAATATGAGGTAACTATATATGTAGTCTGAATATATCTAAGATTTGCCTTTTCTAGCTTGATCTTAAGTTTCTTACACTACCGTAGTCATCAACCGACTTCTAAAAAAGAGGAGGTTCTCAATTCAACTGTATTTTCTTTTTTATTTTTTTTATGTTTGTTACCTCAGAACTTTCGACCAACCAATGAACCAATTTTGATGATTTTTGTTTTTGTTTTTTATTTGAAAGCTGGTGCTTCCTGTGTGGTCCTATTTCAATTTGATCCAGTTCTGACAGTGGCATCCATGAGAAAACCATATAAGTCTTAAATTTGCATTAAGTATGTGCGCGACAATTGGACGAATATCACGCCAACCGATGTCGATGTTTTTTTTTTTTTATCAGAAAGAATGTACTTCAAAGGTAGTTAGATGAGAGTTTGGTTAGGTTCTGACAATAGCATCCATGAGAAAACCATATAAGTCAGTTGTCTACTTTTTTAAAGTGAATTATGTAAGCTGTGGACCTCATCTCGATTTCCTCAATATGAAATGCAGCACTAACTGCCAACAGAACGTGCTAAATTTGTTTCGTTGTTACGTATCACCTGGTACTATCATGCTGTCGCAATGTAGGAGCACCTCTATATCGAATAAAGGTTTTTGCGATCAGATCCTTGGAATTTCTTTCTCGTTTTTCTTCATAGGATCTACGTATTGAAACATACAACTAGCTTCATGTCTTATTTAGTCTGATCGACTTCCCCTCTTGACAATTCAAAAATACCTATGATTCGTTGAATTGAAATATACAATTTTTTATTTAGATTTTGACCGTCTTACTGATTGCGTTGTGAAAAATGTGCCCTGAAAAATTACTTTACATTATGCCTGAACCTGCTTTAGATCTTTCGCTATTAGATGAGTCAAAGTGAGATTTAATCGAGCTTTTAGCAGGGAAAAAGATCGATTTACCAACACTCCAATGGGTGTATGACGAAAAGCTAGATTGTTTCTTGTTTATTTCGGAAGCTTCGTTACTGAGCCAACAAATAGTTCGTTTTCACTAGGATTACTATTATATTCATACAGATTTTTTTTTTCACCAAAGAAATAATCAATGAAACATTTAGAAACACTATTTATTATTTTAGTAATCGTTTTACTTGACCGTTGTCCGTTTATCGCAAGTATTGCGTTGTACTGTGTTATGACCAAAATAAATAGACTTTTGTTCTAAAAACGAAAAGCCGTGTACAATCTTAGATGTATTTGAACTTCAATATATTTTACTTGTAAAAGGACACAATTACGATTTGAGAATAAATTATTTCTTACGTGGTATACGTTTTTTTTTTCAACCTTGCGCTTTTCGTCCTTTCTCTAAGAAAACTATATAAGCACACTTTAGCGATTCATATTTTTTCTCTTTTGCGTTCAAATATGGGAATCAAGACGTCACAAATTGACCCACCTAGTACCTACAGTCAGATAGCTGTATTGAGTAGAAAGAGATAGCAGCATGCAGCGGGAATAGTAGTGCCTATCTCAATAAATAAGCTTCGAAAACGGTTAAGAAAAAAAAAAACAAATTAATAAAATAAATACATATAACTTAGGAATATAAGATGGGTGTGTTTACAGAAACATAATTAAAGAACATCGTTATAAAACAAAAAAAGTGATATAAAACTCAAGACATTATTATATACTATTGAATTACAAAATAACTGATTTATATATATATTGAATTGATTTCTATAAATACCAAGTCATTAACCTATATATGTATACCATCCCACATTCACAGTTACGGCGACCTGTCTCAAGTGACGCAAGTGGTTTCAGCTGATTACGAAGGCTATGACAGTAAGGAGGAAATAGTTCCCTTCAATGAGAGGAACATCAGAGTGTTCGTCAGTGTCACCAGCAAGGAGACCAGCAGCGAAGGAATCACTGACATGGATGTTTTGCTCTGTGAAACTTTTGATGACCTACTTGATGCGTACTTCAGAAGTTTTCGGATCGAGGGGTAAGCTTTCCTTCCTTTTTGACACTGGGCTCTTTTCATAATATGAAAAAGCAAAAGCTCTCCAGTGGGACAGTAAATAATAAGGCTTTCTATCATTATAATATTCGACAGTAAATGTTACAGAACAGACAAACCATGGAAAGCTTTCATGGGCGACTGGATTAATGATGAAATTATGCGGACAATGGGACTAGAAAATGACTCAAAACCTGACAACTGCTGCTTCGTTCTGGTCAAGCTGAGTAAAAGGTACAAAACTGTGGAACTTGACAACATCAGCACAGTTGAGCCAAAGAGTTACGTGAAGAGGGCCATTGATAGGCTGAATGTGAGTGATGTTGCAGAAGTGAGAAGGTTTATGAAGAGTTATGGCACACATTACATCGATTCGTACGTAACGGGAAACTTCATTTACCAGGTATGTGGCTTGCTTTTAATTCAATGTTTCCTTCGCTCGATAGCAAAATATTACTCTTATCATATTAGGTTTGGACATCTCTTCGTATATCGATATAATTTTTGGGCAGAACTTTTGAAGAATAAAATACAGTGACATTTCATAAAAAAAAACCAGCAGCGTCACTTCATACGCGTGTAGGGTTTCGTTGGACATGTATCCATAGGCGTAGTTAGGGGGGGGGCAGGGGGGCCGGGCCTACCTTAGGAAGCTGTAGGCCCACCCTAGGGAAATACCCTTCCTCATACATAAAATAACTTCATCCTCAATTACCGAAACCGAAAACCGAACCGAACCTTCAAAAAACTAAAATATTTACTAGCTTGAGTCTAGCTCCTGCTAACCTGCGATCCACACACATATAAACAATCTGCATATAATTGTTACAATACACGTCATATACAACGTCTTTTTTTACTTAGGATAGTGTTTAAAACGCAACGGCATGTGGGCGCTGGTCTCGACGTGGTCCCGATACCGTACTGAGGTGAATGACAGAATTTACAGAGGTTTTAAAATTTATTAAAAAATATTATGAATTATACAGCTGGTCAGAATACAACACGAAAGAAGATAAGTTCTACTGTTTTACGTGTAGTCACTAAAATAAGGATGGACTCCGTGACCAACATGAAAAATTTGTATAAACTGGGTCCAATAATTGAAAAAAAACTAGAAGAAAGTTTAAAAAACATGCCGAGTCGTCATTTCATGTTGAGAGTACACAAAAATATCCATGCTACAAAACTTCTATCAAAACTGGAGATGTCTATCAGTAAGTAATAAAGCAACAAGAGCAAGAAGTTACTCAAAATAAAGATTACTTAATGACTTACTCTTGTCCGGCAGAGTTTGCCTTTAAGAGGGCATCAAGAAGACAAATCGTCCAAAAACAGGATTTTTTTTTTTGAAAATTTGACAACTCATCTCCAAGTTCGACAAAAACATTCGCATGCATTTCGAGAAACATTTTAATTATTGCAGTCCAGATATTCAAAACGAAATCATTGAAATTATAGCATGCCTGACCAGAGAACAAGTTTTATCAATTGTTCGTCCGGAGATGCGAAAGGATTGGCAACGCTGAATAAAAGCCAACTAGGTGATTGTATTAGCAAAGTTTTTTCCAATGCAATCGAATGTTTATACATTCATTTTTCACAACCCGTTTATCATGCCAGCTTAGCATAAGCTTCTAACAACTATAAATAAATCAGAGTTTATCATATAATTACAAATTAAATATATTTCACTCTGTTCTTGCTGCAGTTAATGTTCTGAGTAAATATTTTTAGACCAAAGATGCAACTTTGTCTCAGGCCAGTGGTTTAATAGCCAGCACAATTCTCACCATAATCGAGCTTGCACTGTTCAAAAGACTGGCAATTTTTTTTTATTTGTTAATCTTACAGCTATAAAGATAAAGCTATAAAGATAAACTAACATTAAAATATGAAATGTAAAAAATGTGGCTAACTGTTTTCATTGGTACAGAATATTTAAGCCACATTATAAAAAAATCTAATAAACAGATTTTGAAACCAAAATTGGAACAAAAAATTATCAAAGCAGATCTGAAAATAGTAAGAAATTTTACTATGTAAGTATTTGTGTGTGTAAAAATAATAATAATAACACACACACACACATCTCACACACGGCCGTCTGTTTGATCCCAAACTAAGCAGAGCTTGTACTACGGTAACCAGGCAGCTGATAAACATACTTGTATACTTCTAAATTCATACAAATTATAGATAAATTACACCCAGGCACAGAACAAATGATCGTACTCAAAAATATGTCCTGGGTGGGAATCAATCGAACCCACGCCCTCTGGCTTAGCAGTCAGGGTCACTAACCACTAGACCAACAGGCCAGTGTTACACTATACCTTAAGACTATCGAGAGATCGAAATATTGAGATTCCAAAGATTTAAAAAAGTTGATCTTTTTAAATAAAAAATCATAAACCAAGTTTGTTAGTTCAGAAAATTGGTTATTACATACATACATCGACTTTAATACATAACTACATTATAAAAGTTGACCAGATTAGTCAGTCGAAACCGTTGCCAAAAATGCACTTTTACAATGTAGTAAGTTGCCAGCATAGAAGTTCTTCACATTCTTCCGATTTAATTCTTCACGAACATCAGATATAAACAATAAATATGATAGGTATTAATAAACAGCTGAACCTGGCAGTAGGAAGGAACTTTGGAAACTTTGTGTTGAATAAACGTTCTTCTGCGTCTACATTATGTTCGTAGATAGTACTGCGTTTTAAGTCAACATATCTACGCTTATTACCAGCACCGTTCAATATCTAAACGAGAGAATTATCATTTTTCAAATGATAATTCCCGTGTTTGGATATTGATTTCATGATGATGATGAAATCAACAGACACGGTAGAACACTACATGCTACATGCATCATTATATTTTACATCATTACACATTTCATTCGTTAGAAAATAAGTAAAGGCTGGTAGCCCTGGGATGTTGGGCTAACAATAAAAATACGCATCTTTGTTGTCAGATATTCAAATACAAGCGCACGGGATACAACATGCTTCGCGCCTACATCAGATTACGCAACCATGGTCGTGCCAGCACTGACAACCTTAGATTCTACTTCTCATCATACTTCCTCAAGCAAGTTGGTGATATTAGGGTAAGTTGAAATGCTAAAGCTTCTTAAGATGCACCCTACATTCGTTTCAAGATACATATCCATCCATTTTGTGGAGCTCTTTTAATGTAAGACGAAATTTGTATTAACAGTATTTCAGTCTTGTTGTTTAAGCAGTATGATTAATGTCAAGCCAATTGTACAAAATCGGAAGTTGGTGCCTTTTATTCTGGTAAAATTTGTGTACGTCTCAATAAAATGCCAGTATCTAACAAGAATGCTGGATCAGAGAGCACGGTCCCAGTAAAAGTAGAACTTTCTTAAATTGTCACATTGCAGTCTTCTTTAGATTCTGGATTATGCCAACGTCAGATGTCTTATATACATAAGCGTATTATGTTGAGTAATTTCAAATGTTTTTATAAGATTTTATTTTAATTTAGGCAAATATGTTGCTGAAATTATTATTCGTCAAAATTACACAGGAAACTTACATTGCAATGCTTCGCCTCGCCTTGTAACAACTAGAATTTAAGACGCACTCACAAAAACGTTCTGTGTAAAGTAGTCTCTTCCCGGGGGTGTCCTAAAAGGTGATAGGATCGGACTGTTATCTATCAGACAGTTTAAATACAGTCCTACAGTGCCCGTATGAGGGCAAGTCTTGCCTCCTATTCAAGTGGGCCTCTGTCTACCCCTTTGAGGATATAGGCGCCAGGTTACGGTTATCCGAAAAGTTGAGGTTGCAGGCTTCAGTTGCACTACCGTAAGTTACTTACTCGACCGTAACTTACCGTAAGTACTTGACTACTTTCGTTTAGTTACGAAAGTAGTCAAGGGCACCCCCCAAACTTACGGTAGTGCCGTTTCATTGTTAAGTTTGAACATCTGAAGTTTTCCTTTGGAAATAATAACGTATTTATACCTGTATTTTAACTTTACCTTACACTGACTCTTACAGATAGCCAGTGGGAACAAAACTACAGAATCCTGGGCCCGAAAAAACCTCCGGGACGTACAATACTTATATTCAAGACCCAGTCTCCTCCGATTGTACTACAATCCTGTTCTACTAAACAAACTAAATGAGCTGATGGACAACGGTGCTTTACTTGGCATCGGCTTGAAGACTTTACGACCATTGTTCAAAGACAGGTATAAGGCGGATAAATACGCTGAGATCGTGGAAAATGATTTACAACTTTGGGAGAACAACGCTTAGACATTTATTTTTGTGGAACGGACACATATCTTTTGCTCAAAATCTTGAAATGAATTCAAGCAATCGAAATGGTGAATAAAACAAATAATGGATAAATAAATGGAATCCAAAGTGTTTAATAAGCATAGCAATACTTCTTAGATGTAAATAGATTTTTATATTGTTTTTTGTTTTTATTATTATATTGGAGGAGTTAATATAATTGGAACTTAAGATGTAACGAGTAGAGTTCTTGAAAGATTCAAAGATTTCTTGTTTGCTTGGTTACAGATTCAAGATGTACCTAGTTTCAATAGGCACCTTGAATGAATACTTTGTTAGTGTCAGTTTTTATTTCATTTACATCTATACTAATAATACGTGCAATAAACTGATTTTTCTATGCACAGAGTCCTAAATGGGCATTCCCTTTGACCCACTTTTTAGAATACTATTTGTAAAAAAAAATTAAAACCTATCGTTAAACAACGTTCTAAGGATTCGATATTTTCACCATTAGATCAAATCTCTTAGCCCGTTATGTTATCCTGGTACTTCACATGAGATCCCGTATATTTAGGATAGTCTAAACATAAAAAAACTGTTTAAAAATATATTTGTTTAACCTGCCTCCTTTTTTAACCAATACAAGGCCAGTCCGTAGGTAAGATAAACAAACGCATACTTAGTAATATTTTCATCAGACGTTCAATAAAATCTCCATATACGTCATGTTCTCCTGGTCTTTCCACTACGCAGATGCATTTACGCTCTGAACCAATAGTCGCAAAGCCCCAGATTCTCATAACATCTAGTACATTTCAGAAATGTACAAAATACTAAAAAGTTAATATCAAGGTATAGAAGCCTTAGTATGTTACTATTAACCTGGTTGCTTTCAAATTACTTTTAGTAAAAAGAAGTTTTCACTGAACAACCTGATACAACAGATAAAAAAAATAAAATGAACAACCTACAAAAAGCTGATCACAATCAAAATTAATCGAGGCAAAATTAAACTAACAACTTTTTATATAAACCCTACTTCATCTTTACCTTTTTTAGCTACCTCTTGTTACCTATTTCCCTCTGTTTCATTACTTCTCGTGTTGTAAAGAAAGAAAAAACAACATATGACATATATATATATATATATCATTTATTATATTTTATCATTGAATACAACGTTAACATTATTATTACACATTAATTTTAATATGTAGTACTGAAACATTTGTTGATCTTTTGATTCATTTAAACAACCCATGGTCATTTATCGAACACCTATTCAACGTATTTCGGCTAGCACATAGTAGCCAATAACCATATTGCGGCCATTAGATGCCATATTACATTTATGTTAGTCTTCTTAGAGACCCGCTATAGTGGACAAATAACTAAACATAGATAGCACTACAAATCACATAAATGTCTAGGATTGTAACATCAATCATCATCATCATCATTGCGCTGTGATGGTTACCAGAGGATCGCTTTGCCAACTGTGATCACCAATCACGATCGCCCTCACGTCATCTTTTACTCGGCTCGAAGTACCACCTGTGGGCTCGAAGTACCACATGTGAGCTCAAAGTACCACCTGTGAGCTCAAAGTACCACCTGTGGGCTCGAAGTACCACCTGTGGGCTTGAAAAAGCGCCTTTACAATTGTCACTATACCATTCATTACATTAGAATACAGTCGGACGCTTTTAGCGGTCAATCTAAACCATCAATAAAATATTAAACACTTAATTAAGCTTTTCATTATTATTACACAGTTACTGAATTTACCAATATATATAGATATATGTAAACAAAAAAGAGATAATATTAACATTTATGAAAGCAACAACACTTTATTCCTTTCAATAGACACATTTAATAATTCGTACAAGCAGTTATTTATTACATTATGAGATAATATTTATAATATCGTACCTTAATGACACTCTGTTCCCGGTAATACACAAAATGTATGCTTTTTAATACCAGCAAACTATTCAATAAACTTTAATTAGAAATGGATGGATGAATGCATGAATGAGAATGAAAAACAATGCTAAAACATGTATTTTTTTAATATACATTAAAAAGATTAAATAATTTATAAATTAAAATCTGAGGCATTCGCTATTTTTATCGGCCCATATTTTATCGTTCTAGTGTTCAGTATGAAGCTGTAATGATTTAACATCAGCAGATAAAACATCAACATTGCGCTGAAGCTCTTATATATATGTACTTTTATATATTATTACGACATTTTTTTAATAAATACACCTACAGTAAATTAATTATTTACAAATTCGTATTAAAGTTCAGTCATTTATCAAATTTTAAGTGTAGTTTAACTACACTAAACACTGGCACCACCAACCATTCAAGACTATTCGGAGTCACCAAGATTTCTTCATTAAATTCCATACATTAAGGAAAAGTCCGAAATAAAACATAATAGAGATCACAATGGAATCAAAAATACGACATTTATCCCCAATGGAATAGTATGTTCAATCACTCCAATAAGATAGAAAGAGACAAAAACTTCATACAAAAATATTACTCTTTTTTTCAAGGACTCATTCTCAAATTGTTTCGATTAGACTATATAATATGTACTATAGAATTTATTGAATTATGATAAATGGTTTCTTATTTATTAATTAGAAAATACAAATTAGAGATCCAAAAAAAGGTAAGTATCTGAACCACTTTTACAGATTAAGTGAAAAAGCGTGAAAGTCTGTTTTCACTGTGATATATTTTCTAATGGGAAATATAAATTTATCTATGCAAAACTTCGCAAAAGCCTTATGACTAACACACAAAAAATAAACACAAAATTAATGTATTTACGACTAGTTTTGAAACTCACAAGGGACACTTAATCATGAGCATCACGGATGTTGCGAACATAAAAACGTGGCTCCACACTCCACTAATCTTGGTCAGTGAGTGGACAATAGCGCCTGGATACTAGGTATTAAAGGATCGGTGACATCTGTTAATGGTAACAGTTCACTCTACAGTGTTAGGTAAACGCTCCTAAAAACGAAGACGATGTCACATACGTCATGGGATACCCATCATCAAAAGGTACTTATTACTATTACTACAGTCTGTCTTCGTTTTCGGTAATGTTTCAATAATATTGAAATAAATAATTAATAGGTATTGGGTGAGCATTATGCTACCTTAAGAAATAAGTTTAAAAAAATATAGCAGACTTCAAAGTTCCAAAAATCTTCTTCCCTTAAAGATAGAATATTTTATTTAGATTTAAATGGGACTAATTTTGAGAAAAGCCATTCCAATTAAAAAAGATGTATTGAGATCGTTTTACAAGAAGCGAAGATATTCCGTACCGTAGAAAACACAAAAAAAAAAGCAGTCTAACTGAGAACCTCCTTATTTTTTAAGACGGTTAAAAGTTTTAGAGGTTTTATTAATGTAAATGCTAACTGTTGTACAAAAACACAGGTCTATGAATACGGTTATCCATACTAAACAAAATATACTAAAAAATATAATAAAAGAGTTTCTTGCCCATACTTCTCCATACGAAACTACATTTTGGAATGGGCGACTAGAATAAATTCTATTTTAGGGCCTATTTGAAATAAACGCTTTGACTTTATACTTAAGTATAATCTTTAGGTCGGGATCGCCAGTCCAGACCATCGATGCTGGTCGGAGAATGACTATATTATTGGAGATGGATGATTGATGGAGTTGTGTTGGAGATACATCGCAAACTACGCAAAGATCACCTCGGTTAATGTTGGAATACTATATTAACACTGATTATTCTGAAATTTTCACTGCGCGATGCACGAATCAGTATACTACGTACGTTCGGGGCGTTTACGCTAGATGGCGCTGAAGTATATTTAATAATATTAACAAATACGCATAAAATCGATGTATGCAGAGAAAACCTTTTGACAATTAACACTGAACATGCAATGTGACATAAAGTGTAGGTTCAGTAACTTTTATTTATTTTTATAACACCGATTATACTTTATATAATAGTCTGCTATATAAGAAATATACAGTAATATTTTCAGTTCACCAAAGACTAGTAAAAGACAGTATATAAAATATTCTCCTCTTACTAAGCCTAAGGATTGGTCGTTTAATTCACATGGATGTTTCCACTTGACTCCAAACCTTACCTCTCGGTTCTAAGACAGATACACATCTATACTTAAAAGCTGCCAGAATTATTTACATTGTGTTGGGTAAAAGAGAAAAGTTTTCTTTTACAAAGGTCGAATATCTGAATACAGTTACGTCACAATGCGGAATAATTTTCACTCATTTCCACAGATTTCGGAATGTTTACATCTCGGTACTCAGTACATAGAGTACCACAATATGATTAAAAACACCAATAAAGCTATATCAAGATATAGTTAAAAATACATAAAATCAGACACAGTATTTTTGCAATTTGTTATAGTTCTTAACTAATGCGTTTTTTTTAAAGACAACTCCCGCCTTTGGATTAATTCCTGTGTCGCGGGGGGGCTTTACGGCATTCAAATAACGGACACAAAGAACACCCACACTCAGAACAACAATTTGAGGATTACACAAAGTGATATATCGTGCCGGGATCGAACCCACAACACTAGTCGCGAGGTGGCCACTTAAACCGCCATCTGTGCAATTGTACAAATAATATTATCATTGTTGATCAGCGAGAATGTTGGTTAGTCCCACCCATTACATTACCACGTTTCAACGAGGTTACCGGCTCACACCACACTTTTTTAGTACAACACACACAACACACAAAGGCGTCCATAGTCGTGACTTGCAGGTGTCAAAGATGGGCCTCGCAAGGCCGCTCGTTCCATTACCCTTATACTATAGAAAATATAATGTTCTATCTGCCTTTCACGGAGGGGGGGGGGGAGATTATGACAAAGGGGGATGTTATGACAAAGGTTACTATTATTGACAGCCAGTAGTGAGTAATAGGATATGTGTTAGGTATATCTGTCTACACAAACAAACATTCGGCTCAGCGAGTGATGTGTCGCGGGTACTTGAACAAGTCCCAGCGTACCAGCCGCCCTCAGTGTATCTCGTAGGTGCTAGTGGCACGCATGCTCGCAAACTGGTTGCGACCCACGCGCTTGCCATTTACTAGCAACAACATCGGATTGTTCACCCGAATCGATTTGAACTCGTATTTCTGTAATATGATATTTTAAGTGATTTAAATTGCACAGAAAAGATAAGAGTTTTGTCTGTGTGAATCAAACCTACAAGCTCTGTTCACCAGTCAGGGTGAGTAACCACCAACAGGCCAGTCACATTGATGGGAGATATCAGTTAGGTTAGGTCGTTTAAAATGTTTGTCTTCGAAGGCTTCCTTCTTAGGGTATTTCTGGGTCCATTGCGATAGGACCCATTTATTTTTTTCCATTGACGGAACACTGTGTGGTTTTTTCTAGGTTAGATTCAGGCATACCACCTAACCGTTACCTAAGAAAAGTTCGGTACCAGTTGGGGTTTCAAACGAAAAAATAAATTAAAAGTTAAGAAGTCTGAACAAAAGCTGTTCCCGGCCCTTTCTTATTGCGATGCGCAGTGTGGCACACATATACGTTGTTTAGTAGATTCCATTCTGACACACCCTTCTAACAGAAACCCCGTTAGGATGAATGACTGTCCAAAGGTCGCAAAAAAAGATGTTAAAGGTTTTAATGAACGATCAACTACAAATGAAAAACAATCGATCAATAGCACAATGACTAAATTAAACATGCTTCAATTTGGACCTTTCGCTAAATAAGAAAAGACAATAAAATAAGTCATATTTGTATACTCACCGCAAGGTCAGAATCATGTTTATGCAAAGTTAACTGAGGCTCCGGCAGGGCCACACAATCACCAATGATGACTCCCAGCCCGTCCGCCCAGTTGTACACTGTCACCAATACACACTCCATGCTTTCATCCACCATAGCAAATGTGCTGAAACAGTGAACATTTATACACATTCATTTATATATCAAGTATATATCTCTGAAGGGATAATAATAATAGTCATATCTGCTCACGGATTAATAGCTAAGAGCCTCGACCAACACCTTAAGAGGTTCTCGTTAGATGGTTGGATCAAGGGACTGATGCAGAAGGCAGTTCTCCTTGACACGGCCCGCATTGTGAACCGCATTGTTCCTATCTTTGGAGCCCTAACCACCAGTGTCTTGGTCCCTGTACCCGATGTCGATGATCTACTATTTTTTGAAATGTAATTAATATGTGAATATTAACTTGAATATAGAATAATAATAATAATAATATAGGTAGGGTACTTTGGTGTTACATAATATTTAGTTCTTCTATATTCAGCCATTCAGATTTAATCTTATTTTTATCTTAACTTCAAAATAACGTAAAGAAATGTCGAGTGCATAAAATAAGCACCAGAGAAATTTCAAGTATGTAATTATTATTTGATATTTAAAATGAATTAATGAGACTATGTACAAATTTATAAAATCTGTTTGTCCTATCATCTAGGCTATCGTATATTTTGTCATTAAAATATTCAGTAACATTATAATACGCTTTTCTTATAAGGAATTGTTTGAGTAAAAATTTAAGTTTATTTATATTAATCCAATAATGTCTTTAGGTACATGATTATATATGCGTGGAGCCATACAAAAAACAGTTTTACTGAACTGTGCAGTTCTGTTAGCAGGAAAACATATTTTATTTTTATTGCGCTCACTCGTAGGTGATTTAAACAAAGACTTATTTAAAGCAACGAATACAACAATTTCATATACATATATAAATACATGGCAGGGTCAAAAGCTTCAGATCAATGAACACGGGTTTACAGCCATCAATGGAATTAAGCTTGCAAATTGCTCTCACGCATTACTTCTGTGCCTGAAAATACCATATCCTTGTCAACAGAGTTTCCCCAGAAGATAAAGCCATATTTTAACAAAGACTCAATGCTCATGCCCACGGTATGCAGCTATTTGTATTCTTAAGAGAAAATATTAATTTATAAATGTCAAAAGGGGTTGTAGGAATCATAAAAAGAGAGTGCGATAATTTACTGTTAAATGTATTAATTTCATTTTGTAGAAAAAATCATTGAAGGTTTCCGCAATAGCAACAGGGTCTTCGATGACATTGCCATTCATGTGTAACTCTTTAATTTATTCCATAGGCAGGTATTGTTTGTTATGGTTTATGACTGACCATAAGGATTTGCATTTATTTGAAGCAGTTTTAATTTTGTAGTCAATTTGAGCCTTTTTGTCAGTTTCTTTATTCTTAATAAAAGCTTGTTATTAAAAAGATTTTATTTCAATTTCAATTTTGTATCTTTGATTTTTGGAAAAATCACAAGGTGCCAGGTTGTATAAGGAGCATTGCCGTGGTGGTGGAGGATCCTGCTTCTTGAGCGCTGCAGTCTAACATTTTCCAAGACGAACTGGTAAACTCTGGAATCTACAGTAACAGTCTTTTTATCTTTTAGAATGATTGCTGCGAAATGACCAGTCCGTCCAATCAATGATACAATCATGTTTTTCCCTTGAGTTCTGTCCTTCTTTACTTTTATCGGCAAAATTTCAAATGAAAACATTCATTGCGCAGATTGTCTATGTTTCAGGTTCGTAACAATATATCCAGCTTTCATCACTTGTGACGATGGCATACACAGCATTCTAGTCACCTCCGTCATCCTTATCTTTTGTCAAATATTGAGGTATCCATTTAGTACAAAGCTTTCTGACACCTAATTGTTCAAGACTTTTTGTACTTGACTCATACCTAGAGCTGGCCGAATTTGTTCATATACAACACTCACGTCTTCAGTAGTAGGCGTAGAAAGACGTCCTTCTCGAGAATCATCAGTGAGTTTGTTTCGACCACTTTTAAACTCATTAAATCAGTTGTAAACAGTAGAACGAGATGGGGCTTACTAATGCCAATCGAAGTCTATCGTAATAAAGTCAAGTAGTAATAAATCATTGAGCGAAATTTTTCCCTTGTCATAGCCAAATTGCCGCCAATTTGTAAAAACATATTAAATATGAATCATTTACATATCTACAGCTTCCCAAGGAGTTCTTACTTCGAAAATTTAATATTTTTTCATCGACTGCTTTTTTGTCTATTCTAAAAACTTTCAGTGTGACCCACGTGCGTATTCCACGTCTACAAATACAGTATGTGCATAAAATGGGTTATTATAACATGCAGAAATAAATATATCTTATACATACTCTTAATAGTCCGTAACTTTTTGAAAATTCAATAAATATGAAATACTTATGTTACAAAAAATATTAAGATTTTTCTTTACTACAAATATCGTCATTAATTAGCGCTTACTAAAAAATGTGTAACTGTAATTGTGTACATTATTACGTATTTGAAAATGCATTGACGTAGATGGGAATCCATCATAGGTATGCCGATTGGACATCGGTCGGTTATTTTTATGATATTGGCCGACAGACGAGCAGACGGGTCACCTGATGATAACCGCCGCTCATGGTTACTTGCAACTCAAAGGTTCGTAAACTTTCAGCTTTAAACACCCCACCCCACCTCCTCTACTCTACTGTATAGATTATAGTCTGATCCGTCGCCTTTTACATGAAGATCAGATGGCCCTATTCTACTCATCCAAGAACCGAACATTATCTGAGGAATTTAGTCAATTCCAGACCAGTTAATTTAGTCCTGAGTTGCAATAAGTTTTAAATACTCTTGCTTTTAAATTGATTAATGCGTTCTTGTTGAGGTAATAACATGCTGCTTTTCCAAGCGTGTGGCGTTCCTAGGTGTACTACTTTTTTTTCAATTTAAAGACGGGACTGTTTTATCACTACTCTATGGGATTGCTCTTGATTATTTAAAATTGACATGTAATTTTTCATTTGAAGTAATTAATAATAAGTTGTTGAATTTTTTTTGGGCATTCGATAGAGAATAACACATTTTAATTAAAATTATCCGTCTAGTAAATATTTTTTTTATGAGATGGGGGGCAAACGAGCAGATAGGTCACCTGATGGTAAGCGACTACCACCGCCGATGGAAACCTGCAAATCGAGAGTCGCAAGAGAGAACTGTTATAAATTTTATAAACTTACAAAGGAACAGCATTGTCATTGTGTATGGAGCCGATGACCCGGCCGAGGATAACTTTGGCTTCGTTATTTCCCTCTTGCAGAGAGTCAAGCCGCACCAACTCCAGCGCCACCTCACGTCGGCCACCGAAGCTATGTAAACTTCCCTCACTGTATATACCCAGCATTTTCTTATCTATAGACTGTTGGAAAATACATTTTATAATAAAAAATATTTAGTACTAACTCAAAGACAAAATATATTATTTCATTAAAATAACGTATAAAGTCGTACAGTACTGGGCAAGAAATAATGCACAACGACCTCTAGAAAGAGACATTCGGATAATCTCGGCTTTGTCCCTTTTCATTGTCCCTTTCGCACACTACATGTGTTACGTTTTGTCAATCGTTCGACAAATGCAGTGGAGTACGGTCGCGTCCAGTTCAGAATATATATAGAGAGTTGTTAACACCCCCAAATTTAAATGATTTAGAATTGTACTATGACATCTTTAGGATAAAGAGGGAAGCCTTTACATGGTCAGTCACGCGAAATTGTCTACAAAGTGTATAAATATTTTTTAACTGAAGCCGACAAATTTAAAAATCATGAAGATAAAGACGTATGTAACTATTTTAAGAAGGTACATAAGCGAGTTGCAAATGCTAGTGGAATTTCAAGAAGAACTTTGAACAATATATTAAAGAAAGTCAGTACTGAAACAGATTCACTGCAATTAAGTTCAGTACGACGAAAAAAAGGTAGACCAAAAACGCAATTTCGTTTAGATATGGACGATTTTGATTATGATGTTGTGCGAAGAATGGTGTATAATTTTCACTTACGATTTAATGAACTGCCTACAGTAAAATCATTAAAAGCTAAACTGTCTATCTAGGAGGCTATTAATTACAATGGATCTGAAAAGACGTTGAAAAAATACTTCATGAGATGGGGATTTCGGTTCACTAAAATGGAAGATAATAGAAAAGTTCTAATGGAAAAGCACGATGCAAGTCTCAAACGAATGGAATACCTTGATAAAATACGCGAAACTGGAAAAAATATAATCTAAAAATATATTTTATATGGATGAGTCTTACATACATACATCACACACTAAAACAAAATCTTGGAGTGATGATAAGAAAAAAGGTGTAAAAAAGCCAATTTCAAAAGGTCAACGTTTAAAAATAGTTCAGGGCTATGGGGGCTCCACTGAAGCTTTGCATCCAAAGTTAAGCCTAAGAACACTGAAAATCTTCGGGTTTTAACACTTCGCCCTTTATTGACACACTAGTGTTCACCTGTGTTACATTAGGCAATGTAAACTTTATACATTTCGTTTTTTCTCGTTAAGGAGAAGATTATTGATATTAAACCATCTATTTACATCATCAATAACCACCTGCAGACGTTTGAGTTTAAATACAAGTGGAGTGTCATCTGCAAACAACACTATATCATGTTTATCCTTTATGAGGTACGGCAGGTCATTAATATAAATTAGATATAAAAAAGGACCTAGAATAGAGCCTTGGGAACCCTCATTCTGACTACAGATCCGGGAGATCTTTGCCCGTTCACATCAACTCACTGAATCCTATTACTTAAATATGAAGTAAGAAGATCCAGAGAGGTGCCCCGGATTCCATAGTAGCGCAGCTTCCTGATCAATGTATCATGGAGAACGCAATCAAAAGCCTTAGACAAATCGCAAAAAATGCCTAACGCATCGCATTTATCTTCCCATGCATTATAAATGTGCCCTAAAAGTTCAACACCAGCATCAGTTGTTGAACGACCCCTTGTGAAACCAAACTGTTTGCTATGTAATAATTTATGTTTAGTAAAATATCTTTGCATTTGATCTAAAATAAGTTTCTCAAAAATTTTACTAAAAAGAGGTAGCACTGATATAGGTCTATAATTAGAAGGGTCTGATGTACTACCCGATTTAAACAATTGTATTATTTTACTGTATTTCATTAGATCAGGAAACTCACCACAATCTATACAGTTATTAAAGATTACTGTTAAAGTTGGTGCTACAATGTTTATAATGGACTTAGCAACGTCAACAGAATTACCCCATAGATCTGCAGTCTTTTTAATATTTAAAGTTTTAAAAGTTTTTATTATATCATTACAAGTTACATATTGGAAATAAAACTGGAATTCACAAACAGGAACGTTTTCTTTAAGTATTGTTTCTGCAACAGTTGGATCACCAACTGTTCATCAGAATTTAGACATTTTGTAGTCGATACGGGAATCTCTGCAAATAAATTTTCAAATGCCGCGGCTACTTTCGAATCTGATTTAATAATACTGTCATCAACAGCAAAGCTGTAATCACGTTGCAACACCTTCCCGTTTCGCTATTAATAATATTCCAAGTCATTTTAATTATATTACTACTATTTTTAATTTTTGAACTTAAGTAGCGAAATTTCGCCAAATAACAAACTTTTTTAAATAATTTAGAATAATTCTTTACATATAAATTATATTCCACAGTGTTAATATAAGGCCGTTCTTCATACAGTTCATAAAGCCGTTTTCTACTTTTATAAATACCTATGGTGGCCCAGTCACTGAAGGAAGTGTTGCTATTTACCGAAATTGACTTAGGAATTAATGTAGTATCAAATTGCGAGCAATACATTTTGAAAAAATCATTATAATGTTGATTAGGGTCAACCTTAGTTGACAAAAGTTGGATTTTATTTGCAAGTTTAGTTTTAAATGTTTCCAAGCGATATTCAGACTTTGGGTTAACAGTGATATCTTTTTTCAATTTATTTTTCTATATATTTGGTACAGTGATCAATTGTCCGCAGTGATCAGAGTCTATTCAATTAACAACTTTTTTGTGGGTAGGTAAAATATCAGTATAAATATTATCAAGGCATGATGCACTAGTAGGCTCCATAAATAAATTTGCAAGATTGCACGACTGAAAGAAACTAATAATTTTAGTGCTTAAGCTAGAAGTTTCTAACAAATTAACATAAAAGTCACCACAAACAATGATGGACTTGCTTGAGTTACAAATTTTGTGTAATACTTCATCCATTACTTTTTCAAAACAATCATACAATCCTGAAGGTGGTCTGTACACACTTAATATAACAAGCAGCTCCAACTCAATACAGGCCATTTCAATTGTCCGTTCAACAGAGAGGTTCACAATATCCCTAATCCAGTCCTTAATCTTAAGTTGATTATTTATTAAAATTAATGAGCCACCATGTATAGCATTTACTCTGCTAAATGAACTACCAACCTTGTGATTACTATAGTTAAACATAAACTGATGGCTTTTAAGCCAATGTTCAGTTATACAAAGAATATCAATATTATTAAATTTAAGGAATAATTGTATCTCTAAATCCTTATTCATAAAACCTTGAATGTTTTGGTGCACCAGGTTGATACTATTTTTTGGTTTTAAAAGATTTTTTTCTCCATTCTTTACATAATTGCTAGAGATTGTCTCTGTTGTCTTGATTTCTAATTTAAATGATTAATAGTGTCACAATTAGATGACAAGTCATTGGCAGAATTATCATAAGGAATGTCATGGCATTGCTCAATAGGAGCAATTTGTTTAGCCAAATTCTTGGCTGTTATACAAAAATAATATGATAGCGACACAGCTATCTGTCTCCTACAATAATTTGAAATATAGTATCTGTATATAAGATACCTATCTCTTGTCAAATAAAAACGATTACCAATGTAATTGTTCATGTCAATTAAATGGAATTTTAATTCGTGAAATAATTTCGTTGTTTAAAATATTAAAGTGGTCAGTGACCCTGACTACTGAACCGGTGGTCATAGGTTCGTATGCCAAATGGGGAATTAAATGTTTGTTATATGTGTCCATTGCATGAAGGTTTGTAAAGTCCCCCGGAACATAGGAATTATTCCTAATGCGGGAGTTATCTTTTTTAAGAAAATAAAAATATTCAAAGTTGAAGAGTTCTCCATCATTTTAATAGTTTGATAGGACATTTAAAATTATTCGTAAAATACATATGTAGTTGTAAGATAACTTTTATGTAAAAAGTAAAGAGATTTATTCTCTTACCATGTGGTAAGAGAATAAATCCGTGTCTATACATTCATGATTAAATTGACAAGTAAAGACATATAATCTCGTATGTAAGGATTTATGCAAACGACAGGCTGTTGACTCTGCCTAACCCCCAGGGGCAGAAGTGTGAGCTTATGTATGTGTATACATATGTATACCTTTTAGTGTACCTATTTAATAAAATAAAATGAATAAAATGTCAACACATATAAGTGTGTAATTTAATTTTAAAGCCAATTAATTTATTAAATACTAATAAATTAAAAAAAAATAGAGTAATAAAAAAAATCAAAACAATATAGCGGCTATGTTGCAACATTTCAAAATTAAAAAAAAATGTTTTTGTTACCTGCACCATTGTAGCGAGCCTTTTAGCTTTCAGTTTTCCTCGAGTGCGTACCAGATTGTGTGCGGCTTGCGTGAACGTCAGAAGCCGAGCGCTCTCCTGCTGCGGTGGAGCCCAAGGGGGGTCTAGACGACAAGCATATTTGAACTTCTCTAGAGCTTCTGAATACTGCTCAGAATATTTTAAGGCCTGAAAAATGTTCATTTACAATTTTGTTTAATTCTTGAAGGCCTGAGGCCTGATTTTTTTTTTTTCAAATTTCATTACTTTGTTTAATGTTTGAAGTGGTGGTGGTACTGGATATGTTAAATGCAAAGCCATTTGAATATTATATAGTACTATTAGATTAGTCTACTATGTCGTAATAGTCCAATGACTATTTCTAAAAGACATTGTTCCGGATCCTTACATCATTCGCCCCAAAACCAACAGCAATGGAAATAAGTTGTTATATTTGGTATCATATATGATTTCTTATCACATTTTATTTAAAAGACGTATAACGTACGTACAAACGTACCTAAAAGTTAAAAAAAGTTATTCTATATACTTAAATAATATACGACAGATATTTTCATAACAATGATACTGTTATTTAGAAACATATAAAGTCAAAGTCAAAGCATTTATTTCAAATAGGCCTAAAAGGCACTTTAGAACGTCAATTTCAGTATAGTGATTTTGTTCTGGTTGCATCCCAGAACAACATCACTATACCGAAATTAATTTTATGATAGATATATGGTGCTCACCACACATTAACAAACAGTAAAATTAAGTATACAATTTACATAGATATAGAGAATATTAACAAGTAATAAGTCAGTGTGTGAGTGAAAATAATCGTGTAAATCAATGTTACATAAATATAATTCCTTATACAATACAATTAGCAACCAGTTTGATTTTGTCTAGACTCAAAATTGTCCTACAGCAGGGGTGCTCAAACGGTCGATCGCGATCGACCAGTCGATCGCGAGTGCTTTTTGAGTAGATCTTGAGAAGAAAATTTTTTTTAATAAGTAGGTAACTAAACTACAAAAATTTATTACGTAATAACACTGCTTGCGGCAAAAGGCGGCTTTATCAAAGGAACGCGCGGTACTTGTCAAAGAAAAGCCGCGTTGTTTCTAGACTAGACTGTACTAGACCATTTCGGGCGGCGCGTTTGACGGGAACATTCGAGACTTTCGTTCACGCCGATATAAATGTTGCGCCTGCAGGAATTGGAGTCATTCTGAATTGTAACTTGAAGGCGATACTACGTCGATACAAAGTTTATTATTAAATAGTGCGAAATGAGTGCACTGAAGAAATCTAAACGTATTATTTTAATAACGATTGGGAGGAAGAATTTTTCTTTTGTATGGTGAAGGATAAGTGCATTTGTGTTATTTGTCGTGCGTCAGTTGCAATACCTAAGCGTGGTAATTTAGAGAGGCATCATAAAACGGTTCATAAAAACTATGAAAAGGATTTTCCGCCACAGAGTGAATTAAGAAAACGAAAAGTAAGTAATTTGATATCTTGTTTGAAAAAAGAACAAACCATGTTCACAAGACCAGCCAAACAATCAAAAGCTGCTACGATCGCGTCATTTAAAATATCTCATATATTGGCGAAACACAAGAAACCATTCGAAGATGGATCGGTTGTGAAGGAAGCATTTATTGAAGCGGGTGAGACTTTATTTGGAGATTTTAAAAATAAAACAGAAATCATGTTTAAAGGCCGGCAACGCACTTGTGACTCTTGAGTTGCGGGTGTCCATGGGCGGCGGTAGTCACTTACCATCAGGTGACCCGTCTGCTCGTTTGCCCCCTATCGCATAAAAAAAAAAAAATGTCTGCTATTAGAGAACTTCAGTTATCTCGTCCGACTGTCACAAGGCGTATTGAAGTCCTGAGTCAGGAAATCGCAGATAAACTAAAACATGATATCATGGAATGTACATACTTTTCTTTACAGTTCGACGAATCCACCGATATGACAGACACTGCCCAGCTGTGTATTTTTATTCGGATGGTATTCAATGACATGTTGGCTAAGGAAGAATTTTTGACAATCATTCCTCTGAAGGGGAAGACCCGTGGCGAAGATATATATGACGTTTTCATCAATTTTGTAAAAAACTACAAGCTACCAATATATAAATTAGTGTGCATTACAACCGATGGAGCACTAGCAATGACTGGAAACAAGAACGGTTTTGTGGCATTGTGTCGAGCTAATGAAGAATTCCCTTCATTTTTTTCATTCCATTGCATTATACATCAACAAGTTTTCTGTTCAAAAGTTTTAAACACGGAGGAAATTATGGGCATTGCAACAAAAATTGTGAATTCCATCCGTGCACGTAGCTTGCAACGGCGGCTCTTTAAGTTGCAGTTGGAAGATAGGGAGTCAGCTGAACACACTGATTTAGTTCTTCACACGGACGTCAGGTGGTTGAGTCGCGGAAAATTCCTAGAAAGGTTTCAAGAATTATTGCCCGAAATAACAGCTTTTCTAGACGAAAGAGGTGATGACACTGAGATGTTGAAAAACGAAAAATGGCTGACTGATTTGGCATTTTTGACTGACATCACAATGCACTTAAACACCATTAACTTGGAGCTTCAAGGTAAAGGAAAAACTATTATTGAGATGATTAGCGCAGTAAACGCATTCAAAAGTAAATTGCAACTTATGATAGATCAACTGAAAAGAAAGGATCTGAAACATTTTCCGTCTTTGAAAGCAAGGATTCCTCAATTGAATTATGATACGTATGAGGCTGAATTATCAAATATTTTGGGACAATTCGAAATGCGTTTTTATGATTGCAGTAAATTGGCAAATATAGCATCATTTATGAGTTATCCTTTTTCATGTAAAAACATTGAGGAATTAACCACTGAAGTAGCAAGTCAGTTTAATATGAACTCATGTTCTGTTGAAAATGAGTTGGTGCAGATTATATCAGATATACATCTCAAAGCTACAGCATCTGATACAAATTTCTGGTGTTTTATATCTGAAGATAAATATCCGAATCTAAGGCAAATCGCCCTTCAACTGACGGCAATGTTTGGGTCAACTTACTTGTGCGAGTCTGCATTTTCTGAAATGAAGATAATTAAGTCAAAATATCGCAATCGACTAACTGACGATCATATGTCATCATGCTTGCGATTGGCACTCAGTGGTTACGCACCATCTTATGAAAAGTATGCTGAGGACATGCAGTGCCACGCTTCAAGATCCAAAGTCACTCCTTAGTTGAGTTTAATACCATATGTAACTCTTTTGTTTTGTAACAACGAATAAACTCGCAATTTTGAATAACTAGGAGTTTTTTCATTGATATTGTAGAGAAGAACTTAAGTAAACCTAACCCAAACCTTGACTAAGATAATGTAAATTGTGCGGAAAGCTAATATCTATATATGCTACGGTACACCCTACCTAGGTAGGTAGGGTGTATCGTGTATGTACGACAACCCTGCATCACACATACTTGCAGCCTCTCAAGTCGATCGTAAGTAGTCTAAAAATATTGAGGTAGATCGCCAGCAGTTCAAGTTTGAGCACCCCTGTCCTACAGGATCAGCATGTTTCCAAGCGTTCTTATCTTGGATATAATCCTCTAATTTGTAATAAGCTTGTTTACAAAGTGTATTTTTAAACCCGGCAGTTATATGTTAGCTTAAGTATTTAACCTATCGGTGCTGTAATGCGCCTGAGGGCCGTGACCGAACAGGTAGTGAGCTGTGGCGGCGTGCTGTTGGCAGTGTCTTTGGACATTGCCTAATTCGCCGCCGGCGAACCGGGCGGCGGAGGCGCGCTTACTTGCGCCTCATGCCGCCCTAAGTGTGGCTGTGGATGGTCGGGACGGGTTTTCCCCTCCACCCGCACCGTGTGGTTTTAGTCGGTCCGATTCCGACACACCGTTCCACTGAAAACCCCGGTGGGATGACGGCCCGAGGCTTTTTTTTTTTTCAACGTGTGGATACCCCATCCACACGTTGAAAAAAAAAAAAAAGTATTTAACCCAAAGAACTAAAATAGAATTGTAGGTAAATAAGACGGTTATATCACTTAATGATTGATTATTTAGCGGATTGACATGTGTTGAAAATATAAAAAATTTCAAGATATTCTTTATTATTAATAGAGAAACAAATATCTGCATCTCATTAATTAAAATATATAAATAATTGTTGTGTATATGTTTGCCATATCTTGCCCCAAAACCAATAAGCAGGCTTGCTTGTTGGTTTTGAGGCAAGATATGGCAAACCTTTTTATGCTTTTTATAGCGTCAGTATGTGGTTTGTTATATATATTTTTTGGCATGGGCTATGAAAGAAGAATACAGATCACTGGTAAATAAAACATATTTCTAAAATCAATAATTATAAAGTAAAAACTTACAATGCCTTCATTATAATACAGATCAGGCTGTCCTTTAGCTATTGGATCCGAAGAGGCTTGCTTGTATGCACTCATGCATAACTTCAAGGTTGCAGGATCCTGAGCCACCATGAAGAACTGACACAAATATGCATTACCTAGCACAGACCATGACACTCCGTCTTTAATATCCTTAGCCACCGCCTCCTTAGCTAATTCTACACTTTTCAAGATGGCCGTAGTGGCATCTGACCTCTTTTTATCTCCACTTTCTTGGCGAAGGATTATTGAGAGACAACGGAGAGAGAGGCAGTTACGCTCCTGGAAATAATAAAAACAATATAGAAAAGTAATTAATAAAACTGTTTCTTTTATTAAATATAATGAGAATTAATTGAAACTTACATGTTTTAATGCACCTTCAAAACTGGCCTTTGCCTCTTTGACATTCATGTTCTTCCAGTAGCACTCTCCAAGTTCATTCCAAGCATCCACCAAATGAGGGTTTAGCTTCACAGCTTTGCTGAGACATTGTGAGGCCCTTGCATCATATGTTGGGCTAATATTATAAGCTCGTCCCTTCATATAAAGGAATTTGGCACGAAGAGCAAAAGGAATTTGAGTATCTGTAAGTTAATACATCAATGGACTTTAAAACAGACTTTGACCTCTGAGTTTGTTTCGGTGTTTCTTCTCAGGGTAGTCAGCTAGGAAACCGGCCTCATCTAGCATAACCTAACAGAAAAAAATAATATATTGACGTGTAAAAGTGTTGTTATAACCTATTTACAAAATAAAGATCATTTATCATTTATCATTTATCAATTGATTCTAAAACACATTTTCCTTTTATATGGAAATAAGCAAATTTTGACACAACACAAACTCTGAACACTAAAAGAATACATACATATGTATGTATGTGTGTATATATATATTTTTCCAATATTATTAAAGTGCCCAGCCACATTACACCTATGTGGCTGGGCATATGGGGTAGGCAAAAGCTAGAATCTATAGCTAAAAGCTAGATAGACTATTATAAGTCTAGATTTAGCTTTTCATACACTTCACAATAATTCACTTTAAAAATGTAGCCAACTGACATCAAACCATCTATTATAAAATTTTAGACTGAAATGGTTTTCTCATGGATGCCAATGTCAGAACTGGACCAAATTGAAAGGGGACAACACGAGAAGCACCAGTTTTCAGATAAAAAAACATTAAAATCGGTTCACCCAGTCAAATGTACTGAGGTAACAAACATAAAAAATGCAGTTTAATTGATAACCTCCTCCTTTTTTGAAGTTGGTTGATAATTATAACAACAAATTTGTTTGATATATTTTAGTAGTTACTACCTACTATGTTTATTTATTTTGGTGAACCCTAAAGAAAACACACAGCACTATAAGCAGCCATAACAAAAAACAATCATTTTTCTTTACTCTCTAATAAAAGGAGGATTTTTTTGTTAATTTTTCAATCTGTGGTAGATAGAAAATTAACAAAAAAAATTCAATAACAAAACATTGAACTATATATACATTAGTTACATAGAAATATAAACAACAGTATGCTAATTGCAAGGAAAAGCTACAATATAAATAAAAACCTAAAATAACCATAAAATTACTAGAGTTAAAAATCAGTGGCAACTAATCTGAAAACTACATATAACCATACAAATCTTACTGTCAATGGCTTCAAACTTCTGAACCAGTATGTTTTTTTTCTCTTCAACTTTTTTATTCTTTTCTGTAGCCATCTCAATAGGGTGGTTTTCGAAAAATAAATCTCTATATTCATATAACTCCTGAAGTCCTTTCTGAAAAAAAAAATTAAGATCAATATATAAGATACTTCAGATCAGTGTTTAAGAGACTCATGCACAAAGGGTCCCTACCATTATCTATAAAAATGGTAAAAGAAATTTGCTGTTTTTAGTATTTATTATGTACACTATATTACATCATCTGTAAAAATTTCAACTGTCTAACTATCAGGGTTCATTAGACACAGCCCGGTGACAGACATACAGACAGATGGATGGACGGACAGAGGAGTCTTAGTAATAGGGACCCATTTTACCCTTTAGGTAGGGAACCCTAAAAAACATATAACATTTTAATTTGGAATCTATCATTCTTATATGAATATTCAATGTATTTTCACATTAACACACCAAAGGGTGTTAATTATTTTTTTTGATATTAAAATGGAGTGCAGTGATAAAGAGATAGCATTACAAAAAGTAGGTATGGAGCCAAATGCAATTCTTGACACTATCCATCTCCCTGGTAAGCCTTCTCTGTTTGTGACAGAAAAAGATCTGGCCGTCCACAAAATCAAAGCAGTGAAAGAGAGAATTTGAAGAAGTCCTATCCAAAAGCAAAAAAAAATATCTCAGGGATTGAATATACATAGCACCTAGAACCATATAGCATATTTAAAAAGATGACTGAGGACTTGCAGCCTGTATGAGACAATCATTATACTACTTTTAAGCAAAATGCAAAAGGACACAGATTTTTTTTTTTTACTGACAAGAATTTTTTACTAAGGGACTGACTCAGCTATATTTTTGTGAAAAAGCTGTCAAAGCATTGGCACAAGTATATCAAGATATGAGAAGGTGTTTAAGCCCCTTAATAACCATGAGTGGTCCTACCAGCAAGACTCAGCACCATTTCATAAAGCTTAATCCACCCAAGCGCGGTTGAAAACGAATGTTTCTGATTTCATCAGAGATGAAGACTGGCCATCATCTAGTCCCAATCTTAAACCAATGGATTATGATTTATGGTCATTTAGAGAGTATGGCATGCTCTAAATCCTATGATAATTTGGATTCTTTAAAACAATCCATAGGATTGACAGTGAAGAATTTTGACATGGCGAGAGTGCGTGTTTCTATTGATAACTGGCCTCAACATTTAAACAACACACATTACTGTAATAAATGTTTTATGCAATAGAAAAAAGAAGATTTTTCCTTGTAACAATATTTATTGCAAGACATAGACATAGGTATATAGTTACTATAAATCTGACTCGACTAGAACTCTTATTTTAATTAATATAACAAAAAAAAACAAGCATTGATTTTACCAATAGTTCGTTCATAACATCTGTAACATTTTCCAGGATATCAGCTTCAATATCTGAATCTTGAGACATTGTAATATTTTAGTTTGTACACAAATCTTAAAGATCTGTTTTGTTCAAGACAATTTGGAATAATCAATCGGTAGAAAATTATGTGTCAATAATGTCAAATTGTCAACTTCAACTTTTGATTAATGGCTTTTTAGAGTTGCCACAATTTTGGTAATGTCACGTATCCGAAGGACCAGCCGTCAAAGGATTTTTTGTATTTTCCTATTGTATATATAACTTAATTATATTATATATATTTAGCAAGAGCAACATCACACTCATTGCCCATTATGCCGCAATGGCTGAAAACCCCTGCGAGTGTCACATTTAAGTCCCTTTTTGAACATCGGAATAAGGCAGGCATGATTAATTTGCCTGCTATTTTACTTTTTAATTGATTTTGATTTATGGTCATGATACTACTAAGAGAGTCTGAAAACATAATGGAATTGGCTAAACATAATGGAATGGAGCTTTATGTTGTGGGAGTCTATATCTAAAACATCCTCCAGTATAGCTATGCATTCACCTGTAAATTCAGATGACTCCGGGGGGACACTGAAGCTGAAGAGCAATGCGAGAGTTTTGATAATATACTGCAGTCTCTGTGTACCCTATTGGTGAGAATTTTGATGCAGCAGTGTAAAAAAGGTGCCAACCCTGACAACGATTTCTGATTAAGCATTTGCTGAATAAGATAGAAATGTCAAAATAGTTTGTGCTTTAAAGTAAAGGACCTCATATTCAGTTACAAAAGTGGAAGAATTTTGTGTTGTGATATTTGGGGTTTCTATATTTCATATTTCTGAGTGTGGGATAAACTAAACAGAGGAGGAGATATATTGAACTTAGTTGCATCGGAGTAAGATCGAGTAACAACTGGGGGAAAATTTTTGGTAGCTTCAGTGTAAGAAATAGTTTTATCAGGCATTACGGTCTTAATGCCTTTTTAGCGTCTAAGATCTGGACATAAAGAGTCATTACCAAAATGATATCCTTAACATAAAATACAAGAAACTTGTTCTTGTGCAACTTGACAGCCAACCTCAGGGTGGGCATGACCGCAGCGGTAGTAGCTAGGTTTAGATCTGCACTTTAATTTTGTATGGCCAAAACGGCTACAGGTAAAATATTGGATGGCTGGGTACATATATTTTTCTACAGGCAATCCCGAAAAACAACAATACACACGTTTTGGTAAGGTCTGTCCATCAAAAGTCAGCACAACAGTTTGAGTAGGCTTCCACTCAAGAATGCACTTTCTTTTCATACGACTTGCCTTTATAATCGGCCCTCATTCTGTTGGAATTGAAATATTTTCAATTATGTCTTCTTCTGACCATTCTAATGGAATGTCACGTGCAATACCTATGCGGGAAATCTTATACTGAGGAATATAAGGCGAATATCCGTGATAAGAAACAATCGGGTTCAGTAGAAAACTATTAGCGTCCTGATGGGTGGTTAAATTTTAATACATCAAATGGAACCTATCACCATAACCACAGAGAATGTAGGTTTTGCAATATGTTCATTATCAAATTGGAAATCAGCTGGTCCAGACGGACTGCACAACTTTAAGATTAAGTGGTTCCGTAGCTCACATGCTCGTTTGGCATCTCAGTTCCAAGCAGCTCTAGATTTAGGTTCAACCCACTTAGCAGTACAGCGTAACCCACAAATCTGTTAAGATGGATTAGGTGAAGTGATAGGTTTGTTAGACAATGAATGACTCAACGGTGCCATACGTCGTTCAACCCTGTTGAATGCCCTTATAACAGGTGCATTTGTTGCTACAAATACGACTTCTAAGTAAAGCTCTTTAATTTTTTTTTATTGCAATTGCTATAACTTTTGGGTACCTAGGATTTTCATCAGGGACTCCATCGACTGAAAATATAACCACTGGTTTTGAGGTGAAATCTGCGAACTCTGGGAGTTGCAAAATGCGATTAAAGTCAGAATAGTAGGTTTTTAATAAGTTCGGATTGATCCTCTTCGAGTCTTGGACGGCCAGGTCTAAGACTCGAAGAGGATCAATCCGAATATTGTCCTATATTTGGAGTAGTACTCAGCATATCGTTTTTGCAAAATCATCTTATACGTTTCTAAATTAGATTTTACGTGTTTTATCTTTTTATCTATATCTATGCCTCCTAATCCACTGTCACGGGCGGTGAGCTCGGCGTTTAACTGTGATTCAAGACAAGTGAAGCGTGTTTCGGTATTGGACTCTGCTGGCGTGATGTGTTCAGGCTTTAATATGTAATTAATGTGGTCGTCGTCTTCAAATTCAGATTTACGTTCACCTTGTACTTCTGGAGGATTTTATTGCTGGGTTGTATTTCAATCTGTTGTTGTTACAGGTCTTTGTTCACTGTTACCTAAAAATATAATATAATATGGATTTATTAAGACACAATTGTTTATAGTGATTTAGAGTTACTAAAGTAACTGATTAAAACATCATTCCGACTTGTTGATTGGTTGAAAAAAATGTTTTTCAATTTGGCGCTGCAGACACGGACTTATAAAATTATAATTGCCCTAATATATATATTATATATTTAATAGAAATATTTGCCTTAACAAAAAACTTAGTTAAGTTAACTTTTTTCTTGCATATTCTTCATTTAGGCTTCTTATTTTGTCCAATATTTATTTTTGGAAACTTTTAACATTTTTATCGTGATTCACCTTTGCTAATTTCCAAAACATATTAGTCTGCTTGGATTTTTTGGCCGGAACGTCAATACGAATAACATTTTATGTATGCTTCAAAAAACCTTTTACATATATCTGCGTTTGACAAGGAAGCCATGGTTAAAACACAAAGACATTTACTGTGCAATTGACATGCTGACATGCATGCTGATGCTAGTATATTGATAAAAAATATATGAAATTGAAAATTTGTAATTATAAATATATTACATTTCAATTAATCGATTTCTTTTAAATTATTTCTCGTAGCTGACACTAACTTATGTCATCATTATCATTTTGCTCATCAATAAAATCTCATTAAAACTTTCATTCACTTTACTATAAATGGGCGTGAACGTGAATGTGAGTAGTTTAAGTGGTTTGGCTCATACGCTTTCACGCACTGTCCCCTATTCGTGTCAGTATTTTGTAACGAGACTAAGGGTTCACGTTCTATCGCCATTCACAGCGAGCCCCTTGCTTACACCTGACTACAAATATGACCTAATGGACAATGTATTTTATTTATCTTATCTACCGCTTCTTAAGTACAAATTAGCAAAGCCTTTGTATATATCCTTTTTATTATAGCCTATTGCAAGCCACAAATCGTTATGTTGACACAAGAAATAAAGTTATTTGTTAGATTTTACATCCATTTCGAGGCTGTTTTCAATCACTAGTGTGTGACCAGTAAATGTAGAGCATGACTTCTGAACAACGAACAAATTTACCCTATGATTTCAAGGCACTAAACATCACTAATGTGAAGTTGGCATAAGATTTCATTAGAAGTTATAGTCGAATTGCCATTGCAGAAAATATGTATGTGATTTCCTCAGGGAAAAAAAAAACTTCCATAAGTATCACTTGTCCTGTCAAACAAAACAGTCAACTAAAAAAATTTCGCGAAATTTTAAGTTTTACACTATTTAAATAGAGCCCGTTGTTTAAAAGTACAAATCAAATATAACAAATATAATATAGTAATTGCTAGGTAACAATGAAAACAGGTTTATTATACGGGGTTGTCGCTAGTTCGAAGACCCGAGTCCGTTGCATATTTTGCGGTGTCTTTATACCAAAGGCTAGCAAATGCATTGAACAGCACCTAAATGGAGCAAGACACAAGGAGAACATCGAGCTGATGAACGAAAATGGCATTGCTTTGACCAATGATGCCTTGCACTGTAAGCCTTGTAATCGAAGTTTCCCTCATGAAGAATCTGTCTTAAAGCATATTGACGGCGAAGACCATGCAAACTGGATGGCCGCGATGGACGACCTTATAGACGGTGAGTTTATTACTGTGGATGATTACCTGTCAAGCGAAAAAGACTGTGCTGTTTGTGAGGTGTGCAACTGCAACATTGATTGCTCACTGCAATGTATTGAAGAGCATGTGAACCATATAGAACATCGGACAAACATCACAGAGCGTCTAAAACCCCTCAATGGTATATTCTCTGTTGATAATGATGAAGTTGTATGGTGTAAAGTTTGTGATATATACTTAGACAACACAATCCGCAACGTACTTAGTCATATTGATGATGATGAGCGCCATATGGAATGGTTTACTGAGATTGAAGATTTGATTGAAGATCAGGAAATGTCAATAGAAGCTTATTTAGCAAATGAACATGACACATATGCTTATTGTAAGAAATGCAATATGGAAGTACTCTGTACTACTCAGGGTATTCGAAGCCATGTCCATAGTGAAGCTCATTTAAACCAATTTGGATTATAGGACACAGAGTCCCGCAGTTATCGCTGTGTCTAAACAGTTCCTTCAAGTTCAGTTTTCTTCAATAGTACTATGGCATTGAAACTTTTATTTAAATATCTGTGTTGATTTTTTCTACCAACATTTTTGATTAATCAAAAATATGATGAATTTAGCTCTTATGATTATTATTGCTTTAATTTCTCTCTAGTGTTTCATTCATGTAATTTTTTATTTAAAGGTATATTCTGCTATGCAATAAATAAAATATTAATAATTTCTTCAGTATATGAAGCCTTTATTTATTGTGTAGTGAAATAGGCCTTTTAGTTAATGATTTGTTTTGATGAAGTTACAGTATTGAATTGTGGGATTCAAATTGATAACTGTGGTGTACGATCTGATATTTTAATGTCAAAAGACATTTATAAAGTTAAAGAAATGTGAATTCTCAATGTCTATACATAGATATAGTAATTATAAAATAAAATATTTACTCAGATATAAAACATAAATTAATAATAATACTCATTGAAGTTGAATATGTTTAAAATTTATATATTGCACTTTTTATTTGTTACAATGTGGACAATTTTGGAGATTGGTTATTCTGTGGTGTATTTAAGAAGTAAAATCTAAAGGGGAAGTCTTAATGAATGACAAGAGCTATTTGCATTTCCACATAATTCCAATATTCTGTAAAATAAATAAATACAATGAATATTATCTGTACTTTATTTGAGTTTAAAACATACAACCCAGGTATTTTTCAAATTTCTCCTTAACATCATACATCTGTTTGTTACTCTCTTCTCTTGTCAGTGGTATCAGTAAATTAAAGTTTTTTCTCTTTTATGTCTTCAGGAAAAGAGTCCCCTGTCACCTGATGGTAAGTGACAACTGTCGCCTATGGACACTTCTAATTAAAAAGTTGTAAATAGGCTGCCCGCCTACTGCCCCTGCAGGCTGACGGAAGGGGAAAGAGGAGTGGGTGAAGTTTGGACCTCTGCTACTCTATATCACACTGAATAGGCATGCATTGTTTGAGCTGGCTCATTATTTAACACTAGAAGCGCCGTCGTCCCAATTGTGTCCCATCTGCAAGTTTGATTGTGTCTAACATTTTTATTTTCTCATTTAGATCCGTGACTTTTTAACATAACTTTTTAACATAGTTTTAATTATTGAATTTTATTATATTCTATGTTTTTAATTATACAACAAGAATATTTCATAAAAATATGATTATATAGAACCGCTACTGGGTGATTTTTGTCCCATCAGTATCTATTCGAAACAATAATTCGATGTAGTCATTGCTCTGAGAGGAGGGGTGAGGCGCGAGCGAATAAACACTTGAGCATCGTTCCTCGCGTTTGCCCATCGCTTTGCCAAAGGAATGCATGTTATTATTTTTCTAAGGGCAGGCCTTATGTGTTATAGACAATGTCATAAAACAACGAAACACCACGAAATTGTGTCTTGTTTGAATGATTTTCTAGAGGACGAATCAGATGGACCTTTGGAATTCTCTGACGATGATTATGTGTTAGAAACCAGTTCTAGTTTTTTGTACAAAGATCAAAATTACATATTAATTGCGTTGCCTTATCTTGGAATAGACGTTCACATGATTGGGTGTTGAAGAAATTGGTGGAGCCTTACATCAATAAAGGCAGAAATGTTGCTTGTGACACCTTTTCCACTTGGCTTTCACTGGTGGAACATTTAGTCTGAGAATGCATTTATTTATCATTGAAAGACCAACAGCTCATATAACTAATAATATACTATATAAGACTAGAGAGACTAGACTAACATTCTGCCGGTAAAACCATGTACATTAAACAGTCGATACTTAAAATATGTGACATCGGTTATATCTTTGAGTGCAACTACAGGAAGGATATGAAACTTAGCACATTGTTTCAGATAGTTGTTTGGAACTGTATTCGAAATTTAAGCGGTATCTAACAAATATTTTTTTTTCTGAACTTTTTCTATCCAGGATACGTACATACATATATGTATAGGTACAGTTCCATATTTGACTAGCGTATTTTAAAAGTGTAGTATAAGAGATCTTGAATGGTTTTGCCTGAGTGAAACTATATGAAGTGCGCATGATAAATCCTTTTGCTTATGCTTGAAAAGCCTTTTTAGTTAGTTTCTTTGTCTTGAAAAAGTAATTTAGAATCATGCGTACCGCCGGGGCCATGTATTGATGTACAATATTTGAATAATCTGGTTTTCTACTGAAAGTTACAATTGAGCATTTTGATGAGTTGATGTTGATTTTGATCTAGTTTGTTGTGTACGGTAATCAAATAATCTTATTAAATCACTTTGAAGTGCATGAACAAAAGTACTGTTTGAGATAGCCAAAAAAATCTTCATATCATCCGCAAGACACAACAATTGAGAGTAATGGAAGCATTGATCGATGTCGTTTACAAATATTAGGAATAACAAAGATCCCAGCAAAGAACTCTGCAGAACTCCACTAGGTACCATACCCAGCTAGAACTAACTGAAACTGAATTAGCTTGATGTAACGGAATAAATTAAAATGTTTGTCTTAACTAAATAATCGATTATGAAATTTTGCATACCTACATATTGTCATTTTATTCAGAGAGAGAACTATTTCAAAGATAGAAGTAAAATACCTTTTACGCTATATGGGGCCATCAGGTTAAGTTAGTTATTGAATATGTGAATATGTTACAGATGTAATTTCATGTTACAGGCTGATCTTTAAAAGGAAGTAAAAAACAGTAAATGGGTATACTTTTATTCCAGATATAATCAAATCCAATCAAATCAAATATAAAATATATATATAATCAGATCAGATATAATCAAATCAAATCCAGATATAAGTCAAAAGTGTATATGAATTACGATATTTATACGTCATCATAAAATTATGAATCACTTTACAATAATTAATAATAAATACACACTCAAAACGCGTGATCTGCTAGTGAGACTACATTTCTTATAACATTACTAAGCATAGTAATTTTTTACCTTTCATGCTATCTTTGTATAAATTATTTTGTTATTAAAAAAAATATTATACGGAAAATAAAAAGATAAGTTTTATAGATATAAAAAGAAACTTAATTTTATTTTTATATTTTTAATTCTATATATTATAGTCCTAATATTAAATAGTGCAGTATCATTTTATTATTGTCATAAATTATAACAGAATGTTTCGTAAAATAAAAAGATAGTACACTATTTGATATTAGAAGTGTAACATTTTTTTTTTTAATTTGGAAAATATGTAAGAATTTGTACATTTAGAACAACTTGCATGTAAATGTATGATTTATGAAATAATAATTATTAAAATAATTGAAGAGGAATTGAAGACATTCATCATAATATTATCATAGGGTATTAGTCTTTATTATTATTTTTTTTAACTAAAATCATGTACTCAGACATCTTTTTAATTTGCACTGGTTATATTATGAAAACAAATATCGAATAAAAAAAACGTCATAAAACTAACAAATACCAGATAATATTGTGTGTATATGCTGCGTACAGTGGACATCCTTTAACTTAAAATGTAGGTACCTATTCAAGATTTAACATTTTAGTTTAGATTAGAATCACAAGGTGAATTATTATAAGTCATATATATGCTACAACCAATATTTATCATGTCCCATCCTCTTTTTCCAAATTGTGTATGAATTTTTTGTTCAGAACAAAACTCTGTTCATTTGGTAAATTTGAATGGGTGAATAGTAATTTTGATGTATTTTCATCACTTGAAAACAGTTAATTAAATTTAGATTTCTTTCATTATTCTATTTTGTTCTACGCATTAAAAATTTTGGAAACTATTTCTAAATAATCATATTATTGGGTAGAACGCGACGTTAATCTATCCAAAAGCACTCTTTTGAATTCATAGGCATAGAGTAGGTACATTTAAAATTCACTACACGACTTAAAATTCACCCAGTAGGTATAACTGTACTTATTAAATATTGTAGCAGGGTGTTAAATATTTAATAGTTAAAAGGATATTCGTCCTCATTTTCTTCTGTAATGACTTGAAGAGGTTCATCTTGTCTTCTTGGTGAGGCCGGAGGTCTTATATCTGGAGAGTTTGTACCATCTGTAGACCCTTCTCCAAGCCTGTGCATTGTCCTCCCCTCATCTATCTTTACGACTCGCAAGATGTCTTCGACACAACAGTCTATGCGGGTCATGCAGTCTGTTAAATGGTTTTGCAAAGTTCTGTAGGACAGAAGGTTATTTTAATTGGATTTGAATTCTACAAATAAACTGTTCATTGAATACTCTGCTGCAGTGATATGGAATTTGATATCTAAGGACAGTTATTTTCAAGATTTTCAGGTAATTATTACAATTTTCAAAATTATTGGAGTGAGTAGGTATATTTGCGAAAACAACCATTATCCATAATAACTACCAGTGACTGAGTATATTATATAGACGAAATGTGGTTTCAGAACGCATGAGAAGATATATATATTTTTAGATTAGATAGGACAGCCGCGTGCTTCAACTGGTGCGGTGTAACTTCAATGTATAATACTGCAAATGCATATTTAATGTCCCTGGTTAGTATTTATATACTACCCGCGATAAGTTGGTTGGTTGTGTTGGTCTAGTGACGAGTGACTCTGACTACTGAGACCGAGAATTCGATTCCCACACAGGGCTAAAAATTTGTGTGATCCACAAATAGATTTCCCGAGCCTGGATGACTATGTGTGTCATATTTGTGGTTGTATAGCCCCCGAGACACAATAATAATTTCTAGTGCTGTAGTTCCCCTCCTAAAAAACACTTTGAGACTTAGTGATTAGTTATTTGATAGAAAAAAGTTAATTCTACTATTTGAATATTTACTATTCTTACGTGATTCTATTATGATTTTTCCTTAACACTTTGATAAAGTTCCTCAATCTCCCGAGTTCTTCCTTCAAGCTCCTGTCTACTTCATCTGTTGTAAGTTCTGTCGAGGGACGCAAGTTGCGATCTGATATCCTCGCCAGAATAAGACGTTCTTGTTCCATCGTCTCCAAAAGATTCTGCTCTGTTGCATTTAATTCTTCTCCTAGAGCACTGTAATCCCGTGCTGCCTACGAAACATACCAACATAGATCAAAGGTGCTTTTGGATGTACCGCTTTTCTATAAAATCTATAAAATTTATAAGGCCTCTGGGAGGCCTCGTTGCGAGTAGGTTAAATGTACACTGACCAGATCGACAATATACTAAAGAAGGGCCTTGGCCTACCGGTGCCTTTCAACTTCCTGAAGAACCCCAGCAACCTTTTAATGTTAACGACGATACCTACCTTATTGAACCAGGGTACTGAGCCAGGCATAAAATGGTAAAAGCACCCGTAACCGGCGAGTGTGTATGAAGGGACGGATGAATGTAGCAGAGGCTCGAGTTATATGTCAAGACGTGGCAAATGGCGTTTTATCGTCTCTGTCTACCCTGAACAGATATAACGCGTGTGTATATGATGTATGCATGACAGGCGCATTGAAGTCCGTTATATAAATTTTACATACATAAATATGCTCACTTGTATCCCTTAAAGGGTAGGCAGAGGTGAATTAAACACCCACATTTAGAATTTGGTCCCACTAACGTGTAACATAGGCCAACCCTATTGTCTACAAACGGGCAGTGTATGACAGTGTATATACTGTTTGATAGATATCAGTACGATCCATTATGCGCATTTTAGTAAAATCACAGAATAAGTTGGGGTGGCCCTATTCTACCCCACCAAGAACCAATTGGCAAATAATAGTTATACTATTTCAAATATAGAATATATATATTTTACTGACATAGATAAATGACACAAGATTAAATTCTAATTTTTACCTCATCTCTTTGCCAATATAGATCTTGCAATTTTAGTTTGTTTACATGCAAACGTCTTCTAAGAACGGAATCTACTCTGGCGGTATAAGACTGTGCCGTTATAGACAGATGAACCCTAGCTCCTCGGACCTGCAACCCAGAATACGTCTATTATGTGTATGAGTTTAGCTACATAGTACATATAGCAATAAGAATTCAAAAGAAATGACAAAGATTAGCTTGCAATCCTATATATATTGCTATGTATGAATACTTTCTGAATAGTCTCCTGTTAATACGTACGTACGTACTTTTAATACGTACATACGTATTAAAGGTCCGTACGCCTACAAAAACTTGTGAAATAATACCTGAACAGAATTGGACGTATGGATTATCGTAAGAATTATTGAATACATCAAAAATCATCATAAAAATAAATATGCAATTCACCTGTTGTCTCGTAACGATAGCGCTAGATAACGCTTGGAGACCAGCTCGCTTCAAAGTAAGGCAACGTTGTTCCCAAATATCGACTGGCGATTTTCTGTGAAGATAAATATTGATATAAAATTATATTTATAAGAATTAAAATATTTGCTTAAGTTGTGTATCAAAAATTTATCCAACTCGGATGTGCAATATTCCTGTTATACTGTTATATACCTATAAAAAAAAAAAATATAACAACATGCTTAAGAATATGAGTATTATAATAGCAATAGACATTGTAAGTTAAAATAAACATACAATAATTAATTATTTCCTAAAACTGTGGCAGATATGTACATACATAGGTACGTTATGAACATGTGGTGCGTGGTCAAAATTTATATAATTGCATGATATAGGTACATATGGTCCCTATGCCTCTCCTAATTTGGTAGCTATTTTATGTTTCGTATAAATTTTAGGGACTTAGCATTTAGTGTAATGTAATGTTGTAAAGTGTAATGTCTTATAGCAATTTTGTGGTAAAAAAAAACAATATTTCATGATACTGTTTTACATGACTTCACGGGTGTCAATGTCAAATAGTCAACATATCAAAATAGTGTACATCTTCATAATCGAATGATACATTTGTATATCTCATAATAATCTACTGCTACACTATGTCGTATTGACGTTGAAGGGCCTAGTAAAAAGCATCTGTAACCTAAACGTGTATGTAAGATGTGATGAATGCGGAAGAGGCGCAGCTGTGTCAGGATTGTTGTAAATGGCTTTCCATCGACGCACGTGGCGTTACTCTAATATGAATTATTTATGTCTACACAGTAACGTGTGACCCATTGTTATTTAATAAAAGTTCCCCGCAGTCGCAGAGAAGACGTAAGAGTCGTAGTGTGATGATATTTTTTTATTATTATTAATAAATAAATACTCTATCCAACCTAAAAATAATCATTCAAAATTGACTGATATTTATAGAAATATGCGCTTTAAAAAATTAAAAAAGAAAACGGTTGAGACAGGCCCATACGTGTCGAAGCACGGCTCTCCTTCGTAGAACGTGACATAAGTAAACATATACATACATACATACGTACACTCCAAAAACAAAACCAACTTGCACAGTCTGGTAAGAAGTAAGTCGGTGTTTATACCTTATTTATTAGTTATACTTGATAAAAAATACGCTTCACTCACTTTCTTTTAGAATTTTTCCGAGCGTCAGATGAGGGCGGTGTATCTAAACAAATTTTAGCACAATTCTCTTCTATGCTAAGTGCTTGTTCTTTCTGAATTATATCAATTTCGATATCATTTCTTGTTTTGTCCAACGAATGAATCTGTTCATTCAACAATATAGTCAAACCTTCGAATTTCTTCTTTTGTATTGTAAGAAAATGACATTCCTAAAACAAAGTTGTCTTGTTTATTTAAGGAGACATTTACGTGTGTTACTACTTTTCTATAAAACGAAGCTAAGTCTGAATGACGAAAATCCAATAATTCAAAAAGTATTACGTTAAAAGACTTTTTTCTCAGTTTCCGATAAATTTATGGAAGCTAAAAGTTGGATAGAGACATCTTATAGGTTACATATATATATATATATATATATATATATATATATATACATATATATATATATATATATATATGTATATCAATAACGGACAAAAAGGACACCCAGACTCAGAACAACAATTTGAGGATTACACAAAGTGTTGTCCCGTGCATACAGCAGCTTAGTGGCGGGCTGACCACTTAAACCACTATTCTAGTGCAGACTTCAATATTCATTTGAAAATAAGGTCTAACAGTATACCTAGATTATCTAAATATTTTACATAATCCTATTAGCAAGAAGCTACCGATACGTTAACGTTAGGTCAACAACCCTAAAATAAATATCAGATACCTCCAATATAGCTTGCTCTACGTCATCACACATTGGCGTTAAGGCTCCGGGCTGACAGTGACCCTTGAGCTCCTCGATGATTCTGTCAATAACCACGGTCAATGCATGGTGCTCATATTGAAGTGCGTTAATTCCATCCTTTAGCCGTTTGCTTAAGTCCTCCAACACCCAACGCCATGACGAAATGGTTGACATTCTAAATTTTTGGAAAATAGTTATATAAATAAAATAAAAAGAGGTACGAATGTTTAAGGTTATACAATCTGTAAAGTATTTGGAACTAAGATACATTAAACCGTTGGTATAGTGGTACGTGATGCTAACTACTAAGCCAGAGGTCGTGGGTTCGATCCCGTCCAAGATTTGTTGTTACAAGCATTTGTTCTGTGTTTTGGTATATATTATATGTAGTATGTATGTATTTTAATATATAAGTATGTGTAAAAGCTGTTGGCCGTGTGTAAAGTTATTATTTTATTATAAAACAAAGATAGTTTTAGTTAACAGAGAACACTTATTAATAGATCTATATTATTTAATAATAGATTTATATTAAATTTTGAACTAGGTACTAAACAATGTTGACTGGCCTGTTGGTCTAGTAGTTAGAATCCGAGGTCGTGAGTTCGATTCCCAACCAGGACAAATATTTGTGTGATAAGCACGATCATTTGTTCTATGTCTAGGTGTACTTTATCAATAATGTGTATATATTTAGAAATATATAAATATATGTTTATCAACAGTCAGGTTACCATAATACAAGCATAGTTTGGGCTGTGTGTGAGATGTTCGGTCTTAGTATTATTATATAAGAGCTTATTTTCAGAAGAGACGCCTCCTTGTATTGTAGCGTACAACTATGAACATAGAGATATTACCTTTCCTGAAGGCATTTCTTAAATATGTACTCATTGCAATCCCTCGCGAAGTTATTAAGCATCACGAGCTCCTGTGTATCATTCACTTGCTCCACCACTTCAGCATTAAGTTTGTTGTTCAAATTCTTAAGATCGGTCACCATCTTACAGGGGCACCCCAAATAATCTTCGTCGATGTTTTCGACCATTGTCACAATTTTGTAAAACTTTTTCTTCAAAAACTTTTGTAGATATTTTATGACAATTTATTAAAACTGACATTTCAACATGTCACGGTAAATTTATAAACTTTTTTTTTATTTGATTCACAGATTACTGCATAAATATATATGGTGTATGTATAAATACTCAAATGATATTCCTAAACGCACGAAAAGCTTGTAAAGGTTTTGATAAATTAGTTTGCCGTTTCGTCGCGACTTTGTCAAGCAATACATTCATATATGTACGTACGCACATCACGCCTAATCCTCGAAGTGGTAGGTAGAGGCGTAACATATTGGCAAACCATAATATAAATATATCACTCTTTAGTATACTTATTTTATATTTTTTATGAATTTTTATTTTATTTATTATATTTTTTATGAATCTTTTAACGACTACACCCTTGTCAAAGGTGTGCAAAATTTCACAACTATCGGTTGTATGGGTAATAATACCGTTAGACACAAACGCTAATTAACATTTATTATATTAGATAGAATTTTAACCTCACTTTATCGCTTTAAACTTCACTTTACCGCTTTAATCAAATGTTGAACGAAAACAGACACTTTCACATACATAAATCATCATCATCAGCTTATCGTCCTCCAAAAGCCTCTCCCAAGGATCGCCAACTACCTCCATTCGTTACCAGTCATGGGCTTTAAGTTAGCGGTCCATCGTGCCGCAAGGCGCCCCCTCTAACACTTGTCGACTCCAGCGAGCATCAATCTACCTGGAGAGATTACTAGCCATCTTCCATATCAGCGTAAAGATTCTCTGTGCGATGTTGGTTACTTTAGTTCTCTTAATTTTGAATTCTATCGACCAGAGAAACTTTGATTTATCGCACTTAAAACTTGTGGAGCAGTCCAATGAGTATTTACCCAACCGTTTTTACTCTTTACATAAATTAAAAAAAAATACGAGTATTCTTTTTTGGGCAGGCGTGTAAAGAAAAAACTTACACCCTTAATATTTTTATTTCTAAAGGCACAACAGTTATTAGTGAAATACCTAATATGTTTAGGTTTATAATTTTAGGTTATAAAAAATATTTTGAGAAGCGCTAAAGTAGTGTACTATGCGTTTCAAATGAGAAGATAATTGTCAAACCGCCGTATTTACTTACAATTGGCATGCAACTGTTAAACAAAAAATAATTAATAAAGTACAATAATTTATATTATCAATCTCAACTTTTAATAACAATTTCGGGAGAAAAATATGTATACTAAGGTTTTGTAATTACTTGTTACAAAACCTTATTATTATAATCAATATATTTTCCTCGTACTCTTTGATAAACCTTAAATGAAGTTGACGATTTGCTATCTTCTTATTTGAATGGCAGAGTAAAGATGAATTTAATGACGTCGCCTCTCTTGAACAACTAAGTAAGCAGGTCTTAACAAGACGAAGTACACCAGTTCTGCTACGCTGATAATGCTGAAGCCGAGGAAAAGGCTTAGGAGACCTCCAATAGCACCTAGGTACAGAAAAAACACAGTGGTTATTGAAATTGCAACAAGAAGTGCACTTCGTAGAGCGATAAATAGCATAGCGTATGCGACCCCAAATAATAATATTTGAAAAACGGGTAGATGATGGTGATTATAATGATAGATGGCGATGTCTATTACATACATTCATATGTGCTAAATTCAAATTCAACTTCTTTATGTCATAAAATTCGTCCTCGTTAAAAAAATTGATCGATACAAACTAGCTGACGGGTCACCTGATGTGGTTTTGAGTTTGCTTTGACATAATTTTTTTTTCATACATTTTTTTTCTACAGTGGTAGAGCCATGCTTAGGCACGAATGGGCCGGCTCGACCGGTGCGATACCACGGCCTCACAGAAAGCCGGTTGTGAAGTAACGCGTGCGTTGCATTTCCCCGAAATGAGTGAGGTTTCCGGAGGCCCAACCCCCCCTCTTCCCTTTCCTCTCCCCTCATCTCCTTTCTCCTCATCCCCCTCTCTTCTCTCCGCTCCCTGCATCCCCCATCCCTCATCCCCCTCAAAGGCGGGCAGCGCACTTGCGACTCCTGAGAAGCGGGTGTCCATGGACGGCGGTTGTCACTGGTGACCCGTCTGTTCGTCTGTCCTCCTATAGTATAAAAAAAAAAAATTGATATTATTATTAAATATAATATTAATTAAGTACTTGCATGTGCTTATCTATAACCGATCGTTTCCAAGTCGTTGAGAGAGAAGAAATTCGCAAACAAACTCATAGCCACTGTTTTAAATTGCCAGATAGATATAGCAGTATTTAATATCAGTCTGTTCCTCACATTCTACGTTATTAAAAGTAATATAATATATTTACGTAATATACTTCATTCATAACCATGTCTTGTAAGAAATAGTCAAAAATTTATTTTCTTCCTAGGCTGCAAAACTTTTAGTTTTTTATGAGGACCACACAAAAAGTTGAAATAAGATTTGACTCTGATTTTTTTAAAATATGTAAATATAACTTACCAACAAAATAGAAATCATCATACTGAGCGTGGCGATGTTGCCCGAGAAACATGTCGTCATAAAAATGAACGTTAATCTGTGTTACTTCACCTCTGAAACAAAAAAATGAACTTCCAGCTATTAGGACTTTTTATAAACTATTTTAATTTAAAATAAAGTTAAAAGTTATTGAGAAATTTATCATAAGTCAACGTCTTACTCAAATATTACTTTATAATACATTGTACCTAAAGATGAGGCAGAGTTTGTGTTTGTGTTAATCTCAGGAACTACTATTCCGATTTAAAAAAGCTTTGTGCATTAGATAGATAGATTTAACTGCAGTAGAGCCATGTTTACGCACGAATGGGCCAGCTCAACTGATGCGATACCACGGCCTCACAGAAAACCGGTTGCGAAGTAACGCTTGCGTTGCATTTCCCCGAAATGAGTGAGGTTTACGGAGTCTCAACTCCCCTCTCCTCTTTCCTCTCCCCTCATTCCCCCTCTCCTCTTTCATATCTCATCCCCCCTCTCTTCTTTCCTCTCCCTGCATTCCTCTGTCCCTCATCACCCTCAAAGGCGGGCAGCGCACTTACAACTCTTGAGTTGCAGGTGTTCATGGACGGCAGTTGTCGCTTACTATCAGGTGACCCGTCTGTTCGTCCCCCTTTAGTACAAAAAAAAGCCCGTTTATTCAGGAAGTAAATATAAAAAAATGTGTCCCACTGGCAGCGGGTACAGGGATCGAGCAATCGATTAGGGCTCCAAATACAGGAACCTCCTCACAATACGTGCTGCATCAAGAAGTGCTGCGTTTTGCATCAGATCCTTAACCCAGCTACCTAACGTGAGCCTCTGAACTCTGAGCCACATATTTTAGTGTTTTTCTTTATCACCTTTTATGTGATTGTCGTCATGGGGAATGGTAATATCAACAATAATTTCTCGGCGCTATAATCAGTTTATCACCACTTTGTCAGGCTTATTGGCAACAATAGTCCAGGACTGTGGGGTGATAGATCGATCCCAGTATAATGTTGCACGACCATTTTCAATTCCAATCCAAGAGGAATTTGCTGATGGTATAACCTAGTCACTTCGTTATATCTCTGCAAGTACACGTCGTTGGCAAGATGAGAACAGCTAAAAATATATGCTGGAAGGTTTCTCTGGGACGATGACATGCTGTACAAACATCAATTGTGCCATAATTCAGGATGTCTCCGATAGCTGTTCGTCATATTAACTTCATCTTCTATTATTACTCACGGTCTTAATTTCCCCCATTTATGTGAACTATTTTCTAGTTCCTTGGTTAGGTCGGAGTAGAAGACTTGGGAAGCGTAAATAATGTCGTTACAAGATGGGTGGCAGGACCGGGACTCGTATTTTGTACCCCTTTCATCCTCACCCTCTGCGTAATAGGCGTATATCAGTTGTTCTTCTACTTTAGCTGTAAAACATACAAAATGTCATATTTCTTAATTATAAATACATACATACGCTCACGCCTGTGTCCCCTAAGAGGTAGGTAGAGGTGAATTAAACACCCACATTTTATCAATTAGAAACAGTTATTTTTTAATTTATGAATTAGGGATTAACAAACAGTCACAATTTACAAAGTTTGATTGAAAATATGTATGTATTCTAATTACGTTAGCAACGAAATATAATATTATAATGTTGACAATTCCGATTTATTCCAACATACGTATATTATTAATATTATTTACTGAAACTAATAATGCTATAAGTAACAGTGGTAGAGCCATGCTTAGGTAAGAATGGGCCGGCTCGAGCGGTACACGGCCTCACAGAAAACCGGTTGTGAAGCACTGCGTTGTATTTCCCCGAAATTAGTGATGTTTCCGGAGGCCCAACCCCCCTCTCCTTTCTCCTCACATAAACATTTATTAACAGTTCTCAATCTTGAATTGTTAAATCACAACCTAATGTCAAAAATAGACCTAATAAGTGTTGTTTAACCCATTTTTTTCACCAGGGGATAATTTCGAGTAAAAGGTTACTTAAGTGTTTTTAAGTGGGACTAAAAAAAATATTGGGAAAATGTTAACGTTTTAATATGCTTTCATTAAAATTAATTTCAGAAGCTAAATTAACTATAACCTTCTCATTAAATACTTAGATTCTTATAGTGAGTTAGCAATCAATCGGAGAAGTAATAGCAAATCTGCTTTGCTATTACTTCTTTGAGTATACTTGTTCTTTATAATGTACCTAATACTAACACGTTGTCTAAACTTCATATTTTATTAAACGTTACCTCCAACTTTATTAATGCAATTGTAGTCGTCCTTCGTCGAACAAAGCGGCTCCCAGATAAATTTTTCTGTGAAAAATATTTTCATACTTAAAATTTGTGCTCTTTTTGCAGCTTGCAAATAGAAAAAAATATCAAGTCTGTCACAGTACAATAACCTTTTGTCTAGAAATATCTATCAGAGTGGCGGTGAGTTTGTTTGCATGACTTCTTCTCCCATGGCTGAGCTGTTTATAAAAGGTATAATTATATAACTAGCAATCTTTTGTTGTTGATGTTGTTGTGTGGTTGATTGAGCTTGAATAAATAAAAAAAGCTTTTTTTTATAATTGTGGAGCATTTATGAAGGAGGAGAATGAACTTGCGAAAACGGTTACGGTAAAGGGTATAGTTGAATTCAAAATCAACCTTTAATAACATAAATCATAGTTAAAAGCACTTACTTGGCCAATTGAAAAGCACACAATTACACATTTTTCTTGCCTCCCTTACCAACATGTCATGTTTACAATTACTGTCGGTATAAAACATATAGTATTGAAGTTTCTTCTCGTTTTGAAAGAGGCATTGTCTCTTGTAAGCGGAAAGCGCGCGGAGGGACGAGTCAGTTTTGTACGTGAGGGGAGTAACTTCGATAGTCGTCATTCGATCCATGGGTAGTCGCAGCACGGTGCTTGTGTACACGTGATCAGTGGGAGAGCTGATCAAGATCTGTAGACAAGGTGCTGTTTTTAATAGAACAAGGGTTTAGAGAGCCTGTGGTTATATTTCTGAACATCCCATTTAGACATTTATGCAGTCTCTAAGAATGTTTTAGAGACATAATTTTTTTGATGATTGACTTTGTAATTTTATTTACATACAAAGTTTTTTAAATGATAAAATTAAATATTTAAAAATATCAAGTATAAACTTTGATTATAATGTAATTTTAACACATTTTTTTAAATTTCCAAACATGATAACCATTAAATATAGTATATACCCTTATATAATCCTACTTACTATTTAATATAACTTTGATATTTATATATAATTAAATTACATAGAAAATAGTATTCAATATTGGAACGAGGCCGAAAAAACGTGTGTAATGCGACTTTTTTACGACACTTCTTTCTGTAGTCTCAGCCGTGTATGAACTTCATTCCGAACGAGGGTATATAGACCCCTCACGCCTTCTTTAAATATAATTGTGACTAAGTAAATTTGGAATCTTGAAACTAAATAAATTTGTATAGGTAGAAAAAAAATCACACATTGAGACTTCAAATTTCAAAATGATTTGCTTCGTGTAAGATAATAACTATGCTACCTGCTTGACTATAATGTCTTCTGTCAAGGTGAGATATTGTAATTTGACGGGACGATGGAGCAGTGGTTAAGTGGTTACTTCGCCACTCCGCTGCCGCGAGAGTTGTGCTCAATCCACACATCGGACAACACTTCGTATAATCGTCAAATTGTTGTTCAGGGTCTGGGTGTTCTTTGTGTCCGTTATTTGAATGTCTGTAAAGTCACCCGCTATACAGGAGTTAATCTTAATGAGGAAGTATACTTTTAAAAAAAGTAGCTTTTGTTTATTTATTTATGATTATTGTTACTTTGTTTTGTGTTTCTGTGTTACAGTTCGTAAAAATGTTACTAAGCCTAAGCAGAGTACTTGTAAAATAAATTTAGTCTGTAATATATTTAATTCAAAATTTTACATTATACTTCAGTGCACCCATTTTTTCCTTTCTCTGCGTCACCCAAAGGTTCACTAATAAAGAATGCCGTAGGCATTAAGTCCGCCTACGTACAACATGTGCATAAATTTTAAAATAAAGTAGATAAATGAATAAATAATATATATTTTTTGATTATCGAACGAATCGGTTAGCACTTTTAGAAAATTGTTATCAATATCTTATTAAATTTTAAGCACTTAATATTTTTCAAATTATCATAATAGAAAGGCAGCACAATGTAAATAAAGCAAGCATTCTCGAATGTTACTGAATGATGTGGAAAGACACAATGGGCAATTTAGGAGATATGCTCATAAATGGTTAGTTCAAGAAGTATTTCTATGTTTAAGTGGTATTTTATGGCGAAAGCATTAGATACTTACAGTAAACCCCAAGCTATTCCCTTCACAATCAAGCTGATGTTCGCTGTTATTCAAGAACAGCTCTACACCTAATCCATTAGATTCTCCAGAAGCCATTACCCTGAAGGGTTTCATCGTCAGGTCGGGAGGAAATACCTTTGGGTAGCCGGTGTCGAGGTCCCATTCTAAGGCTGCCGGCTGTGCGTTGTTGTTGAAAGATTTCTGCCAAGCTAAGGTGTCATTTGACCTGCAACAAGGAAATTTTAAAAAATATATAAAACCCGACTTAAATATACCTTCTCAATTTATTTACTGACGTTATCTCTAATGATATACCGTAAGCTATTTCCACTATTAATAAATAAAATGACTCACACTCATATGTCGAAATACATGAAGAAGTTTAAGCTCAAGGCAATGACAATGGTACATCTTGAGCGCCTTAAAAATTTTTGTATAAGGTTTATATTTGGTCTACGCAAATATGACCAAGTATGCGAATACCGCAATTTGCTCAAGTGGCTCAAGATTCGCCTTCGTCGGAATACTCATATTCTTTCTCTACTTTATAACATATTGTTCAATCCCCTTACTACACCTTATCTCAAGCAACGTTTTAATTTCCTATGTTACACACATTCGAGGTTGTTGCGATCTCCGGAAACTTAAAACTGCAAATACCAGTGCATTCGACAAAGTTTGCTGACACATCATACACAGTTGAAGCAGCACGGCTCTGGAATGCCCTACCTTTACCTATCAGACGAGCTCAATCATTAGGATCCTTCAAAAAAATGTTAAAAGACTACTATTTGCAATTTATTGTCTAAGATAACTATAGGTATACTTGTATGTGTAGGTATATGTATGTATGTTTTTGTATATATATGTATTTATATCTATGTACTTATATTAGGTATTTATATCTATTTGCGCTTAAACTAGCATACATTACATGACTGTACACCACAGCCACCCATACGAGATCATTAAAATCCTGTCCATCCAAAGGTTGCCTGTAAGATATTGCTTATATATAAGGCCATTGATATATAAGGCCGCCCATTCTACATTTTATGTGAAAATATCAGATATATTTTATATGTATATTTGGTGTACAATAAAGAGTACTTACTCACTTACTTACTTACATCCTACAAACATACATACACTAAAAAAATATATATATCTAATTGACTGAGAACCATTATTTGTATATGTATGTATGTATTTTATTAAGTGTATCGTGAGTCACCAATTCTATGACGGTCACAAAGGAGTTCATCTTTACAGTCTCTATTAGAAGAGCCATGGGACACAGTAAGATATAACAATAATGAATTATTTTATTTTCCTTAAACAGACACAGTTATTACAAAAATATTTATGAAAGGAGCTTTTGTAATGAGTTATAGTCTTTGTCAGTCTGGTTTCTGTATTAGAAAAACTGTATTACCGATTACCAGTCTCTCCACTTCCGGACCAGGTGACAATTCTAATATTCTTATACAGAATATACACAATATAGGACAACACAGAGGTTTTAAATGCATCACTTACATAGCGTTTAATGGTAGGCTGTTGAAAGCGTAGCATAGGCCGTAGTTAGTAAAGATTGGTGTGAAGAGTTCACAGCATTTTTCGATCTCCCAGTAGGCTGCGTGCTTCACCGGCCAGTTACATGCTTTTATTATGTCACCACACGTTGGAGCACCCTGTTCAACATTTTAGTGTAAACTCTTTATTCTCTTTATTCTTTTAATCATTTACATAAACACGCAAGAAGGATTGCTATGGTTTTTGAGTATAAAGAATAGAGTAAGAATGTACATTAAAACTAGAGGTACAGAAAAAAATATTTAATTGCTTAAAATGTTAAGTTTGATAACGTTTTACCTTAATGTCGCCAAAAAATGTAGTTAAATTAATTAAAACAAGTATTTACAAGTACGATGCCAAAAAATTACACTAAAAAAAAAAACAAATTTTGTTGAAATGGCAACCATTTGAAAGGGCAAATAAGTTAAATTTAAACAAAAACGCAAAAATGTCCGCCACTTTCACACTGTTGGCAACCCTGACATAAAAATATTATTTTCTTACAGCCTAATAACAGGTTAACCTCCAGCTAACAGCTTATCCATTATTAACGACAGACCCTGTATATGTATATATAGTAAATGTAGACGTTATTGTTGTAAGGCTCAAGATAGTGTCATTGCTACTACAGTATAAATTTGATCTGATCTGAAGATCTGATACCTGGAGGTTTCTCCATTTACCAAGTTTATTATACGAGACATATTGTCGCGCGTCTGAAAGGGGCGTGGGAGTTGTCATTTAAATCAATTTAATAATGGGAGAGATGTCACATACATATTTCATTTTTAATAGAAGATTTCGAGATAACATTAGTGAAAAAATATGGAGAGGAAGTTAACAACGCAGACGGTTTTACATACATACATACATACACTCACGCCTGTATCTCTAGAGGGGTAATCAGAGGCGTAATTAACGCCCACATTTTTTCACTTATAATTGGGTCTCATTTACGTAATAGGAGGCAAGCTTACTGTCATCATCCGAGCACTTTTGGGAGTTAGATGAGAAGATTTGGAGTATGTAGACAGGAAAAGGATATTGCATGTACAGATGGATTGGAGAGTATAAATAATAGCTCAAGCAAGTCAGGGTCGCATACTTATAACTCATACTGGCTGGTGCTGGGAAGTCAGACGGGTTTTATTTATTTATTTTTAAATTTCAATTGTTTCATAAGTTTTTACCGTAATTTAATTTAATTATTTTGTTGATAAATAAAAAACTTACCTGCATTATAAACTCTTTGAACATATTAATTTGAAAACGGTCAAGTCTTGTCTCAATAAACTTCTTATCATTGGCCATCCGTGGACAGACCATTGATGCAAAAAATTCTTGTAAACTAAAACACACGAACAATATTTAAAAGACTTCGGAATAACTGTGACTTGGCCTTTTCATTCCTGATGATAAAGTAGCAGCAAATAATAAATAAGTAACAAGATAATATGAATATATAGAAATACAGATTATCATGAATACGCTTTTTAATTACATAAGGAAAACTAAGGTAAACCATTACGATACTGTTACGGGTTCTGTAAAATAAAAATGGAATGGTTAGTATTAAATTCCTAATTGAATATTACATAGTTTGTATTTTTGAGCACTTGATTGACACAAACCTATAAATAACGGAAACAAATAAAACTAGAGTCCGGATAACTGTTTGTGTGTCACACAATTACTTGTAACGTGTGGTAATCGACTTCTGGCTCAGTAGTTTTAACATCTAGACCAACAAACCTGTCGAATTAATTACATTAAGCATATGTATGTATACTCAGTATATCTATATTTATATGTATAACATTAAATTTCTTTTGCGTCAGCCTTTGACCACAGTCAATATCCAAAACATCATTGCAATAGATCCTGTAAGTTTATTTAGTGCATATCATGGGATCCGAAAGTTCAGACTTAAAAATAAATGTTCTAAAGATTTATGAGAAATATAGACTCACCCTTTTAGCTCAGATACGTTAGCATAAGACACTTTAACATGCAAGTGGGGACAGATGACAACTGTAGGAAATGGTACTGCCCATATTGGTGTTGGAACAGAATCTATGACGTTCACAAAGGGTGTAGAAGTCCACTTGCAAAACAGCTGGATCATGATCACAGCGCAAATGACGATGCTAATTATCATTATGACAATCCATGTCCATTTCTCTTTTTGGCTGAAGGTTGGTTCGAAAATGTACCTGGGAGATTAAATAGTGAATTATTAAAGCGTACTGAGAACTTAGTACGCAGTGTTAGACGTCCATTAACAAGGTGGACTGACGACCTCGTAAAGATCGCAAGCAGACAGTGGACGCAGGTCTCTTCAAACCAGTCTTCTCAAAATTTATATGTCCAGCAGTGGACGTCCTATGGCTAAGATCATTATGAAGATGATGATAAAGTATTGATAGCCGAGTTGTTTGGCTTTTGTATTCTTATGCAGATTGTTTAAGGTCAATCTTTGTTGTGAACCATGCAGAGTTTCTTGAAGGAAATAATTTAAATGATTTGCGATAAAAAAAATAACAAGTTTAAGAAAATTCTGTCAAGTATGACCTGGAACGTATACAATTAAAATTACATAATAATAAATAAAACTAGACTATCTATTTTGTTATTGCTGACGTTACTATTAAGATGATACAAATGATACCTCACGTGACAAAGTCTATCAATCCGTTTAGTCAAATAAACATAATACATTCATACATATGAGTACATACATACAATTAAATCTAATTTAAACATATTTCATAATCTAAGATGTACATAAAAACTAACTTAACTCCATGTAAAGATCCTTGATAGAAGAACTGCTTCAACCCCTTCATAAGTTCTGTAGCCCACAACTCCACCATAGACTTCGGTTGCTTCCTCGTCTCATTCACCACTGGTTTCTCAATAGCTTTGTTGATAATTTTGGCCGTTTTCAGATTGAGTACATCTGGACTTATATATTTGTAATCTTTTAAATAATAATCCCGAAAGTAAAGACTGCGTGAGAAGTTGTCTTCTGCTGATAAATTGTTGCGTAAATTTTTCTTGTCATCTATTTTATTTTTGTGGTATTCAAACATTTTGAGCCTACGCGTAATTGTAAGAAAATATTTGCGTTCTATCGCCGATGTAGACTCTGGATCACCAGGTCAAGAAAGTAAGTATTGAATGCATAGAAAAAATAAACGTAGAGGTGCAACTATCCGATAGTGAAAGTCGTAATTGTATTAAATAAAGTGCTTGCGATACTTCAGTATAGGAGTAGTCCTTTGTCTGTATGTGTGTTGGGAAGTTTGTTAAAACTTTTATATTACTACTACTACTACTAATCATGCCATAAATATTGTTACAAGCAAAATCTTTCTTTTTCTATAACATAAACGAAGTCTCTTCAAAACGATCTCCATTGACTTCAATACAGTCCTTTAAACGTTGAGGCCAGTTATCAATAGAAACACGCACTTTCACTGGAAAATTCTTTACAACTAATCTTATAGATTGTTTTGGGGACTCCGGATTATCGATGCGTTTAGAACATGCCGTACTCTCTAAAACTGACCATAAATCATAATCATCAGGATCAGGAAGACTTGCCGTCTCGAAGTCCATTCTATATAAGAATGACAGATACCAAGTGTAAATGTAATATTATGGTTTTTTAGTTGTAACCGTATTTATGGCCAGATTAAGTAAAATATATATATGTATATAACTTTTTGTTCTTAAAATGAAAATTCATTTGCAGTATATGGGTGTACAAATACACCCATCAATATCATACAGATACAATATATGGCCAAAGTCCAATTCTATACTCAGCCGTTGCCGGTGTTCAAAATTATCATATTATTTTGAATTAATTACATTGTCAAAGAAACTATTAACAGAAAATAGAGAAAAAAATGTAATTAAAAATATTGTAATACATACAAACTTAATATCATATAATCAATTATCCATTATTAATAAGAGAAATAATTTAGTTAATACAATACAATACTTTTCATTGCATTGTCTCTTTAGTAAAATATTATAAGCCATTGATTTAATGAAAAGTAGCATTTTGTCCTGAGTTTCGTTTTTGTTTGTATTTAATTCCTTATATTCCTTTGTATTGCCCTGCCATATATATGTATATATACACATATGTATATAAATATATATATAGTACGATAGTCTGTATGGATTTCTTAAAACACAAGAAAAGCCTGGAGTAACAGTTAGCTGTATAAAATAGAAGACCATTAACATTCAACACCTAAGGCACTTAACAGAATGAGTGATATTTGAAAGTAGTGTTCAATCAACACTTAATTGTATTGTATTGCATTTATTTAAACGTTCAATGTGTGATGGTGTGATAAAATCTAATGTAATAGTAATATGACTATGTCATACAAATGGGATGTGTGTCATACAATGGAAGAGTAACGTTGTCCGACGAAGGTCCTAATGTGGTCGGTTGGCGGCAATTGGCTTGCCTCCTATTGTGTTGGTTGGACCAGATTCTTATTGACAAAATGTAGGTGTTTAAGGACGCTATCACATTTTTGAGGGGATCGAATTTGGGTAACTGAGTCAAACCACTGCATACAAATGTATACCTTGAAATTTGATACTTTAAAGTAAAGTAGTAAAGTTTAAATTTTTATTTTTCTTAATTTTATTTTTGATGTCACTTCTGGAAGATAATATGTTTTTATTACCTAAATTATAATCGATCTATAATTGTTATTGGCGAAATGTATGTACGCGCATAACTTTCGCACACCTGCACCAAATGTGATAATTATTTTTGGTATTGTTCGTTATTGCCAGGGGAAGGTTTGTATATAAGTTTTTGAAATCATATGATTACGATTTAAAAAACTTTTACGTAATTAGTATCGAAATTGGTTAGCTTTTCGAGCTCACAGCTTACATTCCCCAATCTATTCGTATAAACAATATCCCTTTCTTTCTTTTCTATTCTTTCTTTTTCTTTCATTATACTCCCAATTTACACATTTTTTGCCCCGTTGAAGGTTAGGTTACTTTTTTACTTAGGAGACTATATTAAAGGTGGCTAAAGGTTAAGTACACCTCTGTTTACTCCTTCAGAGGTACAGGCGTTAGTGTATGCACTTAAACATATATTCTACTATACATAGAAGCATCCACACCAGGGTTCTTCAATTAGTATAACATGTTGCCATTAAATAGCACATTTTAATTTATCGCAAATGTATACAATAAAAAGAATTAGATTGGAAAATACCTCGATGACAACATTAATAGCGTAGCTAGCATTATTTAAGCATTTTGATTACAACGAATTATTATTACTTTAGAACATTTTTAAATGAATAAAAAGAGAAGAGAAATGTATAAAATCCACTTAAATATTTTGATGTTTTGCACAGCTAACAGTGGAAAAATCTGAAAAAAAAACAAAAATTATAAAATCTATCCACACTAGAGTAACTCAAGTTTGGGTAGATCTCAGCTGGTGGAACTAATCCGACTTAGTTTCATATGTAAGTATATACATATTCTGGCCGTATATGCTGTTACAATTTAAAAAAACATAATCCTACATTTGAATTTGGAGTATGTCATTCTTATATGAATATTGACATTCTCATATTCGCGACACAGTGTTAAATATGTTTGTGATATTTAAAATGGAGGTTGGTGATAAAAAGAACCAAGTTGCTGTGATAGCTACACAAATTAGGTATGGAGCCGAATGCAATTGTTGACATTCTCCTCTGTTTCTGACAGAAAATGGTGTGGAATGGAATATTCAAACGAAAAGGAATACGAAAATAATTCAAAATCTTGTCCGAAAGTAAAAGATTTTATCGGGCGAAATAATGGAGCACCTAGAACCATGTTGCGTATTTTAAAAGATGACTGAGGACTTGCAGCATGTATGAGACGCACTGGTAATTATTTAACTGATAGTTTAAAATTAATTATATGGTCTATTTTTAGTTTAAAATTAAAATACTGTCTAGAAAATATTTTACTATTGAGCAATATTTTAACAAGCAAAATGACGAAGTTTATGCTTAAAGCTCTACAGAAGCTTTTCTTAGACAGCAGGGTACAACATAGACATTCCGACTTCAGTGATGGTTTGGAGGGGAGGGACTGAGTTATATTTTTGTTAAAAAGGTGTTAAAATATCGGAACAAGTGTATCAAGATACGATTCTAGCACGAATGGGCCGGCTCGACCGGTGCGATACCACGGCCTCACAGAAAACCGGTTGTGAAGTAACGCTTGCGTTGCATTTCCCCGAATTGAGTGAGGTTTCCGGAGGCCCAATTCCCGCTCCCCCCTTTTCTCTACCTCAATTCCTTTCTCCTTTTTTCCGTCTCCTCATCCCTCTTCTCATCTTTCCGCTCCCTGCATCCCCCATCCCTCATCACCCTCAAAGGCGGGCAGCGCACTTGCGACTCTTGAGTTGCAAGTGTCCATGGACGGCGGTGTCACTTACCATCAGGTGACCTGTCTGTTCGTCTGTCCCCCTATAGTATAAAAAAAAAAAAAAAAAAAAAAGGTGGTTAAACCTCTTAACAACGCAGTGTTCCATAACCAAGAGAGGTCTTTTCTTTCGAGATCATTTTGAATGAACTTCATTTTTTTTTAAAGCTATTATATTTATGTATAAACTAACACATTGTAGTATTAAAATGTTGTATGCGATAGAAAAAATAAAATCAATTTCCTTGATGTGTTTCAATATTATGGCAAGACATAGAAAAGGTTTAGATAAGGTGTTAATAAAGTGTGTATGATGAAATGAATGTTCATACATTTAAATATCTATATACTTATATTTTTATATAAATTTAAATCTTTAACCATAATGACAAATGATACCTGTGGACTTTTTAGTAGAAGGCAGTAGCCACAGTGTTCGTACTGCTATTGTTCAGAATATCGAAACGTAAAAATTATTCAAATAGTCCGTGAGAAATAACTTCCAATGTTATCTCTACTTGTTACAAAAACTTGAAATGACTTGCTCGGGGCGAATTGAAGAGTTTGTGCAAATATTTTTTTTTTCAATGGGTACATATGTATGTTATTTTTCGTATTGTAATAATACACGATTGATATTATGAACATTGTAAACCTACAATGTTCAAACTTCGGGAATTCATCCTTCAATTTTTTTTGTATCCATTAAAGTTTCAATGGTGAACCCTTACCAACAGATCGTACACGTGCGATCTGGTGGTAAGTGGTTAGCAAAACTAGGCTTATCCTACTACTAACTATACAAATCTGGAGGGTTATACGTTATTTTTAATGTGTTTAAGAATTCATGGTGACAAAATAGAAAGCCAATGCTTGAATGAGTAGACTTTTAACAGTGTGACGTGACGTTAACTAAGTTTTTATTTACTTTGTCTTGCCGTGTGCTTCTCGGGTGACAAGAATTGGGCCATGCCATCTCTTACCGGGGGTAGCGTAACAGGCGATTTAGGGATCGGACTGTTATCTATCAGACAGTACATATATGAGAACTACAGTGCTCGAATGGTGGCAATTGGATTGTCCCCTATTACGTAAACTTAATTATTATTGGCAAAAACTGGGTGTTTGAGCAGCCTCAGCCCCCCTGGGAAAATATGCGTTAGTGCATATATGCATGTACATATATGTGTATATTTAATGTGTAAAAAAATAATTTAAAGTTAAATTATATGAGAGGTATTGTTATTTATAGAGATTTCATTGAATTTGTTTCGTATATTCTTAAAAAATTAAGAGCAAACATACAAATATCTGTCTATAATTTAGTGTAGTCACAGGTAGGGCATGCTATCCGGATAACCGACTATCCATAGTATCCGAATATCCACATAATTTATTATCTGCGTATTTTGTGTACTACTCTTATAATATTGATAAAACGGATAGCCATTATTTCTATAATTTAAAATTTTATTTTGTATATCTAAGTCAGTAAATTATAACATTTTACACTGTTTTTAGTAAAATATTGGTCAAAAGAATGATGATGATGATTTGAATTATGAAATTATCATGCATCGCAGATTAAGTAGGAACATTCCCATTTAAAATGTACTAGGAACGTAAACTTTGATGTACTAATTACTTAAAATTAAATTTTGGTTCGATTTCGGTAATCGACGCAAATGTTTTTGATATAAATCTGAAAACGCGCGGAGTAGCGCCTTGGGTTTTGTTAAAAGAAATATTTGGCCGATTCTATGTAAACTGAATTTTGAAGATTAATTGGCTCCTTCTATTAAGGTTTTGAAGAAGAATCAGACCTTTGCTATTTGGCAAGCAACAATGTGTGATTGTGTGATTAAAAATTCTAAATTTGGTATTTCAGTCACCATCTTCTACACTTTAGTGATGTGCAGACTGACTTCGACACATAAGCACGAGTTTTTCAGCGCTTTAGGACCGGACATTTTCTTTGTATGCATAATTTAAAACACTTTTTTTCTTGAGATTTCTACTTGAGTTGATTGTTTGAGTTGATCCATTGCCAGTAGGACACGTATACAAAATAAATACCTATCACACCTGTACTTATATTATTAATTTAAACATGTAATTATAAATGTTGTAAAGTATATAAACCTATTCTCGTATTTATGGCGATGCATTAATTAACAAAACAGAATTACTGTGTTTCGCCTTTTTTCGCTGTCCATCATTGTTCACCCTCTACAAAGTAGAGATACAACGGCTGACATGAATTGTTACTGTTGATGCGAATTCTATGCGAACATTAGACTGAATAGCACCTAAGAGCGTACTTACAAAAAATGATACAGGCTCATCAATTTCATCACGTCATAAATAGACACTGCAATAAAAAATTGATTTCTAAATTTTTAAGCCTATTGTCATACATACTATAAAAATAACAAAAACTTGGAAATCATTATTAAGTTCAGACTCTTTTTTTGTTTAAAAAATCTTCGATTTGGACATATTCAAGATTTAAAGGTAATTAGTACTTACTGATGACAACAACAAACCACTCTTTCATTCATTACTAAAAGCAAGGCGTTAGAGCATTTCATTATTAACAATTTTATTCAAATTTGACATGTAGTCTGTGTTGTGTGCTTTTTTATAATATAAGGGACAGACGAACAGACGGGTCACCTGGTGGTAAGTAACAAACGCCGTCTATGGACACCTGTATCTCAAGAGTCGTAAGTGCATCGCTTGATTTGAGGGTGATGAGGGATAGCCCCCCATCGGTGAGTCAAAAGACAGCAGTGGATGAGGAGATTGGAAAGAGGAGAGGGGAGATGAAGGGACAGAAAAGAGGAGAGGGGGAGTTAAGCCTCCGGAAACCTCACTAATTTCGGGAAAGCGTCACCTCCGGTTTCCTGGTAGGCCGTGGTATCGCACCGGTTGAGCTGCCCATTTGTTGTGCATGGCTCTGCCACTGCTAAAAAGTCAGTTTTTTTCAGTGAGGCCGTGGTGTTATTTTAGTCGAGCCGACCCATTCATCCCGAAGCATGGCTCTCCCATTTTTTTTTGTTACATCGTTTATAAGTGCAAATGACATGCGAGGATAATGTAACATTAATACAACCGTCGTGCAGAATACGATATTATCAATAAGTTATTTTTTTAATTATTATTCTATTGTATGATAAAAGGCATATCTATTTCTGTAGGTCATAATAACATGGGCTGGGACGCAGTGGTCTCTTTCTGCGAAGCTGTTATGCTCCAGAAAGAGACCGCTGAACGGGATCGGGAGAGAGCCGATCCCGAGCGAAGGAGACGTCGGCGATAAAAACCGTCGACGGGACCGCGGGTCGCCAGAGGATGGGGACCTCTGGAGGCAGATTGATTACTGCGGTCGGAATGGCGGCATGATTGCATAGATATGCAAACAGCCTACATCGCTGGGAACGAGGGGGGACAATAATTTTCCCCCGGGACAGGGCATAATAAGGCACGGCGTCAATTCGGGGAGGACCTGAAATAACATGGTCCGGGTCCTCACCGAGTAGGGCGCCAGAGGCCGGCCGTCGGGGTGTTTTTTAGTGGAAACACCACATACTCCTGGCTCCTGTGTCCCCGAGGAGCTGGAGATCCGAAGGATTTTTCACCCCGTCAACAAAAAAAAAAAAAAAGTCATAATAACATAGTCAAATCTGACAGTTAAATAATTGAATAGAAGTGAAGAGGTACCCGACAAGAATGTATAACAAGATATGTTTAATCAGACCATTTTTAATTAATCTGTCGTAAAAAGAAATTTCGACTTCAAAGAAAAGTAAATTAAGTGCCGAATTTTATTTGATTACTGGCATTTACCGGAACCCTTACATTTTTAGACTTTATCTTGGAACTTTTTTCGTCTAAAAGATTTTATATTTACAATAGCTTCTGTTGCAATAATTATTAGGTAGACATGTACTTTTAAACAAGTAAAATTACGAAAAAAATATAAACCCGACTGCGATATTAACGACCACTTTTACTTTTGCGGACGTTATCTCAAAATCTTATGCTCCGTTACTCTCACTTTTAGATTATTCAAATGACTCCTCACAAGTCAAAATTTATGAAACGGTTTAGGCTTTAGCGTGTGACAAAGAAACATCTGGCCTATATACATCTCTTTCTTGTGGAGTCGGGTAAAAGTAGATAAACGACTTCAAATCTTAATTTTTATCCTTTAATTTTCCATCTTAAAGGCTTAATGCTTTACGCAAATAAAAAAGTTATTTACACAAAGCCTTTCCAAATAGGTTTATGAACAACGGAGTTATGCGGCAGCAACCAAAAAGAAAAGACAGTACCGAATTGCGAACCTCCGCCATAATTGCATTATTATTAAATATTATACCTGGACGATTGGCACTCCACCACTGTGCGCTTCTCCAGAAGCTTTTTGCCTCGCACAACCAGCTTATGGAACAAATTGTCGCCTGCCCTATTTCCGAACCGATACGACCTTCAAACCTTCAAGAAAAGAGCGTACTCCTACCTAAAAGGCCGGCAAAGTACTTGTGACTCTTGAGTTGCGGCGGCGGTAGTCACTTACCATCAGGTGACCCGTCTGCTCGTTTGCCCCCTATCGCATAAAAAAAAATACACTTCTCATATAAAAAAACGAAACAATAGTAGCCGCCTAAATAGTACTTGCAACACGCAATTACTATTTAGGCGACATTTAAATAAAAAAGAGGACTGATATCATTAAAAAATACGCCGATAAATAGCTGGCAGTATAGTCTACAAAATAGTGTATCAAATTTCCAAATTCAAATTTATATTTTCGAATTTTCATCCAACAAATGATTATTAAGATTGATTTCAATGTGTATTTGGTCTGAATTTCTATTTTTGTTAATAGTGATTGTTAACTAAGCTAAGGTCTGTGACATCCTAGCAAAAATATGTTTTTTCCTAATAAATATGGATACCTCGCCCACGGAAGCCGCCCATGTCGTGGCGTTTTTGGATCCAGGGTATAGGCAGCGGCTCGATTGTATCTTAGCCTCTCTGCTGTCAATAGTGTGTCAGCGTTACAGGGAAACGATGTTTTTTTCGCCGTTCAGGATCTGGGAGATATCGAGTCATGTTTGAGTAAGATGATCGGTATATTCCCTCAGTTTGTCTAAGTAATCATCATTTTAACTACATTCAACTTTAGTAGGGGCTCCGTGAGGTTCGAGGATTGACTGTGAGTGATTTTACTATTAGACGAAGATTAGCAGAGCGTGGCCTGAAGCCTCATAAACCAGCTAATGGTCCATATTTGACGGTAGACCACCAAAGAACGCGCCTAAACTTTGCACGCGAGCACTAGCACTTCAATGGAGCAAATTTCTCTTTTCTGATGAGAGTAAGATCATACTGTATGATAACGACCGAAGAAAGAAGGTGTATCGAAGAGAGGGAGGGTGTTTTGCTGCATTGAAAAAAGAGTCAGTTACGATGGTGATTCATGGACGGTTTGGGGTTTCATAAGCGCCGATAGTAAAACCAAGCTTTATTTTGTATCTGGACCTCGCTTACCATCATTAAATGTTAAACGTTACATCGAAGGATGTCTGGAGCCACATGTGGTACCCTACGAACATGTTATTGGCATTTTTATGCAGGACAATGACAGGGCTCATACCGCAGCGTTGTAATTGAATACCTGAGCGAAGCCGATTATGGGCTGACCAGCAAGAAGCCCGTATATGAATTACATAAAAAACCTATGGGATGAGTTGCAGAAACGAGTCAGAGTGAGAGATCCTGTTCCAGTCAAGCTTGGGCCAGCTTAAAAAAAATATACCAGAAGAGTGGAGTGGAGTGAATTACATCCCACAACACAAGATTGTGACTCTCATCTGTTCCATGAGAAATTAATAGAAGCAGCCATCAGGGGGGGAAGACCGCCGGGGAGGAAACACGAGATACTGAATAAACATTTATTTTTAGTTTTTCTTCCTTATTTCGAACATTTTAAAAATTCATCTAAATCACACGATAGCTAAATAAATTTAACTTTAATTTGAAATATTCATATTCATTGAAATTGCCTTACAATACAAAAAAAAAAAAATAACTATTCTGCGGTGTTTAATAATAAATTTATTGATACTGTAAATCACTTATTAAGCAAAGTTATGGTAAAAAAGTGGATAAGTACAGAAAAAAATACAAATATCAAGAAAAAAGTATACTTAATGTTTATAGATATCTAGATGCATTGTGCATTAGTCCTGAAACCTCACAATTTCAGGATCACGTTTCGCTGTAGAAGGATTGTACATCGAAAGTTCTTGGTATATGAAACTTATTTTTTAAAATGCTACATATGTATATATACAGATAGTATTAAAATTAGAGGTCTCGGACTTCCTGTCACCAGCAAGTTTAAGTTATAGGTATGCGACCCTGACTTGCTTGATGCTGCTTATACTCCTCAACCCATCTGTATAAGAATATCCCTTTCCTTCGCTTTATATCCTACCTTTCCATTCAATATTGCTTAAAATTTCAATTCTTATTCCCAAAAGTTCAAGAATGACAGCAATAGGCTTGCCCCTATTATGTAAGTAGGACTCAATTAGTGCCAGCGAAATGTTTGCGTAAAATACGCTTCTGCATACCCTGCTACAAGCGTGAGTGTATGTATGTAGTATTAAAGTAAATACTGTTATAACGACAAAATATTAAGTATTCTGTGTTGTTCACTTAAATGTTTGCAATTTACTGGATGTTTCAAAAAGAGTTGGTAATTCGAGTTTAAGTGTAGCCGACAAATAGTTGACTTGGCTCGAAAAAATGCTTTCCGGTTGTGGATACTTATCATGACTTTGTTTTTCTTTCTGGCAATTTCAAAGATTTTTTAAGCATACATTTTTAGAAAAATCTGGATACGCAATCAACTCCCTCAGTATTAAATACCTACAGTTTTTTTAACTTCAGCCCTTTATCTTACGAAATTTAACTGTATAGATAAATTTGAAGGTTAATTTCCAGTTCTATAATATTGCTTGAAAAAAAATATAAATTATTACAGCAACCCTTAAATATGACACATACACTTTTCTAAAACATTCTGCATACATATTATTTTTTAAACTACAGTATCTGGGTGACCGCTTTGCTCGGTATTTATTTTTTTTTTGGTAAATCGTCTAAAAGAACGAAAAAAAAAAATTATAATAAAATAATGATCAGGACTCGAACCGGGGTTATTTGGTTACGGGACCGCCTAATTTCCCACCTGACCTATTACAACCTTATAGAAGGTGGCGAAATTTACCTTCGTATACCAATGATATAGTAGCAGTTTTTCATTGCCTGAAAACACGGATAAAACGACGTTTTCTAAAACTGAAACCTAGCTAGATTGATTTATCGCCCTATATACTAAATTTCATGAAAATCGTTGGAGCCGATTCCGAGATTCCAATTATATACAAGAATTGCTCATTTAAAGATATAAGATATAAATGAAGAAATTGTTTACAAAACGAACGCTCGTGAACTATGTAACAATTAGATTAAACATGAACTAAAATTATATTAAGATAACATTTGTCAAAGGTTAACATATCCTTAGATAAATTTATTCAACAGAAACCAAGTCTCAGCTCACCAAACCGAGTTTGATACTTATGTGAATTTACTGTCGATTATTAGCGAACAAATCTAAACTGAGGGGCATAGTAAATGCTTCATGATATGTAAATAACAGCGACTTACACCGGGATCTGCCAATAGAGTTCTTCAAAAAAGTGATAAAGAAGTTTGCCTAAGCTCATCATAAAAGAAGAGAGAATATGAACCTAGAAGCTATCCAGCGTCTCCACCACACAAACATAAGAAAACGTCTCGAGGAATGACATAAATTAAAAAAGTAACTCGTGTAACTAGTACGTAATATAGTGCCAGTGCCAGTGCTAGGACTAAATACAAAACAGAATAAACTAACTACATGTGTGTGCTTCGCCTAAATAAACACACTTCTTAAAGACATTATTCTTAGCAATTTAACTATATTTAAACAAAACTCTTAGACTTAGACTAGACTGTATTACAATTGGGGTATTACAGCATCGATTTAAAAATCCTAATTCTTACAGATACATTGACACTGGATTTGACTGGCCTGTTGGTCTCGTGGTTAGTGATCCTGACTAAGTTAAAGCTCCTTGCTAAAGGCCGTATTGTCGATCATTGAGGAGCTGGTGGTCTTCTAAGTACCGGAGGAGCTGGCAGTTAACAATGGATTCCATTATCTTGGAGAACAAGGAGGTGATGGCTATGGGTCTGTAGTTGGATGGATCCGAGTGATCTCCTTTTTTAGGGATTGGGTGCACTATAGCTGTCTTCCATGAGTTCGGGACTACGCCAAGAGAATACGAAAGCCGATAAAGGCGCGTTAAAACCGGTGCCAACTCTGGAGCACACGTCTTCATCATGATAGGAGAGATTCTTTCGGGCCCACTCGACTTAAGAACGTCGAGGGAAAGAAGCGCTTTACGCACTGCCCTTTGTGTAAACCGGACTTCCGGCATGCGGGTCTCGCACTGCGGTATGGCCGGCGGTGCGTTTCCCCCTTCGTCCAGGGTTGAGTTGGACGCAAAGAGTTTGCCCAGAAGATCGGCTTTTTCTTTAGCATCGTGGGCCAACGAATTATCTCCTATGCGCAGAGGTGGAAGGGATCGCTAACAAAAGTTCCCCTGGACAGCTTTGGCAAGAGGCCAGAATGCATGACTTCCGGAAGGGAGACTCACTAGTCTCTCGCCAATTCTGCCGATGTGAGCCGACTTCGCCCCAGCAATTACTCTTTTGAGGGACCTGGAGGCAAAGTTATATTGTTTCTTTAATGTGCTGGTCTTTATATCCCGTGCTGTCGCTGCATTAACAATTGATTGGTAACATTCCTGCTTTCGGCGGGACGCCGCTTTGCAGGTTCGACCAAACCAAGGCTGGGACTTGCCACCTGTGGGAGGCAGGAAGAATGGAATGAAAAGTTCCATACCCTGAAGCACAACATCAGCGACAGAGTCGGCAACGACATTGGGATCATCCGGCGAGAAGCAAACCTGCCTCCATGGGTAGGATGCAAAGAAGGTCAGCAGACCTGGATGGAATGCGAACAGCATTCCATCCAGGTCTATAGTACCATACGCGGCGACTGCCTGTAACTCGCGGCCGCAGCGAGTGAACGAGTGGCACTATACTCCTAATCAGGCAATGGTCTGAAGAGCCAAGAGGGGCCCCAACGGATACTTTATAGCCGTCGGGATGTGAGGTCAGCAGAAGATCCAACAGTGAAGGCACGTGGCTTTCTGCATCTGGGATTCGCGTAGGCGTTGCTACCAGCTGCGTCAAGCCATATGCCAAGGCGAAATCGTGAACAGATCTTCCCGCATGATCGGTTTTGCGCGAACCAAGCCGTTCGGCGTGATGGGCGTTTCGGCGTGATGGACGTGGTTGATGATTCGGTCCGTTTCGGCATCACCGCTATGGGACCTGTAGAGGCATAGGCAGATGCGGGGATGGTCGTCGCAGTCTACACGTAGTCATAAGATGGAGAGGTCCCTACCTTCAAGATTGCCGAGGCGGCGAGAGGTGATATCATCTCTAACGTACACGCATACACCAGCCTTAGGAACAAAGGAGTACCCAGGATAATATGATATCTGCGTCTCGGTTAAAAAGAGCAAGGCCGGCTTTGCTGTCTCAAGGTCGTGGTGGACAGTGTCAAGGTTAGAATGTAAGCCCCTGATGTTACAAAAATCCACGGTAAACGTGACAGGGGGTGCCATGGTATGCCTTCTCTTGCCCCGAGCAGATTTTGAGAGCGCAGTTGAGCCCCAAATCAGAGTACGAGGGGCAGCCTGGGGGGGTGGGGGATTTTGGGCCTCCGGAGACCTCACTCATTTCGGGGAAATGCAACGCAAGCGTTACTTCACAACCGGTTTTCTGTGAGACCGTGGTATCGCACCGGGCGAGCTGGCCCATTCGTGCCTAAGCATGGCTCTACCACGTAAAAATAATTAATTATTTTTGTCAATCGAATACATTTATGTCGAAATCCAATAAATTATGAAATACACCTAACAGACGTAGGATATGTTTAGAATCTAAACATATCCTACGTCTGTTGCACGCGAGTATCAAAACCTGTCGTTCGCGCTATTCTCTAATAAGACTTTCTTTCGTACACTGACACATGAATGTTTGTGAATAGTACTATCGAACAGACAATTTAGTTGTTATCAGTGACAATTATAGTGAGGTCGATTTTAGGCCTAAAATATCTGTGCCAACGGAAATAACGTGATAAATAAATACCGATTTGGTGTTATTATTAATTGTTGCGGTAATATTAGGTGAGATATTTTTATGAGGAAAATATAAAATAATAGTTAATTTATAAAATTTAAACTAAGGTATAAATATACCTTTCCTTCCTTCCATTCTCATATGAATTCAAACCACTGAGAAAATAATAAAAATTAAACATAAAAAAAAATTGAATAACACAATTAAAAAAGTTTTAGCAATGTATGTGGGTAACTAATACGATGAATACAATTTGGTTTGTGTTACGTTGCTTGATTTAAACTCTTTTTTACTATTTTGTTTCAAAACACTAAAATTAAGGAATTGAATCGATCGTGGTTCCAGGTAGACTGCCAGATCTTAGTAACGTCTTCGTGAGTTTAGAGTTTCGTCAACTACCCGCATTTGTTGGAACAGTTGTCATATTGGAACGCAAAGTTATATTTACGACAAGAGTTGAACGTTGTCGAGTTGCGGTGTCTAGCATTTTTTATTCGTTCTCACATAGGAGTGGTAGTCTAAAAATCTATTAATAAAGGAAGGATTCTGTTCCCGGACAGCTACAAACATTTATCGAATTCTACAATAAATATAAAATACTTATTAAATAAACTAATTTCTTTAAACAATTCCTTCAAAGGCCACTTGCACTACTCAACTTACTCATACTTCGTGGGCGAGCCATGATTACGGACGAATGGGCCGCCACCGTCGCCTCCACTTCATAGAAAATCTGTTGTCAAACAATGCTTGTATTGTATTTACAAAGTGATTCGAGGGTACTGGAGACCTAAACCTCCCCTGTGCTCAAACCACTCCTCTCCCTCAAGGATGCTTCAAAGGCGGGCAGCGCACTTACAACTCTTTAGGTGGAGATATAAAACAAATACCCCGAAGTGTCATCAGTTCGTCTATCGTCATCATCGTTTGTCCTACTATGCTATAAAACAGTGATTAAAATTACTTGAATTTTTGACGGGTTGAACCTTTCTTCCCACGTTATTTATACAAACGGCTGAATCTTTAATTAAAAAAGACAAAATTAAAATTAAAAAGAATACTGCAAACAGGAAATGCGTTGAATTGAAGGGCTGTGGAAAAATAAACTTTTGTTACTGAATACTTAGTGAACGCAATACAAGAAATGCTATGTAACTTCCGAGGAAAGTATTACATTATGTGGTTAAAATGGTGGGTTGAGGTTGCAGCTTTGTTAGAAGATATGAGGGCTGTGAAGCTTTCATTGACATTACAAAAAATAAATATATATACCTACCCCGCCAGTTCACTATTAGAATATGATCATAAAAAAACGGACTGAGACCTACATACATGCTAGTCAAAAGTTTAAATATTGTTTTCTCTGCATGACTTTCCCATCTCCTCACCCCCTTTCTTATTTCCCCTCCCCGCATCCCTCCATCCCTCATTACTCTCAAAGGCGGGCAGCGCACTTACGATTCTTGAGTTGCAAGTGTCCTTGGACGGAGGTTGTCACTTACCATCAGGTGACCCGTCTGTTCGCCTGTTCCCCTATAGTATAAAAAAACATGAACGATACAGAGAGCATGTGTAGTGCATTTTCTGTCGTCACTGGTATTAACATTATCCAACGGGACATGGTCATTTTTTCCGCCTCCAATAGACACAGACTACTTTTTATACATACACATACTCGCGCCTATGCCTCCGAAGGGGTAGGCAGGTATTTTTTTTATATTATACAGACGGCAGACGAACAGACGGGTCATCTGATGGTAAGTGACAACTGCCGCCCATGGACACCTGCAACTGTGCAGTGCGCTGCCTGCCTTTGAGGGTATGCGGGGAGGGGAAAGAGACGGAGATGAGGAGAAGGGAAGAGGGCGTTGGGCCTTCGGAAACCTCATTAATTTCGGAGAAATGCAACGCAAGTGTTGCTTCACAACCGCTTTTCTGTGAGGCCGTGGTATCGCACCGGTTAAGCCGGCCCATTCGTGCCTAAGCATGGCTCTGCTACGTAAAGATTGACTACTACTGTGTACATATCTTTACTGTCTGATAGATAACGGTCCGATCCCTTGGCCACTGTTTGCGACACCCACGGGAAGTGGTGGGTCAGCAATATCCTACTCCACTAGGAACCACACGACAACTTTTATTTTTACACTATTCTTAATTTATGTTTTTTTTTTTGTAGATAGCGACGCCATGGTGTATAAAATACTGTTCTCAACAACAATATTGATATCGATGGTGTCCAAATGTAAGTCTCCATAAATATAGATCATGTCTACAATACACTACTTATTACATCAAAAGAGCGCTTATGGAATTGACGTTTAATTATGAAAACTACTCTTTCCCCTTCGTTCACCTTCGTTCATACACACTCACTGTTCAGCTCCCCATTGTGATGTTCTATTTCATATATTATCCCTAAATACACACTCTGTTTAATACAAAAATATTCACTAAAATCCAACGGACGGTTCAACAAAAAAAGTAATCAACTGCCACATTATCAAGAAATCAATAACAAACTTATAGCGCTTTTTATTGTTTAGTTAAACTCACTTATCTCTGAAACTATGAGTCAGAATAGTGTTTTTTTTTTGTGAACAATATAAGCTTTATAAACATCACGCCACGACTCTTAGGAGCGGAGTAGTAACCACAGACGCAAGTGAAACTACGGGGAGCGGATCGTACAATATAGTTTTTATTTCAGGTTTTGCAATCCATTGCTTCTACTGCACCAGTGCCAACAACACTGCCTGCCTGGACCCTTCAAAGTACGACGCCGAGACGCGCGCCCTGGTCATACCCATCATTAGATGTGAAGATACTCGCGTTCTCAATGTTGAGAGCTACAACTTCTTCTGTAGAAAGATTATACAGACTGGTGACCACAAATAAAATGTTTTTCTTTAGTATATATAGAAACTCAATTCAGGAAAGTAAGAGTTAGGGAGACGGTGATAAAATGTGAATTACGTGGGAGAGTCATGCTTAGCCACGAATGGGCTGGCCCGACCGAAGTAATACCACGGCCGCACAGAATATTGGTTGTCAAGCAGTAATTGCGTTGTGTTTCACCGAGCAAATGAGGTTATCGGAGGCCGGATCGCCCATCTCCTCTTTCCGTTCCTTCCCCTTCCCCCTCTGAGGGGCCTTCTCAAAGGTGGACCGCGCCCTTGTGGCTCTTACATATACGGTTACATATTCAGTTAAAAATAAATTGTTAATTGATTCATAAACTTTAGTTTTGCATCTTAATTATCTTTTTTTTAAGCTAAAACCTCACCTAGTGAAGCTACCTAGCACGTTTGTAGAACTGTCAAATAATACCATATTTTAGAAAATTAAATGTTTTTCATGTATCGACCTAATATTATTTCAATGTCTGCCAGGGCTTAAAGTGACAGTTGCTTGCCTACTCTAAATTATTTGATAGTATTAATGTTGCTGTGAGAATCTTTGATATTCTAAGTCACCAAGACCTGACCAAAAAAAAAAAAACAGATAAATAAAATAATGTTTTTGATAGAGAAACTTTATTTTCCAGTCTTCCTCCCCCACCACGAGGCCGAAGTTCGTGTGACCCGTGGCTGTGGGTGGATCCGAAACGAGAAGCCATGCTACCGCGCCAACACTCACGACCACCTGGAAACCGCATGTCAATGCTTCTCTGATTACTGCAACAGTGCGGTGTCTATTACACCTACCTCTGCAAAAAATTTGGCTTTAGCTATAGCAGTGTCGCTGTACCTATTCGGTTAAGTTTAGTGACAATCATACTCCAGTATTGTTTACAATCCACTTTATCAATGCTACCACTGTGTTACTGCCACATCGCTACTCCGTCAGTACTCCATTCTGGTTTTTTTTACCAAGAAACTGACTAGCGTCCTATCTATGGCATGTAAAAATATATAGATTAATTTTGTAATTTTACTTGTTTATCAATCTTTGTTTTGTTTTTCCGTATTGACTTTAGTATTTTTTGTCCGGAATCATTTTTTGTATAATAGTAATCGTAACAAAATTACTTAAGCAATGCAGACTAAAACATATTACCAAAATAACATTGTTTTAAGAGTAACTTAGTTGCCTTTTAATATTAAATCTTAACGAGTGTCAATGATGTTTTGTTTATACTACCCTTATAGTTGTGTTAATTAATCCTCATTAGTTACTTGCACTATATATATTTGGACTTTAGAATGAAAATAAGACAATCTTGAATGGGAACGTGAGAAAAGTTTTAAACAAAATTCGTAAAAGTCCGTTAAAGAACATTACTAATAAAACAGCAATAGAATAGTTTTAGCGCAATCAAACCACGAATAACAAGTCTCTCTTTTAGAATCTAACACCTCTTAAATTTGTTAATATTTACCTTCCATGCCCGCATTTGTACCTATTAAATATGAAAAACAATAATTATCCTAACAATGCAATGGCGTTCACAGTACGAAAATAGGTCAGACGCGTGGATTACGACCGCGGATGATCCGCATCCGAAGGGCTCAAAGCCCAAGCGGTGGGCAACGCACACGATCTCTGTTTGAACTTTACTTAGTTACCATAGACCGACCGGTGCAGCAAACGTAGTTATATTTATATCTTCGTAAATATGATATTACAGCTTGGTGGAAAAATGACAACTGATTCACAATAGACCCTCATACTCAGAGGTGTATTAAACACGCACATTTTAGAAATTAAAAATTGCACTCCGTCCACTTTGGGAGTTAATACAGAAAAATTGGGAGTATATTGATAGGGAAAGAAGGAAGGGAAGGCAATGTAAGGAAATGAATATTGCTTGTACGCATGCGTGATGTTTAATGTTGGTAATAGTCCACTATAAAGTAATATAAGCAATTTTAGTTGTTTAATCGTATTACAATTGTAAGTGTATTTGACTGTGTGGATTCCCACGATGTGGCGCTCGAATAAAATTGAATTGCTCTATTAAGATTGTCGAAGAATAAGTGTTATCGCTGTTGATCTGTTGTGTACGATAAAGAAAAACGTACACATTAAAAGGCTTTTTTTAATCTAGTACGTACGGTTTCGTTATACGTGAACATCTCTCCATGGCAACTACAAAAATAAAAGGTAATGATTGAAAATGGTTGAATAATGTAGTACTGCAACGCAGTAGTCTTAACTGAGTTCTAGGTTTTTGCAATTTACATTCCTATCGACTATCGTTGTGAAGACGTCGAGAAAAATGTAACATGAATTTCTAATGAGTTATATTGTAAATAAATTTTCAAACATGTACCGCAATTCTAATGGGTAAATGGGGGTATTTAATGAGTATTAAATACCCTCATTTGCCCATTACAATTGCGGTAAATGATTGTTTATTTTGGAGACATAGGAGCTTATGTATGTATGTATGTATGTAAAGGGGAATAACTTACATACAATCCAATAGGAACTTCAGTCATTTCTCTCTCCTTTCATTTATATTTTCTCGACAATTATTTCTAGTAATGTTTGGTCCTGTCTCACATTATTTTCTATCTAAGATAAGATGCTGTTAAGCTTGTGTGTCTAAATGGTTGTTGAGCTTGATTATAAAGAGATAGAGAATTTAATACGATGTGGATCCTAAGCCTTCCGACTCATTAATTAATGACCTACATATGTTTCCTATAAATATATATATATACCAAACATACAACACTCATCGACTGTGTGACTCACGCACACACACGTATCACCTATTTATAATAAGAGGCTACAGTACTAAAATTAAAATGCTAGCATTTAAGTAGCAGTTTTTAATTAGATTTTTAGTTTTTCGTATCACTATTATTTTTGTAGTACGTTTCTTAATTTGACACTGTGTTTGTTTTCTATTACTGCTGACGTTATAAGTGCGCGAGAACGCTGGTACCCTAAACACAAGTTGAATCTTATTCTGGGTGCCAGAGTTTATCGTAAATACTACATACATATGTATATATGGTGTTTGTTACGCTGTTGATGTACTTTTGTGAAAAATTAATGAAAATAAATCTTTATCTTATCTTTTCTTATCTTATCTTGATCCCTAAAAACATTACAGACATACATCTGGCATGTATCCCTGAAAGGCGAGGTTGAACCTTTTTGAACATCTGGAAATCCACAAATTATTTTATTAAAATTGAACATATGACCAACCGCTGCGCGCAAAATCGAAACGTGATATAAATTAGGCTTGTTTAAAACAAAACACCAATCTGAAAATAACTTACGATTTCAAGCTTTTATTGAAATGTGAATGAATGAAATTTTGTCCCGGAAAAGTACATATTTAAAAGTTACATGAAATAAAAAAGCTTGTATTTTTGAAAGGGCCTGGTTAAAAAAAATGTTAATGGTTACTGTATTTTTTTTTAATAAAAAGAATATTGCTGTTGTTGAGCCACGAAGTCGACATACCGGGCCGGCCAGTCGCTTGTTCCACAGGGCTATCCAGCTTATTATCTTATGGTACCTTTATGCTTCTTGTTTGTTTTTTAATTATTACTTTAGTTTGAATAAGATAGCTACATTGTTAGTAATATGAATTTGTGTTAATTTTTAATTTTAATAAATATAAAATAGGTAGTACAAAAATACAAGAATATATCCAAAATTAAAACCTAAGGCATGTCGAATAATGATACTTGCAATATGGTACCTATTTCTTATTATTATTCTATTTTAATAGTCGTTTTAAATGATACACACACAATAATTGCACACAATTACAAATCAACAATTCTATTTATTAAACACTATCTTTTCCAAACGCCGTATCACCCGCGGTCCCGTAGGAACTTACCCCTTGCTCCACCCCCGTAACTCGCAGCGTGATAGCCTTAAGCCCTAGCCACTCAAGGATAATGTAGCTTTTTACTTGTGAAAGAATTTTGAAAATCAGTTCAGTAGGATTAGCCCCTACAAGCTGCGATGTATCGCGTCGCATCGCACTTCGCGTAATTACTTTTTTGCGATTGAGCATACCTCCACAGTATAGTATGATGCAGTATGTAACGTATCATATAGTTTTATTATTGTAGATAGACACGACATAAAAATATGGAGTTTAATATACAGTCGTGGTCAACTAATTAGGGACACTCTCTAGTTAATCCAAATTGTGAATTTATTTTTTATTTTCCAACGAGTCTCAACAATATTCCACATCTTTTACATGTGAGTATAATTAGTCATTTATGTGCCTAATTATACAAACAATAACAACTTCTTAAACATTAAACCTCTTTACAGTATAGCTGATAGATGATCACAGTGCTATTTGTTCAAAGAATGCTGGCTGGCCATTTAATTAGGGACACTGAGATATTGCGTTCTAGTTTCAAAATCTGAATCTCAATTATTATTTTCTTTCTTCTCCTATTCTTTGTGGTAGTTTTGGCGGCAATCTAGATTTGTAATTTCAAGTTTTGAGAGTTATTTTGAAGAACAATGGGCAAAAATAAAAGTTGCGATGCAACACTACGAAAAATTATCATGAAGTTTGTCGAGCGTGGTTGGTCATACCGAAGGATAGCAGGATATTGAAATTGTTCAAAAACTATGGTATGCAATGCAGTGCAAAATTTCAGTCGCAATAACACAACTTTAAATGTGCCCAGAAAAAAAAGATCGAGAAAAACAACTCCGCAAGAAGATAGAATGATAACCAGGTTAGCTAAGAAAGATCCGTTTCTAGGCTCTATTTTAATTAAACATGAAGTGTTTGGGGCAGACGAAAGAGTCAGTGTATCAGCGAGGACAGTTCGACGACGTCTGGTAGAAGCAGGGTTGTTCGGAAGAGTGGCTCGCAAAGTACCGTTGTTAAAGAAAGAGCATAGAAATGCACTTTTGGCGTTTGCACGTAAATATGGACATTGGACCTACGACCAATGGCAACATGTATTATTCTCTGACGAGACCAAGGTTAATTTGATTTCTTCAGATGGAAGGCAATACGTACGGCGTCCTGTAAAAGCGGAAATGAATCCAAGATTCACAAAAAAGCAGGTGAAACATGGCGGAGGAAACATTAAAATGTGGGGATCATTTTCTGGACGTGGAGTGGGACCTGTGAGGAAAGTTCAGGGTAACTTAGACCAACATCAATACAAGGCAATATTAGAAGAAACTATGCTTCCCTATGCTGAGGAACATCTTCCTATTATATGGACTTTTCAGCATGATAACGACCCAAAACATACAGCCCGTTCAGTCAAGTCGTTTCTTAACAGACAGTCGGTATCAGTGCTAGATTGGCCAGCAAATGGCCCCGACCTCAACCCAATCGAGCACCTTTGGCACGAAATTAAGAAAAAAGTTGCCATTTATCGTACCACAACTTTAGATGAACTTAATGAAGCTTTTTGTGAGGCATGGGCAAACATTCCTGTTGAAATATGTTAGAAACTGATAATGTCTATGCCACATCGGTGTCAAGCGGTAATTACTAACAAAGGTTTTGCTACTGGGTACTGATTTTACCCGTAATAAAATGAAGTTGTTAAAGAAATTAAAATACTGCAGATTATTAGTTCTGTTTAACTCTATTTTTCATTTTACTTTACTGTTCTTAATTAAATGTCCAGCTACAGAATTGTACCTTAAATTGAATACATGGTTAACCTTTGATATTAAACACTTTTTTATATTTATTTAATCTTTTATTTACAGCCATTTATAGTATAATAATCGGATCAAATTATGCAAATAATAGTTACTGAGAAATCAACAGGGTTTTATATTTATATGTACATAGCCGGTTATTGCTGTCCACTATCTTGAATGTCCTTAATTAGTTGACCACGACTGTATATGTTTTTGTAAAACACTAATTGAACATAATACACTTTGAATAGGGCTATAAATAAGTTACTTGTGGTAAGTTTACATAGTTTTCGATAATAACTATAAACTGGTCAAAATACAATTTGTACTGTACATGTTACAAAGTCAAAATTAACATTTAAGGTTTATTAATTTAAGAGGCTGAGGTATTTTATTTTCTTTGTCAACTCCGCACTCTCTTAGGACTATATTTCATTAATAATTCACGAGTGCAGAGGTGACAAAGAAAATTAAATACTTTCTATTTCTTATATAAATGGTTCAAATATAGTTGAGGCCGAGTCTAGTGAAATAAGATTTGAATTTTTTTTAAATTAATAACGAAAACAATATGTACCGTCATTCCAGATAGGATCGCCTCGATAAGCATAATTTTTTAATTCCTATTTTAGTTTCTTACAACATGGTACCCATTTACCTGTGTACTACCTTTAAAAATTGATTTATTTATTGTTTCCATGAGGTTTTTTAGCAAACCTAGGTTGATTGTTGATTTTACCCTATAAAAGTTATTTAGGTACGTCACGTTAATGAACTTGTACTTGTTAATGAAACTCTTTAGAATTATTCATGATGGTCATTACATGTTATAAGCTAATATTTTAGATTTAGTGAAAAGGAAATAAATGCATTAGACAGTTTAGTTTTATTACACTAGCCGTTACCCACAGTTCCATCTGAGTTTATAATGACGACTCAGGTCCTAAGACTCATAGCGTTCTAGTTTATAGCCTGTACCTAGCCTGTTTGCTCAACAAATAGTCTATCTAACTCAAAAATAATAACCATTCAAATCCCACTGATAGTTCAATAGACAAACAGACAAAAAAAACCTTCCGGTTTAGGCATATAACAAGCAGATTTAACGCAAAAATATTCGATATTGAATAGTCCGATGTTTGTGGTAGGAAGATTTGAGTTACAAATCACAAGGCTCCCTCTTGGACTAAACGGTATCCCAATTCATTATTTTTGTGAATAAAATTATTATTAAATTTTATGAAATAATAAATTATTATTATTATTAAATTTAATTAAATTATTATTTAAATAATTTAACGGTGTTAGGTAAATGAACGAAACAGACACGAAGACAGGCGAGTGCTAATGATACATCTTATGAAAAAGTTCCATTATAACATACAAGTTCAGCTAAACTTTACAAGTACGCCTTTGAAGGTGATGAAGGATGGGGGTTGCGGGGAGGGGAAAAAAGAAAAGCACATCACTTTAATAAACGAATAAGCCTGTAGTGAAACGCAAAACAAAAAAAGGAAAACAGCTGACGTTTCGCGATCGCCGAATTGCGATCGTACCAATACCGAGCGACACGTTTTCATTGCTGGTGTTTTAATCTAGATCGATTTTTTTCCCCATTGTCAAAAGTAACATTAGTACCTACTATTGTCTGTCTACCTAATATCTTATTGTATATGTGCAGGGTATTGAGGATAATTTATAAAATACTTAGCACTCTCACTTAGCAATTCATAATTGAACCCCGTTAACAGATATAGACAATAAAGTATGCTTCTACTGTCTCCCGATCGCTAACCACTGCATCCCGCACAAATACACCATTTTGATCCAGATTACCATCTGAGATCTTTAATTATTCACGCATTTGAGGTGAACTCTATTGTCTAAAATTATTACAGGTTAATACTGTTGAAATATTCATATAAGTTTCTACCTGCTCTTGGCCTAGTTAAATGGCGATTGGATATTTGATCCTACAATATACTCAGTAATTTAACCAACCAAGGTCCGGCTTAAACACACAAAAAATTGTAAAGTGTGAAGTTCAGTTTTTTATCTTTGTATTGCATACGAGTTAACAAGCAGACGGGTCATCTGAATGTAGGTGACAACCATTTCACTACCATAATTTAGTCTGACTTTCAATAATAGGCAAGAATATTTTCGTCAACCAGGAACTTAAAGAAAAGTATCGTTCAAAACTCTAAAACCAATTATTTTTTCATATGTCCTATATAGCATAGAAGATTATTAAGAAATGTTCTTAAAACTTTAGCCACTAACAATTTTTTTTTTTACCTGGAAGTACTGTAATTTATGATTTTTCCTTTAATTTTACGTGTACTTAATACATACATAGCATACATATTATTAATATTAACTTGACACATCTCAAACTAAGCAGAGCTTGTACTATGGTAACCAGACAACTGATAAACATAAATATATTACAATTTACATAAAACTGATTGTTAGACCTTTACCAAATATATAAAAATTGAAAACATAAACAAAATATAATTTAATAACTTATGGTAATCTTTCAAAATAAGCCGTACTATAAATATGACACTGGGGACAAGTCTATACAATTTGCCGCGAAAGCATGTTCGGATCTGCAACGCTAAGCACTAGTTCAAACGTGTCAATTGTTTGTTTCTTGCGGATCTTGTGTTTACATTAGTCGAAAGGTTTCTGCCGAACACATTACATGTCGTCCTATATACATACATACCGTAGATAAATTACACCCAGACACAGAACAAATGATCATACTCATCACACAAATATTTGTCCTGGGTGGGAATCGAACGCACGACCTCTGCCTTAGCAGTCACGGTCACTAACCACTACACCAATAGGCCAGTCGTCTCTCTCGTATTTACTTACATACTATGCATTTAAAAGCAAAATGACCAACACCTTACCTATTGTAAAAATGCATCGTATGATTTAGTTATACGGGTCGGACTTGCCGGCATGAGCCAGTTTCGAGTTATAGGTATGCAACCCTGACTGGCTTGAGTATTTCTTATACTTCCCAATCTATTTGTATACCATACTCCTTTTTTCCTTTCTGTCCTCCCGTTCCTGTAAATATATACTCCAAACTTTCTCACCTAATAATTTATAAACCGGTTGTGAAGTAACGCTTGCGTTGCATTTCCCGAAATGAGTGAGGTTTCCGAAGGCCCAACTCCCCCTCTCCTTTTCTCTGCCCTCACCCCCTCTCTCCTCTTTCCCATGTCCTCACCCCCCTCTCTTCTTTCCCCTACCCGCATCCCTCTATCCCGACTCTCGAGTTGCAGGTGTCCTTGGACGGCGGTTGCTACTTACAATCAGGTGACCTGTCTGTTCGTCTGTCCTCCTATAGTATAAAAAAAAACCTAATTCCCTAAAGTGCCTGGAAGACGACACCAGGCTGTCCGCGGCCGCCATTTACGTAAAAGGGATTAAATCTTATCCCTTCGCGAATACAAGCCTCAGTGTGTTTATGAGTACATATATCTTACAGCTTACGTATAAATCCTATCGTTTTCGTTCTATTTCTAGCTCTTTAATTATACTTACTCATTTTCTTTACATATCTTCAGTAAAAGATCCGGAACACCAATTTTCTCTACACATTTTGAATATTTGACTACCTTGTCAGCCATATTTATTGATATTGTTTCCGTGCATTACACCTTTTTTAAGGAGTGATTCGATTTGTCAACCATTACCAAAATATATCTTGTGTCGTGCCCGTATCCTTAGAAAAACATTATAAATAGTATAATATAAATTTAACGCGCCTAAATTTTTACAGTCGGAGAGCCATGCTTGGACACGAATGGGCCGGCTCGACCGGTGCGATGCCACGGCCTCACAGAAAACCGGTTGTGAAGCATCGCGTGCATTTCCCAGCAATAAGTGAGGTTTTCGGAGGCCCAAATCCTCCTCTTCTTTTTCCCATCTCCTCATCGCTCCTCTCTTTTTCCCCTTGCCGTAACCCCCATCCCACATCACGTTGAAAGGCGGGTAGCGCACTTGCGCACTTACCATCAGGTGACCTGTCTGTTCGTCGGTCCCCCTATAGTATAAAAAAAAAACAAAAATAAATCGAAAATATCATGATGAAATGAATGCTGTATTCTTAACATCTAAATTTTGTATCCTAAGAGGCCAAATATTTTCTTCGAACTGAAATAAGACACCCATTTAATTTAACTAAGAATTATTAAAATCGGTTCACAAATGGCGAAGACATCTACTAACATATACACAAAAAAACCTATGGACGAGAACCTCCTACTTTAAAAACGACCTTTCTTACATGCGTACATTCACACCTGTGTCCCTGAAGTGGGTAGGCAGAGGCGTCAATAACGCTCACATTTTGCTAATTATAATTGAGTATAAGCAATAGCTCAATCAAGTCTGGGTCGCATACCTGTAACTCGAACTGGCTGGTGCCGGAGTCCAAGTCGACGACCACATTTATGGTTTACGACCCATCTTAGTCACATTTCGTTTCTTGTATTTTTCTTTTGCTTTCTTGACTTCCTCCTCTTCGGGAACTTGGAGTTAATAATGCGGGAATGCAAATGTTTGTTCACATAACAGACTTCTTTAATTATACCAGTTTTATAAGACTTAACCGTCGCCTTACAGTTGGTATTACTATTTATGTCTATTACATTATAATCCTTGGCCGGCGTTAAACAAAATGCTACGTATATTTTTCAATTTGCGCCAACTGCCCGAGGGAACATAATCCTCCATTATCTCACTGCTTTAAGTAATACAATATTAAAGAAAATATAATGAATTGTACTTAAATACCACTGACTTAGTCTTTGCCAATTGGATAAGCAAATAAACCAACGCTAACTTTTTATAGTCAAAGAAAAAAAAAATGCAGATGCGATGAAGCTGTAAATTTACATTTTATAAAATTACACGTTTTGGCTCCGTTGCAAATATGAAATTATAGTATTTTTTATTCAGGAGGCAAACTTAAAACCCTTAGTCGATTTCTCTTAGGCAACGAGTCGGAATCCCGAAGTGACAATTTGAGACGGAAGAGTTTTGAACAGTTCTATATACCTTATCCCAACTTAATAGCACAGTCAGACAGGATCAACCTTTCAATCACACGTGCATTCTTAGCCCAAGAAAGTTAAACTTTACACTTTAAACTGAACATGTAAAGACAACAATATTTTGTCTTAGGCGTCAGACCTGCGATCTAGTGGTTGCGGATTCGAATCCCACCCAGTGCTCTTACGTTGTGAACCCACCCCTAACACAAAAAAATATTTTAGCAGGAGGATTATCAAGAATACTAGTAACCGCGTTTCTAGTATTCTTATTTAAAGAAAGATAACAATAAAACGACATATTAGACTGATATTTATTTCAATAAATTAGAATATTATATATAGAAACAATTTTAATATATTGCCAATAACATTTTACGGATTCATATATTTATAACGGAATAATGAAATCCGCCCAGCCTTAAAAATAAGATTGGCAATTTATTTTAACTTTTATTAAACATTTTACTTTATTTATTATACTTATAAGTACCTACTTATAATAATGTTGACGGTGTCGTTCCATTTACATATAAACATCTAATTAAGCATTGATTCTTTAAACCTACAAAGAGTGGGTGGGTAGGAATTTGAGTTGTAACTAAATATGTCATGTCTACACGTAATACGGCATTTAATCTTTAAAATGGAGCCAGCACATTGTGAACTTAGTAAAATTGTAATCTGAAAAGCTAACATTTTTTTCATGCAGTGCTTAATCAAACTTAATTTTTAATAATAATGTACTCAATTACAAAGGATTAAAAGGGCAGCATAAATTATGTAGTTTTCTGTTTTTACAACAAGAAGTCCACACTAAGGTAGCTCTGAAGTGCCTGTACGGTCGTGAGTCGTGTAGGGTATACATGTAGTAACACAGATGAAACAATAATCTTAGTTAGATCGCCTCTTCTCTCGTTCAATGTGTACGGGATCTGTCTGTTCGGGGTCACTGTGTTCACTCATTTCATTTTGCAGTGTAATGTCTGCAGAAAAAATATAATATGTAAGTACAGCTAGCAGAACTAAAGAGTGTATATATTTTAAGTTGATAATTTGTTTTTTATAATGATATAGAGGGACAGAGGGGTTACCATGAAAAAAAAAATGTACCCGATACCGGTGGGACACTATTTGTTATATTTTTAAATGTATTTTGTATTTATATGGTATATTTAAAAATGTAATTTATTTGTTTGTATTAATTTAAATAAAGAGAATAATAATAATAAATAATCCACCCATCTCACACACGGCCGTCTGATCCCAAACTAAGCAGAGCTTGTACTATTGTAACCAGACTGCTGATAAACATACTTATATATTTCTATATACATACATATTATTGATAAATTACATATTGGGGGACACACGAACAGACGGGTCACCTGTTGGTAAGTGACATGCGATTAGCATTGATCAGTATAACTTGAACTGTAATTGTATTGACTTTATATTTCATTTGAAATTTCTCTTGTGTCTGTGCGTCTTAAACGCGGAGAAAGTTTATTTCATTTCTCATTCCAATACATATAATAACAATAAATAAACAAAATATGTTTAATTAAAACCTTTTATTTAACTTATATGAAAGCTGATTACGCAACACGATCGTTGTTTTAAATACTGCTAAGGTTACAAATATATGTTAACCATAGACAACATGGTCTAGACTCGTTTCTCACTTTGTCGATAATCTTTCAAAAAACCCCCATAGTAGGGAAAAACTAAAATAATAAGGAGAATTCTATGAAAATAGTTTGTAACTCACAGTAGTAATTTTACTTACAGTACATACATACATACGTTCATGCCTGTATCCCTGAAGGGACCCAACTACATACTGCTAATCAGAATTTGGTCCCCCTAACGTATCTGGGGCTAGCCTTCTGCTGTCAACAGGCCAATTTGAAACTGTATATGTAATATACTGTTTTACTGACGGCAATAGGCTTGCCCCCTATTACGTAAATGTGACTACATTATAGTGGGCAAAATATGGGCACTAATTACGCCACCGCTTACCCCTTTGGGGATATAGGCGTGAGTATATGTATGTGTGTTCTTACATTATAAGTACTAAAGGAATATAAAACTGTTACCATCATCCTCACTCGTGAAAGATCTGCCTAACCGGGGTCCGAACCACATGCCTGGGTTCTCGGTGCGGCGGACCGGCATCGGCGCTAATGCTTCAGAAGACTCCGCGCGCCCTATCGCTAAGTCACTGCGACCGACCCGAGGGAACGCATATAGTTGACGCTTTACTGCTGGCTCGTATTCTGATGAAGAAAAATGTATGAGACGTTGTATTAGGTATAGGAGCGACGAAGGTTCATTCAAATGAGCTCAATACATATGTAGTGATCTTCTCATCAACCTCCTCGGAGGCGCCGATACGCGGCCTTACATAATTATGACCATCACCTTTAAAAGAAACCAAATTAGGCCAAACTGGACCGGTTTACTAATAGCCATTGAACGACTAAGTGGTATATTGAACGACTAAGTAGTAAGAACTACCACTATTCCCCCTGGTTCCATCATCAGACTAATCCGACTCCAAGATGCGATATTATTTTAGTGGCATCCAAACTACATATATATACAGAGCTTCATTTTGATAAACAATTATAAATATATGGGTTAAAATTGATATACAAGATTTGTTTAAGTAGTTAGTTTGTTGATTTATTTAAAACAGACAATGTATATAATATATACATATATATTTAAAAAGAGACAAGAACGTCAGCACTACGAATAATTCAAATTGGAACAAATAGACTTAAAAGCTAATAAAAACGTTTGAAGGTCTGCCATGACTTCGGTAGCTTGAATGGGTAATGTTAATGAGAAGTTTTAAAAAAAAAAATACTATAATTACAGTACTTACCTAAGTACAGATCATTGAGGGGCAGTTGCCAAGTACTTCTTGAAGCGCGTCCCACTCTCGGAAATGGATAAAGATTGAGGACTCCGTCCCGACGTAATTTAGCGTTACTATCTGTATACAACATAGAAATGTTATAAAAATAATATGTAACTCGTAGAGAAAAGCTATTAGGGAAACCATGATATAGGTATATTTAGTAGTAGAAGATGATAATCGGCTAAATTAAAAAAAAAGCTAATTTAATGGTACCGATGTTTTGGATTTTGAATCTGAAATATTTAAAATAATGAGGGGATTTTTGGAAAATGACTGCCAATTTGAAGACAACAAGATTTTATTAACCAATGATTCACTTTAAAAAGTAGACGACCAACTTCAATGCATCTATCAAAAAAAATGATACTTTTATAGTTTTCTCATGGATGTCATTGTCAGAACTGAATCAAATTGAAATGGGACCACGCGAGAAGCACCAGCTTTCAAATAAAAAAAAAACATCAAAATCTGTTCACCCAGTTGTAACTTCTGAGGTAACAAACATAAAAAAACTACAGTCGAATTGAAAACTTCCTCCTTTTTTGAAGTCGGTTGAAAATACAGTAAGCTACGATTATTATTTAAAATCATAACGATTTTGCATATGAAAGGATGTTACTACTAAACTTTGTTAGCCTCACAACCTCATCTAATCAACCGGAAGCGTCCATACACCGTGCAGATCTAGTAAAAGCCTTTAAGTTAATAGAATTAAGTTTTCAAAGTTACCGCTCCAAAGGGCTCGGAACTTCGTTACAATATTGTTAATACTTGAATACCCTAGAGAAATATAGCAAATAATATAAAAGTATTTATAGATATGTTAATACTCGTAGTATGTTGTTGTTGTTGTTTGTTGACCCTAAGAGTTTCTTGCTCCATCTCCTGCATCCTTAATTTTCATACATACGTATACAGGCCTATATCGACAAAGGGTTAGGCTCTGCCTCTTCTCGGAAACCATTATTTAGTCCTGCTTACGTAATAGGGGGGGGGGGGGGGCTATTGCCGTCATAAGGACTCTGTATACTGTCTGATAGACAATAGTCCGATCTGTTCGCATTTTATTTAGTTTATCTGAAATAATTTAATTACTTAAGTAAGCGTTTGTTTACTGAGAGAGCGTTGCGTTTACTGAGAATTTGACTGACTTTCTGACGAGAACTACATTATACATAAATATTACATTAGTGTATTTTATTTTAGTAGTTTAAGATAGGTTACTTTATGTTACATAAAATATATAAATATATATTATTTTAGTAGTATTATTTTCTGCTGTTCATCACAAAAGCTTCTTTAAAACGATTGCTAAACTTCACATTTAAATTTAAATTTCACGACTAACCCTTTAAACTAAAAATACACAAAATGTAGTAGGAATATTCTTGTGGGACAAACAAATAGCCTTTACGGATAGTTAAAAGCCATTCCCGCTATACATCTTAACCAGACAACATGTAGTTTCAAAGAACAAAGAAAAGTCGAAGCGAGTCGAATTAAACGTGCAATATTTGACCCGAAAAAACATATGTATGTTTAGAAAATTAAAGCTTTTAATAATGAACCTATGTTAAAATTTATAATTTTACGAGTATAAAATACAAATTTTTTATGCTTATAAATTATTGTTTTGATAGTGTTCTATTCTCGGTAGCCTCTTGATTGGAACTGACATTATCGATACAATATATTTTTTTCTAAACCGCCACCGTTCTATCGAAAATCGGACACCTTTGAAAAGAAGACCCTTTGTCAAGCAAGGCGAAGAAAAATACACTCGGTTAGGTTTTCTCAGTGGCTTATCTGTCCTCGTCGTATAGGAGAACGGAACGGAAAAGAGGAACTATTATTTTTAAATATGATTTGAATGGTGTTCTAATTACATACTCTTAAAATATAGAAATTACAAATGATTAATCAACAAAATATTAGCAAATTGTCTTTGGTTGTGTAATTTTAAAATAAACTTCCTTTTTTGTTTTAAAGCACCGGAGCAATAGTAAATTCATTTTTTTTATACCTTTGGTTAGTTAAACCAATTACAGGACCGATTTCCACAACCTAAATAAAATAAAGTCTTATTTATCGTATCCACTTCACAGCTTACAATAATCGCATTGAAAGCAAATACAATATTATTTTAGGTTTTATGATGTTACATGAACAAATTGAGATGCCTTTCCGACAGAACCCACAGAATTTCTCTGGCAGGGTCTTTTTTATTTACTAGTATTTTTTTTAGTGGCTGCAAAGTAGAACCTTATACATTTTCTTTGGTCCTTTCGGGGACGAAGGTGTCTTCAGGACTCGTACCAACTAAAAACCGAAACCCTCAAGATCTCTGGTTACTTTTTAACTCTTTTCTAATATACCTTTTCATGCAAAGCAAATCAGAGGTGTATGCACTTTGCAATGAGTTTTCAGTCGGTACTAACTTAATACAAGCCATCCTATCGACTTCAACGGGCACTGTACGACTATATAAAACTGTCTAATAGATCACTACTACAGACACCAGCGGGAAAAGATCCAATCGCTAATTCACTTTTTACGATAACAGTGGAGGAGCCATGCTTAGGCATGAACGGGGCGGCTCGACCGGTGCGATACCACGGCTTCACGGAAAACCGGTTGTGAAGCAATGTCTGCATTGCATTTCCCAGAAATTAGTTAGGTTTCCGGAGGCTCAGCTCCCCCTCTCCTTTCTCCTCACCCTTATCCCCCCTTCCCTTTTCCCATATCCTCATCCTCCTCTCGTCTTTCCCCTCCCCTCATCCCTCATCACCCTCAAAGGGCCCGCCTTTGAGGGTGATGAGGGATAGCTCTACTTTCAACTCTAGTGATGTTCTCACTGCTCATAATTTTAGTGAAATAATCAACTCGTTCGTTCGTTCTTCAGTTAGATCTACTAATTTAGAGCTATGGTGACATATAATTCTACACTAACTAAGATCGTATTGTTTACAAGATCTTCTCAAGTGCAAATAATTGACGGTCATAAGCCTTCATACTTTAGGGAGCTGCTGAGATGTATTTATAGTTTAAATTCATACATTCATATACAACATATTATTCTGTTCGTTAAATACTGTACGTGACACAATTGTCTAAGGTTTGAATTTTCAAGTACGACATAGTTTTAAACAAGTTATTTCATTCAGAAAACGGATAAGTAAAAGTATTATTAATAATTCAATTACGGCTGAGGCATGATTCTTCTTTAAACCAAAGAAGTTTCTAGAAATCTCTAATGATTAATAATTATTAAATTATATATATTATTCAATTTAATGATACATTTAGAAAACATTTATTCAATAATTATGAGATAATGGCCTTGATGAAATATTAGTAATAATAACTGATTTATTTTGTTTCCAGAGTTTCCACTACGTCGGACCCGAACCGACTAACACCACACAGAGTTCCCTCATGGAGCATTCCGGCCGGTCCCTGTGAAGTACAATTACCTAGTAATGTTAATGTAAGTAATGACTTGTATATTATACCTCGAAGTTATAGTCACAGGTAGTTTTGTTAATTATATGATGCCGCAAACTTTATACATGTTGCTGTTAGCTAATTTGATTGTCAAAATATTAGCTACGATAATCCCATTGCTATATAACATCTTTATTGAACGAGAATAATTAATTAATAACGAAAGACGTGTGTACATACTACTTAGAAATTTTGTAACTATAGGCAGCTTTAATGTGCATTGCCGTGTGTTTCACGGTGGAGTAGAATAGGGCCACAGTATATATATATATATATATTTATATATTATAAGGGGGACAGGCGAACAGACGGGTCACCTGATGGTAAGTGACAACAGCCGTCCATGGACACCTGCAACTCGAGAGTCGTAAGTGCGCTTTCCGCCTTTGAGGGTGATGAGGGATGGGGGGATGCGGGTATGGGAAAGAAGAGTGGGAGGTTGAGGAGATGGGAAAGAGTAGAGGGGGAATGAGAGGAGTAGAAAGGGGAGAGAGGCAGTTGGGCCTCTGGAAACCTCACTCATTTCGGGGAAATGCTACGACAATTACAACCGGTTTTTCTGTGAGGCCGTGATATCGCACCGGTTGAGCTGGCACATTCGTGCCTAAGCATGGCTCTGCCACTGTTGCTGCCTTCATTCTGGCACTTTTGGGAATTAGAAGGAAAAATTTAGAATATATTAATAGGAAAAGGAGGATAGAAAGAGAAGGAAAGGGATAATACTTTCATAGATGGGTTCAGGCGTATAAGCAATAGTTCAAGCAAGTCAGGGTCGCATGCTTATAACTCGAATTGGCTGGCGCCGGAAAGGAGGAATTATTTGTCTTCAACTAATTAGGTATAAAAAGAAATGCGATTTATTGATAGATATATTGTTGTTGTTGTGTATGTAAGATAATATGACATCAGTTGAGGTACACTAAAGACTCAAACTCTCGATATTCTAATTGTCTTATCCTTCTCAAATCACCTATGACTAGTGCTTATCAACCCGTAAATATTGATGAATATTAATTTCATCCCTCTTCGGTGCGGTTAATATGTAAACATGAAATCATTGATATAGCTGACAGCTATTATAGCTGTCTATCAGGTCTGTTTGATTCTACACTTCTGCAGCCATTTTGTAATTTAAATGAATGTGGATTTTGCCAATTGATGTACGTATTGGGAACAGTACTATTAACCGGATATCAGCTATAAGCACTACACAGGTCTAGTCTACACCTTGAAATAGGAATAATAATTATCAGTTAAGGTTCAAAACATTTGCATTTATATTAAAATTTCAGTGCAATATCTTTATTTCATAAAATTCTTCAAGAATTATTTGAAATCCTCCTTTATTTTAAATTATTAAAGAAACAGATCAATTCACATACATACACACGCCGCAACTTGAAAAATGCTTTGTTAAATGTGAAATTATGAATAGAAAAGAATATTTCTGTCATGATCCATAACCTCGTAAAGTCTCGTTGTATGTATTAGTTATCAGAGCCTGCGACGGTGGCGCACCGTTTTCCGTTCGTGCTTTTACGGTCTGGAGGGAAGTAAGGGGGGCCCTTACTTCCCTCCAGACCATGGATTTTTTTGTATCCTTCCTTTTTAGGGTATCCCGTGCCATGGAATAGACCCACTGTGATGGAACACTGTCTGATTTTAATCGGTTTCATTCAACATACCACATCCCCCTAAGCTCCAGTGAGGTGTATAAGACGTGGGTGAAAAAAGGTGTTAGTTGGCATCACATTATCATTTCAGGATTTCGGCAGAAGTAAGAGATCCCTATATTTCTAGGTAGACATTTTAGAGGTACTTACGATAGGCGCTGACGACCACTGATGAAAATAGGAAGAAGGAGATGACGATCCTCACCGTAGACTGCATCTTTCCTTTGGGACAGAAATATATATTTAAATTTTTGGAGTACAACATCAGAGGTGTTGTTCCGGAAAAATAAAGAAAAAAGTAAAAGCGGGTTTACAATAAATTCACATAGAGCTGAGAGTTGGAACAGAATGGGAAAAAAAAAACTTTTGGGACACATTATTACAAGTATATAATAATAATAGTCCCCTACTAGTATTTAGTGATTCTTGGAAAAACAGTATAAAATCAATATAGATTACGTAATTAACGCATACATTTTGCTGATTATAGTTTAGATTTATTTACGTAACAAGGGGCAAATATATTGCCGTCATCCAGACATATGTAGTTGGAAATTGAAACTAAATGTTTAAAGTATATTGAACTGAAATGGAGGATAGAAAGAGATGTAAATGGCTTATACGGATGAACTACTATAATAGAAGTAGTAGAAAAAGTACCTGAAACATTGAAATAAAATATGAACATTCTTGAGAGTCATTACTATATTTTAAGCAATAGCCGTTCGGAGATATCAACACTCGTTCACGAGCATGACGCACGTGACAACCAATGAAAGCACAACCCTATCTAGTTGCGATTGCTTCCAAACTACCTTTGCAATGGACAACTGCAATTGATTAGTACATAGGGCAGTTAGCAGGTGTAAAAAAATTACGAAGGAGTTTATTTAACCATATGATATTTGAATTTCAAACGAACAACAACGACCCGACACATATTATCTTACACGAAATAAATACATACAAGCTACACCTAGTCAAAGTCTAAGTAAAATAAATAATAGACATACAAAATTGCTTTTCAACATATTTGTTTGCTAAAGATTACTTACTAAAATGTGAAACACGGTATTAACAAGAAATAAAGAGCGATACGGATTATCCACGTTCTTAATCTAACCTATTAAACATTCATCATAAGATTTATCTTTGATCTTTGTATATTACTTTAGCCTCTTGTTGCCAACATTTCGACGTAATAAGCCCACGTAATGTTGGTAATTTTAAATAACATGTAAGTAGTAACTAGTCTAATCGGTGATACGATTTTAATATTAACCTACTAATGGTTCTTGATGGAGTGGAATAGGGCTTTTCCGTGAGTGCAGTAAAAAAACGACCAAGAGATTGGTCTATTGTTATTTAACAGACAGTGTACACAGCACATAGGCTTGCTCCCTTTTACGTTAGTTTGACTAAATTATTATTTCCAAGAAGAGAGAATATAAGCGTGGGTCTATGTATCTATGTATGGAGTTTTAATATCCTTTCAAAATAATCTAAATATTGTGAATAGATTTTTTTTAGTTCAAGTATAAGTCTGTACCTATTTATTGCAACCAACAACAACCAAAATACATAAGTCTATGGAAAAAAGGTAGCCAGCAGATGTTTCTGATAGCAAAGGAAAGGATATGTCGGTACAGGACTCTGTCGTTTGTGAGCTACTGCACTCTGGGTCCTATTTTCACATTCGAGGTTTGTGACTTGTGTGACTATTTTAACTCAATAAAACTCCCTTTTTTTCTTCTTTCTCGTCTTAAGACGACTATATTCGAAAGAAGAGTTGGTGTCAGGCAGACATCGAGCCATAAAACAGAACAGCCAAAACTCTCTTGCAATGAATGTCTAGACAAAGTGTATTATTTTATTTTAGGGTTGTATAGTTGACCCGTGTCTTACGTACATTGCTAAAAGTTTGAGGAAACTACGTGATTTTAATACAGAAATCCTGTAAGAGTACTTAATTCAAATCATATGGTTTAATAAGCTCCTTAGCATCTTTTTACACCCGCTAACTGCCCTATGTACTAATCAATTGCAGTTCTCCATTGCAAAGGTAGTTTGGAAGAAATCGCAACTAATGATAAGACGGCCAACTGTAGCGGCAACCTACGTTGGGTTTTTCTGTACTGTATAAAAAAGAATGTTGTATAAAAATAAAAATGCAGTTATTGTTATTGCAATATTTTGAGTAATTATGTAAATGAAACCATTAAAGGCCAAGTCAAAGTATATTAAAATACTTAATATTGCGCCAACACACTATGTACACAGCAAAAAAAAACCCTTTTCTTTGTTAAAAGGTAAACATTGTTGCTTTATATTAAAAATGTATTTTAAGAAGGCTTTCGTCTTAAGACGTTTTAATTCGTATAGTCCTTTGAAGTTGTGTCTTAAAATGTACATATTTGTTTTCTAGAGGGTGTTACAAAAAGATGTAGTCAAGTTTTTATCGCGTTATGTGTAGCCGAGCAATTGATGATTGAGCTAAACATTTTTTTTTCTTTTGAAACTTTTCCTGGTGTGTGTACAAATTTCTAAAATCATACTATGAATTTTTTGTCATTTTTAAAAATTTTTATTGTTTTATGCATATATTTTCGGAAAGATCTGGATATGCTACCAATATTCAAAGGTAGTTTGGAAGAAATCGCAACTAGTGATAAGACTTAAAGATATAAAATACAATACAACATGTATTGTATTTTATACAACATTCTTTTTTATACAGTACAGAAAAAAACCCAACGTAGGTTGCTGCTACAGTTGGCCGTCTTATCACTAGTTGCGATTTCTTCCAAACTACCTTTGCAATGGAGAACTGCAATTTATTAGTACATAGGGCGGTTTGCAGGTGTATAAAAAATGCTAAAAGCTTCAGTAGAAATGTTTGATACTTAGTTTTTGATAATTGTCTTCGAGACTCTGGGGTCAGGGGGTCCGAGTGCTCGGAGTGGAAATAGATAATTAATTGATCTGAGCCTTCTACTAGGGGACGATGGAGGTTTTTATGATGCATTTTTTTAAAATTATCCCTATTTTTTAGTTATATTTAGCTTTTAGTAGTAATGTGGGCACGTCTGTGTAATAATAATAAAAAAAACCGTAAAGTGCTACTTATGTGGCACCAATCATTTTAATCAACTCTCTGCCGAACGCTATATATATAAATAAGTTAACGTTTTTAGACTATTTTTTAAGGAAATTTCCATCTCGATTTTATATTTGTGGAAGTCAGATATAAAACTGTGTAATAGTGAAAAATGTAAATAATATTAGTAGTTAGTAATTTAGTTTTAGAATTAGTTTTTAATATATTTTTGAAAGCAGTAATTATGCAAATGAGCTAAACTAGATTTAAATACTTAAGGAACATTTTATAGATTCACATTTGAGAAAATAAATTTAGATTTTTGATACTACAGCGTACCTACCCCTTTGGTATAGTTGACGTCCTGGCTGTTGATAATATAACTAAGACGTTATGGATTCAAAATTATGTAAAAAAATGTTAAAAAAAAAGGGAAAGACATTAGAATTTAAAGTTCGGGGGCAGCATGCTGTGTGGTCGTTTCAGGCTATGCTTATTTTATACTAATGTTTTATTACACATGTTTAGAAATTTATTTAACACTGTCATTACACAGTTACAGTGGTCATCCTACTTAACTAGAACTATACCTATGCATATCTCTTTCAACTTAACTCAATGGCTCCAGAAAACGAAGACAGGTTTAAAAAATTGATCTTTCTATAATGTTTTATTAGAATTATTCACATGTTATATTAATACATCTTAACAATGATTTCACAAAAAATACGTGATAAACTGAAAAAAAAAAACAAAAATAGCCAGCAGTGAAACGCAAAATCAAATACTCTAGTAGTCACCACTTATACTTTTTAGTTTGTGTGTAATATAAAATTACTTGCAATATGTGAATATTTCATAAAGACGTCTCGTTTATGCACAATATTATTATTTCGACTTGGTTAATCTCGGTTATTTATTATAAAATAAATATTATATTGCATGTTATTTATTATAAAACCAACGAAAACCATTGTGAACAAAACATATATAATAAAGCCTTAATCATTAAGGCACTACTAGTATCTAATACACACAAGCTTTTAAGTTAACACTAAATTAGTATACTGTAAAAAAAACGAGTTTCAAATGTACCAAAAATATCTTATTGGTTTCTTCGTTTTCTATTAGTTCTCAAAAATTATAAGGTAAAAATGGATTATCGTTTTGATTTGCTTCACTTTCGCAATAAACCCCAAACACAATTAGATATTTACATATATCATTGAAATATTCGTAGTCATCCGCGTTTTTAGACGTTAGCAAAAAATTTTAAAACCACCTTTTTTAGAAATAGACAATTGATTTGAGTACGAACCTAATAAGTTATCTAGGCCTTGCGTAGGAAATGATGTTAAAAATTTTAATTTTATAAGTAATATAATACTATCAGTAGGAATCCCGATTCCAGTTCTTTAATCCCAGTGTCAGTTATTGCATGTATTTAGTTGACTACGTAGAATTCACAACTTTTTAAATGTAACATTAAAAACAAACATTTTATTAATATATTAATGTTGCATCAAACACATATATGTAGTGGACTTTTTCATTTAATAAGTGTCATTATTATTTATTCATTACACATATTATTTATTATAACTATTAAAATTTCATATTTTTTTAAAAGAATTATTTTGTGAACGCATTATACGCGTTATGCCTTAGTAAAAGAAACATATTTTTATAAATCAAGTGGTATCATAGAGAATTACAAAATAGTAATAGTGTGTAAAGGAGGTTTCACTTACCTCGTCCACCTGTTGCTCGCCGAATGGTGCTCGTTGATCTGTAGCATCAGTTTATATAGGCACCTACATCGGAGCAGACAATGGTACTCAAAGTTTTACAGAGAACAAATACCGTGTAACGATGAGAATATATCAGATATGTATTTTTTTCTCATTGAAAAACAATTTTAAATGTCAAAAGACAGCAAAGCTTTATCAATCTTATTTCTGGTCCTGAGATAATTGAGAATATTACTAATTTTAGATGTATACTTAAAGGTACATTCTATAAAAATTAAAATAGGAAAGTATAAAACTATTTTTTTGAGACGTACTATACTTTAGGAGATGTTGTATTTTTTAGCAATTCGTACGATGCCCGCGTATCTGATGTCACTTTCCAACGCTCTCTAAGAGAGTGCACCTACTCCTGGCTTGTATCAACTTTTGGTCAAAATTGAGTTAAAATATTGATGCCACAAACTGGAAACAATATTGTGATTCAACATAGGGAATATTGATGACAGTGAAAAAGTGAAACATTACAGTGAGAGTGTTGTAAAGTAACGTAACACGTGGATTTGAAAAAGTGAAAATTGAGATTATCATAATATCCAAACTATTTGTTCAATTTGAATGAAACAAAAACATATATATTTGTAGACAATTAGACTACACAGTTACGGAGTTTTAATAGACTAAACGATCATGTGCATTTCATTCTTCATTACTAGCACAAACTTAATATTACTCACACAAAAGGTCACAAAAAATTGTTTGCGGATGCTCTAGGTAAAACAGTTTAAAATATTTTCTATCCACAAAATCAAAGAGATTTCATTCTAACCATTATTCCAATTGGCAACAAGATAAAGGCGTAACAGTATATACAGTTACCTTGATGTTGTTCGTATTTCGATCGCTACTCAAGTAATTGTTATTCATATTTACTGTGGTGGGGGCATATTTAGCACTACGCTTACTAAGTTCGTAGTAGTTCTTGTAAGGTTTTGACATACCACTTTATCGTCAGCTGATATCGCACTTTATCGGGTGATGACCCGTGGGAGTTTTCACACAACAAGAAGAGGTATATGTGGTACGGGTTACAGAATATACTTTCGAAGAACGTCTTCGTTAGCTAAAGAGAGCAAACAGAGTTCTGTCATTACTTTTCACCTCAAAGTACTATCATCTTTTGCTCCCCGACTTCAGAAATAAGGAGGTTCCTAATTCGTTTGTAGGTTTTATGTTTGTTACTGCATAATTCCATAGTTTTTTAACCGATTTAGGGGAGCCAATTTAAATTTGAAGGTGGAAAATTAAGGGATGAAGAATACAATTCATTACTATTATCATGATATTATGTCAAACGGAAGATTTCTGTGTTCGTGATAAGTACACACATTATTTGACATCAACATTAATTATTTAATTTATAGATTATAATAAGAATAATATTTTGGGAAATATTTTCTATCTATGTCTAAATTCAAACTTTAGCTATCTATCAAAGCTTCTAGCTCTAAAGCAAACTGTTTGTTTGCAACCTCTGTATTTAATATATACTATTCGTTTCAAATAAGAATATAACAAATTATTATCAGACTCTACCAACCTGGCGAGTCGATTTTATTATAATGGTATTGATTAATGCACACTTCGTCTATCTTTAGCTGGTATGCGTATTCACAGTGGTCTACTGGCTTCAGTTCATGCTGGCTCTGAAATATAATACAAAATGTTTTTATTTGATTTCAAATTCAAATTAGAATGTTGAATGGTCCAAAATTATAATTGGCAAAATGCTCTACGTTCGGCAATATAGGCGTGAGGGTCCTTATGTTTACACTGTATGAGTGATGTGAGTCCACATATTTATTAAACTTCATTTGAGGAGTATAGCTGATGTGAAATTGAGTGACAGGGAGGAATAGTGTGATAAGGGAGCAGTATAGTGTAATAGAGGATGTAGTGACTAAAATAGAAAAAAAGTATGGTATACTGGTTTGGTCATATCGAAAGGATGAATGAAAGAAGATTGACAAAAGGTATTTATATGGCAAATGTAAATGGAGTTGTTAGAAGAGGAAAACCTAGGCGAATGTTCTTGAACCAAGTTCAAGACAATCTAAGCAAAGGCCAGGCCAAAGTACCTTTAACCGACGAGCCTGTATGCAGAACGGAATGAAAGTTGAAGAAGTGAGAAAGGTATGTCAGAATCGTAGCAAATGGAAGGAAGTGTTCTCTGCCTACCCCTATGGAAAAGAGGCGTGATATTGTGTCTGTATGTATGTATGCATCATTGACAATTTGATCATGACTGAAGTCGGATATATACTTTTTTATAAAGTCAATTGTTTGTTGGTTTTGTAGCACAATAAGCACAATCTTTAAAGAAAATCCCACCCAGAGCCAGGAGTAATCCTTGTCTTCTAAATTTGGTCCTATTGTTTTTCTCCGAAGCAAAGTTTTGTCAAAAATAGACCAATTTAGGGAAAATCAAAAGCCCAAATGATGCCTAGAAAGGTACATGGCGCGATTACGTGCTAAACTTTTAGATTCTCTGTCTTTGATGGTAGCGGAATCACGTGCGCTGTGTTTAAAGATAATTCATTTACGTCCGCCCCGTGGCTAAAGCCCTTTTAAAAACTACTTTATTCATATCTTAGTTAGTTTTTACGCCACTGTTTAATTTAAAACTCTTAGAATAGGAGCAAATTTAACCCAATTGTACGAAAAATCGATACTGTTTGATGTCAACCCTGTTTATAATAAATAACTTAGCTTGTAGTAGTTACGATATGATAATGATTGCTTGTGAGAAGTTAGTGTAATTTTAAAGTTAATATTAATTTTCAGTTTAAAATCAGGTTACTTGGACACCTCTTGGGTATTTGTGTTTGTTTGCTAATTTAAATTGAAAAAAAGTTAAGGCGTATACATGTATAAGTTGCCTTTAGTCATTTTGCAAATTAAGAACATGTTACAGTCATATAACAAAGAATGTCCACCAAATAACTATTTACCTTTAATTGTTACCGCTCATTGCTGTAGGATTGGTGGGTAATTGCACGATGGTGACGATGATGATAGCGCCGTTCTGCTTCATGAAGGCAGCTTCCAATCACGTCGGGGTTACCACTGTGCCAGAACGGGTGTTATGTCTTTCAACATAATGGGAGTAGATTAGAGGAGTCTTTCAACCAGGCTAGGCAATCATGACTGGCAGACCACGGCCCAAACGGTTGACGTTGGGAAGTCGTAGATTTACTAATTTTCACGAGAACTTTACTATCGTGATTCAGGATCTTACTACGTTATTAGAGTAATTGCTACGTAGTTCGGCCTGTCTTCTTTAATGTTTGTATGTTTCAGCTGTATGTGGAGTTCACCACATACTTACTTGAATAGTAGTGTCATCTCTCTCACGTTTTGTTGTTGTTATTGTGAAACATTTATCATGATTGACATTTATCATATTGATGATTGTCAAGTCAGTAAGGGATTCCTATCGCCCCTCCCCCCCCCCCCCCTACACCCCTACCTTCAACGGCGGGCAGCGCACTTACATATCTTGACTTAAAGTTGTCCACGAGCAGCGGTTATCACTTACCGTACTGCTTCTTTGCACTCCTTTGCTATAATAAAAAAATAAAACATACATATCGACATCATTAACGGCGGTAAGCTTCCGTAGTTTCAAGTGACGATGTTTTTCACAAAGAAGTTTTAAAGGGATTTGTCAGTCATGTTTTTATATTTTTTATAAAACTTTAGACACTATGGTCTGGAGACTATGCAGAATATGTATGTAAAATATGTGTTCAGTATTATTGTCTTTGACAAAACTGAGGTGAACTTTGCAATAATTGTAGTGAGTGAATATGAAATGTGACGACACTAATTGACAATATTTGTTTAAGCTAATACTCTGTCAGGTACTCTGTCGGGTACACTACGTGCTTTTTGTACACATTTTACAAAAAGCACGTAGTGTACCCGGTTTGTGTTTAGGACACATTTACAGAAATAGCATTAAACAACATAGTTGTTATGCATAAGATTTGTGAAGATACGGATCAACATGACCCTTGCGCAGAGTGTAAATAATAATTATAAATTAAAAATAAAAAATACTCCCGGCTTCAAAAAATATTTTACATATACATACATAGCTATGAGCGCTCTCGAGCTCGTCAGCTTTTACATATAAAATACACATCTTAGTCGGTCCATCCGTTTAGGACTTACAATGCCACAGATATACATACACACAGACAGACAAGTCAAACTTATAACATTGCACTTACATTGCACTACATTACACTTATAACAACCCTCTATTTGTTATAAAAGAAAGAGCTTACCATCCATCCCTTGAATCGAATATACAAATGCGAGGTTCTTAAAAATATAAAGTAAACTCAAACATACACCTACTTCATGTTTTCACTTTTTTATTCCATCCCGTTCCACGTGTTACGGTTGTTTTACGGTTTTATAAAAATCAAATAACTTTATTTTTATAAGCGGTTCTGGTACTTTAATAAAAATATTGAAGAAAGCTTGATGCAAGTGAAATATTTTAAGCCGTATACCTATAAAAACCAAGATAGCGAGTGAGCTTGTCTCTAACTTGGTTTTAGTTTGAATATAAGTTGTCACTGTTGTCGTTTAGTTGACACAAACTTGCAACCAACCCAACATTGCATTTTAACGTCCTCAACTAAGTTTATACTCTTTTTTTCAAGTTACGAACAATATTACAATAACAAATGGTTATAATAGTGTTAAGCTATACATTATTAACATTTGTAACACATTATTTTTACAGGTTGAGAATATTATTACTCGTATGAACACGAGTCAAATTTGTTTTCTTTTTCTCAATTTTCTTGTTTATGTTTAGTATTATATATTGTTTCAATCATATTATATAACTATGCATAAACAAAACTAAATAAAGTGCAAAATTCTTGCTTGAAAATTAGAAAATGTTATTTAAACTTGCCTATATGAGACGTTATATTTGCTATGACAATTCTAACAAATTTGGCACAAACTTTCACCTTTGATACATCGAACTTGTTAGGAGTCAGATTTTGTATTTTTATTCTATTTGGGAAGTATACTAATAAAGGTAAAACGCTAATAAAATACCAGTGAGTGTAAACTCAGTTCAAACCTTGTTGATTGGAAGTCCGTCATCTTAGATAGAACGCTACCCCCGCCGCCACTTTTTTCAAAGGTATCAGAAAAGCTTTCTGATAAGGTCAAGTAATAAAATAGAGCAGAGACTATGAGAGTGAATCTAGTTCTAACACTAAACTTTTCTTTTACACAATTAGAAGGGTTCACAAGTAAAATTAAATTTGTAATATATTAATTATTAAACTCAACTGCGTGATTAACTACTTACTTTAAGCTATATTCAAAGCATTATCAAATTAATTTGTTTTTAAATAAATGAATAAACCGGCTGTCTATACAGTTTGTGGGGGGGTAGATAATTTTTTAAGACTGGTATAAATATCCAACTCAAAAAAGAATACATATGTTAAAAATATATTAATTTTAAATATAAATTTCCTGGTTTGTTTATGAAAAGTTCGTAACTTTTCAAACGCTCATCGTATTAAAGACTATTCAATGACACCGCACAACTCTGAACCCATCAAGCCGTTTAGCGTTAAGGGCGCCAATTAGAACATTAAAATATTAATTAAAACTAGATTAAATCACCTCTAAAAATATGTATAAAAAATTGCTTATTAATTAATATTGCCTTGTAATTAAGCAGCCAATCTTCAAGATGAGATGATATGGTGTGAAGTTCTTCAATACCATTAACAAATAAATATATTTTTTACATTAATTTATAGCATTTTTATTAATAAAAACAACGGACACAAAGAACCTCCTAACTATTTATGGATCACATAAATTTATATTAGGAACCAATCCCGCGACCTCTGGCTTTGCAGTCAGGATTACTAACCACTATACCAAAAGGCCAGTCATGCTCTTTAATTTGTTTACATTTTAGACACAAGTCACGACATTATTTTGAAATGTCGCCATGTCGTAAGCAGGCTCCATATGCCACAGAGCGAAGAATAAAAAGAAATGGCTGTACTTAGGTAAAGCAATAGTAATGAATCTTTATTTTTTATTCAAAACTGTGATAAACAAAATGTCTGTCAAGTGTGTGTAGGAGGACTCTATGATCTTGATATGACTGCACAGTTAATGCATCTTTTAACTACAGTTATTGTTTCAAAGATAAGTTGAAACGTGTGATGTATTATACAGTTAGACTAAATATTTTTACCACGAGGTATTCAAAAAAAACGGCAGAGTCAACTGACTCTGCCCATTCTATATATAAAGAGAGAAAGGCGTTATTTCATCATCAATAATAGAGGTAATTTTATTTACCGTTGATTAACGTATGTACATATGTGCGAATAATTTTATTATTGTTCCTTCTGATGTTAATCAAGTAATTAAATAATATAAGTAGCACCACCCATATTCATACACAGTGAAATAATGTTGTTTTCAAGGTTTTTGCTTAGATTAGACTAGCTGTGACCCGCGGTTTCACCCGCGTAGTTCCTTGTAAGATCTTAATTGAACTTAACTGATTTGATGATTTCAAGGACAATTTTGTTCACAATGAAATACTCTTACTCAACAACACATTTATTTCGATAAAGATTAATATTATTATGTTTATAAAACTCTTTGGCAAATAACTCATTATTAGGTAAAAATTCTTTGCGTTTTTTTACTCGTGATAATTTCTCAACGAAATGTCTGATTGGAATAAAACAAAAAGTATTTTACTTCTAAATAAATACTCTTGATAACATAACGCTTAATTTGCATAAGGATTAATATTACGATACACATTTAACGTACTTTATTTCTTCAGACGATTTAATATTTTTTATGAACATAAAAGCGGTTATTGTGACTACAATATGATAGTTAGATATGTGCTCTCGCGGACTTTTTTGTATGTAGATCTTAATAAGACCTACAAACCCGTAGTTTATCATTTTGTTCTATTGTCAATAGTTTTTGCAGCGCACACATAAATAGGTTTTCGATTTTATACCTTGGGTTACAAAATCACAATTTTCTTTCAGATCCCTAATTTATTTGAAAATAAAATATAGCCTATAACCTTCCTCAATAAATGGACTATCCAACACTGAAAGATTTTTTAAAATCGAACCAGTAGTTCCTGAGATTATTATATTATTTGTAGAATGATGAATAGGATTATTTGTAGAATTATAAGTACGTCTTACAACTCAAGCGCACGTCTGAACGCGCTCATGGCAATGTTATTAAGGTTTAAAAATACCTGGCAACAATAATGGCATCCGTGTTGTCACTAGTGAGAACTAGTTGAAAACCAGCACCACTCTTTAGTCTGGTATATGCTGAACTAGCGTCCCATTGACAAAGGTTGATTTAGTTTTTTGTTATTCATTATCTCGATTGATTATTTCATTTTATGAATCATTGAGTAATACTGTTTTTTTTATAATTTATTTTCTATTTTTTTCTTTTCTTGGTAAAATAATTGGATATGTAATGTGTCTATTATAGCTCACAAATTCATTTTCTTTCTTTCTTACTTTATGTATATATTTATAACGCAGGGTTCTTATGTTGTTGTTAACAAGGCGACTCATCAATTCTGTTAATTGCAACCTCAATAGCTGTGTAGTGCTTTATTTTCTCTTGTTGTACATAGGTACCTATCTCAAATAAGAGGGTAAGAGGAGAATCCCGAAAGATAAATATGGACGATAAATATAATGAATTTTGTGTCGATGAAACTATACAAACCAGCATACTCGAGGGCATGCCATCAAATACTCAGTGTATATAATTGTGAATTGGTTAGTGAAATTTAATATCTATAAATAGAGGTAACTGTCATTGAATTTGATTTAGGTCAAGAACAACGTGGAGGAGACTAATGAGGATCTCTATCAAATTACGTACGTTTGAATTTAATATATTTAATTAAATATATTATATTCAAACGTATGTAGAACTAGCTTTTGCCCGAGGGTTTGCGTATGTGGATAAAATCTAGCCTTGTCATTAACCAATATCCGAAGTATCACATCATCACTCGCAAAGGCGGGCAGAACAATGGCGACTCTTAAGTTGCAGGTATCCATGAATAGCGTTTGTTACCTACTATCAGGTGAACCAGCCGTTCGTCTGTTCCCCTGTACCATAAAATAATGTATAGTTATCTAGATAGTTTTCGATATATTTTTCTCTATAGGTAATATCATATCTTAATATCTTCTAACTTCCAAGTAAAAATCAATAAAGGTGCCTTGTAGGATAGTGGCCTACTACGCTCAATTGTGAAAGGTGAGTTAAATAATATTACTTTAGTTTTAGACATTTATAAATATTCATTGTGTACACAAACGAGAATGCTTGATGTAGTTAAAAATATAAATTACATATAAACACCCACTCATGAAAACCAATATTTACAGGCACTGAACGGACATCGAATCCGCGATCAGTTGATTTGTGGATCAAAGAATCTTACTGCTAACGTATCAAGAATGTTCATTCGCTACATATATCTGAGGTTAATATGATCACGTGCAACATCCGGCACTCAGTCTCAATTTGTGCGGTCGCACTAAGCGTCACTATAAATAATTCATACTACCCTCACTCTTCATAACGCAACAAAATTAGAAGAAATTGTATCAAATTGAAATTTTAAATTTACATTATTTTGTTTTACGATGTAACGGGATTTAATATTTACAATTTGAAGAAAATTTTATCAGCTGAGTTACCTAAAGGGAACCTTTGTCTTCGAAAAACTACACACGTATATTTTGCAGAAGATATATACATACATATGTATATTTCATTTTCTTCATAGATTTAGGCGAATTCTCATTACCATAAGCAACTTAACTTACTAGACTTAGTGTCCCTTAGTGGAGGCAGAGGACGTCGATCTGTATTAGAAAATTACGTAAACAGTTTTTTTAAGACTACTCCCGCATTACGTATAATTCTTGCGTTATACCAACATTTACAAACATTAAGTCAACGGACACAATGAATATCCAGAGTCAAGAGATCTATTTGTGGATCACACAAATTTCTGTCTCGTACGGAAATTGAACCCACGACCTCCGGTTTAGCAGTCAGGGTCACCACTGATAAGAAATAAGAATTTGATTTTGACTTCTTCCGATATTCTTCTTAAGTCTCTAAATCAACAAAGTAGCCAGATTCGTATAAGATTTTCAAAATTCAAGTCACATTTCTGAAGTATTTGCATTAGGTTAATAACGTTACGTTAGTATTAAATTGAATTATAGGTCCCGTTTAAAACTTTGAAGATTCGTGATCAGAATGGTGCTTTTTTTTTCTTTTATACATATATTTGATATGGTTTTTAGTTTAAAACTTTCAGCGACAACCATTGTCAGCGTATACTCGTAGTACTTACACAGGCTTGATATATTTACACTTTCTTTAACAAAACAAAGTGTCCCAGGCGTTAGTGACTATAGATATCTTTGTCATCGTAATAGGTTACAACACAGACTTACAATATACAGACATGAGTGTATCATTTCTTCGTCCCGGCGCGGTAGGCAGAAGCATTTTAAACACAAACACTTTGCCAACTATAAGTTAATCCAGCTTACGTAGTAATAGGACCCTAGGAAACAGCCGGGCACGGTATATACATATGAATACTGTCTGATAAATAACAGTCAAATTTCAGACCCACCATCGTCATTCATAATTTTTGTTGTGGATAGGTTTCTTTTCTATTATCTCATATGCCTTGTACTCGATAATTTTCATTCAGAGGACATACGTGCTTGCTGCTGCTACTTCTTACAATATCTCCGTAATAAGCAATAACTCATTCCTTGCCTTCAACCCGTTCTTTCCCTTTCAATATAATACCAATTTACTCATTTTATTCCCAAAGTGTCCGTTTGACAGCTTCCCCTTTTTACGTTCATGGTACTAAATATAAATTATATAGTCTGCAAAATATGTGAATACCCCTTCAGGGTATAGGAGTGAGTATAGGTATATTTCATAATGTCATTACTAGGATCCAGAGGCCCTAAACCTATTTACTCGACGCCCATACGTTATAACGTGTATCCAGAATATTCCAGAACCCCACACAGGTAAGCTATCGATAAAAGCCTCAACAGATGCGAATTAATGCGTTTTCCTGGGATCGGCATATATTTATAGATTTAAGTTTGTCAAGGAGGCTGTGGTTGCATGTTAGATGTAAAGGAAATTAGATTACTTGGAAAATTGAAAAACTTTATTAGATTTTTTGAATACTAACTTTATATGTTTCACAAGATACTTTTGTGTAGAGTAAGTGAGTAAAAACTAGCTTCACAAAAGATTATAATATCAGTGGAGGAACGACTCTTATGTCCCTCCAACACAAAGAAAAGATCCTCCATGCAGGCGAAGGGGTCCTTCCATATAGGCCGGGCCGAGGATCAACCGCTGTTGTTGGCAATTCAAATTATAGTAATCGCCGCGAGATCTTCAGGTTCGTTCTAAGTCATTACTAGCAGTTGTAAAAAGTACAATGTAATGTAAGCCAATATGTTTATCATTTTCTGTCTTCTTTCATTACATTTTCTTTATTCTTCCTTTTTAAATTCTTTTTCCCTGTCTAACTCCATTACTTTAATAGCCTAATTTTAGTTTTAGTTCGTATTTATTTTAACAACATAATAGCACACGATAAAAGAGTGTTTTGTTGAATAGTAAATATTGTACAAGAAATATTGTAATATCTATCTGGTACTTTAAAAGAGTGGGCGTGAGTTTGTTTGCCCGATTTCTTCTCATAAGGCTCAACCATTTTGAAATGGACGGTTATAGATCAACACGGGAAGGTGTTTAATTATTTATTCTTTTTAATATTAATTTTACATTTAACAAGGCAACCTATAGTTGTTGTGACGCTGTTTGTATTGATCTATAACTTTATATATTTTTTTAATAATAGTTCGGCTTGATTTATGATTTCAGGGCTGCTAGTTAGACAGCTGACTCAGCCGAAGTAATGGAGCTCGAGTACCACGACACGCGCAAACGAGGACACTCCAGAGACGGGGATGGTGGCCACCAAAATTGGCTAGCAGCAAACGAGTGAGGTCGTGCACGCCGGTATCGGCAATGTCTGGTTTGGCTTCTATTCCAACTAGTTATTGCCTGAATATCAGTTTTTCCACTGAGCGACTGGCACCTGACCTCCGCAACCCTGTGGGCTAACTGATACTGATACTGTACTGATATAAGATATACATATATATATTCGATATTCGTATTTTGAATAACAATTATACTACTCTGCCTACAATTTTAGAGATACAGGCGTGAAAGTATGTATGTATATTGTGCACTTCAGTAAACTTTCAAGTATTGAAAGTTTACTGAATTAAAAGCTGTTAAAGTTTTCACCTTTGACGAAGTGGGTTGGTGTACTATTTGTCTAGCCCGTTGGTTAAGAACTTTGTGATCCAGACTGCTAAACTAGAGATCGAAGGTTTGATTCCCACACCGTACAAATAGTTGTCTTAAGTCTGAATTATCTTAATGTCCGTTGTTTCAATGCTTTTAAAGTCTCCCTCGATTTAGAAATCAGTCTTAATACATTGCTTTTTTTAAAAAATTAAACAGAAAATCTGGACACGTGCGAGTTACCGAGGGTTCCGTAAGCCACCGAACGTATATGTTTCTATTAACAAGTATGTAAATATAGTTCACTATAAAAATATGTTCAAAAGCAACTTCACCGCGCTTATGATTATGTATTAATATGACAGAGCTGGAATACTTCTTTTTAATTTAAACCGGACAAATTTTCAAAACCACAAATCCAATAAAAAAAATATTGAAATCAATTTACAAATGAAGAAAATATCGTGAAACCTGTATTCGTTATTACTTAATTTTAATTAGAGGTGGTAGTAGTTGTAATAACGGAGTACGGAGACGTTATATGTTATGGCAACCGTCGGTCCCGTTTGTCATGAACACCTATGACAGTCAATATTGGGAAGTCAGTGCCCTCAAATATCCTGACAACTAGTCCAACTATCTAATTCAGTTAGCCCTTAAGGGTTTTGGAGGTCAGATAGCAGTCACTCCGTGGAAAAACTAATATTCAGTCAATAACTGGTTGGATTGGTTGGAAGCCGACCCCAATAGACATGGGAATAATAATAATGGGAATTTTAGAGTGGTAGAGCCATGCTTAGGCACGAATGGGCCGGCTCGACCGGTGCGATACCACGGCCTCACAGAAAACCGGTTGTGAAGTAACGCTTGCGTTGCATTTCCCCGAATTGAGTGAAGTTTCCGGAGGCCCAATTCCCCCGCCCCCCTTTTCTCTCTCCTCATCTCCTTTGTCCTTTTTCCATCTCCTCATCCCTCCTCTCTTCTTTCCGCTCCCTGCATCCCCTATCCCTCATCACCCTCAAAGACGGGCAGCGCACTTGCGACTTTTGAGTTGCAAGTGTCCATGGACGGCGGTGTCACTTACCATCAGGTGACCCGTCTGTTCGTCTGTCCCCCTATAGTATAAAAAAAAAAAAAAAAAAAAAAATAAGGCTAGATAGACGAAGATCTAAAGTTTAATATTGAATAGTTTACATACAAATCAATTAATATTGCTTCTATTTGTAGCTTTAATACCGTAATATCAGTAAAGTTGTAATTAATGATTTTAATTAATTTGTACCGAGCTGAGAACAAATTACGCTATATTGACTTAACTTACGTCAAATAACGACAAGCTGCCATCTTGTATGAGAATTGAGCACATGCTATGTTTTCTCTTAAATAATATTGTCTTTATCTGACACATTGGACTAAGTAAAAATAATTCATTATTATATATTTTATCTCGTAATATATGTAGATATTAAATATCTATTCTCGATAAACATAATCTATATTATTTAAGTATAGGTATGCGACCCTGACTTGCTTGAGTTATTGCTTATACTAATAATATCTCCTTTCTCTTTCTATCCTCCCATTAATGTCAATATACTCTAAATTTTCCCACCTTATTCCCGAAAGTGCCCGGATGACGGCAATGGGCCTCCGTGGTTTGGACTGAATAATCTCTGCCTACTCCTTCGGGGATATACATATGTATGTGAATATATTATTCCATAAATTTGGAAAAAGGCTCGTGACGTCAGCGGGCTCGGGCCCTATCATAACACCAGGCATTATACGTACTCTTGGTTTATATTTGATTGTAACAATTATGTGCTTTCTTGTGAATGTCAGAATAAATTCTTTCTTTTTTTCTTTTGTTCATTATTATACCTAATGCTAAAATGGTAAATAATACTATTATCGGTTGACAACCTTGGAACTTGTAACGCGACTATTTTGAAATAAACTCTTTTACTTAACTCTTTACTGTAATCCCTATATAACATTTATAATCATTTATTCAAAAAATATATACAACCGATTTCAATGCAACTATCGCGATACATTTTAATAAACTGTATTTTTGTGAAGATGTTGAAGATTTTCTTGAAAATAAAATTGAACAGAATCGAGTTCAAACAAAATCCGTTCACAGACTGCAAAATACACAAAAAAAAAACTCGATATGAGAAACTCCTCCTTTGAAAGTCTGTTCAAAAATGTCTCAATGTTAACCGATCGTTAATCATTTTGGATAGAATGCCATCTTAAGGGCTCTCTCTGTACATTATAATAACGCAAGTAATTCCCCTTCATACTACTCTAAGGCATTCTCCTAAATGAAAACCATATTTATCTAAAAAGTTTAAGACAGATGGCTCACAAATCAAAAATTTAATCGTTGGTTTGTTAAATATAAAATTCTACATCAACGCCATCTCTGTAAGGGTAACAGAATCACTGAAAAGTACTTTCCTATGAACTTGTGTTTGTACGACACCTACACAAAATGGTGGAGATACTATATTTACTGACCAATATTACTGCACTTTGTCATCGCTACTAAGGACATCTATTGCAGGGTGCAGGGTGAGAGAAAAAGTAAAATTAATAACTAGAGGGCACTAGTAACAGTACTCACGAATTATTTTGTCTCTTCTTAATGATTTATACTTACAGTGAAAGTTCAACTATTCGGTGATGCCGTATGAGTATTTCAATAAATGAAATAGGAACTATTAACTAACAAGCATCGTGACATTTCTCTGCATCCCACCTACTGGCATGTCATCTTTGCCAGCTGGTAGCATTCATAGGAGGCTGGCAGTGTTACCACGTTATAATTTAAAAATTATAACATTATTATAATTTAAAAGTACTGTAATTTTATGACGGCCACCAAAAAAATACTTAATTATTAATTGAGTTGAAAGACAAACGCCTATTTCAATAACCAATAAATAAAATAAAAATAATGAAAAGTATAGTTCCGCCGTTCAGTGGTGTTATCGCCAACGCCATCTATTAAAGGGTAAGAGAAACTATTTTATCATATAGAGACAAAAATGGCAGCACAATCTTTAAATGTCATGCTACTAACGGAGTATTGCGCAACCCCTTTCAACGGGAGTTGACATATCCTCAATGGCTTAAACCATGAAATAAAATAATGAAAACGGACTCGTATTAACTTCAACACGAACCATAAAGAAATCAGATGTAAACATCGCTCTATTAACAATGCCCAAGCTACTAATTTAAAACATATCTATCACTAGCCATTCCCCGCAGTTTTACACTCGTTTATAGTCACTGCTTTACTCGATGTTTTATAACCATTCTTATTACTCTGTAAATACTCTATTTACTACAAGAAGAATGTTAAGAATCCATTTGGTGGTTAATGTTCCAAACAAAAAGCTTTTCAGTTTTATCACATTAGTGTAGATAGCTACATATCTTACTACATACGTGCGCTCACGCGTGTATCCCAAAAGGGTGGGCAGAGGTGTATTAAACACCCACGTTTTGACAATTAGAATTTGGTCCCACTAACTTAATAGGAGGCAAGCCTATTGACGTCACCCGGGCACTTTATGAGAGTTATACATACTGTCTGATAGATAACAGTCTGGTCCCTTTAGTCGCCATTTACGGCACTACCGGAACAAGATAGGGTTACCGTATTTTACTTCGTCATGAACCTCACGGCAATCTACAGTCTGCTATTATAAACTCGAAAGTTTGAATAGATGGGTGTTTGTTACTCAATCACTACACTACTACAATGCAATAGAATATAGTTTGGAATAGCACATAGGCTTTTTATCCCGGAAAAATGTGCGGTTCAAAGTCGCGGGCATTGGCATAAGCTAATATATTTTCTCATACAACATGTAGCTCCTTATATTCTCTGAACTAAAGTTCACATAAATAGTCGATCCTTAGGTGTGAGTTGCAGAAGTTTTTAAAGTAATTAAAAAATCAATAACGTTTCTCTTCCGATTCGAAATAACAATTAAATTCAAAGTCAATATCTCAATAAGCATTAAAAAGTTATCGCTTAAACAATATTCCTTTAGAAGTTAAATGTGCGGTTATGGAGCATGGTATGTGAATCCTCGGATGAAAGTAGGACATCGCATTCCCATCAAATGTGAAACTCAAATACGCGGGTAGAGTGCCTAGCTTTGTGGGGTAAATAATTATAGATTGCTACCGGTAAGCCGTTCCCCTCAAATTACGGTGACGGTTTAACAAATAAAGTACGCATCTAGGAAGTTATTAACTTGAAAAAAATAAATAAATACCTTAGTTTTACTTATATACTTTGTAATAAGTATAATGATGAAGCGTATGTCAAGTTTACTTAGTCTCGCCATAAATACTGATACAAGAAAAAATCTTTTCTTTTTCAATTGCATAAAACATTTATTACTGTGATGTGTGTTAGTTTATACATTAATATAATAGCATATATTACACTCCTTTAATTGTTGAGTTATCAATAGAAACACGCACTCTCTCCATCGGAAAATTCTTCACTTCCAATCTAATAAATAATTTTAGGAAAATATATTGTTTTAGGAACTCCAAATGATCAGGGTGTTTAGAGCATGCCATAATCTCTATCATAAATTGTCGTCCAGTGGATTAAGATCGGGACTAGATGACTCTCTGGTGATGTCAGAAACGTTCGTTTCGAACCTCGCTTTATGGCCTGGTACTGAGTCTTGCTGAAAGGACCATTCTTGGTTATGGAGTGTTGTTAAGTGGCCTAACTACCTTTTCACAAATAGTATTTAGATAGAAAGCTTTTTCAGAAATATGACTCAGTCACTCTTTGATAGCTAACACCGCACCAAACCATCGCTGAAGTCAGATAATGTCCACCCTGCTGAATAATTTGGAAGCTTTTATAGAGCTTTGAAGTCGGTCATTTTGCTTGTTAAAATATTGCTCAGTAAAACAAATCTTGTCAGTACATAAAAATTTTCTGTAACCTCTCTTTGCATACAGCTTACGAAGATGTTTTGATTTTACCATTCTATTCATTTTTAAATTATCAGTTGAATAATTGCATCGTCTCGCATAGGCTGCAAGTCCTCAGTCATCTTTTAAAATAAGAATGACAGATTCCTAATTCAAATTTAATATTAATGTATTTTTTAAATTGTAACATTATTAATTGTAGCCAGACTAAGTATAGCATAAGATCAGTTGTTTTTTTTTAATAAATATATATCAGCAAGATAATTTAAATAAGTCTCTGGGTATATAGGTACGCTATCAGGCATTAACAATATTCGATTTCTTCTAATACTACGTTGGCAAGGTTTTAAATAAGAGCACTATATTACAAGTTTCTATATAATGTGAAGTAAAACTTCATGGTAAACTGTTATTCATCGGTATTTGCATAATAATTGCTAGGCATGTAGGAAGTGCGGCTCACAGCTCAATGCCTCGCTCCTATGTGCAAACTGCCATTGTTTTAAACCACATTACATTATAAAATCATTCATTATCATAACGCATAGTTAGAACACAATATGTATTGTAAGGGTTTTTTCACATAGAATATGTGTGTTTTTACATCCCACGGGACACCAAGTTATTTAAAAAGAATTATATAATATGACAATTGTTTGGATACTAGCTCAGCCACTGGGTAAAAAGAAGCCTATCTCCTTTCCCAGGGTTCGAAGGGTGCCAAATTTCATCAATATCGATTCAGCCGTTTAACAGTCAGCCGCTAAACGACTTTATTGGTTTTATTTATTGCCGTATTTCCGGACCGATAGAACATTTAAACCTTCCAGAAAAGAGCGTACTCCTTCCTAAAAGGCCGACAATTGATGACGCACTTGCAACTATTGAGTTGCGGGTGTCACACAATAATACTTAGTGCGAATTGCCTTAAAAAAAAGAAATTAGGCCAACTCTTACTACGTTTTTATTTTCGTGTTGAGACTACTTACAACTCCATTGGAGGCACAAGAAGTGTAATTTCATCGGTGAACATTATTATATGATGAAATCGGTGAGATGTGGTTATTGGAACTCTTTAATGGTTAACAGAAAACTCCAACAGTTACATTGTAGCTCAAAAATGAATCTTAATAATCGTAGATTTAGACTTAGTTGAATGGCAGAGAATAACTTATGATTTAAGTCAGCCTTTAAATATATGTATGTATGCAGTTTTAAAAAAGTAAGTGATACAAGGCCTACCTATTTTGAAACACTCATATCTTCATAAATTATTTGAAAAAGGTGATAAATAACAGTAAGGCATTTTTTTCGTTTATATATTTTAAGTAGTTAAGAAAAGAACAATCACTTAAAAAGAGGTAATTCTGGAACCTTAGCCTAGGCCTTTTTAAAAGATAGTGATTGAACAAAGCCCTATATCCTTAAATCCTTGTTATTAGAGTATTAAATATATAAAAATATATACTTTTGAGTCTATTATCAAATGTTTCCATGAGATCCTTGAACAACTTTCTAAGTTATTTTACTAAGACCATGTTTCAATTGCTAGTCAGACTTGAATTCGCATAAGACAAGAAATAAGGAATAATATCAAAAAAACGTATTCAAACAAACAAACATTAAAAAAATAACATATCTCCTCAAAAATATTATAAGAAAATTAAAAATGAAATTATTTTAACAGGCTTTAATTAAACAAGGTAACTAAATAAGCCCTTGGGACTTATAAGTGGCATAATTAGCTTAAGAACATTAATGAGCCTTACTGATAATAAGTAAGTACTAGTAGAGGTAAATATAAAACAATTTTCCATACAAATGCGTCTAGATCACTTTTTGTCGAGCCAACACTGTTCTCTATTTTCAGTTTATTTTGGTTTAATCGAACGATTCTTGTTTTGTTTGTGGGTTTCTTTTATACTTTTCTTTGTAGGTTTATTTCCTTTCTTTGTGTAATTCGAGTTATTCTTTTTTGGTAGTTTATCTGTATTAAATAAATCTTTGGTTACTCTGTCCTTTATAATTCAAAGCTTTTCTAAGTGGACAGTTTTTAACAACAATTTAGTCCGTTGTAGGCATACATATTTGGAAATCCGTTTTCTTACTTCTAGCAATTTTAGCCAAAGGTTCGTCATCTTCAGTGTTTTCGCCATCAGACTTAGGTAAAGTGACGTCATTGGAATTTACATTTAATTTCTGGGCTCGAGCTGGGTTTACAAATTGCAGTTTTCGTTTTGCTTAGTTTGGATTTCGTTGTAAAAATAATCTCAACCAGCCTTTTCCTGCAAGTCTTGTTTCTTTGTTGAAATTATTGGCAATGTTATATTTTTTTTCTTGCTCTTTCGTAAATATAGCGTTTCTCCCTAAGCTCTTATGTAAAATACCACTTTTTAGATGATTATGACTAATAGTTCTTCACGCAACGCCATATTGCGCCAAATTATTAACTACCGCTCTCGAGCTTTCTTCCGACCACGTAGCCCTCTTTCGTCTTGGAGGAGACATACTGAGATAATCAATCTGTAAATACTTAAACATAATAAAGTTAAAATTCAACAGAATTCCTATTAAGGCCTATTTTAAAAGTAGGCTTTATTTAGTTAATTATACTTCATAAATGTTATAAGCAGTATTTAAGTCGTATATTCTAAAAATTACAATTTAAAGTCATAGTTACCTTTTTGATGAGTTATATTGTGTCAATAACAACGCGCAATGAAAACGAGCGTCTGTCATAAACGACTGGCCACTACTGTCGCTATGAGCGCGAGCGAGGCCTCTCGCGGGCTGTTTGGCGAGTCGTGGGGTTGTGGTCTATGCGTGTGTAAAGTATTTTTGATGTAAACATACTTTAACCGACTTTTCCGCACTACAGGCCTTTTTGAGCATAGGCCTTATTTGTAGATAAATGTACCTAAATATTTTCTTAGTTCTTTATTTGTGTATTTTTTTGGGATGTTTGTTCAGTTTTATTTTGTAAAAAAAAAACGTAATCAAGTAGTAAGCCATTTTATTTCTTTATATAAATCCAAATTTTAGATGATTCTGACTAAACGTAAAACAAATTAAATTCTGCAAAGTACAGCTGACACAGCAAATAACTGTACTTAGCGTAGACTCTATAATATATAATAAGCGGAACTGAAATATATTTTAAACACAGCTGACCACTTACAGATACACGAGTACATATATATCCACTTATCAAAACCCAACTGAGCTTTAAGCTAGCTGCACGTGTTAACTGTCCACCCCCCCAAAGTTATCAAGCGTGAAGAACACATGCAAAAGATTATCGGTTTCAAAACACTAATGATGAGAGCGATTGTTGAGTAACCGCTATGAGTATAACCGCATTATAAACGGTTAAATAGTTACAAGGGATGCTAATGTCAGGGTTTGCTAGTCTGTGTATAATTTTAGTTATTTAAAACACGAATGTATGTGATTGTCGGGACAACCCTAGACTAGGTTATCCTTTGATACTGCTTCTTCAAACTGTCTGTACTAATATTATGGATTCAAACGTAACGCTGTGGATACTATTTATCTATCTGTCTGTTAGCTTTTCAAGGCTTAACGTCTGAACCGATTTTGATTAAATTTCGTATAATAATTAATAATAATAAACCTTTGTCCAGCAATGGATGGCGATAGGCTGATGATTGACGATTGATTGATACATAGATACTTCGAATTCAAGTGAAGGACAAACGCTATTTTTTAATTTTAATAATCCATTTAATACTTTCTCATTTATAACAGTAATTTTATTGTATTATATAATAGTTATAATAGTAATCATAAATGAGAAAGTATTCAATGAATAGATTCCCGACGGGGAATCTTTATTAAAGGGTGGAGTGACCTTCGGCGACACTGCAGTGCAGGCCCTGACATCGTCGCGAAAAAAAATGGTCGATCATCCTTGATATGTACTCTTGAGCCTATTATAGTCTCGAATAGCACATGAACTACTTAAATAGCAGGGACGCTTACGCTATATCCCCATAACGGGTAGGCAGAGGTGTATTGAGCACCTAGATTTTGCCAATACGAGTTTGGTCCTTCTTTGGAAACCTTCTTTAAAACAAAAAACTACCGAATATTTTTTTTCATATTGCTTATTTAAAATATATTAGGTAAACGCTAGGTGTAACTCTGATAAATACTTTTTTTTTTATTTCTAGTAGAATCACTATCGTCACCAACTACTGAGGCAACAAACGACAATAAAACCAATAATATTTATTTATTACTTTCATGTTACACTACAAATAGCGTTACAAACAAACTCACATCCAAATTTATATAATTAAAAATAAAATTACCATTACTCATTACGAAAGCTGTCTCTGTTAAATGTTGTCATTACAACGTCAGTTTTTACTTTTTAATTTTGATTAGAGCATTAAACACATGAAGCATTGCTAATGGCATGTAGTGAACCAAGTTGAGTTTAAGGAATTTATTCTCATAAGAACTTACAATTCTTTTATAATGAGATACAGAGTAATTAACTTATTGAGATACAGAGTAATACAATATTCATCTTATACATGGAAGTTACATTACATCCATACTTCTTAAGGTCACTTTTTTTTTTTTATACTATAGGGGGACAGACGAACATACCGGTCACCTAATGGTAAGTGACACCGCCGTCCATGGACACTTGCAACTCAAGAGTCGCAAGTGCGCTGCCGAGCGGAAAGAAGAGAGGAGGGGTGAAGAGATGAAAAAAAGGAGAAAGGAGATGAGGGGAGAGAAAAGGGGGGAGGGGGAATTGGGCCTCCGGAAACCTCACTCAATTCGGGGAAATGCAACGTTACTTCACAACCGGTTTTCTGTGAGGCCGTGGTATCGCAACGGTCGAGCCGGCCCATTCGTGCCTAAGCATGGCACTACCACTGAAAAAGTTTTGAAGTACATTTATACTATCACAATCTTTTAATGCTTCTGGAAGTCTATCATACAGCTGTACTCCCTCAAATAGTATCGTCTTATCCCGTATTTTATTCATACTTTCGTTTGGTAGTTCAGTTGAGGACTGGTGCTCCATCGCGGTGTTGGCACGCAATTGCTCACATTGACCACTGCCCATTGTATGGAGACAGAGTTGACGTAAGCAATACTTTCATAAATTTTCAATGTAAGCTTACTATTATTAGGTCAGAATGCTCGGACTTTCTGGTGACAGCCAGTTCACATTATAGATCATGAGACCCTGGCCTGCTCGAGCTTGTGTTACTGCTTATAGTAGCGAATTTATCGGTATAATATGCCTATATAGTAAGGGAACTCCTAGCCCTCTTTTAGCTTAGTCATTTCATTTCAAAAAGAAAAAGAAAATGAATTTAATTTCTGCACTAGCCTAGAAAGGTGGTTTAAGGCTGTGTGGAAGATTGGTAATATTTATCATTTATTAAAAAGCATATCTGCTTAGTCAGGTTACTTACAATGAAACCTCCTCTGTTTGTGACAGAAAAACATCTGGCCGTCCATGTAGTATTCGTGCAAAGTACTAAAGAAAAGAATACGAAGACATCTCGTCCAAAGAAAAATATATTTTCTTAGGAAATGAATGTAGCACCCAGAATTATGGAGACCAATTTAAATGAACTTCATAAATTTTTAAAGCTATTAATATATAAACTAACACACATTACGGTAACAAATGTTTTATGCAAAAAAAGAAAAAAGATTTCTCCGTGTAATAATATTCTCGATAGAAATAAAATCAAACATGTATATACATTCTAATACTATATCATTTTAACTGACAGTGCATGGAGGAGGGTTATGATTTGAGAGTGGGTTGGCTGTATATATGTGTATATTTGTGATGTGTTTGTCACGGTCTACTGATTTCATTTGAATTGTCTTAATAATGGTGGTGAATTAAGGTCATATACCTACCATTTCAACATAACTTCTGTCATAAACCAACAAAGAGAAGAAGTTAATTATACATTACTAAAACAAGCTACCTTCTCTGCATATACTCGTATATGTATATTACGTATATACACGTATTAAAAAAAAAACTAAAAATATAAGAATCCGTTTCCACACTAGGCGAGCATTATTTGCCTTATTGCGGATATCACGGCAAATTGAGCAGCCAAGAGGCTTCAGCAATTCACTTAGATGAAAACAATCTTAACATTTCGGACACAATCAGATGTGACACCCTACACTAATGGCTATATTAGTGTCAGTGTCTAAATGTAGAGTTTGTATGTAGGAAGTAATCCCTTAAACTACTGATACGATTGTAAAATATTTTATTATTATTTTTTATACGATAAAAACGAGCAGACGTGTCACCTGATGGTAAGTGATTACCACCGCCTTTGGATACCCGCAACTCAAGAGTCACAAGTGGGTTGTCGGCCTTTTAGATAGGAGTACGCTCATTTCTTGAAGGTTTGAATCGAATTCTTGAAGGTCGTATGGGTTCGGAAATACGGAAAGTGAAATTGTCGCTTGTTCACACAACTGTTTATTATGCTGGTTAGCTATGTGGTTCTCGGTGGAGTGCCATCTCTACTGACTGTTCATATACAGTCATACAGTGGCCGAACGTCGGCAACAGGCTTGTTTAATAAAATTAGTATGCAGGCGATTGTAGGAAGGGTTTAACAGGGGCAGAGCTATGCTTAGGCACGAATGGGCCGGCTTGACCGGTGCGATACCACGGCCTCACAGAAAACCTGTTGTTTAGTAACGCTTGCATTGCATTTCCCCAAAATGAGTGAGGTTTTCGAGGAGGCCCAGGAAAGGGGTTTCCTCTCCTCTCTTCTTTCTTTATAGTAGAAAAAATGACTAACTGAAAAGATGCAGCCTTAGCGCAGTTGGGTCCAAAAGGTTTTTATCTATGGAGAAACTTTTCCTTCACTATACTTTAGAGTGTAAGGAAAAGTACTACTGGTGACGGAAATAGTTATTACTTTTATTTTAAGATTTAGGTAGGTAGGCAAGTATTTTAAATTTTTAACACATTACCTATGACACTTACCACGACACACGGAACATTCGGCATTTTGTAATGTTTCTAATAGTTTTTTAATCAAATGTACGTAATGAGTTACCCAAAATAACAAAACACGGAAAATGAACCACTTGATTGGGAAAATCATCCCACTTTTATCAAAGAGTTACAATGTTAAACCGTAAGCGGGTACTTATACCGTTTAAAAATAATAAATTTAACAAAAAAATACAACTCTTTTTTTTAACGTTACAAAGGTAACGATTCTATTTAAAAAATCGTACAAAACAAATTCAAATTGAGAAGAGCGCGAAAACGAACATTTTAAGCTCATCGATTGGCTGAAAATGGCCCATGGTTACGTGCCATTGGTCAAAGATAATGTTTGTGTGACTAACAATTTTGTGCGGGGGAGATAAACCAAAAGCCGACCGCAAATGTTGACAGAAGCTTACACAAAACTTTACAAGCAAAAATGAGCTTTATCAATTAAGCCTAGACTATTTTTTGATTTGCATTTTTCCTCATAGTTGTACCATAAATGACGAGTGTGTGATAAAAAGAGACAGAAAAATATACGCGAAACCTTTTTGAAGGTTGAAAGAGTGAGAACGGCTATTTATAAAAGGGTTTTCATAAAGTGTTTAAAAAAATAAAAGATTAAAAATAAAACTTAGAAGAACATTATTGGTTATGTTCTCACAGTTTCATGATTAATACTGAAATGTTATAAGAAAATGTATAAAAAAAGTAATAAGAAATCAAATCAAGAGAGAAAGCATATCAAATAAAATGCATTAATTACTTAATGTTGGTGTTAAGAAATGTTATCCACAATTAATATTCACTCATGCAAAATAAGTGAAATCTTGGAAATTAGTTCAATTATTTTCTGTTAATAGTTGTAAAATTATCTACAAAAAACAGTTATCTAAGTACATGATGCAGTCTATTTATAGCTGAAGAAGTAATATTGTTAAGTTTGATTAATATATACGACAAGCTTATATGATTGACTCAAGCCATCCATCGCGCGATAAGAAAATCCTAACTGTCACCACATACAGATAAAGAAATCGACATAAATTAAACACATCATTAACATAACCAACCCCTTATTTTGCGAAATAATTTTAAAATAATAGATATTTTAAAACTGTCCAAGTTCATCCCTCTATTGGGGGGTTAAATGAGGGAATGGGCGGGGCGCGTATTAAACCTACACAATACAAATCTGTACGTCTCTTTCTGACAAATGAGCAGTCCTAATAGCGGTAAGCTGCTTACAATGGGTGTTGACACTCTCTTCTATTGCTGTCTCTTTTCAACTTTGTCTTATAGCGATAGAGTCGTTTCAATGGCCCTTCATAGTTATAAAGGTATAGCCAAGCAGTGGAGGTCCACGTGAGAGTTTGTAATCAGTAAATTGGCGCCTTTCACGAGTAGAGGCGCAATGTCCCCGCGTTTGACAGTTTGACGTTTCGTTTGGCGGGAAATATATATAGTGTGTTGACAGTAACGCGAACGTGCAAAAGTATCATTGTATACGGCCAGCCTCATATTGTGAACTTTACTAAAAATAAATTAGTGATGTTAGAAGCAGCTAGTTGAAGATTGTTTTAGTTATTGCTATTGCAATAACTTGGATTTTTTTGTAAGAAGTAAGTTAAGGTAAGATACAATAGTAATCTTATAAGTTTATATACCTCAGATCGAATTACGTAAAAAAATGTCAACAAAAGGAAAATAGTCAATATAAATACATAATGAAAAAAAAATGAGATACAGTAATTAATAATGCATTGCGAAACTTCTATTCTATTTTTTTATAGTGTCGTCCACAGATTACTAGGATTTATTCTAATAAATAACACAAAAGAACAAGAATACATCATAAGAAAATATATATCTAAAATCTTTTAGATATTATTTTTTTAAGTATTATTTCATAAATACAAAAAACAAACTGCTAGTCTTTCTTTAATGGGTCTCCCATAAAAACAAAAGGCCTCTGAAACAAAAAAATATTTGTATTCATTTCTACATAAAATAACTACTATTTACTGAAAACCCAAAACATTTACAAGCAGACCTAGGATAAAGCTTGATTTTTATATTAGTATCTAGTAAAAAATGTGGAGATAAAATAAATATTATTTTATAATAAACCAATAAAATACATAAATGTCACCTCGAATCATGAAATTCATGAAATATTACAAAGACCCAGACGATGCAAATAGGCCTGCTCCATAGTAAAACAAACACACACACAATATATAAATAAATAGAGTATACAAAGAGGAGTATAACACTTACAAAGAGGAATATAAAACTCCTCATCTTTTTAAACAATTGAAGAATAAATAAATAATTGTTGTTTAACTTACTCCTCTAGTTCTTGGAGTCGGTTCAGTGGGAGCCGTTGTCGTTATTTCTCGTGTTTCTGGCACAGTAGGGCTTACACTAGTATCAAAAGTAGTATATTCAATTTTGTCGATTGTTGCATTTAAGCTTTCTGGCTGTTCAGTTGTAACATTTTCTCTAAAAAACTGTGAATCTGTATAGTTAACAGAATCATCACGAACCCTGCCAAGGATAAGTTCAGAATTATTTTTAGTTGTAAATAATTCTATGCTTGTAGTGTTATTTTCTATGACAACGTCATCTGAGGGATAATCTATAATGGTTGTAGTATTATCATCATTTGTGTACGATTCCATGGTTGGCAAAGTTTCTCCATTTATCATTGCAATAAATAAATCTCTAGATTTGTTTGTGGTTGTTTTCTTGCCCGGGATACTGGTTGCTGGTATATCTTCTACATAGTCTGGATCTTTTTCATCAATTATGCTTTTAGCCGATGCGTCAATTAAATTTGACTCGGTTGATGCTTTGGATATATCTAATCTCCAAACGAAAGGTGTCTTGGGTTTCTTCGGTTTAATTTTAAATAGGTTTAAATGTTTTTTAATTTTTTCATTTCTGAGTTCTATCTGCTGCTTTTTAATCTGGTTCATTAGATGTGTTTTAAATTGTTCTTGAGTTAAAAAAGTATATGGCGTGTGAGATTCTACTGGGTTGTTGATGTATATAAAAGGTTCTTCTGTTTTAAAAACTTGTGTTACAAGTACATTGTGGGTTTTTATTCCATTAACTTCTTTCAGCTTATTAATGTGAAGCATGTACCGATTGTTATCGTTTAGTAGTAGTCTTCTAGTCACTGCGCTTTCATCTAAAAAAAAAACAAAAAAATAGCTTTTTAGCAGTTTTTGCTTCTAGATTTATACTTAATAGTTGTGGCCCGTGGTTTTTTTTTTTTCAGTAAATACTTATTGTGGTGTTTTTTATATACATATAAAATGATAGGTTCGCAATACAGAAAACAAGAATAGAACTAGGAAAAATTTATTGAAATTTCAACAGATGCAATAAATGAATGAATGGATGTAGTTTGATTATGGACTTCCTCCTTTGTTTTGTATGTAGAATTACTACAGTAGGCTAGATGACAGTCAAGTCAAATCAGCATCTTTTTAGTAAACGTCAAAACGGCAGTTTTTATATATTTTTTTATGAAACACAAAATGTCACGTCATGAGTATATATGGTCAAACCATTCCCTTTTAATGATTATTTGTTGAATAAAAAAATTATTAAAAACTTTACAGTAAAACGGAACGACAATTGTAAACTGTTTTGAGTTATAGTATTGCCCGACTTAGTGAACTAATAAATTTTAGTACACTCATCTAAAAAAATATTAAACTTCTATCTGCCACACGTGTATGCGATAAGACCTTGATGCTTGCCTTATTCAAATCCTAATTTATAAATACCTGGATTTGTCTTAAAGAAAACAGGTCTTTCTAAAGCGCGCAGTACCCAAATTAAATGTGAGAAGCCTTTTTAAAGAGTGGTGTTTTGTGCCTTTTTGATACTACATAATGTTATTTACCGAAATCTAGGTATATCTTTTGTGCCTAAACATCAAAACTATAACCATACACGTTTATCGCGGCCTCAGGCATATTGTATGAAATAGTATAACCTGAAATATCCAACTCCAAATTCTTTTAATATTATAACGAAAGATTGCCTTTTATTTTGTGAAATTGGCTACCTAGCGTATTTTATTATTTTAAACAGTTACAATTTTTCTACAGTCTTATGTTCACTGGAAGTAATCACTGTCAATCCGTCGTATTACTTAGCAACTAGCATGCGATTTATTTAAAATACTTACAGTGACAGAATACATTTTTATACCTACTGAAGGTATAAAAATGTATGAAAATTATCATAAGGTTAAAAAGTAGTCATTTTAATTTATAAAGCTCAAACATAAAACATCTTCAGGGGAAAGTATAAGCTTTTTATTTTTATTATAAAAGACAGGAACAGGACAGGAATCATTCCTGTGTCTCGAGGGACTTGACAAACAGAAACAACGAACACAAAGAACAACCAATCTTTACACATACACACACGCCTATACGCCCCAAAGAGTAGGCTTACGCGTCTCAAAACGCCTACTTTCTACAAACCATAACGTAGTCACACTTAGGTAATAATATACGCAGCCCTCGCGGCTATGTCTAGAGGCATCAAGCAGTACAACATCCGCATACTGTCAGATAGTATGGCGGTACTAAGGGCCCTAATGGGCAACACCATGAACTCCGGTCTCATCTACGAATGCCACCAGTCGCTAGAACGCTTGGCCTCGGCGAATGGGGTAACTCTTCAATGGATCAGGGGGCACAGCAACTCACTCGGTAACGATGCCGCCGACGAGCTAGCAAAGAAGGGATCTACAACACCAGTGGCAGGCCCTACCACACTCCTGCCACTACCCCTCAACTTATATCGCTCCTGGGTAAGGCAAAGGACTCGAGAAGTACACAATAGCAGATGGATTGACACACCTGGCTGTAGGCAATCCAAACTGGTATTAACAGAAATATCACCACGTTTATCGCGTAGACTCATCAGTCTTCATAGAACGGACATCCGAATAGTGGTCGGAAGCATTACAGGAAATGTGGCTCTAAACCGACACCTATTCGTCATTAACGCGACCGATAGCCCCCAGTGCAGGGGTTGTCTGAGCGCGGAGGAAACTGCCGCCCACGTTATCCTGGAATGCGAGGGCGTGGCTGCACAACGGGCAGAAATCCTCGCAGGTGCGAGGACGCTCCTAGAAGCCTGTGAACGCCCCAGGAGGCTTTTGCGCTTCTGGAAGGAGCTAGGCTGGCTCAACTAGTCAGCCTACTGGACGCATAATGGACCGAACATGAGTCTATATGCGGTAACTGAGCCCTTTACCATTACCATTACCATTAGGTAATAATAGGTGGCAAGCCTATTGATGTCATCAGATAGATCAGATGACAGTCCGATACCTTACTCGACTTTTACACACCCACGGTAAGAAATGGGGTGGCCCTATTCCTCTCCACCGATAACCATACAGCAAATATATATATATGTATATACTCGTACAATACTATATATATAGTTATGCACGAGTATAATGAGGTTTTGTACGTGATACCTTTTTGACACATCAAAAAAAAAGTATGCTATTATTGGTCTCTTTATTTAAACGTGTAGTATATAGCTGTATTTATAACAATGGACTATACTATATATATACATACACTCACGCCAGTGTCCCCGAAGGGGTACGCATAGGCGTAATTACGCGTACATTAAGACGACTATAATTTAGTCCTAATTACGTACTTTCCGTCAACCGGTCACTTTTGGTAATTAAGCGGGTTTAGTATATTGACAGGGAAAGGAAGGATAGAAAGAAAAGGATGGAATATTCCTTATGCAGATGGATTGGGGGAGTATAAGCAATAGGTTAAGCAAGTCAGGGTCGAAAGCAAACCTATAAGTCGAACTATCTGGTGCCGGGAAGTCCCAGCGCTTTAACGGTAAAACGGTTAGTGTTATACAAGTTTACCTTGTATAACACAAGTGTTATACAAGTTTACCTTGTACACGAGTGTTATACAAGTTTACCTTGTATAACACTAACCTTTTTACTTTTTAGGTTCACACAATAAATCTCCTGGAATGTGATCAAAAACATTAACTTCGGCACTAGTTCTAATGCTTAAAAGCAAAACTTCTGGTTTCAAAAAGAAATTACGGAAGGCAAAGTTTGATTATGTCAAACTGAACACTGACTGACACAATCGGTTTAGAAAAAAAAAAAATGTTCTATTTATCCGATCAGATATATTCTCTGTAAGTCCTAGTTGAATTCGTAAACATCTTTTTGTGTGGTATATGGGTATTTATTAAGGAATAGTATAGCCTATAAACATGAAACTACGACTATCAGGTGCTGAGCAGAGACCATAAACGTAGGTGAACTGCTAGTTACATGCCCATTTTATATGAAATCTTTTATATATAAACATACATATACATTATAAACAGAAAATCCTCAATATACGAAAATAGTTGAAATCAGCTTTATAATGTGAATGTTTTTAATTGTTTTAGCTACAAAAGAATAGACAGACACAGAATGACTTTGGAGTCTAACATCTATGTAGAAACATAACTTTATAACTCAATATATGTAGGCACGTATAGAAAACCGGTTGTCAAACAATGCTTGCGTTGCGTGACCGAGTCAGTGAGGTTACCGAATGCCAAACTTTCCTCTTTCCCTTCTATGCTCCTCTCCATTTTTCCATCCCCTAATTCCCCTAGAACCTGCAAAATATGGGCATTAATTACGCCTCTACATTTCAAGACTACAGGCGTGAGTGTGTGTGTGTATCTTATATTTAATCGTAGACACAAGTACCAATTGTTATTCATCTGTACCATCTATATATAAAAATAAATAAATTACGATTATCAGTTTTAAATGCCATAATAACAGTTCTTTGATTAGGGATACCAAAAAATCTAATTAAGCATATTCAACTGTCTGTTCCGGCTAATTTTCGAGACTGTTGGACCAATTTTTATATTACTTTCACACAGATTGTTAACTTTGGATTTGATGATTAAATAGTTGACAGAGTTAAGCATCGAACCAATAACTTCAACTCAGGCAATAACAACGACAAGGCCGGCTCCTAGATAGATTTTATTTTGGAAAAGAAAATTCGAAATTCGAGAAAATTCGCGCAAAATATGCAAGCAGAATAAACAGACTTACATCCGCATTTATAATTCAAAAATATTTGAGCAAAGATATACTTGAATAATTATTGGTTTTCCAAAAAACTTTCCGCCCTTATTTCATCCCTTTCAAATTATATTTTCTCAGCTAAAACAAGCGTTATATCCTTCTCGTACGTCAGGTTTAACTCTATTTTAAAATTGGTTTCGTTGTTTATGCATTTAAACGTGACAGACCGACAGTCATATTTATAATGTTAGTATAGATTAGTTGAGTTGGTTGGCTGTACGATTTTTTCCCGCTTTTTAATCAATGGCCTTTGCCATCATGAAATGTATGAAATAAAAATTTATATAAAGGAAATATATCTGCTAAGGTAACAAATACATAGTTACCTGCAATCACTTTAGTATGATTAAAGCGCATTGCAACGTATTTTTTTTCCTTTTTTAATTTAAAATACTAAACCTTACCCTTTTCAACTGCTCCTATATACACATTATAAATCTCTGGTATCAATTCAATCAACCCTCCCGAATACGAATCAAAATTTTCTTCCCCAACACTGTTATGCACAAATAACAATATTTTCGACGAAAAATAAATAAAAAATACGATCATTGCAATAGTTGCGTTTGATAATATCCTTGCATACTATCAAACGAATAAAAAGATATTTCTTATACAACGTAATGAGTTTTTGGTTGAATGCTTCGATGCTGATTAATTAGGTATAAAACAATTGTAAACATTTGTTTAATGATTTAAGAGCGTAGTGGATAAGACGTTGAGTTACCTCACCTCAAACTGCATCTATCACACACGAAATAATAGTTGATGTTTAAAAAAAGTAGATTCTTGTAGCTGACAGCAGCTACAAGAATCTACTTTTTTAGCGGTTTAAGGGGTTACCGCGCTATTACGCAGCCCGTGGGGTACGATACCCACACGGGACAGTACTTTGTTTAATAATGAAATTGTTGTTCTGAGTCTGGGTGTTTTTGAACGTTTGTAAACTACCCCGCGATACAGGTATTTGTCCTAGTGCAGGAGTTGTATCCATAAAAAAAAAGAAAAGAAAAGATAACCGCCTTTAATGCGCCTTTAGAATTAGTTTGTGCAATACTATGTGCATTTTTAAAACTTGTTCCTTATTTCCCTGGTATCCTATGATCAAATCCTGATTTAGTAACAATGAGAGCACCGCATGAGTATACTCTTTCGAATATAATAAACATTTTCAAAGTCGGTCGACAATTGGCGGAGAAATCGCTTAACATACATAAAAAAGAGGAGGTCGAAAATGGCTACAACTACTTCGAGAAAAGGATGGTACGGCCGAGCCGCTTTTTTGGCGGGGCCACTGTCGTGCCCCCAGACACATACATTCGAACATAGAACCTCATTCTTTTTAAAGTCGTTTAAAAAGTATAGATTTTATACTCATTAGTAGTATAGCATAAAACAAAGTATGTATATACCTAGTATTGATAAAACATAGATACGCGCCTATAGCCCTGAAGGGGTAGGCAAAGGTGTATTAAACACATTTAGAAAATTAGAGTTTGGCCCCTCTAACGTAATGTGGTGCCAACATACATGGCACTCATAAAAGTATTGTAATAAAAGCCTCTCAATGCCCTAAATATTTATATGTATACATATTAATATACATATGTATATACAATTTTATATATATTAATTGTTTCTAGCTATGTCCCTTATAGACTATGAAACTATCCAATCAACGTGCCCCAAACCGGTTACATTAGAAGACAATAATGCTGAGATGGTTTTAGACTTTTAAACAAACCATTAGGTAATTATTCTTTTTATGTAGCACACGCCGTGAATTTGATAGTTATCTATATTTTATCTAACGTAGGGTTTCTTCCTTAAAGGCAGAATAAAACACATTTGTATTTTCTTATGTTTTCAATGTTCAATGTTTCAAATATATGTTTTAAATCAGTTAACTATGTAACTTGAACTAACGAACGATTACTACAAAGACAAAATGCTTGTAAATGTTCTTCTAAATTAATATCTAATAAATATGTATATATTTTTTAGCTTCGTTCTAAGAGAGAGACAAGGGGAACACAGAAGAGAACTGCCAAGTGTTGTAATAAGACTAAACTGATAAGTAGCGCTATTAATGTGCATATAATGATTTAAAATAATTCGATTCGCTATGTATGGGTTAAAAGTAATACGACGGAAAAATCGAATAATATACATATATAGAATAGAGTACAAAAGAGTGTAGAAGTACTCGATGCTAAGTATCGATACTTTTTCCGTGTCCCGTTGACACGTCCAATATTCGATTTCCTCCATAAATAATTCTTTTGGACCTATAACTTTTAATCTAATTACTTTTTGTATCACGTTACTAAAATTAAGGATGAAAGGGGGGGGAGGGGTTTTCCAAAAGGGCCAACTATCTAAAATTTAATTGAAACCACCAAAAAAGGGTTTAAGAGGATTACTCCCATATTAATTTTACGAATTCTGAAACAGTCGCAGCGTACAACTAGCTATAAGTACTCTGTGTAAGCCGCGTTTGCCGTTCCATATATAATATGTGATCTGAATATTTGATAGATAATGGCGATTTCGTATGAATTTTTGTTACTCAATCACGCCAGAACAGAAAAAGGATCTGCTTGAAGTTTGCTTAAAATTTGGATAAAAAACATAGGCTATTTATACATTTTCTTCCGAAAGGTATGATTGAAATCTTCCACCGGAACGAAGTCGCGGGCAACAGCCAGTGAGCCATCAAATATAAATCAATATGTACATATATATGCGGTATCTCCAGTATCTCTTCTCGTTATAATTTAGTTCTATTAACGTAACGGGGGCAAGCCTTTTGCTCTGTTGAGGCACTGTATGACTGTATAAATATGTACTTACTATCTGATAGTTAACAGTCGGATCCCTTAAAGTCCTGTTATGTAAATTTATATTTGAAACTTTAATAAACATATTTGTAGGTATTATTCTCGTTAACTACTACGGGTACTACTAGGGTAACGAACGCACTCCTAGGCCTAAGCCTAGGAGTGCGTTGTGCGAGTGTGCGTGTCACTCGTGTGTTCGAGTGGAGTTCGAGAGTGCAACTGGGCCCATATTCGATTAATAGATATACCTATACCTATTAATCGAGTATGGGCCCAGTTGCACCTCTCCTTCTTAAATTAAAACTTACATGGAACGACGTTAGTAGATTTATATTTTAATGCCACGTCAGGCATTCGTAGGCTTGATTGCCGCACGTTTCTAATATCTGCATGGAAGATATTGGATTATCTATTAGGATTAGTCTTATAGGGTTTGTACCTGGTCTATGGGTAGGTCCAATAATTATGTATTTATAAAGTGTCTTTGTATGTTTATCCGTGTGGATTGTATACTCCATACTCTCATATACATATAGCATTGTGTAATAAGAACCAAAAATATTTTTATATAATTTAAGAAATTGACGCACAGGCGCCTTTATTTAAAAATATCAAAAGAAAAATTAGCTAAGCTTAAAAAAATGAAAAAAAAATGTTATGTTTTAGTCAGATATCAGTTTTATAAATAACGGTCCATTGAACCTTTTAACTTTTGCACCAACTAAATAATTCGATATTCAGCAATATTTCTTTAATAGTACCTAATCCACAGCATACGTGATAGAAATGAAACGATAAAAACTACATTCTAATTATCATTATTATAAATGAGAATCTTTGTTTGTGAGTTGGTGAGTGCCTAACTACTCAACCGATTACAATATGATTGAGGTATATATAAAAACTATCTTCATTAGCGTTGAAATTTGGACCCTTCAATTTCCTGGATATAAAGTAGTGCATGTACCATTCTTGATTATAATCTTTGTGTGTGTTTAATTTCACCTAGATCAGTTTAGCCATTCTGACATGTTTAAGTAATAGTTTTTATTCATTTCAAGTTCCTTCGAAACTTTCGAATTTATAAAAGTAGTAAGATTTATCACAGAACACTAGTAATTATGCTTCATCAGCAGGTCGTCAAAATAGAAGAATACGGGGTTTACACGATGCTGCCGGCGCAGCAACTAGCGCCCATCAGCCCCTGGCCTCCTGATGCCAACCTCCTAGATAGGATGGACGACTTGGCACACAAAGGTAAAGGTAATGGTGTCTGCCATTCTTTTTTACTATAGGTCTTTAAGCGTATGTTTGATTGGTTGGAAACCAAAGACATAAGTAAACAAAATAAAGAGTTAAATTATATAAAAAAGTAATAACTATAAAAGTTATGGTTTTATATATTAAGACTTATTATGGTTTGATGTAATTTTAAATAGATATTGTACTTTGGTTTCTGAATGGCCTTTTTTTGATTTTCCATAGCAATATAAGGTAAAATCAAACTATATTGATTGACTCTAAATGGTCGTCTTATTACTAACAAAAGAGATTTCAAGAATTTTTAAATCATAAAATATAAAATTTTCTACTTAACTGATATCGTAGCTTATTTATAAAAAGCGTTTAACTTATTGTAAGGCGATCATATAGAGCTACATATAATAGAATTAAGACATGCAACCGTAGCTATTGCCAAATACCTAGATATCGTTGAAAAAGATAATCAAAAGCACATCAATATCAAAATTACTATTACCACCGACTAGAAGCCATAGTCGCCACCATCACGTGCTATTAAAACGCGTGATTAATTGGAGTAAGCAGTGCTATGGTGCGGCAGGTCACAGCGGTGTTAACCAGCTCGGCGGGGTGTTTGTAGGAGGCAGGCCGCTGCCGGACTCCACGCGGCAGAAGATTGTTGAGCTGGCGCACTCGGGAGCAAGGCCTTGCGACATCAGCCGGATCCTGCAGGTCTCCAACGGATGCGTCTCCAAGATACTCGGCAGGTCTGTATACTTTTTATTATGGAATAGGCGCAAACGTAGATAATATGAGGACACGAATTCATTGTTACTATTAATTTTGATAATATTTGAAGTTCATAAACGTGGGTATTTAATTCACACAATATTATAAATCGTTCTTATTGATTAATTAAATGCATTTTTTTCTCTTATTGTCATAACTTGATCATGACTCGCTATCCGTGTCCGCTCTTCTCGCGAAGTAGCACAATGTTCCTATTATTTTTAGACACTAATATTGATCTATAATTGCTATATTTACAAAATTTACGAAACCCCTTCAACCTTTTTGCAAGTCCTTGGCAAATTTTATATCTATACAAATACCGTCAGGATAGCTATATACTCGTATAATGTTACAATCATTTATAATATCAAATGACGTTACCACATCTTCGTGAATTTAAATAACCAAAACACACTATAATAGTCTATCGGAAATTATATCTAAACAACACTGGACTTCCAAAACTACCCATCTTTTCAAAACAAGCGGTGAGCGTAGTGACCGATGATCGTGCGGTCGGGCGAGCAAACGGTTGGAATGTGAGCGATGTGGTAAAGTATACTGAGTGTAACCAGTCGCGACCACAGAATCATAGCTTCGAGGTGACCACAAACGACCGGTTTAGAAAGAACTGGACAAACTATTGAAGAAATGTCCACTTGATATTGACGGATCAGTTTATTTATAGACTCAAAAGGGTACTATAATTGGAATGTGACTCTACCAATGAGTAGGTTGGAAATTGCATTCCAATTATAAGGAAGGAAGTAAGAAACGTTTCTTACTACTATCTATCATATAATGATAATAATTTCAGACATCTCACACACGGTCCTCTAATACCAGAATAAATGACTTATCAGATAATAGTGTGTCTGGGTGGTATAGCAGACAGGATCAATAACCAAGAGACCACTCAATAAATAAAGGCTAAGGCTAACTGTCATCCAGAAAAGGAGGTTATGTTCCCGAGAAATACTGAAATCCTGAGTTGTTTGTACGAACTTGGAATAAAAAAATAGTAATAATAAGTTAACACCTCAAGCTGTCTTAAGGAGCGGAGTAGATACCATAAATTAGAGTAAAACTATTTAGGCGATTTAGTAATATAAATTTGGAAAAGTGGAATAAATACTGTGTGTAAACCCTTACATATAGCATTTATATAAGGCCGTAGTTCAACTAAGACTGGCCAACCACAGTGTCACAAAGGTGACAAGCTGTCATCTTGACACTGACAAGCGTGTAATGTGAGAACTTTAGTTTATCTATATGTCAGACTAGTTTTTTGGTTACTGACTCTGCGGTTGCGGTGTCAATTGAGTTTTAATTAACATTGTATTATTCGTCCCTGTCTTTATTTCTTATGGATATTGTTGCCGCTGGCTTTACTCGTGTTAGAGTTATTTTTAAACAGTACTTTTTTCTAGATACAATGTGCCCTATATCTGTTTCTTTACCCCTAACAACAGGCATTTGATGATCAGTTGAGAATTTATGACCTGAAAACTAAACAGACCAATTTAAGTTACTTTCGCATTTCATTACATGTATGTCAGTTAATTTCCTCTTTTATCTTTGTAATTTTCCGGCCTTCTAGTGTGATACTCGGTGAAGTAGAATAGGGCCACCCTATCTCTTGGAGTATTAGACTCTTATCTATTAGTCAGAACAGGACAGCTCCGTGTGGATATAGGTGTGAATGTATGTATGTCTATGTTTCAGCATACTTCAGCTGTAGTTTATGACCTATTGTAACTTTACCTTTAAAGATTTATAAAACTAAAACACAAATAAACACATTTTAAGTAAGATCAATAAAAATAAAAACGAAAATAATTACTACCGCAATACAAAACAGGTGACGACAGCTGGTAGGTAAGGAAATAAAAAGTGGACATGCCATGCAGCAAACCTGACACCATTTGAGTCGGCAATTTGATACTGAAAGCCGTCTTGGCCACCCCTTATTATCTGAGGAACGATAGCCCTGGCATTAACAACTTGTATTTTAAACCAGAATGTATCCTTTATTCACAATAAATGTTGATTTGATTAAAAACTCTATACATAGGTACATACAAAGACGCCTGTATCCCTGAAGATATAGGCAGACTTGTATTAAACACTAACATTTATTAGCCAATTAGAATTTGGTCTAATCTAAATATTTAGTCTAGTCTAATCTAAATCCAATACCCTCATTTGATGACGGCAACAGAACTTTTTTTTTCTGTTAACCGGAAACTTGAGTAATTAAAAAGGGGAAAATTGGGAGTACTGTAAATATTGATGCTAGAAGTTTTCTTTGAAGTGTCACGCAATGCTATCTACACTCAAGCTAAGTTACTTGTACTGGAGTTTTGTACTGATATACTTAGGCACATATGTACATATTATATTTTCGAAATACATACCCATTGCCTGGATGCGATTGAGGGACACATTTCCTTCAACTGTAACCATGGTGTACAAATATAGTGTTGTCTATATATTATAAATCCTTTTCATATAAAAGTAGCCAAATTAATACAAACGAAGTAGTTTTGTATAAAAATATATTGCATGGTCGGAAATCCAACACTTAATTAACTGAATCCAAAATCAATTATTACCTCGCTTTGTATAAGCTTGCTTACCAACAACATGTTCAAGCTTCAGATATAAATTGATTCAAGCAAAACCAGTCTAATGTAAACGGAGCTCAGTTCGACTACTGAATAGACACTATTTTTAAAACAAATTATTAGCTACAACTATCTCACTAAGTAATAAGAAGTCACTTAGCATCAAGTGAACCGTGCTTATTTGGCCCTTTATAAAGGGTTTTCAACAAGAACTTTGTTTTTTAAAAGAAAAAATTGAGATGAAGATTTAAAAAAAAATATTGTATCACAAAGAGTATATAGCTGTTAAGTGGCCAGTGTAATTTAACACCATTAAATTATTTTATGTTGGGCTATGCTAAAGACAGAGTCTGCACTGTGCCAATCGAATCGATTGTAGCCCTAAAACTTAAAATCGATGACACGATTAACGAAATATATATTTTTTTTGCCATACCCCCACATTTTGCCAAAAAGTGATTAAATATGTGGTCGTGGTCGTGGTGGACATTTGCCAGATATCATTTTTCATTGATAATTGCCAACCCTTACTCTTCGTGGTACAATAAAAAATATAATCATCTTCATCTAAACTCTTTATTTTGTTTTAAAAAACAAAGTTCTTGTTGAAAAACCCTTTGCAGTAAAAAAAATCTAACTAAGCAAACAAAATTAAAAACAAACAAATAAAGTCGACTGCACGGATGGTGTAGCGGTTTATGTAGTCACCTCGCTATAACGCTGCCGCGCCTAGTGTTGTGCGTTCGACCCCGCACGGAAAAACACTGTGTAATTCTCAAAATGTTGTTCTGAGTCTATGTGTTCTTTTTAAAGAAACATTTTTTTTTTGTTGTCTTTTTAAAGAAAAGAAAAGAAAAGATAAACCTTGGAAGTCAATTTTAAACTACTTCTAATAGCAACAGTGTGGTCCTCCATAGAGTAGAACAAAGCCATAGAATAGGGCCAGAGTAAAAAGCTATTATTATAATAAACTGTTCTATCAGACCGTATGCATACACCCAGTGCCCGGTTTACGGCAGTAGGCTTATCTCCTATTACGAAAGTGGTCTTTACGAAATCCTTCTGTCTACCCCTTCGGAGATATAAGTGATGCAAGTGGACTTATGTATTCTATAAGTCGCATTAATATTAACCTTAATTAATATTAACTTATATGAATTTGTATTACGATACACACAGACATACATACGATCACGCCTTTACCCCCTAGGGCCCCTAGGGAGAATGATAGTGGAACTCTTCAGAGGTTACTAGGAATTTGGTTAAAAAAGGTGTTTTTTAGTTTTTTAAACAACTGTAATCATTAAATAAATATTCCCATCACAGGTACTACGAGACCGGTTCCATCAGGCCTCGAGCGATCGGTGGTTCAAAGCCCAGGGTAGCCACCGCGGAGGTGGTCAGTAAAATAGCGCAGTACAAACGCGAGTGCCCCTCTATCTTCGCGTGGGAGATCAGAGATCGTCTTCTCAGTGAAGGAGTCTGCACATCGGATAATATTCCTAGCGTGAGTATTTATTTAATTTATTAGTATTCATGGCTTTAATTAAAACCAAGGAAAGGTGTAAAATGCATCGCCTATATGAGGTGAAAATTAAAAAACAAAAGTTATTTAAAAACTTTATGAAATGAGAGTAGTTATTTTCAAGGTCCCTTTATAAATGCACTAGGAATAATTCCTCCGGAAGTCGACTACCATTTTTGTGGATAACACATTTTTTTTGGCAATTGGCAATCGAACCTACCTCCTCTGGCTCAGCAGTCTGGGCCGGTAGATCAAGAAGCCGATAAAGGCCAGTTAATACATAAAATTACTTAATTAACGTAATTCCTAAATAATTTTGAGATATCCTATATTAAAACTATTGAACTTTTTTAATACTATAACAAATGCGAAAGATTGGGCTGATGTTTGTTACACAATCTCGCCAGAACGGCTGAACGGAGCTGAATGAAATGGGTCTAGAGATAGATCTAGAATATCACGTAATAGCTTTTTATCAAGGAAAAATTACGGTTCAAAATTTCCAGATGAACAAAATCTGATCCACAACTAAGCAGAGCCTGTACTATGGTAACCAGACTACTGATAAACATACTAATATATTTCTAAATATATACATATTATGGATAAATTACACCCAGACACAACACGTGATCATGCTCATCACACAATAATTTGTCCTGAATGGGGATCGAACCCATCTATCTTAGCAGTCAGGATCACTAACCATTAGACAGTTTCACTGGCGTTTATGCACACTGCTCCGCACCTGAAGTTCGTAGCATGCTGTTTTATATCCTATATATAGCCTCAATGAACGGGTTATATAATGCAATTTTTTTTAAATGGGATGAGTAGTTCCTGTAATTTGCGCCTTCAAACAAACTCTTCGTGTTTATTATGGTAGTATAGATATATGAATCAATATTTCATTGCGTGCTGGTCTACTGGTTGGTGACCCTGACTGCTGAGGCGGAGGCCATGGGTTCGATTCCCACACGGGACGTTGTGTTATTCACCATTAGTTTTCCCGGGTCTCGGTGTTATTTGTGCCATTTTATTAATGCTTGTAAAATCCCGCATTAGGAACGAATGCAGGTATAGACCATTTAAAAAAATGAATGAATCAATTAATTAGCCTACTGAAATTAACTGCAGGACATAGGGCTCTACGATGTTCTCTCGTCTCTTCTATATTTTACTTACTAAACGTAAAACCATGTTTTAACACGGAAAAGGACAGGCAAGATACGAAAATCTTCGATAAATATATTTATATCATACGAAATATCGAGATCAGACAGTTGCACTTTGTCGAAACGCCTTTGAAAAGTATGAAAAATATGAAAGGGCCCGTCGTAAAATACAATAGGGGGAACATATACTTAACTATACTACGTACAGGATGCTATAACGCCTTATCTTTCCCTGGCACTATACAGGGCTCCCCTTTGCGCCTCCCCTCTTACCCACCACTTGGCGGCAAAACAATATGACGTTATAACTTTTTTTTCTTCATTTTTTTCCATTTTTGAATACGGACTCGCTCCCTACTGAGACATCCTTTAAGCGTCGATACGTCTTCTTTTATATAGGTTGTTCTCTCTTTTGTTCTTTTTTTTAATTTGAAGAAACAATCAGTACTATTTTTTCTTACATACATAGCTACATAAGTGGTTTGAGGAAACAGGCGTGACTGGAACGCTTATATCCCCGAAGGAGTAGGCAAACCCGTCTCAAACGCCCTATTTTTGCCAACCATAATTTAGTTCCATTTATGTAGTAAGGGCAAGCCTATTGCCACTGTCCGGGCAGTCTATATTTGAAACGTTTAAAACAAAAATAGATTATATTGTGAACAAAAAAAGGTTTTGTATTAACTGAACCATATTATGTTAAATGAAGACTGTACTAAAATAATGTATTTTGTGTTTATGTATAACAAAGTATCTTATGTAAGAGTATTTAATGCTGGAAAGAGTAAACTTTTTAAAAAAACTTTTTAATCAACTCTCCTCAGCCTCGGTCTTTATTATCTAATTGGACCTATCTTAACAGTTACATAAAACCTATTTTACACGCACTTTACGAAATACAAATTTTCCTATTCCTTATTTAAATAAATCATTCCGAAAAAAGTCTAGTCGAGGATATTAAACCCTAAAAAAAATGAAAGAAACGAAAACAGTTTCAAGAGAACATTAAACGCTTAATACAGTCATGAATGCTAACCAGCTACTTACTTAACTCTTTCATAGTTGTAAAAAAGCTACAAAAAATCGTAAAAGTGCTATAAAAGTCAGTGGAGCTTAAAAGATAGGTACAGCAATAATATCGCGAAAGTCACAAAAATTACTCTGTAACTTTATGACCGAAACAGAACATTCTTCAAACACCCTTTATAACTAAACGTCACCCTCTCGAATACTTAACATAAATTAATTAAAATATTCGCACAATCATCCTGTTGGTGACGGTTTTTAAGAAAAAATTAAAGCACATTAAGTACTCCCGCCCAGGAATATCAAGAAAAAAACATAAAAACTGAAACAGAAGGGAAAATTGCGAGATAGAAATACAAGATTTAAATGAGACAGAAAGAGTTAACGGTATATCTCTTCTTCTGTCTTCTAAAAGGGGGAAGACGGACGATTTTGACACGACATGAATAAAGAAAATATGAAGGCTTTTGTTGCCGTAAAAATTCCAGTACACGGGATAAAGTCTTTAAGTTATCAGAGGGTCCCTTTATGGGTGCGTACAGACAGGTAGGTAGATATAATGTTGGCGTTTATACCGAGAGCTTTTGCTGTGTTTATTCTTAACGAGTCCTGACTTATACGTATTGGGTTTACGTGGAATGTTTAAGAGGTGCTCAAACATTGAATATATTAACTTCAAGTGTACGGTGCCTTGATATGTGTCGTGTTTTATTAACCGTAACGAAAGGTTTATTAATATTCTAGTATATATTTAACCTTCAGTGTCTTTGAAGGGATCGATTCTCGAACAAAATGACGTTATGAATTGGAACATAGTTTTTGGATATTTAATCAATTTGTTTAATTATGTATTTATTCTATAAGGGTGAATATGTGCTTATTTTCATTATATCTTTTCTGTTTGATAAATTAAAAACAAAGAGCATTAATGCATGTGTAATAGAATGTATGCAAACTGCTGAGACCTCAGATTCTATTCGTACATACATACATACACTAGGGGTAGGCAGAGGTGTATAAAACACTCACATTTTGCCAATTAGACTGTGGTCCCACTAACGTAATAGAGGGCAAGCGTATTGCCGTCAACCACCGTGAACCACACGGCATTCAATTCATCGATTTTCGATTTGTTTTCGTCGATACTCAGTATAAATTCTTAGTTACTAATTGAATAGATATTTTCTTTTAATTCCTTAATTTCCTTAATTTACTGTCAATGTCGTCTACGACACAGTATATCACAGATAAGTAACCTTTGATGTCAGATCAGTAATTAAAAGATCAAAGGCTATTCCAAAGGTTGCCTGTAAGAAATTGCTCCTAGCGGTAAGGCAACCCATTTTACATATTGTTTTTGTTATATCTGTATACCTAACTAATTGTATTTACTGCACACACCATACATACATACACTAACGCCTGTATCCCTGAAGGGGTAGTCAAAGGAGTGATTAACACATTTGCCGATTTAAATTGAGTCCCATTGACGTATTAGGGTGCAAGCCCTCAAGCGTATTGGCGTCTTTCGGGCACTTTTGGGAAATAGATGGGAAAATTCGGAGTATATTGACAGGAAAGGGGGGACAGAAACGGTTGGAAAGGAATATTGCTTATACAGCTGGATTGGGGGATATAATAAATAGTTCACAAGTCAGGGTCGCATGCATATCTGTAACTCGAACTGGCTGTGCCGGGCACTCCCAGTCCGAGTCTTAAAATGCATATTCCCCGGGTCTGGGAGTCTCTGGGAGTATTCCCAGGTCCCTTGTAATATTCTAGGAGGGTCCTGAAAGAATCCCTCCTAGAATATACCCTAGGAGGGTATCTTAGGAGGGATGCTTTCAGGAAACCCTTCAGACCTTGGCCTACCTTTTTTGCAAGAGGTGGCCACACCGTGAAGTGCGGGATCCTCACCCCCCCTCTCAATTGAATTTAACCGTCGTGCCACCGTCTAATGCCTGCTTCTGCTAGGACAACGGGCAGCCCCACTCGATGCCCCCAGGCCAGCGCTCATGAAGGCCGGAGATCGTTTCGCGCTCTCCGGCGCCTGGTACATCTTCTGCGGGTTGGGAGAGACTTGTCCTCTCACGTGTATATCTATTCTATTCTAGGTATCCCATTAATGGTGGTTAAATATTAGTTTAAATAGAAAACAACCAGTAGTACCAAAAAAATAAGGCATAAATAAAATATTTGATCGTAAAAAAAAATTATAACACTTTATGTATTATTGTTACATAAGGCTTTATATGATAAGAAATAGAAACATAGAATAGTTACAACGGAAACAATAACCCTCTTTTAATGCCATTGCATCGAGTAAAAAAAATATGCTCGCATTATAACAGCTTAGTCAAACAAAAGCTTCGTAACTATCGCCAAGTCCTCACACTAACGACCCCTAGCAAAAATGTAACCAAACCTTATTAACTATTCAAAAACTGCAACTTCAAAAACTAGTTTTGAAATCACATTCTATTTATGAGAATTTAAAGTTCATTTTTATTTAATAACACAAAATATGTGGTGAGAGTGTCAATTGTCGTCCCAGGGTCATATCGCGTTTGAACATGCGTTCCCGTAGCAAATCACTTCCGGACCACTAAATCCAGGCCAAATTAATGCATTTAGCACGCTCCCCGGCCCTTAACTGGGGATGACAACTTTATTTCATTGTATCGCGATATTTTCTTGTCACTTTAACTTTTACCAGTGACGAGGGCATTGTGATTTTTTGCTGTTAATATCGACTTTTGGTTGAATGAGCCACATTTCGCCGTAATATCTATATTACGGCTGTTGAAATCAATGATATAATTAATGGTTTAATTGAACATAACTCTTCAATTTATTAATATTACTTTAGGAGTCAAACCCAAACATTAGTTTTTGCATTTAACTGAGTTCAGTTAAATGCATAGTTATGTATTATTCACATATTTTTGGTTCGATGCCATGTGTATTTAAAAAGACGGAGCTAGGATTCTTAGATTTATAATTCAATTTTGAAAAGACCTATATGTCTGAACAGTGAAAGCACATAATCACCTCACAGTTCTTATTGATTAAAAATAAAACAGGTTTTGTCTTCATATAGAGTCTGTAAGAGAGAAGAATTATAGATTTTAACTAAAAAAATATATTATAAAGAGAAATACAAAAAGTATTGGTGGTGTAACCACTCTTTTACATATGCTGATCGTCGGCATAGAGCCTTATTTCCTTTTCGATGACGTTCGATTTCGGTCAGCTTGTCTATATTTTCAAGTCATTCCAAACCGTCCAAAAATTAAAAAAAGGTTTGGTTACTCATCACGATATAAGTAACCAAACCTTTTTTTAATTTTTATAATCATCGTTAGGTTTCCATTTAGACTTCGGCTAAATATCTCGAATTTTTGCAAAGCTGTGAAGTCACGGTAAATTTATAAAACGATTCATATCCACGCTATAACGAACCCAATAAATAGCTCATTCAAAACACTGATTTAAAATATCATTACGGATCATGTCTGAGATTTGGATCTCACAGGGGTCGGGGATATATCGGCACAACAAATTGTAACAAAGGAGTCCGGCAAAGAAGATTATCGGAGATGGCGCGTGCCTCGCACGTGATGTGCATGTGGCCGATGATAGTATGAACTACCCTACACAGCAGCAGATATTTAAAAATCAACTATTACTGTACGGAATATGATTCAATTTTCTTTATATTTTTGGATATTGTAAACTTACACTGAGTAAGAAGCGAAAACCGTTTCTACATCTAAATTTCAGAGTCCATTCTTGTCTGTTTAAATTTTCATAAAAGTTATTTAAAAATAAGAAGTGTTGGAGGGAAATTAATACCACAATTCAAAGGATTTAAGGCTTACATTGATGTTGAGTGTGTAATCGGAAGAGCAAATAAATATAGATAGTGGTTGTCTGTCTGTTTGTTATATGTAACTAATAATATTGTCACTTGCAATGATTCCTTTAGGGTGAATACTTTACTGTTTTTCTGCTGTTGATAATATAATTGATGTTTATACGTTGATGATGTACATGATAAGAGTTAAAAAAAAATATTAAAAAGTAAAGTACACAAAATGAGTTAATTATTTATTCATATAGGTATTTCATTATTAATGTTTTAGGTTTATACTCTATACTAGTACTAATGTAATTATGCTATCGATTGTTAATGTTTTTTTGCAACAGTTATGTTGGACAACATATTTATAGAGGAACAACTTTTTTGTTATTTTCTTGGTATCATATGTTCAAATCCTGATTTGGTTACAATGATACCACCAAACCACCACCCAAAAACAATTGAAAATCAGTCCCCAAGTGATGTAGAAATCGATTAATATACCTATAAAAAAGCATACTGTCGAGCATAGTAGTTGCTCCTCCTTTTTTAAGGTAGAAAAAAGACTAGTGCGTAACTTACAATATAATACCAATTAAAATAAGCTATTGGTACTATAATTTGTACCTAGTGAGTAGGTAGGCTATCACATCTCGATTGAGGGGTAAGATGATGATGGTTGAGGTTGAGGAGTTTTGGACCACTTATGTAATAGCCAAGCCTATTGCTGTCATGCGGGCACTATATGACATCGGCATCAGCATCTCTATATCCGATTCCTTAATCGATTTGTAAAACACCCACATTAAGAGATAGGGTGGCCCTATTCTACTTCATTCATTGAGAACCACACGGCTCTATAATTGTATTTTTTTCAAGGAGAAAGAATTTTTTTTAACAGGTATGTCCTGTTTTGTATATGTATTGTCTTAAGATTTAAAATAATCTAACTTTATCGGTATACGTAATATTAGTATGCTGCGGATAATTTTTCATGAATTCAGCTTTACACATCCGTCGCACCTGGCTTTTCCAAATACAAGACAAGCCCACAATATTAATAACATCCCTTAAAGTCAACCCTTAACAAGTTAATTACGAGCGGTAGTCAATACACCCCCTGCCGCACCCCGAGCAACACGTGTGTGCTGATATTAAGTGCTTATTAAATATTTGGACCACACCTACCATACATGCACACATAGGTAATTTGTTCTCGTCTTTACTGTGAAAGCTGTAGCTGGGATAGACTGGATGCGAAAGACCGGGTGCTATGGTGCACATTGGAGGAGGCCTATGTCCAGCAGTGGACTGCAGTAGGCTAATTGATTGATACTGTTGAAACACAGGGTTCTGTGTGGTTTAAGAGTATAAAAACATGCTTATTTCTTATCAAATGAGTGCCTCTATTGAGTCTGATGTTCATATTAACGACCAAAAAAATGAAAGATGACACTACTCCTACACGAATATATACAAAACAACACTATGGTTATTAGGTCAGGATTGTGTACAGTCAGTAGCGTAAGTATCTGAATCAAAATCAAATTGAATACTTAACTTCATAATAAATCGTTTAAGTTATTTGTTTATTGCATAACATAATGGGAAAAGGGTGCTTAGGTACGTCAGGCCGGCTCAACCGGAGAAATATAAATATAAAGCGGTTACGACTGGTGAGTTGCAGACGGTAGTCACGGCGGTAATCACAAACAGTTTTACCGAATGTCACAAGTAAATAAAAAAATATATATAAAACTTGAGTGTATCATTCTTCAACTTGTTCTTTTTGTTACTGACGCTATCACGAGGTTATATACTCTATGTGAAGTTTTTTTTTTTTTTAAGTGGGGATATCCTCACGGACAGTTCAGATGATACCTCGCATGTCGAAATATATCGAGCAATCAAGGCTCTAGGCCGTGACAACGAAACATCAAACATTCATTCCTTTTTATAAAAAACATTGGCAAGAATGGGCCGGCTTTATTGGAGAAATACCACGGTCTCACATAAAACCGTTTGTCAAACAATGTTTGCGGTATATACATATATCGAGGGAGTGAGGATACCGGAGTCAGATTAGGAAGGCACTGACTGTCGTTTCTGTAACTACGTATTAGAGAGATAGAGTTGACTTCCTCCGCACATGTACGGAAAAGCGAAATCCTAAAGATTATGGTTAGGGTGAAAACATGAATGCGTATTGCTTGTGGCCTGTCCGCCACTACACGCGCTTTTGCTTTGGAAATGGCATGTAGCCTATAAACTTTCATACCTTTTCACCATTGTTATGGTTGTTTATAGTAAGCGGCAACTTGTTTGCCATAGCCTGAATTGTATTTTTTTTTTCTCTAAAATTCATGAGATATATATTTCATATGTAAGCAGTAAGCAACTCGAACATTGATCATGACTTAAAATAAACAAAACAGTTCATATAGAAATCCGAAAGTATAAAAAACATTCAAAATTAAAAATTATGCTATCTCTTAAAGTACAGGCAGAAAAATAAAAACATTGACGGGCCACGGTTCTGTACGAGCGGACCGGGCGAGTAGGGTGACAAGCGAAGCGAGATAAGCATCGACGTTACGTCGGCCTCGGACCGCCACGTGCACGTTAAGCCCGAATATGCAATTTTTATATTATCCTGCTCTTATTATTATTGCGAAAGTGTTATCAAGTGCTTTATTACATTTTTGATGATACTGTATTTAGTGCTATTTTACGTAATGGGCGTTAAAGGGTAAATGAATAGTAATTTCGGTTAAATATAAGTTTTAATAAAAATAATGCACACCGTAAACATCTGAGTAATGTTTAAATCTGTTTATAGCCACCTCAGTGCAAGCGAACAATGTTTGAATTATTCAATATTTTTTATGAATATAATTAATATATTGCATATAATAATAAAATTGAGATAAAGTTGGTATGTAGTTCGCGGGTGCCCAACAAGTAGACTTAAAATTTTAAATAAAAGACTTATTTTATTCATATACATACATAAGAAAATGTCACCTAAATTCATAAATCACACGCTGCTTTGCATAAAATCTCACACCGCTGCGTTCATCTCAACAGTAAGAAGCTGCAAGTAGCTACTGTAATGTTTCTTTCATACCTAAACTCACGCATATACCCCGAAGGGGTGGGCAAGGGCGTCTCAATGGCCCACTTTTTGTAAATTATAATTAAGTACGCCTTACGTAATAGGGGGAAAGTCTGTTGCCGACATACGGGCACTGTATGACTGTATGTATATAGTGTCTGATTGTTAACAGTCTGATCCCTTAGTCGCTATTCTACTCCACTTAGAACCAAATGTCTAATGTTTCTTTCAGTGATGTCTAATTTCATTTTGATCAATACCATGGTATAAGATAACATTTTCATATTAATGAACTCCTAACACAGGAATACAATGTTTATTTATTGTTATATACGTTCATACCAAACAGTACATTAGCTCAAAATCCCACTGCGGCGCTGAGGCATAGTTGCTCCAAATCACAACGATCCCCAAATAATCCAAAGGTACAGTCAGCACGAAATGTTCCTTATTTGTAGAATGTAGTTTCATTATTTATAATACTGACTAATTATGGGGTTATAATATTATTAAATATAAACGGTCTTCAATAAAAGGCTCATCGAACTAATCATATTTATAACCGTATTTCACATCAATATATTAATATATGTATTTATTTTTTTCATTTGAAATATAATACAGGTGAATTTTAAAGGTGACGCGATTGTTTGATGATTTAATTCACTATAATGACTCAATTTACCGTCAAATTACTTAACCGTCTCCTTTTTTAATACTTAAATAAGTAGTAAGACTCATCATTAATGTCAAGCTTGTAGACTTTTTTTACATATCTAAGACTGTAGGTATCCTTTTGTTGCTTAATATTTCCTGAACTTCATAACAAAAATATATATGTATATTCAAATGACATCATTTTGTTTACTACATCATATACATTAGCTAAAGAGCTTGCTTATTAACTCACTCTTTATTTTTTTCGGATTTTATCTTAAAATCTAATGATTTATGCTATTTATGCTATTCAAATGACACCTTTCGTGTCGAAATCAAACCGTTCAGACTTCAGGGCGTAACAAAGAATCATCATATCTAGACTAAAAAAAAACATTGCTTCTTGAATAGTGGGGTAAAAATATATAATAAATCCCATTAATCTGCTATCAGTACCCAGCGTCCCTTGATCTGTAACAATATTAAATAGCGATACCATCTACAGATATTAGATAAGATACCGTTACAACAACTTGTTCCGACATATTGGGGCATTTTGTTCAATTAAGCCGTTAGTAATGTGGGAGGGTAGATCAAATAGACAAATACGTACTTATATGAATATTAAGATAATGGTTTAAACTGTTTTAATCGATTTAAAAAAAAGAAGATTTTATGTTGGATTGTATATATTTTTTGATGTCTGTCCAACGATGCCTCCGCCATTTGTTCCGATTTGCAAATAATTTTATGTTCGAACGAGTGTACTCCTGCGGTAGTTACAGTGCCACCATGTCAGGATTTGACGATTAGATCCCGGGGATATCACACACTTACAATATTTTTACCCATATATTTTTAAAGCTACTAAGATATTACAAGCTAAGCATTACTGGAAAGCTAAGCTAAGCTATAGCATTACTGGAATGGCTAATGGTGATGTTGGAAGTACAACCGTAAATAATCATTCCGTAAATTACGTTATCTCTTTTTTTAAAGTCAGTATAACTAGTAATGTTATATTTAAAATCGGAATTACATATTATACAGTCGTATATTATTTCTTATGTATGTATGTATATTTTTGTTTTAAATACACTTTTTAGATTTTCTCCTAATTATGAAGAATGTGTACTTGCTTGTTGGCCAAGATTTCATGATGGCATACACTGATAACAGTGATGAAAGCAAGCAAATTCTAGCATTATAATTCTTAAACTTTTTGTTTTGACACCCATGTCTACATAGGTGTCAAAACAAAAAGTTTATTATTTAACTCAAATTGAGTTAAATTGTTAAACTTTTAATGCTAGAATCAGGATAGATGTTCACTTTACCATATTCAATCACGCCAGTACAGTCTATAGTATCTGGATGATATATGAAACAGATAAAGTGTATAATCTGGAATCGCTATGTCTGCACATAAGCAAAACACCCGAGAAAAACATACAGTTTAAAATTTTGCCGTGATCTAATTCACAGGCGGCTAGTAAATAATAGACATATGACAATAATAAAAGTTTGATTGAACTACTAAAGCTTTACGTTCAATAAAATCTTCCAATATTAAACTTTTTCTGGATAAAACATTTGAAACATACCTTTTTCAATGTCACTTACAAAAGTTTATACAAACTACGTAGAGTATACTCCATAACAGACATTTTCTTAAAACTTAACTGTCATAAACAACAATAACTTATAAACAAAAGCACATCAACTGACTGACATTATACACAATCATTATCAAAGAATATGCACGAATTTACATAAAATACAAATTGTAAGTTTAAGACAGTAAGTGGTATCTCCACAAGGCATTCTTGGAGCGCTCTCGGTCGGTTGCACATCAAACGCGGCACTCATAATCAGATGTTTAGGCTTTCTTTGATAACCGACATTAACATCTTAGAGGAATTTAATTTGTTTTCACTTGTCGCACAACTTCATCCCTGTGATGTTACAGAGCCTTGATAACTCGAAAAGGAGGTTATTCGATGTTACAAATTAAATAATTAGATTTTAACGAAACAGTAATTAGAAATGAATATCATTGTCTGAACGTGCATAAGAAATGTTTCTATGTTAATTAATTTGCAATCTAAAAAAATAAATGTAAATTTAAAAGGTTATTAAGTACATGACATGAAACTGCTGTGGGTGTGGTGTTTTCCTTTGTACCGTATTTAGTATTACAAAATATCGACTCATGTACATTACCTACCAAATTCAGAACTTACTCAATTAAAATCCGATTGTTATCCTAACTATAAAACCCCTTCCAAAATAAAATTATTTTTAAAAACACAAATTCCTCTGATGGCATTAAGTTTGTTGTAATACATTTTACGAAATTAGAATAATATTTCTTAAGGTTCTTGCTAATACTTCATTATAAATTCACAATGCTTGTAGAGGCAAGGGTATAGACCAAACAGACAACTATTCAATTTAAGTTTTATTGTAACTCAAAATAAAACCTCCGTTATCAAATGAGCTCAATTTGTTTATCAAACAGGAGAGGAACAAGTGTATTCGTTTAGCTAAAATCTTATTTGTTCACGGTGGGGTGAGCTCGCTCGGGGTAGGTTGGTTATGTCGACGCATATGTTCTGAGTTTTACGCACTTTTCATTTTAATCCCACTACATTTTAGATGTATGAATATTAAATGGTTTTAATTGCTGCCTTTTAAAACTTCTGTACAAAAGACAGGAAGAGAGATATACATCACAATAAATAAGATGTTAGACCAGTAATTAAGGGTATTGAAAGTTTTCTTAAAAATATATAACTATATAAGTGATTGTTATTAACATGAATTGCTTTTAAATTAAGAACATGATTTTAAATTTAATTTGAAATCCTGTCATGTCATCTTTCATTTTAATTATTTTCATGATATCCATGAATTCTATTTTGTTTATTAACCAAGCAATCAGGTTTAATAAATATCAAAAAAATAAATCACAATTAAAGTTTGTATATTAATTATTTCAAAACATATTTATTTCTTGCAAGTTAACTTCGTCCGCTAATGGTACAAGTTCTTTAGTTCGTAGAATAAAGAATTTATCTATCTAAAATATGTGATAAATTCCAGATTTCAGCCATATACTCTATATAAAAATACGGTAAAAACAGTTACCTGTGTACACACACCACACAGTATCAAATTTTAATAGAATAATATTCTAACCAAGTAATTTTATTACAAATACCAATTAAAACGTTGGTCAAACCTATCATGACCACGAAAAGCTATTTTAGTAACCACAAAGCGTTCGATATTGGCCATTGGCGCCGATTGGGCACATTCGTGGGTATTTAGCAAGCATGATTGCGGGGTACTTATTAAGTTGCCATTTTAGGCCCGCGATTGCAATGCATTTCATTCATTAGCCAATCTGTGATAGTATTTCAATTCTATTGTCAGCTAGTCGCGTTTAGTAAGCTGTTCGGATTTATAGTGAACGTTATCGGAAAGTCAATTTTTAAATGTTCAATTTTCGAATCACACCAAAGCAATATTAACTAAATTTAATCAAATTTGTATTTTAAATATGGTACGGCTTTTATTTCTAAAAAAATAAAAGCCATACCTTATTCATTTCAGACTCATTAGTAAAATTCGTATTAGACTCATTAGTAAAAAGTTATAGGTACTTAAGGTAGCGAAATTTATTCTTATTTAAGGCTTCAGTTTAAAGTGTGAGCCTGTTTAACAGTTATAAGCTAATTAATGTTACCTGAGAAATTGAATTCAAAAATAATTAAAGGCAATTAATTTGAATTCTCTTTAACTAATTTGAATGTAGTCTTACCAAAATCCTTTACAACATTGGAAGAAGTTGGAAATCCCAAGACGTACAGAAGTTTTAAACATCTCCATTTTTCTTTTCGTTTTTAACTTACTTACTATAGTAGCAATAACAATTATTGAAATATCTAAATGAGTTAACATCTAATCGAAGTGAATTTGCAAGAAACAAATTTAAAGCGCCATTATTGTGTGTAATAAGTAGACATTACACGATTTCACACAATTTTAACAACAGTAACTTTAGAATTTCACAGATGTTAATGTCATAGAAAAAATGTATACAGCGCAGAAATCGTCACCCAACCGACAATAATAGGACGCGATGTAAATCAAAATTCATGGTGATCACCCTAGTATGGGAGCCATCAGTTATGACTTATTATGAACCGTACCCCATGTAGTCCCATTTTAATAGCCCCTGTTTCTATCTCTAAATGACGTGTCAATGTGTTGTCACCTTAGTCATTTACGAATGAGGTGACAGAAGTTACCATACATTCATATACATGTAGGATATCAAAAATGGCCCAATTACTTCCTTTGTTTTAATTATTTATTTATTTAACACTTTCCTACATTTTTACACGCTTTTTCACGAATAGATAATTCGTGAAAAAGCGTGTAAACGAGCCAATCTTGGTGGTTCAGTGACCTTATAAATTAAAATTGAATGAGAATTGTGGCTGTGACGCAAAGTGCGAAGTGATGATGTTACGAATTAAAACATACTGCTATAACAGCTCCACTAAAAACCATGAACGCAGGTGCTCCTAAACGTTCAGAAACAAAAAACAGTGAAACTGATAAAATTTGAAAGTATTTATACAAAATCCACTCCATCGAAATGAACCCAAATGTTTCAATACTAGAGAATGGAACAACAACAAACAGGACATGTACCCGCCTCACCAAACGTGTGGCATTCCAGTTACATAGGGGTGTCTACTGTGTCCAGATCCCTCAGCGCATTTAACTATTTATTATAATTTTATGCGCGTCGTCCACAGTCGCCTTTGTGCCACTAAACGATGTCCTCATGTCGAACGGGGGTTATTAATGTAATCATCACATCATCGAGATATGTCTCTTGAATGGTAATGAAGTTTTTTTTTATAATCTATGATACGATCAGTTGCAGTTGTGTGTAATTAAAGTGTGTACAGTTTCGGATTACAATGGGGTTTGTGGTGTTGGCGATTGGTTTTATTGCAGTAATTTTATTTTATCGTGTCATATGAATATTGCGCTTTTGTACGGTTGGAAAAATATTTATAATCGCGTTGCCTTAAATTATTTAATGTAGATAGATAAATACAATGGTCTTTATACAGTCTGTCTACAGTTTACACAATTAATAAATTAGAGTTAAAAACAATATAATAATATAACAGAAAAAAACAAATTAGAGTACAATGGGAGGTCTTTTCGGTAAACCCGATCTCTACCAGACACACGGTTATGATGATAAAAACAAAATTATTAAATAAAACCAGTAGTTGAGAAATACACAAATGTATATACATATGTACAGTTACTCAGTGTATATATACATGTTATAAAACTAAATCATGTTTTTTTTTTTCTAAATGTAGCGTGAAAAGCGAGTTTCATATTAAGATTTGAATTGAATTTGATTTGAAGGTAAAAACCTTTCCCTGTATGTCTTGTAGTATACTTTAACAATAGTGACCCGTAAAAACAATGCCCAAACAAATTACATTGAATTTAATCAGAAACTTAAAAAAGATGTTAGAAATATTATTAATTCACAAGTGTTAACATTAGAAGTAAAAAGTAACATAAATGAATTCATATTATTTATTTCATACGCCACAAAAGAAACTCCAACAAAACAAAAAAACTATAACTTTGTCTAAAATAAAAACCGTTGTAAAGTTGTCATTCTGATTCAGTGGAGCGTTCATCCCCGTGCCGATGCAATAATACACTATTATATTATTTTAATAATAATAATACCGACTATTATTGTCATTAACATCATTATTATCGACTCAGACCGGTTCGCAAAGTAAACACAATTGACTTTTGCCGTTCCGTTGATTCACAAAGATTATGGTTTTTAATTATATTGACCCCAGAGCGATTTCTCTTCAATATTTTGCTATATTTCATACTTTTTTAATGTATGAAAGCACATTTGTTAGTCTTGTTTTAACTTAAACCTATTTATTGGTTTTATTTTATATGACTGGCCCCGGATTGAAATAAATATTTCTGAATTCAATTCTTATTTTTTTCTGCTGTAACTTAAAAAAAACATTCATAATAAGACATATAACAACAGTATTTTTTACTATCTCTTATATATTCGATCAAAAATCAGGAGTGGCGTACCAATATTTATTGTTTACAAGCTAATGAGATGATTAAATAAAACTTTGAGAACTAAACTTTAAATTAATTAAAACCTACGTCAATCCGCCTTAACGATATAATGTATTTATTTTAACATACATTACACTTATACATACATATTGTAAACTTTTTGGAATGAATTTCGTTTCCTTTTTGTTAAACTAATGAAAATTACGATAGCTAAAATGACTATTTGTAATCATTTACATTTTTATTAAGAATATAACAAAGGCTTTCTAGTAGCCTATTCTGAGTATCATCTCGTAAATGATTATCACAATTTTATTACCATAAAATTATTTCGTTACCCGTCACACCCTATTATTTCATATCGTCCACGCGTGACAAGACGACACCCGTATCTTCACAAATATAATATAAACATAAATCAATAATCAATTTTACGCCAGCGAGAACGGTCCGAAGTATTTTTGTCGGGATTTTATTATTCTGGCAACACATCTAGTGGAAAATCACGTCCTGCCGCCACGCGGGCAAAGGCGGGAAAATCACACTTATTTGTTATTTACGGTTCTGTAGTGTAACTAGGAGTTTGTCTGCTCCAATGGGTACTACTAACCGTTGGTCTGATCTTTCGGACCCTTGATAACGAGACAGCTGTTTTAAATGAACCTGAATATAAAAAATATGCCTTTCAAATTGTATAGGGTATAGGGTAAACAGTATAATGATTGGCAGTATAACACGACTTTTACTAGCAAGTGACTAATTCTCAAATATAAACAATTTTGTTAATATTTGTAGTTGTTTTTTTGGGTACTAGTTTGTAAATGCATAATAAGCATTTTATTTAAAAGTAAACGTTTTATAAACTTAAAAATGTAATTATACTTATATCTACGGATTTGTACAATCATTGGCACTTGAGCATAGTAAATGGCACTATAAATTAAGTATAATCATTGGCACTATTTTCAGTCTTAAGAATTGATAAGCATATACTCTATGTATAATCAATTAGACCTCATCTTCTAATATTCTTAGTAGCTCTTTATCGGAAGTGGTTTAGTTGGTCCAGCACTTTGTTTTTTCTTTTTTACAATACCATTGTTTATAAATTAAAAAAGCGGCGTAAAGTTTTTTCTAGATCTGCCTCTGAATAGCCTTTCGAATACTTTGTCCTGGTCTGAACCTTTGGAATTTTACTCTAAAAAAGAAAAGTTTAGGTACAATCAATGGTACTATCTAAATAGTATAGTGATTGGCAGTGATATGAATCAATTTTGAACAAAAACATATTTGAACTAGTAATAGATAGTTTAAAATCGATTAACATGTTGTTTGCCTAAGAATTTGACTAGTAACACACAAAAGTTAAAAAGTATAGGGGCTGGCATGTATGCCAATAATTCATTAATCAAACAAATAAAAGTATAGTCATTGGTACTAAAATAACGTCTAACACGCTTTGAATAGGTAAAAGAATTTAATTAATAGAAACTTTCATGCAAACTTACCTAAAACTCAGATTTTTTTGCTAAAATCTAGCCACTGAACGTACAGTTTTCATGAAATTTTAACAGATTCGTTTAAACACTTTTTCAAAACAGCCGCTAAACGAAAATGGTTTACTTTTGTTATATAAATTAATGTACATACAAGATTGTATATTCTGTTATTTTATTTATTTGAGTTGCTACAACTCAAAAAGAGAGAATTCTCATTAAGCAGAATAAATGAATTAAACAGAATCATTGAGGGGGTGCCAACATTAGTATTGTTTACCCCATATATAGTGTGCTTAAGTACTTTTGCCCATGTTTTATAACTTTTAATACCTTCTGCTTATCACAGGCAAAGGTATTAAAACAAAACGCTTTTGACACTGCGTTTCAAAAGCAAGAATAGGTATCTTATAATACACTTTTCTTTGCAGAAACCAGAGACAAGTTTTGGATAGTTCTCAGTTCAGTGTTATCTGCCTACAAAAAAGATCGAAATTCGCTTACGATGACAAGGCTACAACTTTCTTTTTCATAAATTAGTTGCACATACCTAGTAATAGAAAGTGCCAGAGCCATCTTGTATTATATTATATATTTGTACAAAACTATGTTGTATACTCGCATTTTTTTATAGGTGTTCAATTAAGTTTATAATTTTTATTTAGTCTTGAGCTAAATTTACTTTTAGGATGGTTGAAAATTTAACAATTTATACATAGATTGATAGTATAAACTAAATTACACACAATAATGTAATATAAAAAAATACAATACAATCAATGAATAGGAATGCCCACAATTAAATCTCATGTTCCACTTCATTATGAAGAAGCATAAGCGTGCAATCAAAATAAGAATCTATAAATCCATAAAACCTTTAGACAGAATGCCAATATAAAATCTATTGGCAAACAATACTAACACGGGCACACCAAACACCCCACCTATGTGAACTACTTAATAATAAATCTCTGCATATCATTTTACTCTCAAATGATTTCGAATACACTATTGTAGGTCGAAACACATCGCCTTAAGTTAATACGGAGCGTTATTGAGTGCCAACAAGACGCCCCCCAGCGCGGCACAAAGCACAGGCGTATTGACAAACTGCCTATAAGTCTCAATCAAACAATGCCATTTATGAGCTGCTTACGTTATTGACCTATTTCTTAAGCATAATAGCAGAACAATTAAATTTAAAATTCGAATCGTGGGAATTGGTCGAATTAAGGAAAGTTTTGACGTCAGATGTCATCTCACATGGGCGGGAAAGTTTTTTTCTAAGCAATGGGAGGCGGGAACGCGGTTTCAACAGGTCGTTGTAAATCTTTTTCTGGATCCAGAGTCCAAATTGTATTGTACTCTACTATCAAGTTTCTTAATTTAATTTATGGAATGAATGGCTATTATTGCCTATTCGGAATGTATTAAGATATTAGCGCTTTCCTTTCAGACGTAGCAGCAAGGAAATATAATCAGTATCCAGCTAACTTAATTAGTAGTAGGTTTAGTTGTTTGTTGCTTGGGATTAAAATGCTATGTACTATTCCAGACTGTAATCAATCCCTGTCAAAGTTCATGATAATTCGTTCAATGATTCTGTCGTGGTTGGAACAAATATTCAACCAAATTTTTGAGTTTATTACGCTTAGTATTACCGAACTTGTACACTTAACTAACAACAGGAATCCATTACTTATTTCACCGCTACAAATAGCTTATAAACCTACACATTTACAAAAAAACTTTTACTCAAATGACGTCGAGCACCTACTGTGACCTTAAACAAGAATCCCATAGTCTTATAAAATAAATATAGAAAGAGCAAAACAAATATGTACTTCAATTTAAAAAAGTCGATTGCCATACATAAAAGTGCAAAAAACAAAAGAGCGTAATCAATGGAACGAATAGAGGTGCGCATTTGTTTGCTTACTTTGCGAAATGGTGCGATGCCAAGGACTGTTCACCAAGGAGTCACTGACTCACCCAAAATATTGACTCGCAAAGTGCCGACTTTGGTTCACAATAGACACAGCAGGTTGCCTTTTGTAGGGGACCCTTCTGTACTTAACAATACCGGGAGTAATGCACTGCTTTTAATTTTTTTTTGCATTAAAATTGCGAATGAAGTAAAGGAGCTTGATACGAAATAGACGTAGAGATAATATGCGGTCGAGTGCACCGATGTCATCTAATCATAATTTTAAAGCTAAAAGCAATACATGATGTATGTACCTATGAATAGTAATTACCTTGTATTAAATATTTAAATATGAATTTCTTAACCTCTCTGATATTTCTACTAAAATGAAAGGTAATTTTCTTTTTTAATTTTAAATGAATTTGCAACTGCTCACATTGTTCATTTATATCTATTATAACGCAAGTAAAATAACCTAAAAAAAGGTACCCACAAAAATTGTCACTTACTCGGCATTTAAATCATATTAATGAGAAATCATATCAGCGTTAATAAAAACTTAAGCAGCAATCGAATAAATCAAATCGATCAATATGGAACCCTCTATTTGCGCGTTCCGTTTTACACGACGCTCCACGCTTTATAAGATGGGTCTTTCGCTAAATAAAAAAAAATCGCTCTCTAAGCTTATTGAAAAGTATTCTCGCCCTACGTTCACGGCGTCTGAGCAAATATAAGATAATTTTCGCGCTTCACCTCACTCGGTATTTAGGGGGCACCTTTCATACTTTTTACCGTGCCGTTTGATAGGTACCAACACGGTACGGAACGTTCTTATGTAATTTATTCTGTATTCAAAATACGTCGTTCGTCGTATCGCCGCTGCCAAGCGACAACGCCTTTGATTGGCGGTTTGATTTTTCTTTCTATGGAAAACATGACATCTATACTTTACAAACTTAGTACATCAAAGCTTTAAAAAAACAAGCAACTGTCCGTTACAGTTTTTTATTTATTTTTATTGAAAGTTTGAGTATCAAATTTGTATTTCTTGTTATTATTTTTATCCGACTACGACAAAGCAAAAAAGAGGAGGAGATAAGATAGCCGTACTTAGGCAAATTTAATTTGTATTTCTGAGTTAGGTCGCAAGAATGTCTTGATAATATGGTTGGCTACTTACGAGACAAGAAAATATACTTTTAAGTAGCCCAGTAGTGTAGTAGACAGGTATGGTAACAAGTCTAACAGCTTAGATGATGGTGGCTCATTGTATGAGCCGGACATCATCCTTATCTCCGTAAGGCACTGATGCAACTTAGAAATATAAATGATATCCGCCTAAGTACCTGATGTGCACAAAATTTAAATAAATTAATAAAACCCTCTGCAAACAGAGCTGGTTAACTTTCCATTTTAACTTTATGTAACCGGAAACCACACTGTGTCTAACACATTTTTATGTTGGAGTGATAAATCCCCACTATATTTCGTAACAACTATCCTTAAATTCCACCACAACATCACACAATCTTCAAATTCCTTCATCTAATCTCTACCAAATAACATTTAGTCAGTTTTCAAAGTTTGCAGAAAACGTTGTATATTATTTTTTTTTGGACATTCTAATGTGGCAAGGAAAATCATACTATGGGTAAAACTTATCATCAAGCACAATCTTCAAATAATCCAAACTCTTTCCCACAGGACTTGACAAAAAAAAATTGGAACCCAACCTTCAAAAAACAGGGTAATCTTATTAGTGGATTTTATTTCAACCAATCCTAGCTACTAGAAATTGGGAACCAAACCAATAAATGAAACTAATTCACCGTGTACACTCAGACCACAAAAAATGCATTTAAAGCAATTCATATGAAATGAGCACGCATTGTCCTATAGACATTGTCTAAGTGCATGCTTAAAGAAAATTAATTCGATATAAATTCGTATTTATAAACATTATTTATTAAAGGGTTATTTACTAATTGGTGTATTACTCGAGTACAATCATGGAAACGAGTCAATCGGTGTGTATAATTCGAATTAAGAGACTGTTTACACATTTCTAGTAAGCGTGGAGTTTTTTTTTTTTAAATGGACGGAACGCGGACGGTTTTCACACATGGCCACACTTCGTCGGGTCGTTTAAAATTTTTATTTCATAGGACTATAACATGTCGATGTGGATAAATTATTTACTAACTGCTAAAAATTGAGAGCTTTAAAATTTAAAAAATTAACAGTTATATTGATCTTAATACTTTTAACTATGTGTGGTATCATTTCACTGTGAAAGCAAAAGCAGTAGTGAAAAGAGAAATCCTTTTTTTAATTAACACTTTTTTTAGCTTAACACACCATTTTCATCGGACCGTTCAATAAAACAGCTCTTGTTTAGTAAAATAATGCACCATTAATTGCTTTATTTGATAGCCGATTGAAATTATTATAAACAATTAAAAAACAAAATAAGAAACGGACAAATATTTAATTGGCTCGAATCATTGATTCCTCAACTTCATGCTGTTTTCAAAGCTTGTTAAAAATTTCCATTTCATTTGAAAGAAAACTCCAACCCTTTCCACTTTTTTTTTAATATTGTTATTCAATTTTAGAGACGTCAACCGTTTGACTTTAAATAATTATACATCTTGTTATAATTTTCTGATTGAACAAATCTTTGCAAAGTTTGTAACGGCGAAGGCGAGATATTTATGACACTTCGAAGTTAATTTAACATTTTATTTAAGTCGTTGTTACTACTAATACTGCTAACAGAATTTGTTCATAAATATTTAACAAAATTACTTACTATGTCATAACCGTGGCCCTTCATTAAGACATGAGAAGGCCTTTAGTCCAACATGCTCGCCAGTGGGTAGTTGTTCCACTTTAAAAAATAAATGTAGCAAGTACAGCCACAGAATATAGATCCCTCTCACGCTAGTCTGGTATCATTGTAGTAGCTGTTATGTTAAATTAAATATAATCCGTATTCAAGCAAATCCAAACGTCATGTAATCCTAATAGATTTATAAAAAGGATGACTTTTGTTACTTAAATGTTACCATCCCCATCACCTGGACGATTGGCACTCCACCACTGTGCGCTTCTCCAGAAGCTTTTTGCCTCGCACAACCAGCTTATGGAACAAATTGTCGCCTGCCGTATTTCCGAACCGATACGACCTTCAAACCTTCAGGAAGAGAGCGTACCTCTACCTAAAAGGCCGGCAACGCACTTGTGACTCTTGAGTTGCGGGTGTCCATGGGTGGCGGTAGTCACTTACCATCAGGTGACCCGTCTGCTCGTTTGCCCCCTATCGCATAAAAAAAAAATGATTTAAGTTCATAAAAAAATCGAAATAATAAATTTAAAATACGCACATTCATCGCAAAGTAAGGCTTAGGACCAGGCATTTGTCATCAACCCATTACCCAACACTTGACTACTAGATCGTTGGGTAGAGTCCTAAGAACAGAATTAACCTTATAATCTATTCGCTCGTCAATTTACTTCCGCGTTGCATTTTATGAAAATATATCATATTGTCATATAGGTAAGAACATTTTTAATTCTAAATAATCATATGTCATCAAGCGAATCATAGATAAAAAAAGATAATACAAAAATACCGTTCGTTTTTCAAACGTGGCGCGCTTTCGCGGTCCATCGGGCATTCCGTCAGATGCCAGTCACTTCGGGGTGCAGACCACCGCGGCCGCGTCTCAGGTTACCATCTATCGTCTTACTCGCCTTCCTGCCCTACGTCTAAGTTACTGCATCACCGTCATATGCCGCGGTGACAGTTGGCCGATATTCGGTTTTGTTATATTTTGGTACTTTGGGTGGCCTCAGAAATTCCGTAAAAATTATGGTCGAGGCAGTTTTTAAGTAATAATAATAGCAAATATAGATCGAAGGCTCTGTTAAACGCCTCCTGTCGATATTTGCTACAACATATTGAATATAATTATCTAGTGATTCCATCTAGTTGTAACATACTGTTTTCAGGTTTTTTATTAGTCGCATGAAATCAAAAACCTAAACATGCAATACCGTAATAAAATAAAAAATACAATAATCGATCGGACTTTAACATGGCACGTATATGGATAAAATCTACAATAATAAATATTCAATTTACGTGGCGAATTTTGAATCGCATGTCATCATGAGCTTTACCATAAACAAGAATATCATATCTGACATGGGCGCTCAAATATACAGCCAATGAGTTTTTTTTCCTTATTTTGTTATCAACCCGCCTCTCATATTAATCAGTGGCTTCTAAGAATTCGATCAAAGTTAGATAATTGGGTCATGCATATAAGGTTAGTTCTCTATTAAACTAAAGAAACTTGTAGAAATTTGTTCGTTTGGTGTTCTTAAAATTGTTAGGAGCTAAGTCCTAAACTTATCATGATATCAATCTCATTGAATATGGATGGAATATGATTTACTACACTAAATATACTTACTACAGAATAGAAAACTCGATTATAAGATAGTAGGTATGTGGATGCTGGATGAGAGATGGAGTATCTTGATGTGCTAAGAATATAGGACCAGACTACACCTATAGGTATACCTACAATACAAAATAATTTACAAAAACGTGGCAATTCGGGTTACCTACAATACCTTTACAAGTTGGAAGTTATGTCGATAAATCTGACAACTTTTATCTATTTTTATTTATTTGCAGATCTTAGAAGTAAAAATGCATAAATTATTCAATATTAAATAATATAACTAAAACTAATTATAACAATTATTAAAACAACGTGTTAAGTATATTAGGCAATAAAATACAACTATACAAGTTAGATGTTAAAAATGCAAATGTAAGATGTCAAAATTCAAAATGTTATCTTAAACACAATAAAGACAACTTATCTATACAAATAAATAAAATTGGAGTGTCTGTTTATAATATTAAAATAACCGTTTTTACTAATTGCATGTGGATGTCTACACGATGCATATACCAAAACAACATTTTTATTTTTTTGGCTGTCTGTCTCTCTGTCTGTTTGTTCCGGCTAATCTCTGAAATGGATGGACCGATTTTGGCGGGAATTTCACTGGCAGATAGCTGATGTAACAAGGAGTAACTTAGGCTACTCTTAATTTAGAAAAAAAAAATAGGACCTCACGAAAAAAAAATAAAACCAATTAAAATTTTATAATATTGGATTAAAAGAATTTCATTAAAATTAGTATAGGTATTTCTTAAATACAGAATTAATAAGTTATAGTAAACTCTGCGAACTGAACAATTACTTTTTTGTTAAATACCACGCGGACGAAGTCGCGGGTAACAGCTAGTATACAATAATTTTGTTTTGTATTAGGTACTTGGGTCTCGTATTCATTTAAGTCGGGTAGTGTGTGTTGTCAATGTGCTTTATTTCTGATTTTCAAAATACATGGATAAGAATAAGTGAATGGGAATGCCGGCAGCCACCGATCAAGTTGGTGATGTTCTGAAGAAAAGCTAGGTCAGAACTAGCCGAAACCAAAGAGCTTGTATGAAAGGTTTAAAGGCAGTAGAAGTAGCTCGTGATGTCTGCCTAACCCGATGGAAGAAAGGCATGAGATATGTATGTATGTAGTTAATAACATTTCCTAGAAAATATACATTCATTATGAAATTTTATTTTTAATCAATAATATTGTGAAATTTTAGTTTAGCAGTGGTATGAGTTGTATCTCCATCATATCTTTAATTAGCGAAAGAGCAAGGCTATTTGAAACTCAAAGAACATCTAGAGGTCTTGTTGGATTCGATTCCAACTAGAGGTGAAGCGAAATACTACCCAGTATTTCGCTCCGTACCCTGACTGCATACTGGAAAGCATATATTTGGTTTTAATACCTGTACCAGTATATACGCTTCACCATAGCTGGAATTATTTTTATTAAAGGTATTACGTCAAAATGTCCAGTACAATACGAACCGTGATCACAAACCACACGCTTTTAGTTACCCGACAGCTCGAGGACGCACCCGAAGTGTAGCCTACTACAGTTCGGGTCCCTCTCGGTTAGTCGTACCGTAGGTATGTTTTAGGGACTTGCAACTCAACTACGAAATTTTATTACCCAAAGTACACCTTTATGTATGTGACAGTTAAAGAATATTATAGGGTAATATTATGAATGCTTTTATAATTTAAGCTGTTTGGTGTACCACTTAGGTTGACAATGTTTTGATTTTATACGTCAGTTGTGATTCCAAGTTGTCGTATTTGACCCTCTTATATTTAAAAAAAACCGTGTAATTAAACTAATAGAGTGCTTATGTATGTATGTGTATACATAGCTGTGGAGTGTAAATTATTAATCTTTGTAGTGAACATACATACACATACACATAATAGTGAACAACTATTTTCCGTTGCGGGAAACATATTGACAAAGAGGAGATCGCAACTTGGCAGTTGAAAAGTGTAAAAACTGCTATTTATGCAACAAAATAAAAAAATCTAAGATCGCTAAAAATTTATATAAAACCAAATAGAAGATAAAATGCCGCCTTAAAATGAAAAAGAAAAAGACTAATTAGAAATAAATTACCAAAGTGATTTAAAATCTTTTAACTACGCCCGCTAGTGAGTTTGCACTTAATTAATTTTATGCATGGAACCTAAGATATCCAACTCTTAGCCGACAGACCTAGGCCTGGTAAAGTAGAAAGGAAAGATTTCATGTCTCTTAACGCATATGTGTACTGGAAGCGTCGTATTGGAGGCTATACTTAAAGTGTACGTTTGCTTATGTATGACAGATGAAAGTATCTACCAGTATACTTAGAAGTATTTTGAAACCTGGTTTCTGTACCGGGTATTTGACGATACCCATACCCTGAAGGCCGGGTACACAGGTTTGTAAGTATGTCTCATCCCTAATTCCAACCCAGGAAATGAATGCATTTGGAACTAGTATGTTAATGAACAGTCCGACTACTTCAGTACAAGTTCTACATAGTTCGAGATGTGAGATGTTGTTATTATTATTATTATATAACAACTGCATTCGAAACAAGACATTTAAAACTGGATTAGCATAACATTACCGATGAAAGATGAGAGATGAGGTTTTTTATTCTGTAACACGCACTCTTTACCTACAGGTCTCCTCAATTAACCGGGTGCTCCGCAACCTCGCAGCTCAAAAAGAGAAGGCGAACAATCAGCAGCCTTCTCCTGAATGTTCGGCCCCAGTATACGAGCGTCTTCGGCTTCTGGGTGCCCCTGGGACTTCCCCTGGCTGGCCTAGAGCTCCCTGGCCGGCGCAGATTGATGCCAGGACTCCGCCTTATCAGTTGCACAGCCTCTCTCCGGGACCTCAAGCGATTAGCTGTAACGGCGGAGATATGACGGCCATGAAGAAAAGTAAGTGGATATTAATATGGAAAGTTTATATTCTTTTATGTATTTTAATCTTTTACAGGAGAGATTTCGCAAATTTTCGGAATACCTATAGTATATCTAAAAAAATAAACGGAGTGCATATCTCAGAACGCTGTCTAACCCAAGTAAAGTAAGTCTGTTTCATAACTGTATACAAAACATATAAAAGGATTTACATTTTGTTATCTATTGCTATGTTGCTTTGCTAATTAGTAACATTATTCCAAAATGTATAAAACCCGACTGTGAATGAAATGATACTTTTAACCTGAAGTCTTATATATAAGACTTCAGGTTCAGCGTTCAGCGTTCAGCGTGTTGAAGTCTTATACCCTGTGTCACTTCCACTATAAAGACCAAATGATACCTTACCATTAATATTCATATATTTTTATTAAAAACAAACGTATACGTAGGACACAGAATTTGCTCTATATATTCGTTTCTCCTATGTAGATACTGCTCGATTTGAAATATCTCAAAAATAGATTACCCTCTCCTCATAAATATTAGTTTATAAAATGCAGCTTCTGATAAAATCGATGCAGTGAAATGAACCCCTAGTAGATTAATACCAACACAAATATATGCACACCTCGGGAAACTGGAAATTAACAGAAAAAATAAATCCCTGAAACACCGAATACGGCGGCCGGTCACAGCCCGCCAGCATCCGAACAAAACTTTTTCACCAGCATTTTGATAGTCGATTTGCGGCTCCCCCTGTGTGGGGCGAGAACAGACGAGAGAGGGGCCGACGCGACGGGTCGGGGGCCGTACCGCCTACGGCACCGTCAAAAACATTACTCTGCCCATCCGCGTGGAAGATTTAATTTTCATTTTTATCTGAAACATCCCCCTTTGTAGTGGTCTGTACTCTGTATCCAATTAGGTGGCTTTGAGAATTTTTCTGGTACACCCACATCACTGCAACCGTTCCGAGATATGGAATTTTTAATTTCGATCCAAAGAAGCGATTACAAACAATTTTCCAATGTCTTAAACGATTTTTTTTTATCTCAGAAAAGTCGGCGTAAAAAAAGTAAAATCTTTTTTTTATAAACTGGCAACATTTTCAACAAACTATCTTCAAAAATTCAACCTACACGTTTGATAATACTTACAAAGATCAATTCTCAAAGTATTGTTTGTGAATATATTACGAGTATTTGGTTATTTCTAAGAATTTAAACAAAGATTTCTCATTCACTATACAAGATAAGAAAGGTTAACGACTATAATAAATGTAGACCAAAATTTGTAGGTATTTAGAAGGGGGCAAAATTTTGTGTTTTCCTACGAATGTTCACTTTATGTTATAACAACTTCTCAATACCTAATACAATTATTACAAACAAAATCACGTCAAACCTATGAATCGCCTTCCGAAAGCAGTGTTTACATTGTCATAAAAGTTTTTAGTCATCTTAATAAACAATGACGTATGTAAGCATAAATAATGACGTCATTAGCAGTACGACTTCTATGATGCAAATGCTACTTTCATTTAGACTTGCCTGCAGAGTCACCATTCATTCCATAGATAGAATCAAAGTACAACATTTAACCTCTCTCGCTTAGAACGCTAAAGATAACATATTCTATTAACGGTACTTCTCCTATATATACCTAGTTGTACTTATATTATTTTTCCATTGCTTAAGATATGCTTTCAGTTTTACTTTAACGTTTTTATTTATATTGTAGTTCTATTGTTAGAATTTAAAGGAAATCATTTGACAACATAAAGCGTAAATAAATACCTACGTAGTTATTTCATAAAGCGAACCTACAATCTGATTTTTACAAACAAGTAAAATTTTGTATAAATAAAATATAAAAATCGACTGCAGTAATAATTTTCTCGATATTTAGTTTTCTTTAACAGTATCTTTAATTGTATATCTACCCTATGTCGCTTCTAGTGTTAAAACCATTCAAATCAGATCATACATACGTACATAATCATAAACATACCACTTCTTACTGCGTAGTCGGGTAAAACAATGCTAGTTTGACATAACAGTCATCCAGTCTATTTGCGGTACTGATACTTAAACGAATGTTCTGGCTATTAGAATGGAGATTTTCATTTCTAACCCATCGTAACCCTATCAGTACCACAAGGGGGCGTCGCGGCTCACCTTTCCGATTTACCGCCACTTTCACGGTATCCGGATATGTGGTGTGGTTTAATCAACATTGTAACACTCTACAATGTTGATTAATGTTATATCTACGTTAGGTATTGCTTTTCTATGTGTGGTTATATGTCGTATATGGTTATACGTTGACATGACAAAAAGTTATTTTGAACTTTTTTTCAATTACCTTGAACATTGCTAGAAATCTGACAAATAGTACAATGGCTAACCCTAAAAAATATATCAACAATATAATGTTCTATACATTTTAAAAAATAATATAATCACTAACTTCATTTAGACGTGTACATACAGTACTAATAAGTAATTACAAAACCTTATAAATATAAACCACAAATATTATACTCACAAAGGTACATACAAACGGGACCGGTTTTTTTAACGTGTGGAAACCCCCTCGGGCCATCATCCCACCGGAGTTTTCGGAGAAACGGTGTTTTGGAGTCGGACTTACTAAAACCACACGGTGTGCCATGCTGAGACTAATATAGGAATGTCCTACTCTTACGGATACTTGTAAGGCCCTGACAGCTATAACCCATTGTGGGCATCGTAAGGCTGCGACATTACGGGTCGTCAGCACGATTGCACGATTGCAACGTAGAGTCTCCTACAGGAGGCGTCGCCCCCCAAAGTTGGGAAGGAGCCGCGAAAGTGAGACCGCCACCCCCATGAGTTTCGGGTCCAAACTTCGGAAGTTAGGTCCAAAGTCCCAACCTAGGAAGAACCTGGATCCTATTAGAACACACAATATATAACATTTGAATTCTGAACAAAAGAAAACTAGAGCTTTTTTTAAGTGTAACATTTTTTAGGGCCCGGTAACTTCATAAGCTTTAGATGTAAAACTTTATTTAAATAATCTACTAAAAGCCTTATTATCACAAATACATTATATTATGTCTCGTCTGAAGATATAAGGTATGCAAGATAAAGCGCTCAGTTATTGCTGAACACAGGGCAGTTAATTCGTAACAAAGTATGTCCGCCGGCGTTGCGTGCCAGTTGCCAGTGTTAATTATGAAACAAACCCTGTAGTTCTTGATGATTTGTAATGTTATCAAACCATAGATAACAAAGGATATGGTTACGGTATAGGTCTTTGGTTTGATTTTGATTACATTACATCATTAGAAATAAAATAGCAAAATTCATAAAATATCGATTTAAATGAAGCTGGCGCCGATTTGTGAAGTCATATTTAATAAGAAGCTGCAATCTTTGTTAGAGAAAAATGTAAATTGGATTTTTAAGATTTAACTAAACTAAAAATTTTAACTTTAGTGTAATAATATATCTTTGTGCCTACTGTATACATGTATGTACAATATACTGTAACGTCTATTACGCTAAAAACGGACTCTGATGCAGTAAAATAAATCATTAGACCATAAATCGTTTAGAAACGTTTTAGGAAAATTCACTTTGTTTTAAAATACATACATAAAACCAGTCTGTATTAGATACATAGTTTGCCTATCTACTTGCTGTCTCTCCATTTTGAAGAAAATAGGAAACACTTCATGAAAAAACTTACTTAAAAATAATTATATTAACTGCTAAATACAAAAAACTATTTAGTCAAGTTATTAAAATTTGTAAAATATCAACATAAAATCTTATATAATTATAACAGACCCTTATCAAATTATTTTTGGACACAAGGTGAAATACCATACTTAGATTAGAAACATACTGCATTAAATAGTGAACTTTTTGTGACAACCAAACCTAAAGCACAATATATTTAGTCAAATCAACTAATACATACATCCCCGATGAGGCAGGCAGAGGCGTCTCCAGCGCTCACTTTTTGCGAACCCCAATATTTATAGTATTTTAGTCAATCTAGTCAATCATCAATCAATCCATACCTATTCACTAGCATTATACAAGATATTTACTATGATTAGGTTAGTGACTAATATAAACGGTAAAACAATAACTCCTTGTTAGTAAATCTCAGTAAAGTATCGGTGATGAGCAGTGTAACTAATTTTATTTGCACTTCCCCTCTTACTACTGCGAAGGGCTCGTGATTCATGACAATGTGTGGTGTAATAATCACCCTTAATACATTGCAGTGGTATAATGTGCATGTTTATTTTGTTTATGGCTGTAATTTATCTTGAACAATATTAATCTATCTTTGAGATATTTTGGTTATGTATGTAATAAATAATTCGTAAGGCACAGATTCCTTATCATATTGAAAGCGCCTTTAGGGTCATCTTTAAATATATATCATAATTAATTAGAAGCACAGCATAGTTTGGAGTAGATTCGAAAATGCGTTAACGATGAAATAACTTTCATCACACCAAAGACAACGTGTTACCATAAGTGTGTTTTTTTTTAACTGCTTATCAGGCTTATTTGCTAACTTGAGCAATGTCACGAAAACACAGTGTATTTAACTTTCTATTTAGATATTGAAAGAGCACAGGTTAAAAAAAACCTAATGACAAGAATACACGTAGCAAAGATCTCTATAATAGAAAAAATAAAACACATTTACTTTTCACTCTTACTCTTTGTGCTTACACTTACTTATCTATAAAACAGTATTATTATACACAAAAACAAAAACTCAATATTAAAGATTGTTTCGCACAGCACGTATAGTTTGGGTTCCAAGTTGCAACCACGTAATAAGAATAAAAAACTGCCATCTACAGGGCATGTCATCTCACTTCCTACTGAGAATTTATGACAAAAAACCTGAATGAACCAAACCAACCAGAACCAGATAGATAATTTAGTAAATTTATAAATCTAAGTATTATGTTGTAACGCTATTTACATGTTATGTATAATACACAAACATCAAAATTATGATAACTAGACTATCTATAAAGATGGATTCTAAGACACAGGCAAAACGCCTCCGCTAACAAATTCTCCTAGATTTGATTAGACAAGGCGTTTTACACATTTTTTTACATTTTCCCAAGTTTGCTTGCATTCTCAGTGGTATAAATCATTTTGTTCTTGCGTAAAAATATTCACCAACGATGTATCCCAAAGTTCGTGCGCAAACTTCACAACATTTATAATGCCGTAAACACTCTCAAGAACTCGTCTCAACACTTTACCTACTTTTTTCTTCCACAAATAAGATCATGAAACTGAGAGACAAACATACAAGGTCAGAAAACTTGGCCGTTGAATAAATCCATTAAGGGAGCCAAAACTAAATAAAATGTACTTACTGAATATAGGGAGGAGGTTTCTGATAAAACGGCGAAGAAACGAGATAGTTAGATATAAATTGTTGTGAGATAGAAAGGAATAGAGGACAGTCTGGACTCTTAAGATAAGGCAAAGAAAAATGTCGCAAGATATTTATACGTTGGGTTCCGTGGATAAATGGTTATTATGGGGTTTCGCAGTTGTAAATTAGTGAGATATATGGCGGCGTGTTGAATATGTATTTGTTGAAGTCGTAAGTTATTGTCTTGTCGCCTTAGGTTTCGGTTAAATTGTTCAATGTTTGGACAACGTGTTCAGGCGGATCATCATTATTTTATTTATTTTTTGCCCATTTTAGTACATAGGCGGACTGAATGCCTAAGTCATTCTCTACCATTCCATCTATGGGTGATGCAGAAAAAAAATAAATGTGCGCCCTAATAATCGTTAAATATAAATTATTAACAAACTAAAAGTAACAAACAGAATACACACATTTGTTTTATTACCCTATCTTCGTTTCCTGTGCTCAAATAATGACAGAAACCTTCGTTCCTCACACAACAATCTTCTTTTATGTCCCCCTCATAAATCCAACTACGTGAAGAACGAAGAGCGTTCTATGTCCAATCTGTTCTTCTTTGGAATGCGCTCCCACTCGAAATCAGGATGTCCACAAACCGCTTCACGTTTAAACAAAGGTTTTTCAGTGGTAGAGCCATGCTTAGGCACGAATGGGCCGGCTCGACCGGTGCGATACCACGGCCTCACAGAAAAGCGGTTGTGAAGTAACGCTTGCGTTGCATTTCCCCGAATTGAGTGAGGTTTCCGGAGGCCGAATTCCCCCTCCCCCCTTTTCTCTCCCCTCATCTCCTTTCTCCTTTTTTCCATCTCCTCATCCCTTTCTCTTCTTTCCGCTCCCTGCATCCCCCATCCCTCATCACCCTTAAGGCGGGCAGCGCACTTGCGACTCTTGAGTTGCAAGTGTCCATGGACGGCGGTGTCACATACCATCAGGTGACCCGTCTGTTCGTCTGTCCCCCTATAGTATAAAAAAAATGGTACGGGATCTCCTAGTCAATGAGTTGACTTAATTGTCGCATCATTTTTTTTTCTCGTTCTTCTCTTTTGTTTTTTTTTTAGTAATAATGTGTATAACTTTTTTTTGTATTTATACTACTTTTAAACTAGTTCCTTTTTCTCCCTTATTCTTCGCACCTACCACTTTTATTTCTACAACACCCGAAGGTTGACTGGCAGAGAATGCCTAAGGCATTAAGCCCGCCTTGTACAATATGTGCATTAAGTTAAATAAATAAATATTAATTAAATATATCAATATACACATACATACACAGACAAACATGCACACACACACACACACACACACACACACACACACACACACACACACACACACACACACATACACATACATACATATACATACACACATATATTGGTTAAATTATAACTATTATAAGGTTTGCCAATTCTTGGAATAAGACTTTTTAGTTATAAGAGTTATGATTTTGATAAACATTATTGCAGCGTATTCCATAAACGGATAGATGGAACGGGGAAAGAACGAAAGTGGTAGGAGAGGGACAAAGGAGAAGAAGTTTAGTTGACCGAAGTTAAATAAATAAGGTAGTGAGTGCACGCATTCTTCGATGTTGACAAATAGGTAACCATTCGAGCTGAGAACGACAAGTGTCAATATGATCATGTTTACGAAGATTTCATAATTTAATGATCTATCGGAGCTTCAAAAAAACAATAAACCTCTAATGTAACTCGAACTGTCTGGTGTCGCTAAGTACGAGCCCTCTAACGTCATGTGTAATCTGAATATATTTAAAAAATATCAATTCTTTATAAGTCAGTTCAGTCAGATCAGTTATATATAAGACATATAAATGACGCTTTTAGGCTGGTTTCTTACACAAACACAACAGCTCCTAGAATGGTGTTTCGAGAGTCGAATCGCTTAACGAAAGTCCTGCAACTATCTAACAGCCCTCTCGACGAATAATTTTATCTTTATAATAGTATATATTTTGGTTAGTAACAACATTTTTTAAAGTTATGTCGCCCTAATATAAGGTGTCCTACATTAATAACATCAGTCTTTACAATAAACATACATTGAGTTGTTCGTTCACTAAGAGGGAACAGAAGTTAGTGGAATTTCCGATACCATTTTTCCGCGTACTGGCATATTAGCCTCTTAGGCGATTTAAAAAAAAATAAAAAATATCCGTAATGGGACCAAATTGTGAATTGCAAAATGTTGTCATTTTAGACACCTCTGACTGCCAGTTCGGGGAATGAGGCGTGAGTATACGTATGTGTAGACTGTTATAGATATCGATACGATTCCGTTAAGTAAGTTCAATTATAGAAAAAGTTTTTTTAAAATAGTGCATAAGTTTTTTTCCAAATCTACTATATAGATACTATACATATATAAACCCGCGTAATTTTAATTATCACAAAAACACACTTACATTTTAAACTAAATGTATAAAGAATTACATACGACGCGTAGATATATGTACATATTTACAGTAATTTAAGAGAAAGCAATACAAACCAATCTTGATAAATATAATTAAAAATAACCTTTTTTATAGTGGGGGAGCCATGCTTAGGCATGAATGGACTGTCTCAAACAGAGTATAGTAATACTCCGATCGAGCCGGCCCAGCCTCACAGAAAACTGACAGACAAACAATGCATGCATTGTATTGCCGAATGAGTGAGGGTCGCGGAGACCTAACTCAACCTCTCCTCTTTTCCCTCCCCTTATCCCATCCCTTATCCCCCTTCTCTTTCCTCACCCTCAACACACCCTTCTTCTGTTTCCCCTCACTCATTTTGCACACAGGTAAGCCGTCTGTTCGTCTGTCCATCTATATCATAAAAGAACCAAGACCGTCAAAAACTTGAATACTTTTACGTAAACTTTAACAAGGGTTGGTTATCCAACGAAACTGTACGGGCCGTCCTTTATAACTCCAAGCCACCATAACTCCATCGAACCCTTCCTTTGCTACCCCATAACATAATTTCATCTACCTAAATGAATCCAAATACCGAAACGGATCCGTACATCTCAACAGAAATTTAACCCTAAGACGTACCAAAATAGAAGGGCTTATAGGTACGAGCTATATGTTGGCGGTAGGTACGGCAGATCAAAGGGTTGTGAGGCCACGCCGCCGCGCTTTGAACACGCCGACATACCACCGGCGCATATGAACTCACATGCTATGTACGTATATAATGTATGTGTTCTGTTTTGATACGATTTGCTGATATTTAGGGATTATGTTAGACGAGTGTCTGGGAAAAGGGGCGTCTGTGGAAATATGTACATATATTTATTGAAAGTCTTGTATGTGAAGTTAAGTAAGCTAATGAACTTAAGCATTAAATACTTTAACATTATTTAAGGCTAAGGTTTACATAATATCTAAAGACGTGATCCGTTGAAATATTTTTTTAAGGTATTTAAATTGTGACTTAATAATTTAATTCAATCTACGTATGGAAAAAAGGTAGCTACTTTGTATGGAAATTATCATACTTTATAAATAAATATTAACGCGACTAAGTCCCGATTTATATGTCACTTCTTTAGTAATTCTCAACCGCTAAGGTGTCTCAGTTTCAGCAGCAGTCTGCAGCTCATGGCATATTTCTTATTATCACAATTTCTTAAATTACAATTAAAATGCCTGAAGAATGCTTTATCAACAAACTTTTAAATATTTCCTGACTTCCTAAATGCCCGTGTCTATCACTTTTGTGTGCTCGAGAATAGGTCCTTTCGGGCGGTGTTTTATATGATTATTAAAATAATTATTGTTTTTATGATACTATACTACTTATAATCAAAAAAATATCTCAGTAACATTATCGATATTAAGTCCCAATTTTCATCTCTAATGTAATTAAAGTACGTACATTTCTCAACACTATTTTTACAATATTGTTGGATACTGGTGCCTAAGCTAGACTCAAAGCCTGTATTTCAGAATGTTTTTAAATAGCAATAATAAAAATGCTGATATCATATTTCATAACAGAATCTTTAAAAACTAAACGTTAAAACTAAATTTAGACTTTAATCCAATAAGTATATATTATTAGAATAAAAACTTTCATGAATTAGATTCATATTTATTTAAATATACGGTTAAGAGGGAGATGCCCGACTAGTTTCGGTCTCGACAGGAGGCCTTTTTCAAGGAGGTAGTCGTCCAGCCGCGACGGTACCGGACAATGCACTGGCTTACTCCTTGAAAAAGGCCTCCTTTCGAGATCGAAACTAGTCAGGCATCTCCGAAATACACACGTGAGTAAAACCGTATATTTAAATAAAAAAGTGTATATTAATTAAAAAATATTGGTACTTTTAAGTCGTTGTTATTAAGTTTATGTTTATTATTATTTCGTAAAAAAAAAGCCATGTGATTATCGGTGGAATGGTAAACGGTCTCTTTATCTCTTCCAGTAGTTATCGTCTTTTACGATAAAGGAACGGACTGTTATCTATCAATTAGTATATATACAGTCATACGGGTTGGCGGCAATATGCTTGCCCTATTTTACGTTAGTGCGACCAAATTCTAACTAGCAAAATGTTGGTGTTTATACACCTCTGCCTACCCCTTAAGTGATACAAGCCTGAGCGAATGCATGCACATACATAGTATGTATGTCAAAAAAGAACTAGCGCTACAACTAACAGTTGAGTCTGGCAGTTTATCTTTTATCAGCTTATGTCAATACCTTTTATTAAAAGATTTAAATTAGGTTTGTTTATTATTTACATACTCGTAAAAGTTAAATTTAACCATAGAGATACTGGTTTTCGATATCTTTAGCTATACATTTTGTAGATTTTGAAATCCTATCCTTCTAATAATAATCCTAATCTACCTATCCTTACATCTAAAGTAACACAAAGATTATAAAACACATATTCTTTTATATGACTAATTATAGAATTTAGTTGAGTCGCATAATGAGAGACATTAATAATGTTATTTATATATTTATAGTTGACAGGTTTAGAGTTTAGTTTCTGTACCTCAATCAGATCTCATCTAATCAACAGAAGTATTTATACTGGAGTTATCATTTAACAAAAAAAGATTTACTTTTTTGTATTCAAAAAAATTGTATGTATTACGTTTACTTTAAAATTTAACGTAGTCTTTTAAGTGCACCTACTTTTTATTTTCTCTTCATCATTCAAATCAATCCAGGTTGATAGAAAACGGTATGGTAGATAATGCATTTGGCATTAGGCACGCCCATGTAACATTAATCTGCACAACACTAAAAATAAATTTGACTAAAACTATAAAGAAAAACATAATCAAATAAAAATAGGGACTACTCACAAACATGAGTCGTAGAATTACTCCGCGTCGTCGCCTAAAAAATAAACATTGAGATTAATCCAGTCCCTATTAGATAGTTATGTATATGAGCAAAATATTAACCACGAATTGTACAACAAACATATCGTAAGAGGCTCACGCTTCACGGTGCGTCCCTAAACAGGATGAAAGCCTCGACCACCCCTGTTCTGACAAAATAGCAATTAAATGTGCCTTCATTTACCAACCCTTTAACGTAACACATTCGCAGGATTATAGTGAAACATTTGGACCTTTAGTCATTCATTAGAGAAATATAAATATCTACCAACAACTCAGATCAAATTATCACAATCCGCATTCTGTTTCTTTTTTGTGTTTTTATTTAGTTCATCTATGGTGCAATGCATTTCACAAGCAGGCAGCCTAATCAGAAAATGATTTGAGAAAGTAAGTAGAAAGATTGTGGAATGCCCAGGTACTGTTAATCAATGTTATTCCGATAACACACTTTCGTAAAATAGCAATCTAACTTACTTTTGTTACTCCTGAAATCGAAGTAAATAATAAAATGAGGAGTATATGTATAGTTTTATTATATGGATGACCAACATAGTACTCACAATTTACACTTTCTGTAAATTGTGAGTATTAGTATAAAGCCGGTATATATCTACCTTGTAGGTATTTAAAAATTATCCCACAAAGAGAACTGATGCTTCGCAACTACATATGCCGATCACTAATTACTGAACCATGCACCCTGAAAACGTGAACACACCATAGAAAGGGTAGCACCCACCAACAACGCCAATAATGCATGAAACAGGATTATAAAACATGAAAACGTAGTTAAAGGGCTGTCCATGCACTGTGTGTAATTATACATGTTAATTTACAACTACCCACTTTGTAATATGTTGGTAGACATGCTTGTATATAGGTTTTCCTTTCATTTAGGTTTTAGGGAGTAACGCTTCGTTAAACTTTTGCACGTAAATTTGTGGCTTTATGCAACAAACGCTTAATTCACATTATGTAGAAGGACCTTACTCTTTTTTGTACTAAACATTGTGTCATCAGTGTACCTACATATTATTTATTAAATGAAAGAGAGGAGCAATGAGTTATTTTAGCAAGTCATTAAAAAAAATATTATAAAAGAGGAACTAGCGTCTGTGGAAGTTATCTGATGTTTTGAATCTAGGCTTTTATATTTTATTACTAGGGAAATATACACTAATTCGTTAGTAGAGCAGTAATCACTCACGCCTGAACCCTTAACCAGCGGAGAATGCAGAAGTGTATTAAAAACCTACATTAACATAAGTCGTACTTAATCCTAATTGGCAAAATATGGGTGGGACTTTAGTAAAGGATTTTTCAAAAAGGGCATAAGATTAAGGCAAAACTTCATCACTGAGAAGTCCCATACGATACAGAAGTGTATTCCGAGAAAATTAAGATTAAATATTTATAATTCATTAGTCAATAGTCAAGTCACATCTATATCTGTTTGCAATTTGGGTCAGTAGTACAAAACCAAGCTTACAAAAATTACAAAGAAAACAAAATAAAAAAACAAAAATATTATATCAATTACATTATTTAGTACCGCCGGCAGTGTTAACGAACAAACTAAAATCATGAATATTTAACTACTTTACATCTACAGTACCTGTCCACTAGGTAATCAAAAAAATCTATATAAAATTATTCATGCAAACTCGTCGTCGAAACAGTCAACAAATTATGGAAAAAAAAGAATATAACTTTTGACAGTATTCAACTTTATAACAGTCTACTCTCACATATAAGAAGTGTTAGCACATTTAGCTTATTTAAGTCCGCATTATCTCATTGTACTTATATAAGCAACCGCACGTTTCTAACTTCAAATATATTTATTGTACTCTCGTTTAATATCTAAACGTTCCAGACCACAGTTGTATGAAATTGTATTATTTTTAAGTTAAAATAGGTACTCATGAAGTTATGTGTCATTTTAATTGTCAACTACATCATCACGTAGTTGACGAATTAAAACACGCACTGGAGCTGTAGTGAAAATCGGTTTTAACCCGTTAATTTTAGCCTCGAGCTCCCGTACTCTAGGAGGGATGCTTCCAAGAAACTGCAGACCTTGGCCGCCTCTTTTGCAATATCTTTATCTCTTAGCATATGTATATTTTTATAGTAGGCATTCTTTATAACTATATATATATATATGTATAAGTATTACATATATAATAGGTCCCTGTAGGTCTATGCGTACCGATAATAGACAAACCACTTCGATATTCAAACTTCATTACTAAACAAACCATAAGCAGAAAAAAAAATAAAAAATAATGGTCGTTTGAGGGCGGCGCGTGAGGCGAGGCGTACCCGGCCCGACCCACGCCCCACCCACGGTACAAACAACGTATAATTATTGCGTCTACCGTGACGCGCTGCGGTTCAAACATAAACATAAAACACACACGTATATATATATTATATTCTCGACAGTTTATACAAAACGTCACGTATATATATCTCCTTGAAGATATACAGAATGGTTAACTCGAAATTATTAGTAAAAGCTACACAATTACACCAGTAACAGTAGAATGAAACCATAATTTATTTAATTAAAGATATCAATGAAGTTACCAGCTACTTCACGTGGAATTTTAAACGGCAGAGAATGCCTTTGGCATTAAGGCCGCATGTGTGCATTAAGTTTTAAATAAATAAATAAAATTAGCTAGTAACTTTATTGTAATCTTTAATTAAATAAATTATGGTTTAATTTCTAACTCTTACTAGTGTAATCGTAGACTTACTCTTCTTCGTCTACCTAGTCTTAATATTCCAATATCTATTGGGGTTGGCTTTTAGTCTGCCTAGCTATTGTCTGGATATCAGCAGTTTCACGAAGCGACTATTATCTGACCTCCGCAACCCTCAGGGCTAACTGAATTCGATAGTTGGACTCGAGTTTTCAGGATACTTGAGGGCACTGGCTTCCTAATATCGCCTGTCATAGGTGTTCATGACAACCGGGATCGACGAACTTATAAACTCCGGGCTGTTACTGCAAACTTCCTATTAGAAAAACCCAAGAGCACTTTATAGCCCGACCCGGGAATCGAACCCGAGGCCTCTTGATCGGCAGTCGCATGCGCTAACCACTAGACCAACGAAGCAGTTCTGTTCAGTCTTTCCAAAAAGTTTTTTTTTGTATGTTAGTTTATACATTAATACAATAGCATTCAAAATATACGGAAATCATTCCAAAATGATCTCCATTGACTTTAAAGCAGTAGTAGTAGTATTAGTAGTATTTTAAACGTTGAGGCCAGTTATCAATAGAAACCCGCACTCTCTCCATGGAAAATTGTTCACAGCCGTTCACTTTATTTGCGTACCGCAAGTGGTTTTGATTCTACGACCCTATTTTTTTAAATTATCTGTGCGTTTCTTATTTGTTGCAAGTTCTAAGTCTTCTTTTTAAGTACACGACAAGGGGCTTATTTAAATTCTTTCCATCACTGCTTTGTTCGCCTTTTTAGTACGAATACTAGGAGGAGACTACAGAGGTTCATTGTAAATACCTATCTATCATTAGCCCGATACACAAACATTCGACTAATACCAAGTGGATGGAATTTCAAAAATTGCATTTGGCTTCATACCTACTTTGTCTAATGCTCCACTCCTCTTCCATCTTCACTCCTTTTTAATATCACAAAAATATTTAACACCAGTTGGCTCGAAAATGAGAAAACAATGAATTTTCATATAAGAAGAGTCCAAATTAACATGTAATCATATGGTATTGTTTTAATTGTAACAGTATTTGTGGCCAGACCAACTAAATAACATATAAATAAAAATATATGTGATTAAATTTTTTAGCATGTATTAAAATTAAAATAAATCAAAAATAATTAGGTTTTTTTTTAGAGCCATGCTTAGGCACGAATGGGCCGGCTCGACCGGTGCGATACCACGGCCTCACAGAAAACTGGTTGTGAATAAACACTTTCGTTGCATTTCCCCGAAATTAGTGAGGTATATATACCATGAAAAGCTTCACACATATGTTTGTATCCATAAAAGGTATATAAACGTAAAATTGGGATAGTTCTCTGTACCTACAACGGATTATCCAAATAACTAAAACTAATGCTTATGTTAATACAACAGTATCTTCCTACTTAATGTTGTCCAAACTGATGTTGTCCCCTGTTACTGTTAGTGGGACCAAATTCGGATTGGTGTGTTTAAGTCGAGGACGTCAAGGTCGAATACGATGTAACTCGAACTGCCTTCTACCTATTTTACATTTTATATTTACCAATTACAAATTTGTCTTTTTATACCAACTTTTATTTAGTTAAGCTGTTAGCAAATACCAATAAACTGAATATTCTAGTTAATCAATAAAATTTAAAGCATCATTGAAAAAGTAAAATACTCAATTACAGAATATTTATTTTAGCGATAGCAACACAGAACCTCAAATTTAAGCCTAAAAGAATTTTAGGACAAACTCGACGGCATTTATAAAACACAATCCTTGAGGATTAACGAAATACTTTTAAAATGTTATTGGGCAAAATTTTGCTGAAAGAATTTTCCTCAATAATTTTCAGATGAACGAAGGTGTTTTGGTCTTAGGTCTCTCTAAAACGTCAATATCTTGTAGAACTTTTTGTAAGAACTGTCACTAACCGTCTTTTGTAAGATTACATAATAATTATATAATAATTGTTTTCAATAGTATTTATTACCTGTTCATTTTCAGAACGATTTATTTTATCATGTTGCTATTAAGTGACATGAACTATTATTTATTTCAACTGATAAATGAATAACTTCTATAACACTGCAGAATGACTTGAAATATGCACATTTGAGCTAATTACTATATCCGGAACTTAGTTATTTCTGAGTTATCAAATTTATGAATATAATTAAAATATTCAGTTTTCACTGTACGGGATTCTGTTAATTATTTCTTCAATTAAAACACTTTTCTGAGAAACTCAAAAGCAATAAAACTTTTTCAAACAGTACAGAATAACTCTTTTGAAAATAAACAAATAGTTGCCGTTTAGTCGAATCAAAAACATACTATGATCTTCAGAAACGCTAAGAACGACAGAATAAGCTCCTATGATGTTTTAAAATATATTAACACCACATTAATTTAAAATAATTTAAACAACTCATTCGTGCAGATATCGACGGACCCACCTGTGCGCATTCGAGCGTCGCTGGGCCCTTTCCCGCCGTTTTCACACAAAATGGCCGACGCGTGACTAGACTCCCAATACGTAGTTATTCATTCATGATGCATCGTAAATATTATGTGCTTTTAAATTTAATTGTGAGAATTTTAACATCGAATTTATTCATTTCGGTCACTCTTTTCAACCGAGTTGAAAAGGAGAGGAAATACTTTATAAGACTGGACCACTACATTTTACACAATGATAGTAAAATATCTGAGCCAATGAAGAATTGTGTTTAACCACTAAAATTAAAACATTAATATAAATTGGTATTACAAACCCAAACCTTACTATTTACCTATGTATATACTATATACCTGTGTATATACTATATACCTTATACTATACTTCAACCTGCTACTTGAAGATGAAATAAGTGAGATGAGGTAATTTAGACTTATTGAACTCGATCAGTTCTACTCCAAAGAATTCGTGACATTAACATACCAAAAACAAACAACACGTTTTAACAAAGTGAACATGAAAGAGTATACATCCATCTAAATAATGTTTCCATAAGTATATTAATGTAAGCGAAAAATCTAACCTACATTAATATAAAAAATCCATTAAATACATACGCATCACATGAATGCACAACTACAATAATATCTAGATGTCGTGGGCCGGAGACAAAACACCTCCCGGCAAGGCCTGGGGGAATCGCGAATGAAATACACGTCATAGACAACGACATTTTTGCGATAAGGCAACACCGCGCCCGTTTTGTTTATGACTCGCCCCGCCATCTTTCTCATCATCGGCAAATAGGGATGACAAGTACTGATCGTATTATTTTTACTGAATATACACTTGTTAGTTACTTCATGTGCTAAATAAATAAACAATCGGCCTAAAATAATAGTATATTCAAATATGACAGGTTATACTAATACTAAAAAGTAGAGTTGCAACTACCTTACAACTAACTTATTGACTAATCAGTTTATCTAGTGGATAGTGATCCTCACTGCTGAGCCAGAGGTCATAGGTTCGACTCCCACATGGGGGCAAAAATGATTGTTATCCACAAATGGTTTTCCCATGTGTGAGTATTCTTTGTGTCCGTTGGTTTAATGTTTGTAAAGTCCCCCGCACCACAGGAATCATTTTGTATAAAAAAAAATACTTTGTGCAAAGTTTTTGGAAACATTTCTTGTCACGAATATTCAAAAACCCACTTGTGTCATACATAAAGAAAATCATAATATAATCATCAAGCTCTTTATTCCAAATACCAAATACATACCCATCAATATCATTAGACAAACTACAACACCCATAGAAATTTCTTGCCTGGCAACACCGAACGTTTTCGTAAAATAGATATAGAATCTTTATATTAATCACATCTTATGTCTAATGCCATTAGTATATAAAACTATATTCCTGCACAAACTCTTGTATATCCTATACACACACAAAACTACCCTCACAAATTCAACATCATCATCTTGTGGTGAAGTTAATTCTCGTTACGTCACAGACGTTGAGTGACAGTAAATAGAGATACAGTCCCGTCTATTATCTGATACCGATCTACACATAGAGGGACTTCATGAAACATTAATGTTACTGAGCTGACAGATGGCTTCCCAATACACACTCATTTTACCATTCGTAACGTGTTTTTTGATACAATTTTCAACCTTATTCCGTTATAATAGGATATAAATAAATTTAGGCAGTTCTATGTAGCACAGGTGGTGACATTTCGAGGTGTCGTCAGGTTGTTAGCGGATAGCGTCATTTCATAAATTATTTGAGCAGCAGATGAAATGTTCGTAGTGGGTGTATCATAGTATTACAGAACGGAGTTGAAAGTGACACTGTTGAACTGACTGCGCATTCGTGTTGATATATATAAGTTTGTAAATTATTGTTTTGAAATTGACGATTGATGAATAGATATTTTTTTTTAACTTGTGAGAGCCATGCTTCGCCACGAATGGGCGGGCTCGACCGGAGTATTAACACAGCTTCACAGAAAACTGGCATTGTGTGAACGAGTGAGTGAAGTTACCGGAAGCCCAACGCCCTATCCCTTCCCCTCTTTCCCATCCTTCTTTTTCCTTCTTTTCCATTTTCTTTTTGTGTTCATGGGCGGTGGAAGTCAGTTACCAACAGGTGACCCGTCTGCTCGGTTGTCCCATTGTTTTTTTTTATGGTAAAGACCATAAAAAATATGTTAATTACAATTACTTTATTTTACAAATTTGAGTGTAGTATATTGTCCGTTAGTGAAATTAATTACGTATCTTATATGAACACCTCACTTGGAGGCGATCTATGGAGGACTGCATGAATTCAAATTTAGAAATCCTACAACGCTTCCAATCAAAATGTTGCACTAACAATCAACTCCACCGCGACCAGAATATACCAATGGTGAAACAGGAGATTTATTTAAGGGCATTAGACCTACACAAAACTTACTCAGATACATCCAAACGCTCTCGCTAGATGGATAACACCATCGGCATTTTCAAAAGAATAAAAGGAAAAGCTGGGTAATAACAAAATGGTTAGTTTCTGGACCAACTCCATTCAAGACACTCTAAAATTTCATTACCGCTAGCTAGATGCCAAGTACCTAATCAGATTGCAAATGTTCAATCACTAAAAATATATAAAAATATCCTTTCACCTTAAATCGAGCAGTCAATGAAAAATATATTGAGGTTTAGTGTTCAAGTAAGGTTCAGGGCTCTGATCCTGTCTACCTTTAGGGAACCTACTCAATGACAACTAACAAAAAGACCTTGGTTTTGTCAGAAACGGTCTTCTATGAGATGAAGGTACTGGACATGTGGAGCAGTTGTAAAGCGAGAAGAAATGCAGTCTCATGCTCAGCCGCTGTAAACTTTTAACGCATAAAACTTTTACAGTCTAAAAGAAGGCTGCTGAGCTTTGTAACATAAAGCTTCGACATTTTAAAGCTTAGTAATAGTCATGAAAATGTCAGGAAATTTAGGTAACTGTGAGACAGCATGTATAACGAGATGTATCATATTTCTAGTGAGTACATGTAGACGTGAACAAGAGGAGTAGTCAATAATGCATCGGTATCGGACAATACCTCCTTATGTTTATTTTAGAAAAAGATTATCGAAATTTTCTTGTTTTGAGCTTGATTAATAGAAAAGAGGATCTATCATGCTAGAGATGCTATTCGAATCCTGTTAATAGTTTTGCGTTTAGAGTGATAGAAATTTTCTATATTTCTAAGTAAAACATAAACTTTTAAGAGTTCCAAATTTCCAAGAAAGTGGTATTAAAGGTTTATAAATCAACAATTCCACACAATTTGTCACTTTTTTTTTACTTTTTTTATGTAGGTGTTCATAGATATGTAATTAATGCTCTCTGGGCACTGAATTCTGTAATACAGGCCACTAAATGGCCTAGCTAAAACTTCAGTTCGTTATGGTAATATTATTACTCAATCTTAAATAATGTATTCATTACTTGTCACCTCTATTGCAACATCATTTTTACTTATAAATTACAGAACAAAAACAATTGATTACACGTACGATAGACTTTTATTTAAATTATCAAAACCTTTCAGTTTCAGTATCTTTAAGACTGATCGCTAAAAGCTAAAAAGAAAGACTCCAAAAAATATTATAATATTTTCTCCCTTCTACGTTGTATGTATACACATATTATGTTGATATGTGGGTGAACTGCAACACAGTCTCGGGGACTTCCGGACGCGTTGTAAAAACACTCGAACGAGAGCCCTTACCACACGAACTCACTAAAAAGACATTGAATAAATATAATATACATATATAGTATGTTCACACCGAGTAAAATAGTCGTGTGTAAATATTATTTTTATATGTGTGTATGTACCTTACGAGTTATTATAGAAATCCCTGAGAATGCAGAAATTTAAAATATATATATAAAATAACACCGAATTTTGAGTCCAATTATGACTACACCACAAAGTAAGAAATGATAGATGATCTCGGTAAGGCTCACTAGCGTAAGTTGCCAAAGCTCCATGGACAATTTGACAAGGTTAGCAATGTGACACACATGATGTCACATAATTTGTTCGTACTCTTTCGAGTTATCCAAGTGTTTCTTAACTTTACCATGAGATGTTCTTGGCGCTCTAATTCGTTGCTACGGTGTAGAAAAGTCTATGCGAGCTACAAAACTCTACATTTGGTTACCATTGAACTAATATCATATATGTATGTATATATGTTACAAGTATTTCTACAGCTTAGTATTCTCTATGTGTACATATAACATAAATCCTCTCTACATAATAAGTTTAACAAACACTTTCTCGTGATAAGAACAGAATTATAATTTTCCAACGACTTTTACTCCGAATTAAGCTATTTAATTCTAAAATTTATACGCCTTTATCTCGACAGGTGTGACCCTCTAACCTTGCCAAAGTAAAGTGCACCTTGTCAAAACCGACACGCCATTATTAAGCATACATTTTTAAGCTCGCGATAACACTATCGCATTCGGCTGGGTTACGTGGTAGGCCGGGCCACGTTATCGTCAGTTTCTGCATGAACGCGCCCGTTACGGCCCCCCTTTCACCCCTCCCCAGCCCTCTCAAGCTCCCTTTGCCTCCTACCAACCCGGTAGACGGCAACTGCGAGGTTTTGACACTTGAACATAATTTATTCGATCCTGAAAACATAGTTTATCTAGAATATATCTCGTAGTACTAACTTTTGCAGTACTGTCTAAGTATTAATTCAAGAATTAAATAAATAGTTATTAGTGTAATTTAGTTTCGTTGTTAGTGTCCGTTGTCATTTAGAAGATATGCGTAGATGTTTACGTGCGGTCTTGGGATTCTAGTTTTAATTACGTAAATCATATACTATGCAGAGAGGCAGTCTCAATCAGCAGTTTAAAGCATGGAGAAGTATAAGCGGTCTATGTGTAAACACTAATAAGATTGTTGTTTGTTTAGTTAGAAGTATTCTAGAAAGAAAGATTTTTTTATGAAGTTCCTTATTTTTTTATTTTCAACGAGCCATTAAGTGTTAAAGGAGGAGAAATGGGCGAGTACTAAGGGTCAGGAAGCCATCTACATGTGTATAAACCAGTATTGTATTATTTGTGTCCTGATGATTTTTTTTCGTCCCGTGTGATAATCGAACCCACGACTTCCAGCTCAGCAGTCAGGGTCAATAACCACTAGACGAAGAGGCCAGTCGAAATCTACAAGTATCGCAAACCGTACTTACAGCGGAATACTAACAAAAAGCAGTTTTGGAGTAAGTTAGGAACATAAACAATTTGAGATATGTCAAACTAGTCCTAGGTCTTCAGAATACAAAACTTCATTTTATAAGACCGAAGTACAAAATATTTGAAATCTTTAATCTACCTCAGAAAATAATAGAATATTCTTAATTGTACTTCATTAATAAGGTACAGATGGCAAAAAGTATAAATGTAACAAATTATAGTACAAATAATAGATAGTTTTTAGCCTTAAGACCGGGCCGTCTCTTCCAGACAACCTAATATGGAGATAATAATTACAAAATTATTACTAGTTAAGATATAGAATATAATATATAATAATAATATAGAATCGGCAAAAATAATTTAACTATTTTTTTTTTAATGCAATACATTTCTTGGCACAACTTTCATGGCGATGTATGTATGTAAGTTGCAAATTGTATAACTATAGTACAGATGATGATGACTGTTTATTATTAAAACTTAAAAGCCTTTTTATGTAAACTAGTGTCAACAGCGCTGAGATTTAACTGTACTGTGTATTTTAAATTTTAAATTTAGGACATTGTGTTCAATTATGCCAGTGTCATTAGTCTTTGTAACATTGTTATAAAGGGCACAATAATATCAATTTAGTGTGAAATTATACATATGTGTGTAAAGAATATAAAAAGGATTTTAGATTCTCTTGTCAATTAGTTTAAGTCGCAGTAGAAAATTCGGGGGCGTCTCAGAGGGATAACAAAGCGGTCGCACCACAAGACGTAGATATCGTCTGATTATCTATTGATTGATATAATATTCTTATGGCTTTTGAACGAGATAATATACATTAAATAATCCTTCTGAAAGCGGGATAAATACACATAAATGCGCGTTATGAACTGTCAAGAGTTAGATCATAGAGTTGTTTTATAAGCAGACATTTTGCACATAAGGAACTAGTTTTATTTAATTTATGTTTCATGTAAAAAGACAATGAAATACCTTGCTACCTTTATTTATTAGGGTAGCGACTGCATAGATGGTGCAGTGGTTTAAGTAGTCAACGCTGCCACTGCGCTGCCGCTACCGGGACGACACTGTGCAATCCTCAAATTTTTGTTCTGAGTCTGGGTGTTCTTTGTGTCCATTATTTGAATGTTCGTAAAGTTCCCTCAAATACAGGAATTAATCAAAGTGAGGGAATTATATTTTATGAAAAAAAAGGATGACACGCCAATGCAACTGACACATACAAGCAACTGACAAAAAGAACACCCAGAATTACACAAATTTTCCCGTGTGGGAATCGAACCCACGACTTCCTAAAACTCTGTATAATCTAATATTTTAACTTACAACATTACATAATTGATAAATCTGATAATAGCTCAAAGAACAAGATATGAAATCACTGGAAAGTAATTACATTTAAAAAAAAATTAAATGAATACCTCACGCTTAATGTAAACTTTTAAGAGATGAACTCGTTTAGATGCTGTAAGTACTATGCAAATTTATAAATTTAATTACAAGTAAGTACAAGGAGATAAATTGTGACATAGACATCTTACTACGATCCTAAACACCCAAACATCTCAACACAAAATCTCAAACAAACAATCCTTCAAACTGAAACTTTTCATCAGTCCTTTATAATTGAATCCCCCGCGTCTAAGCCGCTGATAAGGCGAATTTACGACTAAGCACGCGATTAAAATCACAAGTCGAATAAATCCACGTTATCGGTGTTGTTTCCCGAAGTAATCGTGTTCACTTCGCGGTCCTAACTTCGACGATGGCTGAAAAGCTTGAAGGAGAACTTGGGAACTTATAAATCTAATTGTTAGAGTGTTGAAGATAAACTGTTGCGTATAAGAATGTTACAATGTTACTAGTAACTCATTTGTGTTAATAAGTATTTATTGAGCTGCAATAGCTGGTGTAAAAAGTGCACTATAGACTAAAAAGTAGATAAGACGAATCGTAACTAAATATTAGTAAGTGGTAGCGATTCTGATGTTAAATAAACTAAACTAAAATTTCTCTAAAAATCTCTTAAATTTAGTGAACAGACTACAAATATGCTATTCTGCTTTTACGTCTTTTGGTATTGATGAGAGTTTTTTAAATCCTAATTTCAATAAAACATCATACATTTATATATTTCTAAATACACATACAGACTCTGAACAAAACTATATTGGTGCTCATCTTACACACATTTGTGCTTGGTGGGAACTGAACCCACACTCAACATGACAGAAAGTTGTCTGAGTGCCATAAAATTACCTTAGTAGATCAAGGTAATTTTAACGCACTTAACCAACCTTCTGTCTTGCCCAGACCTCCTCGGCCTCCTACTGATAATAGTTTATTGATTTCTCTACAAGAAAGCAATCGTAGGTTACAAGACACACTTGATCAAAGTGCTCAGGATATAGCAGCAGCTATCTCAAGCCATAGACATATAAATCAATAATAAAATTCATAACTTTGATTAACATCATTTCTATCCTGAAAACTGCTGCTGCTTCTTGTGAGCACTTCCTAAAACTTGTCTGTTATCTTGCCCAAACCATTTTGTTTTATTTGACATTTTCTGTTCATTAAATTAATATTTTTATGTTGAGAATTTAAATTATGTCATTGTTGATTATAGTAATAGTAAAACTAATGTTTTAATTAAAATAAATATGTTTATTAGCAGTTTAATTAAAGTGTGTTTGTATTATTTCTTCTCTAATATGCCTGCCTGGCTTCTGTCAGTTAATCATGGTACTCTTCCTCTATGAAATCAGGATTTACATTCTACTCAGTATACACATTATATTCATCATAACCTGGAAAGATACAGTAGATATAATTTGAGATATAAACATTATAATTTGGTATTGATGAGAGCTTTTTAAATCCTAATTTAAATAAAACATCATACATTTATATATTTCTAAAAACACATAGAAGCTGAACAAAATTATAATAGTACTCATCTCACATACATTTGTGCTGGGTGGGAATTGAACCCGCACCACACATGATAGGAGGTTGGCTGAGTGCAGTAAAATTACTTTGTTCTACAGCAGCATGTAAAGATAAAACCTGTTAAAACATCACTTAGATAAACCAAATTTCACCTCTACCTAATATAGGGAAACACTATACAGAGAAAACTTTATTTGTGCACTTCTATTACATGAGAAGTAGCATATACATATATACATTTTTCAATTTATACTATATTGTACTGTACTTACATTAAGTTAATCTTATGAAGAAAATGCCATTTGCCATGGAAATTCAATCAAACCGTTGAGTGCTTTGGGATGTAGGCTTAATCCAAGATCATTAGAGCTTAAAAGTTTGGGAAACTTTTCATCCTTATTTCTGGAATTATCTCTAAGTTTTCCAATCTCAATCTATCTTCAAATTTTCTAAAAACAATATATTTATTACTTGAGATAAGAATGCCATGATTATATTTAATTGTAACATAAACAGTATACATACCTTTCTCCTGAAGCAGCCACAGCTAATATCAAGAATTCGTTGTTCATTATACTAATCTGACGAAGTTATTTTGTAAATTGTACCAAAAAAGGGACTTTAATTATATCACTAAAATTAGTCGCTATGCATTTAAGTGATGTCTAATATTAGAGTGATGCTTTTAATTTTAGACAGTTTTTGACATTTAAAACGTGCGGGAGAATAGCAAATGGGTAAATATGGACTAAGTTGAGTAACTTAGCGAATTTTGGTTCTGTCAAACCAAAATTAGTTTAGTCTTACGTTTTCAGAATACGAATCGTCTTTAGACAGGACTAAACTAAAATTTAGAGATTTTTAGTCTAGTTTAGTGAGTTTTGCAACAGCAGAATCGCCACATATATTCTAGACTATAATTGATCTCTGTGCATTTTTCATATTTAAATCAGATCCATTCAGCCGTTCCCGCGTGATTGAGTAACAAACATCCAGCTAACACGAATAGTATAATTTATATGTTTAATATAATAATAATTATTATCAATGCTTACCTATGTACATACATATATAATAAACTAAAAACACTTTCAGTTTTCAGTTGTCATTCTCGATTTGTTACCCTCTAAACTAAATCTAATCCGTATTTGAGACGTCAGTTTAAATAAATTTACATTTTAGAAATTAGATGAAGCTGTTTTGTTATATTAAATAACTTCTTCAACAGGTGAGGAGCCTTTAGAAGGTCTCGAAGGTCTACATTCGGACGAGACGGGTTCAGGCGACAACTCCAACGCGGGCTCAAGTGGAGCTGACGATGATGCGGCAAGGCTAAGACTGAAACGCAAGCTGCAGAGAAACCGGACTAGCTTCACCAACGAGCAGATAGATAGCTTGGAGAGAGGTGAGCGTCATATACTTAGTCCTTAAGTTACCTTATTTTGATGTCAGGCAGTACAAACGAAGTTAAAGTACGACCGAACAGTAAGTAGGCATATACCTATGTCCTACACCTAGAAATATATACATATATACATATGTGTTTTCAAAGGAGCATGCTACTAGCAAATATAAAAAAGAGATTTTTAACAATAGACACTTATATAAGGGCGTGCGATATGCATGTTTAGTTAAGCAATCCAACGTTATGATATATGAACCATGTCACCATGTCACCAATGAAATAATTATGTAATTTACATATTTCGTATACTTCTTACAACTAGTAACTCTACGATTAGCAACACCTCCTAAACACTGCTGCGTCTTCTGCTGTGCCCAAAGACTCTTAGCTAATGGAGTATTTTCCCGCAGAATTCGAAAGAACACATTATCCGGATGTGTTCGCGCGCGAGCGGCTGGCTGCGAAAATTGGCCTGCCTGAAGCCAGAATACAGGTGAGCATCTTCATGTGAACCAACCTTACAAATCCAATCTTCCTAGTACTTACTTTGGTCGGAGGTAGCATCTCAATTTACAAACAGATCTCAGATCTACAAGTACAAAACTAGAATGCCTAAGTTGCATGTAGTAATTCCTTGCATGCCATTTCTCACGACTAGTTAGATAATTATGACTTAACAAGTAGATAAGATGAATATTAGAATACCTACCAATTAAGTGTGAGGTACGTATAATATCTATTTATTGGTTAGGATTACCTTATGACAGACCTTTATATTAAAATGTGAGTTAAGTAGTAATTTTAGATAAACCTTCAAGGATTCATCAGTAATACCACTTTTGGTGGCAGATATGACAAAACACCACAAGTAAGTTTTTTGATCACTCTGTCTTCAGAGAAGTCTGAATGGATATTTGGTGGATCTTTATAGAAAAAGGATTTAATATTGTATGTTTAGAGTATTACATTAAATGTATTAGTATTTGTTATACAAATACTTAATGTAACATACAACATTAATATCGGTGACAACTTGAAACGGTCGCACCAGTCACTTACATCTACATGGCTTGTTGCATGCCCTTTCCAAACCCAAATCGTCAAAATGTAGAAAGCGCGTAACCACCGCGCGTTTTGTTAACCTAACCCGACGTTAAGGTGTGGTTCTCGAATCGTCGCGCGAAGTGGCGGCGCGAAGAGAAGATCCGCTCGCAGCGTCGCAGCCCCGAGTGCGGGTACGTGGCCGCGCCCGTCGCGCATCCGCACCCGCCGCCCGCGCACCCCGCACACCCCGCGCACCCTGCGCATCCAAACCACCAGCCTTACCAGCCGCCGCTCAACGTTGACACATACAGGTAAATAGTTCAACTTGCTTATCTCTTCAGATTATCAGATCAGTGCCGTAACTGACACGGTGTCAGCAGTGTCCAGAAATAGTTCCAAAAAATATTGAAAAGCATGGTAATATAAGACCATTATTCGTGGGCGCACTTACAGAAGCCTGCACCAAGTGCATGAAATGCTAATTTTGTTACTGCCTCAGATACATCACAAAAGGACTCAATAGTAACGCATTAGGTAATACGTAATGCCTGTCCTGTGGCATCATGGAGAGACACCTGCAGGAGGCACTGCAGGTCCTTATAGATAGGGAAGGAAAGGGAAATTGCTTATACGGATGGATTGGGGAGTACAAACAATAGCTCAAGCAAGTCTGGGTCGCATACCTGTAACTCGAACTGGCTGGTGGCGGAAAGTCTGAGCCCTCTAAATAAATTTGTTCATCGATACATTACAGCCTACGATCGAATAGAGAGGTATGAATTGTTAAGGGTTTTTATCGGTGTATGGGGTGAACAGCAAACTGATCCGAGCACTAAATTTTCTATATGAGAATGCCAGTGCTTGTGTTAGGGTGAACGGCGCGTACACTGTTTGGTTTAAGATTGAAAAAGGTCTTAGACGGGGAGCTTCGTAATGGTTGTTTAACTTATTCATTGATGATTGTCTGAAGGAAATGAAAGGGAAAGAATGTGGCTTGAGAATGAATGGGTTACTCGTCAAATGTCTCCTATATGTGGATGACCAAGTATTACTTGCGTCATCAGCTGAGGAGTTACAGGAGATGGTAACAACCTTGCATGGGGCATTTAAAGAAAGAGTCTGAAAATTAATATGAGCAAGACGAAAACTATAGTTTTCGAAAGAGATGAAAGAGATTAACGCTTTGTGAAATTATGATAGGTGATAAAAAAGTGGAACAAGTGGATGAATTCACATATCTGGGATCAAAGTTTACTAGGGACGGAAAGTGTGATGGTGATATAGAACGAAGAGTGAGTGCGGGTAATGCGATCAATGGCGCATACTTTTATGACCAGCCACAGAGTCTCAATGAAGGCTCGCGTGGCTGTGCATAGAGGTATGTTGGTGCCAACACTTATGCATGGTAGCGAAAGTTAGGTATGGCAGAAGAAGCACGAAAGTAGAATCAATGCGGTATTTATGAGAGCATTGAGTCGTATAGCTGATGTGAAATTTAGTGAAAGAGTGAGGAATAGTGTGATAAGGGAGCAGTGTGGTGTGAAAGAAGATGTAGTGACTAAAATAGGAAAAAGTATGCAGTACCGATACGGTCATATCGAAAGGATAAATGAAAGAAGATTGACAAAAGGTATTTATATGGCAGATCCTTCCGACAACTCTATTTACATAGAGTTGTCGGAAGAGTTGTGGAAGAGAACGTTCTTGAACCAAGTTCAAGACAATCTAAGCACAGGCCAGGTCAAAAGTACCTTTAACCGACGAGCCTGTATGCGGAACGGTTCATTCCGTTGAAGAAGCGAGAAAGGTATGTCAGAATCGTAGTAAATGGAAGGAAGTTGTCTCTGTGTACCCCCATGGAAAAGAGGCGTGATATTATGTACATATGTATGTAACAATACATATGTATATGTTTTGTTAAATGTCATGATCTAAAACATAAACGAGTTGACTTGAGAACCTCTTCCATATTTAGGATAAAAATACGTTTTCCACAACATGTAGCAGTATAATAAGACTGTGGCGAAAGCGCTGAGAATATTTTTTTTTCCAACTCATTCCAGCCCTTTGACACCAATGGGCTACGGAGGTGGCATGGTCCCCGAAACTCCAGTGTGCGATACCACGGACTCCGAGTTGTGCAAGGGTGGGTTTCTTGGGTACCCGCGCTACGAACTGGGCTACAGACAGCCCCCTCACCCGTACGTTAACCACCATGGATACCAGCACGAACCAGCCTCGCCACCACCAGGTAATATACTGACACGTATTTTTACGTACGATTTAAGTTAAGTACTGTACTAACTACTCAACAAATATATAAAAAAACACTGGAACATAGTTTCACACTATGTAGCACTCTAAGTTCTTTGCTTAACTAATATTCACTACTACTACTAGCCACTACTGGATCTGGCTAATAAATTTAAATTCTATTTTTCATAAAATTGCTCAACAATGATTTGAAATCGTAATTAAAATTATAGATACACAGAAGTGTCGCTGCAATAATAGGTGGCTTTATGAAATGTTTTGATCTATAACCGCCCACTTACAATTGGTTGAGCCTTATGAGCAGAAATCGGGCAAACAAACTCATGGCCACTCTGTAAATCACCAGATGTTTATAACAATATTTGGTAAAACGTATAACAGCACTGTTTTGTTCAGAGATATTATGTTATTGAAAAAAGATAATTAACCGAAATGAGGCTTTGAACATAATGAAGGTGAAAGTATAAAATACCTCTTAAAAGTTATTTCAAACTAATCGTACTTTTTACGTTTCAAATAGTAAATAGTCAGCTTCACTTATAGACGTAGAACACATTATAAAACTTTGTCTCTTTTCTACTTTTATATTACATAGAATAGATACTACAGTGTAGACACTCGAAAGAACCCTGATTAGGTGGGTTATTGAAAAAAGGACAGGACCATAGTCTTGACTATTATATATAAAACAAGATAGATCGCTTAAATGTACTTCTGTCATACTCTCTTCCAGAACTAGGCGGACTTCTCGGAACAGGTGTGTCAGTACCACTGGCAGTCCCCGGACAGGACTCCCAGCAGTACTGGTCTCGTCTCCAGTGACCCTGGTGGAACTAGCCAAGCAATTCCCACTCAAATTACCTTCTGCACCAAGTTTACTTTTAACGCAATGAGGAAAACAATTGGGTAATGTTAATTCTTACTATATCAAGGATTATTGACCAGTATTCTGCTCTTAAATTCCCTTGATGGCGCTCAATATATCAAATATGACAGCAACAAAGAGGTCTAGAATAATAGTCACGATACGGTCACTATAGCAGGTGTATTCCAATAATTAAAGGACTTGCGTGATCTAAGAGATTGTCATTTCACTTATAAAACCTTAACACTCAAGGGCATAGTTTAGTAAGAATTAACAATTTCTCAAAAATGTTACGGCTTCATATATTTTTAAATAAGTACGCTTATAATTCGTCACAAGAATGTTATATGTCAGAAGGGATGGGAAATAATATGACTAAACGTATCCCTTCTTATAGTAGAGGGCCGAGGAGGCCTGCTATCTTAAAACTGACTAGACATATTTTTGTTTTCTGTGATTTGTATCACATTATTATTAATTTCTAAATTTAACAATATTTCAAAGACTGTACGTTTGATATGAATTTTTATTTTTCAACAAGACGACGGTAATATGATTGATTGATTCTGAATTTAATGATTTTATAACTGATACGCCGCTTCTGGAGTAATAACCTTTATTCCTAGGCCGGTGCATACATTTATTATCTATATATAAATGCACGACATCACTGGCTAAACTCAAATCAAAGACAATCGTTATTCTTCTTTTTTATTCAGAACTATGCGCAACAGTGTGTTATATTAATATGTCAAATATTAAGCTTTCTATAGACGAATTAAGTTAATGGTCAATGTATTTTTGGTGATATTTAATTTTATTTTATTTTTACTAGAACTTAATCAACAGTAACTGATGTAACAAATACATATAGTATAAAGAATTAACATATCTTAGTTGCCACAAAACAGGACAATGAGCACAAAATTAGGCTCAAATTGTAGGTATATATAAGTGCATTAGAATATTTCATTCAAAACATTGTAAATATAGTTACCGGCTTCACAATGTTTGTTGTAAAGTTTTCTCAAATGTTTCCAACTCAACTGTGAAATACTATATAGGTTCATTTGATTAAAGACGACTTCGATGAGTATAACTTTAAGTTTTAAAATAATAGTTTCGAAGATCACGTGTCAGGTAATAATTACAGCTCAAACGCCCATAGGTAGACTCGATCCATAAAAAAATGTATTTCTACAAGATTGAAAGGATAAACCACTGACACTAAGAGAAATTATTCAGGAGCAGAAGATTATACAATCATCAGAAATCATCAGTCAAAAAATACAAATGAGGCGATTTAATACAATCTTTATAACCTAGTCCTTGTTGTGCAGATATAATCCAATCGATAAAATAGCCAACATTCTTGACGAACGCAAATCGAAAATGGTCTGTATTTATTTTCTTTCTTCAAGTGTTTATTCCGTATACACTAGTTATGCAACTAGTTATGCCCAGTCAGGTATAACTTATAAAGTTGTAACGTGAGCTATTTCCTAAAACGAATGCAGTAATTGGTAAATTTCGATAGCTTGGCATTTATACTTATTTTAACTAATTTGTGGATTAATTGGTTCATTTTAGCGTAATACATACCATATATTTTTAGTTGAACGTAGTGAAATTGGCCATAATTTTGTACATTTCAACGATGCTCATTTAATGATGTATCTTAGTTTTACTTTGAATGAAATAGTTTAATATGTCGATGTAAGTGTTAAAAATATTTTATTATCAAGTAGCTAGGTACGATTAGTGTTAACCAAGCATTTAATTGTGTATATTTGTTGTAAATGTTTCATGAACAAAACCTGTGTAATAGATTTAATATGTAATATTTAAAAATTGTATATATATTAAGTTGTTTCAATAGCTTTCTGCCATAGAAATAGATCGCATAGAAATAATGTCATTTGGATATCGTTCGCGGCCTGTCATAATATAATCTGAAATCTAAATATGTATCTAATACAATAGTAATGGAATCAATAACTAAACTTGTGTGTTCGTCCGTTAATATATTTGCTTAAAATGTCGTACCGAACAGATTATATTAAATAGCATATTATTAATAAATACTTTATCCACCACAAAAAGTAAAAAACCCATCCGACTGGTACGTACTTACAGAGATTAGACAGTTTTAACAAAGAAAACTCTTTAGCTTTACTATATTAGTAAAAATACTAATTCTATGCGTTTATTTCTTTGCTTTTTGCTAAATATACAATAGATAATTCATCACTCATAAAATTACACCAAATTCTTACATTACTATATGGATTCACCGACTGCAATCAATAGGACATAAGACTAGGACAGTAGAAGCTAGCTTGAAATTGAAATTGTTTTCTCTCGTATCTCTCTCTAATAAATGAAGTTTCAAAGCTACATATTAAATATAGATAACAGTCGCATGTTGCCGAGTCGAGGAAGAGATGAGAGTGGAGATGGAAGGTAACAGCACAGAGGGTCTAACTAATGATATGAATATAAAATACATACGGCTGTTTTTAAGAGAAGATAAATATTTCAACTAGTATGTACCTATGTACTACATTTTTGTAATATTACCTGAAAAAATTTTTTTTTATTTGATACATAGGCAGACTTAATGCCTAAGGCATTATCTGCCATTCAACCTTGGAGTCTTGCAGAGATAAATACCTACCTCTATTTATTCCTGCAGCACTCCAAGACGTGTGAGAGATAAAAGAGAGAAAAATATAGAAAGAGGGAGCATTCAAATTAAAATGTTACTGAAATATCAGTCGATAAATTCCAGACCTGGGCCATCTCGACTCACATGTGCTTGTTATTCTGAGGCTATACCAGCGAGTATCAACAATTCAAAAATAGAAAGCTTAAAATGATATTTTAACAGGGCTTGTTAGGATAAGTACATACTTACAAGGTGTAAAAATTTGGTCTTCTGTAATTATTGTTCATTGTGATTATCTCGTTGTGATGTATCGCGCAATTAAGATTTTGATACCTTATGTTAGAGTCAGCGCTCTTTGACAAAGGAGGACTTGTACAGAAGGACATGTACAATATTATTTCAAAACATACAGTTAGGTATGTTTTTTAAATATCGATATGGCATTCATGTCTCGATATTCACCTATAGACAACAGGGGGTCACAAAGTAAATTTCGTGTAAATTACAATTTATTATTATGTTACTGAGAATGCAAAACAAATTTATCCGTTGAATATAAGTTCTTTACTATTGTCAGTATACACCGGTGAATGTTTACATATACCTCGGCAACTTCATGACTTCTTATCTTGGATGTCTGTGGTCTAGCCATGTTACTATCATGTCCTTTTTCTTATATATAATTTTGGATAATCGAATTTGTGTTATTAATAATCGCGTAACCTGCTGGACTTCGTAGGTACACCGATCTCAAATGGGAACATAATAACATCAAATTGTAACAATTGCATTAAGATTTATTAATTACAACTTTACCTTCTTTTCGTGTGGAAGCCCACGGGTCATATCGAATCGACCTAAACTATACGGCGTTACTCCACAAAATGGTCTATTGCAAGGGACCAGCGAATACCCTAAGAAGGAAGCCTCTGGGAACCCTTGCAGACCTCGTTCGTCTCTTTAAAACGGTATGTACGTGTGATGTACGTGGCCTTGGCGTCCCACCGTCACAGACCTTGTTGTTGTTAACATGCTACAAACTTTTATATAGTTTCACCTAACCAGGCTCCTTGAATGTAAAATTCATAATGAGCTGATATTTTATATGCATATCTAAATCGGATGAATATGCGATTTAAAAAAAATGTGAGAAGTTTGTCCTAATACATACTTAATATTTATTAAAACGTCCCTGTTACAATATTTACTCTGCTTGGTGTTTGCTAGACTCGAAATATATATTCATTTTATTGAACTAACTACAAATTTAGATATTGGTCATTGTCAACATTCACCGCGGGATCTTAACATACTCCGAATAAGGACATTTCCAAAAACTAATTTATTTATTGTGTATTTCTAAACCTCTAAAAATGTAAATACCATTTAGTTTTTAAATCATATGTATAACCTTATTTTTCTTATTCATACACATATAGTTAACTAACAGTCACTAGTTCATTATACAATTATGGCTTTCATTTTCTAATTTGCAAGTTAAAAATAACCATGAAAATATATGTAATTAATGACTTACCCTTAGGTTAAATGTGTATATCGGTTATTATATATAAAAATGTGAATAATTGTGTGATGTCGATAAAACGTTTTAATAACATTATATAAATCATTTTTGGATCAAAGTATTTGTATGTTTTATTTATTGATATTAACGCCATCTGTTAGTTATAATGTAAATTAAAATGGCCTTACCTATAATTATAGTAGATAGGTAGAGGTACCTACTTGTTTTACAAAACTGTCCGTATAGTTATGCCAGTTACAGAGATATTCCACCATATTATTCAATTCCTGAACTGATTTGGATGTACGGGGTATCGTTAGAATTCTGGCATCACTCACGTGTGTTGGACTTTAGCCACATTAATATAACTTTTAGTTATATTTTTTTGTTTACCTATTTAAAAAAAAACGAATGACACGAATAATCATTTTAAAAATAATATAATAAAAACTGATAATTTGACAAACATCTCATTTCGCAAATATAACTTTACGAGTATAAGTAATCACGCAGTAGTACTGTCTAATTGTACCACGGTGTAAAAGGGATTATTAAGACCTCATTACAAATATTTCAAAAATATTCATGTGACCAAATACTTCGTTTGTCAAATTTGCTATTTTATTTATACTATAGGGTGACAGACGAACAGACGGGTCACCTGATGGTAAATGACAACCGCCGTCCATGGACACCCGCATCTCAAGAGTCGCAACTGCGCTGCCCGCCTTTGAGGGTGATGAGGGAGATGGGGATGCAGGGGGCGGAAAGAAGAGAGGGGGGGATGAGGAGAAAGGAAATGAGGGGAAAGGGGAGAGGGGGAGTTGGGCCTCCGGAAACCTCACTCATTTCGGGGAAATGCAACGCAAGCGTGACTTCACAACCGGTTTTCTGTGAGGCCGTGGTATCGCACCGGTCGAGCCGGCCCATTCGTGCCTAAGCATGGCTCTACCACTTTAAAATATAATATGGCATGGCATATAATTTTCTCATCTGGGACAGATCATTTATAGGCAAGTACTAATTTCATATAAATATTAATAGGTACCATTTGATTGATAGTCAATTTTAAAAAGACACTGCCCTAACCAAGTAAAATAGTTAGTATTCGGTTCTGGCTCGTTGAGGTCGCGTTTCTAACCTAACCTAAACCTAGCCATTTCTGCTCAATTCATTATTAACGTATAGAAACCCCTTTGGGTCGTCGTCGGAATCGGAACGAGTAAACCCCACACCACACTCACACGGTGAGTGCGCTTAACCCATTACTTCCCAAGCATCGAAAACTTTGGATTTTTTATCAAATCTTGAAACTAAGTTTATAATACGCTAAGAAAAAATAATAAGAACAAAAAAAAATAGTACTTTTAATGCCGAGTCAGCCTGTCCAATAAATATGACAGTGGGGACATGTGATCAGAAATAATTAAACTAAACAATTGTAAGAATATTAGCTGTATTAAAATTTGATCATTAACAGTTTTAAACATAAAGTTCTATTAACTTATTTTGTACGGTAAGGTATAAAACAATGACTGCAGAGTGTTTTTCCACATTTAGCGCAAAAAGAAGAGGTTGTTTTTACAACCTTGTGACCAATATTGTCACACCTGACAGGTTGTAAAAGGCGTTCTGATGTACCTGGTGTAGGTTTGCTCGCCTTGTCTTCCGATTTATTCATCCAAGAATATCAACCAAGAATAATATTTTGAAAGATTACCACAAGTTTTTAAATTATGTTTTGTTTGTGTTTTAATTTTTTATATATTTGGTAAAGGTCTAAGAATCAGTTTTATGTAAATTGGAGTTGGCAAGTTTTTATATTATGGTATATAAAATCAGAATATGATGCTTCTTTTTGAGGCAACAAAAATGATATTTTGAAAAAATTACATTAAAATTACGGATATACTTTTTTACAGAAGAAAAAAAAACATTTTATCAGAAAAACAGAGCAAGAATACGAATTTTGTCAGAAACAATAAAAATAAACGACCTAACATGTAAAAAAAATGTTGAATATGGTGTATGGTGGACAGTGGGGAGGAATGGGTTAAAATAGAAGGAATTCGGGAAGAATAGTAAGACATCTAGATCCCTCCTAGCGCCTGTTGGTAGCAAAAGCGCGGGTGCCACATTCGGGTAACTAGCAAATAGGTAACGTCCAGGCTCATACCATGCACCATGCAAGCATAGTTTGAGTACCGGTTTTGTGAGGCCATGGTATTACTCCGGTATCTACACAGTTTTTAATTCTTTTTCATAAATATCTGCCGTGTATAAGTACGTAAGGTACCTATACTGTAAGACCTGTTATCAAGTCTGTGCCAAAAATGATTAAATGCGAAAAGGACTTAACTATTTAAATTATCGAGGTCTGTTCAGTATTATATTCTCATGGTGTATATTGCACAGGCGTAGGTTTGTCAGAGAGAGATCGGGGGATGTTTGTGAGGTAAAGAAGTGTGGTTACAGACGCTAATAGAAATGAAAATGTCCAATAAAACAACTACACTTACAAAATTATTTTTAATATCAATTAAAGCCGTTAAAATTCTATACTTATTATAGCTATGCAGCTAAGTGTGTATGTTAAATGGGTGCCTGATACAAAATACAGCAACGAACATGTAGATAAAACCTAAGTAAACGTACATTTGTAGCATTGGGCGATAAAGTTCAAAGAATCGGCGATGCGTAATACAAACATCGGCCTTTGATAGCGCTCTCTACAAAGGCCAGATACATATGTATATAGTCATTAATTTCTACACTTTGAATACGGTTAAGTTTCATATACATAAATATAAATAAAGATTCCTCCAGAAGACCGTACTTAAGTAAAAATTTATTTCCAGTGCGTCAATGGAATTGGAGATTAACAAAAAACAAGAGATATAAAAAATTCTGGGACCAGCCAAAACTCTGCCAACTTTAAACATGGTCTTTTATTCCTAAATTTTAAGTAAGCATTGTTTTATGCACCTTTATTTATCTATAAAAGTAAAATTACGTTGCCCATAATAAACGTACATTTATTAGAACGACCATAAAACATGAACATTTTTAGGCAGTTTTCCATTTCTACTACAACACAACTTAATGTGTGTGAGACGTTTTGTGCTGCTGACTGTGCGCCAAACGGAACTTAAGTTCAATAATATTAGAAAACACGATAAAATCGAGATATAATGCAAGATAATTCAATATAATGGTCTGCCCAGATATATTATAAAAAATATTAAAAGTAAAACAAATCGTTCATATTCAAATTAACTTCTTTTAGGTTATCGCGCCTTAAAACATTTTTTTAATTACAAGCTTTATGGTTTTGTTAATCAATTTAGTGAATCGATCAATAAAGCAATACCGAACACAAAATTGGCGAAAGAAAAATTATGTTATGTAAAAATCTAATATATAAAATTCTCGTGTCGCGGTGTTTGTTACCAAACTCCTCCGAAACAGCTCGACCGATTTTTATGAAATTTTTGTGCATATCGGGTAGGTCTGAGAATCGACCAACATGTATTTTTCATACCCCTTAATGGCCTTATACAGATTTTTTTATGGCAGAACTGGCAGAACAACGTTTGCCGGGTCGTATAGTATTTTATAAATTTTAATTACACAATACCAAATGTACAGATAACGATAAATTTTAATCGTGTTTTAAATGACATCACAACTGCAAGTAATCATCATCGTATCTATTTAAAACCGTTAAAAAATACGTTAACTTATCACATTGGCAAAACTAATAAATGATATACATATGTAAACTTATCTAATGTAGATAAACACATATCAATCAAGTTTTTACAACGATCTTGTAAATATTTTTTAACAACTTTGTACGGTACAATCCTTAAAACCTAATTAAATGCATATAAATCTAAATCATAAGTCATCATCTAATAAACTGTCAATGTCTTTAATAATATTGCTTTCTGAACTGTCTATTTTATTACTTTGTTTGTGACAGCTTGCCACCACATCAGGAACGTTTTTACTTAGGTCTAAATCAAGGTCCGATATCGCGATATCACTTTCTTCCTGATCCTCGCTCAAATCCACCACATCAATAGGTTCTCCTAACCTAGTTGTATCTAAATCTATAATTTCACTATCTAATATAGCTACTTTACCTTCTAACTTACCATTTAATTCAACACCAACAATTTGTACTTCTGAGTCCGAATCATTATCTCTATTACAGTCCATGTCTGCGTACGTTTGTTCATCACTACTTTTATTAAAACTTGAGAGTCTATTTCTATTAAGTTTTGGCTTAGAAGTTTGTTCAGTAATTTTAATCCGTTTGAATTCAAAACAATTGTCAACGAGCTCATCCTCTTGTATTTCATAGATGTCGCTCTGTTCGGAGAGTGTTCGTTTTCTGTCGACAGCGTTATCACTTTGCTTCTGATCGACTTTATTGATAGCTGATGCTGCGGGGATGGCGGTATCTAACTTCTTATAAACTATAGAATTGCTTCTCACAACTTTTATAATCTTGTTGCCTGAGGTCGTGATAGTTTCCTGCGTAGATAACTTTCTTTTTCTGCTGAGATTGATTGTGATCGGTTTACTTTGTATGATAGCGTCAGTTTTCTTTCTCGCTCGGATTTCGTCGAGGGATAGTATTTTGAAGTCGAGCGAGTTCCGTCGCTCGGCGGCGGGTCTTGGCCTGGGCGCGAGGTCGTCGGGTGGCGGCCTGGCGGCGCGAAGGCCGCGCGGCTCGTCGTAGCTGTAGTAGGCGGCGGCCTCGGCCTGTATCTTCTCGAGGAGCAGGAGCTCCTGAGACTTGGAGCGCGCTATTTTCTGCGCGTCTTCGGGCGACATAATTTTAGTGGGCGTGGACGAGGGTGCGCTTTCATTATCCGACTCTGCAAGAACACACACACGGACCGCTTAGTCGAACGCGATAATCCAAATTTTCTCAATGATTTTCGTAATTAATTTTGATACGACCCGTCCGGCAATACGCGGTGTGTTCTCGGCGCGTCTATCTGAAAGCGACTCTCGAAGGGAGGGCGGTCAAAAATAATTACAAAAATCATATTACGAAACATTTTTATTTACTCGTTGGTATATTAAACACAATTTGATTAAACAAAGCCAAAGTATAATTCTGTTCCGTTACGAGTTCCTATATCAGTTTGAATATTAATTAGCTTAAATGAAAGGTACTAGACACGCGTTACTAATAAGGTAATAAACATATTTTGAAATTCTTATTATAAAATAAGACTAAGATTAACATAACAACAACCCCGTATTATTTGAAACAAGAACTAATAGTAGGCACGCGTCCCTCCGTCAAACCAAAATGTCATGGAACACAACGTGTAAGTATCATAAGTGCTGCATTGCTTATTCCATCACATTTGCCTCAAGCCCTCACACAGAAAGGCAAACAATAGATAAAGTGTAAGGCTTGTTATAACCGATTGTAATTCAATGTGGACTTAAGTTTATCACTCTCATGGGTTAATTCAGAACATGTACCTATTCATCATTTCAATATTTCTTTCGATAAAAAAGTTTAATAAAAAGTGTTTCCACATTCAACAAAATCGGTTTGTAAAACAGAAAGAACCACGCTTTTGTGTAGTTATGAATATATCACACGACAGAAGATGCATCAAAGCAAATAACTTCAGAATCAGTACCTCGAAATGATTACACCGTGACGTTTAAACATATTCGACATCGAAGTCGTCGGGACATATATCACAACACCGCAAGCGCTTATTTGACAGAAATTTACCTGTCTAACGTAAAACATTAACATTCCAACAATTAATCTAAAGGTAAATAAATAGTTTATTAGTATAAAAAGAGACAAGACTACACCATTATACTAAATATAAAATGTATTGCTACAGTTACAGCGAAACCAATTTCCTTTTTTTTTTCAACAGCTGCCTCTAGGGAAAGCAACCTTTTTTGTACTAATCATTCTAAAATTATACCCCTTAACTTTTAGTACACTTTTCCGCTAATTTTATAAAAAAAACCTACAGTAAATTTATTTTCCCTTTATAAGCGAACACTTGGAAATTTGAAAAGTAAGTGTGTAAAACTGAGCATGTTAAAATGATACAAGATTCTTCCGACCTTATTCTATCCCCACCAAATCGAGACTATTTTATTTTAAATATTGATAAATAGTTTTATACATAAATAATGACTAGGCGTACCATGGACCATAATGCGAATCATATACTTTTTAAATCATGTCCTGTTCACATATTTGCGATTTTGTAATAAATATAGGAACTTTACTCTCAGTGCAAAAATAAAACGAATTCCTTGTGTCGCCAGAACATTTTACTCATAATTTCATCTACTTTCGTTCACTAAACGTAACGAAGTGTTATCGTAAATACGGTCAATCGGAAGCTTATCGGACTTTATCAAAACCGCTAAGCAATCAAATGCTCATTTTGTTAGCTTATCTCTTTTTTTGTTTATCTGTCTAAACTTGGTAATACAATCTTAAGCACGATTTTTTGAAACGAAACTCCCAGTGCTATACAGTCAAATACGTTTTATAGAACTGGGATTGACGCTGTGTATACCTAGAGATACATTTTTTTAATTAGCTCTATTTAACTCTCACGGTGCGAATATAAAGTATAGGGGGCAGGTAGCAGTGGGTACCTTTATAAACTGCCAAAGCCCCATAAAACATCCTACATACTAACATACAAACAATTTAAAGGCATAAAGCTGTTTTTTTTTTCTTTTTTTTACCTATATTAATGAGTTACAATAATCGTGTATATATATTTTTATTTTTATTTTATATGTTATTAAACCTATTTATTATGTACTTTTCTATCATAGACAAAGATTATATCAACATCTATTTAAAAAAGTATTGCAGCAAAATTTTTAGAGAAAATCTTTGTATTTTTTCTTAAAATATCACTGTAATTGTCTATGTGATATAAATTGTTATATAACGATACAGTAAATGAAAAAGCGAGAGATATTAATGAATCTAACTAGCTAAGATATGAAAGAGATAATTCTCTTATTTATTGCACATACAAAAATACCAACGTCGCTTTTTCTCAATATATCTTTTACGAATCCGTCGTGAAAGAGGTTTTTAACAATTATCTGTGAGTTAAGTCCCCCTTCATGTAATCATTGTCTATGGTATAAAAAACAGCTAAACATTGTCTAAGTTAGAGTCAACCAAAAAGATGCCTCTTCCGGCAACAAAAAAAAACAATATTGTATCTAGTTCCATTTGGATTCAGTTCCTAACGTAGGGCCCTAAATTGTCCGCACCCTCCTCTCAGATATTGAGTACTTCCGGAACTGAATCCAATAATATCTATACAATAAATACTATATTAATTGACTATTGGCGAAATAAAAACAATAATACCTTCCATGTTTTCAAATCATGCGTGTCGCGAACTAGGAGAACAAAACATATTTTCTTTCTACAAATTTGTAAAAAATAGCCGGCAGGTTGCACCCCGCCAAGTAAAAAAAAATATAATCAAATAAGTTCCTAATTCGCCAGCGACAATAAACGTAGGCGAAAAATACTTAAACGTTAAATTGCGAACAATATAAATATATATATATATATGTATATATATTTAAAGTAATAATCTAACATCTCGGTCGTTTTGACAAATATATTTTTATATTGGCACAACAAAGGGTTTGGCACTAAAATAATATAACCCTTCCAATGCGACGTTATCGCAGTGTACAATCGAAGCTGCCGTGCCACGATAGACTGAATATAGTGTTATTCAAGGAAACAAAAACAATAGAATATATGAGCGTTTGAATTGTATAACATAGTTAATGCTTAACCCTACGCACACCGCCCATCACATGACAATGCTGAGTTTTCATCTACTCAATGATTATAATAATGCGTTTAGGCTCCTTGTCCATTGAAGCAATTATCACCTTCACGGCCTTTGATAAAAGTTACACAACTTTATCGACCTTCAAATGCATGTAAGCTACATAAAGTATTATATGAAAGTGAAACAGCATATCATTTCATTTTATCATAGAATTTCTATGTCGACTTTTTATTATTACAACTTCAATGGACAAGGCGTCCAAGTTTACAATCACATCGCCTTAAAAGCTTTTGGCTCTAGAACATGAGACTTATATCAGTTAGCCAAGATATTACGAGCATGTTTATATCGCTAATGTCTATTGAAAACTCGAGTGCATTAATACATAATATTATATTTATTATGTGGCTCTGCGGATTTGCTAAAGACTACACTTGTAAAAGTCATCAAAATGTTTTTCCCGTCGATCAAAATCCTTAATAATACATATGACTCACTCACTTTCCAACTTCTAAAATTGTACATTGCAATTGCTTTTTATATTACATAATATATATGTAACACTTCAACACATTTGTCCGTCGCGTGCGCTACAAAACCGTGCAGTACTAGTACCACACATTACATTAAATGTTCATTCCACAACTAATATAAACGATGTTTTATCGTTTAGTACTTTACCACTTTTGCCTTACTTTTATCATACAACACTGGTCCAAATTTAATTCAAGCTTATACATATTTTGATGACTTTTCAAATATTTTACTGCAAATCGAGCCTTAAGCCCCGATCAAACAATTTGAGATCTCTTTTGTGCTGACGCGCTCCGACTTCGTCATTATCAGTTTACAATTCACAACACTTGACAATGACTGAAGTTTCTAGAAAAATCTGTGTACAATATACCATATCTAAGGGTGGTATAACGGATACAAATCAGTCGTAGCGATAATCTTTCTCATAGGAAAAATAATCCGCTTATTATATGACAAGGTATAAAATGTGATTCAAGAAGGGGTTTAGATTAAAGAACCATTCAATCGTGTAGCAAAATGTTCGAGCGCTTTTAAAATTTGATAAATACAAAGTTTATCTTATAACATAGCATTAAAAATCGCTAGGCGCTTTATGTTGGACGAGAACATTCGATTTTCAACTCTATTGTAATGTAATAAGATTTCAAAAATGGTTGATCACTTTCATCATTTCGCTACGAGTGAGTACACAGAGAATCTATTGAGGCGCTGGGTGACACCTGCAGCAAGAGTGCGAGTTCTCAAATCGTCTGGGCCGGGCTTAGTACATGTAGTTTCAGTAGAGGCGCATACCTTCCTCGAAGTTGACGACGAGAGGGTCGACGGGTAGCTGCGCATACGGGTTTGGCGCCGCCTCGTGCGGGGGCAGTACGCGTCGCCCACCGAGCAGCTCGCCCGAGCCCGGCAGCACGCCCAGGATCGCAGAGTCCAGCACCACTGCTGCGAGACAAACTTCATTCACTCAGTAAGCCCGCTCAAACTACACTCATTCTATTAGTAGCCCAAAAGTGCTCCATCATGAAAAGGAAGTTTTCTTACCCAATACAACAGATAGGTATTGGGTAAGAAAACTTCCTTTACAATAAACATCTGACTTTCACGTAACTGAACTCTTCTGACTCATTCAAATCGACAGTAAAACAGTGCTAGTGGATGATGGTGTTTTATAAGATGGAGGGTACATCCCTCACGGGTGGAGCTTTCACTAAAAAGTAAATTACTGAAATTAGTTTGGTCCATTTGACGTAAATATTCCATCTCGTAGAAAAATTCAAGATTTACATACTCAAGTCAATTATGGGATTTTTCTTGCGTACCTTGTCGCTGTTGCTGCCACAGGAGCGGCACGGGCTGCGGCGCGGGCACGACCGGCGTCACGCCGCTGCTCAGCGCCGGCTGCTCCGAAACGGAGTCGGGTAGGTTCACCGACGTTGGCACGCCCTGCGTCCACATATATATTATATCAAGACGTTCGAGTCAAGCCGCATACACTACATACATATATCTATATAACCGCACACCCTTTTCCCATCGGGGTAGGCAGGGACAATAGCCATCCACTTTTTTTTTTATAATCCACCTGATGGTAAGAGAAAACCTCCGTTCATGGTCAACTGTAACTTCAGTCGTAAGTGGCGCTACCAGCCTTTGAGGGTGATAGGAGAGGGGAGCGGAAAGGGTGTATGATGAGATCTGAAAGAAGAGTGGAGATGATGAGACGGGAAAGAGGAGGGGGGTGAAGGGAGGGGAAAGACTTGCTTCTATCCTACATACCTCATGAGCTTCTTCTACCTATGTATGAAACCTACACAATCCCGACGGTTTCGGGTACTTGTGACCTGTCCTTTCTTCAGAACATCAACAATTTGAGTGGTGTATGTCATTCCGGTGCCGTCATTCTCAATCCGGTTTCCCTTATAAACTTGATTTGTTATTCGCTACTACTATTATACTTTAAGAATAGACATTATTCAGAGCTACGCCTCACACGAGGACCCATTTCTAGCCCTATCATAAGGTACTCACAGCTATGTTTCCGTACGTATGTAGTATTCTGTTAGTCAATAATTTGTAGTGTATTTCGTTCTATCATTTTACTCAATCCTTACTGTATTTTAGACAATCAATTTTATAAACTGAATAATGGCAGAATTGATGAATTATTTTACGGTTTCTTGATTAAGAACAAATCTTAACAAACGAGAGCTATATGTAAAAATTCATGACCGAACTTTCAATGTATGTACAGTACAGTGACTACCGAGTGTTACAATTATGCGGAAACTGGATTTTTTTTTTCTCTATAACGAGATATTATTAGATTATAATACACATTAATTTACAATAATGTAATGTTGATATTGATCCCCGTAAATGGTTGTTATGCGGTGGCGACAGCTATTATTTTATTAGAAGAAAAAGAATGCTTACACATTGTGGTTGCGGTGGTTGGCTGGGGGCGATGCCGTCGGTGCGTGCGTCAGGGTTTTTGTGCATGAAAGGACAATGAATCTTGCGACAACCACCGGGCTGATTCTCCCAGTAACACGGGATTTGTTTGCGGTTTTTCTGTAATAAAAAAAACAGAAGACATTTGGTTAACTACTACTCGTTCCCCGCAGTTTCACCTGCGTTTATATGCATGGCTTTTTTTATGATATAGTGGAACAGATGAGTCACCTGGTGATAAGTGACAACCGCCGCCCAAGCACACCAAGTAACTCAAGAGTCGTAAGTGAGCTGCCCCTTTTTAAGGGCTCTTTAAGGGTCACATGATGTAGGTTTTCATCATTATAAATAATATTCCTATTAACACTTAACCAAGTATAATGGTACTTTTTTTTATTTTTGCGGGAACTGGTATAACCTAGCCAATTGTATGCCAATATATATATATGTATTGGCATGAGTGTTTATATATATAAATATTATATTTCTTCCGCTTTGTTAATATAGGAGATAGATGGATTGTCGTGTCATCAACAATAAAAATATGTTAGAAACATGAGGAATTCTTCGGTTCCTGAACTTCCCAACTATATTTCAAGAATGAGTTCCCTTGCCTTATAGTTAGATATGTGCGAATGCTGATATCGTTTTATAGTATGGCAACCAAATATACATAATTATGTATTATCACTATTATATTAATTATTATAAAACCACGTGTAACCAATATTTTACATACATATGAACAGAATTTTATGTACAATTATTACATTCAAAGTGCATATAGATTAGATAAAGAGATTTACGCTGGAAATACGTACTTATTGTACGTAAAAAAATATATTAAGTTGTGTTTTTTTCTCAAGATTAAGAAGAGAAGGAGGTTATTTGTGTAATTTTATATTACAAGGTTACCTAGTAACTAAAATGAATATCGATCGCGGAACTTCGTTAGGTCGTCCTCACTAGTTAAACAATTTATACATAACTGCTTTGAGAGTGGCCGATTGAAACATGGAATACTGTCCAATCCTTAGGTGACATTTTACAAAGCAGTCCATAGCTACATTACATAATGAGAATTCCGAAAATATAACACTTAAAATTACACCTTTCCATCATACATAACACTACTACTTATCTAAACAAATATATGTACAATTTATACATGTGTATGGCATTATAGTGTTAGACGTACAGTCTAACACTATAATCTGATTACATAATTTTTATAGAAGTGAAATACGAATTTTATTATTCAAATCATTTATTTATTCAATGTTCTTCTGAGATTGAATGTTTTAATGAATTAAATTTTATTGATTCTTAGTACTACCAAAGTCATAAAGCTGAGTAGCAAAATCATTTTTGTAGAGTCCATGAAAGATATTGACAGAGAAAATATATCTACCTCCAACATATTCAATACGAATAATTTGAAAAGTATTTATATTAAGTCCAAAATATAATAAGCTTAAAAAGACTATAAAATGTATCCCTATTTTTACCCGACTGCAGAACAGAAGAATGAAGGGAAAGGTTTTTGGAGTATATGTGTGTATATGTGTGTACATGTGTATATATGTGTGTACATATGTATGTAAGTATGTATAATATTTCTTAGTCACAAGCTAGAGCCTTAACAGCTTGATGGATTTTGAAGTGTGATGTAATGATGTGTACATAAATATAATATAAAAAGCAGCAATATGAAGATACCACAAAAAAAATTACTAACCTGAATGATGAATTAAAGGGAACCAGGATGCTTATGAACGATAACATGATTATGCCTTAAGAGGCTGCTTATTCAAGAGCAGGCAAATTGGCCGCAAGCCATTGTGTTCTTTTAATGAGAAAAATGCGATTTCAAGGCTTGCTTCTATGAGGGTAGGATATCTTAATAAAAAATATCCCTGTAGAAGGTTCAATGACTTCTGCTGACATAAGACCAGGAATTGCAGAAGGATAGGTTGCCTTGCCAACGCAACCTAATTTTTCAGTGAGTCTGGATACACTTTTGTGAAGTTAATTAACTTTCAAAAAGTGCTCTGGTACACAGGAAGGATTCCATATCTTAAATATGGTATTTTTAAAAAGAAAACATGGACAGTAAAGGTACATACAGACTCTAGTCATACATAGACTAATTATTTCACTCTAAGACCAGAGGTCAAAAAATCAGATCTTTACTTGTAGCTACTTGAGAGTATTAAAGGTAATCACCAACTCTACCCTTGACGGATACTCCACCAAAATATGCATTGACTTGTGAGACTTTAAAAGTATTACAGCTATAGCAGCCACTGGGTAGCCTACTAGGGCATGCTTTTGTATTTTATAATTTGTATAATTTGGGAATCATGAAGCTTAAAGTATCAATAAACAATCACTCCTAAGTTTTTTGTAATTAATGATATTTATAAAATTTAGTAACATAACTTTATGAAGTGACATTTTAGTCTAATAACCTTGACAATTAGCTAATTATGGATACAAGCACACGACCCATTTTTAATTACAATACTTCATGGATAGTTGTAAAATTATTTCATGATACAGGAATAATTAGATAGTATGTGTTTTTCTATATATGTAAGTTGTTGCTCAATGTCTTTAAGGATTAAAACTAGTTTTGCATCCTCAAAATACACATGTGAGTAAACCTTTTTAAATAAATTTGTTACAAGACCTGCAGACTTATTATTCTACATTATTGCTTATTTCTTGTCAGTTCATAATAGTTTAAGAAATACAATTTAAAACAATAATTTTACATACACAAATCAAGATAATGTTATTATTATATAATAAAAAAATGTTTCTCAGACTACTATACATTTTCAGGCATTTATTTACTAAAACTAACCTAACACTATATTACAAAATATACATACCCTTAATTCCATGTGACGTAACTTGCAGCGTTTATCAAGGCACTTGCCCTGTTGCCAGGCAGAGCACATTGTCTCACAGCCTAGAGCTGATGGTTCATGTCGGAACACACAATTGTCACCCTGTTGAAAAGATGCGTAGTGATAGTTAATATCTAAAGAAAAACATCAAATACCCCACACTGCAAGTGAGATAAGGTTATTTTAACCATAAGTACAATGTTTATAGACAAGTACTACCAAACTTTCGTTTTTAAAACAATTGTATTTCATTAACTTATATAATATAATACAAAGTCAACATGTGTACATATGTCTGGACACATAATTTATTGATTTGGTTTAAATACCACATGGTAAAATTTAGATCTATCAATAACTTTTGACATTCCTATTTATCATTGGATATTAAAAATTTAATAGGTATACACTTTTTTGCACTTCAAGTGACAATGTCAATAAATAATTTAAATATAATCTAAATTTTCGTGTAAATTTTATTAGGATGTAAATCAATAATGATTTCAGATTCAACAGTACAGGCACAATAAAAATACCATAAAATGGTAAAATGAATAGTTTCTAATTTAAATCAACCAAAATAAAAACAACATGACATTATGGTACAACACAAAACTTAACAATTTAACATTTGTAAATATTTTTTACCTTCGTGCATGTGGAGTAATAATAAAAATAGCAGTCGTTGAATTTCCGTGGTGACTCCATGGTGAAATCCGCCGTCGAGGGTCTGTGAAATATTGGGTACACCGTCTTATAATGCCGACACCAAAATTTTTCTTGTAGTTTTTATGCACCGTTTAAATGCTACAAAATACGTCACGATGGTATTTCAGCGGATTTGATTTAAATATAACACATAGGGTAAGGCTGTAGTTACTATAAAACTAGGATTTTTCCATTTTGACAATACGTAAAGCACGGCGCGGACAAACAAGTTCCAAATTAAAAACTATCAATATGTCAAAACCACATTTACACTTTACTCACCGTGAATTAGATAAACTAAAAAAATTATTAAATTATACAACGAATATCTACACAATAACGCTATCTAACACAAAATAATACGAACGTCACTATTAGAAAGAAGATGTAGTAGATATGGCGGACATGTGGCGGACTTTCATTTCGTTTCGTCCGCCCCACACTTTGATTGGTTGATCACTTGTCTATTTAGTACCATAGACTAGTATTTATCTTTTCAGGGTAGTAGTGATTATAACACCAAGAAATTATCTTACGCTCAAAAAAATATTAAGATTTATCATAGTCATACTAAATAATTATAATAATTTTAATAATATTATATATATTATTAAAACTCTATGCCACCGTCGACGTAGAACGCTTGTTGAGTCGCATCAAATCTTATTTTCATACCCTAAATGCAGCATGCTCGATTTCATTAGCTGGAAAACCTAACATCCTCAAAAGACTTCAGACCTTAATAGATTGTGAGCTCGATTGATCGTTATGATGATGATGCATATAATTCTCGGAAAAATCGACGGTCGACGGGTCAAATACGTGAGGAATAAAAATCTTCTTGATAATGATCTTCTTGATGATATTCAAACTTAATAAGGAATTAAAGGAATGAATAACTATTTTCTATTTTCTACAACATAATGCTACTAAGCGTTGACAGCAGTTTCTTTTTATGAGTTGGGTTCTCTATTTTTTTTAAATTATTATCTAGGTAGGTACATAATGTATACTGTGACAAAACTTCATAATCACATTAGATTGAATTATTTCGTAATTTTTCTAGGGTTTTACTAAATCACTTTTAGTCTCAGATTCGGTTAGGTTCGATTGATGTTGGGAAGTCGTATATATGATCGTTGCGAGAACTTTATTTTCGTGATTCAGGATCCTACTATGTCATAAGTGTCGTTGCTACGTAATTCGACTTATCTTCGCTAGATGGAGTTGACATGTGTGTTCTGTGTTATAAGAAATCGTTTGATAAGAACTATCCCCGTTTTTTATTTCTTCTAGCTTTACGTCTCAATCAATATCGATGAACCGTGTCTCATTGAAATAAGTTATTCAAAAGGCTGAAAGCACGTGCAAGCACCTGACAGCACGTGTAAAGGGCACGTTTACTAAAAGCACGTGCCACCCCCCTCAATTCAAACTTCTAATGGTGAATTTCTAGTGTATATAGCGAGAGGCCCCTCATCCTTTACATGTCTAACTAAGAAAAGTATGAAAATGTGGAGTTGGGAGTTATTAAAATCTTTTGAACTTCAGACATCATTTGTTTTTTATCATGTGTAAGATGGCTCTGTTGTTTCAGAGGTCATTAAATTGATTCATTTAATCTTTTTAAAAGTATTAGCGAAGTAGCTACCTATCAGATCTACATTTAGTACGCATATTTTTATATAGGTAGGTATATATATAGCCCTCTTTGCGAAGCAGAATGTGTAGGTGATGCGCTGAGTTCTAATGTTTTAAATTTTTATTACAAATACCAATATGTATCAAGCAACTGGTTTTTAAATACATACTTTGTTTAGCTTCATCTTCAACAGGCACAATGTCTTTATCAGACACAAAACAATACACAGCCTATACCGATTTTGTATTCGTGACCAAGCATTTTTCATTTCATTCATTCCTGGTTATGAATGTTCTATGTCCGTTTTGGAATGAAACCCGAATCTGCAAATTATATATTATACGCGTTGGAGTTTGATACCAAGGAACTATAATCTTGGTGTCCTTTTTTAGGATAAGTCACATAATTGGATTTCTTTATAAGTCAAGCCAGGTGTCTAAGCTACATGTACTGTGGTGTCGTAGGGTATCCATTAAAAAATTGGTTTTGTGCTAAACGTACTGTCGCCACGAGCGCTCGGTTTGAAGTGATTGGTCAGCGCTTCGATCCGCATACCCCACTCCGCGCCACTGCCACCCCACCACAGCTCACCTAACTTGTTTATTTATTTTTGTTTACATCTCTTCTTTACAAAAATAAAAAGACAATTGTAACATTCAGCAGAATAATAAATTATAATTTTAACATAATCCAGTACTTACAAAAAATAATATCACGGTGTGGGTGGTAAAAAAATACTTCTTTGATTCGCCATTATAATTATGTTTACAAAGCAATTAATACCATGAGTTATGTTATCTTATTTGTAGGTACGAATTATTTATGCAAGTTTTTAATTAAATGTACCGAAGTCATAACGCATTATTTGGTTTTGTGAAATGCCAGACAGCACGCCTGATTAGTTAACTTGTCTATATTTTTTTATTTATATTGTTTTTGCACGACGTACCTTATTACTCGTCGCCAATTGTGGTCTCGTAGGGTATCCAATAAAACATTATTGTGCTATACGAGCTGTCGCCACGAGATTCCAGTATTTGTGTGCGCGGTGCCACGAGTGCTCGGTTTGAAGTAAGAGGACTGAGAGGTCCACATCTCGCACATGTACCTACTTCATTATTTAAACATGTTAAAGGTAAACTAAAGTCGGATTTCAAACGATCATTGTGAATTGGGTCATCAGCAGGTCATGGCAGAATCGAAGATATATTGTCAAAGGCCAAATGGCGTTCAACGAACACATTTTAGGCAGGTTCAACGAACGCAATTTCCAGCGCCTCATGCCGCACTGAGTGTGGCCGCGGGTGGTCGGGACGGGCTTTCCCCTCCACCCGCTATAGTGGCCAGCCGCGAGGAGGCGACGTCCACGTGTGCATGGACGCCGCCGAAATGAGAGTTACCCTAAGGTGGTGCCCGCAAACAGCGGGCAACGCTAGGAGGGATCCTGATGTCCTACCAAAGTTGTTCCCGGATTCCTCCTATTTTAGGCGCAGTGTCGCACACCGTGTGGTTTTAGTCGGTTCAGTTCCGACACACCACCCCACTGAAAGCCCCGGTGGGGTGACGGCCCGTGGGGGCTTCCACACGTAAAAAAAAAAAGGGTGATGTAGGTACGAATTATTACGCCTAAATATACGTAATATTGAACTAGGTGTGCTCATTCGTGTACATTCACAAGTTACACTAATGATATTGAATTTCCTAGAAATGTTTTTTTTTTGCTTATAGCAAACATTCTGTTAAATAGAATTGACGAAACAAAAGAAAAAAAAATGATAGAGGAACAGTCAGAAAGACGAACAATAGCCAGAAGAGAAAAATATAATAAAATTAATAGTTATCCTGTACTGTATGCTGCTAAGCAATAAAAAAAAATAAGTTATTTAAAATTTAAAGTTATGGGTGTGAGCTCATGTAATTTTTTTGATCAAATTAGTTTACAATAAATCACCACAAATCGATCGCATTCACATGCCGACAGATGCCCCTTTAGCCTAATATAGTAATCAATATATTTTATATATATTATTGCAATTGAAAAAAGATTTTTTTTTTCAATTGCGTTAATATTAATTCCCACAATTAATTCTTGTAACTCGGAATTATCAAAAAGCTGAGCATGGCAAGGGTGCCCCTGACGGCATTAGTACCGTTGTAAAGAAGACTGCTGATTATCAAGTCAAGTATCAGTAGTATTTTGGAAGCTTTGTTGCATTTATATACTAGGTATTTAAAGACGATTCTGTTTAAAACTACAACGAACTAGTGTCAACATCGAATGTTCGATAAATCTTAATCATAATCATATATGTATAGACAAGTCTCGTAAAATACTATAGTCGTGTGCCACCCTTACTAACTACTAAAATTTCCACATCCAGTTCAGATGTCTTGGAAGGGTTCTGTAACAGATGGGAACGAGAATATTTATACACGTGAATATCGTTAATTTTTGTAACCACAGATGCTTCACACATCGCCGTGTCTGTTGGAGCACTCGAGGATCACTTGACGGCATATAACAATTTTTCTGGAATGCAAATCAACAAAAATTATCGTCTTCGTTTTCAAAACATCACCTTGTAAACGTGGTGTCGGCCTGACGATCGAACCGTAGTATCTTATACACACACATATATACAGTTTCTTCACATGGATGATTTGAAACTATTTGCCCCCAGTAAGTTGCAATTGACAGCGTTACTAAAGGTGACTGAAAACTAGTAACTATCAAGATAAAATTTCGTGTAGACAAATGTGCAGTCATGTATGAAAAGAAAGGCGTAGTAGCAGAATCTAAAGTCAGAGGACACTAGATACACACTAACAAGATAGAGTAAATAGACAATGGACTTACTCCACTTGCACTGGCTAAAGAGAACTGAAACAAACCCGTAGTTCTCAGTACTAATGATCGCAGGGAGGTATGGAAGGGCATAGAGCCACATGGTCGGTTCTATAGGGCCTGGTGTAGACGTAAAAGATTCTACATCTTGGCTACAGTTTGATGATGATCTTTTGCAAAACTGACTCAACTGAAGGTTTTGTCTTTGCAATTGTGGACGAAATTATGTCGAATAAGTATAGGAAAACTATTCTAAAAGACGGTACGGTCCACATATGTCAGGCCACCGTCCCGATGAATCTATTAGGCATATTATTTTTTACATCTTGCAAAACATTTGGCCACTTGGCTAATTCTCACCGTATTTGCATAGGCATAACATAGAGGCCAGGATAGTACATCTACAACTTTCACTTAAATACAATCTTGTAAATTTAGAGGTGCCATATTACAGGTATATGACCGAACCAGTTCTCACATATGGTAGAGCTACATTCTGTTACTGTTGCCATTTAGACTGATATATTGGTGATAGGCCGGTTGGAGCGTCGCGCAATAGTTGTCGATATTGGTATTCCTCATGACGATAATCTCGTGAAAGTGAAAAGGATATACAAATAAAATATTAGGATTTTTCTTACGAGATTGTCGATATATGGAGTATCTATCGGATCATTGTTCCGATATCAACACCATCAGTAATCATCAGCTTATTTGCCTTTATTAAACCCATAAGCCTAAATAGAGCTAATCTTCATAAAGTATCCAGAAACACTCCAACCTGATTTTATAAGCCTTGCTATATTAATTCTATGATCTTATTTTGTTGTTTAAGTTGTTATTTAATATTGTTTTTTAAGCTATTGCATAGATTTTATCGCGGGCTTTGAGCGCGGCGCCCGAATCAAAAAAATCCGTAACGAAAATAAATGCTAACACCCCCCACTCCGCCTACCATGTAGTTCGGCCGAGCGTTCGCTTCACGTGTATGTATATGGTACGACTATACGAAGCTCGCACGGATCGAGACGAGAAAAAAATGTTTTCATATCGGTCACCACGCTCAAAAGGTGTAACTTGAATTAATATCAAAGAGAAAACTTGAATTAATATCAAAGAAAAAAAAATACTGCATAAATAAAAAATAAATAAATAATTATAATTGCATAAGTTGATACAAAATGCTATGCAATAGCTTTACCGCGGCAGTCCCCGAGTACCACACGTTTTTTTTTTCTAGAACAGACACTTGCTAAAACATCCTCAAGTCATAGATAGCCTTCTTCCCACATTAAGACTAGAATCGGTAACTGCATAAAAACATATTTACTTTCATATATTGTTTTTAAACATGCTGTCATCAAGGTTACTCCTGTGTTACATCGCTCAGCATTGGCTTCCCTAAATCAGCTGCTAGTAAATAACTGGAAAAAATATTTTTAACTTTTGAAATGATTCTAATAAATATTTTGCCCTTTACAAATGATTTCAAATACCCTGTGTATTGTTAAATGAGTTCATAAGTATTTTGCTTTTATGATTTTGACAAATAAAAATGAGGTGACTATAATCCTATTAACTTAACAATTAATTTTATAGGCAACACATTTCCTCTTTTACTCTATATCGACACAATATCGTCAATAACATCAAGTTATTTGCACCAGGAGATAACAAACATGTGACTCACGATGCATAGTTGTACCTAAAAATAAAACTTACCTATATATTTTTATTCAATATCCGGAATCCAGGTAAGGCCTACATGGTGCATTATGATTGTCAAAGTGACCAGAATTTAAACGGCGCCACGGCGTTTTGGCTCCCAGAAAGTAGTATTAACATATAGACTAACGGCATAACACGCTCACTTCTCATAATTTGGTTGGTGATATAGGTAGAGCAACAAAATCTCGGAGTGAGCAGATGCCTCCGACAGCGTTTGTGAAAACTAAGATTATTCAAAACAAAAATAAAATATTCAAATTAAAATCTTGTTTCCATCTTTTCAGTTTTTCAGTGAATTTAATAAAGATGGCAGATATTGACGCAGTCGGGTTTTTTGTTTTTTAAATATAAAATAAATTTCCATCTTTTTAGTTTTCAAGCACCTTCTCTTATACACATGTACATATTACATGTGTGTGTATACATACTCAAATGTATATTATATTTATACAATACAATACAATACAATATTCTTTATTGTACACACACAAAAAATAAACAATATAAAACAAATAATATACGAGCAAATGGTACAATTGGCGGTCTTATCGCTAACTGCGATCTCTTCCAGACAACCTTTGTAATGGACAAGTGCAATGGATTAGTACGTAGGGCAGTTTGTAGATGTACAAATGAAGAAGTTCAGAAGAAGGTTACTCTAATACTATATTAAGAAATATGTTGACACGTTTATATACATACACTAAATATACATACCACTATATATACCAACATATAAACATACATATACTATATACATACAACACAAAATAATATATATATATATATAATGATGTCAGAAAATAATGTCAGTAATATATGCATGCAACTATAAGGACAAATAATGTTCAAAGACTAATAAAAATGGCTGGCGATTTAGCACGTGTCGCTGTTTCAGGCAATGCATTCCACAGGCGAGCTGCTTGCACTGCAAAGGATTTGTGGAGTGCGATGGTATTTTCAGGCGTTGGTTTTCCGATGACCTTAGTGTTCTCACAGATCCTTGAGGTAGAAAGGGATAGAGGGATTAAACAAAATATTGTAAAGAATGGAGAGAATATGAGCATTTTGGCGAAGTCGTATAGGGAGCCAAGTGAGCTTATTACGAAATTTAGATACGTGGTCATATTTGCGTAATAAAATAATACAGACATTTTGAAGACGCTCAAGTTTGTCAAGTTGGTCTACAGGGAGATCAAGATAGCTGGCGTCGGCGTAATCGAGGACTGGAAGGAGGAGAGGTTGAACCAGCGCAATTTTAGTGTCAATGGGTAGATAGTTACGCAATCTTCTCAGGGACCCTATTGACGCAAACAACTTCCGACTGACTTCCTGCAGCTGTGGATCCCATGACAATGTTTTGTTTATACAAATCCCCAGATTTTTCACCGTTTCACAAAAAGGTAAAAAAGTGCCATTAAATTCGAGCTGTTGGAGACTCGACCATTCAATTTTCGGTATGAGTCTAGGGCTTCCAACTATAATAATCTGGCTTTTAACAGGATTTACTGTAAGTCCATGCTCAAAGCTCCATTCAGCTATGAGGGCTAAATCATTATTTATAATGTTAATTGCTTCGGATAGCTTTCCTAGCGGAGCTTGTTTATAAATCTGCAGGTCATCAGCATAAAGGTGGTACGATGAAACAAGTTTAGAGGATATACTACTAATGAATATTGTAAAGAGTAATGGAGATAAAACGCCACCCTGCGGCACACCAACAGATGTGTTACAAAATGAAGAAAATGTTTCTTCGATTCAAACTCGTTGACGGCGGCCAGACAGGTAACTATGAAACCAATCGAGCACCGTTGGAGATATGTTACTAGAGCGGAGTGTGGCTATTAGTATGTCCAAATCGACAGTGTTAAATGCATTGCTAAAGTTCAGTAAAGATAATACTGTAAGGTAGCCATTTTCCATACCTGATCTAATGTCATCTGTAATATTGACTAGGGTTGTAGTAGTGCTATGTCAAGTGTATGTGAGGTTGTTTTGTTTAAGAAACGTGCTAATTTGTTTATAAACTAGGCGTTCCATAACTTTCGACAGGAATGGTAGTATGGAGATAGGACGGTAGTCATTAAAGGAGTCAGCTTTTTTGGTAAGGGAACAATTTGAGCATCTTTCCGTGTGGACGGATAGGTACTACTGGTTAAGGTAAGGTTGAAAATTTGGGATAAAGTAGGAATGGGCTAAAGTAGGATGGCGTCTAAAATAAGGAGTACCATATTACGGCTGACCTGTGTCAGCCGTAATATGGTACTCCTTATTTCCAACAGCATTGGAAGTTATTGACAGTATGCTCTTTTTAACATCACAAGCGGCTACTCGATTAAAGTTAAATGGGACATAATCAGGAGTTGGAAGAGAAGGAAGATATTTTAAAGTTTTTGTTTTGGTTGTCCTGTTGAAATTAGACGAAGATGTGAAACGTTGATTTAGTAAATCAAAATTAAAATTTTTAGGAATGATTTCTTGTCTAGATTTTCCAACTCCAAGTGATTTAAGGAAGTTCCAGACTTCAGCTCCAGACTTATGAATGTGTTGGCGTTGGGCTTTCCTACACAACTTGCTGCAGTGATTACGGATAGATATGTACTTATCTAGATTTAGTTGGGTCGGTTGACGTTTGTATCTGGTTTTGGCTGTAGCCTTTTTGGCAATAATAACTTTAATTTCCTGTGTGAGCCATGGTGTAGATAAATGCTTAAGTTTAATTTTTAGTTTAATTTCTCAAACCGGATCGTGATTATCATACAGCTGAGTGAGCTTTGCAGGAAATATGTCCACTTTCTCGTCTATGTTGTCAGAGGCCAAAAGAATTGCCCAATCGATACTGTTCGCATCGACTTCGAAGCCCAAATGGAGGAATTAAAGAAGCCTAATGAAGAAAGAAAGAAAGAAAGAAAAACATATTTATTTCCAAAAACACGACGGCATTCACATACATACATTTGTTTAAAAAACACATAAATTCATATAAATATATTTTTTTTAGAGCACTACAAAACAATTATTACAATACAATATTATAGAACATCCTCCTAACTTATTAATGTTAGTAGTAACCCTAAGAAGAAAATAGTAAATGTCGTTAGCGAAAGATACGTCGTGCTTCAGAAACTTGGATGGACACTCAGCATACACTGAGAGGGGCATAACCCAGTACTGATTTTCAGTGCCAACGTCGGGCGACATTACCCAACAATACCTATTGACTTATCAACTAAAATAAAGAAAAAAAAAAGGACAGTAAAAGTTACTGACAAAACCTACAAACAAAGAAGCAACAAAGCTACAAAATACACTTAGCTTGTGTGGCAAACCATCATGGTATATTATATTTTATTATCATTATATTAATGCTTTTTCAGCTTAGAGCTTGAGCATGTGTGCTAAGCCAATATCAATTAACCAGTGATTATGTACTATAAATAAAATAACTCAAATACTATATCTATTAATAATTTATTTCAAATTCCCCATCTCAAGTGCAGTCACCTCCCTGATCTTGTATTGCATGTGTGCTTGCTTGTATAACATTTGGTAACAGCTATTGTATGGATGCACCACCATCTCTTCCATCACTGGTGGCAGACTTTACAAACTTTATATTGTTTGTTACACAGGCACTCAGCATGCTGCAAAAACAAGTGGAGTTACTGCGTTCAAATATTGATCAGCTGGAGATGCGAAGTAGACGAAAGATGCTTATGTTCCATGGTATAGCTGAATCACAAAATGAGAATGCTACACAGGTGTTGGCTGACATTGTACAGGGCAACTTGAAGTTGAAAAATTTCAATATTGACTTATACTATTGTTTGGTTTGCAAAAATTCATTTCAAAGGAACTGGCATAACACTATCTGAGTTCCTAACCAAGTGCCGTCACGATATATTTATAGCTGCTAGAAGTAAGTTCGGCATCTCCCAAGTTCGGTTCCATATATGTATGTTCTTGGGCATAATAACACTCGACATCGTATCACTACTGTAAAGGACATCGACACATTGGAGTCTGAAGTCGCTACAAAAACAGCTCCAGTCGCGGAGAAGGTCACGAAGTCGAAAAGACTTGCTTCAGCAAAGAAGTAAACATTCAGTTCATAGTTTTTCTATCATCCGGGCGAAAGGTAAACAAATTATTGCGGCGGCCAGCGCAGTTTTGGTGCAATACAGTCCCTCAATTTAATTTGTAACACTCAACTGGCGGGTGGACAGTGTGCTTTTCAGATTACAGTCGGTAGTCATCATTAGTATTTATATTAATTAGTAACTAGTAAGGATTATTATAGTGATAAAACTTTGTATCGTGTTTGGCAGTACTTGGCTTTTCCCCCTCTCCTTAGAGGTAAGGTAGGTCCTCCTTTTCTGAGGTAGGAAATAGGTTGAATCCTGTTTGACCCGTTCCCACGGGAATACCGGAATAATAAAAAGTATCTTATGTGTTCATCCAGATTATAAACTACTTGTCAAATTTCAGCCAAACCCGTTGAGCCGTTTTACCGTGAAGAAGTAACAAACTAACTCAAACTTCGCATTTATATTACTAGTGTGAAGTTTGATGTGATTTATTAGCATTTCCTACTCCAAACTCCAATAGAACATATATTCGTAATCACCGTCTTTATTTTGATACCACACTCGATGTATTTTGCAAACATTTTTTTTTGAGATTACTTTCGGAGCCAAACATCTACTACTCAGTGTCACTCTCACGACTAAGACAAATCTATTGACACCACTCACATAAACGACAAGCAGTTTAGACTCTAGGTCGTGACAAAGAAATATACATACATAACCCTCCTTCTTTCGCAGTCGGGTAATAAAAAATAATAGGTAACATTTATTTTGAGGTTAAAATTTATTTTTCAACATAAAATAAAAATCGTCGTGACAAGGATCCATGACTAAACAGTTGACGGGTGGTGCAAGAATCTGTTACAAACCACATAGAAAAGGAGAAGTAAAAGTTTTAAAGCTTTTATCCCCCAGTGAGTAATGTTCCCAAGAAATATATGAAAATAGCGTCCTTGGAGTTTCTTGCTTGTTCTTCTCCAGAGGATCTACACATTGGCACAGGCAACTAGCTTCACGACCGACTTAGTGTAACGGACTTCTTCTCTTGACGATTCAAAAATACCTGATTGGTTCAGTTAAATAAATTATATTGACGTTGAAGAATAACAAAATAATTTAAAACTCAGCGAAGCTGGGGGCATTGGTATACGCTCCTACGCTATATAAAACTCTTCTTTCACTTTTTCAAATTCTTCCACGAATTTAAATGAAAAATTAAAAAAAAAACTCCATGTATTTTGATCTAGGTATAGTAGATAGGCACTTACGCGTGTCGTTTGGTCTGTTATACGGGTTTTTGCCCATATTTTATTCTTTAGGTGCCTCGTTCCAGGCTAAAGCCTGCTTATCCTATGGGTAAATCAGGCCCTGACAAGAAACATTACTTTCAGTCGCTCGGCTTGGTCTCATAGTTGCCCAAGTTTTGTTCGCCGGCGACCAGTCAGTACGCCATAAAAGACAAAACAGTACGAAACAGCTCTAAAGAAAGTAAATTTTAAATCATTGAACGCTTTTAAATCGTTATAATGCAGACAGACAGTGGACAGCCATAGCAAAAAACTGAGTGAAAAACCTGTTGAGGCATAATTGTCCTGATGGCGAAGGGTCAACTCGTAATACTCACCCCAAAGAATAGATAGAAAGAAATAGGAAAAGAAATAGCAGTGTTGTATGAACTTTATTTATAATTAATATTACATCATGATTTTAAACATTAATTTACATAATATAATAAATAAATGCTTACAATAATCAATATGAAGTCATGTTTAAAAAGCGAATGTTTATACCAAAGACAGATAGAAAGATAGAAAGTAACTAACCTAAGATTTGATGCTATAAAATGGAATCCAGAATAATCTCTTCGAATAATCAAATCTAAAAAAAAACTAGTGATGATTAAACTCTTTTAAATTCTACAGGAATCATGTAAATTTCGTGCTTTTAAAGGCACAATAACATTACTAAATCACAAATGAGTCTTATTACCTGCTTTTAAAATGTGAAACATTTGCAGAAGGCTGTTTAACAACTTCACAGTTAAAATCTGTCAAAAATGATGAAATTTAAATCCATAGTTTCCATAGGTTAAGCTGAAAAATATTTGAGTATGATCACATGCCAGGCGTTAAAGGTTTTTTGTATTAACACTTACATGGCGAGCGCTTTCACACGATGAATCAAAACAAGCGTAACGCTCGTACTTTAAACAAAGCCTTCAGCTGTACATTACTTTTTGGTTTTTATAAGTACAAACTTTGAGCGCATGTACGTAATAGAACTAGCGACAAGAACAAAGTTTCAAAGATTCTAACAGAGCCAGACCAAAATTGAACGTATCTGGTCTGAAATCAAATAATTAACAAATGATATAGGACATGTTAGTTCGTCTTTGCAAACATATTCTTACGCATCTTGAATGTAAATGATAGCAAAACTATGTAAAGTAACCAACGAAAACAAAATTATAATTCTGATTATTTCTGTACGAAAATAGATTGAACATGTACATTTGGATAAACAATCTCTTTCTCAATGAAAGACCTGTACATGTATGTATGTTCAGATTTCATATTAATATTAAAATTATTATTATTATGAGCGCTTCGTAAATCTCCAGTCGTTAATTAATACAATGGTTGATAGATTATGAGGATGAAAATAGGCAAAAAATTTACATACAATACCAATACTGAAAGGAATGTTCCATTTACATATTAGCAAGTTATATGCGTTTATGTGTGGCTAATAAAATAATACATTAATATTATGGCCTCATCTCAGCTCACAAAGTTTTCTTACAAACCTACTGGATGATGACTGGTCTGGACACTCTGAACACTACGTTTTAAATATCAATCAAAGAGTAAAAACAATAAATAATTGGTAAAACACAATAGTCGATTAATAACATCACGCAATTATTCAACGGGGATAGGCCATACTTTAAACTAACTTTCAATTTTGTCATACAATCCACATTGAACGAATAGTGGTCTACTAAAACCCAATAAAGAAACAGTCTTTGAACACGTAATAAAAACAACACGGTTGTAATAAAATACATACAAAATTAACTTAGATAAAATGTTCATAGTTTAATTGGATATTACACATCAATAATAGTTTTCACTTGATGAAAATTACATTGACCAAACACATATGTATAAAGGTAACTGGGCCCTAGGAGTTCTTTACACATCATTTTTCATTTATTATCACTCTCTCTTTCTGCCAGACATGATTAACGGAAGAAATATTTTAAATATCATATAAATAATAGGGGTTATAATATTGAGAATTAATTATTCAAGTAAGTACCACATTTTTTCCATGTTTCAGATACATTTCCTGACTTTCGTTATTAACTCTATTCTATTATTCGAATGTTCATACATTATACGTCAGTATCAGTTATACACGCAAACGAAACTATTAAATTATGTGAATATAAGAAATATTTTTTTTTTAGTTTAAATCATTAATAAAGCCACATAATAGTTTATCTACGTATAAGGGCACGTCACCTAGAAGTACAGATATATGGATCGAGGCAGTTCTAACTCTAGCAAAGGATCAGGTATGGTTAGATACTGCATATTATTGTACAAATCCATTTTAAAAATTTTAAGTTCTATAATATGAGATGTTGCAAACACACTCAATTATTGTAATATAAATAATTTCATTACAATTAGGCTACTACTTGGTTGAGTATCATAATGTTTAATACTTTATAAATCGCATAATGTCATGTTGGTATTATACCCTCTTTAAACATTTAATTAACTAGGAAAATTAATAACCATTGCATGTTCTGACGTCCGAAATCGTATAACTTTAAAGAATAATTGATATAACGCTACAATGTAAAGTTATCGTTAGTACGAATTTTGTTTCACGGAACAAACCCTTAAAACGCGTGACTTGTTAAATTTATAAACCAGGTGGTATCTACGCCTACAAGATTAAACATTGGACTCTTATTATTGCAAACATTGTGTTAACTTGTAACACACTGACAACACACGACGATTTACATACAAAAAACATTATTTTATACAACAAACAATAGTTATATTCCATGGCAAGCAAAGTCAGCAACAAGTGTAGAACAAATGTAATTGAGAAGAAGCATTGATGATATAGCTAACAAATTAACAATGAAATATCATATCTGCTTTTGTTGCTGACCAATGCTCATTATGTTCAATTACTTCTATGTATACACAGACAAACTCTCTCAATTTTTAATGAAACACACTATTCTGTGCAATTTTAATTAAACATACCAGTGTTAACAAAAGTGATGCCTTACCAAGACACAATTTCACATGTTTATGAAGCGATTTATACCCTGTGTAAGGCGATACTGTTTATACATATTGTCATGTCAACTCTTAGTAAGGACATCATAACGTGGACGCTAGATCGGTTCACCCATAGGCCAAATATTACTTAGGTACTAAATGAGATGATATTTGTCTAAACATGAGATTTAAAATTTCGAGTTCTTTTGGACAAGCTAATTACTGGAGAATAGGGTATTCGTTGTTCTAAGAAAAAAGAGGTTGTAGCATGATGTAACGAATGTAGAAGTAGAACTAACATGAACAAAGGCCAACTGACCGTTACTCTCTACTGTGTGCCTCTTAAAAACTCATAGAACCTATCTATAACTTTACTTATACCCATCTTGTTTCAAATGTAACCACAAAACAAAATGCCCGTAAAAATGTTTGAAATTGGAGTGGTAATTCATTGGCTGAATTATTTAATTAAATGTATTTATATCATCAAAGAAAAAAATTCAGTATAATTGTTATTTTTTTAATTTTCCCTTATTTTGAATATACGCTAATTACCGCAATCGTTAAAATTAAAACAGGCGGGGAATTAAAACACACTAATTTAGATTTAACACATTTGCAAGCATGACTAAAGGGAGATGGGCTCCATCTTTGTTGGTTGTGATATTAGCCGAATGTACAACTCATGTTCAACGCTAAAGTATTATATAAGATGTCGTGACAATGAGAGAGCGACCAGATCCGTGAGAGGGTGCGCGTGGGCGATCTTATCTCTTTGATGAACTCTTGATTTGCTGCAATTTGAGGCGTAAAGCGTCAACTTCAGCTTCGTTCCTTTGTGCCACAGATTGCGTGTGCAACTGCAAGAAGTAAGTCACATTTAAGAGTTTCACTGGCCTTTATTTATAACTTTCTTATTTCATAAAGTATTATTAATAACAATGTGCCAATTGGCATACATGTAAGGTAGCTAGGTATAGGTAGTAAGGTATAGGTATAGGTTTCTGTCTCGGGAACCATAACCACCGGCAGCTTGGTTGATGTACCCGATGCCAGTGGGACACAATATTTTATACTTTAAAACATATTTTGTTTTTGAGATTTGTTTAAGAAATAACGAGTAAATAATTATTACCTAAAATATCTTATATCTAAAGTGAAAGAATATATATTGGTGGCGAAAGACATCCATACTATTTTCAAGTGCAGATCAAAGCTTACAACCTACTTACCATGAAAATTACTACTGTACTAATAGTATAAATTATTTCCGAACCATTGAAGTCGTTTTTGATCACACAATATATAAAGGAATTCTTGGTCTGAAGAGGCCTTATAGTAGGTAATAGGTTATCATACCCCTGAACAGGTTGATGATACGGGAGTGTCCTCAGGTGAGGGTAGACATTCCAAAAGTAACATTCACTGTATGTCTTCCTCATATGCTCAAATTTCATATAATACTTACTTCTAGTTGGGGGTCAATGCTGTGTGCACGAGGCAATGTGTTTTCATTAATAGAATCGACAAGTGTTCTATTGTCGCCCACCGGTGTCCGGGGCTGCGATGTTGGTGATGACTCCGTTTTTAATCCTGCTTTAGCCTGGAATTTATTAAGTATCGAAATTATAAATATACATATATCTTTATTAAGATGTACATCTTAGTGAGACTTGATATAAATATAACCATAGTTATAATATGTAGCACTATACTAGTAGTAAAATCAGTCTTTTATAGTGACAGAGTCATGTTTAGGCACGAATGGGCTGGCTCAAACGGTGCAATACCACGACCTCTCAGAAAACCGGTTGTCCAGCAATTTGTGAAATTTCCCAGACATTAGTGAGCTTTCTCAACTCCTCATTCCCCTATCCCTCATGATCTTCATAGACGATCAGCGCACTTGCGACTTGGAGTTGTAGGTTATCCATGGATGGAGGTTGTGGCTCACCATGTGTTGACCCGTCTGTTCGCCTGTCCTCCTATATCATAAAAAATGTCACTGCCTACTAACGTTTTATAGATACTTGATACTAGAGTAAAAAAATATATTGATGCTTTCATATTTTGCTAAATTATCTTTATTACTTTCACTACTGCACTATTGAATGGAAAATCCGGTTGGGGAACAAGAATATTCATTGATCCAATTGATGTTTTGAAGAAAGGGTCAGGTCAGAAGTACCAGAAACCGTAGGGCATGTATAAAACATAAAAGATGCATGTACGGATAGAAACAAAGGGAGGGCTGTAATCTCTGCTTATCTCTAAGAAAATGGTGTCAGTTTATGTATATACGTATATAAATTCCCAATGAGTGAGTAAGGTTAGGATATTATATATTCTTATAAGTTCAAATAACAATTAAATTTACTTTTATTTTAAAAACATACCTGTAAAGCTCGTAGCCTTTCCAAGAATATGACATGTGACTTTTCGTCGTTTTCGTTGGTTATATCTGTAACATAATCATTGGAAAAATCAAAAGGTATAATTAATACACTTATTTATACATAGAAAATCTTTCCTATTATATGGCTACCTGGAAGAGATTGCAAAGCTTGATAATTCCGCCAATTGTATAAGTTCTTGAGTTCGTAAGAATATGTAATATTTTGTTATGATTAGTACGATTTTTTTTTATTTATAAGCCTACTATAGTGACTCCACTATGCCTGATGGAAAGCAATAAGTGGAATCCAAGAATGCTGGTTACCATCCTCATTGTATGTCTAATCAATGTAGCATGGTGGCCCACACGATGGTGACCTGGTGAGATGCTTTTTCAAGCCCCGCTTAAAAGACTAGGAATCAAAGTGGGAGGGAAACACGTGTTTATCCATCTCTCTACATACATAGTGTTTTCATTAAAGACTGTTTAAATAGGGTGTGAATACCAAAAATTTCTTCTTATCTCCCTCATCTCCAATGTATGTATATTTGCACCCATTTGAATTAAATTTAATTAGCGAATGAGTTACTAAGTTAGGAATCCCTTCTTAAAAAATGTCGAAACGACGCTCTACTAGAAGCATGGCGGCAGAAGTGTGGATGCATTTATTGTTAGTGTCGGGTACAGACGTTTGTACTGACCGATATTATCAGCCTTGAAGTCATGTTTGTAGAGGGGCATGGAGGAGAGCTTCCTCTGGTCGGCCACCTCGCGCAGGCCGCGCTCCACGTAGTTGCGGAAGTAGAAGGACGAGCCCTGCATAATCGTCCAGATGTCCACTTCGGGATGACGCTCCTGCACAATACAACATCATTAATACTGCTATTTTTGTGCTATCTCAGGCACCGTAATGTCTATAGTGTCGAACTTGTGAGGTTCAAACCCCGCCGGGTACATTATTAACTGTAGCTTTGTTGAAGAAGTTGTTTTCGTAAAATAATACAATTTCATGAAACGGCTGGTCAGCTCGTGAAATGGTCTATTATCTGAACACGAAATTTACATAAGTATAAAACTATGTATCAAAATCATCGTAGAGCTAATATAAAAAAAAAGAAAAAAAAAAACCTTGATTGAGTAAGTGGCTACTCTCAATGAGAAGAGGTAAAGAAAGGTTTCGGTCTATCGTTCTGGAACTTACAGCATCTAATGACTGAGTTGACTAGGACTAGCAGGTCGAGAGGATAAGCAACTGTGTCTAACTGTCGGTGGTAAACTGCGTCTCAGTCTCTTGTCTCTTGAGTCTGATATATCGTAAGATTGATTTTACGATCAAACCATTTTTACAGAGACAGAGACCAAATAAAAAAATGCTCCTAAAGATAACGATGACTCACCCTGAGATCATAAAGTTGTGATAAAGCTTGTTTATTATGTTCTTTTCCTCCAATCCTCTTGAGTATGAGCGCGAGTTCCTCGTGCACGGCTCGCGGCAGTCTGCCCGCTGCTAGAGCCGCGTTGTTCGGAGGTACTGACGCTAGTACTGAACCACCATTCAGAATGTCCGATGTGTTCTCTTTTTTCTCATCTAATTTTAGTTGCTGTGGGAGTTGTAGAATATAAATAAATGAATAATTTTGAATCTTATACTATATTGTATCTGCCATAGCCATCTCAGTAACTGCCAGTCACAATACCAATATCATATAATTATAAACTTTGTTATACAATATCATCGGCAAAAGTTTTTTTTTAACAACGGAATTATCTTACAATTAAGATGACAGTCGGAAATGAAGGTGAATGGCAAATTTTAGCTTAGTCAGACAACAGGACAAATTTAACGTGCAAGATTTTACCCGAACAAACAAATATTAATCAGTCGTCAATATTTAAGAATGTATCTATATTTCAGATTTTCATATATACCTTTAAGACTTTGAGTAGATACGGATAAAGATCGGATTCGTTGACGTCCGGTATTTGTGTTAAATGATTTGTGATCGTCCCACCCTTCATTTTGACTAGAGTATGCACCAATGTCTTCACTGTTCTGTAACAAAAATAATATATATATTATAAAAGAAAGATAGCAAAATATTTTATTCAAGAAGGTAACACAAAAAAATACATCTATATCACGATAACAACTTATTTGTTATATTAAATAAAATTAGGGCATATATGTATATATACACAGTTGTGTTAATTTTTTTATACAAATTAATTTGAAATCAATTATAGTGGTTCCCAGAACGCGCGGCAGACTGCAATAAAAATCATCAAAATTCCCTTAGAGGGAGACAATGTATTCAATCATTTGTCATATTGTTTTTAATTAAATAAATAAATATGAAGTTATAATAGCCCTCGTAACAAAACCTTAGAAAACTTAGTAGTAGTTATAGATATAAAAATATTGAGTTGTAATATTATTATATTATATTTACGAGCTATTGAACCTCGACAGCAGTGAATATAAGAAACTTTGCAAGTAGCAAAGATAACACAAGAACTGTTTTAAAATGCAACGTAACGAAATGACATGCATACCTGTAAGGAGTATCACTGATATCTGGATTCTTTTTCCAATAACTGTTTGGATAAGCCTTATAGAAGAGATGTATTCTGTAAAGAACCGCATCATAATCTATGGAGTTCACATCCCACGTGGATATCATCTTGAGTGTTTTCCAGAAACATTTCAGAAGTAAGTCCTGGTAGCGCGGACAGGCCGGGTCTGACACGCCGATTGATTCGTGTAACAGGGATACTATTGCACTGTGAATACAAAACCTCGATTAACAGTTAAATAAAGTAAAAAGAAAGTTAAGTTAAATTTATAACATTACGTAAAGTGCGATTCAGATAACTAAACATCGCCTAAATGAACTGACAAATAAACCTGTTAAACTTAATGCTGGTTTGTCGTTAACTATTTACATACAACAACAACCGGGGTACCGTTAACGCCATGATAACTCCAACAACATTACGAGTTTACGTATTAAGACTTACTATGAATAATAGAAAGTGTGGTCCGTAAACTGGACACTATTTAATTTTTTTTAGTGGTTACATCCAGACTACATATATCTAAATAAATTAAAATTAATCACCGAAATGTATGTACGCACATATGTCAGGATAAGGTTTGTATAAAAGAAATTTATTATACTATATTAGTATATTTCTATGAAAAGTATACACGACTGTGCGAAGTCGAGACTGGCACCTAGTTTATAATAAATATGTATGTATGAAAATAAGTGATACTACTTACATGCAGATGATAATAATAAAAATAAATAATTTACCCCAAGACAACATAAATATAATAACACTCTGTAATACATCGGTATAATTCTTACATGGTAGTGCCATACTTAGGCACGAATGGGCCGCTCGACCGGTGCGACACCACGGCCTCACAGAAAACCGGTTGTGAAGCAACACTTGCGTTGCATTTCCCCTAAATTAGTGAGGTTTCCGGAGGCCCATCTCCCCTTTTCTTTTTTCCTATCCCTCGACACCCAGCCGTTTTCCCATCTCCTCTCCCCTCTCTTTCAGCGCACTTCCGACTCCAGGTGTCCATGGACGGACATTCCATGGTCCATTATACAGGCGAACAGACGGGTCACCTGATGGTAAGTGACTACCGCCGCCCATGGACACCCGCAACTAAAGAGTCACAAGTGCGTTGCCGGCATTTTATTTAGGAGTACGCTCTTTTCTTGAAGGTTTGAAGGTCGTATCGGTTCGGAAATACGGCAGGCGACAAAAAATGTTCCATAAGCTGGTTGTGCGAGGTGCAAAAAGCTTCTGGAGAAGCGCACAGTGGTGGAGTGCCAATCGTCCAGATGATATATGTATAAGATAAATATATTTGATATATTATTATTATTTACTTTTACGAAGCGAACATACATCTCTAACAAGTTCAAATGAAGTAGTTCGAATTATTGAAGAGTATGTGTGTAGATTGTACTCTTTAAGAACAAAAAATGACATCAAGAAAGGACGGTATGAACTGTTTGAAAAAGGATATAAATCACAGAATCAAAATGAAAATTTAGTAAAAAAAAGTATTATAGGATATGATCCTTCTAGTTTACCACCAACAAAAGAATTATTACAACAAATAAAAAGAACGGTATTTATTTCCAATGTCCCACCAACAAAGTACCAAAAAATTATGAATGGACAATTATTGATAATGAATATCAACACTATTGGTTTGATGGTCCCCAAAGGCGTCACCAATGAGCAAATTGAGGAAGAGGAAGACGAAGATGAGATTGGAGCTGCTACCGATGATGAAGATTTCAGATGAATCAGATGAAAATTAATGTAATAATGTATTATATACATATATATATTTCCTTTTATTTTGTATACTTAAAATTACAAATCTTGTAGGACTAATAAAACATACCTTTTCTTTTGTAGGACATTGTTTTATTTGGACGAAAAATATATTAACCTATCACGTGATACCTTTGTTCTACAGTTACTAATAAAAAAATGTCCTGTGGAACTGACAACTTTTGAGTGTAGGACCATGATGACATACCACGCTATTTGTAGGACAATGTGGGTGGTAAACTATGCAAATGTTAGCTAACCAATAAAAAAAAAATCAGCTGGTTAGTAATTATTTTTCATGACCTTGTTTATGATACATGTCGGAGAGGGGGAACTCCCTAAAAAAACCTTATATTTTGTAGGAAAAATATTTTTTCACGTTATTTAGATAATTATTTCGATAATTAAAAAGAAAAAATCGGTTAGTAATAAATTTTTAAAATTCGTCAAATCAACATATTTTATCCTTGCTACCCCTATTAAGCTACCATTTACCAACATGACTGTAAGAAAAAAGTTGGGCGCCTAGTCAAAAGGAAGCTACTCACGAAAAATCAGCTTGTTAGTAATAAATGATGAAAAGTGTACCAGGGATCCTGTACTATAATTACCACAGTAGAGTCGTCCTCGGTGAATGTTCAAGCACTTTGACGCAGACATTGTTGAGTATCCGAACGAGTTTCTCCGCGTCAGGCCCAGTGGCTCCGCCGGCTCCCAGTACTCGCAGCAGTTCGCCCACTAGTGAGCATAGAGCTTGCTCACCCACGTGAGAACCACAACAGGTTGTCTCGTAGAACTGGAAGAAGGTAATCATAGGATTGTTAATTTTGAGGACACTGGTAGACAGATAATTAGAAACAACGTTTAAGAAAGATTTATTTAACAATTGCTGCTATTTGAAATAATTTTTTCTTCAATATGTGTGTCGATTCATCATAATGATACATTAATTAGTGTAAAAAACAAAAGCAAATTTTACTGGAGGTCTTATAGTAACTTAGAGGCGTACGTCGGTTTCAATGTAACAAGCCCAGCAAGAACAAGCCTATCAAATTTTTTCTTCACTGCAACAATTTCTTGCACCAATGTTGATAAACTAAACAATAACACACAGAAGGCAAAACTACTTCAGGACTCTGATCTCTCTGATCTGACATTTTTTTAATAAATTATGAGATTATTTTCAATACTAAAATCTGCTTTCCTTTATTTCACTCCCGCATTAGGAATAATTCTTGTGTAGCGTGGGATTTTACAAACATTTATTTATCGCACACAAATAACACCCAGATCCGGGACAACTTATTGTAGATCACACAATTCCTTGTCCCATGTGAGAATACAACACAGGACCTCTGGCTCAGCAGGCAGGGTCACTAACCACTAGGCCACAATTAAATCGGGCCTAGCATAACCTTAATAAATGAGACTGTAGATAGAACTTTTACGAGCCACACGATTTTATTTTTATGTCTGATCAATGCCCTAAATTTATGAGGAGAGTGGTGTGATGACTGGTACTCAGGACCTAAAAAATAAATTTTCAGCTTTTAGTACATTATTTTAGTATATTTTACGAATCTTGATTTGGTGACCCGTCCGCTCGTTTGAATCCCATGCAAAAAACAAAATGTTGTCCCGATTGTGGGCGTTTTGCGCATGACAGGCGTGTATACGTACGGTGGTTATCGCGTTGGCCAGGTACTTGTAGGCGGGAAGCGCGTCAGAGACAGGCATGGCGGCGAGGCGCCGCAGCTGGTCCGCCAGCGCGCGCACCAGCCGCGCCTCATGCGCTGCCAGCGCCGCGCCGCGCCCCGACAGCAGTGCGCCCGTGATCAGCGACATCGCGCGGATCGCCGCCTGCAACACCATAATGGGGTAATGACAATATCCCTACATTAAAACTTACTGAGACGTCATTAAAATTCGCATACACCTATCAGATTCGGTCACACAGTAATGACGAGTCCGTTTGTCTATTACGCTAGTATAATAAGTTCATGATAAAAATGGTACCATACAAAAAAAAAAAACAACTACACTACTATAAAAGTTGCAATGGTTTCTCAAAATATTAAAGATCTTCCCCACTGTGTCACTCACTCACATTTCATAGTAAAGAGGGTTTATAATAAAAAAATCTCTACAACTTAAAAAAATAAATATTTTATATAAATAACAAACGACAATAAAATAATTATTTCCAATTTGTTGCAGTTATTGAGTGCCTACATTTTGAGGATGCATGTTCATTTATATAGATAGATTAAGTAGAACGAATGAATTGTAGTAGGAATAAGAAGACATGGTGCTCACATTCAGGTCCGGACTGGCTATGGAGTGTATGGTGTCAGCGAGTTGCGAGTCGTCGACGTGTGTAGCGAGCGAAGGCGGCGGGTGAGGCGCGTGACTCGCGTGCGTCACGTGACGCGGGGGAGACACGCCCACCATGCTGTTACACAAATTCATAACTATGACAATACATACAATCATTCAAATTGTAGTTTTATTTCGAAGCTGACACTTATTCATTTATTTTCATTTATTCACCATAAAACAGTAATAAGAACATTATACAAATTATATTATAATACAAATTTGTACAAATTATATATAATAATATATAAGATTAGGTCAACTGCAAAATGTGTAAAGATTTATATCTTTCGTACAATGAAGAGAATGGGCTTTAATATTAAAATCTGTGGATGGTTTATTGGCCGCAGAAATTCTAAAGCAGATGTATTTAGTTTTTGGAACATTGATGGTTAGGAGATTGTCGTCAAGCCATTTCGTAACTGTTGTTAGGCCGGCTTCGGCTGCTTCATGGACTTGCTTCCAGGATTTAACCCGAAAAATGATAGCCGCATTGTCGGCGAAAGCTAATATACTGCCGCCATCAATCTTAAGTTTACACAGACCATTGACATACGCCAGGAAAAGGCTTGAGGCTTGAACTAAGCACATTAGATACTCTAACGACTTGACTTCTATTTGTCAGGTAGTCACGGAACAACTCGAGGGCATTTCCCCGTATCCCTATATCCTCCAACTTTCGTAAGAGTAAAGGAATGGACACGGTATCGAATGCTTTTTTAAGATGTATAAAGATAACTATGCAACACTTTCCACTGTCCAGAGCTTTTGTGACTGTCCTAGATAGATAAGCGACAGCATCTTCTGTGTTACTTCCCGAGCGAAATCCATATTGGTTATCTGCTAACAGTTGCTTTTTTTGCAAAAAGCTGGTTAGGCGTATGTTAATAACGTTTTCAATAATTTTGCTGATTGCATTTAATAACGAAATTGGCCAGTAGTTTGAGACTACCTCCTCACCTCCACCCTTGTATATTGGAACAACAACAGCTTTCCTAAAAATTGCATGAAAAATCCCAGTAGAAATACTGAGGTTGCAAAAGTGTGCTATAATTGTACATTAAACAGCGTGGGAATTTTTAAGAATAGTGCTAGTGTTGCAGTCTATTCCTGGTGCACAATGAGTTTTGAGGTTGAGGATAATTTTATCTTTTTCAATATAGTCAGTGGGATACAACCACATTGAATCTACATTTTCAGTAGAAGTACTCTTTTTTAACAGCCGAGTCTCATATGTTTTTAATTTTATCAGTATATCTACTGCAAGTTCTTTACCAATTGATGTGAAGAAAGAGTTGACGTGGTCAAGGGAATTCTCTTGAGATGGGAACAGTTTTAACAAAGCAGTTGCTTGCGAGTGTCTGCTTGTGATGTTACATAATTCCTTAACTGTCTCCCAAGTGCCTTAGTTATTATTATAGTACTGGCTGAGTTTATTCTTGTAATAGTTAATTTTCAATGTCTTTGCTGTCTGGTAACAGATATTTCGATACTTTATATAGGTTCCTCTTATTATGGCATTATTCGGATTCTTTTTCACTAGTTGGTGTAAACGGTTTCTCTTTTGGAAGCATTTAACAATACCTATTGTAATCCATGGGTCTTTTTCTTTTGGTAAAGGTATTAAAAGTAGTCGTCTGTGTAGTTATTAATTGTTGAAATATTTCGATTAGGGATTTTGCGGCTTCTTCAGGATCTTCAGTTGCTAAATATGAGCTATAATCGTATGTTTTAATTGCTTTTTGTATAATGTATAAATTCGTAGTTGATTTTGGTTCTGGTCAATGAACCAGCAAAAGTGTTTTGTGCAAGGGTGGTTGAAATTGACAGGAACAGAGGATAGTGATCCGTAATATCAGCTGAAAGCACGTAGCTTTTAAATTGCCCGACAAGTCTGCACATGAAATGGTCCAAGCAGGTTAGCCCGTGTGTAGATATATCTATAGCGCTTTGCAAGCCATGTGAACCCAGCATTTGTAGATAATAATTATTAAATAATGGTTACATCTGATATACTGTCGATAGAAGTGAAAACTAAGTAACTTATGAATTGTATCGTCGAGCTATTATTACATTATATATGTCGACGCAAAACCAATATACCCACTTTATAATTACTTTTAATTAAGTGATCAATACTGATAGAATCTTACTTGAAAATTGCAGTTACTAAGTTTGTTTATAAGATTTGAAATAATGAATTATGTTTTGTTGTTCCTCTAGGAATCAAACTAGTAATAGTTTAATCAGTATTTAAAAAGTTATGAGTAACTCATAACTTTTTAAATACTGATTATATTAACAAATAATAAACAGCTAAATTAATATCTTGATTTATAAGCCACAACATATATTGTAGTTTTAGATATCTAAATAAAGCTTTGTTTTTTTTAGAGTGGTAGAGCCATGCTTAGGCACGAATGGGCCGGCTCGACCGGTGCGATACCACGGCCTCACAGAAAACCGGTTGTGAAGTAACGCTTGCGCTGCATTTCCCCGAATTGAGTGAGGTTTCCGGAGGCCCAATTCCCCCGCCCCCCTTTTCTCTCTCCTCATCTCCTTTGTCCTTTTTCCATCTCCTCATCCCTCCTCTCTTCTTTCCGCTCCCTGCATCCCCTATCCCTCATCACCCTCAAAGGCGGGCAGCGCACTTGCAACTCTTGAGTTGCAAGTGTCCATGGACGGCGGTGTCACTTACCATCAGGTGACCCGTTTGTTCGTCTGTCCCCCTATAGTATAAAAAAAAAAAAAAAAAAAAAAAAGTTGGTTGGTTGTCAGAGGTTACTAATTAATATTCATTTTAGTTAAAAGAATAATTGTAAAATAAATAGCCAGTAGAAAATTCATGTCTTGATTTATAAACAACAATGGGATGTTTATTTATTAATTGTATGTTGTTAAGGTAATAAAGTATTGTAATTACTTTATTAACTTAACACGTGCTCGGAAACTAAAATTGAAAAGTATGAAATGAACTATCATTTCAGATGTTTTTAACTATTATCAAAATGTTTGAATAGTGTAATAGCTTAGTAAATGTTTTTATAATTAAACTAGTAGTTAATTTATTGATATAGTAAAATAAGTATCGTTGCGAGTGTTAAAAATTGTAATGAAAGTGTATTGACTTTACGACACCATTGTGATTTGTAATAGTTTGTGGTAAAGCATGAGGATTATTCCTCGAGCAGGGCTAGAAGCAACTTGTCTTCAAATACGAGTGATTAACCTCTAAATATTGTAATATTTCAATTGTTTGTAGCTATTATTATAAAGGTGTTTTGTTTAAATGTTTCGTTATTTCTTATCCGAATAATGAGGGCAGTAAAGTTATCTGATCTAACTTTAAAAACCCTGCCGGCATTAACGCTCCGTTATATATATACATATAGCTCATGGGAAGCGTGTGGTGGCGATGACGTGAGTTTCACGCTTTTTGTTCACCCAAAAAGTGCTCAACCCGCCTAAAGAAGTCTTCACTTCAAAAATTAACTTCTTACATTATAAATATGTACTAATAATCAAAGGCAGGCATCAGATACACTATAATAAGTATCCATGATACAAGACTTTTTTCTAAAATCTAATTTCAATAATATTTTATTACAATAAAATTTCTGCAAAAATTCAAGTAAAAATTAAACCTATACAAATAAATAAAAATGAAGGCTCTGTTTATTATGTCTAAAAACAGCATTCTACTAATTGCATTTAACTGTTTATAAGTTACATATACAAAAAACAACAATTTATAATGTTTTTGTTTGTATTTATTTTACTGCGAATAATTTCCGAAACGGGTAGACCGATTACCAAGGGATGTCAATGGCAGATAACTGGTGCTATTAGAAAACTATCTTGGAAAAAGAATTAAGGTTTCGCAAAAAATATAAATATACGCAGGCGAGCGAAGCCTAGCAGGGTATATCTAGGAATAAAATAATATTGTACGTTACCTGGACCTAATCGGTGGCTGTGTATGTGTCATATTCGGTCTAACTCCTCCAGTAGGTATAGGCTCGTCGAGAAACCGAAGATCGATCTCCTCTACGTCCGGCTGTCGTAGCACCGGTACTGCGGCGTCAAGTTGCGCAATCAATTCCGGGTCCAGACCAAATGGACCTGTTATGACTTTGGGTTCTGGTGGCGCACTGGAAAAAAAATGAAGATCATCAGACTGTTGCCTGCAGTGTTACACAGAAGTATTTTTGAAGTTATTAAGTATACTAGAGATCACAAAATTCAGAAAGCTAGGGGTCGACTTGAAAAAAATAACCTGTCTTATGCTGACAGGTAAAACTCAACAATATGAAAGGGAGACGAATAATCTAGGACAGTACTTGTATGTACTCACGGGTTGAGTGGTGGTGGAGTCGGAAGCTGTTCCTCTTCCTCCTCATACTCAACTGGCCCGGTGTCTACAGAAATGATCCGCCTAGGTTCAGGTTCCTCTTGCTGCTGAACCATGACAGGACGTCCGGAGGCCGAGAGGGGCACAAGCATAGAACGGCGGGATTCCGCGCTGCGATTCTTGCTGGCGCGTTTTATACGCTCTTCTAATAACGACAAGTCTTTGTCTGATATCTGAGCAGGAGCAAACATTTAATTTTTTTATGCAACTTATACTGATTGTAATTTTAATTACATAGAGACGGCCTTTTATACTAAATATTTAGAAGAAAAGGCAAAATACTCTAATTTTATAAAAACGTAGATAAGAAAAAAACGTAAATTTAATGATTCACTAAATTTCACTAAATTGGGCTATAAGATTATTTAGCTGACAATTGTTCCTCTATTTTACTGTAACATTTTTAATTTACTGGTACTCATCAAATTAATATTAAAAGAGAATGATTTTACACGCCTATGTATTTCATACAATAATGTACCAAACCTACCCTGTTTTGAAATTTATAAAAAAGATGTTAATATGACTTGTCATGGTCATGGCCCATTGAAAACAAACAGAGAAATGCTTGAGTTTGTGACGTGTGACGTAACGTGAAATATTTATTTTATAACTTCAAACACCTCACACACTTCCTAATCCCACACCAAGCAGAGATGGTATTCTGGTAACCAGACTGTTGATAAACATATTTTTATTATTTAAACATATTTTTATATTTTTCTCAATACATACTTACATATATTAATGATAAAGGTATTATTCGTGTTACGGTCATTCTAATTACTTATTAGTGAACTTGGTTGGACAAAATACTTTTTTTCCTACTAACAGGATGGAAATCCTAGAGCTCACTCTGTCACTCCCACCCCGTGCACTATCATCTTGAACCCACCCCTTGCTACTTAGCATTTAGTTTACCTTGGGGGATGGTAATGTATGACCTACGCGCGTCGCTAGTATTCATAAAAAACAAAGGGGCACACGAGAAGATGGGTCACTTGATGTTAAGTGACCACTGCCGGCCATGGACACCTGCAATAGTGGGGAGTGTTTGGAGAACTGCCTTTGAGGGGAGGGTAAAGGTAGAGGGTGAAAGAAGGGAATGGCAAGCATGGAGGAGAAAGGGGGAAACAGGTTTAGGCCTAAGTACTCAGTGAAATACAACGCAAGCATTGTTTCATAGCCACACAGTACTAGGTACTCCAGAGAAGCCGGCACATATGCGCATAAGTATCGCTCTCCCACCTGTCCAATCATCTTGTAAACTTTCTCTCCCTCTAGGAAGTATGCGGAGGCCACGCAGTTAAGTGCAGCTGAGCGTACAGCGTTGTCCCGGTCGCCGATGTGTCGCGCCAGCTCCTTGAGCGTGCCGCCGCCACTGCCGCACATCACCGTTGAACCGTACGTCTCTAAGAGATGACCGATGCACTCTAGACATTCTGCAACATTCAATAGCTATTTTAGAAACAGAAGGAGGAATACAAGTCTACGTTGCTGCAAAGTTTTATAATAACGAGTAACTAAAATGACAATGATATAGCATTGTCATTTTAGTTAAACAGATATTTTTATGGTAAAAGGATTATTTAAATGAACTTTCAATTATTCAGACCTCTTTTGTATGAATCAATGTTTCAATTAATAAGAAGAATTTATATGGCTAACGCCTCAGTCAATTAGATAACATTATGCTAATGTATATAAATCATGTTACCACCAGTACTTACCAGCTCTCTGTCTTGCATTCTTGGACTTGAGACCTTCCATCAAATATCCAAATAACTTGGTCACTGAGTACACCACACATATTTGTTTGAATAATGCTTTCACACCATTGCGAACGGTATCTTTTGGATCTCCTACCTAGTTAAAATAAGAATGAAATTTAAAAAAAAGTTCAAAAATGATTTAAATGAAGTTTGTGAGTTATTGTAAAGTCATAAATTAATTGTCAAAGATAGGCAATGTTTTATACATAATTATGATCAAGGTAATAAATTGTATCTGATAATTTATCGCCTTGTCATGAGGCGATATTTCGCTTTATCAGATTATTATAATGTTATTGTAATGAGCATTGTACATGACCTTAACTCATTGTATAAATTTATCTTCATTGACAAATAGGTAACACCAAAATTGGTGTTGAAAAATAAGTGTAAAGTATTGTAAATTTTCGAAAAAAACGTGTTAACGTAGTAATAGATTAAGTTATAATATTCCTAAAATATAAAGAAAATGAATTAGCTTATTAGGCTGTTGATATACACAATATATAAAAATAACTCCTTGTTAGGGATTTCAGTCATAATTGTGGCCAGACACAAAAGAACAACATTTCATCTATCATTCTTCTTCGAGTCCTATAATTCTGTCTTCGAAGTGTGAGAGAAGCAGATATTTGGGAAGAGAAATGTCGTAAATCCTACATCGCACCTGAAAACACATCCCTACTCCGATAATAAGTTTTAGTTTTTTCCATTATTAATGGATAGTTTATCAATAACGATCATTACGAAGGATCACGGGATGAAAAGTAAGAAAGTGTTATGATGTTACTTGCAATTAGTATAAAATATTCACCTTTAGCACAAGGTATGGTATGAAGCAATTGGCCTCATATTCCGGCATTGTGTAATCACTTTCAATGAGGTAATGGAACACAATAGACAAGTACTCCAGGCCCTTGAGAATAACGGATGGGTTGGTGTCGAAGAACCGCAATGTTAACCATTTCAGCACCAAGTCGAGGTTAGCACTGAGCGCTTGGCCGTTTTCGTGCAAGTCTTCGGAAAGAGCTTCTATTGCTTTTAAATGGTATCTGTAAAAGTAAGATTTATGTGAAAAATAGAGTTACCAGTTATCCATCAATATATAAAAGGTATTTATTTAAATATACGGTTTTACTCACGCCTGACGGTCTCGACAGGGGGCCTTTTTTCAAGGAGTAAGTCGACCAGCCGCGACGGTACCGGACGATGCACTGTGATCGTCCAGTACCGTCGACGACTTACTCCTTGAAAAAAGGCCTCCTGTCGAGACTGAAACTAGTCGGGCATCCCCAAAATAAACACGTGACTAAAACCGTATATTTAAATATGAATCTTATTCAGTAAAGTTTTTATTCTAATATTTTCCACACGGGTGTACATAGTTCCATGAATTGGGTAGCTAGCGCTTTTTATTTCATATAAATGAGTAGAGAAGCTCCAAGCCTTACCTAAAGTCATTATGAAACATATTAGCGACAAGCTGTTTGTTGAGACCGGCGTTCGCCATCTGTTCTTTTAGCAGCTCAAAGAACTCCTCACGAGGCGTTGTAAAGTTCCATTTTAACACTAAAAGATTGAAATCAATATTAAATTCTCTTCTAAAGTAACACTATTTACTATTATTGAAGTTAATTTTTTTTCATTTGTTTGTACTTCTGTTTATTTTGTGTGTTATCCGTAATTTTACAACATTTGTTAAATGTGTGAGCACAAAATAAATATGTCTCTCTGTTTATATAAAATTGTACGTAATTTTTACACAATATTTGGATATATTAGATAAGTTTAGACTCTAGACTTAGATTCATTTACATACTACATATTTTCAATATAGAAAAATGGGAAACGTTCGTAATATTTAGATCTTTTTTGTCAATATTTTTATTTACCTTTTAATTTTTGGTCATCAATAATACGTTGGTTCTTTGCGTTATTGTTCGGTAGTAGGGGTGAACAGTCTTCATCGTCCTTTTTGCCTCGAGTTGTTGCCGAGGCTGGTTTGGCAGGACCCTAAAACATAATAATTCTAAAGGGTCATGAATTAAAATATTGAAATTCCAGCAAGTTCTTTTTTTGAAGAATATCATCAATGAAACAATATTTTGTTCGGTAGTTCGGCTCGAAGGACCATTTCAACCAGTTGGTAATATAGTTATCTATCTTTGGTAGTAATGGGTTTACATGGCTGTTAAGACTAGCACTCAATATTGTGATGGCCATTACCTCCAGTTACGTATGACGATGGATACGCGATGATTATAATAATGACAATATTGTCTTTTTCTCACCAAAACCGACATTATAATTACTAGAAAGCAATAAGGCACTTTGTTTACTTATAAACTATACTTATAACTATATAAACATACGTAAACAATATTTTTTTTATAGGAATTTGGAATCTTATTTTCAGATTTGAATTAATAATGAAAAAAATATACTTGTTAATTTTGAGCAGTGGCAACAGTTTTGCTAAATTTTTAGTAATGTCAGATTTAAATTTAGTGCAGTCTTTGTAAAAAACTAAATTAAGTTCGATGAAACAACAGAATAGCATATTTTCTTAACCAAATTTTGAAAATTTTTAGCCTAGGTGTGCTGCGGAATTTGCACCAATGATTACTTAATTAAATTATACAAATTATCTGATTATGAACTGCTGGTGCATTCTGTAAATAAATAAATTACCTGTATTACTGGTCACTATGTCAATAGGATTCTTGATTGAACTGACAAGAACCTATTGAAGCTAATGGAAATTTCACTTTACTTTTTTGTTTTATTGAAAGCTTATATTTACATGTTACTTGTTAGAATGGAGAGATATGGATTAAGAATAAGTAAACCGTACCTTGCCCTTAACAGCAGTGCTTTTCTTCTCCACTTCTTTCTTAAGAGCGCCCGCAGACTTGACGCCGCCGCGCGTTTCTTCCTTCTTCGCTTTAGTTGGTAAGGGTTGCACTGGAAGATTTGGCCTAGCTTTGTCTAAAGCCGCCTGTACAACAGTCTTGGAGCCAGGCTGTTAAAATGTATAACATTTGTATTTTTCTTCAGCTACTTTTACAACAAAAACGTAAAAATAATATTTTTAATATAGATTCGTCACGTTTAGCCTCAATTCGTTAAATGAGAGGTAAGAAATATATAACATAGAAAGAATTAGAAAAAGTAGATTTTTAGGAAATTACACTTCTATAGAATGTAACATCTTAACTTATTCACATCACATACACCGTCCCCTTAGAGGTTATAATGAGATAATACAAAATAAAATCAGTATTTGTACCTTCAATTTGTCCATCTGCTTATGCATAGGCTCGTATCCTAGATGCAACATGAAAGGCAGTACGCAATCGGCGGCTACTTTGCGTACGTCAGCGGCGCGATCCTCCAGGCAACTAAACAGTATCGGAACGCAAACAGACAGTTCTTCGCGTTGGAAGGATTTTGGAGGAACTGTTGAAAAAGGAAATAAATAAACATTATTCTACGAAATACGAAAGATAATGTAGATATGATACGTGATTATTCGACAATAGTTTTATAATTGTATTACTTATAAAATAAATTAATAACTATCATACTAATTTCCATAAAATACTATGTATTTAATGGCTTGTCCTTACTTCTGAAGAAGTTGTAGTCAAAAATTTTTGCCTAGGCAAGAATGGACCGGTGCGATAGATACCACAGCCTCAGAAAAAACCGGTTGTGAAGCAACACTTGCCTTGCATTTCCCCGAAATTGGTGGGGTTTCGTAGGTCATAGGTCCGGAGGCCATATTCCTCCTCACCTTTTTCCTCCCCCTTGTTCCATTTCCTCATCCCCATCTCTTTCCGCTCCCTGCCATACCCTTATCCATCATCACCAGTGATCGGAATATACTTAAAGTTCAAGGAACAAAGACAAAAAGTGTAAACGTCCTTAACAAAATTTATATATATTTATTCCGAGTTTCGGAACATTACTTAAGTACAACTAAAATTAATAAAGTAAAACATGATTTGATTTATGTTTACGTTTAGTTCCAATAATTGTACAAAATGAATAAATGGCATGAAACATATAAATTGTTTTTTTTTTTTACCTCTACCTTGTTAGTTCTAATTATTAAAGCTGGTATGTAAATTAAATTATCTTCCGCGCGTTCTTCCGTCGTTCAAACGAAGATAAGGAGATAACCTATTTTTTTTAAACAATATAAATCGTGCACTCTTTTTTTTTTAAACAGAAAAGCAAATGAATTCGACAGTTGTTTTACTTAATAATATTAGTTGTACTTAAGTAATGTTCCAAAACTAGAACAAATATTCCGAAAAAAAAAATTGTCTCTAAAGAGGTCTCCACTTTTTGACTCTGTTCCTTGAACTTTAGGTACATTACCTCTACCTATTCCGATCACTGCTCATCACCCTCAATGGCGGGCAGCGCACTGACGATTATCGAGTTGCAGGTGTTCATGGACGGCAGTTGTCACTTACCATCAGGTAACCCGTCTGCTCAGCTGTCCCCCTATAATATATAAAAAAAGTACCAGACACTGGTTCATCCCATCTCCATACGATGTGCGATACAGTCAACTCAAACTGTCAACTTTATCATTATTCATATTTTAAATAACATACCTACTTGCTTTGTTAATTAAAACAAAAACTCAAACCGTTTATTTATGAAACAGTAATAAATTTCTAAATTGAAAGGAATCAGTTAGTTAGTTTCATAACTTACAAAGAACAAGTAAGGATTATTCCCCATATTTTATTTTATTTATGGCACGTGTACGACAAAAGAAATTATTAATTGCCAAAAGATAAATAGTATGCATACATTATAAATTTTGTCATACAATTAATTATATATATGTGTTTTCTCTTCTCCATTTATTCGTGTGTCGCGGGGGACTTTACGCGTCACTAACCGTTAGACAAGCAGAGGGTTTCAGTGCAAGGTTGACATACCATTGGGCAGGTGTTCAGCGAGCCACTGCATCAGCGTGGAACGCAGCAGCGGACTGCCACCCTTGAGCGCGTCGAGCAGCATCTCGCCCTCCAGCGGCGCGTGCGCGCCCGCCTCGCGGCACCATGTCTCCACGCACGACACCGCCGCCGCCCGGATCCACTGCTTGCTGTCGCCCAAAGCTGGACAACAACAATACTTTTATTGTACCAAAGTACTCATACTCATTCAATAAAATGTAGTGCAGAGAATGCCCCTTCTCCTTCAACAAACTACAACGAATTGTAAACTTACAATGAAGGCGGTTAATGTTTTGCAAAAAAACGTGAACACTCTTTTAACATATTATATTCGCGGTCGTCTGGCACTACTTCAGAGAATCTAAAACCCCTGGCAATTCTATTTTTATGTTAAATAATATGTCTATTGTTTATTTCTTTTGGTCTCCTTTGAACGAAAATACCTTTTTGGCCACTTTTTTCCACATGCTTGGAGTCGTCTGGTACTAGTTCCAGACAACCAAAAATTTCTGGCAGTTTGGTTTTTATATTAAATAATATTAATACTTATATTACTTATACTTTCCTTTGTATATTCGGACTAAAATACCTTTTATGACACAAAATGTTTGGAATAACCAATGCAGCAGCAATAAGTGCCAATGTGGCAAGACAGACTTTCTTTTGAATGGTATCCAAGGTTTACTGTGCAAAATATTATATAAAATGCCTTCTCTAAATTCGTTATGAGCTTTTATTTAGAAATGAGAATTAATGATGTTTCAAAACATTTCCACTTCCACACAGGATATTTCAGGCTAAATCAAACGATAGTTTACCAAATGAATAGTCACAGATACAGAGGGTATTATCGACAATAAAAACATCTGCTTTAGCTTCTAAAGCATCATAAGCTATCAGTAATATAGGTTAACTAGGTTCTCAAAACAGTTTTTTTGAGTAATGCTCCCTGTGTCCCTTTCTAACTCCTGACAACGTATATGATCGATAAGATAGAGTTTTGACCTTTACAATATTAGTCAGGGAGTACCTAATGTCATCCATTTTAAGTGGAAATAAAATACTGGAATACCTTGGAAGAAAGCTGGGAAGAAAGTTCTGACGTGATTTTTACATCTCGGTCCCATAGCCGTGGCTATACATTCGCAAATCTGCAAGGCACTCTGAGCCAACTTGGAATTAGAGTCCAGCAACCTGGCCGCAAGAGCAGCTGGCAGCTCTCCTAGCGATTGCTTTATCGGTGCTGAGTTTGTTATGATGGCCTTCACTTTATCTAAAGCTTCATTTCGAACCTGTGTAATAAAATAAATAAATAATAGTTAGTATTTATTTGCAAAAAAAAATAGAAGCACTGAACTGAATCATGGACAAAAGATTTAATAGAAAAAGCTATCCCCATCTTAATTATGTCCGGAAACAATTCTATACAGAACATTTTGTTTTGTAGAGTTCAAATCAAAACCACCATAGACTTATCATTGGACGAATGTAAGCACAAGACACCAGTATGGAGGGAATAACAGCGAGACGACTGCTCTATGGCTGCAAGTGCAATACTTAGAAAGGTTATAATGGGTTTTTCAACAATAACTTTGTTTTCCAACAGGGTCCAATTGGAATAACATGATAGTTTTGATTTTCTACTTGTTGCCATCTCAGTAGTAGCTTTGGCAATGGAGGGGAATGTATAATTTATCATAACTATCATTCAAAACTATAAAAACAAATATATATACTGCTTTTAAGCACATTAAATTATGTTTATAACTACTATTTACAGATACATCTTGTTACTTCCCCATCAAATGTGTACCAAAGAGTAGACAAATACTATGTTAGACTTAACCTCTGCCTAATTGTATTCGTGATGGAAAGAAGAAAAACATTAATTGAATATAGCACCTATATGTGAGAACATTTAATCAACATAAAAAAAATAGCTAAAAATTTGTAAAAAATGTTTAGTCAAACAGAAGGAATGACTGTCACATCCCTGCTTTACTTTTACTGGGACCGTTTCGACATAAGCATTGTTTATTTTACTGCCAACTATGTACAAAAGAATAGTAGTTCAAGAAGAAGTATTATTCAGGTTATTGTTAAAGATATCTCAGTTATACATTTTTGTGTAAAATAAGAATAACGAAAGTCGTGTAAATATAAAAATTAATTCTATTGTTCCAAAACCCTGAATACTTTCTAAATAAACAATTGATTGTTAAAGAATCAACGGATCACGCACGTCAAGATTATTTTCTTGGAGGTCCTAACGTAGTACTTTTTTATAATCTTTGACTCCTAACATAACGCGTCGTGATTTTTGTTTCGCTTTGAGATGAGGAAAAGATAACAAATATCAAAATTTATATATTTTTATTTTTTCTATTTAAAACTAGAAAAGTCTATTTATTTGGCAAAAAAATTAAACACAAGTGTGTCGATGAAAATCCGAAATAGTTACAAGAGTGTATTACATAGCATACACGTAATATAATGTTGGATAGATAACAGTCCGATCCCTGAGTCACCTTTTACGACACCCACTAGAAGAAATAGGGTGGCCCTAATCTACAGTGAACCACACGGCTTTAGGCGCGATCTTTCAAAAATAAGGTCTCATTTTAACATTTAAATTTCTTTGCTTACCTTCCAATTCTTGTCGTTCATTTCAGCAACTAATGAGTCAGTGATGAGCGGCGCGATGTCAGTGCGCGGGCGGTTGTCGTCAACGGCGGGCGGCTCCTCGTCCGCCGCGTCTTCAAACGGCTCCTCTATATCGTCGCCCACGGACGCCTTGCTGGCTGACTGCCACGTACATATAGCAAACATACAGTAACGTACAATATGACAAATCGCCTCCTTTTACAACCCAGGTAAGGAGTTAATTGGGTTGTGGACTATTTTTTTTATATCTGTTTTTACGAGTATTGTACACTGTTACAATAAAACATGTTACATTTGAATTTGACATCTGTTATTCTTATATGAATATTTATTGTTTACTCATTTTCGCGAAAATTCGGAGTTATTTTTTTTTGTAATATTAAAATGAAGGGGAGCGATAAAGAGAACCGAATTGTAAAAATGCAATTTTTGAAACTCTATAGCCGGTTGGTATTAGTCGAATGTTTGTGTACCAGGCCTAAAAATGCTTGTTTGTGTGTAATGTTTGTGCTGGGTACAATGAAACCTCCTGTTTGTGACAGATAAAGATCTGGTGGTCCACGTCGTATTAGTATGAAATGGCGATCAAAGCAGTGCAGGAAAGAATTCGAAGAAATCCTGCCCGCAAGCAAAAGATATTATCTAGGAAATGAATAGAAACTAGGCCTGACTATAAACATGTAGCGTATTTTAAAAGATGACATAGGACTTGCAAAGAGAAGCATTCGTCATTATTTAACTGATAATTTTAAAACGAATGTGCTAAAATCAAAACAACTTCCTAAGCGGTACGCAAAGGAAGTCTAAATATTTACTGACGATATTTTTTTTACTATTGAGCAACATTTTAACAAGCAAAATAAAGGAGTTTATGCTCAAAGCTTTATAGAAGCTTCCCAATTAGCAGTCTAACGAGGACATTATCCAAGATCAGTGTAGGTTTAGTAGGGTGTTAGTTATCAAGGAGTGACTGAGCCATATATTTGTAAAAAGGTGTCGAAACATCGGTACAAGCCTCTTAACAACACCATGTTCTATGGAGTGTTATAAAGCTCGATCCACCCAAGCTTGTTTCGAAAGACCGTTTCTGGCTTAATCAACTCTGAAGACAGACCGTCATCTAGTCACGATCTTCATCAGCTGGATTATAATTTATTATAGATAATTTGGAGTCCTAAAACAATCCATAATATTGGCAGTAAAGAATTTTCCCTTGGAGAGAATGCATGCTTCTATTGATAACTGGCCTTAACGTATATATATATATATATATGTATATATATATATGTATATATATGTATATATATATATGTATATATATATATGTATATATATATTTCTTTTATTTTTTTTTTTTATAAAAAGACAACTCCCGCACTAGGATTAATTCCTGTGTTGCGGGGGACTACAAACATTCAAACAACGGACACAAAGAATAACCAGAATATAGATAGGGATCATTTTTAATATGCTTCATATATTTTTAATGATATTATATTAATGTATTAATATATAAACTAAGACACTAGTTCTATACATACTAGTTTATTACCATTATATGCTGTGACCCCAGTTGGAAGCATTATTCAAACTGGGGTCACAGCATATAGCGGTAATAAACAAGTATGTATAGATTTATAAACCAGTATGCGGACTTATAATGTTAGCAATTAAACAGTACTGGTGTTTAAAAGAGAAAAGATATTGACATGTGAATGAGTATGTTTTGGGGCTTCACTTCTAAACCGAGAAAAAGTACAAACTTTAATTACCTTGGTGACAGTTCCAGTTTGCCTGGTCGGTGTAGGAGGAGAGCTGTTCGCATGTTTGTCTAATTCAAGACTTATCAGTTGCTTAGTAGCTGCCTTCTCGCCGTCGAATTGACTGATCAGTGACGGACCAACATACAGTGAAAGTATGCCCAAGAAGTTAACTGCAGAAGTGCGAACGTTTGGATTTGTAGCTGACAAAGCTTTCTTGCAGTGGGAGATTATAGATTTTATGTTCATGCTGTAACAAATTATGGCAGAAAGTTTAGCTTTTAACTGAAAGATAAAATATTTGTAACTTAAAAGACAACCATGGTAGAACAGAATACACAGCAATTATTGAATGAGGATTAGAAAAGCCATAATACTCTTTACCACTTATTGCAAGCTTATTTCATATTGCTAATATAAACCTTGAAACTAAAGGTTTAGTATCATATAATGTATAAGTTATAGATCTATTAGTTATTACAAATCACTTGTTAAAAATTTTAATCCACCTCAGTAGGTGGGTTAAAATTATAATTTAAATTATAATAACGGTCAATCCCACTTTTTAGCCCATTGTTTGGTTATGTACATAATGTTTCTTAGAAGAGATGTTTCTGTAAATAAAGCATCTCACAGGTACTCTACTAAATCAAGATTTGATGGATTTCTACTAAGAACTTCTTAAACTCACAAGTAAATTCAAATAAGTATAAATATATTGGAAAATAGAACATTAGATATACTAGAATCAGTTACTAATCCTGACTGATATGTCAGAGTTTGTGGGTTCTATTTCACCGTCGACAATGTGGGATGAGCTGATTATTAGTTGTTTCTGGGTGTAAATCATATACTTTACATATATTTTTTTAGCAACAGCAGCAGTAATAGTAAAAATTCTGGTTAGTTTGGAATCAGACAGCAGTGTATGAGATAAGTAAATACATTATATTACTAACTTGAAGCCAAACTCCTTTATAGCATTAGCCATCCAGATGAACAACTCTGACTGTACTTTAGGATTCTTCTGCGTGTCCATAGCGAACGAGAGACTTTCGTTGAGCACGTGTTCCAGCCCACAACCTTCAGACAGAGAAGTAAGGCAGTCGGCACATATAGATGAACACGATGATTCACCTAGTTTTGTCACTATGTCTTGGAGAACGAAGTCTGCTGAAGTGCTAAAGTTACAAGAAATAAAGTATTAATAACATAATAATATGTAGTTAAGTTGTTTAGATATCAAAATATAGATAAAACAATCTTGGGTTGAATGGGTCAGACAAAATATCAATCTCGTACGCATAGCATGTTTCATCTAGATATAAATTATCTTATTTTTCACATAAGAGAACTATTACCATATTTCTAAACCAGAAATATATTTTTTAAATATTAAAGTTATGTTTTGATTCTGTAATACTTACGTTGAAATGGGGAAATTCTCTGTTATGTATTTGCACGCCTCCAGCCTTGCTTTTAGAACTTGTACATTGGTGTCCTTAAGACCAGGTTTCTTGTTCAGTATGCGGTATAATACCTGTGAGGTAGCATCTGCAGCTGACAAGCCTTGCACCGTCGAATGGAAGCTTTGTACTGCTGAAAGTCGATGTTTCCAGTTGCTGTCCCCTAGACCTGAAGAGGGATTTAAAAGGATAATTGTGAATTCCTAGTGTGTACAGTGTAGTGTTTTTCGTTATCTTAAAGCAATCATTAGGTGACCGTTTTTTTTTTTATTTACGATTGAATGATATTTAAGTAAATTATAGAAAAGTTAAAGCACTTATTTTGTATGATATCAAAAACCTACATGATTTATTACCTGCTAAAGCTTAACGACTCCCCTGAAGATTATGTCAAATATGAAGACATAGTTTTTAGAACAATAAAGCGTCATTAAAAAATATAATGAATATATCAGTACCAGAAATTACTTCAGCCGCCAGCAGTCCCTCAGCACGTGCATCAACTTCCTCAGGCGACAGTTCCTGTTCCCGCGGAGGAGTGTTCAGGGTGCGCGCAGGTCCTGCCTTCTTCGCAAGACCTGGCTTCGCTGTAGACAACAAATACCGTAAACAAAAAAATAAAATAAAAAACACTCATGAAGCAAATAAGAAACTATCTGCACATGACACAGGTCCTACAGGTCGGTAATTAGTAGCACAAGCTTTGATGATTTGAAGAGTTAAATATATAATTATTTATTTGAAAACCTAAAATCGTCAGTCTTTTAATCTATATGAATAAATAAGAATGCCTAAATGTGTGGCGCAGCACTGACTTGGACCAATTTAGATTTTTTTTTATTTTTCAAATATTCGTTTTCAAGGGTTTCAAGAGAAATTATAGTTTTTTATTTACACGGGACTGCCAACGTTCAATGTACTTTTTATCAGAAAAATATGTCGGGTCAGCTAGTTTCTAATAAAAATAGGTAACGAAAAATGGTAAGGATAAAATTTAACTGGGTTCTAGAAATTTTGGCTAAAACTTCTTCTGTTTAATTATACCAAAAAATAGCGACTGCACAGTAACACATAAAGTCCATCGACATACAATGTATAAACGTTTGCGGGTTGAAAACCTAACACTACTGGCAAAAGTTCTCCTGCTCTGATTGGAGTAGAGTTGTTCTCAGAATGTCCTCCATTTCTAAACTAACTCTAATTAGCAAATACTACACTACAAACACCAACGCCAATATGTAATTAAGTATGTATTTAATATAAAAAATAATAAATTGTAAGTATGAATGCAGTCACATCAACATGTTAACCAAATTGAAACCCAAGTTCAATATGTATGAACCTTGTAGAAAATGGTACTTTTAAGTTTAAGATAAGTTTCAAGTAAATATAGCTTGTTTCTATGGTGAATAAATAAGACCATGAACCAGAGCTTCATGAGATAGTGTTTTTGTCTTTAGGGTTAAAGCGAGTGAAAGCACATACTCTGAGGGTCAATTTTTTTTTTTTATAATTTCAGCTAGGTGAAAAAAGGCAGAGTGCATTCATACTTACAAGCAGGTCGTTTGACAGGCTTTGCTGTAATGGAGCCGGCTGTTGATTTGGCATCACCTTTGCCTGATGGCGCAGCAGCCTGTTTGCCTTTAACTTCCTTCTTAGGAGCTGCTACTTTGACATGAATCACAGCCTGAAATTGATCAAATATATTTATTTTCGAAATGAAATAATTTTAGCATAAACAGACAACTTATATATGGTCCCCTCCCACTCGCAAACCATTATTTAGTCCCACTTACGTATAAGGCTCATTGCCATCGAAAAGGCACTTTGAGAACTAGATGGGAAAATGTGAGTGTTAAGTGAAAAATGAAGTGTGAATAATAAGTCAGTGTCGCATCCCTAATAACTCGAAATCATTGATGGAAGTCCAAAACTCTGACCAAGATAAATTATTGATTTATAAAGTAAGATTATTTTGTAGGTAGATTTAATATGGTATTTCAACAAATAAATGATATTAATTCCAAATTCTAATTCTGAATTCATCTATTCTTTTAAGATCAACATATAACCCCATATTTTTAAGAACATAAGAGTTCTTTACAGGATCAAAAATAATCAAGTGCGCTCTTGAATTTGCAAGCGTACCTATAACATAAAGACGCTTCCAGCTTCACTCATTAATTAAAATGAAGCACACTGCATGTTTTCCACTTTTGTAGCATTAAAGAAAAAAGTTCACAAATATCTTAAACAAAATTCAAACAACTAAAATGGATGTTTACCTTGTCAGCAAACTCCTTAATTTTCTGTTCCTTCAAATTATCAAGTTTACCAATATGTGGTGCAATATTCTTCTCGCCCACTAGTTTAGTCGCTGTGCCCAATGCTTCCGCAGCCGCGTCACGTACTGCCGGTTCTATACAAATTTATTAAAATCTATTATACTTATTATATGTCTCATTTACTCTAATAATTTAATACTATGCCTTTAACACCCTAACTGATATTCAGGCAATAACTGATTGGACTGGAAGCCAACCCTAATAGACATGGGAATAATAAGGCTAAAAGACTAAAACGTAAATATCAAAATCTTCATATTAGAGACTATTTTTAGAGTTCGCAATGTTCACAATGTGTCTATAAAAAACTTGTGCTTTTATTTTATACATATACAACCATCAATATATACCCGACCCACTACTGAAGCTTTGAAAAAAAAAAGTATGTCATCAAATAATTTATATATTGAGGGGGTTCCTTTATCTGGCAATGTGTTGATGCTCCGACATTTTTTGGCGTGACACACTGGGCGTAATCTTCTTTAAATGAATATTTTTAAGACATTTTTTTTCATGTTATTATTGTTTGGCCGAATGTTTAAATGTTCGAAAATGGGTAAGGTTAGAACAGCTGCGATTAAGCGGCAGAGGCCGCCAAGCGCTAGATTGCCTTGATTGTTGGTGAATCATTTGGGTGAGATGACGTTATAACAGTGTGTTTCCTAATATTTATTTGTCATTACAGAATTTTGGTCAAACAAATGTTATATAAAAAGACTACTAAATGTTATTACAGCTAATGAAGTTTATATGAAATATAACATTACGATTTTAACTGTCAACTTTCTGCGATATGATGGTTCTACTTTTTAATTATTATTGATGAAATTTATTCCTAAAGATGATTCTTACTTACAAAATTATTATTTGAATGTATGATAAATGAGTGTTTGCCACAGGATTTCTGCGAAAAAAGTTCATGCCATTCGCTACTATGCAAAATAATATTGTGACATAAAAAGTTCTCATTGAGAGGATGTTCAGAACCTGTCCGTATATGATAAAGTGTTGCCATTAAGCAGTAGTGCATACATTATATTATAGTAGTAAATTTTGGTACATACCAGCACTCTCAATGAGTTTTAATAAACCAGCTACGTAGGCCTTGATCAGTTTCTTGTTGAACGCTGAGGGCTGCGTGTGGCACAGGGCGCGAGCTAAGAACAATGCGCTCTCCGCCTTTATTGACGGGTTTTTGTTATCGAAAGCCGCCAGCATATCCTCCATTATCGCTTCTAGATTCGTCTAAAATAAAAGCAGTATGATTTAGTAACATACTTTTTTAGCGACTGACGATTGTAATAAAACATAGAAATAAAAAAAAATTAACTGGCCAGGAAAATAAACCTCAGTGTGGACTTAGCTGTTAAATATAGATTGTACTTTAATGGCTGTATCATGCACAATGTACTTTTAATGGCTAAAGAGCCAGTGAACAGCAAATAGAACAAAAATTGTGATGTCACTCTCTTATACCTACCATACACTAGATGGGGACTAATTTAACCTGGGCTAACTTCTTAAAAACTTCAGAGGAAGTTCATCTGTTACACCCAAATACCACTTAATCTTTCACACCCACACCTAAGTACCACTTAATCTTTCACGCCCGGGCTTATCTCCATCTAGTGCACACTTATTATGTATAGCATAGGCATCTGTACTAATATTATAAAGAGGAAAAGTTTGTTTGTTTGTGTTCGACGCTCTAATCTCAGGAATAGACTCAGTGAATTGAGGAAGGTTAAATAAAAGGGAGGGAGTTCCTAAGGGAGCGGAGCAGTGAGTTTTTTTTTTATACCTACCATAGTGACTCCACTTTGCCTGATGAAAAACAATAAGCGGAGCCAAAGAGTGGTGGTCACCATCCTCATTGCATGTCTAGTCAATGCAGCATGGTGACCCACACTATGGCGGCCTGGCGAGATGCTTTTTCACGCGACGCTTAAAAGACCCGGGATCAAAGTGGGAACGAAACACGTGCGCTGGTAGGGAATTCCAGGCTTTCACCGATCGGCACAGGAAAGAAGAGCCAAACCGTTTAGTTCGGGTACTTATAATTTCAACGCTCAAACGGTGACTCCTCAGGCCAGCACGTGTAGTCCTGTAGAGGAAAGAAGAAGGTGGGACCAATTGGAAGAGCTCGTTAGAACACTCCCCGTGATGTAGGCGATAAAGGACTGCCATAGAGACCGACATCTCTTCGCAACTGCAGAGGCTCAAGAAACTGGGTGACCTCAGGACAGTCGATAATGCGGACTGCACGCCGCTGCATCCGATCGGGACCGTCAAGCAAATACTACAAATACAAATTAGTAGAAATATGTAATATGCGGGTACTATCTGCCTATTAGTGGCTCACTAACTATAGGACCACAAGGCAGTTAAGCTATCTAATTAGTTTGAATAAAAATATACTTACACTAGGATATATAGCGTCGATTGCTTCTCTCAATGCAACAACAACATTGGTTTTCTTTTCTTTGAACTTTTCCAGTATGGCCTGCACACAAGCGGTTGCGTAAGGCGAGAACTTGTTGCGGAGACCGCTCGCGATCATTCCCATGAGACGGACACCCAGCGCCACTAGCAGTACATTTGTGTCTTTCGTTATCACCTGAAATATTTCAATTCATTAATGTTCTTATACTACTTGACATACTTACAGGAATACATTTTTAATTTAATTATACTCGTAGATTCACATATTTTTTGTTCTTACATATGAGTGAGGGAGAGAGTATAAAACGAAAGTCCGTTCTATAGTCTCACTAAAAGTTGATAACAGCATGACTGATTTGAATAAATATTTTTGTAGTATCTGCTTTAATGCGGGGCTGGTTTTAGGCCAAAAATAAAATGAAGTGGCTAAGTCGTCGTGAACCCACTCCTTTTTTTTTTGTCGTGTGCAAAACCCCCTCGGGCCGTCATTCCACCTAACACAAGCATTTAGCTGGAGGGGTTCATAAGAATACTAGTATTGTATGACCCACGGGTACGGGTATCACCTACGTATGACGACTAGGTATTCTTTAAATAACACTACATTCGAGTCGCGAGTGAAGCCGCGGGAAAAAGGTTATGGTATAAAGATTTTACCACATCAGCAACAGGAAAAATCCTCACTAATTTTGGGGAAATGCAACACAAGCGTTACTTCACAACTGGTTTTCTGTAAGGCCGTGGTGTCGCACCGGTCAAGCCGGCTCATTCATGCCTAAGCATGGCTCTACCAGTTTAAATATATATATTGTATACATTTCAAAGTTTAATATAATCCTTTATACAAGAAAAATGTTCAAATACCTACTTAATCACATCACTTAACCCAAGTCCATTCGAGATTGAAAACTATATCAATAGTAAAACATTTACCTTCTTTAAGGCTCTCACTAAATCTGCATAATCACCGGGTTCAAGTCTTGGGGCCGTCTTCAACAGAGCCTCCAGCGCATCAAGAGCTTCCTTTCTCTCCTGCCATTTCTTGGCTTCGAGTTTTTCATAGAAGTCTTTAGGCAGTTTCGACAGAATTTCGACAGGGTCAAGGAGATCGTACGGGTCCATATCGCCTGAATCGCCGCCGCCAGTTTCAGCGTCATCATCTTCACCAGCACCTATAAAGTTTATCTTTTTATATACGACTGTATAACATCGAGAGCTTAATTTGAAATAGTATGCAAAATATTTCAGTCCAAAGTAAGCAACTACTACTAGTTTTTTTCTAACTGGACCTTCTTCGTCAGTAGCTTATTTAGATTACGATCGTGTTTCCATGTCAAGTGAGTTATCACATGATATTTTGTTCCGAATAAGCAATAAATTATCCCCATTATGTACTTGAGACTAAGAATATACATATGTATGTTTTTAGGAGGTACGGCAGTTTTTTTTTTTTATTGACTGGAACCTTGGTCTGGTGGTTAGTGACTCTGACTGCTTAGCCAGAGGTCGTGGGTTCCATTCCCACCCAGGACGAATATTTATGTGATAACTACAGTATTTGTTCTGTCTGGGTGTAATTTATCCTTATTTTATGCGATTGGGGGCAAACGAATAGACGGGTCACTCCAGAGTCACAATTGCGTTGCCAGCCTTTATTTATGTATTTACAAATATCTCTAGCTCTGCTTAGTTTGGCATAAGACAGCCTTGTGTGAGATGTCTGATCTATTATTGTTATTGACTTTCAAGTAAGTATATCAAGTGTCTTTTGGGCTTTCAGTGTGGTCTTAGCTCGAGATTACAAGATATTTGTCTGGTGATGTAATTATGTTTTATTTTTTATTCAATATACAATAAACAGTGTGCTCTATGTAATATTGTAGTTTACACTGTATATCTCTACTAATATTAGAAATGTGAATGTAAGTTTGTTTGTTAATTGTTGTTCTTTATATTGTACATATTTTCAAAGGTATTAGGAAGGACAGAGTACTTTTTATTTAAAAAAAAATTTTGGCAGATATGATTGTTTGTCAAAAAATTAGAAAATCTAGCAACTTCAACGCCATCTATATTTAAGGGATTCAATGCGAACGGAGCCGCGGCTAAAAGTATATAATAAACTTATGTGTACTACGAACGACTTCATAGCCAGTAGTGGACTATATGTACTTACCATCAGCACAATCAGCAGCTGGTGTATCTCGAACTCGGTTCTGTTGGGATCTTAGGTACCGTGTTGGTTGTGCTCCTCCACTACCACCGAAAGACTCTCTCAGCTCTTGCTGTACAACAGCTTGGAGAGATGCTATGTGTGGTTCTATCGCTGCACCTATCCACCTGAGTAAAGATGATAGGCGATGTACTTGTACATATATAACATATATAAAATATGAAATCCTACTACAGAAATACTACTAATAGAGAAAATTTCAATATCGTTATTTATTTTAATATAGTCTGATAATGATGAAATTATCGTTACTTATCCACAATCACCACCCAAAGACTATTGGTAATCTAAGCTAAGCCACATAATATTTTCTAATATCTCAACATAGGTCGATGAGTATCCAAAAAAAATGCTATTGATATGAATCAAAATGAAAATAATTTACTTCAATTAAACCTAAACAATTAACAAGCGTTTTTATCAGCCAAATAATCATCTACTAAAATGCTTGTTTACAAAGCATTCGTTTTATACAATAGTGTACATTTTATCTCATTAAGTTCAAGAATGTCAGAAGGTATTTTATTATATAATTTAAGAAACCTTTAAACCCATAAAAGATGTTTGTACTTTTGCTAATCTAAATTTGGTTTGAACTAATTTATTTCGTTCTCTCGTAATATAATTATGTCTTTCACATCATTTTGTAAATAGATGCATATTTATTCTTACGTACATAATGTTTTCATATATATACCGCCAAGGTACCGTCAGAATACTAATTTCCTTAAACAGGTCTCTACGACTATGAATGGAAAGAGAGATTATGAACGGCTCTAATAGCTATCTCTTGAAGAATGATAATGAATAAGATGAAAAATGAAACTTTTTTTTTAACGACAGGTAGATAAATATACCGTGTGGTTCTCGGTGGAGAAGAGTAGGGCCACCCCATCTCTTCATGTGGGTAAAAGGCGGCTAAGGGACGGAACTGTTATCTATCTGACAGTATATACACAGTCATACAGTGCCCGGATCATGCCAAAAGATTTACCGTCTATCACGTTAATTGACCTAAATTATAGCTGTCAAAAACAAGGGCGTTAGAGACTCCCCTGCCTACCCTGGATATATATATTTGTGAGTGTATGTAAGTATATAATAGCAACCTTATTGGGTCGGACTACTACAACCTTTACACCCCGTAGAAAAGCTATTGAAAATTTTAAATATTTTGCTTGAGATATCATCCAAAAAAATACTGACGGGAGTGTGTGCCGGTCTATAACATTAAAAAACTTAGTACAGACAGCAGATAAAATTATTAATAATTTTGTTGGATAAGATCGCATCAAAGAAAATAAACCGTAAATAATATTTAAACAATTACCGACTGGAAATTAGACAATAGGTTCTTTATTGTGATTACTACTTTACTAAATCGCTACACAATTCAACAGCCTATTAAAAAGATAAACTGGTGATTGGCGTTGTCAATTAGTTTTTATTACAATAAAATTACGTAATTTGGAATACAACTGTATCAATACATTTCGGTTCTATAGAATGTACATGTCACCATTTTTATGAATTGTTCAATACAATTTCTATGGAAAGCATTGATTGCTGTTTTCAATTTATCTAAATATTTTTATATAGCATCCATGATTCCAACATTAACTGACTGATGATTTTTTATCGCTTTTCGAGATCGCAAGTGTAACTCGGAATGAACAGCTAAAGTGAATCGAAAAATGTCAGTATCATTCAATTAAAAATTCTTACAATTTCCTAATGTGGCACTATAACGCTGCGACCTTTAAGAGCGCATCAGTGACCATAAGTGCAGATGAAACGAGGGGAATATTTAGTAAAATGATAAATACCTGTGCATTTCAATAACTAGCGCTTTCATTTCATCTCTGACTGCTTTATCCCTATCAGCCAAGAGCACTGGTATTTTCTTCACCATAGGTTTGATTGCGATCACTTTGTTGCCAAATTGTTTTAAGGATGTGTTAAGCGCGCTGACGCAAGCCGCTACCACTTTTGGATTCTTCTGCTCCATGCCTTTGAGAAGTTCCTCTTCAACTATCTCATGTTTTTCTATTTCTATGTACATCAGTGTTATCTAGAAAGAATAGCAGATTGCTTCAATATTTAACTCCGTAAGCAATAGGATAATAAATGAGTTATGCCAAAATAAATAGCACATGAAGTATGGGTTAGCACTAGCAAGATATCTAGATGAACCTTAAAAGTGTACACCTGAAATTTGTTATATTTATTTATGTTTTATTCATTTATCTCTTTATTGTACACCATAAATGTAATGAAAAAAAAATACAGACATGATTGCGTGTATTACGGTATAACAATTTGGGGTTTTATCGCTCACGGTGATTTCTTACAGATAACCTTTATTAACATAAAATTTATAAACATATATACTAATGTATATATATATATATATATATATATATTTATATATATATATAATTGAACTGTTATATGTATGTCTAAATGTTATCATTTTTCTGGTAAAGGGGTACCTCTACCCTAATTTATATTTTTGCAGCTATATTTCTAGTTCGTGAAACTAGTAAGGACTTAAATTTAATTATAAGACGAACGTAACAAACTTACACATACATATCAACACGACTTTTCTATACGAATACTAGATAAGATCGCTAGGGCTCTATGGCAGCGATGGTATTGCATAAGTGACACGAAAATGTGGTTGCAAATTTTACGACCGATTTTAAATTTCCGACCGAGATTAAGATTAGTCTTAAGTTTTCAAGTAGAAAACTTAAGACTAATCTTAATCTTGGTCAAAGACGCCTTAGCCGTTACATCCATTAACCTATTTATTTTAGTGTAGTATGTAGGTTCAAAAATTTCTTTACTGTAACAACAAGAGAACGACAGATCACTTAATAAAACTAAACCACACGGTCAGGTGTTTACAGGCATTTTGAAACAAATACCTCAATAGGTTTTCCTCATAATTGCATTAATAGGATTATTTTTGTACACCTTATTCTGGTAAAAATGCGTTGTACATTTTGAGTAGGCATAACTCTTGAAAGTTCATGGAAGAGTTTTCTAGTCATTGCGAAAAGGTAACGGGCTCATATTAAACCACAACACGTCAATAATTCAATTGAACTGTGGTTACAATTTATCTTGGAAGATTCTTGGAATAGCATGTCTATAATCTAGTCATAGACATTTTAAAGGAAATATAGTTACATTCGAAATACTGTCAATGAAATGATCTTAGCTTTCTGATCAGATCCTTGATCCTAAACGAAAGTTTACCTGTATAGAAACAGTCAAGTGCTAAAAAGACTACACTAAATCTTTATAAACCAACTTTTAAGCTAGTAAGTTAGTTAGTGGTGTTCTAACTAACTTACTAGCTTAAAAGACGAGTCAAACAGCTAGCGAGGCGGGACAGCGAAATGACATGAGTGGGTTTCGTTTTGTTAATTAAAAAAATAAAAGATGCAGAAGATGTGACGCATAACCATCTCACCCCGCCCGTTACCTGGTCTAAACCGACTTTTACATAAGATGCCTTAATGGAATATAAAAAAAAAGGTTGTATTGAAATATGTCATGCTTAATATGTACAGGGACCTGTAACGGAATGCGTTTTAGATAAATATTTATCACGCAAATTAGACTTCAGATGTCGTGATACATCGAGTACAATGTAGTCTGGTCATTTTACACATTTGAAATAACAAAAATTCCCATAGAGTCAAATTTTTGTTGGAAGCTTGGGTTCACTATCAGAAAGAAAATTGAAAAGTTCCCATCGATCCCATGTGTGCTACCAAAGTTATTCGGGTTCAAAGGTCAAAATTTGATGTATTTTGGTTTAAGTTTTATCGAAAAATTACTTCAGACCAAAGTTGTAGATCTGAAAATTCTCTACAAAAATGGTCCTTATGATTTTTTCTCTAAGAGTCACCAGTTCGGAGATATCGCGATTGTTAGAGAAAAGTTATACATGATATGCACACATTTCCACGCCACCTGTGAGGTAGTGTACTCGACGAGATTTTTTAACGTGATTTCCCCAGTAGGCCTACTCCACGCACTGTTATGATGTAAATTTAAGCGACAATACTTTTCTAAATGCATATTAAATATTGACATTGGTTATTGATTTTAACTGTAATTCTGTGTTTTCCGATATTTTTATCTCATTTACACTCTTCAAAGTCTACTTTAACAGTCATGTCTTCTTCGATTTCTTCTTCTTCTTCCTCTTTCTGGATGTTCAAAAATTGTTCAAATGAAGATGAATCATCTGTCTCTTCATCAAAATCACATAAATCTTCCTTTGTTGTATTCAATTCAACATTTAAGCAAGACTGACCTCGGCAATTGGTACATGCTGGAGAACAAGGTAAACCTACTTTTTTGCAGCCACATTGCCACTGTAGCCTTTTTTACAATTGCAGAAAATGGTGTTCAGAAGTTGTTCTAGAGCGGGTTATTTATTAATTTCAAACCCCAGTCTTCTGGGTTCAATTGATTACCTAGCCACGTCTGAACTTGATAATATACTCGATACAAATGTTGAATTGCTGATGCTGAGGTTGGGGGGAAGACATGATAGTTATACTTGTGTCTTCTTACGTGTATTTTTGACAAAGGTTAAATATCGGTATTTATCTATGCAATTTACTTTTTTCGGAACTCAATAAACAGCAAGAAAAAAGTGAATTCCATAGATAAATACCGATATTTAACCTTTCCGTAATTATTGTTTGAGGTAAAGAATCAGGTTCTAAAAATACTTTTGCGCAGTCATTTAAATCTTTTTTTTTTTAATAATTTTAATACTGAAGTTTTGCCTCTTCTATACATGACCTCTTCTATATATGTGGTATCGCAGCCGGTTATCTCATGTAAAAATAGTATGTGCTTTTGGCATTTGGGATGAGCAGATAAGCTTTGTGAAGAATATATTTCTGTTCCCTGTTGAGTTTTCGGAATTGTATATAATAGTATTGTATACATAAAAGGGACACAAATAGGGTATTTTTACTTGTGTTGATTACCTGACATTGTACATACGTGGCATATATGTACATATCATGTATAGCGTTACTCTTACAATCGCGATATCTCCGAACTGGTGACTCTTAGAGAAAAAATCATAAGGACCATTTTTGTGGAGAATTTTCAGATCTACAATTTTTGTCTGAAGTAATTTTTCGATAAAACTTACCGTTTTCGAGAAAAATCTAAAAAACCTCAAATTTTGACCTTTGACCCCGTATAACTTTGGTAGCACACATGGGATCGATGGGAACTTTTGAAGTTTTCTTTCTGATGGTGACCCAAGCTTCCCACAAAAATTTGGCTCTGTGGGAATTTTTGTTATTTGACCACTATTTTTAAGTCTAACTTGACCGGACTAATGGGAATAGAGTAGTGTGGCAGATCTTACACGGCATTTATATTATATGCTTATATTTTATACCTCTGTTAGAAGCACTAATACTTTTGTCTCTCTTAGTGTTCTTTAACAGCCCGTAGTTTATAAAAACTAGCTGTTATATGATTAAAAATATTAAGTAATAATCGAAATATTAATATCTACCTGTAAAGCGAGGTCCTTAGTCTTGGTTCTTGGGGCGGCGATGCATTTTGCAACAATCCCGGACATAACTTCGCCCGTTGTCTTGCCAGCATGGCCACAGTTTTCTACAAATACCAGTGCCGCTTCCAAACCTGTTATAACAAGCAATCGTTGAGATTTTTATTTACACACATCACCCTGACTATCCTGAAGGCTAGGACGAACTATTATAACACACTTTTTGTAACTTATGCATATAATATTGTTCAAAGTCCCACGTAAAAAGAACTATTGCCGGGCGCAAACCGAAAATTTCACGATTACAAGCAAATCTCTTACTTTAGGCATGATTCTAAGTAATTAAATATTTTTCGTCAACAATCCCTCCCACAATCCCTAAAAACCAAGGCATTAAATCAGTGCGTCCCACTCGAACTCATTGGACTGGTCCTGATACGTTCAAACTAGCTTAGCATGCGATGCTGTGTCTCTCTTCTTTAGACGATAAAATTCGAAAGGAAGTTATTCGGCTATAACTAAGGTAACCGACATACATACGCAAGCAACCGACAACGATACGCTGAAGTGGAAATTAACCGATATGTGTTAGAGTGGAGACCGCGATTAGGCTAATCGAGCCATAGTAAGGAGAGGTTGGCGCTCCTCGGGGGAGGCCTGCGTTCAGCAGTGAGTGGACTTCGACATGCTGATGATTAGAACGTTTTTATTACTATAATTCATTTGCTGCAAGGGTTTGCAACAAGTTACATAGAATTTTTCTTGGACCAGGTTTGAAATAGAATATATGTAATAGCGGTTTAAGTGGTCACCTCGCCACTACGCTGCCGCGCCGAGTGTTGTGGGTTCGATCCCACGGGACAACACTTTGTGTAGTCCTCAAATTGTTGTTCTAGGTTTAGTGTTCTTTGTTTCCGTTGAATGTTTTTAAAGTCCCCCACTACACAGGAATTAATCGCTAATCTGTGGAAGTTCACGTGACATTTGAATGATTTTTTTTTTAGTATTTGGTAGAGTTTCATAAGCCGCAATGAATAGTTTCGACAACAAACAAGGAATTATTCAAATTCAACTCGTATGTTAAAATAAAACTCTTCAGCTTTACTTAATTAGTATATATTAAATAACTGTTTATTTCTAATTAGATTATAGATTTATACGCAGGTAGTCAGAGTTTTCTTTTCAAATGTTATTTTCGTAGATGATAAATAGTAACGGTTAATGCAATAGTGATGGCATGATGGAATCTATACGACGAAAATCACACAGTGTTCCGTCACAAATGGGACTACTGCAAGGGACCTGGGTACACATTTGGAAAGAAGACCTCTTGTAGACCTTGACCACCGTATGAGCTCTAAGATCTTGTTTTTTGACAACTTTCATGATTATAGGTTAATGGGAAATACCCTGTACGTTTGATTCACCTGTGAAATGTTCCAAATTGTTATAATCTACCTCATTGGCCGTATCTTTTAATTGCGGTAATTTAGAAGCTTCATTTTACAGCTTCAAGAGACCGTATTTTTTGTTAATTTAAACTACGAAACGAACTACGGAAAACGGACTAAGTGATCCTAGAAATTCCTTGTTTTGACCTTGAAATTGAATCTTTATGTACAAAATGTATCGCTTTCATGTAAGTATGTTGATAGAAATAATAAGACACTGTGTCGAGTGTAATAGTGATAAAATGTAGCTGTATGTCTCTAAAGCAAATTGTCTGATAATCTAACATTAAGGCGACGATATTATCAATAAATGATACAAGTTATTTAAAACTCTAAGTGTGTGTGTGTGTGTATAACACATACATACTCACGTCTATATTCCAGAAGGGATGGGCAAAATCCGTCGTCTAACTCTTTGCCAAACCATAATTTAGTCCTACGTAATGGTGGCCAAGCTTTTTACCGTCATTCACTGTATGACTATATATGTACTGTCTGATAGATAACAGTCTGACCCACGGCAAAAGATAAGGTTATCCTATTGTACTCCAACAAAAACCCCACGTATTAACTTAGCCGTTGTTATTATAAACTAAGTAACTGTATTAAGAATGGGTTCACGATAATTTACTAGATGTAAGTTCATTGATCGAAAGTTCGAAGCTTTAGGCATTACGCTACAGCCGTATCATTATGTATAATTACAGTTTAGTAGACAAATATATTTATTGAATTTTATATGAAGTAAACATCACATACACAGGTGACTATACTCTGCGATTTAGTTGCCTGATAGACAATGGTCAAGGCTACATCCGTTTCGAGCAAACTTAACAGGATAAACTTACAAACGTGGTAGGTGGTAGATACCTATTATTAATTTCGATACCACGTGGTGATGCCATACATACGAAGATCATACCGAGCATGTGATTCAGCCATGTGAGCGAAACCTTGTATGAAATTAAGTCAAAATGATTCTAATGTGCGTAGCTAAATTGGATTATGACTGTGTTAGTTCAGATCGTGAATCATAAAAGTGCATGTCTATGAAATGTTTTACACGCGACACGGTGCCGCCTAAGCCATGACCAAGAATAGGTTGACATAATTTCGGGGAATCAATGGTCGGAAATGGCTTGATGTTCTGTAATCTTTATAATCAAATTAAGATTAAAATGCATAAAATCCTTAATCTATAGATTAAAACGCATAAAAAAGAACTTATAGCATGCTAACTCAGGGTGAGTTAGTTATAGTAAGAATTAAGAATAGTAGGAATTTTTCGAGATTTGTATACAGGAAGAAGCCTAGAACGAAAATTTGTTACCAATATATTCGTATTAGTAGCGTTTATTAGTTACGTTCATACTGGTGAACGTATGAACTCATATTTTTTATTTAAAGAATACTTGTAACATTGATCACAATTTAATATTATTCCTGTTACGACAGTAATGCGCTGCGTTGGATTCGAACCCGCTACCACTTGATCGCAAGTCCGATGCCTAATCCATTACGCTACCGCCAGCTGAGACACGGCTCGATCAATCAACATGGGAGGAGTAACAGACGAAAGTTAGTTGTGCATTTTCGAGAGGCTTGTGACTCGCACTTATTCGAAGATGAAAAAAAACAATATAACGCCAATTGAGTAAAAGACGTCTGAGACGGATCTTAAAAGGCCACTGAACTTGAATTACACTACGACCTAGTTGCATTACTGGTTTAATTTAAACAACTACAGCAAAAAGTCCGATAGAGTATATTAAAGAAATGTAATTTCACATTTACTATTCATTTAATAAAATGTTTTTGAATGTTCCCTATAACGAATTGAATGGATAGCAACGTAATACATTATTTGTCGTAAATATAAGTTATAGAAGTACTGCTGCTTTTTGCTACTTATGGTGCGAGTAAGGCAGTACTTAACCTAATTGTTAAAGCGAATGCCCTCCGAATGCCATACAGTTTCGGAGCCATGCTTAGGCACGAATAGCCGGCTCGACCGGTGCGATACCACGGCCTTACAGATAACCGGTTGTGGTGCAATGCTTGCATTGCATTTCCCCTAAATAAATGAGGTTTCCGGTGTCCAACTCCTCCTCTCTTCTTTCCTCTCCTCTCATCCCTTCTCAGCTTTCCCATCTCCTCAACCCCCTCTCTTCTTTCCCTTATGATAGCGCACTTATGAGTCTGAGTTGCAGGTGTCCATTGACGACGGTTTTCACTTACCATCAGGTGACCCGTCTGTTCGTCTGTAAATCCATATGAATATATAATAAAAGAAATTGTCCGACATACCACTTCAGTGTTGGCTCTGTTGAGGTGATGTTTCCTCACATAAAAAAAAAGTTCCATAAACAAATTGAGTAATTATGCGATAAATTATTAAGTTCTATGAGTTTACTTCTGGGCATTGAGCTCGGACTTAAAACTTGCTAAGAATCAACAATGTCGTCAACCGGTATAGCTACCGATACGCCACAGTGATTCCAAAAGCCGCAAGGTGATATTACTAACAATATTCTGACATATAACCCAATTTTGTATCAAATTGCATTTGCAATTAAGTGCATTGCTTTTCAACAAAGGGGTCATTGAAAAATTATTTAATATTCATTAATTAAAAGGCATATTAAGTAATAAAAATATTTTATCCTATGAATAATGTAGTTTTTTTTTGTACCAGTTGGTGCTAGTAAACCCATTATTTAAAGACAGAGAATATTTTTAATGGTTATGATAACAAAATAACATTTTTAAAGTCGAGTATGTAAGTGTTAAACAATTTTTTTTTCTTATTTATTTGATTATGAAGGAGCAGCTCAAGCTGATATGTTCACATGTAGTGTATAAATGTAATATAGTCTCGTTGTTTGTATATTTTAATTCACTTCACCGTCACATTTTCGACTAAATTCTTCAATCATAGCCATGACTGGCTACAACATCTTATGGCAGTTATAGACCAGTTCTAATTATAGACCAGATTGTTGCTGAAGAAGTGATGGGCAACCAGTGTGCCATGGGAAGATATGTTGCATCAAAATATTTTTAATCCAAAATTCATACATTAATCATAACATGTTTATTATAATAGTTTTTGATTAAAATAAATTATATACAATAATGAAGTTATCAAAAAACACTTGAAATACCTACTTTCATAACCAACTATATTATTTATCAACATAAAAGTAGGTTCTTAATAGAGTATGTTAAATGTTAAAAGAAAATGTTTATATATAACAATAAAAAAATGCTGACATCTCACTAAACCAAAAACAAATGAATCAGCAACATACATAAATCATGAATACCATGCAAATGCTGTTCATAATATGTATTATTCCATTATATATTTATATTGGTCTCCATGTGAAGAATTATAAGATTTGATCAATAATGAATGTGTAGTATCATGTTGTAGTAGAGACAGACTGCATCATATGCCACTTATTATAGCAGGTAATTAATTCCCTTTAACTACCTCTAACATAAACAAATCAGACCCTGTAAATTTACATATTAATTTGATAGATTTTGTACTTTATAATAATAGCAACCATAACATAATAATACCAAAATTTTAGATACTAATTTATATATATAAATTCTTATTTTATTGTTGTTGTTATATGTTAATAAATCAAATTATTTATTATATTAATTACCTCTTATGTAAAAATTGTTTACACAATATTATAATTTCATTTGTACCACCAAAATCTGTCTTAGATGGCATATGAATACATATCAATACTGTTAAAAAAATACTTAAAATGACATACCTTTCTCTTGGGCCACGGCATTGCTGTCAGTAACAAATTTCTTAATCAGTCCTAAATATTTATTCCACTCAGGTGATTTCTCATCGTCAATCTGGTTGAACAGTTTGATGGCCTCTTCATATCCAGCCACTCGGGCCTTCCATAGCTTGTGAATACATTTCTCTTCAGTTGGCAACTTTTTATATTCACTTTCATCCTCCATTTTGTATTATGTGAGACTTCAATTTTGATCCTGTAATAGAAAGAAAATACATTAATAATGAAAATTAAATGTTACTTTCAACAATAAAAATTCAAGCTCTTTACTGCTTAAGGCCTTTTCAGTAAAGGTCTCCTTTTCCCCATATATAAGTAGTTTCTAGATATTTTTATAATTAGATGAAAACTTTAACTACCATTGCTAATTATATTATATCAAAATTTTAAACTTTCATGCGACATTTTTATAAAGAATTTTCCATTTCTTGGGTGTACCTCAAAACTAGTAGTAATCTTAGAATTATCCCCTTATTATATCTATACTACACATATTATGAGTAAAGCATTAATTAAATAAAATGTAAGAAAAAAAATGTGCAATTTGAGTCTACATAGAGAAGGGAATGGCTGTTACCAACCAACAAAAAGTATAAACATAAAATAGGATTGTAAATAATTTAGTATATTCATCAATTCTATAATATAAAATAACTGCATCGAAATCAATTGACATAAGTGTAATATCTAATAAAGTTGGAGATTCATAAAAAAACTAACAACATACACACATGGTGTTTCAGGGGCAAATATTCAAGACTTATAGTATGTATCTTAAAAGAAATAGCTCTTTTTGTTGAACAAAATTGAAGCCTGAAAGGTGCTACAGATGATGTTAAAGGTTGATTTAAAAATATTAATAAATAAAATATGAGAGTATGATAGCTACACATATTTGCCTGTTTCCTTTAAAGGACTGAGGTTAACCCTGAGCATGTATAACATGCAGAGTGCACTTTACATTTGACCTTTTCATCAACACTACTTGTTTTACCCTGCCAAGGTTACATATGCACTTCCTTCATAAACATTGGAAATAATTGAGTTCGTACAGAATTCAAACGCTACGCAAAACAATACTATGGTAAACAAAGCCCAAGTCACGAATAGTAAGAATTATGAATATCAATGAATAATAACCGACTCATGAAAGAGGCACTGTAAATCTGATAATTTAATAACATAGTTTGTGTATCTACTTTCTTTATACGTAGGTGTACGTTTCAAACTGCTGCGATTAATTGAAACCAATCAAACGTATGATAAAATATATAGGAAACGGTGATTCAACGACACCTGCTTTCAAATTTAATAATGGCTACCTGGCTAATATTGCGGAACCAATAGTTAATTACGAGCCGGTTCATTTATAGCCGTGTTCATGGTACAGAGAGATGTGAAATTAGATCGCATCTGCGCCGACCGAGAATGCCCGACAAACGGTCACTTTCTCACTTTACAAACAAATAGAATCAAATGTCATAAAACTTACAGTTACAGAGTTGATTTCGCTGTTCCTCTTGTTAAAACTAAATAAATTAATACTAAACAACATTAACGGTAGGCAGCTCACATTATCCAACAACAAAAAATAATTCAACAAAGATAGAAATGTCTTTTTCTTTTAAGTCGTCGTTTTTTTAAGTTTGCAAAATGAAAATGGACGGAAGGAATATCAGTGTTGCCAGAAACATTTCTATATATGAAAAACTTATAATTGTTAAAGAGTGTGTGTGTAACGTTCCGTCTAATATCACAACATCAAAGCAATACATAATAATAATTAATAATAAGAGCACATAATATCATCATCATCATCATCAGCCTATCGCAGTCCACTGCTGGACATGGCCCTCTCCCATTGATCCACTTCGATCTTTTTTCGGCTTCTCGCATCCAGCTCCTGTCATCCATCTTTCACAAACCGTCACTCTACTTGGCCTGTGGGCGTCCAACGCTACGTTTGCCGAGACCCGGTCTCCACTCAAGAACTTGTTTTCCCCAACGGTTATCCGTTCTGTAGATAATATGGCCAGCCCATTGCCACTTCAACCGGACTTGTTTTCTGCCGGATCACCTCATTCCTGATGCGATCCCTTAAAGAAACACCAAGCATAGCACGCTGAGCAACTTTGAGGACCAGCCGGTAGGAAACACTCATTGAAGACTTTCGTCTTAAGACACTGTGGGATCGACAATGACAAGACTCGACGTAGCTTTCCAAACGCTGCCCAATCCAGCTGAATTCTTCTGTTCACCTCGTCCTCGAAGTTGTTTCTACCTAATTGCAATATCTGCCTGAGGTATACATATTTTTGAACAACTTCCAGAACGGCTCCGTGTACCGCAATCGGTTCCGGTAGTACATGTTTATTGAACATGACCTTGGTTTTACCTAAGTTCATCCGTAGACCGATGCGTACAGAAGAGTCAGTGTCAGTTTAAGTCATTGAGCATCTGCTGTAGGTCCTGCAGGGTCTCTGCCATGATGACGATGTCGTCTGCAAATAGCAAGTGAGAAATGTATTCGCCATTGATGTTGTTGCCACGCCCTTTCCCGTGCAGCGGCTTGAACATGTCCTCCACATAATATGCATATCCTTTTTGGTAAAATAAGCTATATCACTAATGACTTAAACTATAAGTATAGAAACAAAGTTCACATTGTATACAGAACAATCATTACAAAATCAGGTAAAGAATACTTTATCCTATCTTATAACAACTTATAACATCTTGCTGTTCATTATCCTTAATCATCATTTCCTTAGCTTTTTAGACAGCTATATATATTTAATTTTTGGAGAAAAATCTGACGCTGTGCTCGTCTTGTCTATGTATAATTTTTTTTTACCAAAAAAAAATATCTTATGAAATTCTTTCCATTAAACTGCCATATTTCTCATTCCTCAAAATTAAATATTGAGAAAGAGATTTTAATAAGTACTTGTAGGGTTTGCTCACTTGCTAGGTATTAAAATGATTGCTGTAATCATAGAGAAAACTAGGAACTATTTCATTATTTATAACCTGGCGACATTTTAACTTCACAGTTCTTGTAAATCATTCATTCTTGTTTTAGAAATCATTCATTCATTCCTTTGTTAATTAAATTCGTTCACGTTGTAATAAAATAAAAACAGTTCCTTTACAGTTCGTTCTGGGAACAAGAGCGGGCGAGACGTATGTCGCGTCGTGGCCGTGACATTGTGCGTTCGCAGTTCTTACAGTCGACGAAATTAAAAAATCACGCTATATGCAATTGTTTTAATTAAATTATAGCCATAAGTGCGCGAAAATCTTAAGCAGTAAAACGGAGTTTATAACACTGGAATAAAGAATTGTTCTAATTGACTAAACAAGCAACTGTGTTGTGTTTTCATTCGGCGTTGGAACGATACCGGAGAGAAGGGAATTCAACAGCTGTCTGTGCATAGTATGCTCCATATTGTAAGTATGTTTTGATTCAATGCATTTTACATGTCTAATGCAATGGCAAGAGATTTATTCCATCCTACACAAACATCAAGTAAGTTAACAAAAATTGACAACTTTGTACCTACCGTGTGTTAAACAAAAGAGCTTTTAATTACGGAGAACAAAGTACATGATTGTAATTTTTAAGGTTTTGTAGCCATTATTAACTGCGGTGTTTTATTGATACAAAACGATAAAAAACAAAGTAGTAGTTAGTATAGTAAATAGTACCTTAGTATTAAGAATTAAACTTATTCTACTTAAAGTAAGGCCTCCATTGCATTGTAGATTTTAAAGAGAAGGTACACTGCTTTAATGTATGTTGATTTGTTATTATTAGTTCCTGCCTACTTACAATAAGAAAGCTTAGTCGTTACTAAGTAAACGTTATTGGTCAATTACCTATTTTTCTCACAGAAGATATCGCAGGCATAATCATTTTATTTTAATTCGGCACTGTTATTAATTAAGAAAATGTAATTTGTTTTTAAGATACAAGATTCTTATTACTCTTGGTCACTGACCTATGAAAGAAGTGATTTTTTTACTGACATACTAAAAAAAAATATGTGTTATCGAATCAGTTAACCACAATATGAAAGAAAAGTCTAACAATTGTCGATTTTTATGACCTTTTTTTGCATATGGCTGTAAACTGGCGAAACATGAAACCAACTTTTTTATATATTTTATTTTCACTAGGTGTATATAAATCAAAATTAAAATAAAAAAAATATGTATTACCACTGTCACCTGCGGACAGACCCCTACCTGAGTATGAATTGCCATGGCCATAGAAGTCCGGCGTTGGAAAACCTAGGATTACGGCGATCTAAGGTCGGTCGCAGTAAAGACATGTTCAGGGTGGGATTCGGTGGTGGTAGGTACCAATTTGAGCTGCTTGTGTTGGGTACAACCTAAAATGATGGCCCATCTGACATCATGCCCAGCGCTGGGATGCATGAAAATTGAATGTGGGCCACCGATAGTGAAACAGGTACCTAATCTATTATACCGTTGTATTTCGGTAAAATAGATTTTGTGGTAGGTACTAGGTTGTCTGGAAGCAGAAAAAGTATCTCAATTAAGACCGCCGTTCGTACCATATTGGAATTATTTCATTCGCTTAAATTTTCTTTGATTGTGAACAATAAAGAATATTGCATTGTATTATATTGTATTGAAAAATAAAAAGTAATTAACGTGACAACGTGATAGCGACCATCTATTGCGTCATGCCTTAGTTCCAATCATAATGTCTACTGCCCTGTCTCTTCCGACTGTTAAAAGATTTTCTGTAGGGTGCAATTGCTACTTCAGTCGGAACTCCAATCGAAAGTACCTAATATCTATAATAATATAATAAAATTGAAGAATTATTTGTTTTAACAAGCTTTTTTATGTCTGTAACTTCCAGTCGGATTCAAAAAAATCTATTTTTGAAGGTATTTATCCTTTGGATCGCACATCAAAAAAAGCAAAAGCGTGCTCTCGGCGCCAAGCTACGATTTCATCCTTTAATACAGGGGTGCTCAAACTTGAACTGCTGGCGATCTACCTCAATATTTTTAGACTACTTACGATCGACTTGAGAGGCTGCAAGTATGTGTGATGCAGGGTTGTCGTACATACACGATACACCCTACCTACCTAGGTAGGGTGTACCGTAGCATATATAGATATTAGCTTTCCGCACAATTTACATTATCTTAGTCAAGGTTTGGGTTAGGTTTACTTAAGTTCTTCTCTACAATATCAATGAAAAAACTCCTAGTTATTCAAAATTGCGAGTTTATTCGTTGTTACAAAACAAAAGAGTTACATATGGTGTTAAACTCAACTAAGGAGTGAAGCTTGGCACTGCATGTCCTCAGCATACTTTTCATAAGATGGTGCGTAACCACTGAGTGCCAATCGCAAGCATGATGACATATGATCGTCAGTTAGTCGATTGCGATATTTTGACTTAATTATCTTCATTTCAGAAAATGCAGACTCGCAGTTGAAGGGCGATTTGCCTTAGATTCGGATATTTATCTTCAGATATAAAACACCAGAAATTTGTATCAGATGCTGTAGCTTTGAGATGTATATCTGATATAATCTGCACCAACTCATTTTCAACAGAACATGAGTTCATATTAAACTGACTTGCTACTTCAGTGGTTAATTCCTCAATGTTTTTACATGAAAAAGGATAACTCATAAATGATGCTATATTTGCCAATTTACTGCAATCATAAAAACGCATTTCGAATTGTCCCAAAATATTTGATAATTCAGCCTCATACGTATCATAATTCAATTGAGGAATCCTTGCTTTCAAAGACGGAAAATGTTTCAGATCCTTTCTTTTCAGTTGATCTATCATAAGTTGCAATTTACTTTTGAATGCGTTTACTGCGCTAATCATCTCAATAATAGTTTTTCCTTTACCTTGAAGCTCCAAGTTAATGGTGTTTAAGTGCATTGTGATGTCAGTCAAAAATGCCAAATCAGTCAGCCATTTTTCGTTTTTCAACATCTCAGTGTCATCACCTCTTTCGTCTAGAAAAGCTGTTATTTCGGGCAATAATTCTTGAAACCTTTCTAGGAATTTTCCGCGACTCAACCACCTGACGTCCGTGTGAAGAACTAAATCAGTGTGTTCAGCTGACTCCCTATCTTCCAACTGCAACTTAAAGAGCCGCCGTTGCAAGCTACGTGCACGGATGGAATTCACAATTTTTGTTGCAATGCCCATAATTTCCTCCGTGTTTAAAACTTTTGAACAGAAAACTTGTTGATGTATAATGCAATGGAATGAAAAAATGAAGGGAATTCTTCATTAGCTCGACACAATGCCACAAAACCGTTCTTGTTTCCAGTCATTGCTAGTGCTCCATCGGTTGTAATGCACACTAATTTATATATTGGTAGCTTGTAGTTTTTTACAAAATTGATGAAAACGTCATATATATCTTCGCCACGGGTCTTCCCCTTCAGAGGAATGATTGTCAAAAATTCTTCCTTAGCCAACATGTCATTGAATACCATCCGAATAAAAATACACAGCTGGGCAGTGTCTGTCATATCGGTGGATTCGTCGAACTGTAAAGTAAAAAGTATGTACATTCCATGATATCATGTTTTAGTTTATCTGCGATGTCCTGACTCATGACTTCAATACGCCTTGTGACAGTCGGACGAGATAACTGAAGTTCTCTAATAGCAGACATGATTTCTGTTTTATTTTTAAATCTCCAAATAAAGTCTCACCCGCTTCAATAAATGCTTCCTTCACAACCGATCCATCTTCGAATGGTTTCTTGTGTTTCGCCAATATATGAGATATTTTAAATGACGCGATCGTAGCAGCTTTTGATTGTTTGCCTGGTCTTGTGAACATGGTTTGTTCTTTTTTCAAACAAGATATCAAATTACTTACTTTTCGTTTTCTTAATTCACTCTGTGGCGGAAAATCCTTTTCATAGTTTTTATGAACCGTTTTATGATGCCTCTCTAAGTTACCACGCTTAGGTATTGCAACTGACGCACGACAAATAACACAAATGCACTTATCCTTCACCATACAAAAAAAAAATTCTTCCTCCCAATCGTTATTAAAATAATACGTTTTAGATTTCTTCACTGCACTCATTTCGCACTATTTAATAATAAACTTTGTATCGACGTAGTATCGCCTTCAAGTTACAATTCAGGATGACTCCAATTCCTGCAGGCGCAACATTTATATCGGCGTGAACGAAAGTCTCGAATGTTCCCGTCAAACGCGCCGCCCGAAATGGTCTAGTACAGTCTAGTCTAGAAACAACGCGGCTTTTCTTTGACAAGTACCGCGCGTTCCTTTGATTGCAGGCAGTGTTATTACGTAATAAATTTTTGTAGTTTAGTTACCTACTTATTAAAAATTTTTTTCTTCTCAAGATCTACTCAAAAAGCACTCGCGATCGACTGGTCGATCGCGATCGACCGTTTGCACCCCTGCTTTAATACTTTCAAACAGTGCAATGCAATAACATTTATTGCATTGCACTGTTTGAAGGCATTTATATTTGTAAAAAAATATGAAAATACCACATGCACATAACAGAATGTTATTTTCTACCCCTCTGTCCTTTGAAATATAATAAAGAGCATTCACTGCCATATTTACTACAAATAAGAACAACAATCGATAAAGTCAAGCCAATCCTGTCATAGCACTACAATTCATAATGACATAATATTTAGTCACATTATGATGACAATGGCGTGGCGGACGGACTTTTTAAATTGTACGTTTCTGATCTACAGATGTGAAACCCATACTTATTAATAATATCGAAATGGGAATAGGAATTTCAACATATAGTTTGGTACTTTAATAGAGTATTTATTCAAAGTCACTTAGGAACCACAACGAAAGTTGTAGGGAATATCTAGTAACATATAGTGACACAATTGACAGCGATAACAATTGTGTGATGTAAGAAGAACAATAGCGACCAAGTAGGTTTATTTTCAAGAATAGGTTTGCCTTTGTACTTACTTTATCTACTTTTAACACGTTACCTACATTAATAGGACTACTTTATTACTGCCATTTTGTTCGCAGTGTAGTTATAATTAAAGTGATATAACCCAAATCTACAGTTACAGTAACAGTGCAGTCGAGGTAGGCCGTATTTGGCTTAACAAGCATAAACTTTTGAAAAACCATAGAATGATTGATTGGATGATTGGCAAAACCCAGAGAATAGACCAATGGGATTGGCATAAACCATTGTTTTTCTAAAAGAAATTCTTGGCACAGTTTACTGTAAAACCTAACTACATATTTTGCAAGCGTGTTTAGATTTATTTTGGAAACACTAACTTAAATAATACATCTGTTAACAGAACTAAATTTGCATTCGGTCAATAATACAAATAAGTTCTACATATTTTGAATTCCACATTTTGTTACTGTTCGTACTTCAGCAACCAGGTCATACGGAAGCATTGATAGGCTTCAAATGTTGTACCGTCTTTATTTATTGAATCTAATACCGATTTTTACGCCTTCTATGAAAATTTCAAAAACAAGTTTGTTATTAAATAAAATTTAATGTCTGAAAGAGTTCGTGTGTTTTGTCATTATTGTATATCATCATAGTCGCAATGAATATGATTACAGTATTAAATACAGTATCAGTATGTATAAACATACTGTACTTATGCACTTGAACTGAGAAAGACGCTATTACAAAGTGTAAGTATTCGGATTATTAAAATACATTTCTCAAAAAACAATACTTGCCCAAGTGCATAAATAAAGTATCTTTATGACCATTAAGTATTTGTGTATTATCTCGGCTCCATTACAATACCAAATCAACCCTAATTGTGTAATAATGATCTATTCATTATTTCGTTTACAAACTCGAGTTAGCATCTATTACCAAACGGCAGTTTTCCATAGACTTCCGCGCGCTTTTTCCGATCGTTTTCAATTAACTTTTTGTCACTAAATGCGATAATGGAAGTTCTGTTAGTAGAGCATCGTAGTAATTAGTCTTGTTTAATGGGAAATCGGATGGTGCTGCTGATAAACGTCTGTGCGGACAGGCGTGAAATGCTTCCGTGGAGTTATCGTCGTAATTTAAAGTTCTTGTTTTATTTTGCAAAAGTATAATTTATACAAATTCTATATTTTGATTTTGAACGCTTTTATAAGTTTCTCATTATCGAAGTGATTATTGAGACAAAATATCATATTCTTGAGACTCACTTATAGGATATACCTTGTATTAAATAAAGTATTAGTCGTTTCCCGAAATCTCACCGGCGTTTATGTTCATGGAGCTATATTATTTCTCAAAATCCGACTGATAGTTCCAGAGATTAGATCGTTTAAACTGGCGGAAGCTCCGTGAGCTAATACTTTATATAATATTTCACCGCAATAGGCACTCCGACTAATGAGAAACTAATTCCAATTACAGGATTTATCCTGCGAACTGAACTGAAATATGAGAATTTAGAACTTGCTGCAGTATTCCGATTAGATAAGATAATGACAGTGCCAGTTATGACGTCTGATGAGAGACTATAGGTGGTCAATCAATCTCGCATCAACACTGAATTGGGGTGGCCGATCGCTAATGGTATAATTACTACATTATTCACTTGCATAAATTTTCCATTTTACCTTTTTAGTCCTTTATTGTTTTACTAAAAAACATTTTGTTATATTTATCGAAACATTATATATATAGCATTTATTGTTTGACGTTATTAATATATGTTAATATATACTCAGGTGAACATATATATATATACCATATAAATATATTAAATTCGTAAACTATGAATACCAGAATATAGAGTGAAAGAACGCTAGCACACGTACTGGCTTTCAGTTTATTCGGTAGGCTCCATGTGAAAGAGACCGCTTCTTAGATGTGATACGGTTTGTGGGCATCCTGATGCTTAGAGGCAGTCCAGAATTCCTGAGTAGAACAGATCGAACATAGAAAGCAGAGTTGTCGAAACCGGAGGCATAAGTGAAGCAAATTATTAGTTGAGCCAAGGCTTCTGTTATAATTAGAGAATAAGAAGCGAAAGTTGGTTTCTACTTCTAACTTCTTGAGCATAAACGCCGAAACTGTGGGGAACAGCCAGTTTGTACATATAAAAGTTTACTCTTTCATGATACTATTGCTTAAATAAATGTTGCGATATAGTGAATTCAATAACACATAATTAACATGGATCTGTAAATGATATACAGTGTCAAAAAGGTTGGCCAATGTTACCCGGGTTAATTTATTTCACCTTAACATGCCCGATGTAGGAGAATGTCTACAATTTTTCAATATTTTTATATTCATGTGAAAGATAAGCTGTAAACAAACAAAGGGTTTTATGACCAGATTACATGTCAGTTTCTGAAGCCAAAGTTCAGTGTAAAACATCTACCTTTAAATCCACAAATGCAAATGTCAAAAAATGCAAATATTATTGTGAAGTTCTTACTCTAAGGTACATTGACCGAACGAAAATAGCGTGGATACGATTATACTTCAATTACAGTTACAGATATAGTCTAGTCATACTCAAATACGGCTAATAATAGGGATGTTTGGACCAGATTCTTAAAAATGATAAACATATGTATTTATTCTAACTGAATGTAAATTTGTTATTTTTGATTTTGTTTATTGGTTCGTTAACTCGCCTTTTTTAACCGATTTTAAAATAGGAGGCGGTTCTATATTTGAAGGCATGTATCTTTCTCTATATAACCATTTTATTTTTTTATTATTTGTTATAAAAGTATCGCGTACACCAATTGGTATAGCGCTTTAAAGGGTTTAATCTACTTTTGTCATTTTTTTTTATGCTATATATGCCCTATACTATAGGGCCTATAGCATAAAAAAAAAAGCAGACGAACAGACGGGTCACCCAATGATAAGCGACAACCGCTGTCTATAGGCACCCGCAACTCAAGAGTCTTAAGTGCGCTGCCCGCCTTTGAGGGTGAAAAGGGATAGGGGAGTGCGGGGAGGGGAAAAAAGAGAGTTAGGATGAGGATATGGGAATGAGAAAGGGGGAAGAGGGGTGAGGAGAGGGGGAGTTGGGCCTCCGGAAACCTCACTCATGCAACTTATCTCCTCACCTCATGCAACGCAAGGGTTACTTCACAACCGGTTTTCTGTGAGGCCGGCCCATTCGTGCCTAAGCATGGCTCTATCACTGTGTAAAATTATTTACCAAATGTCGCTATGCATGTGACGCAAGTCTCTAAACTAGTACTAAAGGGTACTATAACGCACTTATTAATAAATATTTTTTTTTTATAAATCGGTTTAGAAAGTGGGAGTGTTGATTTATCGAGAAGTCAAAGAGGTCATAGTGAATAGCGAAGAGTGGCGATTGCCCCACCGACAGGTCGTAGCTCTTAAGTAGAAGAAGAAGATAAATCGTTTATGTTAGTATAAAGCTGTAGGTATTATATAGTGTATTAATGTAGGTAGTAAGTTGTGTATGAAAGATCTGACCTGAATGATATAAAATATTTACACAAATGGCTCTTAGAATAGAGATGATCAGGTCATTTAAGTCAGATAAATACCAAGTAGGTTAATATAAAATAAATATATTCAATATGGTGAGTAACATTTTTGTAAATAGGTCAACTTTCATGGATCTAAAAAATGTTTTAGCTTTTACAGATATGAATTTGATTAAATAGAAACCATTTAATTCAAGGTTATGATTCAAAAAAGAATAAAACAGGCTGTATTATTTCTATTTGTAAGTTTACTAGGGCGTTTTAACTTGGCGATGAGACCTATATATTTGTAAACATACGTACATAAACAGAGAATGCAGAGACAACAGCCCACAAATTGCTTCTACATTATAAGTTTTCTCTGCTGTCATTAAGCCTCTCATACAAGCCCGTCGGTTTTAGGTACTTCTGACCTGCCCTGTTTTCGTAGGCTATGTTCTTCTTATATTGTATTACAACTTTTAAACTAAAAATAATAAAATTAGATTTATATTTCTATACATATCGACCAATTTTGACTTCTTAAAACTTATTTAACCAGCTGAAAGAAGTTTGTGCGGTACGGTGTGTGTTTTTGTGCGGTACTTACAGTAGTTTCCAATTTCAGTATTTTGATTTATCTAGTTATCATAATGACCACAATAACAAATTATGTACTACATATATTTTTCTAACGTCATCAAGATACCTAAATTGTATTAGTCTCATATATAATTTAAGGTGAATCCCATGTTTTTTTAATATCAAATATTAAACTGAAAAGGCGGACGACTTAGTAATTAACATATTTAGTAGCGCAAAAATTAGCAATGGAATTATAAATATTTTGTAGTTTATTTAGATTTAGTAAATGTGACTTCTTTTTAAACTTTTAAGTCTTGAACTGCAGCAAGACGAAGATAGCTGGTTTGTATAACATTATCTGTTCGTACATCGCAGTTTTACCTGGGAAAATACTTTTTTTTATCATCAATTTAGTGTATCTCTCCCGAATGGCTTAAGAACGTCATACAAAGGTTTTTGCTACAATGTTAAGAAGTTACCTGCACGTGCACGTGTATTGAGGAACAATAGCGTTATCCTTTTTTAACTTCCGGGACTATTGTCTGTTGCAATACGTAACAGACATACAATAGATACAAATTAGTAATACAAGTAGTAAGTACAAGTAAATTTTTGGATAGACGATTATAAATGAGCGGGAGAGCCATGCTTAGGCATCAATGGGATGGCTCGACCGGAGTAATATAAGAGCATCGCGGAAAATCAGTATATAAACAAAGTTTGCGTTCTAATGTCAAGTAAGTGAGGGTGCCGGAAGTCCAACTCCCTCTCTCTTTCCCCTCCCATCGTCCCCCCCCATCACCTTCAAAACCGAGTGGCACTTTTACGAATCTTGAATTGCGGGCGGACTAACCATCTGGTGATCCGCCTGTTCGTTTGGTTGTATGCCTTTCCTTATAGTCGGTTATAGCAGTAAAGGTATGAAAAATGAACAAACAGTCTAATTCAAACAGCAACAAAGCGTGAATTGATGTTCCATTTTTCAACTGTATACTTACTATGGGAATTAAATAAGGTATACTACGGTAATAGTAGTTTTTTATTTTACACTCCCCATCTGATGATGAATGGATTATTCATCCCGCTCTTACATAAAGCTTCAGGAGAAAAATCAGCTAATACTTACAATGGTAGTTACATGTAAGTTTTAACTGATCTGTGAAATGTGTAATTTCATAAAGAGTATACATTGCGACATAAGAATGATTCAATGTCTCTAATACTATATATCTATGAACAGTTATCAATTAAACAATCAACGTAGATAGAGCACACCTTTATAAGTAAAAATATTAAATAGCTCATCTTACACGGAAACAGATACAGTTTTAAGTAGCAATTGATATTCTAGCGAACGATTCGACTGAGATGAAGCAATATCAGTAAGCATGATTACAATCGAACATGCAGCCGGTCACGTATACGACACACCTTGTATAGTAAATGGATAATGCTAGCCCCGTTACAGAGAGGTCGTGGTGCATTCGCAATTTTGTATGTTGTGCGCATTTGTACCTCTGCTGCCATCTAGTGGACACTCCAAGAATTAGATGATTTTTGCTATTTATCTTGAATAAAAAAAAAATTGGGCTTAATTTGATGTTCACTGTTTTTTAAATATATATTCTTTTAGGCTTTAGATATTACTTTAAGATAATCGCTATCAGTGTAATTGTTGTGTAATTTTGATTAAAGTAATATCTTAAAAGTGAATACATATTAGTTTATTAGGTTTGGTTACTTTACATCTTCGAAGACAATGTATCAACTTGTAAATTAATGTAAATAGGTATACGTAATAAAATAAATACATAAAGATCTATAGTATTAACAGATCATATTATATACATATATCTGTGTGAAGCCATAAATCATATTGCGCCGACCCTCAATAATCAGTACAAGGGTCTAGGTGTTTGCAGGTCAAGTTGATACAATCTGTATTATCTAAGATGCAATGAGCTCCATACATTATATAAACACTGTGGGAGCAGTGAAATTAGACAGCCTTATTTTGAGATCTTTGTAGTGCCTTTAGATTAAGCACTATGTGTCGTTACTAAATTTTATACGAATTTCTTAAGTTTTATTCTATTTTTTCCTATAAAATACAACTGCCGCACGAGGAATGATTCTTGTATATCTTGTATAGTAGGTAGGCCCTTACAAACACACAAACAACGGACACAACGTTAGGACCACCCAGATTCGGTGGCAACTATTCGTTGAATACACAAATTTTTGTCCTGTGTGGTAATCGACCTCAGGCTCAGCAGTCAGAGTCATTAACCACTGAACACATAGGCCAGTCTAAATTTACATAAGTGATAGCACCGCATTAAAAGTTAAACTCCCACAGGGCACTCTGGGTAATTGTGTTTCCCGCTTTCAAATAAGTAACCTTTTGACCTCTTATTAATTTCTTTTCAAACCCCTATAAATTGTGGGATTATGAGTAGGAGTATAGCCAGATACGAGATAGATAATAAATTTTAGATAAAACACAAGCGGACCTTCAATAGCTTTAGTGAGTATTGTAAAGAAGTTGAAGAGGAATTAAAAGCATATAAGACTACTGAGACCCCCTTTTAACGGTTATGACACACTTTCAAACAATTAATCTAAACGGTCAGAAGGATTATAATATACGCGTCACCCATGGTCTCTGGTACAATGCAATGAAAAGCGAGCTTTTAAAACTACTACGAAATTCCACCGTTCACATCAGAGGAGCCATACCGCTTAAAAATTAAGTACCTGGGTCACTAGGTGACCGACAATATGACAGATAATTATGACATGGAACGGTAATGTAAAAAAAAACGCTTCGGTGTAATATGATGTTGGCCCGTAGGTTTAGGCTTTGTACAAGGGAAGTAAAAATTACGTTATTTCAACTGCCAGTCCTTCTGCGTGTGTCTCATAAGCTCAGAGCACATACGGCGCACTGCGTGTCCAATACATAAAAAAATCCGAGTGATGTAAGGGGTACCGCGCTTTAGTAGTGGTCGGGGATGTTTTCGGAAGCAACTGTACGAGATTTTTACTCCGTAATTCATACAAGAACGGCATCCCTGATGTGGAGAGTGCGCGATATCTCTAACACTCTCGTTACTACTGTAACGAACAGGTTGGGGAGTCTCATTTTGATGACGAGTCACCGGTCGTTCCTTAATTATACTTATTAATTACCTTAACCGTTAATTTTATTTATGTATATTCGGACTGAAAATAAACGTTTTTAATATAATATATTTATTATTAATATTCATTTTGGTACTTAAAAATTTGTCTATTTTTTTATAGATAACAGCGCTTGTTTATAATCTATGTATTCAGTTTAATGCAGCATGTGTGTACGTTAGTACCTTATAATGAACACATAGGGTTATTTTCCTAACTTATGTTATAAATAGGCAGGCAAGTCAGTTGGTTATTTATTTTTCTTTCACGCCTTAACTACTCAAATACCATCAAATGTAGCATACAGATTGTTAGAAGTATAAAAAAGAATATGTAATCGACTTATAAAGTTTATTAAACTAAATTTATTACGATCATCAATCTTCAAATTTGTTATAAGCTCTATTTTTCATCTTATTTTTCCTCGTTGAAGTTGGATCAGTTTCTTCAATTTAAAATATGACCAACCTCAATATCCTCTCAATAAAAAAAAAAGTTCCAAACGTTCTATATAACACACATACCAAAAAACACCGTCGAATTGAGAACCTCTAATTTTGAAAATGAAGTTAAAAACTAACATGTTTACAATTTGTTAATAATACGTACAACATAAAAAAAAAGTATTGTAGATATACCTCTCGTATATTGTAGAAATTAGCCCTGCCCGTTTCCAGAAGTCTGTCCAATTTAAAATTTAAATATATATATATATATATATATATATCTTTGAGTGGCTTCTACACACATCCAAAGTGCATAGGTACTTAACAAATTTTCGATAATACTTCAATTACATCAATTCCATAAATGTTTACCGGATGATTCATCAGTAATATATTAGCTGAAAAGCTTTTACATAATAGTAATAAGATTTGTATTGTGTGTTAGACATGTGAGTTTGCATCGATAAGGATTCCTCGTGGTCTGATTTCATTAATGTCATGTACGAGTGAGCATGTATCGCTAACGTAATAAAATCAATTACTTTACATTTTTTTTCCTTCATTTGACGAAAGACGACGAAATACTTGATAACAATACCTGCTGTGTCAACCCTTACACTAGTACATCTATATGGCAATGAAACGCGACCTGCTTGATATGAGGTGGTGTCGGTAACCTTAAGTTTCAATATCAACTTATAATAATAATAATTTGCAAAACTAATACTATATACATACGCTCAAGGGGTAGGCAGAAGTAACACCCGCATTTTGTCAATCAAAATTTTGTCCCACTAACCTAATAGGGAGTAACCCTATTGTCGTCAACCGTGCACTTTAAGAATTAAAAGTTTGTGTATGTTGAAAGAAGAGAACCACGGAAGTCAATGGAATGTGAGTTATATTATATATTTGCTTATACGATGGATTGCGAAGTGTAAACAATAGCGGGAGAACGTCGGGATCGTATACCTACCACTCTAAAACGGCTGTAGCCTGGAGGTCCGGTTTTTGGTTGTTGGACACCTGCAACTCAAGAGTCGTAAGAGGAGAGGGGGATGCAGAAATGTCACTAATTTCGTTGAAATGCAACGCAAGCGTTACTGCCGTGGTATCGCACCGGCCTACCGGCGTTCGTACCTAAACATGGCTCTACCACTGTTACAAATTTACAATACACTTTCTTATAAAACATGTTGCCAAACATTTTTGGTCTTCTCAATAAGCTTTTTCTACATTGATCAATTATTATCTAATCGCAAACACACATTTTGTAATTAATTTTTAAAGCACTTTTTACTAACCTTCTTTTCAGGTCATAATCTATGGGATTAAGCAAGAGGCTTAATCCCATAGATTACGACCTTATATTATCTTCGGTTCGATTCGCTTTCCTTGAGTCAACGCAGATCACAACTTGTTACGATAATTGCATTAGTGCTGTGCATCCTGTGCAATATATTGCGTATTTTTTAAAGAACTATGAAACAGTGCAGGTAGTTTATTATTTTTATTAAAACTCGGCTTTCGTATCCGTTTAGTTATATAATGAGGAACATAAAGATTGTAAAATGAATCATTATGTTTAAAATATTAGATAACACTTCTACCATCTCATCGAGCCTTATCTCCGAACCCCGCTCACCCTCCGCGACAGGAAGAGTGCGAACGGGTGCCTTCGGTGTTTCACCTCCAGGTGTTTCTCTGTAATATGTTTAGAAGTATGTAGAAGAATGGTAACCTCTGGAGGAGTGCGCACGTCACGATAAGCTTTAAAATTTGTAAACTATACAAACACATATGTAGTAGTATTAGTCAAACTACGCATGGTTTCTGACTTTTTTTTTTGAAATAAAAACAAACAAACAAAACAATATTATTTAGAATACAGATTATAAATTATAGATGTTTAGAGAGTCCTGACAGTCGCGTTTTCCAACTCAGATCAGCAATAACAATACGCAGTCAACTAACGTGTTATTTTTTACGGAGAAATTAGTGCTTCATTACGTACACCAAAAACTTTTTTTTTCTATACAATAATCTATTTATGAACCTACTTCAAAAAAGGATGAGGTTTAATGTTTGACTGTATGTATTTTTTTTATATATGTTAAGCGATTTCTCCAGGAATTGTCGACTGTTTTTGTTAATTTTATTTAAGGGGTATATATGCTCCTGCCCGTGGTCCCATTGTAACAAAATCGGGATTTGATCATGGGATACCTGGGTAATTACGAATAAGTTTGTTCGTAGCACGATTTACGATTGAAAACATTGCGGAAAGGAATTCGATAGGCGCTTTATAGGCGAATAAAGTATTAAAGTCATTCTCTTATATGAATCTTATTATAACTCAAATTTTCACTTATATTTTAACTTTAAAAAAATGTGTTTTACAGTTCGCAATTGATTAAATGAAATGTAAACATCGACATATATTTTAATGGAAACAGGATGGACTATAAATAGGAATGGCTAAATAATTTAAAAGCGTAATATTATATCTGGAGCATTGCCCTCTGTATTTAGAAACGTGTCAGTGCTCGGCTGGAAGCTTTTAAAGCTTTTCAGGAGTGGATGTAAATTCTTAACAGACAGATATAAATTGATAACTAAAATGTTACGAATTTATATTAATTTTTGTACTAAATCAGGAACCCTTCTAATTTTTTTCTACTTTATGTATTTTTTTTCTTGTATTTAAAAACTATCTTATGCCCTTGACTTAATTTGAACTTCGAATAGTATATTTTTTAAAATCAAATTTTCATTGAATTCCTTACATACACACATTACACACGTACATTCTATTTCTATTTAACTCGGTTGAAAGGGACAGTTGTTAGTAAAGTAGTACTTAGTAGTCTCCTAAAAAAATAACAAAAAAAAAGAGATATTAAGATACGTTGCTTACGTAGGTTGTTTAGTTCGATAACCTTTTTTACCTGGTCGTTACGAATGATCGTACAGATGATGGAACCTATCAGGTTCATTATCGGTGCCCTGATAAGTGTCAATATCGTAAGTGTATGGCGATTAAATTGCCATTATATTATCGATCGTTAATGAACCGTCTCATAGCAAAACATAAAAAATGTCTTACTACTGACTGAGTAGTACCTTTGTACAGTTTTCAACATCGATAACATTTTTTTTAACTGCCATAGGCAATCAAACTGAAAGTATCTTTAATCTAAGTTGCGTTTAATATTTTTCTTCGTTTCGTTCCCTAATTTAGGCGCTCAGTGCATCGTAGAAACGACGATATGATGAAGCGAATTAGTTTTATTTGGACCCGGCAGCGCAATTTTTATCTCTTTAACTAATTTACAGGCCGTGGTCTCTGTGGCTGTGTGTCTTAACCATTATGCAGTTGCCGCTTCCTAGTGTTTATATATAAACCACTATTACTTCCTGATATTTTCTACATCAGCATAAATGCTGTACTCAATCGATAATACAGCAATAAAAGTGGCTTGAACCCACGAACCTTATCGCCCAGGTCAACGGTTTCCCTGTGAGCGTTCAGGGTGAATGACACCACAATGATTTGAATCTAAACTGAAATACACATCATAAACAACACAAGGTTTGCGATGTAAACTAATAATTTTAACATGCAAATTGGTACAGTCTAGGTAGGTAGGTAATCGAAATTTATTTTTATACCTACATCCGGGTGTTTAAGAGACATTTCGTGAATTAACGAAATAAACGAGCTTATGTTGCATAAATTACTTCTGCAACTTATGTTACATTTGGTACACGATTGACATTTTATTATATAATTATGTATTACATTTTGCTTACTCGTTTACATACCTACAGATACATATAAAGCGCCATAGGATGAGTTTTGAAGGCCTTGCAAGCGTTGGTTTGAATCCCACGAACTGCATTAAGTAGGTACTTTATTTTAAGAATATTTACCTAATACTAATAATTAATATTTATAATACGATCATCATTATATTTTTGTCTTGGGATTTTCGGCAAAATATGGGCAGTAATTACGCCTCTGGCCATAAGGGCTTAGCTAGGCGTGGGTAAAGCCGGCCCTCACCTGCCATCAGACTTAAAATCGGCGTTAATTTTAAAGGTGATGTCTGTTACTTTCTTCAAATCTTTCTGTACTTATTCATCCTGTCTGAACCAGCGAACAAATAAATAAATCGTAAGGTAAGTAATAAAATTGTAATAATTTTTTAACAGGATGAGTGCCATTTAGATAATTTGTAGGACTCAAACCTAGATTGGATATTATACTTACTCCATACACTTTATAATTTTTTGATCGAACTGCACTCACTGCAAGAGGTATCGATAATATTATATCGTTATGATATCCAGTTTATAAAGGGTAACGATTTGGGTAGAAAATATCTGTCCTAAAATAATACGATTTTATGTGAAAGTATTCAAAATGATTCAACTCAATTACGATGAAAATTTCACCTTTATTCACCATGATTGAGTGGTTAAACATTATTTTCATCATTACGCCACGTTGCCACCAAAGTACATCAATGTGTTCTCTTTTGTTATGTTTAATATTGTATTCTGTTCTATGTTTCGTCGGTAACGCGCGAAAACCTTTTAAATATATTTTTTTACCCATATATACTACATATATGTACATTTTTCATAATATTAGTTACAAAACCTATCAACGCGCAGTTTAAATTTACTCGCATTCATTTGGGACGTAGATGGAGCTTATATTAACAGAAAAATGTTCAAATAGTTTTTATACTAAACTTAGGGGACGGGTTTTACTCTCTCCTGTATAACATTTTGTTTCCAAGATATTTCACTTGGCGACGATATTATAATGTATATTATTATAGGAAAAAATAAACAAGCTAAGTAGACATAATATGTGAATATGTGTACCGATAATTTAGAAGAACATTTTCTTGGTTTATTAACAGTATCAGAAACAACAGGAGTTTTAAAATAAAATGTCATACTCAATGAAATTGAAAAACGTAAATTAAATATTAAAATTGTACAGGCTACGATAATGGCGCCAATATGGTCGGTATTAATAAAGGAGTAAAATCAAAAATATTAAGTATTCTCCACTCCTTGTGGTTGCCAGTGTTGCCGCAGTAGGAATCTCATTTCAGTAGAAAACACATCATCCATCACAAAAGTGTTCTTTGGTTTAATATATGTACACTTGATCCCTAGACACTTTTGAAGTGTGTATTTGTAATTCTCTTAATTATATTATAAGTAAAAGAGTGGGGTTGTTTTATTAATTGAATATTATAAGGCTGTCAAAACTCCCTAAGTACCTAAGGTTTATTTATCCACGACTGCAGTCATCGTTGGGGTTTACAAACCGAGGGTAAGTGGTGAGCTAGCCTCTCCACATACTTCTCCAAGTCAATTACTGATTGAAATAAAAATGTATGCGTCCGAAATGTATTCCAAACGACTGCACTAAATTAGATATTTCTTTATTTTTTTGTTTTATTCGTTACTGTAAGGACAAAGTTTGCATGCAAACTGCATGCAAACTGCATGCAAAGAGTTTTTTTTTTTTACAATCGTGCGGTGTTTTTTTAATCATTTACTGTGAATAGTACCCTTGCGAAGCCGAGCAGGTAGCAAGTATCTAATAAAAAAAATACCATTAACTTCAGAATTAGTACAATTTTCTAATTACTAAACGGAATCAGATTACTAAAGTATGTCACAAATATTAAAATAATACATGTCTTACGAGTTAATTTGATCTTGTGATTCGTTTTCTCATTACCGAAAATATCGAGTTACAAAATGTCTTTACACAACGTCTTTACAGAACATTTTAAAAGTGCATTTGAGTTCACAACTGCAAGATCTTACGCTTGGCTATTACATTGTAATTCGTTAAATCGTAACATAATTTTTAAATAAACGATCAATTTAATTTGCTGATTTAACAGGAAGCAACACTAAGTTCCGTTTGGTCGCGCATGGCATAATGTTGAGAAACCGTTTTCGCCTGAACTTCCTGCGTACACCTATAAATAAACAAATATGGCCGACCAGTATCACCTCGACCTCGGTGACTAGTACTTCAATAGAATATTGATGCACGCATTTATAATATAAACAAAAAGTCCTTTTATATCTTTGTTTATCTATAGTAATATAACAAAGCTAAAAAATTATAATTCAGATTTGGTGGTTTTTAAATGTTTAATATTTTATTCATCTTAACCGTTCATAATAATTATGATAATTATTATGAATAAAACATAATAATAATCATAATAATTATGATAATTACGTAGCTCATAAAATATCCGTGGGGGTTTCCACACAAAAACAAAAGCTCATAAAATATCCCCAGGAAAATGTCAGTACATATTTACTACAAGACAATCATTTGATTCCGTTTCCTCCTATCGTTGCAGTCACTGCCCTTTTTTGTAATCATGTGTGTCTCATGACTCATAATTAAACAGGGAACGAACAAAGCAGTTTAATCATAGTATTCACCCAAGTAATATCACATCGACGTTCTTCTTTTTTAATTTTAAGTGTTTGTGTCGCCACTTTCCAAATTGACATTTGACAGATAAAACTACCATTACCAAAAGAGAGGATAATTGAAAAAATGTGAAACGCGTTTCAAGATGACAGTTAATAATAAATTGCAAACAATATTATAATCATAGCAACTTAATAATCTATTATTTATAAACTAATATATGTAGCTGTTATGTAACCGGTCGTTGTTGTCTTGTCTCGTTAGGTTAGGTTATCTCTTTAATACTTTGTATGCCTTACTCGGCACTGAAATTGAAGCACTCGTAGGTACTGTATGTAAGCAAGATTGTCCCTACTATGCTCTTCTGTATTCACATTGATATATCGTTTAAGACTCGAATTTAACAATACCGTTTTGCATGATAGACATATGGCTGACGGCTAAAACAGTTTCAAAAGTCAAGAAAAGACGTACAAGTTCCTGAGACAGAGCCATGTTGCAGGACGAGGAGGTACCAAGCGGATTGCAGGTATTATGTTAGGCTCTACAAGGGATTTGTTTGTCTCTCGGTACTAGAAAATATAGTTGGTTAACTACTGGTTGGTTATTTGGCTGAACCGGTCGTGGTTTCTATTCCTTCACGGGACAAAAATTTGTGTGATCATCAAATAGTCATGTTGTGTCAATAGTCATTAGTTAGTCATGTCAGTTAATGTCATTATCAGTTAGTCATGTCAAGTAGCTTGGGACAAAGGTTAGATATAAGTATTGACTAAATTCTACTACAGACAGACTTTTTTCCTAATTATGGCTAACACCTCATAATCAATTAACCTGCCTTTATTCTATAGATGGATAGCAAGAAAAACAAGGAATTCAATTCAAGTCAATATTGGAATCACTGTGGCGTGCCCTATTGGCAATCTGCAGTAGACTGTCGAGGCACGAGTTAACAATTTCTAGTGTGAGTGGGCCCTTAGTTGGTTTTTAGGACAGTTTTTTATAATTTAGCTATTCTGCAATCATAGACGTCTCGGGCTTTAAGGCGTATTTTTGTTTAAAGTAGGAATTACATTATTTTTTGTCATGAAATGCTCTTGCAGAGGCCACTTGCGAGAAATAAAATTGAAAGGTATTGAATAGACAGATTCGCGAAATACACACACGATTTTCATAAGGGAGTAACATATTTTAACACAATGCAATAGGTATTTTGTTATTGGATGATCTTTTGAAAACTATTGTTTTTAACCTTTTGACCGCCAAGGACGTCTATTCACGGCACGTTTAAAATAAGAGTCTTTTAAAGTACAAAATAAATATATCAATACATGTTCTTAATGTTTCTGTATCGTGGCATTCCTTAGAAGTATTTATTGCTCTCAAAAGTACACAACGATATATAACAATTAGTCAGTTTGTAATCGGAAAAAATCAACTAAAAACATCGTTCGAAATGTACCATTTCCATGCCATTGACGTGAAATACCGTCAGCTATTGATGCGTAAGGAATAAATTACGATTAAAGAGTAATTACATGTTTTATGAAAACAAAATACTTCACTAATATATGATGAAAATTATTTTTCGTTAACTACATTTGTTATATATATTTAAATTAAAGTTAAATATTTAGTTTTTTTTTAAACAACAGACAGTATCATACATCTGAGAGTAAGCCAGTATAGTCTATAACACTGAATCAAAATAATGCACACAAATAAGTTTAAGTTTTGTTACAAAATAACTGCTTTTTGTTTAGTGCATATAATATTTAACAAACTTTCAACAAACATAAGTTTTTTTTTTTGTTTTGTTATGGGCCGCTTCGACCTCAGTAATACCAAGGCCGCACAGACAACCGGTTGTCAATGCTTGCCCTGTACTTAGAGCCCCCCAAGATCTCGCTCATCACTCTCAAGGGCGGGCCGGCGAGCGTTCGGGCACTTACAACTCAGAGTTGTAGGTATCCATAGGTGGGCACAGTTAACTTCGTTAATCGTTAGTTAAAAAGTTAACTTCGATAATCGGTACAGCGTTAAATTTTCCAAAATTTAACGTAAGTTAAATATAACCATTTAAAATATACTGATTTTGAACTGAGAGAAATAGGTAAATAAAACAAAATTAAGTATAAAGAAGAATTAAACACTTATTTATTTATTTCAATCATTAAGTAGGTACCTACATATAAGGCTATTTTTAATCGTTATATTGAAGTTGGCATCCGACAGCGATGATTCCGACGATCCGACAGCGTTTAGCTCTCTAGACCTATTTTCTTCAAATTTAGTAACAGTGCTGTAACAAATCATCCCCTTCTTCTTCATTATTACTGCTTCCGCTAATACTAATAGTAGCGCGTAATTCAAATGAAAATGACAGCATGTCAACATACGATTAATGTAAAGGACTGAAGTTAACGAAAGTTCAATTTAAAAAGTAAACAAAAGCGTTTACTTTTTTATAAGTTAACTTAAAAGTTAATCTGTTAGCAGATTGTTAACTTCGTTAATTAACGATTAACAGATTAACGAGTTAATGCCCACCTTTGGAGGTACCCATGCTGTTAATAAAAAAAAGATATTCTTTATAAAAAGGTAATTTTCTGCCTTATTTGGAAAAATCATTCACGTTACGTTCATGCCGCTGCGGGCCGGCTAGTATTTAATATTATGAGTAACTAATTGAAGCTGAATCTGCTGTACTTTATTACGTGTAAGGTGGTAAGGGTAAATTTACCCTCAACAATCTTCATTTCTCTATAAGCCAAGTTAACAAGCCAATAAAAACAATAATTGTTTCATAAATAACATTTGTTCAAGCTGTCCCGAACAGGAGTTCTTATTTGTTACACAGTAATTGGCAATACCGCTAATATTGATTGTATGTATAATGTAGAAAAATACAGGCTTTTGGACAAGACAATAAAATATCTTTATCCGTATTCTGAATTGACAGAAAGATCATTTTATTATAAAGTATGTATATTCTATGTGATAATATTTACCATCTAAATTGGGTCTTATAAGTAATAACAAAACCTTAATAAATAAATTAGCATCACCAAATATGTTAATATTTGGTGATGCTAATGGTGCTGCTCCATTATTTAATATTCTGTGATTTTGTTTCGGGAAAACTTGATTGATTACGTTTTGACCAATATCCTTTTTCATCAAATATGGAAATAAAGCGATAATTAATATTAATTAATAGCACACGAAAATCAATAAAAAGGATAACCTACTATGTTTTCATTGTATATATTACCGTACATTATATTTTAATGTTCTGTCTCTAAAGGTTTCACAAGCATGAATGATTTATTTTGTGTGCCTATGTATCTTGCCAGCCGTTTCAGCACAAAGTTATTCTGTCTTCGATTACTCTAAACAACTTGATCTAGATACATTTCTAGTTACCCCGGTATTAAAACACGCTATTTTAGTATGCAAGTATGCTAGTTGCTTTCGCTTGCTGGCTTGGTCTGGACATGTAAATATAGCCACATAATTACAAACAGGACAGGCCATAATTCCGAACACAGCATGTGGTATTTTTTCAGCTTGTCACACTCCCACTGGGATAACAATAAACCTTGGGTGTGTCTTACACATTTACTAACCATACATACATATGTTATGAACGTTTGGAGTTAGATGAACCATGCTACCAATTTAGGCGCTTGAGATATGAATTTGACAATTTGAAGATAGCTTTTTATAATTACACGCAAATTGAACTTTGAAGTTTTAATCACTAAAGTTCATCTCTCTCTGAATGCTCACGTACAAAAAATCCTTTAGACTTAAACATGAATGAGCATTTAACACTGTTTCAAGTTAAAGTTCGAAAGCTCACAAACGCTTTTAGGAGTAGAAAAATAGACTAATGTCAAACTGTTAAACATTAAAGGTCAACTTATTTACGAAAACGCTTTTGATCTAAAAATTTACATAAATTGGAATATCTTTCAATGTTTTGAACAAGTATATATAGACTTAAAGTCGGTTAATGACTAAATAATTTACCTAATGTTATCGCAATAATTCATGTATACTATAAATAAGTTGTTGAGTTTCCTATTTCTAAATAATTCTTACAAGGTTCAAAATCGAAATATTTCTTTCAGAATGGTGTCACACGCGTGTGTCAACGAAAACGAATCATTTTATTTAATTTCTGTACTTACCACTATTTAACGTAGTTTCCAACATATTATATAGCATATTTTTGTAAATAACTTTATAATGTTCACTTTGTAGGCGCATTTCATTGAATAGACAATAAAACTACTTTATAACAAGTACATACAAGTACTACTGAGCCAAGCGTTAACCTAGTTTTACAATGCATTAAAATGTGGCAGGATCCTGTGTGCCTAGACAGGAAATCTTCCAAATCCCATAAACTCCGACAAGATACGCCATATCGCTGTTACCAAAGACGGATGTTTGGATACCGTCCGGTTTCGGTCACATGATTTCGAAATATTACTGTTTCCCTATGTTTTTCGAAAGCACTCGGTATTCTTTAGCGTTTTAATAAAGATGCAATGTTAGGCTGGAGGAAGAGGGTGGTAAGGTTTTTTTTAACACGCTTTTAATATCTTCACCTATATCGAACTATTTTAGCAAATCTTAGAAGTCGGATTTAACTTCTAATCATCGTACTGATATAAAACTGCAACAATTAGATTCCATCGAGCGGATCTGATGATGCAATCAGAAGGAGGATAGTGAAAGTCTTCGATATTTTAATTAAACTAACATTATTTTTTATTCTTCAAAATTTGAAAGGACTGTTGATTTAGCAGTTAGTAATCGTGATTGTTGAGCCAGAGGTCGTTTGTTCTATTTCCGCACGGGAAATCCAACACATCCATTTCTTACCATAAATATTCTTAGAAGAAAAAAACTTTTTTTTTATTTATTACTGTAACTTGTGGTAGTTTATACATTGAGCGTTGAGTCCAGTTAGCAATGGAAACACGCAATGTCTCCATAGGAAAAATAACTGCCAATCTTATGGATTGTTTTAGGGACTCCAAATTATGCCATGCCATACTCTCTAAACTATAATAGATCATAATCTACCCGAATAATTTCAAGACGAGATGATAGTCAGTCTTGAGCTCCGATAAAGTTGAAGAAGATGAAGGAACGTTCGTTTTAAACCATGCTTGGGTGAATCGAACTTTATTACTAGGTGCTGATTCCTGCTGACAGGACATAGTCACGTTAAAAGGCTTAATCACCTTCTCAAGAATCGTACCTTTGCCACAAAAATATGGATCAGTCACTCCTTGATAGCTAAATCTCACCACACATTAACTGAAGTCGGAAAATGCCTACGTTGTACTATGCTGACTATTTGGGAAGCTCTTATAGAGCTTTGAGCATAAACTCGGCCATTCTGCTTGTTATTTTTTTTTTTGCCTAGACTGAATACATTCGAACAATTTCACGCGGATGGAGAGTTTAAAAAATTACATTTGACTCTATACCTACTTTGTGGTAATGCTATCACAGCAATTTGATTCTGTTTATCACTCGACTCCATTTTAAAATCACATACATTATTTAAACAATAAATATTCATTAAGAATGACAGATTCCAAAATCAAATATTATATTTTTATTGTATTTATGGCCAGACTAAATAGTTGTCCCGGGTCTGGGTTGTCTAAGTGTCCATAGTTTGTATGTGTGTCAAGCCCCCGTGACATGGGAATCATTCCTAATGCGGGACTATTCTTTATTAATACCATAACAATTGTGTTTGAATATTTCGTCTTTAGCATACGGAGTATGGTCTGTGCTATAATAGATCAAGGTTAATTCATGGTTAATATATTACTTACCGAGCTAGTATATAAATTAAGTTACTATTAATAAATAGAATATTGATATGTAATAAAAATCTAAGATTTATGAAACAAAACTCATAAAGCCGGATCCTCCATGTTACATAACGAGCTATCAAAACGTCTTCACCAATAATATATGTGTATTAAGATGACGTTTCATTTTTTTAGTTTTTATTACACATTTATCATCTTATAGGAACCAGTTTACAAAGCCGGATTACTTAGCGTATGACATTTTTTTATATAAAGTTAGCAAGCTCCTACATTTAAAATAGTAGATATTCAAGCCTCAATTCCTTTAAATCCTAAAACGTGCAATCTAAAGAATCGTTCATAACGTAATTTAAAAAATCCCCTTAGTCCTAATCGCTAAGAAGTTGTTCCTTCCACCATTTGCTCAGCAACATGAGCCGCAAATACTTTAATAGCTTTAGATAGCTATTAGGAAAGAACACTGTAAGTGCCTATAAAGTTTTAGGGTTACCCTCTAATTCAATGGTGTCTCAAATATCTTAATTAATTTAAAAAGTATTGGAAAAAAGCTTGTTAGTGCTTATAAACTTTGAGGGTTTCCCTTGATTTTTGGGATCTCATTATCAAATCGTAATTTGTTAACACTCCACACACACATTGACACACTCTATGCACACTAACATACTCATTAGAAAAGAAATAGTTTACAATTGGTGTAGAAATCGATTAACATACACAAAAAGATACACGCAGTCGAACATAAAAACTTCCTTCTTTTCTTGAAGTCTTATAAAAACAGTGGTCACCGACGCAAGGACGGAATATAACAGCCTCGCGTCGGAATAATATATTGAATTAACTGATTAACATACAACATTCATTATGATTTAAACTGAATAATAATTCAATCATTAGATGATCCAGTATTTTTAATTGTAATTGAAACAACTCCGACAAAGTTATAATTAAAGTTTATTGACATATATCGCATTAGTACAGTTTCCTTTCCACCAAATACAGATAATAGAAACTGGTTTGTTACTTTACTTAAACACATTTTTATCAGGGGTTGAAACATATTTTGTGTGACTAATGTTTAAGCTTTTGCTTTCCATGAAATAATAAAGTCTCTTCACCGGTAATTAGTGCGATATATGTATATTTACATACCTTTTAATTTGTCTGACGTTTTAACAAGGTTGCACTTGCCAAGGTGCACGCCCTTCGTCGTCAACTCCGTGAGGTAGAAAGTTCTTCGAACTGCATTATACCTATACATCGTATTAATTCCCTTGGTAGTAATTTTATTGCATATTTTGTTGTGTTTATCAGTTCTGTTAATTAAAGAGTGGAAGTCGACCTGTGAATGTTATCGAAGTTAGTTAGTTATTAGTTCGATGACATTAAAAATTCCCATCGAAGTTAAAAACAAAGAAGAGTTTTGCTTTGTATATAGCATGAAAAAAGATTTTGGTCAGATCACAAAATATACACTTCATGGTGTATCTAACCGTTTCACGAAATAGTCGAATTTGATGAAATGATCGGTCACATTCTAATAATGGCCAGGCCAGATTAATGAATAACCAGCGTTTAACGATACAAATATATATACGCACGACTACATGAGGATATGTTCATACATTATTGATCATATCATGAAAATGTTCATTATCCACTGTTAGATGCAATGACACTGAAGAGATGTGCTAAACAGATCGAGACAGTATTGCACTCCATCCCACCGTCTGCAACTTTATAAAGCACACGTTCTGCCGCAAATGGAATACTGTTCTCATCCCCATGCAGGGGCGGGGCACCAGTACCAGAAGGCGACTCGCATCATCGATTGGCAGGATATCGCGATGAAATATAGCTTAGACAATTTAAACCAGACAACTTTGTCATTTCTTATCCTTATTAAGCCTTTTATATCATGGAGATCCTAAATAAATTATAGATTCAGTTAAGTCAGATTTAGTTAACCATGACCATGACAACATGTACATGTTTTTCTTATTTAAATATAAAATATCTCATATACCTAGTCATGACAACTTCATATGTTATCAAAGTTGAAGTTATTTTGGCATATGCTGGTAATTTGCCAGGTCATTGAGATACTCCTCAGCCTAATTCATTGCTCATTGACAAAATTGTCATGAGAGGGAGACACCAAAAACTGACTGTTAATTTTCCGGCAACTTTGTCACAAATTTTAACTTTATTAGACAATTTTAATTTTATTAAACTATATTTAAAAAAATTATTGTGTTAATTTAAGACATTAAATGTTTTAAATTAACACAATAATTTTTTTAAATATAGTTTTTTAGAGATCGTACTTTTTTTTTAACATACAAAACTACACAGGTTTCCTAGTCTTAAATTGCCGATGTATATGTTACCTCATAACATGGAAACGGTTGGAATTATTCAAATAAAACTATTATTGTTGTAATGATTGTTGTCCATTTTTAAACTGTCGTCAATGTACATACGTAGACCTTGACTTTAATTATAATGGTGAATTCATTATAATTAAAGTCAATGTGACAATATTTGTGTAGTAAAATTATATTGTAAGTAAAGCGCTATTTTATAGAAATGAAAGTTATTGAGGAATTATAAATAAGTAAATCTATGCATGTTTGTTCCTTTATAGACAGTTTATGATCTCTAATGGCTCTTTACCCCGGTGAACGAGACACACATCTTCTTGAAAAACTAGATTGAGAAATAGGCTATGGTTTTAAAATTAAGGTGAATCCTCGCAATGCTGATGATACCTCCTCGAGTAGGGCTGATACTTTTTTTTTAAATAGAAATAGAAATACCTAATTTTTTTTTTGTTGGTTTCAAGTGTTTAGTTTATTATTCCCAAACACTATTCCATTTATCCTATCTCTGCTCTGCTTCCTACCGAGTAGTTAATTGTATCAGAAAATCTGATTATTTGTTGTAAATAAACATTTATACGTATTAATTGTTTGCGGGTAGAGGATATGTAAATGGCAACACATGCCGATGTTATTGTTTTTATTGTTACATACATTTGTACATTATATTTGCAGCATGGCTGGCGATTATATAAACAATGGACCCGAGAAATACCTGACCAGTTTTATTACAAAGGTGAATGTCATTTAGTTTGGAAATTACACATACCTACTGATAGATAGACACACTCACGCCTATTTCCCCGAAGGGGTAAGTAGAGGCGTCTTAAACGCCCACTTTTTGCCAACATTAATTTAGTCGTCATCTGGGCACTGTATGACTGTGCCCTGTGGACGGGTACGTTGGTCTAGTGGTCCGTGACTCTGACTGCTAGCCGGAGGTCGTGGGTTCGATTCCCAAACGGAACAAAAATTTCTGTGTGACCCAGGAATTACTCTTAATGCTGGAGTTCTATTTTCTTTGCCTATTCCACTGAAATCTACTTTACATAGCAAAAATTAGTTATGAAATATCTTAATTAAAAGACAAAGCACGAGATTCTTCTTATACGTATTTTATTTCTACCACGAATGGCAGTTCAGGGTATTACAGTATTAAAAACTGTTAAAAACTAAATTTGTCTTTAAAATACCTCATATAAACAACTGCTCTTATTAAAATGGGTTCAATGACCCTCCATATTCAATGTTTGCAATCGTTTGGATATAGGACACGTAAACAAACAATGACGACTCAAATTCTCATCGGCATGCCAGTTACGAATTTGTCTAACGGTAAAATATTCGAGATGGAAAAGTAAATAAACTCACATTTTCAAATGCTACTCGATACAACAGATTTAAATATTTAATTTAAAAAAAAGTAGATAGCTCAGTCATGATATATCGATAAAAGTGTAATTTAAAGACTCATTCGTAACGCAACGAAATGTAAATAATTATTTCCTAACTCCCAACAACAAGATTGGACCACCGTCCAATGTTAAAGTTAAGCATTAGAAAGAAATGAATATACATTCATACACTTTCAACAAAAAATAAATTGAACTTCAATTGGCAAGGCGACAATTATGGAGTCAGTTGATAATTACATGGCAACACAGAAGTGATTATAATAGTTTGGTAGTAAGATCTACTTATGTGAGTGATCACATTTAGACTACTAGCCGCACTATGATGACACTAGTCGTAATATAATTATTTTAGTGACCTTTATGCCAAATATTAAAAGTATATACCTTAGCATTAGCAAAGTCAGACATCACTAACTGTTAAAACAAGTTTGTGCCGGACCTCCGGTTTTGATGTTGAATAAAGAGAAACTAATTACCTATTCTGACTAGATTACATACATAGGTATTTACATACATGTATTTACATACATATGTCTGAATGTACATACATATATATGTACATACATACATATTTTTTCGTTTCCGTATAACTCTAACTGGCTGGACCCGGGAAATCTCAAATCCAAATTTAGTGTAGGTACAAAAATGCGGGGGATTATCGGTGAAAGCATTTTTCATGTTGGCAACCTTCAGACGGGTTGTATTGTAATATTGTAACTTTAATTTTCAGATGCTCTTGCTGGCAGTAAATGTGTGTATACAGGGCCTGAATATAAATGGGAATATATTTACAGTCACACAGAACCATTTTACTTTGTTGAAATATCTTTAAGAGGTACACAACTAGTAATGTACCGAATATTCGCATTCTTATTCGCAAGAAACGATACGAATATGTATAGCGAAAATGTTTAGATATAGAATCGTAATACAACTGATAAGATTTGTGATGTGTTTTTTTTCCTTATATTCGAATAAAACTATGCTAATGGATAACTTTTGGGATAAGTGACACAAATGAAATACTGTGTATCCCAATACATATAAATGATGATTTTTGATAACTAAATCTTATTTATAAAGTGACAAATTGAACTTGAAAATCGACTAATTATTTTGAAAGAGAATAGCCATGAATGAAACTTAAGAATATTTAATAACAAGGATGGTTTTAAAATGTCCAGATTGTTGTGAATTTGTTTTTATATATTTTTTTTAATAAAATTGATCAGCTGTAATACGTTGTTATAACAAGAGCTGGCTTTTTCCAACTATAAAAATAAATTACAAAAGTTTTAGATGGCTCCGCAAGATGAAATAGGTAATCGATATTAACCTTCTAGCCCAAAACTCATAATTATGTATTTATTAATATTTTTTTCTTAATCCATATAATTAAATATGTAATAATAATAATATGTAATAATAATCAGTGTTATTGTCCGTGATGTATATAAAGACATGCCTCATTTATGACCACAGGACCATAAAAAAATGATGAACAAAGATATAACAAAAGGCTTTAAAGTAATATATGTATATTTTTTTCTAAATTTCCTAAATTTAGAAAAAAAAATACGAAATTGCTATGTTTTTTTAATTTCATTCTTTCTCGTTATTGCCATTTCTTTTTTATCTTTGTTGTTGCGATGGTTACGGCTAATATTTTTTTTGGAGTTTTGATAATATCGAGGGCATTATAAAATAATTCAATTCTCTCGACATTCGATATATCGAGTTTGTTAAAAAAAATCGTGATTACATAAAAATATATGTTAAATATTTTAGTAATGGGAAAGTAGACACAATTTTTTTTTACCATAAATTAAACATACAATCACGTCTGTATCGCTGTCGGAGTAGACAGAGGCGTGTTTAACGCCCACATTTTGCGATTATAATTTAGTCTCATTTACGTAATAGCCTAAGCCAAACTAGCTGGTGCCGAGAAGTCCTAGCCCTCTAAGGACTTAATAAGTGATATGACATGAGTGAGATTTTTGTGAGGTGTAACTCATCTCCATTTTGAAAAAAAAAAAAATTGCAACTGCTTTTCCAACATTTTACTTGAACTTTATTTGAAAAGTCAATGATCGTATTCGTTTTCGCATTCGCGAATATTAAAAATTCCATATTAATTACATCACTAAGTCTGCATATTTGATTCAACCTAATTTTAATATAAATAAATTTACAACACGTACAACCTTAACCATTTACACTTACACAAATTCAAAACACGTACTTCTAAATAGGCCGTGTTATAAATCATTTATCACAAAAAAATACAAAATAAAAATGTGTCGCTTAGGCTCCTCGGTATATTTATATATGCGAATGTCAGGTTCAAAAAACGATCACGTATGGAGCCTTAAGGATATGTTATTTTAAAAGGATATCCGTGATATGTTTTCTGGTTGTTGATGATGCTATTAAAATAAATTGTAATTTAGATACCTTCGTTGGTTTGCTTCAATGAGATGGTTTGATTGGAAAATATTTTCAGCCAGTATCTAAATCTGTATACGAGTATTATGCTAAGTTACGACAAAAGAGTTTTCAATCCCACAAGCTTTGTATTTACGCATTAGGCATTGGAAAGATTCAATTTGTAGACGAAATATAATCTAGGTAATACATTTTAGGCATAGACAACTAGGGATTTTGCTTCTTAGTCAAATGCCGTGATCAATATGATTGCTGCAGTGGCATCTTTCATTTTAGGTATCTGTAGAGTGACGTTATTTTGGTTATAATTGTAGCGACCTCTACATAGAGAAGAAACATATAAGCACCATTTAGCGTAGATAAGTCGAACTATGTAGCGACTACACTAATGACGTAGTATGATCCTGAAGCACGATAATAAAGTTCTCTCATAATCAACCGTTGGGCCGCGGTCCGCCAGGCATGATCACCTCGCCCTGTTGGAGGATAATAGTGTCTAGGGTCAATTTTAAAATGAGACTGAGTTTAAAAACATGAAAAGCACCTTGACTATCGCAATGTTGTTTTTTTACAATTAGGTGCGAATGAGTCTCTTGAAATCTGAGTCTCTTGAATTTCCCATGTATCGGCACTGATCGAGTTTCCATTATATACAGAGGTTTACATTTACCATGATTCTCAAAACAAATCTGGTGTAAATAGAGAGCATGTTGAGTCGATATGTGGCCTAAAATATCTGTGACAGTCTCATACAGTTAAATATGGATTTACAGCATTGTATATGGAGTAAGAGTATGCGATCTCGTGAAAAACAGTGCAATTAGTATTGGTTTACTGCTGTCTACTATAAGCCTACAGAAGACAGTGTGACCCCTAGTATATCCACTCATTTTCTTTTCTCAGTTGTTCTTTAATACATTTTTCACCTTATAAGTTTATAACTGTCTGTAACTGTGTATATCAGAGGGAACTAATACTTTGTTTGAATATAATTTTGAACTTTGCAGTTGCCATG